>JALGQJ010000019.1:4858915-6102166 GCA_023055345.1 Quercus wislizeni | reverse complement strand
ATACCGTTATGGCTTCTTTTCAAGTCAAAATTGGTTTGAAAAGGCCGAGAAGGAGAGAAAATAATAATTATCGTTCCGTTCCGTTCCTACTCGACACTAAAAAGAAAATTTTAAAAAAATAGCAAAAAAATTAAAAAAATTAAAATATACCATTATGGCTTCATTTCAAGCCAAAATAGGTTGGAAAATGCCGAGAAAGAGAAAAAATAAAAATTATCGGTCCGTTCCGTTCCTACACGACGCGTAATAGAAAATTCCAAAAAAATAGCAAAAAAATTAAAAAAGTTAAACAACACCATTATGGTTTCCTTCCAAGCATAAATAGGTTTGAAAGGCCGAGAAAGAGAGAAAATAATAATTATCGTTCCCTTCCGTTCCTACCCGACGCTAAATAAAAAATTTTAGAAAAATAGCAAAAAAATTCAAAAAATTAAAAAAATACCATTATGGCTTCCTCTCAAGCCAAAACAGGTTGGAAAAGACCAAGAAGGAGAGAAAATAAAAATTACCGTTCCGTTCCGTTCCTACCCGACGCGAAATTGAGAATTCCAAAAAAAATAGCAATAAAATTGAAAAAATTAAAATATACCATTATGGCTTCATTTCAAGCCAAAATAGGTTGGAAAATGCCGAGAAAGAGAAAAAATAAAAATTATCGGTCCGTTCCGTTCCTACACGACGCGTAATAGAAAATTCCAAAAAAATAGCAAAAAAATTAAAAAAGTTAAAAAACACCATTGTGGCTTCTTTTCAAGCCAAAATAGGTTGGAAAATGTAGGGAAAGAGAGGAAATAAAAATTGTCATTTCGGTCCTTTCCGTTCCTGCACGACGCTTAATAGAAAATTCCAAAAAAATAGTAAAAAAATTAAAAAATACCATTATGGCTTCCTTTCAAGCATAAATAGGTTTGGAAAGGCTGAGAAAGAGAGAAAATAATAATTATCGTTCCGTTCCGTTCCTACCCGACGCTAAATAGAAAATTTTAAAAAAATAGCAAAAAAATTCGAAAAATTAAAAAAATACCATTATGGCTTCCTTTTAAGCCAAAACAGGTTGGAAAAGGCCAAGAATGAGAGAAAATAAAAATTATCGTTCCGTTCCGTTCCTACACGACGCGTAATAGAAAATTCCAAAAAAATAGCAAAAAAATTAAAAAAGTTAAACAACACCATTATGGTTTCCTTCCAAGCATAAATAGGTTTGAAAGGCCGAGAAAGAGAGAAAATAATAATTATCGTTCCCTTCCGTTCCTACCCGATGCTAAATAAAAAATTTTAAAAAAATAGCAAAAAAATTCAAAAAATTAAAAAAATACCATTATGGCTTCCTCTCACGCCAAAACAGGTTGGAAAAGACCAAGAAGGAGAGAAAATAAAAATTACCGTTCCGTTCCGTTCCTACCCGACGCGAAATTGAAAATTCCAAAAAAAATAGCAATAAAATTGAAAAAATTAAAATATACCATTATGGCTTCATTTCAAGCCAAAATAGGTTGGAAAATGCCGAGAAAGAGAAAAAATAAAAATTATCGGTCCGTTCCGTTCCTACACGACGCGTAATAGAAAATTCCAAAAAAATAGCAAAAAAATTAAAAAAGTTAAAAAACACCATTATGGCTTCTTTTCAAGCCAAAACAGGTTGGAAAAGGCCGAGAAGGAGAGAAAATAAAAATTATCGTTCCGTTCCGTTCCTACCCGACGCGAAATTGAAAATTCCAAAAAAATAGCAATGAAATTGAAAAAATTAAAATATACCATTATGGCTTCATATCAAGCCAAAATAGGTTGGAAAATGCCCAAAAAGAGAAAAAATAAAAATTATCGTTCCGTTCTGTTCCTACAAGAAGCGTTATAGAAAATTCCAAAAAAATAGCAAAAAAATTAAAAAAGTTAAAAAACACCATTATGGCTTCTTTTCAAGCCAAAATTGGTTGGAAAACGCAGAGAAAGAGAGAAAATAAAAATTGTCGTTTCGTTCCTTTCCGTTCCTACACGACGCCTAATAGAAAATTTTAAAAAAATAGCAAAAAAATTCAAAAAATTAAAAAAATACCATTATGGCATCCTTTCAAGCCAAAAGAGGTTGGAAAAGACCGAGAAGGAGAGAAAATAAAAATTATCGTTCCGTTCCGTTCCGTTCCTACACGACGCGTAATAGGAAAATCCAAAAAAATTGCAAAAAAATTAAAAAAGTTAATAAATACCGTTATGGCTTCTTTTCAAGTCAAAATTGGTTTGAAAAGGCCGAGAAGGAGAGAAAATAATAATTATCGTTCCGTTCCGTTCCTACTCGACACTAAAAAGAAAATTTTAAAAAAATAGCAAAAAAATTAAAAAAATTAAAATATACCATTATGGCTTCATTTCAAGCCAAAATAGGTTGGAAAATGCCGAGAAAGAGAAAAAATAAAAATTATCGGTCCGTTCCGTTCCTACACGACGCGTAATAGAAAATTCCAAAAAAATAGCAAAAAAATTAAAAAAGTTAAACAACACCATTATGGTTTCCTTCCAAGCATAAATAGGTTTGAAAGGCCGAGAAAGAGAGAAAATAATAATTATCGTTCCCTTCCGTTCCTACCCGACGCTAAATAAAAAATTTTAGAAAAATAGCAAAAAAATTCAAAAAATTAAAAAAATACCATTATGGCTTCCTCTCAAGCCAAAACAGGTTGGAAAAGACCAAGAAGGAGAGAAAATAAAAATTACCGTTCCGTTCCGTTCCTACCCGACGCGAAATTGAGAATTCCAAAAAAAATAGCAATAAAATTGAAAAAATTAAAATATACCATTATGGCTTCATTTCAAGCCAAAATAGGTTGGAAAATGCCGAGAAAGAGAAAAAATAAAAATTATCGGTCCGTTCCGTTCCTACACGACGCGTAATAGAAAATTCCAACAAAAATAGCAAAAAAATTAAAAAAGTTAAACAACACCATTATGGTTTCCTTCCAAGCATAAATAGGTTTGAAAGGCCGAGAAAGAGAGAAAATAATAATTATCGTTCCCTTCCGTTCCTACCCGATGCTAAATAAAAAATTTTAAAAAAATAGCAAAAAAATTCAAAAAATTAAAAAAATACCATTATGGCTTCCTCTCACGCCAAAACAGGTTGGAAAAGACCAAGAAGGAGAGAAAATAAAAATTACCGTTCCGTTCCGTTCCTACCCGACGCGAAATTGAAAATTCCAAAAAAAATAGCAATAAAATTGAAAAAATTAAAATATACCATTATGGCTTCATTTCAAGCCAAAATAGGTTGGAAAATGCCGAGAAAGAGAAAAAATAAAAATTATCGGTCCGTTCCGTTCCTACACGACGCGTAATAGAAAATTCCAAAAAAATAGCAAAAAAATTAAAAAAGTTAAAAAACACCATTGTGGCTTCTTTTCAAGCCAAAATAGGTTGGAAAATGTAGGGAAAGAGAGGAAATAAAAATTGTCATTTCGGTCCTTTCCGTTCCTGCACGACGCTTAATAGAAAATTCCAAAAAAATAGTAAAAAAATTAAAAAATACCATTATGGCTTCCTTTCAAGCATAAATAGGTTTGGAAAGGCTGAGAAAGAGAGAAAATAATAATTATCGTTCTGTTCCGTTCCTACCCGACGCTAAATAGAAAATTTTAAAAAAATAGCAAAAAAATTCGAAAAATTAAAAAAATACCATTATGGCTTCCTTTTAAGCCAAAACAGGTTGGAAAAGGCCAAGAATGAGAGAAAATAAAAATTATCGTTCCGTTCCGTTCCTACCCGACGCGAAATTGAAAATTCCAAAAAAATAGCAATGAAATTGAAAAAATTAAAATATACCATTATGGCTTCATATCAAGCCAAAATAGGTTGGAAAATGCCCAGAAAGAGAAAAAATAAAAATTATCGTTCCGTTCCGTTCCTACAAGACGCGTTATAGAAAATTCCAAAAAAATAGCAAAAAAATTAAAAAAGTTAAAAAACACCATTATGGCTTCTTTTCAAGCCAAAACAGGTTGGAAAAGGCCGAGAAGGAGAGAAAATAAAAATTATCGTTCCGTTCCGTTCCTACCCGACGCGAAATTGAAAATTCCAAAAAAATAGCAATGAAATTGAAAAAATTAAAATATACCATTATGGCTTCATATCAAGCCAAAATAGGTTGGAAAATGCCCAAAAAGAGAAAAAATAAAAATTATCGTTCCGTTCTGTTCCTACAAGAAGCGTTATAGAAAATTCCAAAAAAATAGCAAAAAAATTAAAAAAGTTAAAAAACACCATTATGGCTTCTTTTCAAGCCAAAATTGGTTGGAAAACGCAGAGAAAGAGAGAAAATAAAAATTGTCGTTTCGTTCCTTTCCGTTCCTACACGACGCCTAATAGAAAATTTTAAAAAAATAGCAAAAAAATTCAAAAAATTAAAAAAATACCATTATGGCATCCTTTCAAGCCAAAAGAGGTTGGAAAAGACCGAGAAGGAGAGAAAATAAAAATTATCGTTCCGTTCCGTTCCGTTCCTACACGACGCGTAATAGGAAAATCCAAAAAAATTGCAAAAAAATTAAAAAAGTTAATAAATACCGTTATGGCTTCTTTTCAAGTCAAAATTGGTTTGAAAAGGCCGAGAAGGAGAGAAAATAATAATTATCGTTCCGTTCCGTTCCTACTCGACACTAAAAAGAAAATTTTAAAAAAATAGCAAAAAAATTAAAAAAATTAAAATATACCATTATGGCTTCATTTCAAGCCAAAATAGGTTGGAAAATGCCGAGAAAGAGAAAAAATAAAAATTATCGGTCCGTTCCGTTCCTACACGACGCGTAATAGAAAATTCCAAAAAAATAGCAAAAAAATTAAAAAAGTTAAACAACACCATTATGGTTTCCTTCCAAGCATAAATAGGTTTGAAAGGCCGAGAAAGAGAGAAAATAATAATTATCGTTCCCTTCCGTTCCTACCCGACGCTAAATAAAAAATTTTAGAAAAATAGCAAAAAAATTCAAAAAATTAAAAAAATACCATTATGGCTTCCTCTCAAGCCAAAACAGGTTGGAAAAGACCAAGAAGGAGAGAAAATAAAAATTACCGTTCCGTTCCGTTCCTACCCGACGCGAAATTGAGAATTCCAAAAAAAATAGCAATAAAATTGAAAAAATTAAAATATACCATTATGGCATCATTTCAAGCCAAAATAGGTTGGAAAATGCCGAGAAAGAGAAAAAATAAAAATTATCGGTCCGTTCCGTTCCTACACGACGCGTAATAGAAAATTCCAACAAAAATAGCAAAAAAATTAAAAAAGTTAAACAACACCATTATGGTTTCCTTCCAAGCATAAATAGGTTTGAAAGGCCGAGAAAGAGAGAAAATAATAATTATCGTTCCCTTCCGTTCCTACCCGATGCTAAATAAAAAATTTTAAAAAAATAGCAAAAAAATTCAAAAAATTAAAAAAATACCATTATGGCTTCCTCTCACGCCAAAACAGGTTGGAAAAGACCAAGAAGGAGAGAAAATAAAAATTACCGTTCCGTTCCGTTCCTACCCGACGCGAAATTGAAAATTCCAAAAAAAATAGCAATAAAATTGAAAAAATTAAAATATACCATTATGGCTTCATTTCAAGCCAAAATAGGTTGGAAAATGCCGAGAAAGAGAAAAAATAAAAATTATCGGTCCGTTCCGTTCCTACACGACGCGTAATAGAAAATTCCAAAAAAATAGCAAAAAAATTAAAAAAGTTAAAAAACACCATTGTGGCTTCTTTTCAAGCCAAAATAGGTTGGAAAATGTAGGGAAAGAGAGGAAATAAAAATTGTCATTTCGGTCCTTTCCGTTCCTGCACGACGCTTAATAGAAAATTCCAAAAAAATAGTAAAAAAATTAAAAAATACCATTATGGCTTCCTTTCAAGCATAAATAGGTTTGGAAAGGCTGAGAAAGAGAGAAAATAATAATTATCGTTCCGTTCCGTTCCTACCCGACGCTAAATAGAAAATTTTAAAAAAATAGCAAAAAAATTCGAAAAATTAAAAAAATACCATTATGGCTTCCTTTTAAGCCAAAACAGGTTGGAAAAGGCCAAGAATGAGAGAAAATAAAAATTATCGTTCCGTTCCGTTCCTACACGACGCGTAATAGAAAATTCCAAAAAAATAGCAAAAAAATTAAAAAAGTTAAACAACACCATTATGGTTTCCTTCCAAGCATAAATAGGTTTGAAAGGCCGAGAAAGAGAGAAAATAATAATTATCGTTCCCTTCCGTTCCTACCCGATGCTAAATAAAAAATTTTAAAAAAATAGCAAAAAAATTCAAAAAATTAAAAAAATACCATTATGGCTTCCTCTCACGCCAAAACAGGTTGGAAAAGACCAAGAAGGAGAGAAAATAAAAATTACCGTTCCGTTCCGTTCCTACCCGACGCGAAATTGAAAATTCCAAAAAAAATAGCAATAAAATTGAAAAAATTAAAATATACCATTATGGCTTCATTTCAAGCCAAAATAGGTTGGAAAATGCCGAGAAAGAGAAAAAATAAAAATTATCGGTCCGTTCCGTTCCTACACGACGCGTAATAGAAAATTCCAAAAAAATAGCAAAAAAATTAAAAAAGTTAAAAAACACCATTATGGCTTCTTTTCAAGCCAAAACAGGTTGGAAAAGGCCGAGAAGGAGAGAAAATAAAAATTATCGTTCCGTTCCGTTCCTACCCGACGCGAAATTGAAAATTCCAAAAAAATAGCAATGAAATTGAAAAAATTAAAATATACCATTATGGCTTCATATCAAGCCAAAATAGGTTGGAAAATGCCCAAAAAGAGAAAAAATAAAAATTATCGTTCCGTTCTGTTCCTACAAGAAGCGTTATAGAAAATTCCAAAAAAATAGCAAAAAAATTAAAAAAGTTAAAAAACACCATTATGGCTTCTTTTCAAGCCAAAATTGGTTGGAAAACGCAGAGAAAGAGAGAAAATAAAAATTGTCGTTTCGTTCCTTTCCGTTCCTACACGACGCCTAATAGAAAATTTTAAAAAAATAGCAAAAAAATTCAAAAAATTAAAAAAATACCATTATGGCATCCTTTCAAGCCAAAAGAGGTTGGAAAAGACCGAGAAGGAGAGAAAATAAAAATTATCGTTCCGTTCCGTTCCGTTCCTACACGACGCGTAATAGGAAAATCCAAAAAAATTGCAAAAAAATTAAAAAAGTTAATAAATACCGTTATGGCTTCTTTTCAAGTCAAAATTGGTTTGAAAAGGCCGAGAAGGAGAGAAAATAATAATTATCGTTCCGTTCCGTTCCTACTCGACACTAAAAAGAAAATTTTAAAAAAATAGCAAAAAAATTAAAAAAATTAAAATATACCATTATGGCTTCATTTCAAGCCAAAATAGGTTGGAAAATGCCGAGAAAGAGAAAAAATAAAAATTATCGGTCCGTTCCGTTCCTACACGACGCGTAATAGAAAATTCCAAAAAAATAGCAAAAAAATTAAAAAAGTTAAACAACACCATTATGGTTTCCTTCCAAGCATAAATAGGTTTGAAAGGCCGAGAAAGAGAGAAAATAATAATTATCGTTCCCTTCCGTTCCTACCCGACGCTAAATAAAAAATTTTAGAAAAATAGCAAAAAAATTCAAAAAATTAAAAAAATACCATTATGGCTTCCTCTCAAGCCAAAACAGGTTGGAAAAGACCAAGAAGGAGAGAAAATAAAAATTACCGTTCCGTTCCGTTCCTACCCGACGCGAAATTGAGAATTCCAAAAAAAATAGCAATAAAATTGAAAAAATTAAAATATACCATTATGGCATCATTTCAAGCCAAAATAGGTTGGAAAATGCCGAGAAAGAGAAAAAATAAAAATTATCGGTCCGTTCCGTTCCTACACGACGCGTAATAGAAAATTCCAACAAAAATAGCAAAAAAATTAAAAAAGTTAAACAACACCATTATGGTTTCCTTCCAAGCATAAATAGGTTTGAAAGGCTGAGAAAGAGAGAAAATAATAATTATCGTTCCCTTCCGTTCCTACCCGATGCTAAATAAAAAATTTTAAAAAAATAGCAAAAAAATTCAAAAAATTAAAAAAATACCATTATGGCTTCCTCTCACGCCAAAACAGGTTGGAAAAGACCAAGAAGGAGAGAAAATAAAAATTACCGTTCCGTTCCGTTCCTACCCGACGCGAAATTGAAAATTCCAAAAAAAATAGCAATAAAATTGAAAAAATTAAAATATACCATTATGGCTTCATTTCAAGCCAAAATAGGTTGGAAAATGCCGAGAAAGAGAAAAAATAAAAATTATCGGTCCGTTCCGTTCCTACACGACGCGTAATAGAAAATTCCAAAAAAATAGCAAAAAAATTAAAAAAGTTAAAAAACACCATTGTGGCTTCTTTTCAAGCCAAAATAGGTTGGAAAATGTAGGGAAAGAGAGGAAATAAAAATTGTCATTTCGGTCCTTTCCGTTCCTGCACGACGCTTAATAGAAAATTCCAAAAAAATAGTAAAAAAATTAAAAAATACCATTATGGCTTCCTTTCAAGCATAAATAGGTTTGGAAAGGCTGAGAAAGAGAGAAAATAATAATTATCGTTCCGTTCCGTTCCTACCCGACGCTAAATAGAAAATTTTAAAAAAATAGCAAAAAAATTCGAAAAATTAAAAAAATACCATTATGGCTTCCTTTTAAGCCAAAACAGGTTGGAAAAGGCCAAGAATGAGAGAAAATAAAAATTATCGTTCCGTTCCGTTCCTACCCGACGCGAAATTGAAAATTCCAAAAAAATAGCAATGAAATTGAAAAAATTAAAATATACCATTATGGCTTCATATCAAGCCAAAATAGGTTGGAAAATGCCCAGAAAGAGAAAAAATAAAAATTATCGTTCCGTTCCGTTCCTACAAGACGCGTTATAGAAAATTCCAAAAAAATAGCAAAAAAATTAAAAAAGTTAAAAAACACCATTATGGCTTCTTTTCAAGCCAAAACAGGTTGGAAAAGGCCGAGAAGGAGAGAAAATAAAAATTATCGTTCCGTTCCGTTCCTACCCGACGCGAAATTGAAAATTCCAAAAAAATAGCAATGAAATTGAAAAAATTAAAATATACCATTATGGCTTCATATCAAGCCAAAATAGGTTGGAAAATGCCCAAAAAGAGAAAAAATAAAAATTATCGTTCCGTTCTGTTCCTACAAGAAGCGTTATAGAAAATTCCAAAAAAATAGCAAAAAAATTAAAAAAGTTAAAAAACACCATTATGGCTTCTTTTCAAGCCAAAATTGGTTGGAAAACGCAGAGAAAGAGAGAAAATAAAAATTGTCGTTTCGTTCCTTTCCGTTCCTACACGACGCCTAATAGAAAATTTTAAAAAAATAGCAAAAAAATTCAAAAAATTAAAAAAATACCATTATGGCATCCTTTCAAGCCAAAAGAGGTTGGAAAAGACCGAGAAGGAGAGAAAATAAAAATTATCGTTCCGTTCCGTTCCGTTCCTACACGACGCGTAATAGGAAAATCCAAAAAAATTGCAAAAAAATTAAAAAAGTTAATAAATACCGTTATGGCTTCTTTTCAAGTCAAAATTGGTTTGAAAAGGCCGAGAAGGAGAGAAAATAATAATTATCGTTCCGTTCCGTTCCTACTCGACACTAAAAAGAAAATTTTAAAAAAATAGCAAAAAAATTAAAAAAATTAAAATATACCATTATGGCTTCATTTCAAGCCAAAATAGGTTGGAAAATGCCGAGAAAGAGAAAAAATAAAAATTATCGGTCCGTTCCGTTCCTACACGACGCGTAATAGAAAATTCCAAAAAAATAGCAAAAAAATTAAAAAAGTTAAACAACACCATTATGGTTTCCTTCCAAGCATAAATAGGTTTGAAAGGCCGAGAAAGAGAGAAAATAATAATTATCGTTCCCTTCCGTTCCTACCCGACGCTAAATAAAAAATTTTAGAAAAATAGCAAAAAAATTCAAAAAATTAAAAAAATACCATTATGGCTTCCTCTCAAGCCAAAACAGGTTGGAAAAGACCAAGAAGGAGAGAAAATAAAAATTACCGTTCCGTTCCGTTCCTACCCGACGCGAAATTGAGAATTCCAAAAAAAATAGCAATAAAATTGAAAAAATTAAAATATACCATTATGGCATCATTTCAAGCCAAAATAGGTTGGAAAATGCCGAGAAAGAGAAAAAATAAAAATTATCGGTCCGTTCCGTTCCTACACGACGCGTAATAGAAAATTCCAACAAAAATAGCAAAAAAATTAAAAAAGTTAAACAACACCATTATGGTTTCCTTCCAAGCATAAATAGGTTTGAAAGGCCGAGAAAGAGAGAAAATAATAATTATCGTTCCCTTCCGTTCCTACCCGATGCTAAATAAAAAATTTTAAAAAAATAGCAAAAAAATTCAAAAAATTAAAAAAATACCATTATGGCTTCCTCTCACGCCAAAACAGGTTGGAAAAGACCAAGAAGGAGAGAAAATAAAAATTACCGTTCCGTTCCGTTCCTACCCGACGCGAAATTGAAAATTCCAAAAAAAATAGCAATAAAATTGAAAAAATTAAAATATACCATTATGGCTTCATTTCAAGCCAAAATAGGTTGGAAAATGCCGAGAAAGAGAAAAAATAAAAATTATCGGTCCGTTCCGTTCCTACACGACGCGTAATAGAAAATTCCAAAAAAATAGCAAAAAAATTAAAAAAGTTAAAAAACACCATTGTGGCTTCTTTTCAAGCCAAAATAGGTTGGAAAATGTAGGGAAAGAGAGGAAATAAAAATTGTCATTTCGGTCCTTTCCGTTCCTGCACGACGCTTAATAGAAAATTCCAAAAAAATAGTAAAAAAATTAAAAAATACCATTATGGCTTCCTTTCAAGCATAAATAGGTTTGGAAAGGCTGAGAAAGAGAGAAAATAATAATTATCGTTCCGTTCCGTTCCTACCCGACGCTAAATAGAAAATTTTAAAAAAATAGCAAAAAAATTCGAAAAATTAAAAAAATACCATTATGGCTTCCTTTTAAGCCAAAACAGGTTGGAAAAGGCCAAGAATGAGAGAAAATAAAAATTATCGTTCCGTTCCGTTCCTACACGACGCGTAATAGAAAATTCCAAAAAAATAGCAAAAAAATTAAAAAAGTTAAACAACACCATTATGGTTTCCTTCCAAGCATAAATAGGTTTGAAAGGCCGAGAAAGAGAGAAAATAATAATTATCGTTCCCTTCCGTTCCTACCCGATGCTAAATAAAAAATTTTAAAAAAATAGCAAAAAAATTCAAAAAATTAAAAAAATACCATTATGGCTTCCTCTCACGCCAAAACAGGTTGGAAAAGACCAAGAAGGAGAGAAAATAAAAATTACCGTTCCGTTCCGTTCCTACCCGACGCGAAATTGAAAATTCCAAAAAAAATAGCAATAAAATTGAAAAAATTAAAATATACCATTATGGCTTCATTTCAAGCCAAAATAGGTTGGAAAATGCCGAGAAAGAGAAAAAATAAAAATTATCGGTCCGTTCCGTTCCTACACGACGCGTAATAGAAAATTCCAAAAAAATAGCAAAAAAATTAAAAAAGTTAAAAAACACCATTATGGCTTCTTTTCAAGCCAAAACAGGTTGGAAAAGGCCGAGAAGGAGAGAAAATAAAAATTATCGTTCCGTTCCGTTCCTACCCGACGCGAAATTGAAAATTCCAAAAAAATAGCAATGAAATTGAAAAAATTAAAATATACCATTATGGCTTCATATCAAGCCAAAATAGGTTGGAAAATGCCCAAAAAGAGAAAAAATAAAAATTATCGTTCCGTTCTGTTCCTACAAGAAGCGTTATAGAAAATTCCAAAAAAATAGCAAAAAAATTAAAAAAGTTAAAAAACACCATTATGGCTTCTTTTCAAGCCAAAATTGGTTGGAAAACGCAGAGAAAGAGAGAAAATAAAAATTGTCGTTTCGTTCCTTTCCGTTCCTACACGACGCCTAATAGAAAATTTTAAAAAAATAGCAAAAAAATTCAAAAAATTAAAAAAATACCATTATGGCATCCTTTCAAGCCAAAAGAGGTTGGAAAAGACCGAGAAGGAGAGAAAATAAAAATTATCGTTCCGTTCCGTTCCGTTCCTACACGACGCGTAATAGGAAAATCCAAAAAAATTGCAAAAAAATTAAAAAAGTTAATAAATACCGTTATGGCTTCTTTTCAAGTCAAAATTGGTTTGAAAAGGCCGAGAAGGAGAGAAAATAATAATTATCGTTCCGTTCCGTTCCTACTCGACACTAAAAAGAAAATTTTAAAAAAATAGCAAAAAAATTAAAAAAATTAAAATATACCATTATGGCTTCATTTCAAGCCAAAATAGGTTGGAAAATGCCGAGAAAGAGAAAAAATAAAAATTATCGGTCCGTTCCGTTCCTACACGACGCGTAATAGAAAATTCCAAAAAAATAGCAAAAAAATTAAAAAAGTTAAACAACACCATTATGGTTTCCTTCCAAGCATAAATAGGTTTGAAAGGCCGAGAAAGAGAGAAAATAATAATTATCGTTCCCTTCCGTTCCTACCCGACGCTAAATAAAAAATTTTAGAAAAATAGCAAAAAAATTCAAAAAATTAAAAAAATACCATTATGGCTTCCTCTCAAGCCAAAACAGGTTGGAAAAGACCAAGAAGGAGAGAAAATAAAAATTACCGTTCCGTTCCGTTCCTACCCGACGCGAAATTGAGAATTCCAAAAAAAATAGCAATAAAATTGAAAAAATTAAAATATACCATTATGGCTTCATTTCAAGCCAAAATAGGTTGGAAAATGCCGAGAAAGAGAAAAAATAAAAATTATCGGTCCGTTCCGTTCCTACACGACGCGTAATAGAAAATTCCAACAAAAATAGCAAAAAAATTAAAAAAGTTAAACAACACCATTATGGTTTCCTTCCAAGCATAAATAGGTTTGAAAGGCCGAGAAAGAGAGAAAATAATAATTATCGTTCCCTTCCGTTCCTACCCGATGCTAAATAAAAAATTTTAAAAAAATAGCAAAAAAATTCAAAAAATTAAAAAAATACCATTATGGCTTCCTCTCACGCCAAAACAGGTTGGAAAAGACCAAGAAGGAGAGAAAATAAAAATTACCGTTCCGTTCCGTTCCTACCCGACGCGAAATTGAAAATTCCAAAAAAAATAGCAATAAAATTGAAAAAATTAAAATATACCATTATGGCTTCATTTCAAGCCAAAATAGGTTGGAAAATGCCGAGAAAGAGAAAAAATAAAAATTATCGGTCCGTTCCGTTCCTACACGACGCGTAATAGAAAATTCCAAAAAAATAGCAAAAAAATTAAAAAAGTTAAAAAACACCATTGTGGCTTCTTTTCAAGCCAAAATAGGTTGGAAAATGTAGGGAAAGAGAGGAAATAAAAATTGTCATTTCGGTCCTTTCCGTTCCTGCACGACGCTTAATAGAAAATTCCAAAAAAATAGTAAAAAAATTAAAAAATACCATTATGGCTTCCTTTCAAGCATAAATAGGTTTGGAAAGGCTGAGAAAGAGAGAAAATAATAATTATCGTTCCGTTCCGTTCCTACCCGACGCTAAATAGAAAATTTTAAAAAAATAGCAAAAAAATTCGAAAAATTAAAAAAATACCATTATGGCTTCCTTTTAAGCCAAAACAGGTTGGAAAAGGCCAAGAATGAGAGAAAATAAAAATTATCGTTCCGTTCCGTTCCTACCCGACGCGAAATTGAAAATTCCAAAAAAATAGCAATGAAATTGAAAAAATTAAAATATACCATTATGGCTTCATATCAAGCCAAAATAGGTTGGAAAATGCCCAGAAAGAGAAAAAATAAAAATTATCGTTCCGTTCCGTTCCTACAAGACGCGTTATAGAAAATTCCAAAAAAATAGCAAAAAAATTAAAAAAGTTAAAAAACACCATTATGGCTTCTTTTCAAGCCAAAACAGGTTGGAAAAGGCCGAGAAGGAGAGAAAATAAAAATTATCGTTCCGTTCCGTTCCTACCCGACGCGAAATTGAAAATTCCAAAAAAATAGCAATGAAATTGAAAAAATTAAAATATACCATTATGGCTTCATATCAAGCCAAAATAGGTTGGAAAATGCCCAAAAAGAGAAAAAATAAAAATTATCGTTCCGTTCTGTTCCTACAAGAAGCGTTATAGAAAATTCCAAAAAAATAGCAAAAAAATTAAAAAAGTTAAAAAACACCATTATGGCTTCTTTTCAAGCCAAAATTGGTTGGAAAACGCAGAGAAAGAGAGAAAATAAAAATTGTCGTTTCGTTCCTTTCCGTTCCTACACGACGCCTAATAGAAAATTTTAAAAAAATAGCAAAAAAATTCAAAAAATTAAAAAAATACCATTATGGCATCCTTTCAAGCCAAAAGAGGTTGGAAAAGACCGAGAAGGAGAGAAAATAAAAATTATCGTTCCGTTCCGTTCCGTTCCTACACGACGCGTAATAGGAAAATCCAAAAAAATTGCAAAAAAATTAAAAAAGTTAATAAATACCGTTATGGCTTCTTTTCAAGTCAAAATTGGTTTGAAAAGGCCGAGAAGGAGAGAAAATAATAATTATCGTTCCGTTCCGTTCCTACTCGACACTAAAAAGAAAATTTTAAAAAAATAGCAAAAAAATTAAAAAAATTAAAATATACCATTATGGCTTCATTTCAAGCCAAAATAGGTTGGAAAATGCCGAGAAAGAGAAAAAATAAAAATTATCGGTCCGTTCCGTTCCTACACGACGCGTAATAGAAAATTCCAAAAAAATAGCAAAAAAATTAAAAAAGTTAAACAACACCATTATGGTTTCCTTCCAAGCATAAATAGGTTTGAAAGGCCGAGAAAGAGAGAAAATAATAATTATCGTTCCCTTCCGTTCCTACCCGACGCTAAATAAAAAATTTTAGAAAAATAGCAAAAAAATTCAAAAAATTAAAAAAATACCATTATGGCTTCCTCTCAAGCCAAAACAGGTTGGAAAAGACCAAGAAGGAGAGAAAATAAAAATTACCGTTCCGTTCCGTTCCTACCCGACGCGAAATTGAGAATTCCAAAAAAAATAGCAATAAAATTGAAAAAATTAAAATATACCATTATGGCATCATTTCAAGCCAAAATAGGTTGGAAAATGCCGAGAAAGAGAAAAAATAAAAATTATCGGTCCGTTCCGTTCCTACACGACGCGTAATAGAAAATTCCAACAAAAATAGCAAAAAAATTAAAAAAGTTAAACAACACCATTATGGTTTCCTTCCAAGCATAAATAGGTTTGAAAGGCCGAGAAAGAGAGAAAATAATAATTATCGTTCCCTTCCGTTCCTACCCGATGCTAAATAAAAAATTTTAAAAAAATAGCAAAAAAATTCAAAAAATTAAAAAAATACCATTATGGCTTCCTCTCACGCCAAAACAGGTTGGAAAAGACCAAGAAGGAGAGAAAATAAAAATTACCGTTCCGTTCCGTTCCTACCCGACGCGAAATTGAAAATTCCAAAAAAAATAGCAATAAAATTGAAAAAATTAAAATATACCATTATGGCTTCATTTCAAGCCAAAATAGGTTGGAAAATGCCGAGAAAGAGAAAAAATAAAAATTATCGGTCCGTTCCGTTCCTACACGACGCGTAATAGAAAATTTTAGAAAAATAGCAAAAAAATTCAAAAAATTAAAAAAATACCATTATGGCTTCCTCTCAAGCCAAAACAGGTTGGAAAAGACCAAGAAGGAGAGAAAATAAAAATTACCGTTCCGTTCCGTTCCTACCCGACGCGAAATTGAGAATTCCAAAAAAAATAGCAATAAAATTGAAAAAATTAAAATATACCATTATGGCTTCATTTCAAGCCAAAATAGGTTGGAAAATGCCGAGAAAGAGAAAAAATAAAAATTATCGGTCCGTTCCGTTCCTACACGACGCGTAATAGAAAATTCCAACAAAAATAGCAAAAAAATTAAAAAAGTTAAACAACACCATTATGGTTTCCTTCCAAGCATAAATAGGTTTGAAAGGCCGAGAAAGAGAGAAAATAATAATTATCGTTCCCTTCCGTTCCTACCCGATGCTAAATAAAAAATTTTAAAAAAATAGCAAAAAAATTCAAAAAATTAAAAAAATACCATTATGGCTTCCTCTCACGCCAAAACAGGTTGGAAAAGACCAAGAAGGAGAGAAAATAAAAATTACCGTTCCGTTCCGTTCCTACCCGACGCGAAATTGAAAATTCCAAAAAAAATAGCAATAAAATTGAAAAAATTAAAATATACCATTATGGCTTCATTTCAAGCCAAAATAGGTTGGAAAATGCCGAGAAAGAGAAAAAATAAAAATTATCGGTCCGTTCCGTTCCTACACGACGCGTAATAGAAAATTCCAAAAAAATAGCAAAAAAATTAAAAAAGTTAAAAAACACCATTGTGGCTTCTTTTCAAGCCAAAATAGGTTGGAAAATGTAGGGAAAGAGAGGAAATAAAAATTGTCATTTCGGTCCTTTCCGTTCCTGCACGACGCTTAATAGAAAATTCCAAAAAAATAGTAAAAAAATTAAAAAATACCATTATGGCTTCCTTTCAAGCATAAATAGGTTTGGAAAGGCTGAGAAAGAGAGAAAATAATAATTATCGTTCCGTTCCGTTCCTACCCGACGCTAAATAGAAAATTTTAAAAAAATAGCAAAAAAATTCGAAAAATTAAAAAAATACCATTATGGCTTCCTTTTAAGCCAAAACAGGTTGGAAAAGGCCAAGAATGAGAGAAAATAAAAATTATCGTTCCGTTCCGTTCCTACCCGACGCGAAATTGAAAATTCCAAAAAAATAGCAATGAAATTGAAAAAATTAAAATATACCATTATGGCTTCATATCAAGCCAAAATAGGTTGGAAAATGCCCAGAAAGAGAAAAAATAAAAATTATCGTTCCGTTCCGTTCCTACAAGACGCGTTATAGAAAATTCCAAAAAAATAGCAAAAAAATTAAAAAAGTTAAAAAACACCATTATGGCTTCTTTTCAAGCCAAAACAGGTTGGAAAAGGCCGAGAAGGAGAGAAAATAAAAATTATCGTTCCGTTCCGTTCCTACCCGACGCGAAATTGAAAATTCCAAAAAAATAGCAATGAAATTGAAAAAATTAAAATATACCATTATGGCTTCATATCAAGCCAAAATAGGTTGGAAAATGCCCAAAAAGAGAAAAAATAAAAATTATCGTTCCGTTCTGTTCCTACAAGAAGCGTTATAGAAAATTCCAAAAAAATAGCAAAAAAATTAAAAAAGTTAAAAAACACCATTATGGCTTCTTTTCAAGCCAAAATTGGTTGGAAAACGCAGAGAAAGAGAGAAAATAAAAATTGTCGTTTCGTTCCTTTCCGTTCCTACACGACGCCTAATAGAAAATTTTAAAAAAATAGCAAAAAAATTCAAAAAATTAAAAAAATACCATTATGGCATCCTTTCAAGCCAAAAGAGGTTGGAAAAGACCGAGAAGGAGAGAAAATAAAAATTATCGTTCCGTTCCGTTCCGTTCCTACACGACGCGTAATAGGAAAATCCAAAAAAATTGCAAAAAAATTAAAAAAGTTAATAAATACCGTTATGGCTTCTTTTCAAGTCAAAATTGGTTTGAAAAGGCCGAGAAGGAGAGAAAATAATAATTATCGTTCCGTTCCGTTCCTACTCGACACTAAAAAGAAAATTTTAAAAAAATAGCAAAAAAATTAAAAAAATTAAAATATACCATTATGGCTTCATTTCAAGCCAAAATAGGTTGGAAAATGCCGAGAAAGAGAAAAAATAAAAATTATCGGTCCGTTCCGTTCCTACACGACGCGTAATAGAAAATTCCAAAAAAATAGCAAAAAAATTAAAAAAGTTAAACAACACCATTATGGTTTCCTTCCAAGCATAAATAGGTTTGAAAGGCCGAGAAAGAGAGAAAATAATAATTATCGTTCCCTTCCGTTCCTACCCGATGCTAAATAAAAAATTTTAAAAAAATAGCAAAAAAATTCAAAAAATTAAAAAAATACCATTATGGCTTCCTCTCACGCCAAAACAGGTTGGAAAAGACCAAGAAGGAGAGAAAATAAAAATTACCGTTCCGTTCCGTTCCTACCCGACGCGAAATTGAAAATTCCAAAAAAAATAGCAATAAAATTGAAAAAATTAAAATATACCATTATGGCTTCATTTCAAGCCAAAATAGGTTGGAAAATGCCGAGAAAGAGAAAAAATAAAAATTATCGGTCCGTTCCGTTCCTACACGACGCGTAATAGAAAATTCCAAAAAAATAGCAAAAAAATTAAAAAAGTTAAAAAACACCATTGTGGCTTCTTTTCAAGCCAAAATAGGTTGGAAAATGTAGGGAAAGAGAGGAAATAAAAATTGTCATTTCGGTCCTTTCCGTTCCTGCACGACGCTTAATAGAAAATTCCAAAAAAATAGTAAAAAAATTAAAAAATACCATTATGGCTTCCTTTCAAGCATAAATAGGTTTGGAAAGGCTGAGAAAGAGAGAAAATAATAATTATCGTTCCGTTCCGTTCCTACCCGACGCTAAATAGAAAATTTTAAAAAAATAGCAAAAAAATTCGAAAAATTAAAAAAATACCATTATGGCTTCCTTTTAAGCCAAAACAGGTTGGAAAAGGCCAAGAATGAGAGAAAATAAAAATTATCGTTCCGTTCCGTTCCTACCCGACGCGAAATTGAAAATTCCAAAAAAATAGCAATGAAATTGAAAAAATTAAAATATACCATTATGGCTTCATATCAAGCCAAAATAGGTTGGAAAATGCCCAGAAAGAGAAAAAATAAAAATTATCGTTCCGTTCCGTTCCTACAAGACGCGTTATAGAAAATTCCAAAAAAATAGCAAAAAAATTAAAAAAGTTAAAAAACACCATTATGGCTTCTTTTCAAGCCAAAACAGGTTGGAAAAGGCCGAGAAGGAGAGAAAATAAAAATTATCGTTCCGTTCCGTTCCTACCCGACGCGAAATTGAAAATTCCAAAAAAATAGCAATGAAATTGAAAAAATTAAAATATACCATTATGGCTTCATATCAAGCCAAAATAGGTTGGAAAATGCCCAAAAAGAGAAAAAATAAAAATTATCGTTCCGTTCTGTTCCTACAAGAAGCGTTATAGAAAATTCCAAAAAAATAGCAAAAAAATTAAAAAAGTTAAAAAACACCATTATGGCTTCTTTTCAAGCCAAAATTGGTTGGAAAACGCAGAGAAAGAGAGAAAATAAAAATTGTCGTTTCGTTCCTTTCCGTTCCTACACGACGCCTAATAGAAAATTTTAAAAAAATAGCAAAAAAATTCAAAAAATTAAAAAAATACCATTATGGCATCCTTTCAAGCCAAAAGAGGTTGGAAAAGACCGAGAAGGAGAGAAAATAAAAATTATCGTTCCGTTCCGTTCCGTTCCTACACGACGCGTAATAGGAAAATCCAAAAAAATTGCAAAAAAATTAAAAAAGTTAATAAATACCGTTATGGCTTCTTTTCAAGTCAAAATTGGTTTGAAAAGGCCGAGAAGGAGAGAAAATAATAATTATCGTTCCGTTCCGTTCCTACTCGACACTAAAAAGAAAATTTTAAAAAAATAGCAAAAAAATTAAAAAAATTAAAATATACCATTATGGCTTCATTTCAAGCCAAAATAGGTTGGAAAATGCCGAGAAAGAGAAAAAATAAAAATTATCGGTCCGTTCCGTTCCTACACGACGCGTAATAGAAAATTCCAAAAAAATAGCAAAAAAATTAAAAAAGTTAAACAACACCATTATGGTTTCCTTCCAAGCATAAATAGGTTTGAAAGGCCGAGAAAGAGAGAAAATAATAATTATCGTTCCCTTCCGTTCCTACCCGACGCTAAATAAAAAATTTTAGAAAAATAGCAAAAAAATTCAAAAAATTAAAAAAATACCATTATGGCTTCCTCTCAAGCCAAAACAGGTTGGAAAAGACCAAGAAGGAGAGAAAATAAAAATTACCGTTCCGTTCCGTTCCTACCCGACGCGAAATTGAGAATTCCAAAAAAAATAGCAATAAAATTGAAAAAATTAAAATATACCATTATGGCATCATTTCAAGCCAAAATAGGTTGGAAAATGCCGAGAAAGAGAAAAAATAAAAATTATCGGTCCGTTCCGTTCCTACACGACGCGTAATAGAAAATTCCAACAAAAATAGCAAAAAAATTAAAAAAGTTAAACAACACCATTATGGTTTCCTTCCAAGCATAAATAGGTTTGAAAGGCCGAGAAAGAGAGAAAATAATAATTATCGTTCCCTTCCGTTCCTACCCGATGCTAAATAAAAAATTTTAAAAAAATAGCAAAAAAATTCAAAAAATTAAAAAAATACCATTATGGCTTCCTCTCACGCCAAAACAGGTTGGAAAAGACCAAGAAGGAGAGAAAATAAAAATTACCGTTCCGTTCCGTTCCTACCCGACGCGAAATTGAAAATTCCAAAAAAAATAGCAATAAAATTGAAAAAATTAAAATATACCATTATGGCTTCATTTCAAGCCAAAATAGGTTGGAAAATGCCGAGAAAGAGAAAAAATAAAAATTATCGGTCCGTTCCGTTCCTACACGACGCGTAATAGAAAATTCCAAAAAAATAGCAAAAAAATTAAAAAAGTTAAAAAACACCATTGTGGCTTCTTTTCAAGCCAAAATAGGTTGGAAAATGTAGGGAAAGAGAGGAAATAAAAATTGTCATTTCGGTCCTTTCCGTTCCTGCACGACGCTTAATAGAAAATTCCAAAAAAATAGTAAAAAAATTAAAAAATACCATTATGGCTTCCTTTCAAGCATAAATAGGTTTGGAAAGGCTGAGAAAGAGAGAAAATAATAATTATCGTTCCGTTCCGTTCCTACCCGACGCTAAATAGAAAATTTTAAAAAAATAGCAAAAAAATTCGAAAAATTAAAAAAATACCATTATGGCTTCCTTTTAAGCCAAAACAGGTTGGAAAAGGCCAAGAATGAGAGAAAATAAAAATTATCGTTCCGTTCCGTTCCTACCCGACGCGAAATTGAAAATTCCAAAAAAATAGCAATGAAATTGAAAAAATTAAAATATACCATTATGGCTTCATATCAAGCCAAAATAGGTTGGAAAATGCCCAGAAAGAGAAAAAATAAAAATTATCGTTCCGTTCCGTTCCTACAAGACGCGTTATAGAAAATTCCAAAAAAATAGCAAAAAAATTAAAAAAGTTAAAAAACACCATTATGGCTTCTTTTCAAGCCAAAACAGGTTGGAAAAGGCCGAGAAGGAGAGAAAATAAAAATTATCGTTCCGTTCCGTTCCTACCCGACGCGAAATTGAAAATTCCAAAAAAATAGCAATGAAATTGAAAAAATTAAAATATACCATTATGGCTTCATATCAAGCCAAAATAGGTTGGAAAATGCCCAAAAAGAGAAAAAATAAAAATTATCGTTCCGTTCTGTTCCTACAAGAAGCGTTATAGAAAATTCCAAAAAAATAGCAAAAAAATTAAAAAAGTTAAAAAACACCATTATGGCTTCTTTTCAAGCCAAAATTGGTTGGAAAACGCAGAGAAAGAGAGAAAATAAAAATTGTCGTTTCGTTCCTTTCCGTTCCTACACGACGCCTAATAGAAAATTTTAAAAAAATAGCAAAAAAATTCAAAAAATTAAAAAAATACCATTATGGCATCCTTTCAAGCCAAAAGAGGTTGGAAAAGACCGAGAAGGAGAGAAAATAAAAATTATCGTTCCGTTCCGTTCCGTTCCTACACGACGCGTAATAGGAAAATCCAAAAAAATTGCAAAAAAATTAAAAAAGTTAATAAATACCGTTATGGCTTCTTTTCAAGTCAAAATTGGTTTGAAAAGGCCGAGAAGGAGAGAAAAT
The DNA here is from genome assembly GCA_023055345.1 of Quercus wislizeni. Taxonomy (NCBI): domain Eukaryota; kingdom Viridiplantae; phylum Streptophyta; class Magnoliopsida; order Fagales; family Fagaceae; genus Quercus; species Quercus wislizeni. The sequence continues at coordinate 6,080,248 of JALGQJ010000019.1, read as the reverse complement.
AATAATTATCGTTCCGTTCCGTTCCTACTCGACACTAAAAAGAAAATTTTAAAAAAATAGCAAAAAAATTAAAAAAATTAAAATATACCATTATGGCTTCATTTCAAGCCAAAATAGGTTGGAAAATGCCGAGAAAGAGAAAAAATAAAAATTATCGGTCCGTTCCGTTCCTACACGACGCGTAATAGAAAATTCCAAAAAAATAGCAAAAAAATTAAAAAAGTTAAACAACACCATTATGGTTTCCTTCCAAGCATAAATAGGTTTGAAAGGCCGAGAAAGAGAGAAAATAATAATTATCGTTCCCTTCCGTTCCTACCCGACGCTAAATAAAAAATTTTAGAAAAATAGCAAAAAAATTCAAAAAATTAAAAAAATACCATTATGGCTTCCTCTCAAGCCAAAACAGGTTGGAAAAGACCAAGAAGGAGAGAAAATAAAAATTACCGTTCCGTTCCGTTCCTACCCGACGCGAAATTGAGAATTCCAAAAAAAATAGCAATAAAATTGAAAAAATTAAAATATACCATTATGGCATCATTTCAAGCCAAAATAGGTTGGAAAATGCCGAGAAAGAGAAAAAATAAAAATTATCGGTCCGTTCCGTTCCTACACGACGCGTAATAGAAAATTCCAACAAAAATAGCAAAAAAATTAAAAAAGTTAAACAACACCATTATGGTTTCCTTCCAAGCATAAATAGGTTTGAAAGGCCGAGAAAGAGAGAAAATAATAATTATCGTTCCCTTCCGTTCCTACCCGATGCTAAATAAAAAATTTTAAAAAAATAGCAAAAAAATTCAAAAAATTAAAAAAATACCATTATGGCTTCCTCTCACGCCAAAACAGGTTGGAAAAGACCAAGAAGGAGAGAAAATAAAAATTACCGTTCCGTTCCGTTCCTACCCGACGCGAAATTGAAAATTCCAAAAAAAATAGCAATAAAATTGAAAAAATTAAAATATACCATTATGGCTTCATTTCAAGCCAAAATAGGTTGGAAAATGCCGAGAAAGAGAAAAAATAAAAATTATCGGTCCGTTCCGTTCCTACACGACGCGTAATAGAAAATTCCAAAAAAATAGCAAAAAAATTAAAAAAGTTAAAAAACACCATTGTGGCTTCTTTTCAAGCCAAAATAGGTTGGAAAATGTAGGGAAAGAGAGGAAATAAAAATTGTCATTTCGGTCCTTTCCGTTCCTGCACGACGCTTAATAGAAAATTCCAAAAAAATAGTAAAAAAATTAAAAAATACCATTATGGCTTCCTTTCAAGCATAAATAGGTTTGGAAAGGCTGAGAAAGAGAGAAAATAATAATTATCGTTCCGTTCCGTTCCTACCCGACGCTAAATAGAAAATTTTAAAAAAATAGCAAAAAAATTCGAAAAATTAAAAAAATACCATTATGGCTTCCTTTTAAGCCAAAACAGGTTGGAAAAGGCCAAGAATGAGAGAAAATAAAAATTATCGTTCCGTTCCGTTCCTACACGACGCGTAATAGAAAATTCCAAAAAAATAGCAAAAAAATTAAAAAAGTTAAACAACACCATTATGGTTTCCTTCCAAGCATAAATAGGTTTGAAAGGCCGAGAAAGAGAGAAAATAATAATTATCGTTCCCTTCCGTTCCTACCCGATGCTAAATAAAAAATTTTAAAAAAATAGCAAAAAAATTCAAAAAATTAAAAAAATACCATTATGGCTTCCTCTCACGCCAAAACAGGTTGGAAAAGACCAAGAAGGAGAGAAAATAAAAATTACCGTTCCGTTCCGTTCCTACCCGACGCGAAATTGAAAATTCCAAAAAAAATAGCAATAAAATTGAAAAAATTAAAATATACCATTATGGCTTCATTTCAAGCCAAAATAGGTTGGAAAATGCCGAGAAAGAGAAAAAATAAAAATTATCGGTCCGTTCCGTTCCTACACGACGCGTAATAGAAAATTCCAAAAAAATAGCAAAAAAATTAAAAAAGTTAAAAAACACCATTATGGCTTCTTTTCAAGCCAAAACAGGTTGGAAAAGGCCGAGAAGGAGAGAAAATAAAAATTATCGTTCCGTTCCGTTCCTACCCGACGCGAAATTGAAAATTCCAAAAAAATAGCAATGAAATTGAAAAAATTAAAATATACCATTATGGCTTCATATCAAGCCAAAATAGGTTGGAAAATGCCCAAAAAGAGAAAAAATAAAAATTATCGTTCCGTTCTGTTCCTACAAGAAGCGTTATAGAAAATTCCAAAAAAATAGCAAAAAAATTAAAAAAGTTAAAAAACACCATTATGGCTTCTTTTCAAGCCAAAATTGGTTGGAAAACGCAGAGAAAGAGAGAAAATAAAAATTGTCGTTTCGTTCCTTTCCGTTCCTACACGACGCCTAATAGAAAATTTTAAAAAAATAGCAAAAAAATTCAAAAAATTAAAAAAATACCATTATGGCATCCTTTCAAGCCAAAAGAGGTTGGAAAAGACCGAGAAGGAGAGAAAATAAAAATTATCGTTCCGTTCCGTTCCGTTCCTACACGACGCGTAATAGGAAAATCCAAAAAAATTGCAAAAAAATTAAAAAAGTTAATAAATACCGTTATGGCTTCTTTTCAAGTCAAAATTGGTTTGAAAAGGCCGAGAAGGAGAGAAAATAATAATTATCGTTCCGTTCCGTTCCTACTCGACACTAAAAAGAAAATTTTAAAAAAATAGCAAAAAAATTAAAAAAATTAAAATATACCATTATGGCTTCATTTCAAGCCAAAATAGGTTGGAAAATGCCGAGAAAGAGAAAAAATAAAAATTATCGGTCCGTTCCGTTCCTACACGACGCGTAATAGAAAATTCCAAAAAAATAGCAAAAAAATTAAAAAAGTTAAACAACACCATTATGGTTTCCTTCCAAGCATAAATAGGTTTGAAAGGCCGAGAAAGAGAGAAAATAATAATTATCGTTCCCTTCCGTTCCTACCCGACGCTAAATAAAAAATTTTAGAAAAATAGCAAAAAAATTCAAAAAATTAAAAAAATACCATTATGGCTTCCTCTCAAGCCAAAACAGGTTGGAAAAGACCAAGAAGGAGAGAAAATAAAAATTACCGTTCCGTTCCGTTCCTACCCGACGCGAAATTGAGAATTCCAAAAAAAATAGCAATAAAATTGAAAAAATTAAAATATACCATTATGGCTTCATTTCAAGCCAAAATAGGTTGGAAAATGCCGAGAAAGAGAAAAAATAAAAATTATCGGTCCGTTCCGTTCCTACACGACGCGTAATAGAAAATTCCAACAAAAATAGCAAAAAAATTAAAAAAGTTAAACAACACCATTATGGTTTCCTTCCAAGCATAAATAGGTTTGAAAGGCCGAGAAAGAGAGAAAATAATAATTATCGTTCCCTTCCGTTCCTACCCGACGCTAAATAAAAAATTTTAGAAAAATAGCAAAAAAATTCAAAAAATTAAAAAAATACCATTATGGCTTCCTCTCACGCCAAAACAGGTTGGAAAAGACCAAGAAGGAGAGAAAATAAAAATTACCGTTCCGTTCCGTTCCTACCCGACGCGAAATTGAAAATTCCAAAAAAAATAGCAATAAAATTGAAAAAATTAAAATATACCATTATGGCTTCATTTCAAGCCAAAATAGGTTGGAAAATGCCGAGAAAGAGAAAAAATAAAAATTATCGGTCCGTTCCGTTCCTACACGACGCGTAATAGAAAATTCCAACAAAAATAGCAAAAAAATTAAAAAAGTTAAACAACACCATTATGGTTTCCTTCCAAGCATAAATAGGTTTGAAAGGCCGAGAAAGAGAGAAAATAATAATTATCGTTCCCTTCCGTTCCTACCCGATGCTAAATAAAAAATTTTAAAAAAATAGCAAAAAAATTCAAAAAATTAAAAAAATACCATTATGGCTTCCTCTCACGCCAAAACAGGTTGGAAAAGACCAAGAAGGAGAGAAAATAAAAATTACCGTTCCGTTCCGTTCCTACCCGACGCGAAATTGAAAATTCCAAAAAAAATAGCAATAAAATTGAAAAAATTAAAATATACCATTATGGCTTCATTTCAAGCCAAAATAGGTTGGAAAATGCCGAGAAAGAGAAAAAATAAAAATTATCGGTCCGTTCCGTTCCTACACGACGCGTAATAGAAAATTCCAAAAAAATAGCAAAAAAATTAAAAAAGTTAAAAAACACCATTGTGGCTTCTTTTCAAGCCAAAATAGGTTGGAAAATGTAGGGAAAGAGAGGAAATAAAAATTGTCATTTCGGTCCTTTCCGTTCCTGCACGACGCTTAATAGAAAATTCCAAAAAAATAGTAAAAAAATTAAAAAATACCATTATGGCTTCCTTTCAAGCATAAATAGGTTTGGAAAGGCTGAGAAAGAGAGAAAATAATAATTATCGTTCCGTTCCGTTCCTACCCGACGCTAAATAGAAAATTTTAAAAAAATAGCAAAAAAATTCGAAAAATTAAAAAAATACCATTATGGCTTCCTTTTAAGCCAAAACAGGTTGGAAAAGGCCAAGAATGAGAGAAAATAAAAATTATCGTTCCGTTCCGTTCCTACCCGACGCGAAATTGAAAATTCCAAAAAAATAGCAATGAAATTGAAAAAATTAAAATATACCATTATGGCTTCATATCAAGCCAAAATAGGTTGGAAAATGCCCAGAAAGAGAAAAAATAAAAATTATCGTTCCGTTCCGTTCCTACAAGACGCGTTATAGAAAATTCCAAAAAAATAGCAAAAAAATTAAAAAAGTTAAAAAACACCATTATGGCTTCTTTTCAAGCCAAAACAGGTTGGAAAAGGCCGAGAAGGAGAGAAAATAAAAATTATCGTTCCGTTCCGTTCCTACCCGACGCGAAATTGAAAATTCCAAAAAAATAGCAATGAAATTGAAAAAATTAAAATATACCATTATGGCTTCATATCAAGCCAAAATAGGTTGGAAAATGCCCAAAAAGAGAAAAAATAAAAATTATCGTTCCGTTCTGTTCCTACAAGAAGCGTTATAGAAAATTCCAAAAAAATAGCAAAAAAATTAAAAAAGTTAAAAAACACCATTATGGCTTCTTTTCAAGCCAAAATTGGTTGGAAAACGCAGAGAAAGAGAGAAAATAAAAATTGTCGTTTCGTTCCTTTCCGTTCCTACACGACGCCTAATAGAAAATTTTAAAAAAATAGCAAAAAAATTCAAAAAATTAAAAAAATACCATTATGGCATCCTTTCAAGCCAAAAGAGGTTGGAAAAGACCGAGAAGGAGAGAAAATAAAAATTATCGTTCCGTTCCGTTCCGTTCCTACACGACGCGTAATAGGAAAATCCAAAAAAATTGCAAAAAAATTAAAAAAGTTAATAAATACCGTTATGGCTTCTTTTCAAGTCAAAATTGGTTTGAAAAGGCCGAGAAGGAGAGAAAATAATAATTATCGTTCCGTTCCGTTCCTACTCGACACTAAAAAGAAAATTTTAAAAAAATAGCAAAAAAATTAAAAAAATTAAAATATACCATTATGGCTTCATTTCAAGCCAAAATAGGTTGGAAAATGCCGAGAAAGAGAAAAAATAAAAATTATCGGTCCGTTCCGTTCCTACACGACGCGTAATAGAAAATTCCAAAAAAATAGCAAAAAAATTAAAAAAGTTAAACAACACCATTATGGTTTCCTTCCAAGCATAAATAGGTTTGAAAGGCCGAGAAAGAGAGAAAATAATAATTATCGTTCCCTTCCGTTCCTACCCGACGCTAAATAAAAAATTTTAGAAAAATAGCAAAAAAATTCAAAAAATTAAAAAAATACCATTATGGCTTCCTCTCAAGCCAAAACAGGTTGGAAAAGACCAAGAAGGAGAGAAAATAAAAATTACCGTTCCGTTCCGTTCCTACCCGACGCGAAATTGAGAATTCCAAAAAAAATAGCAATAAAATTGAAAAAATTAAAATATACCATTATGGCATCATTTCAAGCCAAAATAGGTTGGAAAATGCCGAGAAAGAGAAAAAATAAAAATTATCGTTCCGTTCCGTTCCTACAAGACGCGTTATAGAAAATTCCAACAAAAATAGCAAAAAAATTAAAAAAGTTAAACAACACCATTATGGTTTCCTTCCAAGCATAAATAGGTTTGAAAGGCCGAGAAAGAGAGAAAATAATAATTATCGTTCCCTTCCGTTCCTACCCGACGCTAAATAGAAAATTTTAAAAAAATAGCAAAAAAATTCGAAAAATTAAAAAAATACCATTATGGCTTCCTTTTAAGCCAAAACAGGTTGGAAAAGGCCAAGAATGAGAGAAAATAAAAATTATCGTTCCGTTCCGTTCCTACCCGACGCGAAATTGAAAATTCCAAAAAAATAGCAATGAAATTGAAAAAATTAAAATATACCATTATGGCTTCATATCAAGCCAAAATAGGTTGGAAAATGCCCAGAAAGAGAAAAAATAAAAATTATCGTTCCGTTCCGTTCCTACAAGACGCGTTATAGAAAATTCCAAAAAAATAGCAAAAAAATTAAAAAAGTTAAAAAACACCATTATGGCTTCTTTTCAAGCCAAAACAGGTTGGAAAAGGCCGAGAAGGAGAGAAAATAAAAATTATCGTTCCGTTCCGTTCCTACCCGACGCGAAATTGAAAATTCCAAAAAAATAGCAATGAAATTGAAAAAATTAAAATATACCATTATGGCTTCATATCAAGCCAAAATAGGTTGGAAAATGCCCAAAAAGAGAAAAAATAAAAATTATCGTTCCGTTCTGTTCCTACAAGAAGCGTTATAGAAAATTCCAAAAAAATAGCAAAAAAATTAAAAAAGTTAAAAAACACCATTATGGCTTCTTTTCAAGCCAAAATTGGTTGGAAAACGCAGAGAAAGAGAGAAAATAAAAATTGTCGTTTCGTTCCTTTCCGTTCCTACACGACGCCTAATAGAAAATTTTAAAAAAATAGCAAAAAAATTCAAAAAATTAAAAAAATACCATTATGGCATCCTTTCAAGCCAAAAGAGGTTGGAAAAGACCGAGAAGGAGAGAAAATAAAAATTATCGTTCCGTTCCGTTCCGTTCCTACACGACGCGTAATAGGAAAATCCAAAAAAATTGCAAAAAAATTAAAAAAGTTAATAAATACCGTTATGGCTTCTTTTCAAGTCAAAATTGGTTTGAAAAGGCCGAGAAGGAGAGAAAATAATAATTATCGTTCCGTTCCGTTCCTACTCGACACTAAAAAGAAAATTTTAAAAAAATAGCAAAAAAATTAAAAAAATTAAAATATACCATTATGGCTTCATTTCAAGCCAAAATAGGTTGGAAAATGCCGAGAAAGAGAAAAAATAAAAATTATCGGTCCGTTCCGTTCCTACACGACGCGTAATAGAAAATTCCAAAAAAATAGCAAAAAAATTAAAAAAGTTAAACAACACCATTATGGTTTCCTTCCAAGCATAAATAGGTTTGAAAGGCCGAGAAAGAGAGAAAATAATAATTATCGTTCCCTTCCGTTCCTACCCGACGCTAAATAAAAAATTTTAGAAAAATAGCAAAAAAATTCAAAAAATTAAAAAAATACCATTATGGCTTCCTCTCAAGCCAAAACAGGTTGGAAAAGACCAAGAAGGAGAGAAAATAAAAATTACCGTTCCGTTCCGTTCCTACCCGACGCGAAATTGAGAATTCCAAAAAAAATAGCAATAAAATTGAAAAAATTAAAATATACCATTATGGCATCATTTCAAGCCAAAATAGGTTGGAAAATGCCGAGAAAGAGAAAAAATAAAAATTATCGGTCCGTTCCGTTCCTACACGACGCGTAATAGAAAATTCCAACAAAAATAGCAAAAAAATTAAAAAAGTTAAACAACACCATTATGGTTTCCTTCCAAGCATAAATAGGTTTGAAAGGCCGAGAAAGAGAGAAAATAATAATTATCGTTCCCTTCCGTTCCTACCCGATGCTAAATAAAAAATTTTAAAAAAATAGCAAAAAAATTCAAAAAATTAAAAAAATACCATTATGGCTTCCTCTCACGCCAAAACAGGTTGGAAAAGACCAAGAAGGAGAGAAAATAAAAATTACCGTTCCGTTCCGTTCCTACCCGACGCGAAATTGAAAATTCCAAAAAAAATAGCAATAAAATTGAAAAAATTAAAATATACCATTATGGCTTCATTTCAAGCCAAAATAGGTTGGAAAATGCCGAGAAAGAGAAAAAATAAAAATTATCGGTCCGTTCCGTTCCTACACGACGCGTAATAGAAAATTTTAGAAAAATAGCAAAAAAATTCAAAAAATTAAAAAAATACCATTATGGCTTCCTCTCAAGCCAAAACAGGTTGGAAAAGACCAAGAAGGAGAGAAAATAAAAATTACCGTTCCGTTCCGTTCCTACCCGACGCGAAATTGAGAATTCCAAAAAAAATAGCAATAAAATTGAAAAAATTAAAATATACCATTATGGCTTCATTTCAAGCCAAAATAGGTTGGAAAATGCCGAGAAAGAGAAAAAATAAAAATTATCGGTCCGTTCCGTTCCTACACGACGCGTAATAGAAAATTCCAACAAAAATAGCAAAAAAATTAAAAAAGTTAAACAACACCATTATGGTTTCCTTCCAAGCATAAATAGGTTTGAAAGGCCGAGAAAGAGAGAAAATAATAATTATCGTTCCCTTCCGTTCCTACCCGATGCTAAATAAAAAATTTTAAAAAAATAGCAAAAAAATTCAAAAAATTAAAAAAATACCATTATGGCTTCCTCTCACGCCAAAACAGGTTGGAAAAGACCAAGAAGGAGAGAAAATAAAAATTACCGTTCCGTTCCGTTCCTACCCGACGCGAAATTGAAAATTCCAAAAAAAATAGCAATAAAATTGAAAAAATTAAAATATACCATTATGGCTTCATTTCAAGCCAAAATAGGTTGGAAAATGCCGAGAAAGAGAAAAAATAAAAATTATCGGTCCGTTCCGTTCCTACACGACGCGTAATAGAAAATTCCAAAAAAATAGCAAAAAAATTAAAAAAGTTAAAAAACACCATTGTGGCTTCTTTTCAAGCCAAAATAGGTTGGAAAATGTAGGGAAAGAGAGGAAATAAAAATTGTCATTTCGGTCCTTTCCGTTCCTGCACGACGCTTAATAGAAAATTCCAAAAAAATAGTAAAAAAATTAAAAAATACCATTATGGCTTCCTTTCAAGCATAAATAGGTTTGGAAAGGCTGAGAAAGAGAGAAAATAATAATTATCGTTCCGTTCCGTTCCTACCCGACGCTAAATAGAAAATTTTAAAAAAATAGCAAAAAAATTCGAAAAATTAAAAAAATACCATTATGGCTTCCTTTTAAGCCAAAACAGGTTGGAAAAGGCCAAGAATGAGAGAAAATAAAAATTATCGTTCCGTTCCGTTCCTACCCGACGCGAAATTGAAAATTCCAAAAAAATAGCAATGAAATTGAAAAAATTAAAATATACCATTATGGCTTCATATCAAGCCAAAATAGGTTGGAAAATGCCCAGAAAGAGAAAAAATAAAAATTATCGTTCCGTTCCGTTCCTACAAGACGCGTTATAGAAAATTCCAAAAAAATAGCAAAAAAATTAAAAAAGTTAAAAAACACCATTATGGCTTCTTTTCAAGCCAAAACAGGTTGGAAAAGGCCGAGAAGGAGAGAAAATAAAAATTATCGTTCCGTTCCGTTCCTACCCGACGCGAAATTGAAAATTCCAAAAAAATAGCAATGAAATTGAAAAAATTAAAATATACCATTATGGCTTCATATCAAGCCAAAATAGGTTGGAAAATGCCCAAAAAGAGAAAAAATAAAAATTATCGTTCCGTTCTGTTCCTACAAGAAGCGTTATAGAAAATTCCAAAAAAATAGCAAAAAAATTAAAAAAGTTAAAAAACACCATTATGGCTTCTTTTCAAGCCAAAATTGGTTGGAAAACGCAGAGAAAGAGAGAAAATAAAAATTGTCGTTTCGTTCCTTTCCGTTCCTACACGACGCCTAATAGAAAATTTTAAAAAAATAGCAAAAAAATTCAAAAAATTAAAAAAATACCATTATGGCATCCTTTCAAGCCAAAAGAGGTTGGAAAAGACCGAGAAGGAGAGAAAATAAAAATTATCGTTCCGTTCCGTTCCGTTCCTACACGACGCGTAATAGGAAAATCCAAAAAAATTGCAAAAAAATTAAAAAAGTTAATAAATACCGTTATGGCTTCTTTTCAAGTCAAAATTGGTTTGAAAAGGCCGAGAAGGAGAGAAAATAATAATTATCGTTCCGTTCCGTTCCTACTCGACACTAAAAAGAAAATTTTAAAAAAATAGCAAAAAAATTAAAAAAATTAAAATATACCATTATGGCTTCATTTCAAGCCAAAATAGGTTGGAAAATGCCGAGAAAGAGAAAAAATAAAAATTATCGGTCCGTTCCGTTCCTACACGACGCGTAATAGAAAATTCCAAAAAAATAGCAAAAAAATTAAAAAAGTTAAACAACACCATTATGGTTTCCTTCCAAGCATAAATAGGTTTGAAAGGCCGAGAAAGAGAGAAAATAATAATTATCGTTCCCTTCCGTTCCTACCCGACGCTAAATAAAAAATTTTAGAAAAATAGCAAAAAAATTCAAAAAATTAAAAAAATACCATTATGGCTTCCTCTCAAGCCAAAACAGGTTGGAAAAGACCAAGAAGGAGAGAAAATAAAAATTACCGTTCCGTTCCGTTCCTACCCGACGCGAAATTGAGAATTCCAAAAAAAATAGCAATAAAATTGAAAAAATTAAAATATACCATTATGGCATCATTTCAAGCCAAAATAGGTTGGAAAATGCCGAGAAAGAGAAAAAATAAAAATTATCGGTCCGTTCCGTTCCTACACGACGCGTAATAGAAAATTCCAACAAAAATAGCAAAAAAATTAAAAAAGTTAAACAACACCATTATGGTTTCCTTCCAAGCATAAATAGGTTTGAAAGGCCGAGAAAGAGAGAAAATAATAATTATCGTTCCCTTCCGTTCCTACCCGATGCTAAATAAAAAATTTTAAAAAAATAGCAAAAAAATTCAAAAAATTAAAAAAATACCATTATGGCTTCCTCTCACGCCAAAACAGGTTGGAAAAGACCAAGAAGGAGAGAAAATAAAAATTACCGTTCCGTTCCGTTCCTACCCGACGCGAAATTGAAAATTCCAAAAAAAATAGCAATAAAATTGAAAAAATTAAAATATACCATTATGGCTTCATTTCAAGCCAAAATAGGTTGGAAAATGCCGAGAAAGAGAAAAAATAAAAATTATCGGTCCGTTCCGTTCCTACACGACGCGTAATAGAAAATTTTAGAAAAATAGCAAAAAAATTCAAAAAATTAAAAAAATACCATTATGGCTTCCTCTCAAGCCAAAACAGGTTGGAAAAGACCAAGAAGGAGAGAAAATAAAAATTACCGTTCCGTTCCGTTCCTACCCGACGCGAAATTGAGAATTCCAAAAAAAATAGCAATAAAATTGAAAAAATTAAAATATACCATTATGGCTTCATTTCAAGCCAAAATAGGTTGGAAAATGCCGAGAAAGAGAAAAAATAAAAATTATCGGTCCGTTCCGTTCCTACACGACGCGTAATAGAAAATTCCAACAAAAATAGCAAAAAAATTAAAAAAGTTAAACAACACCATTATGGTTTCCTTCCAAGCATAAATAGGTTTGAAAGGCCGAGAAAGAGAGAAAATAATAATTATCGTTCCCTTCCGTTCCTACCCGATGCTAAATAAAAAATTTTAAAAAAATAGCAAAAAAATTCAAAAAATTAAAAAAATACCATTATGGCTTCCTCTCACGCCAAAACAGGTTGGAAAAGACCAAGAAGGAGAGAAAATAAAAATTACCGTTCCGTTCCGTTCCTACCCGACGCGAAATTGAAAATTCCAAAAAAAATAGCAATAAAATTGAAAAAATTAAAATATACCATTATGGCTTCATTTCAAGCCAAAATAGGTTGGAAAATGCCGAGAAAGAGAAAAAATAAAAATTATCGGTCCGTTCCGTTCCTACACGACGCGTAATAGAAAATTCCAAAAAAATAGCAAAAAAATTAAAAAAGTTAAAAAACACCATTGTGGCTTCTTTTCAAGCCAAAATAGGTTGGAAAATGTAGGGAAAGAGAGGAAATAAAAATTGTCATTTCGGTCCTTTCCGTTCCTGCACGACGCTTAATAGAAAATTCCAAAAAAATAGTAAAAAAATTAAAAAATACCATTATGGCTTCCTTTCAAGCATAAATAGGTTTGGAAAGGCTGAGAAAGAGAGAAAATAATAATTATCGTTCCGTTCCGTTCCTACCCGACGCTAAATAGAAAATTTTAAAAAAATAGCAAAAAAATTCGAAAAATTAAAAAAATACCATTATGGCTTCCTTTTAAGCCAAAACAGGTTGGAAAAGGCCAAGAATGAGAGAAAATAAAAATTATCGTTCCGTTCCGTTCCTACCCGACGCGAAATTGAAAATTCCAAAAAAATAGCAATGAAATTGAAAAAATTAAAATATACCATTATGGCTTCATATCAAGCCAAAATAGGTTGGAAAATGCCCAGAAAGAGAAAAAATAAAAATTATCGTTCCGTTCCGTTCCTACAAGACGCGTTATAGAAAATTCCAAAAAAATAGCAAAAAAATTAAAAAAGTTAAAAAACACCATTATGGCTTCTTTTCAAGCCAAAACAGGTTGGAAAAGGCCGAGAAGGAGAGAAAATAAAAATTATCGTTCCGTTCCGTTCCTACCCGACGCGAAATTGAAAATTCCAAAAAAATAGCAATGAAATTGAAAAAATTAAAATATACCATTATGGCTTCATATCAAGCCAAAATAGGTTGGAAAATGCCCAAAAAGAGAAAAAATAAAAATTATCGTTCCGTTCTGTTCCTACAAGAAGCGTTATAGAAAATTCCAAAAAAATAGCAAAAAAATTAAAAAAGTTAAAAAACACCATTATGGCTTCTTTTCAAGCCAAAATTGGTTGGAAAACGCAGAGAAAGAGAGAAAATAAAAATTGTCGTTTCGTTCCTTTCCGTTCCTACACGACGCCTAATAGAAAATTTTAAAAAAATAGCAAAAAAATTCAAAAAATTAAAAAAATACCATTATGGCATCCTTTCAAGCCAAAAGAGGTTGGAAAAGACCGAGAAGGAGAGAAAATAAAAATTATCGTTCCGTTCCGTTCCGTTCCTACACGACGCGTAATAGGAAAATCCAAAAAAATTGCAAAAAAATTAAAAAAGTTAATAAATACCGTTATGGCTTCTTTTCAAGTCAAAATTGGTTTGAAAAGGCCGAGAAGGAGAGAAAATAATAATTATCGTTCCGTTCCGTTCCTACTCGACACTAAAAAGAAAATTTTAAAAAAATAGCAAAAAAATTAAAAAAATTAAAATATACCATTATGGCTTCATTTCAAGCCAAAATAGGTTGGAAAATGCCGAGAAAGAGAAAAAATAAAAATTATCGGTCCGTTCCGTTCCTACACGACGCGTAATAGAAAATTCCAAAAAAATAGCAAAAAAATTAAAAAAGTTAAACAACACCATTATGGTTTCCTTCCAAGCATAAATAGGTTTGAAAGGCCGAGAAAGAGAGAAAATAATAATTATCGTTCCCTTCCGTTCCTACCCGACGCTAAATAAAAAATTTTAGAAAAATAGCAAAAAAATTCAAAAAATTAAAAAAATACCATTATGGCTTCCTCTCAAGCCAAAACAGGTTGGAAAAGACCAAGAAGGAGAGAAAATAAAAATTACCGTTCCGTTCCGTTCCTACCCGACGCGAAATTGAGAATTCCAAAAAAAATAGCAATAAAATTGAAAAAATTAAAATATACCATTATGGCATCATTTCAAGCCAAAATAGGTTGGAAAATGCCGAGAAAGAGAAAAAATAAAAATTATCGGTCCGTTCCGTTCCTACACGACGCGTAATAGAAAATTCCAACAAAAATAGCAAAAAAATTAAAAAAGTTAAACAACACCATTATGGTTTCCTTCCAAGCATAAATAGGTTTGAAAGGCCGAGAAAGAGAGAAAATAATAATTATCGTTCCCTTCCGTTCCTACCCGATGCTAAATAAAAAATTTTAAAAAAATAGCAAAAAAATTCAAAAAATTAAAAAAATACCATTATGGCTTCCTCTCACGCCAAAACAGGTTGGAAAAGACCAAGAAGGAGAGAAAATAAAAATTACCGTTCCGTTCCGTTCCTACCCGACGCGAAATTGAAAATTCCAAAAAAAATAGCAATAAAATTGAAAAAATTAAAATATACCATTATGGCTTCATTTCAAGCCAAAATAGGTTGGAAAATGCCGAGAAAGAGAAAAAATAAAAATTATCGGTCCGTTCCGTTCCTACACGACGCGTAATAGAAAATTCCAAAAAAATAGCAAAAAAATTAAAAAAGTTAAAAAACACCATTGTGGCTTCTTTTCAAGCCAAAATAGGTTGGAAAATGTAGGGAAAGAGAGGAAATAAAAATTGTCATTTCGGTCCTTTCCGTTCCTGCACGACGCTTAATAGAAAATTCCAAAAAAATAGTAAAAAAATTAAAAAATACCATTATGGCTTCCTTTCAAGCATAAATAGGTTTGGAAAGGCTGAGAAAGAGAGAAAATAATAATTATCGTTCCGTTCCGTTCCTACCCGACGCTAAATAGAAAATTTTAAAAAAATAGCAAAAAAATTCGAAAAATTAAAAAAATACCATTATGGCTTCCTTTTAAGCCAAAACAGGTTGGAAAAGGCCAAGAATGAGAGAAAATAAAAATTATCGTTCCGTTCCGTTCCTACACGACGCGTAATAGAAAATTCCAAAAAAATAGCAAAAAAATTAAAAAAGTTAAACAACACCATTATGGTTTCCTTCCAAGCATAAATAGGTTTGAAAGGCCGAGAAAGAGAGAAAATAATAATTATCGTTCCCTTCCGTTCCTACCCGATGCTAAATAAAAAATTTTAAAAAAATAGCAAAAAAATTCAAAAAATTAAAAAAATACCATTATGGCTTCCTCTCACGCCAAAACAGGTTGGAAAAGACCAAGAAGGAGAGAAAATAAAAATTACCGTTCCGTTCCGTTCCTACCCGACGCGAAATTGAAAATTCCAAAAAAAATAGCAATAAAATTGAAAAAATTAAAATATACCATTATGGCTTCATTTCAAGCCAAAATAGGTTGGAAAATGCCGAGAAAGAGAAAAAATAAAAATTATCGGTCCGTTCCGTTCCTACACGACGCGTAATAGAAAATTCCAAAAAAATAGCAAAAAAATTAAAAAAGTTAAAAAACACCATTATGGCTTCTTTTCAAGCCAAAACAGGTTGGAAAAGGCCGAGAAGGAGAGAAAATAAAAATTATCGTTCCGTTCCGTTCCTACCCGACGCGAAATTGAAAATTCCAAAAAAATAGCAATGAAATTGAAAAAATTAAAATATACCATTATGGCTTCATATCAAGCCAAAATAGGTTGGAAAATGCCCAAAAAGAGAAAAAATAAAAATTATCGTTCCGTTCTGTTCCTACAAGAAGCGTTATAGAAAATTCCAAAAAAATAGCAAAAAAATTAAAAAAGTTAAAAAACACCATTATGGCTTCTTTTCAAGCCAAAATTGGTTGGAAAACGCAGAGAAAGAGAGAAAATAAAAATTGTCGTTTCGTTCCTTTCCGTTCCTACACGACGCCTAATAGAAAATTTTAAAAAAATAGCAAAAAAATTCAAAAAATTAAAAAAATACCATTATGGCATCCTTTCAAGCCAAAAGAGGTTGGAAAAGACCGAGAAGGAGAGAAAATAAAAATTATCGTTCCGTTCCGTTCCGTTCCTACACGACGCGTAATAGGAAAATCCAAAAAAATTGCAAAAAAATTAAAAAAGTTAATAAATACCGTTATGGCTTCTTTTCAAGTCAAAATTGGTTTGAAAAGGCCGAGAAGGAGAGAAAATAATAATTATCGTTCCGTTCCGTTCCTACTCGACACTAAAAAGAAAATTTTAAAAAAATAGCAAAAAAATTAAAAAAATTAAAATATACCATTATGGCTTCATTTCAAGCCAAAATAGGTTGGAAAATGCCGAGAAAGAGAAAAAATAAAAATTATCGGTCCGTTCCGTTCCTACACGACGCGTAATAGAAAATTCCAAAAAAATAGCAAAAAAATTAAAAAAGTTAAACAACACCATTATGGTTTCCTTCCAAGCATAAATAGGTTTGAAAGGCCGAGAAAGAGAGAAAATAATAATTATCGTTCCCTTCCGTTCCTACCCGACGCTAAATAAAAAATTTTAGAAAAATAGCAAAAAAATTCAAAAAATTAAAAAAATACCATTATGGCTTCCTCTCAAGCCAAAACAGGTTGGAAAAGACCAAGAAGGAGAGAAAATAAAAATTACCGTTCCGTTCCGTTCCTACCCGACGCGAAATTGAGAATTCCAAAAAAAATAGCAATAAAATTGAAAAAATTAAAATATACCATTATGGCTTCATTTCAAGCCAAAATAGGTTGGAAAATGCCGAGAAAGAGAAAAAATAAAAATTATCGGTCCGTTCCGTTCCTACACGACGCGTAATAGAAAATTCCAACAAAAATAGCAAAAAAATTAAAAAAGTTAAACAACACCATTATGGTTTCCTTCCAAGCATAAATAGGTTTGAAAGGCCGAGAAAGAGAGAAAATAATAATTATCGTTCCCTTCCGTTCCTACCCGACGCTAAATAAAAAATTTTAGAAAAATAGCAAAAAAATTCAAAAAATTAAAAAAATACCATTATGGCTTCCTCTCAAGCCAAAACAGGTTGGAAAAGACCAAGAAGGAGAGAAAATAAAAATTACCGTTCCGTTCCGTTCCTACCCGACGCGAAATTGAGAATTCCAAAAAAAATAGCAATAAAATTGAAAAAATTAAAATATACCATTATGGCTTCATTTCAAGCCAAAATAGGTTGGAAAATGCCGAGAAAGAGAAAAAATAAAAATTATCGGTCCGTTCCGTTCCTACACGACGCGTAATAGAAAATTCCAACAAAAATAGCAAAAAAATTAAAAAAGTTAAACAACACCATTATGGTTTCCTTCCAAGCATAAATAGGTTTGAAAGGCCGAGAAAGAGAGAAAATAATAATTATCGTTCCCTTCCGTTCCTACCCGATGCTAAATAAAAAATTTTAAAAAAATAGCAAAAAAATTCAAAAAATTAAAAAAATACCATTATGGCTTCCTCTCACGCCAAAACAGGTTGGAAAAGACCAAGAAGGAGAGAAAATAAAAATTACCGTTCCGTTCCGTTCCTACCCGACGCGAAATTGAAAATTCCAAAAAAAATAGCAATAAAATTGAAAAAATTAAAATATACCATTATGGCTTCATTTCAAGCCAAAATAGGTTGGAAAATGCCGAGAAAGAGAAAAAATAAAAATTATCGGTCCGTTCCGTTCCTACACGACGCGTAATAGAAAATTCCAAAAAAATAGCAAAAAAATTAAAAAAGTTAAAAAACACCATTGTGGCTTCTTTTCAAGCCAAAATAGGTTGGAAAATGTAGGGAAAGAGAGGAAATAAAAATTGTCATTTCGGTCCTTTCCGTTCCTGCACGACGCTTAATAGAAAATTCCAAAAAAATAGTAAAAAAATTAAAAAATACCATTATGGCTTCCTTTCAAGCATAAATAGGTTTGGAAAGGCTGAGAAAGAGAGAAAATAATAATTATCGTTCCGTTCCGTTCCTACCCGACGCTAAATAGAAAATTTTAAAAAAATAGCAAAAAAATTCGAAAAATTAAAAAAATACCATTATGGCTTCCTTTTAAGCCAAAACAGGTTGGAAAAGGCCAAGAATGAGAGAAAATAAAAATTATCGTTCCGTTCCGTTCCTACCCGACGCGAAATTGAAAATTCCAAAAAAATAGCAATGAAATTGAAAAAATTAAAATATACCATTATGGCTTCATATCAAGCCAAAATAGGTTGGAAAATGCCCAGAAAGAGAAAAAATAAAAATTATCGTTCCGTTCCGTTCCTACAAGACGCGTTATAGAAAATTCCAAAAAAATAGCAAAAAAATTAAAAAAGTTAAAAAACACCATTATGGCTTCTTTTCAAGCCAAAACAGGTTGGAAAAGGCCGAGAAGGAGAGAAAATAAAAATTATCGTTCCGTTCCGTTCCTACCCGACGCGAAATTGAAAATTCCAAAAAAATAGCAATGAAATTGAAAAAATTAAAATATACCATTATGGCTTCATATCAAGCCAAAATAGGTTGGAAAATGCCCAAAAAGAGAAAAAATAAAAATTATCGTTCCGTTCTGTTCCTACAAGAAGCGTTATAGAAAATTCCAAAAAAATAGCAAAAAAATTAAAAAAGTTAAAAAACACCATTATGGCTTCTTTTCAAGCCAAAATTGGTTGGAAAACGCAGAGAAAGAGAGAAAATAAAAATTGTCGTTTCGTTCCTTTCCGTTCCTACACGACGCCTAATAGAAAATTTTAAAAAAATAGCAAAAAAATTCAAAAAATTAAAAAAATACCATTATGGCATCCTTTCAAGCCAAAAGAGGTTGGAAAAGACCGAGAAGGAGAGAAAATAAAAATTATCGTTCCGTTCCGTTCCGTTCCTACACGACGCGTAATAGGAAAATCCAAAAAAATTGCAAAAAAATTAAAAAAGTTAATAAATACCGTTATGGCTTCTTTTCAAGTCAAAATTGGTTTGAAAAGGCCGAGAAGGAGAGAAAATAATAATTATCGTTCCGTTCCGTTCCTACTCGACACTAAAAAGAAAATTTTAAAAAAATAGCAAAAAAATTAAAAAAATTAAAATATACCATTATGGCTTCATTTCAAGCCAAAATAGGTTGGAAAATGCCGAGAAAGAGAAAAAATAAAAATTATCGGTCCGTTCCGTTCCTACACGACGCGTAATAGAAAATTCCAAAAAAATAGCAAAAAAATTAAAAAAGTTAAACAACACCATTATGGTTTCCTTCCAAGCATAAATAGGTTTGAAAGGCCGAGAAAGAGAGAAAATAATAATTATCGTTCCCTTCCGTTCCTACCCGACGCTAAATAAAAAATTTTAGAAAAATAGCAAAAAAATTCAAAAAATTAAAAAAATACCATTATGGCTTCCTCTCAAGCCAAAACAGGTTGGAAAAGACCAAGAAGGAGAGAAAATAAAAATTACCGTTCCGTTCCGTTCCTACCCGACGCGAAATTGAGAATTCCAAAAAAAATAGCAATAAAATTGAAAAAATTAAAATATACCATTATGGCTTCATTTCAAGCCAAAATAGGTTGGAAAATGCCGAGAAAGAGAAAAAATAAAAATTATCGGTCCGTTCCGTTCCTACACGACGCGTAATAGAAAATTCCAACAAAAATAGCAAAAAAATTAAAAAAGTTAAACAACACCATTATGGTTTCCTTCCAAGCATAAATAGGTTTGAAAGGCCGAGAAAGAGAGAAAATAATAATTATCGTTCCCTTCCGTTCCTACCCGATGCTAAATAAAAAATTTTAAAAAAATAGCAAAAAAATTCAAAAAATTAAAAAAATACCATTATGGCTTCCTCTCACGCCAAAACAGGTTGGAAAAGACCAAGAAGGAGAGAAAATAAAAATTACCGTTCCGTTCCGTTCCTACCCGACGCGAAATTGAAAATTCCAAAAAAAATAGCAATAAAATTGAAAAAATTAAAATATACCATTATGGCTTCATTTCAAGCCAAAATAGGTTGGAAAATGCCGAGAAAGAGAAAAAATAAAAATTATCGGTCCGTTCCGTTCCTACACGACGCGTAATAGAAAATTCCAAAAAAATAGCAAAAAAATTAAAAAAGTTAAAAAACACCATTGTGGCTTCTTTTCAAGCCAAAATAGGTTGGAAAATGTAGGGAAAGAGAGGAAATAAAAATTGTCATTTCGGTCCTTTCCGTTCCTGCACGACGCTTAATAGAAAATTCCAAAAAAATAGTAAAAAAATTAAAAAATACCATTATGGCTTCCTTTCAAGCATAAATAGGTTTGGAAAGGCTGAGAAAGAGAGAAAATAATAATTATCGTTTCGTTCCGTTCCTACCCGACGCTAAATAGAAAATTTTAAAAAAATAGCAAAAAAATTCGAAAAATTAAAAAAATACCATTATGGCTTCCTTTTAAGCCAAAACAGGTTGGAAAAGGCCAAGAATGAGAGAAAATAAAAATTATCGTTCCGTTCCGTTCCTACACGACGCGTAATAGAAAATTCCAAAAAAATAGCAAAAAAATTAAAAAAGTTAAACAACACCATTATGGTTTCCTTCCAAGCATAAATAGGTTTGAAAGGCCGAGAAAGAGAGAAAATAATAATTATCGTTCCCTTCCGTTCCTACCCGATGCTAAATAAAAAATTTTAAAAAAATAGCAAAAAAATTCAAAAAATTAAAAAAATACCATTATGGCTTCCTCTCACGCCAAAACAGGTTGGAAAAGACCAAGAAGGAGAGAAAATAAAAATTACCGTTCCGTTCCGTTCCTACCCGACGCGAAATTGAAAATTCCAAAAAAAATAGCAATAAAATTGAAAAAATTAAAATATACCATTATGGCTTCATTTCAAGCCAAAATAGGTTGGAAAATGCCGAGAAAGAGAAAAAATAAAAATTATCGGTCCGTTCCGTTCCTACACGACGCGTAATAGAAAATTCCAAAAAAATAGCAAAAAAATTAAAAAAGTTAAAAAACACCATTATGGCTTCTTTTCAAGCCAAAACAGGTTGGAAAAGGCCGAGAAGGAGAGAAAATAAAAATTATCGTTCCGTTCCGTTCCTACCCGACGCGAAATTGAAAATTCCAAAAAAATAGCAATGAAATTGAAAAAATTAAAATATACCATTATGGCTTCATATCAAGCCAAAATAGGTTGGAAAATGCCCAAAAAGAGAAAAAATAAAAATTATCGTTCCGTTCTGTTCCTACAAGAAGCGTTATAGAAAATTCCAAAAAAATAGCAAAAAAATTAAAAAAGTTAAAAAACACCATTATGGCTTCTTTTCAAGCCAAAATTGGTTGGAAAACGCAGAGAAAGAGAGAAAATAAAAATTGTCGTTTCGTTCCTTTCCGTTCCTACACGACGCCTAATAGAAAATTTTAAAAAAATAGCAAAAAAATTCAAAAAATTAAAAAAATACCATTATGGCATCCTTTCAAGCCAAAAGAGGTTGGAAAAGACCGAGAAGGAGAGAAAATAAAAATTATCGTTCCGTTCCGTTCCGTTCCTACACGACGCGTAATAGGAAAATCCAAAAAAATTGCAAAAAAATTAAAAAAGTTAATAAATACCGTTATGGCTTCTTTTCAAGTCAAAATTGGTTTGAAAAGGCCGAGAAGGAGAGAAAATAATAATTATCGTTCCGTTCCGTTCCTACTCGACACTAAAAAGAAAATTTTAAAAAAATAGCAAAAAAATTAAAAAAATTAAAATATACCATTATGGCTTCATTTCAAGCCAAAATAGGTTGGAAAATGCCGAGAAAGAGAAAAAATAAAAATTATCGGTCCGTTCCGTTCCTACACGATGCGTAATAGAAAATTCCAACAAAAATAGCAAAAAAATTAAAAAAGTTAAACAACACCATTATGGTTTCCTTCCAAGCATAAATAGGTTTGAAAGGCCGAGAAAGAGAGAAAATAATAATTATCGTTCCCTTCCGTTCCTACCCGATGCTAAATAAAAAATTTTAAAAAAATAGCAAAAAAATTCAAAAAATTAAAAAAATACCATTATGGCTTCCTCTCACGCCAAAACAGGTTGGAAAAGACCAAGAAGGAGAGAAAATAAAAATTACCGTTCCGTTCCGTTCCTACCCGACGCGAAATTGAGAATTCCAAAAAAAATAGCAATAAAATTGAAAAAATTAAAATATACCATTATGGCTTCATTTCAAGCCAAAATAGGTTGGAAAATGCCGAGAAAGAGAAAAAATAAAAATTATCGGTCCGTTCCGTTCCTACACGACGCGTAATAGAAAATTCCAACAAAAATAGCAAAAAAATTAAAAAAGTTAAACAACACCATTATGGTTTCCTTCCAAGCATAAATAGGTTTGAAAGGCCGAGAAAGAGAGAAAATAATAATTATCGTTCCCTTCCGTTCCTACCCGATGCTAAATAAAAAATTTTAAAAAAATAGCAAAAAAATTCAAAAAATTAAAAAAATACCATTATGGCTTCCTCTCACGCCAAAACAGGTTGGAAAAGACCAAGAAGGAGAGAAAATAAAAATTACCGTTCCGTTCCGTTCCTACCCGACGCGAAATTGAAAATTCCAAAAAAAATAGCAATAAAATTGAAAAAATTAAAATATACCATTATGGCTTCATTTCAAGCCAAAATAGGTTGGAAAATGCCGAGAAAGAGAAAAAATAAAAATTATCGGTCCGTTCCGTTCCTACACGACGCGTAATAGAAAATTCCAAAAAAATAGCAAAAAAATTAAAAAAGTTAAAAAACACCATTGTGGCTTCTTTTCAAGCCAAAATAGGTTGGAAAATGTAGGGAAAGAGTGGAAATAAAAATTGTCATTTCGGTCCTTTCCGTTCCTGCACGACGCTTAATAGAAAATTCCAAAAAAATAGTAAAAAAATTAAAAAATACCATTATGGCTTCCTTTCAAGCATAAATAGGTTTGGAAAGGCTGAGAAAGAGAGAAAATAATAATTATCGTTCCGTTCCGTTCCTACCCGACGCTAAATAGAAAATTTTAAAAAAATAGCAAAAAAATTCGAAAAATTAAAAAAATACCATTATGGCTTCCTTTTAAGCCAAAACAGGTTGGAAAAGGCCAAGAATGAGAGAAAATAAAAATTATCGTTCCGTTCCGTTCCTACACGACGCGTAATAGAAAATTCCAAAAAAATAGCAAAAAAATTAAAAAAGTTAAACAACACCATTATGGTTTCCTTCCAAGCATAAATAGGTTTGAAAGGCCGAGAAAGAGAGAAAATAATAATTATCGTTCCCTTCCGTTCCTACCCGATGCTAAATAAAAAATTTTAAAAAAATAGCAAAAAAATTCAAAAAATTAAAAAAATACCATTATGGCTTCCTCTCACGCCAAAACAGGTTGGAAAAGACCAAGAAGGAGAGAAAATAAAAATTACCGTTCCGTTCCGTTCCTACCCGACGCGAAATTGAAAATTCCAAAAAAAATAGCAATAAAATTGAAAAAATTAAAATATACCATTATGGCTTCATTTCAAGCCAAAATAGGTTGGAAAATGCCGAGAAAGAGAAAAAATAAAAATTATCGGTCCGTTCCGTTCCTACACGACGCGTAATAGAAAATTCCAAAAAAATAGCAAAAAAATTAAAAAAGTTAAAAAACACCATTGTGGCTTCTTTTCAAGCCAAAATAGGTTGGAAAATGTAGGGAAAGAGAGGAAATAAAAATTGTCATTTCGGTCCTTTCCGTTCCTGCACGACGCTTAATAGAAAATTCCAAAAAAATAGTAAAAAAATTAAAAAATACCATTATGGCTTCCTTTCAAGCATAAATAGGTTTGGAAAGGCTGAGAAAGAGAGAAAATAATAATTATCGTTCCGTTCCGTTCCTACCCGACGCTAAATAGAAAATTTTAAAAAAATAGCAAAAAAATTCGAAAAATTAAAAAAATACCATTATGGCTTCCTTTTAAGCCAAAACAGGTTGGAAAAGGCCAAGAATGAGAGAAAATAAAAATTATCGTTCCGTTCCGTTCCTACCCGACGCGAAATTGAAAATTCCAAAAAAATAGCAATGAAATTGAAAAAATTAAAATATACCATTATGGCTTCATATCAAGCCAAAATAGGTTGGAAAATGCCCAGAAAGAGAAAAAATAAAAATTATCGTTCCGTTCCGTTCCTACAAGACGCGTTATAGAAAATTCCAAAAAAATAGCAAAAAAATTAAAAAAGTTAAAAAACACCATTATGGCTTCTTTTCAAGCCAAAACAGGTTGGAAAAGGCCGAGAAGGAGAGAAAATAAAAATTATCGTTCCGTTCCGTTCCTACCCGACGCGAAATTGAAAATTCCAAAAAAATAGCAATGAAATTGAAAAAATTAAAATATACCATTATGGCTTCATATCAAGCCAAAATAGGTTGGAAAATGCCCAAAAAGAGAAAAAATAAAAATTATCGTTCCGTTCTGTTCCTACAAGAAGCGTTATAGAAAATTCCAAAAAAATAGCAAAAAAATTAAAAAAGTTAAAAAACACCATTATGGCTTCTTTTCAAGCCAAAATTGGTTGGAAAACGCAGAGAAAGAGAGAAAATAAAAATTGTCGTTTCGTTCCTTTCCGTTCCTACACGACGCCTAATAGAAAATTTTAAAAAAATAGCAAAAAAATTCAAAAAATTAAAAAAATACCATTATGGCATCCTTTCAAGCCAAAAGAGGTTGGAAAAGACCGAGAAGGAGAGAAAATAAAAATTATCGTTCCGTTCCGTTCCGTTCCTACACGACGCGTAATAGGAAAATCCAAAAAAATTGCAAAAAAATTAAAAAAGTTAATAAATACCGTTATGGCTTCTTTTCAAGTCAAAATTGGTTTGAAAAGGCCGAGAAGGAGAGAAAATAATAATTATCGTTCCGTTCCGTTCCTACTCGACACTAAAAAGAAAATTTTAAAAAAATAGCAAAAAAATTAAAAAAATTAAAATATACCATTATGGCTTCATTTCAAGCCAAAATAGGTTGGAAAATGCCGAGAAAGAGAAAAAATAAAAATTATCGGTCCGTTCCGTTCCTACACGACGCGTAATAGAAAATTCCAAAAAAATAGCAAAAAAATTAAAAAAGTTAAACAACACCATTATGGTTTCCTTCCAAGCATAAATAGGTTTGAAAGGCCGAGAAAGAGAGAAAATAATAATTATCGTTCCCTTCCGTTCCTACCCGACGCTAAATAAAAAATTTTAGAAAAATAGCAAAAAAATTCAAAAAATTAAAAAAATACCATTATGGCTTCCTCTCAAGCCAAAACAGGTTGGAAAAGACCAAGAAGGAGAGAAAATAAAAATTACCGTTCCGTTCCGTTCCTACCCGACGCGAAATTGAGAATTCCAAAAAAAATAGCAATAAAATTGAAAAAATTAAAATATACCATTATGGCATCATTTCAAGCCAAAATAGGTTGGAAAATGCCGAGAAAGAGAAAAAATAAAAATTATCGGTCCGTTCCGTTCCTACACGACGCGTAATAGAAAATTCCAACAAAAATAGCAAAAAAATTAAAAAAGTTAAACAACACCATTATGGTTTCCTTCCAAGCATAAATAGGTTTGAAAGGCCGAGAAAGAGAGAAAATAATAATTATCGTTCCCTTCCGTTCCTACCCGATGCTAAATAAAAAATTTTAAAAAAATAGCAAAAAAATTCAAAAAATTAAAAAAATACCATTATGGCTTCCTCTCACGCCAAAACAGGTTGGAAAAGACCAAGAAGGAGAGAAAATAAAAATTACCGTTCCGTTCCGTTCCTACCCGACGCGAAATTGAAAATTCCAAAAAAAATAGCAATAAAATTGAAAAAATTAAAATATACCATTATGGCTTCATTTCAAGCCAAAATAGGTTGGAAAATGCCGAGAAAGAGAAAAAATAAAAATTATCGGTCCGTTCCGTTCCTACACGACGCGTAATAGAAAATTCCAAAAAAATAGCAAAAAAATTAAAAAAGTTAAAAAACACCATTGTGGCTTCTTTTCAAGCCAAAATAGGTTGGAAAATGTAGGGAAAGAGAGGAAATAAAAATTGTCATTTCGGTCCTTTCCGTTCCTGCACGACGCTTAATAGAAAATTCCAAAAAAATAGTAAAAAAATTAAAAAATACCATTATGGCTTCCTTTCAAGCATAAATAGGTTTGGAAAGGCTGAGAAAGAGAGAAAATAATAATTATCGTTCCGTTCCGTTCCTACCCGACGCTAAATAGAAAATTTTAAAAAAATAGCAAAAAAATTCGAAAAATTAAAAAAATACCATTATGGCTTCCTTTTAAGCCAAAACAGGTTGGAAAAGGCCAAGAATGAGAGAAAATAAAAATTATCGTTCCGTTCCGTTCCTACACGACGCGTAATAGAAAATTCCAAAAAAATAGCAAAAAAATTAAAAAAGTTAAACAACACCATTATGGTTTCCTTCCAAGCATAAATAGGTTTGAAAGGCCGAGAAAGAGAGAAAATAATAATTATCGTTCCCTTCCGTTCCTACCCGATGCTAAATAAAAAATTTTAAAAAAATAGCAAAAAAATTCAAAAAATTAAAAAAATACCATTATGGCTTCCTCTCACGCCAAAACAGGTTGGAAAAGACCAAGAAGGAGAGAAAATAAAAATTACCGTTCCGTTCCGTTCCTACCCGACGCGAAATTGAAAATTCCAAAAAAAATAGCAATAAAATTGAAAAAATTAAAATATACCATTATGGCTTCATTTCAAGCCAAAATAGGTTGGAAAATGCCGAGAAAGAGAAAAAATAAAAATTATCGGTCCGTTCCGTTCCTACACGACGCGTAATAGAAAATTCCAAAAAAATAGCAAAAAAATTAAAAAAGTTAAAAAACACCATTATGGCTTCTTTTCAAGCCAAAACAGGTTGGAAAAGGCCGAGAAGGAGAGAAAATAAAAATTATCGTTCCGTTCCGTTCCTACCCGACGCGAAATTGAAAATTCCAAAAAAATAGCAATGAAATTGAAAAAATTAAAATATACCATTATGGCTTCATATCAAGCCAAAATAGGTTGGAAAATGCCCAAAAAGAGAAAAAATAAAAATTATCGTTCCGTTCTGTTCCTACAAGAAGCGTTATAGAAAATTCCAAAAAAATAGCAAAAAAATTAAAAAAGTTAAAAAACACCATTATGGCTTCTTTTCAAGCCAAAATTGGTTGGAAAACGCAGAGAAAGAGAGAAAATAAAAATTGTCGTTTCGTTCCTTTCCGTTCCTACACGACGCCTAATAGAAAATTTTAAAAAAATAGCAAAAAAATTCAAAAAATTAAAAAAATACCATTATGGCATCCTTTCAAGCCAAAAGAGGTTGGAAAAGACCGAGAAGGAGAGAAAATAAAAATTATCGTTCCGTTCCGTTCCGTTCCTACACGACGCGTAATAGGAAAATCCAAAAAAATTGCAAAAAAATTAAAAAAGTTAATAAATACCGTTATGGCTTCTTTTCAAGTCAAAATTGGTTTGAAAAGGCCGAGAAGGAGAGAAAATAATAATTATCGTTCCGTTCCGTTCCTACTCGACACTAAAAAGAAAATTTTAAAAAAATAGCAAAAAAATTAAAAAAATTAAAATATACCATTATGGCTTCATTTCAAGCCAAAATAGGTTGGAAAATGCCGAGAAAGAGAAAAAATAAAAATTATCGGTCCGTTCCGTTCCTACACGACGCGTAATAGAAAATTCCAAAAAAATAGCAAAAAAATTAAAAAAGTTAAACAACACCATTATGGTTTCCTTCCAAGCATAAATAGGTTTGAAAGGCCGAGAAAGAGAGAAAATAATAATTATCGTTCCCTTCCGTTCCTACCCGACGCTAAATAAAAAATTTTAGAAAAATAGCAAAAAAATTCAAAAAATTAAAAAAATACCATTATGGCTTCCTCTCAAGCCAAAACAGGTTGGAAAAGACCAAGAAGGAGAGAAAATAAAAATTACCGTTCCGTTCCGTTCCTACCCGACGCGAAATTGAGAATTCCAAAAAAAATAGCAATAAAATTGAAAAAATTAAAATATACCATTATGGCTTCATTTCAAGCCAAAATAGGTTGGAAAATGCCGAGAAAGAGAAAAAATAAAAATTATCGGTCCGTTCCGTTCCTACACGACGCGTAATAGAAAATTCCAACAAAAATAGCAAAAAAATTAAAAAAGTTAAACAACACCATTATGGTTTCCTTCCAAGCATAAATAGGTTTGAAAGGCCGAGAAAGAGAGAAAATAATAATTATCGTTCCCTTCCGTTCCTACCCGATGCTAAATAAAAAATTTTAAAAAAATAGCAAAAAAATTCAAAAAATTAAAAAAATACCATTATGGCTTCCTCTCACGCCAAAACAGGTTGGAAAAGACCAAGAAGGAGAGAAAATAAAAATTACCGTTCCGTTCCGTTCCTACCCGACGCGAAATTGAAAATTCCAAAAAAAATAGCAATAAAATTGAAAAAATTAAAATATACCATTATGGCTTCATTTCAAGCCAAAATAGGTTGGAAAATGCCGAGAAAGAGAAAAAATAAAAATTATCGGTCCGTTCCGTTCCTACACGACGCGTAATAGAAAATTCCAAAAAAATAGCAAAAAAATTAAAAAAGTTAAAAAACACCATTGTGGCTTCTTTTCAAGCCAAAATAGGTTGGAAAATGTAGGGAAAGAGAGGAAATAAAAATTGTCATTTCGGTCCTTTCCGTTCCTGCACGACGCTTAATAGAAAATTCCAAAAAAATAGTAAAAAAATTAAAAAATACCATTATGGCTTCCTTTCAAGCATAAATAGGTTTGGAAAGGCTGAGAAAGAGAGAAAATAATAATTATCGTTCCGTTCCGTTCCTACCCGACGCTAAATAGAAAATTTTAAAAAAATAGCAAAAAAATTCGAAAAATTAAAAAAATACCATTATGGCTTCCTTTTAAGCCAAAACAGGTTGGAAAAGGCCAAGAATGAGAGAAAATAAAAATTATCGTTCCGTTCCGTTCCTACCCGACGCGAAATTGAAAATTCCAAAAAAATAGCAATGAAATTGAAAAAATTAAAATATACCATTATGGCTTCATATCAAGCCAAAATAGGTTGGAAAATGCCCAGAAAGAGAAAAAATAAAAATTATCGTTCCGTTCCGTTCCTACAAGACGCGTTATAGAAAATTCCAAAAAAATAGCAAAAAAATTAAAAAAGTTAAAAAACACCATTATGGCTTCTTTTCAAGCCAAAACAGGTTGGAAAAGGCCGAGAAGGAGAGAAAATAAAAATTATCGTTCCGTTCCGTTCCTACCCGACGCGAAATTGAAAATTCCAAAAAAATAGCAATGAAATTGAAAAAATTAAAATATACCATTATGGCTTCATATCAAGCCAAAATAGGTTGGAAAATGCCCAAAAAGAGAAAAAATAAAAATTATCGTTCCGTTCTGTTCCTACAAGAAGCGTTATAGAAAATTCCAAAAAAATAGCAAAAAAATTAAAAAAGTTAAAAAACACCATTATGGCTTCTTTTCAAGCCAAAATTGGTTGGAAAACGCAGAGAAAGAGAGAAAATAAAAATTGTCGTTTCGTTCCTTTCCGTTCCTACACGACGCCTAATAGAAAATTTTAAAAAAATAGCAAAAAAATTCAAAAAATTAAAAAAATACCATTATGGCATCCTTTCAAGCCAAAAGAGGTTGGAAAAGACCGAGAAGGAGAGAAAATAAAAATTATCGTTCCGTTCCGTTCCGTTCCTACACGACGCGTAATAGGAAAATCCAAAAAAATTGCAAAAAAATTAAAAAAGTTAATAAATACCGTTATGGCTTCTTTTCAAGTCAAAATTGGTTTGAAAAGGCCGAGAAGGAGAGAAAATAATAATTATCGTTCCGTTCCGTTCCTACTCGACACTAAAAAGAAAATTTTAAAAAAATAGCAAAAAAATTAAAAAAATTAAAATATACCATTATGGCTTCATTTCAAGCCAAAATAGGTTGGAAAATGCCGAGAAAGAGAAAAAATAAAAATTATCGGTCCGTTCCGTTCCTACACGACGCGTAATAGAAAATTCCAAAAAAATAGCAAAAAAATTAAAAAAGTTAAACAACACCATTATGGTTTCCTTCCAAGCATAAATAGGTTTGAAAGGCCGAGAAAGAGAGAAAATAATAATTATCGTTCCCTTCCGTTCCTACCCGACGCTAAATAAAAAATTTTAGAAAAATAGCAAAAAAATTCAAAAAATTAAAAAAATACCATTATGGCTTCCTCTCAAGCCAAAACAGGTTGGAAAAGACCAAGAAGGAGAGAAAATAAAAATTACCGTTCCGTTCCGTTCCTACCCGACGCGAAATTGAGAATTCCAAAAAAAATAGCAATAAAATTGAAAAAATTAAAATATACCATTATGGCTTCATTTCAAGCCAAAATAGGTTGGAAAATGCCGAGAAAGAGAAAAAATAAAAATTATCGGTCCGTTCCGTTCCTACACGACGCGTAATAGAAAATTCCAACAAAAATAGCAAAAAAATTAAAAAAGTTAAACAACACCATTATGGTTTCCTTCCAAGCATAAATAGGTTTGAAAGGCCGAGAAAGAGAGAAAATAATAATTATCGTTCCCTTCCGTTCCTACCCGATGCTAAATAAAAAATTTTAAAAAAATAGCAAAAAAATTCAAAAAATTAAAAAAATACCATTATGGCTTCCTCTCACGCCAAAACAGGTTGGAAAAGACCAAGAAGGAGAGAAAATAAAAATTACCGTTCCGTTCCGTTCCTACCCGACGCGAAATTGAAAATTCCAAAAAAAATAGCAATAAAATTGAAAAAATTAAAATATACCATTATGGCTTCATTTCAAGCCAAAATAGGTTGGAAAATGCCGAGAAAGAGAAAAAATAAAAATTATCGGTCCGTTCCGTTCCTACACGACGCGTAATAGAAAATTCCAAAAAAATAGCAAAAAAATTAAAAAAGTTAAAAAACACCATTGTGGCTTCTTTTCAAGCCAAAATAGGTTGGAAAATGTAGGGAAAGAGAGGAAATAAAAATTGTCATTTCGGTCCTTTCCGTTCCTGCACGACGCTTAATAGAAAATTCCAAAAAAATAGTAAAAAAATTAAAAAATACCATTATGGCTTCCTTTCAAGCATAAATAGGTTTGGAAAGGCTGAGAAAGAGAGAAAATAATAATTATCGTTTCGTTCCGTTCCTACCCGACGCTAAATAGAAAATTTTAAAAAAATAGCAAAAAAATTCGAAAAATTAAAAAAATACCATTATGGCTTCCTTTTAAGCCAAAACAGGTTGGAAAAGGCCAAGAATGAGAGAAAATAAAAATTATCGTTCCGTTCCGTTCCTACACGACGCGTAATAGAAAATTCCAAAAAAATAGCAAAAAAATTAAAAAAGTTAAACAACACCATTATGGTTTCCTTCCAAGCATAAATAGGTTTGAAAGGCCGAGAAAGAGAGAAAATAATAATTATCGTTCCCTTCCGTTCCTACCCGATGCTAAATAAAAAATTTTAAAAAAATAGCAAAAAAATTCAAAAAATTAAAAAAATACCATTATGGCTTCCTCTCACGCCAAAACAGGTTGGAAAAGACCAAGAAGGAGAGAAAATAAAAATTACCGTTCCGTTCCGTTCCTACCCGACGCGAAATTGAAAATTCCAAAAAAAATAGCAATAAAATTGAAAAAATTAAAATATACCATTATGGCTTCATTTCAAGCCAAAATAGGTTGGAAAATGCCGAGAAAGAGAAAAAATAAAAATTATCGGTCCGTTCCGTTCCTACACGACGCGTAATAGAAAATTCCAAAAAAATAGCAAAAAAATTAAAAAAGTTAAAAAACACCATTATGGCTTCTTTTCAAGCCAAAACAGGTTGGAAAAGGCCGAGAAGGAGAGAAAATAAAAATTATCGTTCCGTTCCGTTCCTACCCGACGCGAAATTGAAAATTCCAAAAAAATAGCAATGAAATTGAAAAAATTAAAATATACCATTATGGCTTCATATCAAGCCAAAATAGGTTGGAAAATGCCCAAAAAGAGAAAAAATAAAAATTATCGTTCCGTTCTGTTCCTACAAGAAGCGTTATAGAAAATTCCAAAAAAATAGCAAAAAAATTAAAAAAGTTAAAAAACACCATTATGGCTTCTTTTCAAGCCAAAATTGGTTGGAAAACGCAGAGAAAGAGAGAAAATAAAAATTGTCGTTTCGTTCCTTTCCGTTCCTACACGACGCCTAATAGAAAATTTTAAAAAAATAGCAAAAAAATTCAAAAAATTAAAAAAATACCATTATGGCATCCTTTCAAGCCAAAAGAGGTTGGAAAAGACCGAGAAGGAGAGAAAATAAAAATTATCGTTCCGTTCCGTTCCGTTCCTACACGACGCGTAATAGGAAAATCCAAAAAAATTGCAAAAAAATTAAAAAAGTTAATAAATACCGTTATGGCTTCTTTTCAAGTCAAAATTGGTTTGAAAAGGCCGAGAAGGAGAGAAAATAATAATTATCGTTCCGTTCCGTTCCTACTCGACACTAAAAAGAAAATTTTAAAAAAATAGCAAAAAAATTAAAAAAATTAAAATATACCATTATGGCTTCATTTCAAGCCAAAATAGGTTGGAAAATGCCGAGAAAGAGAAAAAATAAAAATTATCGGTCCGTTCCGTTCCTACACGACGCGTAATAGAAAATTCCAACAAAAATAGCAAAAAAATTAAAAAAGTTAAACAACACCATTATGGTTTCCTTCCAAGCATAAATAGGTTTGAAAGGCCGAGAAAGAGAGAAAATAATAATTATCGTTCCCTTCCGTTCCTACCCGATGCTAAATAAAAAATTTTAAAAAAATAGCAAAAAAATTCAAAAAATTAAAAAAATACCATTATGGCTTCCTCTCACGCCAAAACAGGTTGGAAAAGACCAAGAAGGAGAGAAAATAAAAATTACCGTTCCGTTCCGTTCCTACCCGACGCGAAATTGAGAATTCCAAAAAAAATAGCAATAAAATTGAAAAAATTAAAATATACCATTATGGCTTCATTTCAAGCCAAAATAGGTTGGAAAATGCCGAGAAAGAGAAAAAATAAAAATTATCGGTCCGTTCCGTTCCTACACGACGCGTAATAGAAAATTCCAACAAAAATAGCAAAAAAATTAAAAAAGTTAAACAACACCATTATGGTTTCCTTCCAAGCATAAATAGGTTTGAAAGGCCGAGAAAGAGAGAAAATAATAATTATCGTTCCCTTCCGTTCCTACCCGATGCTAAATAAAAAATTTTAAAAAAATAGCAAAAAAATTCAAAAAATTAAAAAAATACCATTATGGCTTCCTCTCACGCCAAAACAGGTTGGAAAAGACCAAGAAGGAGAGAAAATAAAAATTACCGTTCCGTTCCGTTCCTACCCGACGCGAAATTGAAAATTCCAAAAAAAATAGCAATAAAATTGAAAAAATTAAAATATACCATTATGGCTTCATTTCAAGCCAAAATAGGTTGGAAAATGCCGAGAAAGAGAAAAAATAAAAATTATCGGTCCGTTCCGTTCCTACACGACGCGTAATAGAAAATTCCAAAAAAATAGCAAAAAAATTAAAAAAGTTAAAAAACACCATTGTGGCTTCTTTTCAAGCCAAAATAGGTTGGAAAATGTAGGGAAAGAGTGGAAATAAAAATTGTCATTTCGGTCCTTTCCGTTCCTGCACGACGCTTAATAGAAAATTCCAAAAAAATAGTAAAAAAATTAAAAAATACCATTATGGCTTCCTTTCAAGCATAAATAGGTTTGGAAAGGCTGAGAAAGAGAGAAAATAATAATTATCGTTCCGTTCCGTTCCTACCCGACGCTAAATAGAAAATTTTAAAAAAATAGCAAAAAAATTCGAAAAATTAAAAAAATACCATTATGGCTTCCTTTTAAGCCAAAACAGGTTGGAAAAGGCCAAGAATGAGAGAAAATAAAAATTATCGTTCCGTTCCGTTCCTACACGACGCGTAATAGAAAATTCCAAAAAAATAGCAAAAAAATTAAAAAAGTTAAACAACACCATTATGGTTTCCTTCCAAGCATAAATAGGTTTGAAAGGCCGAGAAAGAGAGAAAATAATAATTATCGTTCCCTTCCGTTCCTACCCGATGCTAAATAAAAAATTTTAAAAAAATAGCAAAAAAATTCAAAAAATTAAAAAAATACCATTATGGCTTCCTCTCACGCCAAAACAGGTTGGAAAAGACCAAGAAGGAGAGAAAATAAAAATTACCGTTCCGTTCCGTTCCTACCCGACGCGAAATTGAAAATTCCAAAAAAAATAGCAATAAAATTGAAAAAATTAAAATATACCATTATGGCTTCATTTCAAGCCAAAATAGGTTGGAAAATGCCGAGAAAGAGAAAAAATAAAAATTATCGGTCCGTTCCGTTCCTACACGACGCGTAATAGAAAATTCCAAAAAAATAGCAAAAAAATTAAAAAAGTTAAAAAACACCATTGTGGCTTCTTTTCAAGCCAAAATAGGTTGGAAAATGTAGGGAAAGAGAGGAAATAAAAATTGTCATTTCGGTCCTTTCCGTTCCTGCACGACGCTTAATAGAAAATTCCAAAAAAATAGTAAAAAAATTAAAAAATACCATTATGGCTTCCTTTCAAGCATAAATAGGTTTGGAAAGGCTGAGAAAGAGAGAAAATAATAATTATCGTTCCGTTCCGTTCCTACCCGACGCTAAATAGAAAATTTTAAAAAAATAGCAAAAAAATTCGAAAAATTAAAAAAATACCATTATGGCTTCCTTTTAAGCCAAAACAGGTTGGAAAAGGCCAAGAATGAGAGAAAATAAAAATTATCGTTCCGTTCCGTTCCTACCCGACGCGAAATTGAAAATTCCAAAAAAATAGCAATGAAATTGAAAAAATTAAAATATACCATTATGGCTTCATATCAAGCCAAAATAGGTTGGAAAATGCCCAGAAAGAGAAAAAATAAAAATTATCGTTCCGTTCCGTTCCTACAAGACGCGTTATAGAAAATTCCAAAAAAATAGCAAAAAAATTAAAAAAGTTAAAAAACACCATTATGGCTTCTTTTCAAGCCAAAACAGGTTGGAAAAGGCCGAGAAGGAGAGAAAATAAAAATTATCGTTCCGTTCCGTTCCGTTCCTACCCGACGCGAAATTGAAAATTCCAAAAAAATAGCAATGAAATTGAAAAAATTAAAATATACCATTATGGCTTCATATCAAGCCAAAATAGGTTGGAAAATGCCCAAAAAGAGAAAAAATAAAAATTATCGTTCCGTTCTGTTCCTACAAGAAGCGTTATAGAAAATTCCAAAAAAATAGCAAAAAAATTAAAAAAGTTAAAAAACACCATTATGGCTTCTTTTCAAGCCAAAATTGGTTGGAAAACGCAGAGAAAGAGAGAAAATAAAAATTGTCGTTTCGTTCCTTTCCGTTCCTACACGACGCCTAATAGAAAATTTTAAAAAAATAGCAAAAAAATTCAAAAAATTAAAAAAATACCATTATGGCGTCCTTTCAAGCCAAAAGAGGTTGGAAAAGACCGAGAAGGAGAGAAAATAAAAATTATCGTTCCGTTCCGTTCCGTTCCTACACGACGCGTAATAGGAAAATCCAAAAAAATTGCAAAAAAATTAAAAAAGTTAATAAATACCGTTACGGCTTCTTTTCAAGTCAAAATTGGTTTGAAAAGGCCGAGAAGGAGAGAAAATAATAATTATCGTTCCGTTCCGTTCCTACTCGACACTAAAAAGAAAATTTTAAAAAAATAGCAAAAAAATTAAAAAAATTAAAATATACCATTATGGCTTCATTTCAAGCCAAAATAGGTTGGAAAATGCCGAGAAAGAGAAAAAATAAAAATTATCGGTCCGTTCCGTTCCTACACGACGCGTAATAGAAAATTCCAAAAAAATAGCAAAAAAATTAAAAAAGTTAAACAACACCATTATGGTTTCCTTCCAAGCATAAATAGGTTTGAAAGGCCGAGAAAGAGAGAAAATAATAATTATCGTTCCCTTCCGTTCCTACCCGACGCTAAATAAAAAATTTTAGAAAAATAGCAAAAAAATTCAAAAAATTAAAAAAATACCATTATGGCTTCCTCTCAAGCCAAAACAGGTTGGAAAAGACCAAGAAGGAGAGAAAATAAAAATTACCGTTCCGTTCCGTTCCTACCCGACGCGAAATTGAGAATTCCAAAAAAAATAGCAATAAAATTGAAAAAATTAAAATATACCATTATGGCTTCATTTCAAGCCAAAATAGGTTGGAAAATGCCGAGAAAGAGAAAAAATAAAAATTATCGGTCCGTTCCGTTCCTACACGACGCGTAATAGAAAATTCCAACAAAAATAGCAAAAAAATTAAAAAAGTTAAACAACACCATTATGGTTTCCTTCCAAGCATAAATAGGTTTGAAAGGCCGAGAAAGAGAGAAAATAATAATTATCGTTCCCTTCCGTTCCTACCCGATGCTAAATAAAAAATTTTAAAAAATTAGCAAAAAAATTCAAAAAATTAAAAAAATACCATTATGGCTTCCTCTCACGCCAAAACAGGTTGGAAAAGACCAAGAAGGAGAGAAAATAAAAATTACCGTTCCGTTCCGTTCCTACCCGACGCGAAATTGAAAATTCCAAAAAAAATAGCAATAAAATTGAAAAAATTAAAATATACCATTATGGCTTCATTTCAAGCCAAAATAGGTTGGAAAATGCCGAGAAAGAGAAAAAATAAAAATTATCGGTCCGTTCCGTTCCTACACGACGCGTAATAGAAAATTCCAACAAAAATAGCAAAAAAATTAAAAAAGTTAAACAACACCATTATGGTTTCCTTCCAAGCATAAATAGGTTTGAAAGGCCGAGAAAGAGAGAAAATAATAATTATCGTTCCCTTCCGTTCCTACCCGATGCTAAATAAAAAATTTTAAAAAAATAGCAAAAAAATTAAAAAAGTTAAAAAACACCATTATGGCTTCTTTTCAAGCCAAAACAGGTTGGAAAAGGCCGAGAAGGAGAGAAAATAAAAATTATCGTTCCGTTCCGTTCCTACCCGACGCGAAATTGAAAATTCCAAAAAAATAGCAATGAAATTGAAAAAATTAAAATATACCATTATGGCTTCATATCAAGCCAAAATAGGTTGGAAAATGCCCAAAAAGAGAAAAAATAAAAATTATCGTTCCGTTCTGTTCCTACAAGAAGCGTTATAGAAAATTCCAAAAAAATAGCAAAAAAATTAAAAAAGTTAAAAAACACCATTATGGCTTCTTTTCAAGCCAAAATTGGTTGGAAAACGCAGAGAAAGAGAGAAAATAAAAATTGTCGTTTCGTTCCTTTCCGTTCCTACATGACGCCTAATAGAAAATTTTAAAAAAATAGCAAAAAAATTCAAAAAATTAAAAAAATACCATTATGGCGTCCTTTCAAGCCAAAAGAGGTTGGAAAAGACCGAGAAGGAGAGAAAATAAAAATTATCGTTCCGTTCCGTTCCGTTCCTACACGACGCGTAATAGGAAAATCCAAAAAAATTGCAAAAAAATTAAAAAAGTTAATAAATACCGTTATGGCTTCTTTTCAAGTCAAAATTGGTTTGAAAAGGCCGAGAAGGAGAGAAAATAATAATTATCGTTCCGTTCCGTTCCTACTCGACACTAAAAAGAAAATTTTAAAAAAATAGCAAAAAAATTAAAAAAATTAAAATATACCATTATGGCTTCATTTCAAGCCAAAATAGGTTGGAAAATGCCGAGAAAGAGAAAAAATAAAAATTATCGGTCCGTTCCGTTCCTACACGACGCGTAATAGAAAATTCCAAAAAAATAGCAAAAAAATTAAAAAAGTTAAACAACACCATTATGGTTTCCTTCCAAGCATAAATAGGTTTGAAAGGCCGAGAAAGAGAGAAAATAATAATT
Organism: Quercus wislizeni; assembly: GCA_023055345.1. Classification (NCBI taxonomy): domain Eukaryota; kingdom Viridiplantae; phylum Streptophyta; class Magnoliopsida; order Fagales; family Fagaceae; genus Quercus; species Quercus wislizeni. The sequence goes on along the minus strand of JALGQJ010000019.1, from coordinate 6,042,541 downwards.
ATCGTTCCCTTCCGTTCCTACCCGACGCTAAATAAAAAATTTTAGAAAAATAGCAAAAAAATTCAAAAAATTAAAAAAATACCATTATGGCTTCCTCTCAAGCCAAAACAGGTTGGAAAAGACCAAGAAGGAGAGAAAATAAAAATTACCGTTCCGTTCCGTTCCTACCCGACGCGAAATTGAGAATTCCAAAAAAAATAGCAATAAAATTGAAAAAATTAAAATATACCATTATGGCTTCATTTCAAGCCAAAATAGGTTGGAAAATGCCGAGAAAGAGAAAAAATAAAAATTATCGGTCCGTTCCGTTCCTACACGACGCGTAATAGAAAATTCCAACAAAAATAGTAAAAAAATTAAAAAAGTTAAACAACACCATTATGGTTTCCTTCCAAGCATAAATAGGTTTGAAAGGCCGAGAAAGAGAGAAAATAATAATTATCGTTCCCTTCCGTTCCTACCCGATGCTAAATAAAAAATTTTAAAAAATTAGCAAAAAAATTCAAAAAATTAAAAAAAATACCATTATGGCTTCCTCTCACGCCAAAACAGGTTGGAAAAGACCAAGAAGGAGAGAAAATAAAAATTACCGTTCCGTTCCGTTCCTACCCGACGCGAAATTGAAAATTCCAAAAAAAATAGCAATAAAATTGAAAAAATTAAAATATACCATTATGGCTTCATTTCAAGCCAAAATAGGTTGGAAAATGCCGAGAAAGAGAAAAAATAAAAATTATCGGTCCGTTCCGTTCCTACACGACGCGTAATAGAAAATTCCAACAAAAATAGCAAAAAAATTAAAAAAGTTAAACAACACCATTATGGTTTCCTTCCAAGCATAAATAGGTTTGAAAGGCCGAGAAAGAGAGAAAATAATAATTATCGTTCCCTTCCGTTCCTACCCGATGCTAAATAAAAAATTTTAAAAAAATAGCAAAAAAATTCAAAAAATTAAAAAAATACCATTATGGCTTCCTCTCACGCCAAAACAGGTTGGAAAAGACCAAGAAGGAGAGAAAATAAAAATTACCGTTCCGTTCCGTTCCTACCCGACGCGAAATTGAAAATTCCAAAAAAAATAGCAATAAAATTGAAAAAATTAAAATATACCATTATGGCTTCATTTCAAGCCAAAATAGGTTGGAAAATGCCGAGAAAGAGAAAAAATAAAAATTATCGGTCCGTTCCGTTCCTACACGACGCGTAATAGAAAATTCCAAAAAAATAGCAAAAAAATTAAAAAAGTTAAAAAACACCATTGTGGCTTCTTTTCAAGCCAAAATAGGTTGGAAAATGTAGGGAAAGAGAGGAAATAAAAATTGTCATTTCGGTCCTTTCCGTTCCTGCACGACGCTTAATAGAAAATTCCAAAAAAATAGTAAAAAAATTAAAAAATACCATTATGGCTTCCTTTCAAGCATAAATAGGTTTGGAAAGGCTGAGAAAGAGAGAAAATAATAATTATCGTTCCGTTCCGTTCCTACCCGACGCTAAATAGAAAATTTTAAAAAAATAGCAAAAAAATTCGAAAAATTAAAAAAATACCATTATGGCTTCCTTTTAAGCCAAAACAGGTTGGAAAAGGCCAAGAATGAGAGAAAATAAAAATTATCGTTCCGTTCCGTTCCTACACGACGCGTAATAGAAAATTCCAAAAAAATAGCAAAAAAATTAAAAAAGTTAAACAACACCATTATGGTTTCCTTCCAAGCATAAATAGGTTTGAAAGGCCGAGAAAGAGAGAAAATAATAATTATCGTTCCCTTCCGTTCCTACCCGATGCTAAATAAAAAATTTTAAAAAAATAGCAAAAAAATTCAAAAAATTAAAAAAAATACCATTATGGCTTCCTCTCACGCCAAAACAGGTTGGAAAAGACCAAGAAGGAGAGAAAATAAAAATTACCGTTCCGTTCCGTTCCTACCCGACGCGAAATTGAAAATTCCAAAAAAAATAGCAATAAAATTGAAAAAATTAAAATATACCATTATGGCTTCATTTCAAGCCAAAATAGGTTGGAAAATGCCGAGAAAGAGAAAAAATAAAAATTATCGGTCCGTTCCGTTCCTACACGACGCGTAATAGAAAATTCCAAAAAAATAGCAAAAAAATTAAAAAAGTTAAAAAACACCATTGTGGCTTCTTTTCAAGCCAAAATAGGTTGGAAAATGTAGGGAAAGAGAGGAAATAAAAATTGTCATTTCGGTCCTTTCCGTTCCTGCACGACGCTTAATAGAAAATTCCAAAAAAATAGTAAAAAAATTAAAAAATACCATTATGGCTTCCTTTCAAGCATAAATAGGTTTGGAAAGGCTGAGAAAGAGAGAAAATAATAATTATCGTTCCGTTCCGTTCCTACCCGACGCTAAATAGAAAATTTTAAAAAAATAGCAAAAAAATTCGAAAAATTAAAAAAATACCATTATGGCTTCCTTTTAAGCCAAAACAGGTTGGAAAAGGCCAAGAATGAGAGAAAATAAAAATTATCGTTCCGTTCCGTTCCTACCCGACGCGAAATTGAAAATTCCAAAAAAATAGCAATGAAATTGAAAAAATTAAAATATACCATTATGGCTTCATATCAAGCCAAAATAGGTTGGAAAATGCCCAGAAAGAGAAAAAATAAAAATTATCGTTCCGTTCCGTTCCTACAAGACGCGTTATAGAAAATTCCAAAAAAATAGCAAAAAAATTAAAAAAGTTAAAAAACACCATTATGGCTTCTTTTCAAGCCAAAACAGGTTGGAAAAGGCCGAGAAGGAGAGAAAATAAAAATTATCGTTCCGTTCCGTTCCTACCCGACGCGAAATTGAAAATTCCAAAAAAATAGCAATGAAATTGAAAAAATTAAAATATACCATTATGGCTTCATATCAAGCCAAAATAGGTTGGAAAATGCCCAAAAAGAGAAAAAATAAAAATTATCGTTCCGTTCTGTTCCTACAAGAAGCGTTATAGAAAATTCCAAAAAAATAGCAAAAAAATTAAAAAAGTTAAAAAACACCATTATGGCTTCTTTTCAAGCCAAAATTGGTTGGAAAACGCAGAGAAAGAGAGAAAATAAAAATTGTCGTTTCGTTCCTTTCCGTTCCTACATGACGCCTAATAGAAAATTTTAAAAAAATAGCAAAAAAATTCAAAAAATTAAAAAAATACCATTATGGCGTCCTTTCAAGCCAAAAGAGGTTGGAAAAGACCGAGAAGGAGAGAAAATAAAAATTATCGTTCCGTTCCGTTCCGTTCCTACACGACGCGTAATAGGAAAATCCAAAAAAATTGCAAAAAAATTAAAAAAGTTAATAAATACCGTTATGGCTTCTTTTCAAGTCAAAATTGGTTTGAAAAGGCCGAGAAGGAGAGAAAATAATAATTATCGTTCCGTTCCGTTCCTACTCGACACTAAAAAGAAAATTTTAAAAAAATAGCAAAAAAATAAAAAAAATTAAAATATACCATTATGGCTTCATTTCAAGCCAAAATAGGTTGGAAAATGCCGAGAAAGAGAAAAAATAAAAATTATCGGTCCGTTCCGTTCCTACACGACGCGTAATAGAAAATTCCAAAAAAATAGCAAAAAAATTAAAAAAGTTAAACAACACCATTATGGTTTCCTTCCAAGCATAAATAGGTTTGAAAGGCCGAGAAAGAGAGAAAATAATAATTATCGTTCCCTTCCGTTCCTACCCGACGCTAAATAAAAAATTTTAGAAAAATAGCAAAAAAATTCAAAAAATTAAAAAAATACCATTATGGCTTCCTCTCAAGCCAAAACAGGTTGGAAAAGACCAAGAAGGAGAGAAAATAAAAATTACCGTTCCGTTCCGTTCCTACCCGACGCGAAATTGAGAATTCCAAAAAAAATAGCAATAAAATTGAAAAAATTAAAATATACCATTATGGCTTCATTTCAAGCCAAAATAGGTTGGAAAATGCCGAGAAAGAGAAAAAATAAAAATTATCGGTCCGTTCCATTCCTACACGACGCGTAATAGAAAATTCCAACAAAAATAGTAAAAAAATTAAAAAAGTTAAACAACACCATTATGGTTTCCTTCCAAGCATAAATAGGTTTGAAAGGCCGAGAAAGAGAGAAAATAATAATTATCGTTCCCTTCCGTTCCTACCCGATGCTAAATAAAAAATTTTAAAAAATTTTAAAAAATTAGCAAAAAAATTCAAAAAATTAAAAAAAATACCATTATGGCTTCCTCTCACGCCAAAACAGGTTGGAAAAGACCAAGAAGGAGAGAAAATAAAAATTACCGTTCCGTTCCGTTCCTACCCGACGCGAAATTGAAAATTCCAAAAAAAATAGCAATAAAATTGAAAAAATTAAAATATACCATTATGGCTTCATTTCAAGCCAAAATAGGTTGGAAAATGCCGAGAAAGAGAAAAAATAAAAATTATCGGTCCGTTCCGTTCCTACACGACGCGTAATAGAAAATTCCAAAAAAATAGCAAAAAAATTAAAAAAGTTAAAAAACACCATTGTGGCTTCTTTTCAAGCCAAAATAGGTTGGAAAATGTAGGGAAAGAGAGGAAATAAAAATTGTCATTTCGGTCCTTTCCGTTCCTGCACGACGCTTAATAGAAAATTCCAAAAAAATAGTAAAAAAATTAAAAAATACCATTATGGCTTCCTTTCAAGCATAAATAGGTTTGGAAAGGCTGAGAAAGAGAGAAAATAATAATTATCGTTCCGTTCCGTTCCTACCCGACGCTAAATAGAAAATTTTAAAAAAATAGCAAAAAAATTCGAAAAATTAAAAAAATACCATTATGGCTTCCTTTTAAGCCAAAACAGGTTGGAAAAGGCCAAGAATGAGAGAAAATAAAAATTATCGTTCCGTTCCGTTCCTACCCGACGCGAAATTGAAAATTCCAAAAAAATAGCAATGAAATTGAAAAAATTAAAATATACCATTATGGCTTCATATCAAGCCAAAATAGGTTGGAAAATGCCCAGAAAGAGAAAAAATAAAAATTATCGTTCCGTTCCGTTCCTACAAGACGCGTTATAGAAAATTCCAAAAAAATAGCAAAAAAATTAAAAAAGTTAAAAAACACCATTATGGCTTCTTTTCAAGCCAAAACAGGTTGGAAAAGGCCGAGAAGGAGAGAAAATAAAAATTATCGTTCCGTTCCGTTCCTACCCGACGCGAAATTGAAAATTCCAAAAAAATAGCAATGAAATTGAAAAAATTAAAATATACCATTATGGCTTCATATCAAGCCAAAATAGGTTGGAAAATGCCCAAAAAGAGAAAAAATAAAAATTATCGTTCCGTTCCGTTCCTACCCGACGCTAAATAGAAAATTTTAAAAAAATAGCAAAAAAATTCGAAAAATTAAAAAAATACCATTATGGCTTCCTTTCAAGCCAAAACAGGTTGGAAAAGACCGAGAAGGAGAGCAAATAAAAATTATCGTTCCGTTCCGTTCCTACCCGACGCGAAATTGAGAATTCCAAAAAAAATAGCAATAAAATTGAAAAAATTAAAATATACCATTATGGCTTCATTTCAAGCCAAAATAGGTTGGAAAATGCCGAGAAGGAGAAAAAATAAAAATTATCGGTCCGTTCCGTTCCTACACGACGCGTAATAGAAAATTCCAAAAAAATAGCAAAAAAATTAAAAAAGTTAAACAACACCATTATGGCTTCTTTTCAAGCCAAAATAGGTTGGAAAATGTAGGGAAAGAGAGGAAATAAAAATTGTCATTTCGGTCCTTTCCGTTCCTGCACGACGGTTAATAGAAAATTCCAAAAAAATAGTAAAAAAATTAAAAAATACCATTATGGCTTCCTTTCAAGCCAAAAGAGGTTGGAAAAGACCGAGAAGCTGAGAAAATAAAAATTATCGTTCCGTTCCGTTCCGTTCCTACACGACGCGTAATAGGAAAATCCAAAAAAATTGCAAAAAAATTTAAAAAGTTAATAAATACCGTTATGGCTTCTTTTCAAGTCAAAATTGGTTTGAAAAGGCCGAGAAGGAGAGAAAATAATAATTATCATTCCGTTCCGTTCCTACTCGACACTAAATAGAAAATTTTAAAAAAATAGCAAAAAAATTAAAAAAATTAAAAAAAATACCATTATGGCTTCCTTTCAAGCCAAAACAGGTTGGAAAAGGCCGAGAATGAGGGAAAATAAAAATTATCGTTCCGTTCCGTTCCTACCCGACGCTAAATAGAAAATTTTAAAAAAATAGCAAAAAAATTCGAAAAATTAAAAAAATACCATTATGGCTTCCTTTCAAGCCAAAACAGGTTGGAAAAGACCGAGAAGGAGAGAAAATAAAAATTATCGTTCCGTTCCGTTCCTACCCGACGCGAAATTGAGAATTCCAAAAAAAATAGCAATAAAATTGAAAAAATTAAAATATACCATTATGGCTTCATTTCAAGCCAAAATAGGTTGGAAAATGCCGAGAAAGAGAAAAAATAAAAATTATCGGTCCGTTCCGTTCCTACACGACGCGTAATAGAAAATTCCAAAAAAATAGCAAAAAAATTAAAAAAGTTAAACAACACCATTATGGTTTCCTTCTAAGCATAAATAGGTTTGAAAGGCCGAGAAAGAGAGAAAATAATAATTATCGTTCCCTTCCGTTCCTACCCGACGCTAAATAAAAAATTTTAAAAAAATAGCAAAAAAATTCAAAAAATTAAAAAAATACCATTATGGCTTCCTCTCACGCCAAAACAGGTTGGAAAAGACCAAGAAGGAGAGAAAATAAAAATTACCGTTCCGTTCCGTTCCTACCCGACGCGAAATTTAAAATTCCAAAAAAAATAGCAATAAAATTGAAAAAATTAAAATATACTATTATGGCTTCATTTCAAGCCAAAATAGGTTGGAAAATGCCGAGAAAGAGAAAAAATAAAAATTATCGGTCCGTTCCGTTCCTACACGACGCGTAATAGAAAATTCCAAAAAAATAGCAAAAAAATTAAAAAAGTTAAAAAACACCATTGTGGCTTCTTTTCAAGCCAAAATAGGTTGGAAAATGTAGGGAAAGAGAGGAAATAAAAATTGTCATTTCGGTCCTTTCCGTTCCTGCACGACGCTTAATAGAAAATTCCAAAAAAATAGTAAAAAAATTAAAAAATACCATTATGGCTTCCTTTCAAGCATAAATAGGTTTGGAAAGGCTGAGAAAGAGAGAAAATAATAATTATCGTTCCGTTCCGTTCCTACCCGACGCTAAATAGAAAATTTTAAAAAAATAGCAAAAAAATTCGAAAAATTAAAAAAATACCATTATGGCTTCCTTTTAAGCCAAAACAGGTTGGAAAAGGCCAAGAATGAGAGAAAATAAAAATTATCGTTCCGTTCCGTTCCTACCCGACGCGAAATTGAAAATTCCAAAAAAATAGCAATGAAATTGAAAAAATTAAAATATACCATTATGGCTTCATATCAAGCCAAAATAGGTTGGAAAATGCCCAGAAAGAGAAAAAATAAAAATTATCGTTCCGTTCCGTTCCTACAAGACGCGTTATAGAAAATTCCAAAAAAATAGCAAAAAAATTAAAAAAGTTAAAAAACACCATTATGGCTTCTTTTCAAGCCAAAACAGGTTGGAAAAGGCCGAGAATGAGAGAAAATAAAAATTATCGTTCCGTTCCGTTCCTACCCGACGCGAAATTGAAAATTCCAAAAAAATAGCAATGAAATTGAAAAAATTAAAATATACCATTATGGCTTCATATCAAGCCAAAATAGGTTGGAAAATGCCCAAAAAGAGAAAAAATAAAAATTATCGTTCCGTTCTGTTCCTACAAGAAGCGTTATAGAAAATTCCAAAAAAATAGCAAAAAAATTAAAAAAGTTAAAAAACACCATTATGGCTTCTTTTCAAGCCAAAATTGGTTGGAAAACGCAGAGAAAGAGAGAAAATAAAAATTGTCGTTTCGTTCCTTTCCGTTCCTACACGACGCCTAATAGAAAATTTTAAAAAAATAGCAAAAAAATTCGAAAAATTAAAAAAATACCATTATGGCTTCCTTTTAAGCCAAAACAGGTTGGAAAAGGCCAAGAATGAGAGAAAATAAAAATTATCGTTCCGTTCCGTTCCTACCCGACGCGAAATTGAAAATTCCAAAAAAATAGCAATGAAATTGAAAAAATTAAAATATACCATTATGGCTTCATATCAAGCCAAAATAGGTTGGAAAATGCCCAGAAAGAGAAAAAATAAAAATTATCGTTCCGTTCCGTTCCTACAAGACGCGTTATAGAAAATTCCAAAAAAATAGCAAAAAAATTAAAAAAGTTAAAAAACACCATTATGGCTTCTTTTCAAGCCAAAATTGGTTGGAAAACGCAGAGAAAGAGAGAAAATAAAAATTGTCGTTTCGTTCCTTTCCGTTCCTACACGACGCCTAATAGAAAATTTTAAAAAAATAGCAAAAAAATTCAAAAAATTAAAAAAATACCATTATGGCATCCTTTCAAGCCAAAAGAGGTTGGAAAAGACCGAGAAGGAGAGAAAATAAAAATTATCGTTCCGTTCCGTTCCGTTCCTACACGACGCGTAATAGGAAAATCCAAAAAAATTGCAAAAAAATTAAAAAAGTTAATAAATACCGTTATGGCTTCGTTTCAAGTCAAAATTGGTTTGAAAAGGCCGAGAAGGAGAGAAAATAATAATTATCGTTCCGTTCCGTTCCTACTCGACACTAAAAAGAAAATTTTAAAAAAATAGCAAAAAAATTAAAAAAATTAAAATATACCATTATGGCTTCATTTCAAGCCAAAATAGGTTGGAAAATGCCGAGAAAGAGAAAAAATAAAAATTATCGGTCCGTTCCGTTCCTACACGACGCGTAATAGAAAATTCCAAAAAAATAGCAAAAAAATTAAAAAAGTTAAACAACACCATTATGGTTTCCTTCCAAGCATAAATAGGTTTGAAAGGCCGAGAAAGAGAGAAAATAATAATTATCGTTCCCTTCCGTTCCTACCCGACGCTAAATAAAAAATTTTAGAAAAATAGCAAAAAAATTCAAAAAATTAAAAAAATACCATTATGGCTTCCTCTCAAGCCAAAACAGGTTGGAAAAGACCAAGAAGGAGAGAAAATAAAAATTACCGTTCCGTTCCGTTCCTACCCGACGCGAAATTGAGAATTCCAAAAAAAATAGCAATAAAATTGAAAAAATTAAAATATACCATTATGGCTTCATTTCAAGCCAAAATAGGTTGGAAAATGCCGAGAAAGAGAAAAAATAAAAATTATCCGTCCGTTCCGTTCCTACACGACGCGTAATAGAAAATTCCAAAAAAATAGCAAAAAAATTAAAAAAGTTAAACAACACCATTATGGTTTCCTTCCAAGCATAAATAGGTTTGAAAGGCCGAGAAAGAGAGAAAATAATAATTATCGTTCCCTTTCGTTCCTACCCGATGCTAAATAAAAAATTTTAAAAAAATAGCAAAAAAATTCAAAAAATTAAAAAAATACCATTATGGCTTCCTCTCAAGCCAAAACAGGTTGGAAAAGACCAAGAGGGAGAGAAAATAAAAATTACCGTTCCGTTCCGTTCCTACCCGACGCGAAATTGAAAATTCCAAAAAAAATAGCAATAAAATTGAAAAAATTAAAATATACCATTATGGCTTCATTTCAAGCCAAAATAGGTTGGAAAATGCCGAGAAAGAGAAAAAATAAAAATTATCGGTCCGTTCCGTTCCTACACGACGCGTAATAGAAAATTCCAAAAAAATAGCAAAAAAATTAAAAAAGTTAAAAAACACCATTGTGGCTTCTTTTCAAGCCAAAATAGGTTGGAAAATGTAGGGAAAGAGAGGAAATAAAAATTGTCATTTCGGTCCTTTCCGTTCCTGCACGACGCTTAATAGAAAATTCCAAAAAAATAGTAAAAAAATTAAAAAATACCATTATGGATTCCTTTCAAGCATAAATAGGTTTGGAAAGGCTGAGAAAGAGAGAAAATAATAATTATCGTTCCGTTCCGTTCCTACCCGACGCTAAATAGAAAATTTTAAAAAAATAGCAAAAAAATTCGAAAAATTAAAAAAATACCATTATGGCTTCCTTTTAAGCCAAAACAGGTTGGAAAAGGCCAAGAATGAGAGAAAATAAAAATTATCGTTCCGTTCCGTTCCTACCCGACGCGAAATTGAAAATTCCAAAAAAATAGCAATGAAATTGAAAAAATTAAAATATACCATTATGGCTTCATATCAAGCCAAAATAGGTTGGAAAATGCCCAGAAAGAGAAAAAATAAAAATTATCGTTCCGTTCCGTTCCTACAAGACGCGTTATAGAAAATTCCAAAAAAATAGCAAAAAAATTAAAAAAGTTAAAAAACACCATTATGGCTTCTTTTCAAGCCAAAACAGGTTGGAAAAGGCCGAGAAGGAGAGAAAATAAAAATTATCGTTCCGTTCCGTTCCTACCCGACGCGAAATTGAAAATTCCAAAAAAATAGCAATGAAATTGAAAAAATTAAAATATACCATTATGGCTTCATATCAAGCCAAAATAGGTTGGAAAATGCCCAGAAAGAGAAAAAATAAAAATTATCGTTCCGTTCCGTTCCTACAAGACGCGTTATAGAAAATTCCAAAAAAATAGCAAAAAAATTAAAAAAGTTAAAAAACACCATTATGGCTTCTTTTCAAGCCAAAATTGGTTGGAAAACGCAGAGAACGAGAGCAAATAAAAATTGTCGTTTCGTTCCTTTCCGTTCCTACACGACGCCTAATAGAAAATTTTAAAAAAATAGCAAAAAAATTCAAAAAATTAAAAAAATACCATTATGGCATCCTTTCAAGCCAAAAGAGGTTGGAAAAGACCGAGAAGGAGAGAAAATAAAAATTATCGTTCCGTTCCGTTCCATTCCTACACGACGCGTAATAGGAAAATCCAAAAAAATTGCAAAAAAATTAAAAAAGTTAATAAATACCGTTATGGCTTCGTTTCAAGTCAAAATTGGTTTGAAAAGGCCGAGAAGGAGAGAAAATAATAATTATCGTTCCGTTCCGTTCCTACTCGACACTAAAAAGAAAATTTTAAAAAAATAGCAAAAAAATTAAAAAAATTAAAATATACCATTATGGCTTCATTTCAAGCCAAAATAGGTTGGAAAATGCCGAGAAAGAGAAAAAATAAAAATTATCGGTCCGTTCCGTTCCTACAAGACGCGTTATAGAAAATTCCAAAAAAATAGCAAAAAAATTAAAAAAGTTAAACAACACCATTATGGTTTCCTTCCAAGCATAAATAGGTTTGAAAGGCCGAGAAAGAGAGAAAATAATAATTATCGTTCCCTTCCGTTCCTACCCGACGCTAAATAAAAAATTTTAGAAAAATAGCAAAAAAATTCGAAAAATTAAAAAAATACCATTATGGCATCCTTTTAAGCCAAAACAGGTTGGAAAAGGCCAAGAATGAGAGAAAATAAAAATTATCGTTCCGTTCCGTTCCTACCCGACGCGAAATTGAAAATTCCAAAAAAATAGCAATGAAATTGAAAAAATTAAAATATACCATTATGGCTTCATATCAAGCCAAAATAGGTTGGAAAATGCCCAGAAAGAGAAAAAATAAAAATTATCGTTCCGTTCCGTTCCTACAAGACGCGTTATAGAAAATTCCAAAAAAATAGCAAAAAAATTAAAAAAGTTAAAAAACACCATTATGGCTTCTTTTCAAGCCAAAACAGGTTGGAAAAGGCCGAGAAGGAGAGAAAATAAAAATTATCGTTCCGTTCCGTTCCTACCCGACGCGAAATTGAAAATTCCAAAAAAATAGCAATGAAATTGAAAAAATTAAAATATACCATTATGGCTTCATATCAAGCCAAAATAGGTTGGAAAATGCCCAAAAAGAGAAAAAATAAAAATTATCGTTCCGTTCTGTTCCTACAAGAAGCGTTATAGAAAATTCCAAAAAAATAGCAAAAAAATTAAAAAAGTTAAAAAACACCATTATGGCTTCTTTTCAAGCCAAAATTGGTTGGAAAACGCAGAGAAAGAGAGAAAATAAAAATTGTCGTTTCGTTCCTTTCCGTTCCTACACGACGCCTAATAGAAAATTTTAAAAAAATAGCAAAAAAATTCGAAAAATTAAAAAAATACCATTATGGCATCCTTTCAAGCCAAAAGAGGTTGGAAAAGACCGAGAAGGAGAGAAAATAAAAATTATCGTTCCGTTCCGTTCCGTTCCTACACGACGCGTAATAGGAAAATCCAAAAAAATTGCAAAAAAATTAAAAAAGTTAATAAATACCGTTATGGCTTCTTTTCAAGTCAAAATTGGTTTGAAAAGGCCGAGAAGGAGAGAAAATAATAATTATCGTTCCGTTCCGTTCCTACTCGACACTAAAAAGAAAATTTTAAAAAAATAGCAAAAAAATTAAAAAAATTAAAATATACCATTATGGCTTCATTTCAAGCCAAAATAGGTTGGAAAATGCCGAGAAAAAGAAAAAATAAAAATTATCGGTCCGTTCCGTTCCTACACGACGCGTAATAGAAAATTCCAAAAAAATAGCAAAAAAATTAAAAAAGTTAAACAACACCATTATGGTTTCCTTCCAAGCATAAATAGGTTTGAAAGGCCGAGAAAGAGAGAAAATAATAATTATCGTTCCCTTCCGTTCCTACCCGACGCTAAATAAAAAATTTTAGAAAAATAGCAAAAAAATTCAAAAAATTAAAAAAATACCATTATGGCTTCCTCTCAAGCCAAAACAGGTTGGAAAAGACCAAGAAGGAGAGAAAATAAAAATTACCGTTCCGTTCCGTTCCTACCCGACGCGAAATTGAGAATTCCAAAAAAAATAGCAATAAAATTGAAAAAATTAAAATATACCATTATGGCTTCATTTCAAGCCAAAATAGGTTGGAAAATGCCGAGAAAGAGAAAAAATAAAAATTATCGGTCCGTTCCGTTCCTACACGACGCGTAATAGAAAATTCCAAAAAAATAGCAAAAAAATTAAAAAAGTTAAACAACACCATTATGGTTTCCTTCCAAGCATAAATAGGTTTGAAAGGCCGAGAAAGAGAGAAAATAATAATTATCGTTCCCTTCCGTTCCTACCCGATGCTAAATAAAAAATTTTAAAAAAATAGCAAAAAAATTCAAAAAATTAAAAAAATACCATTATGGCTTCCTCTCAAGCCAAAACAGGTTGGAAAAGACCAAGAAGGAGAGAAAATAAAAATTACCGTTCCGTTCCGTTCCTACCCGACGCGAAATTGAAAATTCCAAAAAAAATAGCAATAAAATTGAAAAAATTAAAATATACCATTATGGCTTCATTTCAAGCCAAAATAGGTTGGAAAATGCCCAAAAAGAGAAAAAATAAAAATTATCGTTCCGTTCTGTTCCTACAAGAAGCGTTATAGAAAATTCCAAAAAAATAGCAAAAAAATTAAAAAAGTTAAAAAACACCATTATGGCTTCTTTTCAAGCCAAAATTGGTTGGAAAACGCAGAGAAAGAGAGAAAATAAAAATTGTCGTTTCGTTCCTTTCCGTTCCTACACGACGCCTAATAGAAAATTTTAAAAAAATAGCAAAAAAATTCGAAAAATTAAAAAAATACCATTATGGCATCCTTTCAAGCCAAAAGAGGTTGGAAAAGACCGAGAAGGAGAGAAAATAAAAATTATCGTTCCGTTCCGTTCCGTTCCTACACGACGCGTAATAGGAAAATCCAAAAAAATTGCAAAAAAATTAAAAAAGTTAATAAATACCGTTATGGCTTCTTTTCAAGTCAAAATTGGTTTGAAAAGGCCGAGAAGGAGAGAAAATAATAATTATCGTTCCGTTCCGTTCCTACTCGACACTAAAAAGAAAATTTTAAAAAAATAGCAAAAAAATTAAAAAAATTAAAATATACCATTATGGCTTCATTTCAAGCCAAAATAGGTTGGAAAATGCCGAGAAAAAGAAAAAATAAAAATTATCGGTCCGTTCCGTTCCTACACGACGCGTAATAGAAAATTCCAAAAAAATAGCAAAAAAATTAAAAAAGTTAAACAACACCATTATGGTTTCCTTCCAAGCATAAATAGGTTTGAAAGGCCGAGAAAGAGAGAAAATAATAATTATCGTTCCCTTCCGTTCCTACCCGACGCTAAATAAAAAATTTTAGAAAAATAGCAAAAAAATTCAAAAAATTAAAAAAATACCATTATGGCTTCCTCTCAAGCCAAAACAGGTTGGAAAAGACCAAGAAGGAGAGAAAATAAAAATTACCGTTCCGTTCCGTTCCTACCCGACGCGAAATTGAGAATTCCAAAAAAAATAGCAATAAAATTGAAAAAATTAAAATATACCATTATGGCTTCATTTCAAGCCAAAATAGGTTGGAAAATGCCGAGAAAGAGAAAAAATAAAAATTATCGGTCCGTTCCGTTCCTACACGACGCGTAATAGAAAATTCCAAAAAAATAGCAAAAAAATTAAAAAAGTTAAACAACACCATTATGGTTTCCTTCCAAGCATAAATAGGTTTGAAAGGCCGAGAAAGAGAGAAAATAATAATTATCGTTCCCTTCCGTTCCTACCCGATGCTAAATAAAAAATTTTAAAAAAATAGCAAAAAAATTCAAAAAATTAAAAAAATACCATTATGGCTTCCTCTCAAGCCAAAACAGGTTGGAAAAGACCAAGAAGGAGAGAAAATAAAAATTACCGTTCCGTTCCGTTCCTACCCGACGCGAAATTGAAAATTCCAAAAAAAATAGCAATAAAATTGAAAAAATTAAAATATACCATTATGGCTTCATTTCAAGCCAAAATAGGTTGGAAAATGCCGAGAAAGAGAAAAAATAAAAATTATCGGTCCGTTCCGTTCCTACACGACGCGTAATAGAAAATTCCAAAAAAATAGCAAAAAAATTAAAAAAGTTAAAAAACACCATTGTGGCTTCTTTTCAAGCCAAAATAGGTTGGAAAATGTAGGGAAAGAGAGGAAATAAAAATTGTCATTTCGGTCCTTTCCGTTCCTGCACGACGCTTAATAGAAAATTCCAAAAAAATAGTAAAAAAATTAAAAAATACCATTATGGCTTCCTTTCAAGCATAAATAGGTTTGGAAAGGCTGAGAAAGAGAGAAAATAATAATTATCGTTCCGTTCCGTTCCTACCCGACGCTAAATAGAAAATTTTAAAAAAATAGCAAAAAAATTCGAAAAATTAAAAAAATACCATTATGGCTTCCTTTTAAGCCAAAACAGGTTGGAAAAGGCCAAGAATGAGAGAAAATAAAAATTATCGTTCCGTACCGTTCCGTTCCTACCCGACGCGAAATTGAAAATTCCAAAAAAATAGCAATGAAATTGAAAAAATTAAAATATACCATTATGGCTTCATATCAAGCCAAAATAGGTTGGAAAATGCCCAGAAAGAGAAAAAATAAAAATTATCGTTCCGTTCCGTTCCGTTCCTACACGACGCGTAATAGGAAAATCCAAAAAAATTGCAAAAAAATTAAAAAAGTTAATAAATACCGTTATGGCTTCTTTTCAAGTCAAAATTGGTTTGAAAAGGCCGAGAAGGAGAGAAAATAATAATTATCGTTCCGTTCCGTTCCTACTCGACACTAAAAAGAAAATTTTAAAAAAATAGCAAAAAAATTAAAAAAATTAAAATATACCATTATGGCTTCGTTTCAAGCCAAAATAGGTTGGAAAATGCCGAGAAAGAGAAAAAATAAAAATTATCGGTCCGTTCCGTTCCTACACGACGCGTAATAGAAAATTCCAAAAAAATAGCAAAAAAATTAAAAAAGTTAAACAACACCATTATGGTTTCCTTCCAAGCATAAATAGGTTTGAAAGGCCGAGAAAGAGAGAAAATAATAATTATCGTTCCCTTCCGTTCCTACCCGACGCTAAATAAAAAATTTTAGAAAAATAGCAAAAAAATTCAAAAAATTAAAAAAATACCATTATGGCTTCCTCTCAAGCCAAAACAGGTTGGAAAAGACCAAGAAGGAGAGAAAATAAAAATTACCGTTCCGTTCCGTTCCTACCCGACGCGAAATTGAGAATTCCAAAAAAAATAGCAATAAAATTGAAAAAATTAAAATATACCATTATGGCTTCATTTCAAGCCAAAATAGGTTGGAAAATGCCGAGAAAGAGAAAAAATAAAAATTATCGGTCCGTTCCGTTCCTACACGACGCGTAATAGAAAATTCCAAAAAAATAGCAAAAAAATTAAAAAAGTTAAACAACACCATTATGGTTTCCTTCCAAGCATAAATAGGTTTGAAAGGCCGAGAAAGAGAGAAAATAATAATTATCGTTCCCTTCCGTTCCTACCCGATGCTAAATAAAAAATTTTAAAAAAATAGCAAAAAAATTCAAAAAATTAAAAAAATACCATTATGGCTTCCTCTCAAGCCAAAACAGGTTGGAAAAGACCAAGAAGGAGAGAAAATAAAAATTACCGTTCCGTTCCGTTCCTACCCGACGCGAAATTGAAAATTCCAAAAAAAATAGCAATAAAATTGAAAAAATTAAAATATACCATTATGGCTTCATTTCAAGCCAAAATAGGTTGGAAAATGCCGAGAAAGAGAAAAAATAAAAATTATCGGTCCGTTCCGTTCCTACACGACGCGTAATAGAAAATTCCAAAAAAATAGCAAAAAAATTAAAAAAGTTAAAAAACACCATTGTGGCTTCTTTTCAAGCCAAAATAGGTTGGAAAATGTAGGGAAAGAGAGGAAATAAAAATTGTCATTTCGGTCCTTTCCGTTCCTGCACGACGCTTAATAGAAAATTCCAAAAAAATAGTAAAAAAATTAAAAAATACCATTATGGCTTCCTTTCAAGCATAAATAGGTTTGGAAAGGCTGAGAAAGAGAGAAAATAATAATTATCGTTCCGTTCCGTTCCTACCCGACGCTAAATAGAAAATTTTAAAAAAATAGCAAAAAAATTCGAAAAATTAAAAAAATACCATTATGGCTTCCTTTTAAGCCAAAACAGGTTGGAAAAGGCCAAGAATGAGAGAAAATAAAAATTATCGTTCCGTTCCGTTCCGTTCCTACCCGACGCGAAATTGAAAATTCCAAAAAAATAGCAATGAAATTGAAAAAATTAAAATATACCATTATGGCTTCATATCAAGCCAAAATAGGTTGGAAAATGCCCAGAAAGAGAAAAAATAAAAATTATCGTTCCGTTCCGTTCCTACAAGACGCGTTATAGAAAATTCCAAAAAAATAGCAAAAAAATTAAAAAAGTTAAAAAACACCATTATGGCTTCTTTTCAAGCCAAAACAGGTTGGAAAAGGCCGAGAAGGAGAGAAAATAAAAATTATCGTTCCGTTCCGTTCCTACCCGACGCGAAATTGAAAATTCCAAAAAAATAGCAATGAAATTGAAAAAATTAAAATATACCATTATGGCTTCATATCAAGCCAAAATAGGTTGGAAAATGCCCAAAAAGAGAAAAAATAAAAATTATCGTTCCGTTCTGTTCCTACAAGAAGCGTTATAGAAAATTCCAAAAAAATAGCAAAAAAATTAAAAAAGTTAAAAAACACCATTATGGCTTCTTTTCAAGCCAAAATTGGTTGGAAAACGCAGAGAAAGAGAGAAAATAAAAATTGTCGTTTCGTTCCTTTCCGTTCCTACACGACGCCTAATAGAAAATTTTAAAAAAATAGCAAAAAAATTCGAAAAATTAAAAAAATACCATTATGGCATCCTTTCAAGCCAAAAGAGGTTGGAAAAGACCGAGAAGGAGAGAAAATAAAAATTATCGTTCCGTTC
This sequence comes from Quercus wislizeni, assembly GCA_023055345.1. Lineage (NCBI taxonomy): Eukaryota > Viridiplantae > Streptophyta > Magnoliopsida > Fagales > Fagaceae > Quercus > Quercus wislizeni. The sequence continues at coordinate 6,024,763 of JALGQJ010000019.1, read as the reverse complement.
CGTTCCGTTCCTACACGACGCGTAATAGGAAAATCCAAAAAAATTGCAAAAAAATTAAAAAAGTTAATAAATACCGTTATGGCTTCTTTTCAAGTCAAAATTGGTTTGAAAAGGCCGAGAAGGAGAGAAAATAATAATTATCGTTCCGTTCCGTTCCTACTCGACACTAAAAAGAAAATTTTAAAAAAATAGCAAAAAAATTAAAAAAATTAAAATATACCATTATGGCTTCATTTCAAGCCAAAATAGGTTGGAAAATGCCGAGAAAGAGAAAAAATAAAAATTATCGGTCCGTTCCGTTCCTACACGACGCGTAATAGAAAATTCCAAAAAAATAGCAAAAAAATTAAAAAAGTTAAACAACACCATTATGGTTTCCTTCCAAGCATAAATAGGTTTGAAAGGCCGAGAAAGAGAGAAAATAATAATTATCGTTCCCTTCCGTTCCTACCCGACGCTAAATAAAAAATTTTAGAAAAATAGCAAAAAAATTCAAAAAATTAAAAAAATACCATTATGGCTTCCTCTCAAGCCAAAACAGGTTGGAAAAGACCAAGAAGGAGAGAAAATAAAAATTACCGTTCCGTTCCGTTCCTACCCGACGCGAAATTGAGAATTCCAAAAAAAATAGCAATAAAATTGAAAAAATTAAAATATACCATTATGGCTTCATTTCAAGCCAAAATAGGCTGGAAAATGCCGAGAAAGAGAAAAAATAAAAATTATCGGTCCGTTCCGTTCCTACACGACGCGTAATAGAAAATTCCAAAAAAATAGCAAAAAAATTAAAAAAGTTAAACAACACCATTATGGTTTCCTTCCAAGCATAAATAGGTTTGAAAGGCCGAGAAAGAGAGAAAATAATAATTATCGTTCCCTTCCGTTCCTACCCGATGCTAAATAAAAAATTTTAAAAAAATAGCAAAAAAATTCAAAAAATTAAAAAAATACCATTATGGCTTCCTCTCAAGCCAAAACAGGTTGGAAAAGACCAAGAAGGAGAGAAAATAAAAATTACCGTTCCGTTCCGTTCCTACCCGACGCGAAATTGAAAATTCCAAAAAAAATAGCAATAAAATTGAAAAAATTAAAATATACCATTATGGCTTCATTTCAAGCCAAAATAGGTTGGAAAATGCCGAGAAAGAGAAAAAATAAAAATTATCGGTCCGTTCCGTTCCTACACGACGCGTAATAGAAAATTCCAAAAAAATAGCAAAAAAATTAAAAAAGTTAAAAAACACCATTGTGGCTTCTTTTCAAGCCAAAATAGGTTGGAAAATGTAGGGAAAGAGAGGAAATAAAAATTGTCATTTCGGTCCTTTCCGTTCCTGCACGACGCTTAATAGAAAATTCCAAAAAAATAGTAAAAAAATTAAAAAATACCATTATGGCTTCCTTTCAAGCATAAATAGGTTTGGAAAGGCTGAGAAAGAGAGAAAATAATAATTATCGTTCCGTTCCGTTCCTACCCGACGCTAAATAGAAAATTTTAAAAAAATAGCAAAAAAATTCGAAAAATTAAAAAAATACCATTATGGCTTCCTTTTAAGCCAAAACAGGTTGGAAAAGGCCAAGAATGAGAGAAAATAAAAATTATCGTTCCGTTCCGTTCCGTTCCTACCCGACGCGAAATTGAAAATTCCAAAAAAATAGCAATGAAATTGAAAAAATTAAAATATACCATTATGGCTTCATATCAAGCCAAAATAGGTTGGAAAATGCCCAGAAAGAGAAAAAATAAAAATTATCGTTCCGTTCCGTTCCGTTCCTACACGACGCGTAATAGGAAAATCCAAAAAAATTGCAAAAAAATTAAAAAAGTTAATAAATACCGTTATGGCTTCTTTTCAAGTCAAAATTGGTTTGAAAAGGCCGAGAAGGAGAGAAAATAATAATTATCGTTCCGTTCCGTTCCTACTCGACACTAAAAAGAAAATTTTAAAAAAATAGCAAAAAAATTAAAAAAATTAAAATATACCATTATGGCTTCATTTCAAGCCAAAATAGGTTGGAAAATGCCGAGAAAGAGAAAAAATAAAAATTATCGGTCCGTTCCGTTCCTACACGACGCGTAATAGAAAATTCCAAAAAAATAGCAAAAAAATTAAAAAAGTTAAACAACACCATTATGTTTTCCTTCCAAGCATAAATAGGTTTGAAAGGCCGAGAAAGAGAGAAAATAATAATTATCGTTCCCTTCCGTTCCTACCCGACGCTAAATAAAAAATTTTAGAAAAATAGCAAAAAAATTCAAAAAATTAAAAAAATACCATTATGGCTTCCTCTCAAGCCAAAACAGGTTGGAAAAGACCAAGAAGGAGAGAAAATAAAAATTACCGTTCCGTTCCGTTCCTACCCGACGCGAAATTGAGAATTCCAAAAAAAATAGCAATAAAATTGAAAAAATTAAAATATACCATTATGGCTTCATTTCAAGCCAAAATAGGTTGGAAAATGCCGAGAAAGAGAAAAAATAAAAATTATCGGTCCGTTCCGTTCCTACACGACGCGTAATAGAAAATTCCAAAAAAATAGCAAAAAAATTAAAAAAGTTAAACAACACCATTATGGTTTCCATCCAAGCATAAATAGGTTTGAAAGGCCGAGAAAGAGAGAAAATAATAATTATCGTTCCCTTCCGTTCCTACCCGATGCTAAATAAAAAATTTTAAAAAAATAGCAAAAAAATTCAAAAAATTAAAAAAATACCATTATGGCTTCCTCTCAAGCCAAAACAGGTTGGAAAAGACCAAGAAGGAGAGAAAATAAAAATTACCGTTCCGTTCCGTTCCTACCCGACGCGAAATTGAAAATTCCAAAAAAAATAGCAATAAAATTGAAAAAATTAAAATATACCATTATGGCTTCATTTCAAGCCAAAATAGGTTGGAAAATGCCGAGAAAGAGAAAAAATAAAAATTATCGGTCCGTTCCGTTCCTACACGACGCGTAATAGAAAATTCCAAAAAAATAGCAAAAAAATTAAAAAAGTTAAAAAACACCATTGTGGCTTCTTTTCAAGCCAAAATAGGTTGGAAAATGTAGGGAAAGAGAGGAAATAAAAATTGTCATTTCGGTCCTTTCCGTTCCTGCACGACGCTTAATAGAAAATTCCAAAAAAATAGTAAAAAAATTAAAAAATACCATTATGGCTTCCTTTCAAGCATAAATAGGTTTGGAAAGGCTGAGAAAGAGAGAAAATAATAATTATCGTTCCGTTCCGTTCCTACCCGACGCTAAATAGAAAATTTTAAAAAAATAGCAAAAAAATTCGAAAAATTAAAAAAATACCATTATGGCTTCCTTTTAAGCCAAAACAGGTTGGAAAAGGCCAAGAATGAGAGAAAATAAAAATTATCGTTCCGTTCCGTTCCGTTCCTACCCGACGCGAAATTGAAAATTCCAAAAAAATAGCAATGAAATTGAAAAAATTAAAATATACCATTATGGCTTCATATCAAGCCAAAATAGGTTGGAAAATGCCCAGAAAGAGAAAAAATAAAAATTATCGTTCCGTTCCGTTCCGTTCCTACACGACGCGTAATAGGAAAATCCAAAAAAATTGCAAAAAAATTAAAAAAGTTAATAAATACCGTTATGGCTTCTTTTCAAGTCAAAATTGGTTTGAAAAGGCCGAGAAGGAGAGAAAATAATAATTATCGTTCCGTTCCGTTCCTACTCGACACTAAAAAGAAAATTTTAAAAAAATAGCAAAAAAATTAAAAAAATTAAAATATACCATTATGGCTTCATTTCAAGCCAAAATAGGTTGGAAAATGCCGAGAAAAAGAAAAAATAAAAATTATCGGTCCGTTCCGTTCCTACACGACGCGTAATAGAAAATTCCAAAAAAATAGCAAAAAAATTAAAAAAGTTAAACAACACCATTATGGTTTCCTTCCAAGCATAAATAGGTTTGAAAGGCCGAGAAAGAGAGAAAATAATAATTATCGTTCCCTTCCGTTCCTACCCGACGCTAAATAAAAAATTTTAGAAAAATAGCAAAAAAATTCAAAAAATTAAAAAAATACCATTATGGCTTCCTCTCAAGCCAAAACAGGTTGGAAAAGACCAAGAAGGAGAGAAAATAAAAATTACCGTTCCGTTCCGTTCCTACCCGACGCGAAATTGAGAATTCCAAAAAAAATAGCAATAAAATTGAAAAAATTAAAATATACCATTATGGCTTCATTTCAAGCCAAAATAGGTTGGAAAATGCCGAGAAAGAGAAAAAATAAAAATTATCGGTCCGTTCCGTTCCTACACGACGCGTAATAGAAAATTCCAAAAAAATAGCAAAAAAATTAAAAAAGTTAAACAACACCATTATGGTTTCCTTCCAAGCATAAATAGGTTTGAAAGGCCGAGAAAGAGAGAAAATAATAATTATCGTTCCCTTCCGTTCCTACCCGATGCTAAATAAAAAATTTTAAAAAAATAGCAAAAAAATTCAAAAAATTAAAAAAATACCATTATGGCTTCCTCTCAAGCCAAAACAGGTTGGAAAAGACCAAGAAGGAGAGAAAATAAAAATTACCGTTCCGTTCCGTTCCTACCCGACGCGAAATTGAAAATTCCAAAAAAAATAGCAATAAAATTGAAAAAATTAAAATATACCATTATGGCTTCATTTCAAGCCAAAATAGGTTGGAAAATGCCGAGAAAGAGAAAAAATAAAAATTATCGGTCCGTTCCGTTCCTACACGACGCGTAATAGAAAATTCCAAAAAAATAGCAAAAAAATTAAAAAAGTTAAAAAACACCATTGTGGCTTCTTTTCAAGCCAAAATAGGTTGGAAAATGTAGGGAAAGAGAGGAAATAAAAATTGTCATTTCGGTCCTTTCCGTTCCTGCACGACGCTTAATAGAAAATTCCAAAAAAATAGTAAAAAAATTAAAAAATACCATTATGGCTTCCTTTCAAGCATAAATAGGTTTGGAAAGGCTGAGAAAGAGAGAAAATAATAATTATCGTTCCGTTCCGTTCCTACCCGACGCTAAATAGAAAATTTTAAAAAAATAGCAAAAAAATTCGAAAAATTAAAAAAATACCATTATGGCTTCCTTTTAAGCCAAAACAGGTTGGAAAAGGCCAAGAATGAGAGAAAATAAAAATTATCGTTCCGTTCCGTTCCTACCCGACGCGAAATTGAAAATTCCAAAAAAATAGCAATGAAATTGAAAAAATTAAAATATACCATTATGGCTTCATATCAAGCCAAAATAGGTTGGAAAATGCCCAGAAAGAGAAAAAATAAAAATTATCGTTCCGTTCCGTTCCTACAAGACGCGTTATAGAAAATTCCAAAAAAATAGCAAAAAAATTAAAAAAGTTAAAAAACACCATTATGGCTTCTTTTCAAGCCAAAATTGGTTGGAAAACGCAGAGAAAGAGAGAAAATAAAAATTGTCGTTTCGTTCCTTTCCGTTCCTACACGACGCCTAATAGAAAATTTTAAAAAAATAGCAAAAAAATTCAAAAAATTAAAAAAATACCATTATGGCATCCTTTCAAGCCAAAAGAGGTTGGAAAAGACCGAGAAGGAGAGAAAATAAAAATTATCGTTCCGTTCCGTTCCGTTCCTACACGACGCGTAATAGGAAAATCCAAAAAAATTGCAAAAAAATTAAAAAAGTTAATAAATACCGTTATGGCTTCGTTTCAAGTCAAAATTGGTTTGAAAAGGCCGAGAAGGAGAGAAAATAATAATTATCGTTCCGTTCCGTTCCTACTCGACACTAAAAAGAAAATTTTAAAAAAATAGCAAAAAAATTAAAAAAATTAAAATATACCATTATGGCTTCATTTCAAGCCAAAATAGGTTGGAAAATGCCGAGAAAGAGAAAAAATAAAAATTATCGGTCCGTTCCGTTCCTACACGACGCGTAATAGAAAATTCCAAAAAAATAGCAAAAAAATTAAAAAAGTTAAACAACACCATTATGGTTTCCTTCCAAGCATAAATAGGTTTGAAAGGCCGAGAAAGAGAGAAAATAATAATTATCGTTCCCTTCCGTTCCTACCCGATGCTAAATAAAAAATTTTAAAAAAATAGCAAAAAAATTCAAAAAATTAAAAAAATACCATTATGGCTTCCTCTCAAGCCAAAACAGGTTGGAAAAGACCAAGAAGGAGAGAAAATAAAAATTACCGTTCCGTTCCGTTCCTACCCGACGCGAAATTGAAAATTCCAAAAAAAATAGCAATAAAATTGAAAAAATTAAAATATACCATTATGGCTTCATTTCAAGCCAAAATAGGTTGGAAAATGCCGAGAAAGAGAAAAAATAAAAATTATCGATCCGTTCCGTTCCTACACGACGCGTAATAGAAAATTCCAAAAAAATAGCAAAAAAATTAAAAAAGTTAAAAAACACCATTGTGGCTTCTTTTCAAGCCAAAATAGGTTGGAAAATGTAGGGAAAGAGAGGAAATAAAAATTGTCATTTCGGTCCTTTCCGTTCCTGCACGACGCTTAATAGAAAATTCCAAAAAAATAGTAAAAAAATTAAAAAATACCATTATGGCTTCCTTTCAAGCATAAATAGGTTTGGAAAGGCTGAGAAAGAGAGAAAATAATAATTATCGTTCCGTTCCGTTCCTACCCGACGCTAAATAGAAAATTTTAAAAAAATAGCAAAAAAATTCGAAAAATTAAAAAAATACCATTATGGCTTCCTTTTAAGCCAAAACAGGTTGGAAAAGGCCAAGAATGAGAGAAAATAAAAATTATCGTTCCGTTCCGTTCCTACCCGACGCGAAATTGAAAATTCCAAAAAAATAGCAATGAAATTGAAAAAATTAAAATATACCATTATGGCTTCATATCAAGCCAAAATAGGTTGGAAAATGCCCAGAAAGAGAAAAAATAAAAATTATCGTTCCGTTCCGTTCCTACAAGACGCGTTATAGAAAATTCCAAAAAAATAGCAAAAAAATTAAAAAAGTTAAAAAACACCAATATGGCTTCTTTTCAAGCCAAAATTGGTTGGAAAACGCAGAGAAAGAGAGAAAATAAAAATTGTCGTTTCGTTCCTTTCCGTTCCTACACGACGCCTAATAGAAAATTTTAAAAAAATAGCAAAAAAATTCAAAAAATTAAAAAAATACCATTATGGCATCCTTTCAAGCCAAAAGAGGTTGGAAAAGACCGAGAAGGAGAGAAAATAAAAATTATCGTTCCGTTCCGTTCCGTTCCTACACGACGCGTAATAGGAAAATCCAAAAAAATTGCAAAAAAATTAAAAAAGTTAATAAATACCGTTATGGCTTCTTTTCAAGTCAAAATTGGTTTGAAAAGGCCGAGAAGGAGAGAAAATAATAATTATCGTTCCGTTCCGTTCCTACTCGACACTAAAAAGAAAATTTTAAAAAAATAGCAAAAAAATTAAAAAAATTAAAATATACCATTATGGCTTCATGTCAAGCCAAAATAGGTTGGAAAATGCCGAGAAAGAGAAAAAATAAAAATTATCGGTCCGTTCCGTTCCTACACGACGCGTAATAGAAAATTCCAAAAAAATAGCAAAAAAATTAAAAAAGTTAAACAACACCATTATGGTTTCCTTCCAAGCATAAATAGGTTTGAAAGGCCGAGAAAGAGAGAAAATAATAATTATCGTTCCCTTCCGTTCCTACCCGACGCTAAATAAAAAATTTTAGAAAAATAGCAAAAAAATTCAAAAAATTAAAAAAATACCATTATGGCTTCCTCTCAAGCCAAAACAGGTTGGAAAAGACCAAGAAGGAGAGAAAATAAAAATTACCGTTCCGTTCCGTTCCTACCCGACGCGAAATTGAGAATTCCAAAAAAAATAGCAATAAAATTGAAAAAATTAAAATATACCATTATGGCTTCATTTCAAGCCAAAATAGGTTGGAAAATGCCGAGAAAGAGAAAAAATAAAAATTATCGGTCCGTTCCGTTCCTACACGACGCGTAATAGAAAATTCCAAAAAAATAGCAAAAAAATTAAAAAAGTTAAACAACACCGTTATGGTTTCCTTCCAAGCATAAATAGGTTTGAAAGGCCGAGAAAGAGAGAAAATAATAATTATCGTTCCCTTCCGTTCCTACCCGATGCTAAATAAAAAATTTTAAAAAAATAGCAAAAAAATTCAAAAAATTAAAAAAATACCATTATGGCTTCCTCTCAAGCCAAAACAGGTTGGAAAAGACCAAGAAGGAGAGAAAATAAAAATTACCGTTCCGTTCCGTTCCTACCCGACGCGAAATTGAAAATTCCAAAAAAAATAGCAATAAAATTGAAAAAATTAAAATATACCATTATGGCTTCATTTCAAGCCAAAATAGGTTGGAAAACGCCGAGAAAGAGAAAAAATAAAAATTATCGGTCCGTTCCGTTCCTACACGACGCGTAATAGAAAATTCCAAAAAAATAGCAAAAAAATTAAAAAAGTTAAAAAACACCATTGTGGCTTCTTTTCAAGCCAAAATAGGTTGGAAAATGTAGGGAAAGAGAGGAAATAAAAATTGTCATTTCGGTCCTTTCCGTTCCTGCACGACGCTTAATAGAAAATTCCAAAAAAATAGTAAAAAAATTAAAAAATACCATTATGGCTTCCTTTCAAGCATAAATAGGTTTGGAAAGGCTGAGAAAGAGAGAAAATAATAATTATCGTTCCGTTCCGTTCCTACCCGACGCTAAATAGAAAATTTTAAAAAAATAGCAAAAAAATTCGAAAAATTAAAAAAATACCATTATGGCTTCCTTTTAAGCCAAAACAGGTTGGAAAAGGCCAAGAATGAGAGAAAATAAAAATTATCGTTCCGTTCCGTTCCTACCCGACGCGAAATTGAAAATTCCAAAAAAATAGCAATGAAATTGAAAAAATTAAAATATACCATTATGGCTTCATATCAAGCCAAAATAGGTTGGAAAATGCCCAGAAAGAGAAAAAATAAAAATTATCGTTCCGTTCCGTTCCTACAAGACGCGTTATAGAAAATTCCAAAAAAATAGCAAAAAAATTAAAAAAGTTAAAAAACACCATTATGGCTTCTTTTCAAGCCAAAACAGGTTGGAAAAGGCCGAGAAGGAGAGAAAATAAAAATTATCGTTCCGTTCCGTTCCTACCCGACGCGAAATTGAAAATTCCAAAAAAATAGCAATGAAATTGAAAAAATTAAAATATACCATTATGGCTTCATATCAAGCCAAAATAGGTTGGAAAATGCCCAAAAAGAGAAAAAATAAAAATTATCGTTCCGTTCTGTTCCTACAAGAAGCGTTATAGAAAATTCCAAAAAAATAGCAAAAAAATTAAAAAAGTTAAAAAACACCATTATGGCTTCTTTTCAAGCCAAAATTGGTTGGAAAACGCAGAGAAAGAGAGAAAATAAAAATTTTCGTTTCGTTCCTTTCCGTTCCTACACGACGCCTAATAGAAAATTTTAAAAAAATAGCAAAAAAATTCGAAAAATTAAAAAAATACCATTATGGCATCCTTTCAAGCCAAAAGAGGTTGGAAAAGACCGAGAAGGAGAGAAAATAAAAATTATCGTTCCATTCCTACACGACGCGTAATAGGAAAATCCAAAAAAATTGCAAAAAAATTAAAAAAGTTAATAAATACCGTTATGGCTTCTTTTCAAGTCAAAATTGGTTTGAAAAGGCCGAGAAGGAGAGAAAATAATAATTATCGTTCCGTTCCGTTCCTACTCGACACTAAAAAGAAAATTTTAAAAAAATAGCAAAAAAATTAAAAAAATTAAAAAAAATACCATTATGGCTTCCTTTCAAGCCAAAACAGGTTGGAAAAGGCCGAGAATGAGAGAAAATAAAAATTATCGTTCCGTTCCGTTCCTACCCGACGCTAAATAGAAAATTTTAAAAAAATAGCAAAAAAATTCGAAAAATTAAAAAAATACCATTATGGCTTCCTTTCAAGCCAAAACAGGTTGGAAAAGACCGAGAAGGAGAGCAAATAAAAATTATCGTTCCGTTCCGTTCCTACCCGACGCGAAATTGAGAATTCTAAAAAAAATAGCAATAAAATTGAAAAAATTAAAATATACCATTATGGCTTCATTTCAAGCCAAAATAGGTTGGAAAATGCCGAGAAGGAGAAAAAATAAAAATTATCGGTCCGTTCCGTTCCTACACGACGCGTAATAGAAAATTCCAAAAAAATAGCAAAAAAATTAAAAAAGTTAAACAACACCATTATGGCTTCTTTTCAAGCCAAAATAGGTTGGAAAATGTAGGGAAAGAGAGGAAATAAAAATTGTCATTTCGGTCCTTTCCGTTCCTGCACGACGGTTAATAGAAAATTCCAAAAAAATAGTAAAAAAATTAAAAAATACCATTATGGCTTCCTTTCAAGCATAAATAGGTTTGGAAAGGCTGAGAAAGAGAGAAAATAATAATTATCGTTCTGTTCCGTTCCTACCCGACGCTAAATAGAAAATTTTAAAAAAATAGCAAAAAAATTCGAAAATTAAAAAAATACCATTATGGCTTCCTTTTAAGCCAAAACAGGTTGGAAAAGGCCAAGAATGAGAGAAAATAAAAATTATCGTTCCGTTCCGTTCCTACCCGACGCGAAATTGAAAATTCCAAAAAAATAGCAATGAAATTGAAAAAATTAAAATATACCATTATGGCTTCATATCAAGCCAAAATAGGTTGGAAAATGCCCAGAAAGAGAAAAAATAAAAATTATCGTTCCGTTCCGTTCCTACAAGACGCGTTATAGAAAATTCCAAAAAAATAGCAAAAAAATTAAAAAAGTTAAAAAACACCATTATGGCTTCTTTTCAAGCCAAAACAGGTTGGAAAAGGCCGAGAAGGAGAGAAAATAAAAATTATCGTTCCATTCCGTTCCTACCCGACGCGAAATTGAAAATTCCAAAAAAATAGCAATGAAATTGAAAAAATTAAAATATACCATTATGGCTTCATATCAAGCCAAAATAGGTTGGAAAATGCCCAAAAAGAGAAAAAATAAAAATTATCGTTCCGTTCTGTTCTTACAAGAAGCGTTATAGAAAATTCCAAAAAAATAGCAAAAAAATTAAAAAAGTTAAAAAACACCATTATGGCTTCTTTTCAAGCCAAAATTGGTTGGAAAACGCAGAGAAAGAGAGAAAATAAAAATTGTCGTTTCGTTCCTTTCCGTTCCTACACGACGCCTAATAGAAAATTTTTAAAAAATAGCAAAAAAATTCGAAAAATTAAAAAAATACCATTATGGCTTCCTTTCAAGCCAAAAGAGGTTGGAAAAGACCGAGAATGAGAGAAAATAAAAATTATCGTTCCGTTCCGTTCCGTTCCTACACGACGCGTAATAGGAAAATCCAAAAAAATTGCAAAAAAATTAAAAAAGTTAATAAATACCGTTATGGCTTCTTTTCAAGTCAAAATTGGTTTGAAAAGGCCGAGAAGGAGAGAAAATAATAATTATCGTTCCGTTCCGTTCCTACTCGACACTAAAAAGAAAATTTTAAAAAAATAGCAAAAAAATTAAAAAAATTAAAAAAAATACCATTATGGCTTCCTTTCAAGCCAAAACAGGTTGGAAAAGGCCGAGAATGAGAGAAAATAAAAATTATCGTTCCGTTCCGTTCCTACCCGACGCTAAATAGAAAATTTTTAAAAAATAGCAAAAAAATTCGAAAAATTAAAAAAATACCATTATGGCTTCCTTTCAAGCCAAAACAGGTTGGAAAAGACCGAGAAGGAGAGAAAATAAAAATTATCGTTCCGTTCCGTTCCTACCCGACGCGAAATTGAGAATTCCAAAAAAAATAGCAATAAAATTGAAAAAATTAAAATATACCATTATGGCTTCATTTCAAGCCAAAATAGGTTGGAAAATGCCGAGAAAGAGAAAAAGTAAAAATTATCGGTCCGGTCCGTTCCGTTCCTACATGACGCGTAATAGAAAATTCCAAAAAAATAGCAAAAAAATTAAAAAAGTTAAACAACACCATTATGGCTTCTTTTCAAGCCAAAATAGGTTGGAAAACGCAGCGAAAGAGAGAAAATAAAAATTGTCGTTTCGGTCCGTTCCGTTCCTGCACGACGCCTAATAGAAAATTTTAAAAAAATAGTAAAAAAATTAAAAAATACCAACATGGCTTCCTTTCAAGCATAAATAGGTTTGAAAGGCCGAGAAGGAGAGAAAATAAAAATTACCGTTCCGTTCCGTTCCTACCCGACGCGAAATTGAAAATTCCAAAAAAAATAGCGATAAAATTGAAAAAATTAAAATATACCATTATGGCTTCATTTCAAACCAAAATAGGTTGGAAAATGCCGAGAAAGAGAAAAAATAAAAATTATCGGTCCTTTCCGTTCCTACACGACGCCTAATAGAAAATTTTTAAAAAATAGCAAAAAAATTCGAAAAATTAAAAAAATACCATTATGGCTTCCTTTCAAGCCAAAAGAGGTTGGAAAAGACCGAGAATGAGAGAAAATAAAAATTATCATTCCGTTCCGTTCCGTTCCTACACGACGCGTAATAGGAAAATCCAAAAAAATTGCAAAAAAATTAAAAAAGTTAATAAATACCGTTATGGCTTCTTTTCAAGTCAAAATTGGTTTGAAAAGGCCGAGAAGGAGAGAAAATAATAATTATCGTTCCGTTCCGTTCCTACTCGACACTAAATAGAAAATTTTAAAAAAATAGCAAAAAAATTAAAAAAATTAAAAAAAATACCATTATGGCTTCCTTTCAAGCCAAAACAGGTTGGAAAAGGCCGAGAATGAGAGAAAATAAAAATTATCGTTCCGTTCCGTTCCTACCCGACGCTAAATAGAAAATTTTAAAAAAATAGCAAAAAAATTCGAAAAATTAAAAAAATACCATTATGGCTTCCTTTCAAGCCAAAACAGGTTGGAAAAGACCGAGAAGGAGAGAAAATAAAAATTATCGTTCCGTTCCGTTCCTACCCGACGCGAAATTGAGAATTCCAAAAAAACAGCAATAAAATTGAAAAAATTAAAATATACCATTAAGGCTTCATTTCAAGCCAAAACAGGTTGGAAAATGCCGAGAAAGAGAAAAAATAAAAATTATTCTTCCGTTCCGCTCCTACCCGACGCTAAATGGAAAATTTTAAAAAAATAGCAAAAAAATTCAAAAAATTAAAAAAAATACCATTATGGCTTCCTTTAAAGCCAAAACAGGTCGGAAAAGGCCGAGAATGAGAGAAAATAAAAATTATCGTTCCGTTCCGTTCCTACCCGACGCGAAATTGAAAATTCCAAAAAATTAGCAATGAAATTGAAAAAATTAAAATATACGATTATGGCTTCATATCAAGCCAAAATAGGTTGGAAAATGCCCAGAAAGAGAAAAAATAAAAATTATCGTTCCGTTCCGTTCCTACCCGACGCGAAATTGAAAATTTCAAAAAAATAGCAATGAGATTGAAAAAATTAAAATATACCATTATGGCTTCATATCAAGCCAAAATAGGTTGGAAAGTGCCCAGAAAGAGAAAAAATAAAAATTATCGTTCCGTTCCGTTCCTACAAGACGCGTTATAGAAAATTCCAAAAAAATAGCAAAAAAATTAAAAAAGTTAAAAAACACCATTACGGCTTCTTTTCAAGCCAAAACAGGTTGGAAAAGGCCGAGAAGGAGAGAAAATAAAAATTATCGTTCCGTTCCGTTCCTACACGACGCGTAATAGAAAATTCCAAAAAAATAGCAAAAAAATTAAAAAAGTTAAACAACACCATTATGGCTTCTTTTCAAGCCAAAATAGGTTGGAAAACGCAGCGAAAGAGAGAAAATAAAAATTGTCGTTTCGGTCCGTTCCGTTCCTGCACGACGCCTAATAGAAAATTTTAAAAAAATAGTAAAAAAATTAAAAAATACCAACATGGCTTCCTTTCAAGCATAAATAGGTTTGAAAGGCCGAGAAGGAGATAAAATAAAAATTACCGTTCCGTTCCGTTCCTACCCGACGCGAAATTGAAAATTCCAAAAAAAATAGCGATAAAATTGAAAAAATTAAAATATACCATTATGGCTTCATTTCAAACCAAAATAGGTTGGAAAATGCCGAGAAAGAGAAAAAATAAAAATTATCGGTCCTTTCCGTTCCTACACGACGCCTAATAGAAAATTTTTAAAAAATAGCAAAAAAATTAGAAAAATTAAAAAAATACCATTATGGCTTCCTTTCAAGCCAAAAGAGGTTGGAAAAGACCGAGAAGGAGAGAAAATAAAAATTATCATTCCGTTCCGTTCCGTTCCGTTCCTACACGACGCGTAATAGGAAAATCCAAAAAAATTGCAAAAAAATTAAAAAAGTTAATAAATACCGTTATGGCTTCTTTTCAAGTCAAAATTGGTTTGAAAAGGCCGAGAAGGAGAGAAAATAATAATTATCGTTCCGTTCCGTTCCTACTCGACACTAAATAGAAAATTTTAAAAAAATAGCAAAAAAATTAAAAAAATTTAAAAAAATACCATTATGGCTTCCTTTCAAGCCAAAACAGGTTGGAAAAGGCCGAGAATGAGAGAAAATAAAAATTATCGTTCCGTTCCGTTCCTACCCGACGCTAAATAGAAAATTTTAAAAAAATAGCAAAAAAATTCGAAAAATTAAAAAAATACCATTATGGCTTCCTTTCAAGCCAAAACAGGTTGGAAAAGACCGAGAAGGAGAGAAAATAAAAATTATCGTTCCGTTCCGTTCCTACCCGACGCGAAATTGAGAATTCCAAAAAAACAGCAATAAAATTGAAAAAATTAAAATATACCATTAAGGCTTCATTTCAAGCCAAAACAGGTTGGAAAATGCCGAGAAAGAGAAAAAATAAAAATTATTGTTCCGTTCCGCTCCTACCCGACGCTAAATGGAAAATTTTAAAAAAATAGCAAAAAAATTCAAAAAATTAAAAAAATACCATTATGGCTTCCTTTAAAGCCAAAACAGGTCGGAAAAGGCCGAGAATGAGAGAAAATAAAAATTATCGTTCCGTTCCGTTCCTACCCGACGCGAAATTGAAAATTCCAAAAAATTAGCAATGAAATTGAAAAAATTAAAATATACCATTATGGCTTCATATCAAGCCAAAATAGGTTGGAAAGTGCCCAGAAAGAGAAAAAATAAAAATTATCGTTCCGTTCCGTTCCTACCCGACGCGAAATTGAAAATTCAAAAAAAATAACAATGAAATTGAAAAAATTAAAATATACCATTATGGCTTCATATCAAGCCAAAATAGGTTGGAAAATGCCCAAAAAGAGAAAAAATAAAAATTATCGTTCCGTTCTGTTCTTACAAGAAGCGTTATAGAAAATTCCAAAAAAATAGCAAAAAAATTAAAAAAGTTAAAAAACACCATTATGGCTTCTTTTCAAGCCAAAATTGGTTGGAAAACGCAGAGAAAGAGAGAAAATAAAAATTGTCGTTTCGTTCCTTTCCGTTCCTACACGACGCCTAATAGAAAATTTTTAAAAAATAGCAAAAAAATTCGAAAAATTAAAAAAATACCATTATGGCTTCCTTTCAAGCCAAAAGAGGTTGGAAAAGACCGAGAATGAGAGAAAATAAAAATTATCGTTCCGTTCCGTTCCGTTCCTACACGACGCGTAATAGGAAAATCCAAAAAAATTGCAAAAAAATTAAAAAAGTTAATAAATACCGTTATGGCTTCTTTTCAAGTCAAAATTGGTTTGAAAAGGCCGAGAAGGAGAGAAAATAATAATTATCGTTCCGTTCCGTTCCTACTCGACACTAAAAAGAAAATTTTAAAAAAATAGCAAAAAAATTAAAAAAATTAAAAAAAATACCATTATGGCTTCCTTTCAAGCCAAAACAGGTTGGAAAAGGCCGAGAATGGGAGAAAATAAAAATTATCGTTCCGTTCCGTTCCTACCCGATGCTAAATAGAAAATTTTAAAAAAATAGCAAAAAAATTCGAAAAATTAAAAAAATACCATTATGGCTTCCTTTCAAGCCAAAACAGGTTGGAAAAGACCGAGAAGGAGAGCAAATAAAAATTATCGTTCCGTTCCGTTCCTACCCGACGCGAAATTGAGAATTCCAAAAAAAATAGCAATAAAATTGAAAAAATTAAAATATACCATTATGGCTTCATTTCAAGCCAAAATAGGTTGGAAAATGCCGAGAAGGAGAAAAAATAAAAATTATCGGTCCGTTCCGTTCCTACACGACGCGTAATAGAAAATTCCAAAAAAATAGCAAAAAAATTAAAAAAGTTAAACAACACCATTATGGCTTCTTTTCAAGCCAAAATAGGTTGGAAAATGTAGGGAAAGAGAGGAAATAAAAATTGTCATTTCGGTCCTTTCCGTTCCTGCACGACGGTTAATAGAAAATTCCAAAAAAATAGTAAAAAAATTAAAAAATACCATTATGGCTTCCTTTCAAGCATAAATAGGTTTGGAAAGGCTGAGAAAGAGAGAAAATAATAATTATCGTTCTGTTCCGTTCCTACCCGACGCTAAATAGAAAATTTTAAAAAAATAGCAAAAAAATTCGAAAATTAAAAAAATACCATTATGGCTTCCTTTTAAGCCAAAACAGGTTGGAAAAGGCCAAGAATGAGAGAAAATAAAAATTATCGTTCCGTTCCGTTCCTACCCGACGCGAAATTGAAAATTCCAAAAAAATAGCAATGAAATTGAAAAAATTAAAATATACCATTATGGCTTCATATCAAGCCAAAATAGGTTGGAAAATGCCCAGAAAGAGAAAAAATAAAAATTATCGTTCCGTTCCGTTCCTACAAGACGCTTTATAGAAAATTCCAAAAAAATAGCAAAAAAAATAAAAAAGTTAAAAAACACCATTATGGCTTCTTTTCAAGCCAAAACAGGTTGGAAAAGGCCGAGAAGGAGAGAAAATAAAAATTATCGTTCCGTTCCGTTCCTACCCGACGCGAAATTGAAAATTCCAAAAAAATAGCAATGAAATTGAAAAAATTAAAATATACCATTATGGCTTCATATCAAGCCAAAATAGGTTGGAAAATGCCCAAAAAGAGAAAAAATAAAAATTATCGTTCCGTTCTGTTCTTACAAGAAGCGTTATAGAAAATTCCAAAAAAATAGCAAAAAAATTAAAAAAGTTAAAAAACACCATTATGGCTTCTTTTCAAGCCAAAATTGGTTGGAAAACGCAGAGAAAGAGAGAAAATAAAAATTGTCGTTTCGTTCCTTTCCGTTCCTACACGACGCCTAATAGAAAATTTTTAAAAAATAGCAAAAAAATTCGAAAAATTAAAAAAATACCATTATGGCTTCCTTTCAAGGCAAAAGAGGTTGGAAAAGACCGAGAATGAGAGAAAATAAAAATTATCGTTCCGTTCCGTTCCGTTCCTACACGACGCGTAATAGGAAAATCCAAAAAAATTGCAAAAAAATTAAAAAAGTTAATAAATACCGTTATGGCTTCTTTTCAAGTCAAAATTGGTTTGAAAAGGCCGAGAAGGAGAGAAAATAATAATTATCGTTCCGTTCCGTTCCAACTCGACACTAAAAAGAAAATTTTAAAAAAATAGCAAAAAAATTAAAAAAATTAAAAAAAATACCATTATGGCTTCCTTTCAAGCCAAAACAGGTTGGAAAAGGCCGAGAATGAGAGAAAATAAAAATTATCGTTCCGTTCCGTTCCTACCCGACGCTAAATAGAAAATTTTTAAAAAATAGCAAAAAAATTCGAAAAATTAAAAAAATACCATTATGGCTTCCTTTCAAGCCAAAACAGGTTGGAAAAGACCGAGAAGGAGAGAAAATAAAAATTATCGTTCCGTTCCGTTCCTACCCGACGCGAAATTGAGAATTCCAAAAAAAATAGCAATAAAATTGAAAAAATTAAAATATACCATTACGGCTTCATTTCAAGCCAAAATAGGTTGGAAAATGCCGAGAAAGAGAAAAAATAAAAATTATCGGTCCGGTCCGTTCCGTTCCTACACGACGCGTAATAGAAAATTCCAAAAAAATAGCAAAAAAATTAAAAAAGTTAAACAACACCATTATGGCTTCTTTTCAAGCCAAAATAGGTTGGAAAACGCAGCGAAAGAGAGAAAATAAAAATTGTCGTTTCGGTCCGTTCCGTTCCTGCACGACGCCTAATAGAAAATTTTAAAAAAATAGTAAAAAAATTAAAAAATACCAACATGGCTTCCTTTCAAGCATAAATAGGATTGAAAGGCCGAGAAGGAGATAAAATAAAAATTACCGTTCCGTTCCGTTCCTACCCGACGCCAAATTGAAAATTCCAAAAAAAATAGCGATAAAATTGAAAAAATTAAAATATACCATTATGGCTTCATTTCAAACCAAAATAGGTTGGAAAATGCCGAGAAAGAGAAAAAATAAAAATTATCGGTCCTTTCCGTTCCTACACGACGCCTAATAGAAAATTTTTAAAAAATAGCAAAAAAATTAGAAAAATTAAAAAAATACCATTATGGCTTCCTTTCAAGCCAAAAGAGGTTGGAAAAGACCGAGAAGGAGAGAAAATAAAAATTATCATTCCGTTCCGTTCCGTTCCTACACGACGCGTAATAGGAAAATCCAAAAAAATTGCAAAAAAATTAAAAAAGTTAATAAATACCGTTATGGCTTCTTTTCAAGTCAAAATTGGTTTGAAAAGGCCGAGAAGGAGAGAAAATAATAATTATCGTTCCGTTCCGTTCCTTCTCGACACTAAATAGAAAATTTTAAAAAAATAGCAAAAAAATTAAAAAAATTTAAAAAAATACCATTATGGCTTCCTTTCAAGCCAAAACAGGTTGGAAAAGGCCGAGAATGAGAGAAAATAAAAATTATCGTTCCCTTCCGTTCCTACCCGACGCTAAATAGAAAATTTTAAAAAAATAGCAAAAAAATTCGAAAAATTAAAAAAATACCATTATGGCTTCCTTTCAAGCCAAAACAGGTTGGAAAAGACCGAGAAGGAGAGAAAATAAAAATTATCGTTCCGTTCCGTTCCTACCCGACGCGAAATTGAGAATTCCAAAAAAACAGCAATAAAATTGAAAAAATTAAAATATACCATTAAGGCTTCATTTCAAGCCAAAACAGGTTGGAAAATGCCGAGAAAGAGAAAAAATAAAAATTATTGTTCCGTTCCGCTCCTACCCGACGCTAAATGGAAAATTTTAAAAAAATAGCAAAAAAATTCAAAAAATTAAAAAAATACCATTATGGCTTCCTTTAAAGCCAAAACAGGTCGGAAAAGGCCGAGAATGAGAGAAAATAAAAATTATCGTTCCGTTCCGTTCCTACCCGACGCGAAATTGAAAATTCCAAAAAATTAGCAATGAAATTGAAAAAATTAAAATATACCATTATGGCTTCATATCAAGCCAAAATAGGTTGGAAAGTGCCCAGAAAGAGAAAAAATAAAAATTATCGTTCCGTTCCGTTCCTACCCGACGCGAAATTGAAAATTCAAAAAAAATAGCAATGAAATTGAAAAAATTAAAATATACCATTATGGCTTCATATCAAGCCAAAATAGGTTGGAAAATGCCCAAAAAGAGAAAAAATAAAAATTATCGTTCCGTTCTGTTCTTACAACAAGCGTTATAGAAAATTCCAAAAAAATAGCAAAAAAATTAAAAAAGTTAAAAAACACCATTATGGCTTCTTTTCAAGCCAAAATTGGTTGGAAAACGCAGAGAAAGAGAGAAAATAAAAATTGTCGTTTCGTTCCTTTCCGTTCCTACACGACGCCTAATAGAAAATTTTTAAAAAATAGCAAAAAAATTCGAAAAATTAAAAAAATACCATTATGGCTTCCTTTCAAGCCAAAAGAGGTTGGAAAAGACCGAGAATGAGAGAAAATAAAAATTATCGTTCCGTTCCGTTCCGTTCCTACACGACGCGTAATAGGAAAATCCAAAAAAATTGCAAAAAAATTAAAAAAGTTAATAAATACCGTTATGGCTTCTTTTCAAGTCAAAATTGGTTTGAAAAGGCCGAGAAGGAGAAAAAATAATAATTATCGTTCCGTTCCGTTCCTACTCGACACTAAAAAGAAAATTTTAAAAAAATAGCAAAAAAATTAAAAAAAATACCATTATGGCTTCCTTTCAAGCCAAAACAGGTTGGAAAAGGCCGAGAATGAGGGAAAATAAAAATTATCGTTCCGTTCCGTTCCTACCCGACGCTAAATAGAAAATTTTAAAAAAATAGCAAAAAAATTCGAAAAATTAAAAAAATACCATTATGGCTTCCTTTCAAGCCAAAACAGGTTGGAAAAGACCGAGAAGGAGAGAAAATAAAAATTATCGTTCCGTTCCGTTCCTACCCGACGCGAAATTGAGAATTCCAAAAAAAATAGCAATAAAATTGAAAAAATTAAAATATACCATTATGGCTTCATTTCAAGCCAAAATAGGTTGGAAAATGCCGAGAAAGAGAAAAAATAAAAATTATCGGTCCGTTCCGTTCCTACACGACGCGTAATAGAAAATTCCAAAAAAATAGCAAAAAAATTAAAAAAGTTAAACAACACCATTATGGCTTCTTTTCAAGCCAAAATAGGTTGGAAAACGCAGCGAAAGAGAGAAAATAAAAATTGTCGTTTCGGTCCGTTCCGTTCCTGCACGACGCCTAATAGAAAATTTTAAAAAAATAGTAAAAAAATTAAAAAATACCAACATGGCTTCCTTTCAAGCATAAATAGGTTTGAAAGGCCGAGAAGGAGAGAAAATAAAAATTACCGTTCCGTTCCGTTCCTACCCGACGCGAAATTGAAAATTCCAAAAAAAATAGCGATAAAATTGAAAAAATTAAAATATACCATTATGGCTTCATTTCAAACCAAAATAGGTTGGAAAATGCCGAGAAAGAGAAAAAATAAAAATTATCGGTCCTTTCCGTTCCTACACGACGCCTAATAGAAAATTTTTAAAAAATAGCAAAAAAATTCGAAAAATTAAAAAAATACCATTATGGCTTCCTTTCAAGCCAAATGAGGTTGGAAAAGACCGAGAAGGAGAGAAAATAAAAATTATCATTCCGTTCCGTTCCGTTCCTACACGACGCGTAATAGGAAAATCCAAAAAAATTGCAAAAAAATTAAAAAAGTTAATAAATACCGTTATGGCTTCTTTTCAAGTCAAAATTGGTTTGAAAAGGCCGAGAAGGAGAGAAAATAATAATTATCGTTCCGTTCCGTTCCTACTCGACACTAAATAGAAAATTTTAAAAAAATAGCAAAAAAATTAAAAAAATTTAAAAAAATACCATTATGGCTTCCTTTCAAGCCAAAACAGGTTGGAAAAGGCCGAGAATGAGAGAAAATAAAAATTATCGTTCCGTTCCGTTCCTACCCGACGCTAAATAGAAAATTTTAAAAAAATAGCAAAAAAATTCGAAAAATTAAAAAAAATACCATTATGGCTTCCTTTCAAGCCAAAACAGGTTGGAAAAGACCGAGAAGGAGAGAAAATAAAAATTATCGTTCCGTTCCGTTCCTACCCGACGCGAAATTGAGAATTCCAAAAAAACAGCAATAAAATTGAAAAAATTAAAATATACCATTAAGGCTTCATTTCAAGCCAAAACGGGTTGGAAAATGCCGAGAAAGAGAAAAAATAAAAATTATTGTTCCGTTCCGCTCCTACCCGACGCTAAATGGAAAATTTTAAAAAAATAGCAAAAAAATTCAAAAAATTAAAAAAAATACCATTATGGCTTCCTTTAAAGCCAAAACAGGTCGGAAAAGGCCGAGAATGAGAGAAAATAAAAATTATCGTTCCGTTCCGTTCCTACCCGACGCGAAATTGAAAATTCCAAAAAATTAGCAATGAAATTGAAAAAATTAAAATATACCATTATGGCTTCATATCAAGCCAAAATAGGTTGGAAAATGCCCAGAAAGAGAAAAAATAAAAATTATCGTTCCGTTCCGTTCCTACCCGACGCGAAATTGAAAATTCCAAAAAAATAGCAATGAAATTGAAAAAATTAAAATATACCATTATGGCTTCATATCAAGCCAAAATAGGTTGGAAAGTGCCCAGAAAGAGAAAAAATAAAAATTATCGTTCCGTTCCGTTCCTACAAGACGCGTTATAGAAAATTCCAAAAAAATAGCAAAAAAATTAAAAAAGTTAAAAAACACCATTACGGCTTCTTTTCAAGCCAAAACAGGTTGGAAAAGGCCGAGAATGAGAGAAAATAAAAATTATCGTTCCGTTCCGTTCCGTTCCTACCCGACGCGAAATTGAAAATTCCAAAAAAATAGCAATGAAATTGAAAAAATTAAAATATACCATTATGGCTTCATATCAAGCCAAAATAGGTTGGAAAATGCCCAGAAAGAGAAAAAATAAAAATTATCGTTCCGTTCCGTTCCTACAAGACGCGTTATAGAAAATTCCAAAAAAATAGCAAAAAAATTAAAAAAGTTAAAAAACACCATTACGGCTTCTTTTCAAGCCAAAACAGGTTGGAAAAGGCCGAGAAGGAGAGAAAATAAAAATTATCGTTCCGTTCCGTTCCTACCCGACGCGAAATTGAAAATTCCAAAAAAATAGCAATGAAATTGAAAAAATTAAAATATACCATTATGGCTTCATATCAAGCCAAAATAGGTTGGAAAATGCCCAGAAAGAGAAAAAATAAAAATTATCGTTCCGTTCCGTTCCTACAAGACGCGTTATAGAAAATTACAAAAAAATATCAAAAAAATTAAAAAAGTTAAAAAACACCATTATGGCTTCTTTTCAAGCCAAAATTGGTTGGAAAACGCAGAGAAAGAGAGAAAATAAAAATTGTCGTTTCGTTCCTTTCCGTTCCTGCACGACGCCTAATAGAAAATTTTAAAAAAATAGCAAAAAAATTCGAAAAATTAAAAAAATACCATTATGGCTTCCTTTCAAGGCAAAAGAGGTTGGAAAAGACCGAGAAGGGGAGAAAATAAAAATTATCGTTCCGTTCCGTTCCGTTCCTACACGACGCGTAATAGGAAAATCCAAAAAAATTGCAAAAAAATTAAAAAAGTTAATAAATACCGTTATGGCTTTTTTTCAAGTCAAAATTGGTTTGAAAAGGCCGAGAAGGAGAGAAAATAATAATTATCGTTCCGTTCCGTTCCTACTCGACACTAAATAGAAAATTTTAAAAAAATAGCAAAAAAATTAAAAAAATTTAAAAAAATACCATTATGGCTTCCTTTCAAGCCAAAACAGGTTGGAAAAGGCCGAGAATGAGAGAAAATAAAAATTATCGTTCCGTTCCGTTCCTACCCGACGCGTTATAGAAAATTTTAAAAAAATAGCAAAAAAATTCGAAAAATTAAAAAAATACGATTATGGCTTCCTTTCAAGCCAAAACAGGTTGGAAAAGACCGAGAAGGAGAGAAATTAAAAATTATCGTTCCGTTCCGTTCCTACCCGACGCGAAATTGAGAATTCCAAAAAAACAGCAATAAAATTGAAAAAATTAAAATATACCATTAAGGCTTCATTTCAAGCCAAAACAGGTTGGAAAATGCCGAGAAAGAGAAAAAATAAAAATTATTGTTCCGTTCCGCTCCTACCCGACGCTAAATGGAAAATTTTAAAAAAATAGCAAAAAAATTCAAAAAATTAAAAAAATACCATTATGGCTTCCTTTAAAGCCAAAACAGGTCGGAAAAGGCCGAGAATGAGAGAAAATAAAAATTATCGTTCCGTTCCGTTCCTACCCGACGCGAAATTGAAAATTCCAAAAAATTAGCAATGAAATTGAAAAAATTAAAATATACCATTATGGCTTCATATCAAGCCAAAATAGGTTGGAAAGTGCCCAGAAAGAGAAAAAATAAAAATTATCGTTCCGTTCCGTTCCTACCCGACGCGAAATTGAAAATTCAAAAAAAATAGCAATGAAATTGAAAAAATTAAAATATACCATTATGGCTTCATATCAAGCCAAAATAGGTTGGAAAATGCCCAAAAAGTGAAAAAATAAAAATTATCGTTCAGTTCTGTTCTTACAAGAAGCGTTATAGAAAATTCCAAAAAAATAGCAATAAAATTAAAAAAGTTAAAAAACACCATTATGGCTTCTTTTCAAGCCAAAATTGGATGGAAAACGCAGAGAAAGAGAGAAAATAAAAATTGTCGTTTCGTTCCTTTCCGTTCCTACACGACGCCTAATAGAAAATTTTTAAAAAATAGCAAAAAAATTCGAAAAATTAAAAAAATACCATTATGGCTTCCTTTCAAGCCAAAAGAGGTTGGAAAAGACCGAGAAGGAGAGAAAATAAAAATTATCATTCCGTTCCGTTCCGTTCCTACACGACGCGTAATAGGAAAATCCAAAAAAATTGCAAAAAAATTAAAAAAGTTAATAAATACCGTTATGGCTTCTTTTCAAGTCAAAATTGGTTTGAAAAGGCCGAGAAGGAGAGAAAATAATAATTATCGTTCCGTTCCGTTCCTACTCGACACTAAAAAGAAAATTTTAAAAAAATAGCAAAAAAATTAAAAAAAATACCATTATGGCTTCCTTTCAAGCCAAAACAGGTTGGAAAAGGCCGAGAAGGAGAGAAAATAATAATTATCGTTCCGTTCCGTTCCTACCCGACGCGAAATTGAGAATTCCAAAAAAAATAGCAATAAAATTGAAAAAATTAAAATACACCATTATGGCTTCATTTCAAGCCAAAATAGGTTGGAAAATGCCGAGAAAGAGAAAAAATAAAAATTATCGGTCCGTTCCGTTCCTACACGACGCGTAATAGAAAATTCCAAAAAAATAGCAAAAAAATTAAAAAAGTTAAACAACACCATTATGGCTTCTTTTCAAGCCAAAATAGGTTGGAAAACGCAGCGAAAGAGAGAAAATAAAAATTGTCGTTTCGGTCCGTTCCGTTCCTGCAGGACGCCTAATAGAAAATTTTAAAAAAATAGTAAAAAAATTAAAAAATACCAACATGGCTTCCTTTCAAGCATAAATAGGTTTGAAAGGCCGAGAAGGAGAGAAAATAAAAATTACCGTTCCGTTCCGTTCCTACCCGACGCGAAATTGAAAATTCCAAAAAAAATAGCGATAAAATTGAAAAAATTAAAATATACCATTATGGCTTCATTTCAAACCAAAATAGGTTGGAAAATGCCGAGAAAGAGAAAAAATAAAAATTATCGGTCCTTTCCGTTCCTTCACGACGCCTAATAGAAAATTTTTAAAAAATAGCAAAAAAATTCGAAAAATTAAAAAAATACCATTATGGCTTCCTTTCAAGCCAAAAGAGGTTGGAAAAGACCGAGAAGGAGAGAAAATAAAAATTATCATTCCGTTCCGTTCCGTTCCTACACGACGCGTAATAGGAAAATCCAAAAAAATTGCAAAAAATTAAAAAAGTTAATAAATACCGTTATGGCTTCTTTTCAAGTCAAAATTGGTTTGAAAAGGCCGAGAAGGAGAGAAAATAATAATTATCGTTCCGTTCCGTTCCTACTCGACACTAAAAAGAAAATTTTAAAAAAATAGCAAAAAAATTAAAAAAAATACCATTATGGCTTCCTTTCAAGCCAAAACAGGTTGGAAAAGGCCGAGAATGAGGGAAAATAAAAATTATCGTTCCGTTCCGTTCCTACCCGACGCTAAATAGAAAATTTTAAAAAAATAGCAAAAAAATTCGAAAAATTAAAAAAATACCATTATGGCTTCCTTTCAAGCCAAAACAGGTTGGAAAAGACCGAGAAGGAGAGAAAATAAAAATTATCGTTCCGTTCCGTTCCTACCCGACGCGAAATTGAGAATTCCAAAAAAAATAGCAATAAAATTGAAAAAATTAAAATATACCATTATGGCTTCATTTCAAGCCAAAATAGGTTGGAAAATGCCGAGAAAGAGAAAAAATAAAAATTATCGGTCCGTTCCGTTCCTACACGACGCGTAATAGAAAATTCCAAAAAAATAGCAAAAAAATTAAAAAAGTTAAACAACACCATTATGGCTTCTTTTCAAGCCAAAATAGGTTGGAAAACGCAGCGAAAGAGAGAAAATAAAAATTGTCGTTTCGGTCCGTTCCGTTCCTGCACGACGCCTAATAGAAAATTTTAAAAAAATAGTAAAAAAATTAAAAAATACCAACATGGCTTCCTTTCAAGCATAAATAGGTTTGAAAGGCCGAGAAGGAGAGAAAATAAAAATTACCGTTCCGTTCCGTTCCTACCCGACGCGAAATTGAAAATTCCAAAAAAAATAGCGATAAAATTGAAAAAATTAAAATATACCATTATGGCTTCATTTCAAACCAAAATAGGTTGGAAAATGCCGAGAAAGAGAAAAAATAAAAATTATCGGTCCTTTCCGTTCCTACACGACGCCTAATAGAAAATTTTTAAAAAATAGCAAAAAAATTCGAAAAATTAAAAAAATACCATTATGGCTTCCTTTCCAGCCAAAAGAGGTTGGAAAAGACCGAGAAGGAGAGAAAATAAAAATTATCATTCCGTTCCGTTCCGTTCCTACACGACGCGTAATAGGAAAATCCAAAAAAATTGCAAAAAAATTAAAAAAGTTAATAAATACCGTTATGGCTTCTTTTCAAGTCAAAATTGGTTTGAAAAGGCCGAGAAGGAGAGAAAATAATAATTATCGTTCCGTTCCGTTCCTACTCGACACTAAAAAGAAAATTTTAAAAAAAAAGCAATGAAATTGAAAAAATTAAAATATACCATTATGGCTTCATATCAAGCCAAAATAGGTTGGAAAATGCCCAGAAAGAGAAAAAATAAAAATTATCGTTCCGTTCCGTTCCTACAAGACGCGTTATAGAAAATTCCAAAAAAATAGCAAAAAAATTAAAAAAGTTAAAAAACACCATTACGGCTTCTTTTCAAGCCAAAACAGGTTGGAAAAGGCCGAGAAGGAGAGAAAATAAAAATTATCGTTCCGTTCCGTTCCTACCCGACGCGAAATTGAAAATTCCAAAAAAATAGCAATGAAATTGAAAAAATTAAAATATACCATTATGGCTTCATATCAAGCCAAAATAGGTTGGAAAATGCCCAGAAAGAGAAAAAATAAAAATTATCGTTCCGTTCCGTTCCTACAAGACGCGTTATAGAAAATTACAAAAAAATAGCAAAAAAATTAAAAAAGTTAAAAAACACCATTATGGCTTCTTTTCAAGCCAAAATTGTTTGGAAAACGCAGAGAAAGAGAGAAAATAAAAATTGTCGTTTCGTTCCTTTCCGTTCCTGCACGACGCCTAATAGAAAATTTTAAAAAAATAGCAAAAAAATTCGAAAAATTAAAAAAATACCATTATGGCTTCCTTTCAAGCCAAAAGAGGTTGGAAAAGACCGAGAAGGAGAGAAAATAAAAATTATCGTTCCGTTCCGTTCCGTTCCTACACGACGCGTAATAGGAAAATCCAAAAAAATTGCAAAAAAATTAAAAAAGTTAATAAATACCGTTATGGCTTCTTTTCAAGTCAAAATTGGTTTGAAAAGGCCGAGAAGGAGAGAAAATAATAATTATCGTTCCGTTCCGTTCCTACTCGACACTAAATAGAAAATTTTAAAAAAATAGCAAAAAAATTAAAAAAATTTTAAAAAATACCATTATGGCTTCGTTTCAAGCCAAAACAGGTTGGAAAAGGCCGAGAATGAGAGAAAATAAAAATTATCGTTCCGTTCCGTTCCTACCCGACGCTAAATAGAAAATTTTAAAAAAATAGCAAAAAAATTCGAAAAATTAAAAAAATACCATTATGGCTTCCTTTCAAGCCAAAACAGGTTGGAAAAGACCGAGAAGGAGAGAAATTAAAAATTATCGTTCCGTTCCGTTCCTACCCGACGCGAAATTGAGAATTCCAAAAAAAAAAGCAATAAAATTGAAAAAATTAAAATATACCATTAAGGCTTCATTTCAAGCCAAAACAGGTTGGAAAATACCGAGAAAGAGAAAAAATAAAAATTATTGTTCCGTTCCGCTCCTACCCGACGCTAAATGGAAAATTTTAAAAAAATAGCAAAAAAATTAAAAAAATTAAAAAAAATACCATTATGGCTTCCTTTCAAGCCAAAACAGGTTGGAAAAGGCCGAGAATGAGAGAAAATAAAAATTATCGTTCCGTTCCGTTCCGTTTCTACACGACGCGTAATAGGAAAATCCAAAAAAATTACAAAAAAATTAAAAAAGTTAATAAATACCGTTATGGCTTCTTTTCAAGTCAAAATTGGTTTGAAAAGGCCGAGAAGGAGAGAAAATTATAATTATCGTTCCGTTCCGTTCCTACCCGACGCGAAATTGAAAATTAAAAAAAAAATAGCAATAAAATTGAAAAAATTAAAATATACCATTATGGCTTCATTTCAAGCCAAAATAGGTTGGAAAATGCCGAGAAAGAGAAAAAATAAAAATTATCGGTCCGTTCCGTTCCTACACGACGCGTAATAGAAAATTCCAAAAAAATAGCAAAAAAATTAAAAAAGTTAAAGAACACCATTGTGGCTTCTTTTCAAGCCAAAATAGGTTGGAAAATGTAGAGAAAGAGAGAAAATAAAAATTGTCGTTTCGGCCCTTTCCGTTCCTGCACGACGCTTAATAGAAAATTCCAAAAAAATAGTAAAAAAATTAAAAAACACCATTATGGCTTCCTTTCAAGCATAAATTGGTTTGGAAAGGCTGAGAAAGAGAGAAAATAATAATTATCGTTCCGTTCCGTTCCTACCCGACGCTAAATAGAAAATTTTAAAAAAATAGCAAAAAAATTCGAAAAATTAAAAAAATACCATTATGGCTTCCTTTTAAGCCAAAACAGGTTGGAAAAGGCCAAGAATGAGAGAAAATAAAAATTATCGTTCCGTTCCGTTCCTACCCGACGCGAAATTGAAAATTCCAAAAAAATAGCAATGAAATTGAAAAAATTAAAATATACCATTATGGCTTCATATCAAGCCAAAATAGGTTGGAAAATGCCCAGAAAGAGAAAAAATAAAAATTATCGTTCCGTTCCGCTCCGTTCCTACAAGACGCGTTATAGAAAATTCCAAAAAAATAGCAAAAAAATTAAAAAAATTAAAAAACACCATTATGGCTTCCTTTCAAGCCAAAACAGGTCGGAAAAGGCCGAGAAGGAGAGAAAATAAAAATTATCGTTCCGTTTCGTTCCTATCCAACGCGAAATTGAAAATTCCAAAAAAATAGCAATGAGATTGAAAAAATTAAAATATACCATTATGGCTTCATATCAAGCCAAAATAGGTTGGAAAATGCCCAGAAAGAGAAAAAATAAAAATTATCGTTTCGTACCGTTCCTACAAGACGCGTTATAGAAAATTCCAAAAAAATAGCAAAAAAATTAAAAAAGTTAAAAAACACCATTATGGCTACTTTTCAAGCCAAAATTGGTTGGAAAACGCAGAGAAAGAGTGAAAATAAAAATTGTCGTTTTGTTCCTTTCCGTTCCTGCACGACGCCTAATAGAAAATTTTAAAAAAAAAGCAAAAAAATTCGAAAAATTAAAAAAATACCATTATGGCTTCCTTTCAAGCCAAAAGAGGTTGGAAAAGACCGAGATGGAGAGAAAATAAAAATTATCGTTCCGTTCCGTTCCTACCCGACGCGAAATTGAGAATTCCAAAAAAACAGCAATAAAATTGAAAAAATTAAAATATACCATTAAGGCTTCGTTTCAAGCCAAAACAGGTTGGAAAATGCCGAGAAAGAGAAAAAATAAAAATTATCGTTCCGTTCCGCTCCTACCCGACGCTAAAGGGAAAATTTTAAAAAAATTGCAAAAAAATTCAAAAAATTAAAAAAAATACCATTATGGCTTCCTTTAAAGCCAAAACAGGTTGGAAAAGGCCGAGAATGAGAGAAAATAAAAATTATCGTTCCGTTCCGTTCCTACCCGACGCGAAATTGAAAATTCCAAAAAAATAGCAATGAAATTGAAAAAATTAAAATATACCATTATGGCTTCATATCAAGCCAAAATAGGTTGGAAAATGCCCAGAAAGAGAAAAAATAAAAATTATCGTTCCGTTCCGTTCCTACCCGACGCGAAATTGAAAATTCCAAAAAAATAGCAATGAAATTGAAAAAATTAAAATATACCATTATGGCTTCATATCAAGCCAAAATAGGTTGGAAAGTGCCCAGAAAGAGAAAAAATAAAAATTATCGTTCCGTTCCGTTCCTACAAGACGCGTTATAGAAAATTCCAAAAAAATAGCAAAAAAATTAAAAAAGTTAAAAAACACCATTATGGCTTCCTTTCAAGCCAAAACAGGTCGGAAAAGGCCGAGAAGGAGAGAAAATAAAAATTATCGTTCCGTTCCGTTCCTATCCAACGCGAAATTGAAAATTCAAAAAAAATAGCAATGAGATTGAAAAAATTAAAATATACCATTATGGCTTCATATCAAGCCAAAATAGGTTGGAAAATGCCCAGAAAGAGAAAAAATAAAAATTATCGTTTCGTTCCGTTCCTACAAGACGCGTTATAGAAAATTCCAAAAAAATAGCAAAAAAATTAAAAAAGTTAAAAAACACCATTATGGCTACTTTTCAAGCCAAAATTGGTTGGAAAACGCAGAGAAAGAGTGAAAATAAAAATTGTCGTTTCGTTCCTTTCCGTTCCTGCACGACGCCTAATAGAAAATTTTAAAAAAATAGCAAAAAAATTCAAAAAATTAAAAAAATACCATTATGGCTTCCTTTCAAGCCAAAAGAGGTTGGAAAAGACCGAGATGGAGAGAAAATAAAAATTATCGTTCCGTTCCGTTCCTACCCGACGCGAAATTGAGAATTCCAAAAAAACAGCAATAAAATTGAAAAAATTAAAATATACCATTAAGGCTTCATTTCAAGCCAAAACAGGTTGGAAAATGCCGAGAAAGAGAAAAAATAAAAATTATTGTTCCGTTCCGCTCCTACCCGACGCTAAAATGAAAATTTTAAAAAAATAGCAAAAAAATTCAAAAAATTAAAAAAAATACCATTATGGCTTCCTTTAAAGCCAAAACAGGTTGGAAAAGGCCGAGAATGAGAGAAAATAAAAATTATCGTTCCGTTCCGTTCCTACCCGACGCGAAATTGAAAATTCCAAAAAAATAGCAATGAAATTGAAAAAATTAAAATATACCATTATGGCTTCATATCAAGCCAAAATAGGTTGGAAAATGCCCAGAAAGAGAAAAAATAAAAATTATCGTTCCGTTCCGTTCCTACCCGACGCGAAATTGAAAATTCCAAAAAAATAGCAATGAAATTGAAAAAATTAAAATATACCATTATGGCTTCATATCAAGCCAAAATAGGTTGGAAAATGCCCAGAAAGAGAAAAAATAAAAATTATCGTTCCGTTCCGTTCCTACAAGACGCGTTATAGAAAATTCCAAAAAAATAGCAAAAAAATTAAAAACACCATTATGGCTTCTTTTCAAGCCAAAATTGGTTGGAAAACGCAGCGAAAGAGAGAAAATAAAAATTGTCGTTTCGGTCCGTTCCGTTCCTGCACGACGCCTAATAGAAAATTTTAAAAAAATAGTAAAAAAATTAAAAAATACCAATATGGCTTCCTTTCAAGCAGAAATAGGTTTGAAAGGCCGAGAAAGAGAGAAAATAATAATTATCGTTCCGTTCCGTTCCTACCCGACGCTAAATAAAAAATTTTAAAAAAATAGCAAAAAAATTCGAAAAATTAAAAAAATACCATTATGGCTTCCTCTCAAGCCAAAACAGGTTGGAAAAGACCGAGAAGGAGAGAAAATAAAAATTATCGTTCCGTTCCGTTCCTACCCGACGCGAAATTGAAAATTCCAAAAAAAATAGCAATAAAATTGAAAAAATTAAAATATATCATTATGGCTTCATTTCAAGCCAAAATAGGTTGGAAAATGCCGAGAAAGAGAAAAAATAAAAATTATCGGTCCGTTCCGTTCCTACACGACGCGTAATAGAAAATTCCAAAAAAATAGCAAAAAAATTAAAAAAGTTAAAAAAACACCATTGTGGCTTCTTTTCAAGCCAAAATAGGTTGGAAAATGTAGAGAAGGAGGGAAAATAAAAATTGTCGTTTCGGTCCTTTCCGTTCCTGCACGACGCTTAATAGAAAATTCCAAAAAAATAGTAAAAAAATTAAAAAATACCATTATGGCTTCCTTTCAAGCATAAATAGGTTTGGAAAGGCTGAGAAAGAGAGAAAATAATAATTATCGTTCCGTTCCGTTCCTACCCGATGCTAAATAGAAAATTTTAAAAAAATAGCAAAAAAACTCGAAAAATTAAAAAAATACCATTATGGCTTCCTTTTAAGCCAAAACTGGATGGAAAATGCCAAGAATGAGAGAAAATAAAAATTATCGTTCCGTTCCGTTCCGTTCCGTTCCGTTCCTACACGACGCGTAATAGAAAAATCCAAAAAAATTGCAAAAATATTAAAAAAGTTAATAAATACCGTTATGGCTTCTTTTCAAGTCAAAATAGGTTAGAAAAGGCCGAGAAGGAGAGAAAATAATAATTATCGTTCCGTTCCGTTCCTACTCGACACAAAATAGAAAATTTTCAAAAAATAGCGAAAAAATTAAAAAAATAAAAAAAAATACCATTATGGCTTCCCTTCAAGCCAAAACAGGTTGGAAAAGGCCGAGAATGAGAGAAAATAAAAATTATCGTTCCGTTCCGTTCCTACACGACGCTAAATAGAATATTTTAAAAAAATAGCAAAAAAATTCGAAAAATTAAAAAAATACCATTATGGCTTCCTTTCAAGCCAAAACAGGTTGGAAAAGACCGAGAAGGAGAGAAAATAAAAATTATCGTTCCGTTTCGTTCCTACCCGACGCGAAATTGAAAATTCCAAAAAAAATAGCAATAAAATTGAAAAAATTAAAATATACCATTATGGCTTCATATCAAGCCAAAATAGGTTGGAAAATGCCGAGAAAGAGAAAAAATAAAAATTATCGGTCCGTTCCGTTCCTACACGACGCGTAATAGAAAATTCCAAAAAAATAGCAAAAAAATTAAAAAAGTTAAACAACACCATTATGGCTTCTTTTCAAGCCAAAATAGGTTGGAAAACGCATCGAAAGAGAGAAAATAAAAATTGTCGTTCCGGTCCGTTCCGTTCCTGCACGACGCCTAATAGAAAATTTTAAAAAAATAGTAAAAAAATTAAAAAATACCAATATGGCTTCCTTCCAAGCATAAATAGGTTTGAAAGGCCGAGAAAGAGAGAAAATAATAATTATCGTTCCGTTCCGTTCCTACCCGACGCTAAATAAAAAATTTTAAAAAAATAGCAAAAATATTCAAAAAATTAAAAAAATACCATTATGGCTTCCTCTCAAGCCAAAACAGGTTGGAAAAGACCGAGAAGGAGAGAAAATAAAAATTATCGTTCCGTTCCGTTCCTACCCGACGCGAAATTGAAAATTCCAAAAAAAATAGCAATAAAATTGAAAAAATTAAAATATACCATTATGGCTTCATTTCAAGCCAAAATAGGTTGGAAAATGCCGAGAAGGAGAAAAAATAAAAATTATCGGTCCGTTCCGTTCCTACACGACGCGTAATAGAAAATTCCAAAAAAATAGCAAAAAAATTAAAAAAGTTAAAAAACACCATTGTGGCTTCTTTTCAAGCCAAAATAGGTTGGAAAATGTAGAGAAAGAGAGAAAATAAAAATTGTCGTTTCGGTCCTTTCCGTTCCTGCACGACGCTTAATAGAAAATTCCAAAAAAATAGTAAAAAAATTAAAAAAATACCATTATGGCTTCCTTTCAAGCATAAATAGGTTTGGAAAGGCTGAGAAAGAGAGAAAATAATAATTATCGTTCCGTTCCGTTCCTACCCGACGCTAAATTGAAAATTTTAAAAAAATAGCAAAAAAATTCGAAAAATCAAAAAAATACCATTATGGCTTCCTTTTAAGCCAAAACAGGTTGGAAAAGGACAAGAATGAGAGAAAATAAAAATTATCGTTCCGTTCCGTTCCGTTCCTACACGACGCGTAATAGAAAAATCCAAAAAAATTGCAAAAAAATTAAAAAGGTTAATAAATACCGTTATGGCTTCTTTTCAAGTCAAAATAGGTTTGAAAAGGCCGAAAAGGAGAGAAAATAATAATTATCGTTCCGTTCCGTTCCTACTCGACACTAAATAGAAAATTTTAAAAAAATAGCAAAAAAATTAAAAAAATTAAAAAAATACCATTATGGCTTCCTTTCAAGCCAAAACAGGTTGGAAAAGGCCGAGAATGAGAGAAAATAAAAATTATCGTTCCGTTCCGTTCCTACCCGACGCTAAATAGAAAATTTCAAAAAAATAGCAAAAAAATTCGAAAAACTAAAAAAATACCATTATGGCTTCCTTTCAAGCCAAAAGAGGTTGGAAAAGACCGAGAAGGAGAGAAAATAAAAATTATCGTTCCGTTCCATTCCTACCCGACGCGAAATTGAGAATTCCAAAAAAAATAGCAATAAAATTGAAAAAATTAAAATATACCATTAAGGCTTCATTTCAAGCCAAAATAGGTTGGAAAATGCCGAGAAAGAGAAAAAATAAAAATTATCGGTCCGTTCCGTTCCTACACGACGCGTAATAGAAAATTCCAAAAAAATAGCAAAAAAATTAAAAAAGTTAAAAAACACCATTGTGGCTTCTTTTCAAGCCAAAATAGGTTGGAAAATGTAGAGAAAGAGAGAAAATAAAAATTGTCGTTTCGGTCCTTTCCGTTCCTGCACGACGCTTAATAGAAAATTCCAAAAAAGTAGTAAAAAAATTAAAAAATACCATTATGGCTTCCTTTTAAGCCAAAACAGGTTGGAAAAGGCCAAGAATAAGAGAAAATAAAAATTATCGTTCCGTTCTGTTCCTACCCGACGCGAAATTGAAAATTCCAAAAAAATAGCAATGAAATTGAAAAAATTAAAATATACCATTATGGCTTCATATCAAGCCAAAATAGGTTGGAAAATGCCTAGAAAGAGAAAAAATAAAAATTATCGTTCCGTTCTGTTCCTACACGACGCGTAATAGAAAATTCCAAAAAAATAGCAAAAAAATTAAAAAAGTTAAAAAACACCATTATGGCTTCTTTTCAAGCCAAAATTGGTTGGAAAACGTAGAGAAAGAGAGAAAATAAAAATTGTCGTTTCGTTCCTTTCCGTTCCTGCACGACGCCTAATAGAAAATTTTAAAAAAATAGCAAAAAAATTCGAAAAATTAAAAAAATACCATTATGGCTTCCTTTCAAGCCAAAAGAGGTTGGAAAAGACCGAGAAGGAGAGAAAATAAAAATTATCGTTCCGTTCTGTTCCTACCCGACGCGAAATTGAAAATTCCAAAAAAATAGCAATGAAATTGAAAAAATTAAAATATACCATTATGGCTTCATATCAAGCCAAAATAGGTTGGAAAATGCCGAGAAAGAGAAAAAATAAAAATTATCGGTCCGTTCTGTTCCTACACGACGCGTAATAGAAAATTCCGAAAAAATAGCAAAAAAATTAAAAAAGTTAAAAAACACCATTGTGACTTCTTTTCAAGCCAAAATAGGTTGGAAAATGTAGAGAAAGAGGGAAAATAAAAATTGTCGTTTCGGTCCTTTCCGTTCCTGCACGACGCTTAATAGTAAATTCCAAAAAAATAGTAAAAAAATTAAAAAATACCATTATGGCTTCCTTTCAAGCATAAATAGGTTTGGAAAGGCTGAGAAAGAGAGAAAATAATAATTATCGTTCCGTTCCGTTCCTACGCGACGCTAAATAGAAAATTTTAAAAAAATAGCAAAAAAATTCGAAAAATTAAAAAAATACCATTATGGCTTCCTTTTAAGCCAAAACAGGTTGGAAAAGGCCAAGAATGAGAGAAAATAAAAATTATCGTTCCGTTCTGTTCCTACCCGACGCGAAATTGAAAATTTCAAAAAAATAGCAATGAAATTGAAAAAATTAAAATATACCATTATGGCTTCATATCAAGCCAAAATAGGTTGGAAAATGCCCAGAAAGAGAAAAAATAAAAATTATCGTTCCGTTCCGTTCCTACAAGACGCGTTATAGAAAATTCCAAAAAAATAGCAAAAAAATTAAAAAAGTTAAAAAACAACATTATGGCTTCTTTTCAAGCCAAAATTGGTTGGAAAACGCAGAGAAAGAGAGAAAACAAAAATTGTCGTTTCGTTCCTTTCCGTTCCTGCACGACGCCTAATAGAAAATTTTTAAAAAATAGCAAAAAAATTCGAAAAATTAAAAAAAATACCATTATGGCTTCCATTCAAGCCAAAAGAGGTTGGAAAAGACCGAGAAGGAGAGAAAATAAAAATTATCGTTCCGTTCCGTTCCTACCCGACGCGAAATTGAGAATTCCAAAAAAAATAGCAATAAAATTGAAAAAATTAAAATATACCATTAAGGCTTCATTTCAAGCCAAAATAGGTTGGAAAATGCCGAGAAAGAGAAAAAATAAAAATTATCGGTCCGTTCCGTTCCAACACGACGCGTAATAGAAAATTCCAAAAAAATAGCAAAAAAATTAAAAAAGTTAAAAAACACCATTGTGGCTTCTTTTCAAGCCAAAATAGGTTGGAAAATGTAGAGAAAGAGAGAAAATAAAAATTGTCGTTTCGGTCCTTTCCGTTCCTGCACGACGCTTAATAGAAAATTCCAAAAAAATAGTAAAAAAATTAAAAAATACCATTATGGCTTCCTTTCAAGCATAAATAGGTTTGGAAAGGCTGAGAAAGAGAGAAAATAATAATTATCGTTCCGTTCAGTTTCTACGCGACGCTAAATAGAAAATTTTAAAAAAATAGCAAAAAAATTCGAAAAATTAAAAAAATACCATTATGGCTTCCTTTTGAGCCAAAACAGGTTGGAAAAGGCCAAGAATAAGAGAAAATAAAAATTATCGTTCCGTTCTGTTCCTACCCGACGCGAAATTGAAAATTCCAAAAAAATAGCAATGAAATTGAAAAAATTAAAATATACCATTATGGCTTCATATCAAGCCAAAATAGGTTGGAAAATGCCCAGAAAGAGAAAAAATAAAAATTATCGTTCCGTTCCGTTCCTACAAGACGCGTTATAGAAAATTCCAAAAAAATAGCAAAAAAATTAAAAAAGTTAAAAAACACCATTATGGCTTCTTTTCAAGCCAAAATTGGTTGGAAAACGTAGAGAAAGAGAGAAAATAAAAATTGTCGTTTCGTTCCTTTCCGTTCCTGCACGACGCCTAATAGAAAATTTTAAAAAAATAGCAAAAAAATTCGAAAAATTAAAAAAATACCATTATGGCTTCCTTTCAAGCCAAAAGAGGTTGGAAAAGACCGAGAAGGAGAGAAAATAAAAATTATCGTTCCGTTCCGTTCCTACCCGACGCTAAATTGAGAATTCCAAAAAAAATAGCAATAAAATTGAAAAAATTAAAATATACCATTAAGGCTTCATTTCAAGCCAAAATAGGTTGGAAAATGCCGAGAAAGAGAAAAAATAAAAATTATCGGTCCGTTCTGTTCCTACACGACGCGTAATAGAAAATTCCGAAAAAATAGCAAAAAAATTAAAAAAGTTAAAAAACACCATTGTGGCTTCTTTTCAAGCCAAAATAGGTTGGAAAATGTAGAGAAAGAGAGAAAATAAAAATTGTCGTTTCGGTCCTTTCCGTTCCTGCACGACGCTTAATAGAAAATTCCAAAAAAATAGTAAAAAAATTAAAAAATACCATTATAGCTTCCTTTCAAGCATAAATAGGTTTGGAAAGGCTAAGAAAGAGAGAAAATAATAATTATCGTTCCGTTCCGTTCCTACGCAACGCTAAATAGAAAATTTTAAAAAAATAGCAAAAAAATTCGAAAAATTAAAAAAATACCATTATGGCTTCCTTTTAAGCCAAAACAGGTTGGAAAAGGCCAAGAATGAGAGAAAATAAAAATTATCGTTCCGTTCTGTTCCTACCCGACGCGAAATTGAAAATTTCAAAAAAATAGCAATGAAATTGAAAAAATTAAAATATACCATTATGGCTTCATATCAAGCCAAAATAGGTTGGAAAATGCCCAGAAAGAGAAAAAATAAAAATTATCGTTCCGTTCCGTTCCTACAAGACGCGTTATAGAAAATTCCAAAAAAATAGCAAAAAAATTAAAAAAGTTAAAAAACAACATTATGGCTTCCTTTCAACCCAAAATTGGTTGGAAAACGCAGAGAAAGAGAGAAAACAAAAATTGTCGTTTCGTTCCTTTCCGTTCCTGCACGACGCCTAATAGAAAATTTTAAAAAAATAGCAAAAAAATTCGAAAAATTAAAAAAATACCATTATGGCTTCCATTCAAGCCAAAAGAGGTTGGAAAAGACCGAGAAGGAGAGAAAATAAAAATTATCGTTCCGTTCCGTTCCTACCCGACGCGAAATTGAGAATTCCAAAAAAAATAGCAATAAAATTGAAAAAATTAAAATATACCATTAAGGCTTCATTTCAAGCCAAAATAGGTTGGAAAATGCCGAGAAAGAGAAAAAATAAAAATTATCGGTCCGATCCGTTCCAACACGACGCGTAATAGAAAATTCCAAAAAAATAGGAAAAAAATTAAAAAAGTTAAAAAACACCATTGTGGCTTCTTTTCAAGCCAAAATAGGTTGGAAAATGTAGAGAAAGAGAGAAAATAAAAATTGTCGTTTCGGTCCTTTCCGTTCCTGCGCGACGCTTAATAGAAAATTCCAAAAAAATAGTAAAAAAATTAAAAAATACCATTATGGCTTCCTTTCAAGCATAAATAGGTTTGGAAATGCTGAGAAAGAGAGAAAATAATAATTATTGTTCCGTTCCGTTCCTACCCGACGCTAAATAGAAAATTTTAAAAAAATAGCAAAAAAATTCGAAAAATTAAAAAAAAACCATTATGGCTTCCTTTTAAGCCAAAACAGGTTGGAAAAGGCCAAGAATGAGAGAAAATAAAAATTATCGTTCCGTTCCGTTCCGTTCCTACCCGACGCGAAATTGAAAATTCCAAAAAAATAGCAATGAAATTGAAAAAATTAAAATATACCATTATGGCTTCATATCAAGCCAAAATAGGTTGGAAAATGCCGAGAAAGAGAAAAAATAAAAATTATCGGTCCGTTCCGTTCCTACACGACGCGTAATAGAAAATTCCAAAAAAATAGCAAAAAAATTAAAAAAGTTAAAAAACACCATTGTGGCTTCTTTTCAAGCCAAAATAGGTTGGAAAATATAGAGAAAGAGAGAAAATAAAAATTGTCGTTTCGGTCCTTTCCGTTCCTGCACGACGCTTAATAGAAAATTCCAAAAAAATAGTTAAAAAATTAAAAAATACCATTATTTCTTCCTTTTAAGCCAAAACAGGTTGGAAAAGGCCAAGAATAAGAGAAAATAAAAATTATCGTTCCGTTCTGTTCCTACCCGACGCGAAATTGAAAATTCCAAAAAAATAGCAATGAAATTGAAAAAATTAAAATATACCATTATGGCTTCATATCAAGCCAAAATAGGTTGGAAAATGCCCAGAAAGAGAAAAAATAAAAATTATCGTTCCGTTCCGTTCCTACAAGACGCGTTATAGAAAATTCCAAAAAAATAGCAAAAAAATTAAAAAAGTCAAAAAACACCATTATGGCTTCTTTTCAAGCCAAAATTGGTTGGAAAACGTAGAGAAAGAGAGAAAATAAAAATTGTCGTTTCGTTCCTTTCCGTTCCTGCACGACGCCTAATAGAAAATTTTAAAAAAATAGCAAAAAAATTCGAAAAATTAAAAAAATACCATTATGGCTTCCTTTCAAGCCAAAAGAGGTTGGAAAAGACCGAGAAGGAGAGAAAATAAAAATTATCGTTCCGTTCCGTTCCTACCCGACGCCAAATTGAGAATTCCAAAAAAAATAGCAATAAAATTGAAAAAATTAAAATATACCATTAAGGCTTCATTTCAAGCCAAAATAGGTTGGAAAATGCCGAGAAAGAGAAAAAATAAAAATTATCGGTCCGTTCTGTTCCTACACGACGCGTAATAGAAAATTCCGAAAAAATAGCAAAAAAATTAAAAAAGTTAAAAAACACCATTGTGGCTTCTTTTCAAGCCAAAATAGGTTGGAAAATGTAGAGAAAGAGAGAAAATAAAAATTGTCGTTTCGGTCCTTTCCGTTCCTGCACGACGCTTAATAGAAAATTCCAAAAAAATAGTAAAAAAATTAAAAAATACCATTATGGCTTCCTTTCAAGCATAAATAGGTTTGGAAAGGCTGAGAAAGAAAGAAAATAATAATTATCGTTCCGTTCCGTTCCTACGCAACGCTAAATAGAAAATTTTAAAAAAATAGCAAAAAAATTTGAAAAATTAAAAAAATACCATTATGGCTTCCTTTTAAGCCAAAACAGGTTGGAAAAGGCCAAGAATGAGAGAAAATAAAAATTATCGTTCCGTTCTGTTCCTACCCGACGCGAAATTGAAAATTTCAAAAAAATAGCAATGAAATTGAAAAAATTAAAATATACCATTATGGCTTCATATCAAGCCAAAATAGGTTGGAAAATGCCCAGAAAGAGAAAAAATAAAAATTATCGTTCCGTTCCGTTCCTACAAGACGCGTTATAGAAAATTCCAAAAAAATAGCAAAAAAATTAAAAAAGTTAAAAAACAACATTATGGCTTCCTTTCAACCCAAAATTGGTTGGAAAACGCAGAGAAAGAGAGAAAACAAAAATTGTCGTTTCGTTCCTTTCCGTTCCTGCACGACGCCTAATAGAAAATTTTAAAAAAATAGCAAAAAAATTCGAAAAATTAAAAAAATACCATTATGGCTTCCATTCAAGCCAAAAGAGGTTGGAAAAGACCGAGAAGGAGAGAAAATAAAAATTATCGTTCCGTTCCGTTCCTACCCGACGCGAAATTGAGAATTCCAAAAAAAATAGCAATAAAATTGAAAAAATTAAAATATACCATTAAGGCTTCATTTCAAGCCAAAATAGGTTGGAAAATGCCGAGAAAGAGAAAAAATAAAAATTATCGGTCCGATCCGTTCCAACACGACGCGTAATAGAAAATTCCAAAAAAATAGGAAAAAAATTAAAAAAGTTAAAAAACACCATTGTGGCTTCTTTTCAAGCCAAAATAGGTTGGAAAATGTAGAGAAAGAGAGAAAATAAAAATTGTCGTTTCGGTCCTTTCCGTTCCTGCGCGACGCTTAATAGAAAATTCCAAAAAAATAGTAAAAAAATTAAAAAATACCATTATGGCTTCCTTTCAAGCATAAATAGGTTTGGAAATGCTGAGAAAGAGAGAAAATAATAATTATTGTTCCGTTCCGTTCCTACCCGACGCTAAATAGAAAATTTTAAAAAAATAGCAAAAAAATTCGAAAAATTAAAAAAAAACCATTATGGCTTCCTTTTAAGCCAAAACAGGTTGGAAAAGGCCAAGAATGAGAGAAAATAAAAATTATCGTTCCGTTCCGTTCCTACCCGACGCGAAATTGAAAATTCCAAAAAAATAGCAATGAAATTGAAAAAATTAAAATATACCATTATGGCTTCATATCAAGCCAAAATAGGTTGGAAAATGCCGAGAAAGAGAAAAAATAAAAATTATCGGTCCGTTCCGTTCCTACACGACGCGTAATAGAAAATTCCAAAAAAATAGCAAAAAAATTAAAAAAGTTAAAAAACACCATTGTGGCTTCTTTTCAAGCCAAAATAGGTTGGAAAATATAGAGAAAGAGAGAAAATAAAAATTGTCGTTTCGGTCCTTTCCGTTCCTGCACGACGCTTAATAGAAAATTCCAAAAAAATAGTTAAAAAATTAAAAAATACCATTATTTCTTCCTTTTAAGCCAAAACAGGTTGGAAAAGGCCAAGAATAAGAGAAAATAAAAATTATCGTTCCGTTCTGTTCCTACCCGACGCGAAATTGAAAATTCCAAAAAAATAGCAATGAAATTGAAAAAATTAAAATATACCATTATGGCTTCATATCAAGCCAAAATAGGTTGGAAAATGCTCAGAAAGAGAAAAAATAAAAATTATCGTTCCGTTCCGTTCCTACAAGACGCGTTATAGAAAATTCCAAAAAAATAGCAAAAAAATTAAAAAAGTTAAAAAACACCATTATGGCTTCTTTTCAAGCCAAAATTGGTTGGAAAACGTAGAGAAAGAGAGAAAATAAAAATTGTCGTTTCGTTCCTTTCCGTTCCTGCACGACGCCTAATAGAAAATTTTAAAAAAATAGCAAAAAAATTCGAAAAATTAAAAAAATACCATTATGGCTTCCTTTCAAGCCAAAAGAGGTTGGAAAAGACCGAGAAGGAGAGAAAATAAAAATTATCGTTCCGTTCCGTTCCTACCCGACGCCAAATTGAGAATTCCAAAAAAAATAGCAATAAAATTGAAAAAATTAAAATATACCATTAAGGCTTCATTTCAAGCCAAAATAGGTTGGAAAATGCCGAGAAAGAGAAAAAATAAAAATTATCGGTCCGTTCCGTTCCTACACGACGCGTAATAGAAAATTCCGAAAAAATAGCAAAAAAATTAAAAAAGTTAAAAAACACCATTGTGACTTCTTTTCAAGCCAAAATAGGTTGGAAAATGTAGAGAAAGAGGGAAAATAAAAATTGTCGTTTCGGTCCTTTCCGTTCCTGCACGACGCTTAATAGTAAATTCCAAAAAAATAGTAAAAAAATTAAAAAATACCATTATGGCTTCCTTTCAAGCATAAATAGGTTTGGAAAGGCTGAGAAAGAGAGAAAATAATAATTATCGTTCCGTTCCGTTCCTACGCGACGCTAAATAGAAAATTTTAAAAAAATAGCAAAAAAATTCGAAAAATTAAAAAAATACCATTATGGCTTCCTTTTAAGCCAAAACAGGTTGGAAAAGGCCAAGAATGAGAGAAAATAAAAATTATCGTTCCGTTCTGTTCCTACCCGACGCGAAATTGAAAATTTCAAAAAAATAGCAATGAAATTGAAAAAATTAAAATATACCATAATGGCTTCATATCAAGCCAAAATAGGTTGGAAAATGCCCAGAAAGAGAAAAAATAAAAATTATCGTTCCGTTCCGTTCCTACAAGACGCGTTATAGAAAATTCCAAAAAAATAGCAAAAAAATTAAAAAAGTTAAAAAACAACATTATGGCTTCCTTTCAACCCAAAATTGGTTGGAAAACGCAGAGAAAGAGAGAAAACAAAAATTGTCGTTTCGTTCCTTTCCGTTCCTGCACGACGCCTAATAGAAAATTTTAAAAAAATAGCAAAAAAATTCGAAAAATTAAAAAAATACCATTATGGCTTCCATTCAAGCCAAAAGAGGTTGGAAAAGACCGAGAAGGAGAGAAAATAAAAATTATCGTTCCGTTCCGTTCCTACCCGACGCGAAATTGAGAATTCCAAAAAAAATAGCAATAAAATTGAAAAAATTAAAATATACCATTAAGGCTTCATTTCAAGCCAAAATAGGTTGGAAAATGCCGAGAAAGAGAAAAAATAAAAATTATCGGTCCGATCCGTTCCAACACGACGCGTAATAGAAAATTCCAAAAAAATAGCAAAAAAATTAAAAAAGTTAAAAAACACCATTGTGGCTTCTTTTCAAGCCAAAATAGGTTGGAAAATGTAGAGAAAGAGAGAAAATAAAAATTGTCGTTTCGGTCCTTTCCGTTCCTGCGCGACGCTTAATAGAAAATTCCAAAAAAATAGTAAAAAAATTAAAAAATACCATTATGGCTTCCTTTCAAGCATAAATAGGTTTGGAAATGCTGAGAAAGAGAGAAAATAATAATTATTGTTCCGTTCCGTTCCTACCCGACGCTAAATAGAAAATTTTAAAAAAATAGCAAAAAAATTCGAAAAATTAAAAAAAAACCATTATGGCTTCCTTTTAAGCCAAAACAGGTTGGAAAAGGCCAAGAATG
Source organism: Quercus wislizeni (assembly GCA_023055345.1). Classification (NCBI taxonomy): domain Eukaryota; kingdom Viridiplantae; phylum Streptophyta; class Magnoliopsida; order Fagales; family Fagaceae; genus Quercus; species Quercus wislizeni. The sequence goes on along the minus strand of JALGQJ010000019.1, from coordinate 5,980,910 downwards.
AGAGAAAATAAAAATTATCGTTCCGTTCCGTTCCTACCCGACGCGAAATTGAAAATTCCAAAAAAATAGCAATGAAATTGAAAAAATTAAAATATACCATTATGGCTTCATATCAAGCCAAAATAGGTTGGAAAATGCCGAGAAAGAGAAAAAATAAAAATTATCGGTCCGTTCCGTTCCTACACGACGCGTAATAGAAAATTCCAAAAAAATAGCAAAAAAATTAAAAAAGTTAAAAAACACCATTGTGGCTTCTTTTCAAGCCAAAATAGGTTGGAAAATATAGAGAAAGAGAGAAAATAAAAATTGTCGTTTCGGTCCTTTCCGTTCCTGCACGACGCTTAATAGAAAATTCCAAAAAAATAGTTAAAAAATTAAAAAATACCATTATTTCTTCCTTTTAAGCCAAAACAGGTTGGAAAAGGCCAAGAATAAGAGAAAATAAAAATTATCGTTCCGTTCTGTTCCTACCCGACGCGAAATTGAAAATTCCAAAAAAATAGCAATGAAATTGAAAAAATTAAAATATACCATTATGGCTTCATATCAACCCAAAATAGGTTGGAAAATGCCCAGAAAGAGAAAAAATAAAAATTATCGTTCCGTTCCGTTCCTACAAGACGCGTTATAGAAAATTCCAAAAAAATAGCAAAAAAATTAAAAAAGTTAAAATACACCATTATGGCTTCTTTTCAAGCCGAAATTGGTTGGAAAACGTAGAGAAAGAGAGAAAATAAAAATTGTCGTTTCGTTCCTTTCCGTTCCTGCACGACGCCTAATAGAAAATTTTAAAAAAATAGCAAAAAAATTCGAAAAATTAAAAAAATACCATTATGGCTTCCTTTCAAGCCAAAAGAGGTTGGAAAAGACCGAGAAGGAGAGAAAATAAAAATTATCGTTCCGTTCCGTTCCTACCCGACGCCAAATTGAGAATTCCAAAAAAAATAGCAATAAAATTGAAAAAATTAAAATATACCATTAAGGCTTCATTTCAAGCCAAAATAGGTTGGAAAATGCCGAGAAAGAGAAAAAATAAAAATTATCGGTCCGTTCTGTTCCTACACGACGCGTAATAGAAAATTCCGAAAAAATAGCAAAAAAATTAAAAAAGTTAAAAAACACCATTGTGGCTTCTTTTCAAGCCAAAATAGGTTGGAAAATGTAGAGAAAGAGAGAAAATAAAAATTGTCGTTTCGGTCCTTTCCGTTCCTGCACGACGCTTAATAGAAAATTCCAAAAAAATAGTAAAAAAATTAAAAAATACCATTATGGCTTCCTTTCAAGCATAAATAGGTTTGGAAAGGCTGAGAAAGAGAGAAAATAATAATTATCGTTCCGTTCCGTTCCTACGCAACGCTAAATAGAAAATTTTAAAAAAATAGCAAAAAAATTCGAAAAATTAAAAAAATACCATTATGGCTTCCTTTTAAGCCAAAACAGGTTGGAAAAGGCCAAGAATGAGAGAAAATAAAAATTATCGTTCCGTTCTGTTCCTACCCGACGCGAAATTGAAAATTTCAAAAAAATAGCAATGAAATTGAAAAAATTAAAATATACCATTATGGCTTCATATCAAGCCAAAATAGGTTGGAAAATGCCCAGAAAGAGAAAAAATAAAAATTATCGTTCCGTTCCGTTCCTACAAGACGCGTTATAGAAAATTCCAAAAAAATAGCAAAAAAATTAAAAAAGTTAAAAAACAACATTATGGCTTCCTTTCAACCCAAAATTGGTTGGAAAACGCAGAGAAAGAGAGAAAACAAAAATTGTCGTTTCGTTCCTTTCCGTTCCTGCACGACGCCTAATAGAAAATTTTAAAAAAATAGCAAAAAAATTCGAAAAATTAAAAAAATACCATTATGGCTTCCATTCAAGCCAAAAGAGGTTGGAAAAGACCGAGAAGGAGAGAAAATAAAAATTATCGTTCCGTTCCGTTCCTACCCGACGCGAAATTGAGAATTCCAAAAAAAATAGCAATAAAATTGAAAAAATTAAAATATACCATTAAGGCTTCATTTCAAGCCAAAATAGGTTGGAAAATGCCGAGAAAGAGAAAAAATAAAAATTATCGGTCCGATCCGTTCCAACACGACGCGTAATAGAAAATTCCAAAAAAATAGGAAAAAAATTAAAAAAGTTAAAAAACACCATTGTGGCTTCTTTTCAAGCCAAAATAGGTTGGAAAATGTAGAGAAAGAGAGAAAATAAAAATTGTCGTTTCGGTCCTTTCCGTTCCTGCGCGACGCTTAATAGAAAATTCCAAAAAAATAGTAAAAAAATTAAAAAATACCATTATGGCTTCCTTTCAAGCATAAATAGGTTTGGAAATGCTGAGAAAGAGAGAAAATAATAATTATTGTTCCGTTCCGTTCCTACCCGACGCTAAATAGAAAATTTTAAAAAAATAGCAAAAAAATTCGAAAAATTAAAAAAAAACCATTATGGCTTCCTTTTAAGCCAAAACAGGTTGGAAAAGGCCAAGAATGAGAGAAAATAAAAATTATCGTTCCGTTCCGTTCCTACCCGACGCGAAATTGAAAATTCCAAAAAAATAGCAATGAAATTGAAAAAATTAAAATATACCATTATGGCTTCATATCAAGCCAAAATAGGTTGGAAAATGCCGAGAAAGAGAAAAAATAAAAATTATCGGTCCGTTCCGTTCCTACACGACGCGTAATAGAAAATTCCAAAAAAATAGCAAAAAAATTAAAAAAGTTAAAAAACACCATTGTGGCTTCTTTTCAAGCCAAAATAGGTTGGAAAATGTAGAGAAAGAGAGAAAATAAAAATTGTCGTTTCGGTCCTTTCCGTTCCTGCGCGACGCTTAATAGAAAATTCCAAAAAAATAGTAAAAAAATTAAAAAATACCATTATGGCTTCCTTTCAAGCATAAATAGGTTTGGAAATGCTGAGAAAGAGAGAAAATAATAATTATTGTTCCGTTCCGTTCCTACCCGACGCTAAATAGAAAATTTTAAAAAAATAGCAAAAAAATTCGAAAAATTAAAAAAAAACCATTATGGCTTCCTTTTAAGCCAAAACAGGTTGGAAAAGGCCAAGAATGAGAGAAAATAAAAATTATCGTTCCGTTCCGTTCCTACCCGACGCGAAATTGAAAATTCCAAAAAAATAGCAATGAAATTGAAAAAATTAAAATATACCATTATGGCTTCATATCAAGCCAAAATAGGTTGGAAAATGCCGAGAAAGAGAAAAAATAAAAATTATCGGTCCGTTCCGTTCCTACACGACGCGTAATAGAAAATTCCAAAAAAATAGCAAAAAAATTAAAAAAGTTAAAAAACACCATTGTGGCTTCTTTTCAAGCCAAAATAGGTTGGAAAATATAGAGAAAGAGAGAAAATAAAAATTGTCGTTTCGGTCCTTTCCGTTCCTGCACGACGCTTAATAGAAAATTCCAAAAAAATAGTTAAAAAATTAAAAAATACCATTATTTCTTCCTTTTAAGCCAAAACAGGTTGGAAAAGGCCAAGAATAAGAGAAAATAAAAATTATCGTTCCGTTCTGTTCCTACCCGACGCGAAATTGAAAATTCCAAAAAAATAGCAATGAAATTGAAAAAATTAAAATATACCATTATGGCTTCATATCAAGCCAAAATAGGTTGGAAAATGCCCAGAAAGAGAAAAAATAAAAATTATCGTTCCGTTCCGTTCCTACAAGACGCGTTATAGAAAATTCCAAAAAAATAGCAAAAAAATTAAAAAAGTTAAAAAACACAATTATGGCTTCTTTTCAAGCCAAAATTGGTTGGAAAACGTAGAGAAAGAGAGAAAATAAAAATTGTCGTTTCGTTCCTTTCCGTTCCTGCACGACGCCTAATAGAAAATTTTAAAAAAATAGCAAAAAAATTCGAAAAATTAAAAAAATACCATTATGGCTTCCTTTCAAGCCAAAAGAGGTTGGAAAAGACCGAGAAGGAGAGAAAATAAAAATTATCGTTCCGTTCCGTTCCTACCCGACGCCAAATTGAGAATTCCAAAAAAAATAGCAATAAAATTGAAAAAATTAAAATATACCATTAAGGCTTCATTTCAAGCCAAAATAGGTTGGAAAATGCCGAGAAAGAGAAAAAATAAAAATTATCGGTCCGTTCTGTTCCTACACGACGCGTAATAGAAAATTCCGAAAAAATAGCAAAAAAATTAAAAAAGTTAAAAAACACCATTGTGACTTCTTTTCAAGCCAAAATAGGTTGGAAAATGTAGAGAAAGAGGGAAAATAAAAATTGTCGTTTCGGTCCTTTCCGTTCCTGCACGACGCTTAATAGTAAATTCCAAAAAAATAGTAAAAAAATTAAAAAATACCATTATGGCTTCCTTTCAAGCATAAATAGGTTTGGAAAGGCTGAGAAAGAGAGAAAATAATAATTATCGTTCCGTTCCGTTCCTACGCGACGCTAAATAGAAAATTTTAAAAAAATAGCAAAAAAATTCGAAAAATTAAAAAAATACCATTATGGCTTCCTTTTAAGCCAAAACAGGTTGGAAAAGGCCAAGAATGAGAGAAAATAAAAATTATCGTTCCGTTCTGTTCCTACCCGACGCGAAATTGAAAAAATTAAAATATACCATTATGGCTTCATATCAAGCCAAAATAGGTTGGAAAATGCCCAGAAAGAGAAAAAATAAAAATTATCGTTCCGTTCCGTTCCTACAAGACGCGTTATAGAAAATTCCAAAAAAATAGCAAAAAAATTAAAAAAGTTAAAAAACAACATTATGGCTTCTTTTCAAGCCAAAATTGGTTGGAAAACGCAGAGAATGAGAGAAAACAAAAATTGTCGTTTCGTTCCTTTCCGTTCCTGCACGACGCCTAATAGAAAATTTTAAAAAAATAGCAAAAAAATTCGAAAAATTAAAAAAAATACCATTATGGCTTCCATTCAAGCCAAAAGAGGTTGGAAAAGACCGAGAAGGAGAGAAAATAAAAATTATCGTTCCGTTCAGTTCCTACCCGACGCGAAATTGAGAATTCCAAAAAAAATAGCAATAAAATTGAAAAAATTAAAATATACCATTAAGGCTTCATTTCAAGCCAAAATAGGTTGGAAAATGCCGAGAAAGAGAAAAAATAAAAATTATCGGTCCGTTCCGTTCCAACACGACGCGTAATAGAAAATTCCAAAAAAATAGCAAAAAAATTAAAAAAGTTAAAAAACACCATTGTGGCTTCTTTTCAAGCCAAAATAGGTTGGAAAATGTAGAGAAAGAGAGAAAATAAAAATTGTCGTTCCGGTCCTTTCCGTTCCTGCACGACGCTTAATAGAAAATTCCAAAAAAATAGTAAAAAAATTAAAAAATACCATTATGGCTTCCTTTCAAGCATAAATAGGTTTGGAAAGGCTGAGAAAGAGAGAAAATAATAATTATTGTTCCGTTCCGTTCCTACCCGACGCTAAATAGAAAATTTTAAAAAAATAGCAAAAAAATTCGAAAAATTTAAAAAAAACCATTATGGCTTCCTTTTAAGCCAAAACAGGTTGGAAAAGGCCAAGAATGAGAGAAAATAAAAATTATCGTTCCGTTCCGTTCCTACCCGACGCGAAATTGAAAATTCCAAAAAAATAGCAATGAAATTGAAAAAATTAAAATATACCATTATGGCTTCATATCAAGCCAAAATAGGTTGGAAAATGCCGAGAAAGAGAAAAAATAAAAATTATCGTTCCGTTCCGTTCCTACAAGACGCGTTATAGAAAATTCCAAAAAAATAGCAAAAAAATTAAAAAAGTTAAAAAACACCATTATGGCTTCTTTTCAAGCCAAAATTGGTTGGAAAACGTAGAGAAAGAGAGAAAATAAAAATTGTCGTTTCGTTCCTTTCCGTTCCTGCACGACGCCTAATAGAAAATTTTAAAAAAATAGCAAAAAAATTCGAAAAATTAAAAAAATACCATTATGGCTTCCTTTCAAGCCAAAAGAGGTTGGAAAAGACCGAGAAGGAGAGAAAATAAAAATTATCGTTCCGTTCCGTTCCTACCCGACGCCAAATTGAGAATTCCAAAAAAAATAGCAATAAAATTGAAAAAATTAAAATATACCATTAAGGCTTCATTTCAAGCCAAAATAGGTTGGAAAATGCCGAGAAAGAGAAAAAATAAAAATTATCGGTCCGTTCTGTTCCTACACGACGCGTAATAGAAAATTCCGAAAAAATAGCAAAAAAATTAAAAAAGTTAAAAAACACCATTGTGACTTCTTTTCAAGCCAAAATAGGTTGGAAAATGTAGAGAAAGAGGGAAAATAAAAATTGTCGTTTCGGTCCTTTCCGTTCCTGCACGACGCTTAATAGTAAATTCCAAAAAAATGGTAAAAAAATTAAAAAATACCATTATGGCTTCCTTTCAAGCATAAATAGGTTTGGAAAGGCTGAGAAAGAGAGAAAATAATAATTATCGTTCCGTTCCGTTCCTACGCGACGCTAAATAGAAAATTTTAAAAAAATAGCAAAAAAATTCGAAAAATTAAAAAAATACCATTATGGCTTCCTTTTAAGCCAAAACAGGTTGGAAAAGGCCAAGAATGAGAGAAAATAAAAATTATCGTTCCGTTCTGTTCCTACCCGACGCGAAATTGAAAATTTCAAAAAAATAGCAATGAAATTGAAAAAATTAAAATATACCATTATGGCTTCATATCAAGCCAAAATAGGTTGGAAAATGCCCAGAAAGAGAAAAAATAAAAATTATCGTTCCGTTCCGTTCCTACAAGACGCGTTATAGAAAATTCCAAAAAAATAGCAAAAAAATTAAAAAAGTTAAAAAACAACATTATGGCTTCCTTTCAACCCAAAATTGGTTGGAAAACGCAGAGAAAGAGAGAAAACAAAAATTGTCGTTTCGTTCCTTTCCGTTCCTGCACGACGCCTAATAGAAAATTTTAAAAAAATAGCAAAAAAATTCGAAAAATTAAAAAAATACCATTATGGCTTCCTTTCAAGCCAAAAGAGGTTGGAAAAGACCGAGAAGGAGAGAAAATAAAAATTATCGTTCCGTTCCGTTCCTACCCGACGCGAAATTGAGAATTCCAAAAAAAATAGCAATAAAATTGAAAAAATTAAAATATACCATTAAGGCTTCATTTCAAGCCAAAATAGGTTGGAAAATGCCGAGAAAGAGAAAAAATAAAAATTATCGGTCCGTTCCGTTCCAACACGACGCGTAATAGAAAATTCCAAAAAAATAGCAAAAAAATTAAAAAAGTTAAAAAACACCATTGTGGCTTCTTTTCAAGCCAAAATAGGTTGGAAAATGTAGAGAAAGAGAGAAAATAAAAATTGTCGTTTCGGTCCTTTCCGTTCCTGCACGACGCTTAATAGAAAATTCCAAAAAAATAGTAAAAAAATTAAAAAATACCATTATGGCTTCCTTTCAAGCATAAATAGGTTTGGAAAGGCTGAGAAAGAGAGAAAATAATAATTATTGTTCCGTTCCGTTCCTACCCGACGCTAAATAGAAAATTTTAAAAAAATAGCAAAAAAATTCGAAAAATTAAAAAAAAACCATTATGGCTTCCTTTTAAGCCAAAACAGGTTGGAAAAGGCCAAGAATGAGAGAAAATAAAAATTATCGTTCCGTTCCGTTCCTACCCGACGCGAAATTGAAAATTCCAAAAAAATAGCAATGAAATTGAAAAAATTAAAATATACCATTATGGCTTCATATCAAGCCAAAATAGGTTGGAAAATGCCGAGAAAGAGAAAAAATAAAAATTATCGGTCCGTTCCGTTCCTACACGACGCGTAATAGAAAATTCCAAAAAAATAGCAAAAAAATTAAAAAAGTTAAAAAACACCATTGTGGCTTCTTTTCAAGCCAAAATAGGTTGGAAAATGTAGAGAAAGAGAGAAAATAAAAATTGTCGTTTCGGTCCTTTCCGTTCCTGCACGACGCTTAATAGAAAATTCCAAAAAAATAGTAAAAAAATTAAAAAATACCATTATGGCTTCCTTTCAAGCATAAATAGGTTTGGAAAGGCTGAGAAAGAGAGAAACTAATAATTATCGTTCCGTTCCGTTCCTACGCGACGCTAAATAGAAAATTTTAAAAAAATAGCAAAAAAATTCGAAAAATCAAAAAAATACCATTATGGCTTCCTTTTGAGCCAAAACAGGTTGGAAAAGGCCAAGAATAAGAGAAAATAAAAATTATCGTTCCGTTCTGTTCCTACCCGACGCGAAATTGAAAATTCCAAAAAAATAGCAATGAAATTGAAAAAATTAAAATATACCATTATGGCTTCATATCAAGCCAAAATAGGTTGGAAAATGCCCAGAAAGAGAAAAAATAAAAATTATCGTTCCGTTCCGTTCCTACAAGACGCGTTATAGAAAATTCCAAAAAAATAGCAAAAAAATTAAAAAAGTTAAAAAACACCATTATGGCTTCTTTTCAAGCCAAAATTGGTTGGAAAACGTAGAGAAAGAGAGAAAATAAAAATTGTCGTTTCGTTCCTTTCCGTTCCTGCACGACGCCTAATAGAAAATTTTAAAAAAATAGCAAAAAAATTCGAAAAATTAAAAAAATACCATTATGGCTTCCTTTCAAGCCAAAAGAGGTTGGAAAAGACCGAGAAGGAGAGAAAATAAAAATTATCGTTCCGTTCCGTTCCTACCCGACGCGAAATTGAGAATTCCAAAAAAAATAGCAATAAAATTGAAAAAATTAAAATATACCATTAAGGCTTCATTTCAAGCCAAAATAGGTTGGAAAATGCCGAGAAAGAGAAAAAATAAAAATTATCGGTCCGTTCTGTTCCTACACGACGCGTAATAGAAAATTCCGAAAAAATAGCAAAAAAATTAAAAAAGTTAAAAAACACCATTGTGGCTTCTTTTCAAGCCAAAATAGGTTGGAAAATGTAGAGAAAGAGAGAAAATAAAAATTGTCGTTTCGGTCCTTTCCGTTCCTGCACAACGCTTAATAGAAAATTCCAAAAAAATAGTAAAAAAATTAAAAAATACCATTATGGCTTCCTTTCAAGCATAAATAGGTTTGGAAAGGCTGAGAAAGAGAGAAAATAATAATTATCGTTCCGTTCCGTTCCTACGCAACGCTAAATAGAAAATTTTAAAAAAATAGCAAAAAAATTCGAAAAATTAAAAAAATACCATTATGGCTTCCTTTTAAGCCAAAACAGGTTGGAAAAGGCCAAGAATGAGAGAAAATAAAAATTATCGTTCCGTTCTGTTCCTACCCGACGCGAAATTGAAAATTTCAAAAAAATAGCAATGAAATTGAAAAAATTAAAATATACCATTATGGCTTCATATCAAGCCAAAATAGGTTGGAAAATGCCCAGAAAGAGAAAAAATAAAAATTATCGTTCCGTTCCGTTCCTACAAGACGCGTTATAGAAAATTCCAAAAAAATAGCAAAAAAATTAAAAAAGTTAAAAAACAACATTATGGCTTCCTTTCAACCCAAAATTGGTTGGAAAACGCAGAGAAAGAGAGAAAACAAAAATTGTCGTTTCGTTCCTTTCCGTTCCTGCACGACGCCTAATAGAAAATTTTAAAAAAATAGCAAAAAAATTCGAAAAATTAAAAAAATACCATTATGGCTTCCATTCAAGCCAAAAGAGGTTGGAAAAGACCGAGAAGGAGAGAAAATAAAAATTATCGTTCCGTTCCGTTCCTACCCGACGCGAAATTGAGAATTCCAAAAAAAATAGCAATAAAATTGAAAAAATTAAAATATACCATTAAGGCTTCATTTCAAGCCAAAATAGGTTGGAAAATGCCGAGAAAGAGAAAAAATAAAAATTATCGGTCCGTTCTGTTCCTACACGACGCGTAATAGAAAATTCCGAAAAAATAGCAAAAAAATTAAAAAAGTTAAAAAACACCATTGTGGCTTCTTTTCAAGCCAAAATAGGTTGGAAAATGTAGAGAAAGAGAGAAAATAAAAATTGTCGTTTCGGTCCTTTCCGTTCCTGCACGACGCTTAATAGAAAATTCCAAAAAAATAGTAAAAAAATTAAAAAATACCATTATGGCTTCCTTTCAAGCATAAATAGGTTTGGAAAGGCTGAGAAAGAGAGAAAATAATAATTATCGTTCCGTTCCGTTCCTACGCAACGCTAAATAGAAAATTTTAAAAAAATAGCAAAAAAATTCGAAAAATTAAAAAAATACCATTATGGCTTCCTTTTAAGCCAAAACAGGTTGGAAAAGGCCAAGAATGAGAGAAAATAAAAATTATCGTTCCGTTCTGTTCCTACCCGACGCGAAATTGAAAATTTCAAAAAAATAGCAATGAAATTGAAAAAATTAAAATATACCATTATGGCTTCATATCAAGCCAAAATAGGTTGGAAAATGCCCAGAAAGAGAAAAAATAAAAATTATCGTTCCGTTCCGTTCCTACAAGACGCGTTATAGAAAATTCCAAAAAAATAGCAAAAAAATTAAAAAAGTTAAAAAACAACATTATGGCTTCCTTTCAACCCAAAATTGGTTGGAAAACGCAGAGAAAGAGAGAAAACAAAAATTGTCGTTTCGTTCCTTTCCGTTCCTGCACGACGCCTAATAGAAAATTTTAAAAAAATAGCAAAAAAATTCGAAAAATTAAAAAAATACCATTATGGCTTCCATTCAAGCCAAAAGAGGTTGGAAAAGACCGAGAAGGAGAGAAAATAAAAATTATCGTTCCGTTCCGTTCCTACCCGACGCGAAATTGAGAATTCCAAAAAAATTAGCAATAAAATTGAAAAAATTAAAATATACCATTAAGGCTTCATTTCAAGCCAAAATAGGTTGGAAAATGCCGAGAAAGAGAAAAAATAAAAATTATCGGTCCGATCCGTTCCAACACGACGCGTAATAGAAAATTCCAAAAAAATAGCAAAAAAATTAAAAAAGTTAAAAAACACCATTGTGGCTTCTTTTCAAGCCAAAATAGGTTGGAAAATGTAGAGAAAGAGAGAAAATAAAAATTGTCGTTTCGGTCCTTTCCGTTCCTGCGCGACGCTTAATAGAAAATTCCAAAAAAATAGTAAAAAAATTAAAAAATACCATTATGGCTTCCTTTCAAGCATAAATAGGTTTGGAAATGCTGAGAAAGAGAGAAAATAATAATTATTGTTCCGTTCCGTTCCTACCCGACGCTAAATAGAAAATTTTAAAAAAATAGCAAAAAAATTCGAAAAATTAAAAAAAAACCATTATGGCTTCCTTTTAAGCCAAAACAGGTTGGAAAAGGCCAAGAATGAGAGAAAATAAAAATTATCGTTCCGTTCCGTTCCTACCCGACGCGAAATTGAAAATTCCAAAAAAATAGCAATGAAATTGAAAAAATTAAAATATACCATTATGGCTTCATATCAAGCCAAAATAGGTTGGAAAATGCCGAGAAAGAGAAAAAATAAAAATTATCGGTCCGTTCCGTTCCTACACGACGCGTAATAGAAAATTCCAAAAAAATAGCAAAAAAATTAAAAAAGTTAAAAAACACCATTGTGGCTTCTTTTCAAGCCAAAATAGGTTGGAAAATATAGAGAAAGAGAGAAAATAAAAACTGTCGTTTCGGTCTTTTCCGTTCCTGCACGACGCTTAATAGAAAATTCCAAAAAAATAGTTAAAAAATTAAAAAATACCATTATGGCTTCCTTTTAAGCCAAAACAGGTTGGAAAAGGCCAAGAATAAGAGAAAATAAAAATTATCGTTCCGTTCTGTTCCTACCCGACGCGAAATTGAAAATTCCAAAAAAATAGCAATGAAATTGAAAAAATTAAAATATACCATTATGGCTTCATATCAAGCCAAAATAGGTTGGAAAATGCCCAGAAAGAGAAAAAATAAAAATTATCGTTCCGTTCCGTTCCTACAAGACACGTTATAGAAAATTCCAAAAAAATAGCAAAAAAATTAAAAAAGTTAAAAAACACCATTATGGCTTCTTTTCAAGCCAAAATTGGTTGGAAAACGTAGAGAAAGAGAGAAAATAAAAATTGTCGTTTCGTTCCTTTCCGTTCCTGCACGACGCCTAATAGAAAATTTTAAAAAAATAACAAAAAAATTCGAAAAATTAAAAAAATACCATTATGGCTTCCTTTCAAGCCAAAAGAGGTTGGAAAAGACCGAGAAGGAGAGAAAATAAAAATTATCGTTCCGTTCCGTTCCTACCCGACGCCAAATTGAGAATTCCAAAAAAAATAGCAATAAAATTGAAAAAATTAAAATATACCATTAAGGCTTCATTTCAAGCCAAAATAGGTTGGAAAATGCCGAGAAAGAGAAAAAATAAAAATTATCGGTCCGTTCCGTTCCTACACGACGCGTAATAGAAAATTCCGAAAAAATAGCAAAAAAATTAAAAAAGTTAAAAAACACCATTGTGGCTTCTTTTCAAGCCAAAATAGGTTGGAAAATGTAGAGAAAGAGAGAAAATAAAAATTGTCGTTTCGGTCCTTTCCGTTCCTGCACGACGCTTAATAGAAAATTCCAAAAAAATAGTAAAAAAATTAAAAAATACCATTATGGCTTCCTTTCAAGCATAAATAGGTTTGGAAAGGCTGAGAAAGAGAGAAAATAATAATTATCGTTCCGTTCCGTTCCTACGCGACGCTAAATAGAAAATTTTAAAAAAATAGCAAAAAAATTCGAAAAATTAAAAAAATACCATTATGGCTTCCTTTTAAGCCAAAACAGGTTGGAAAAGGCCAAGAATGAGAGAAAATAAAAATTATCGTTCCGTTCTGTTCCTACCCGACGCGAAATTGAAAATTTCAAAAAAATAGCAATGAAATTGAAAAAATTAAAATATACCATTATGGCTTCATATCAAGCCAAAATAGGATGGAAAATGCCCAGAAAGAGAAAAAATAAAAATTATCGTTCCGTTCCGTTCCTACAAGACGCGTTATAGAAAATTCCAAAAAAATAGCAAAAAAATTAAAAAAGTTAAAAAACAACATTATGGCTTCCTTTCAAGCCAAAATTGGTTGGAAAACGCAGAGAAAGAGTGAAAACAAAAATTGTCGTTTCGTTCCTTTCCGTTCCTGCACGACGCCTAATAGAAAATTTTAAAAAAATAGCAAAAAAATTCGAAAAATTAAAAAAATACCATTATGGCTTCCATTCAAGCCAAAAGAGGTTGGAAAAGACCGAGAAGGAGAGAAAATAAAAATTATCGTTCCGTTCCGTTCCTACCCGACGCGAAATTGAGAATTCCAAAAAAAATAGCAATAAAATTGAAAAAATTAAAATATACCATTAAGGCTTCATTTCAAGCCAAAATAGGTTGGAAAATGCCGAGAAAGAGAAAAAATAAAAATTATCGGTCCGTTCCGTTCCAACACGACGCGTAATAGAAAATTCCAAAAAAATAGCAAAAAAATTAAAAAAGTTAAAAAACACCATTGTGGCATCTTTTCAAGCCAAAATAGGTTGGAAAATGTAGAGAAAGAGAGAAAATAAAAATTGTCGTTTCGGTCCTTTCCGTTCCTGCGCGACGCTTAATAGAAAATTCCAAAAAAATAGTAAAAAAATTAAAAAATACCATTATGGCTTCCTTTCAAGCATAAATGGGTTTGGAAATGCTGAGAAAGAGAGAAAATAATAATTATTGTTCCGTTCCGTTCCTACCCGACGCTAAATAGAAAATTTTAAAAAAATAGCAAAAAAATTCGAAAAATTAAAAAAAAACCATTATGGCTTCCTTTTAAGCCAAAACAGGTTGGAAAAGGCCAAGAATGAGAGAAAATAAAAATTATCGTTCCGTTCCGTTCCTACCCGACGCGAAATTGAAAATTCCAAAAAAATAGCAATGAAATTGAAAAAATTAAAATATACCATTATGGCTTCATATCAAGCCAAAATAGGTTGGAAAATGCCGAGAAAGAGAAAAAATAAAAATTATCGGTCCGTTCCGTTCCTACACGACGCGTAATAGAAAATTCCAAAAAAATAGCAAAAAAATTAAAAAAGTTAAAAAACACCATTGTGACTTCTTTTCAAGCCAAAATAGGTTGGAAAATATAGAGAAAGAGAGAAAATAAAAATTGTCGTTTCGGTCCTTTCCGTTCCTGCACGACGCTTAATAGAAAATTCCAAAAAAATAGTAAAAAAATTAAAAAATACCATTATGGCCTCCTTTTAAGCCAAAACAGGTTGGAAAAGGCCAAGAATAAGAGAAAATAAAAATTATCGTTCCGTTCTGTTCCTACCCGACGCGAAATTGAAAATTCCAAAAAAATAGCAATGAAATTGAAAAAATTAAAATATACCATTATGGCTTCATATCAAGCCAAAATAGGTTGGAAAATGCCCAGAAAGAGAAAAAATAAAAATTATCGTTCCGTTCCGTTCCTACAAGACGCGTTATAGAAAATTCCAAAAAAATAGCAAAAAAATTAAAAAAGTTAAAAAACACCATTATGGCTTCTTTTCAAGCCAAAATTGGTTGGAAAACGCAGAGAAAGAGAGAAAATAAAAATTGTCGTTTCGTTCCTTTCCGTTCCTGCACGACGCCTAATAGAAAATTTTAAAAAAATAGCAAAAAAATTCGAAAAATTAAAAAAATACCATTATGGCTTCCTTTCAAGCCAAAAGAGGTTGGAAAAGACCGAGAAGGAGAGAAAATAAAAATTATCGTTCCGTTCCGTTCCTACCCGACGCCAAATTGAGAATTCCAAAAAAAATAGCAATAAAATTGAAAAAATTAAAATATACCATTAAGGCTTCATTTCAAGCCAAAATAGGTTGGAAAATGCCGAGAAAGAGAAAAAATAAAAATTATCGGTCCGTTCCGTTCCTACACGACGCGTAATAGAAAATTCCGAAAAAATAGCAAAAAAATTAAAAAAGTTAAAAAACACCATTGTGGCTTCTTTTCAAGCCAAAATAGGTTGGAAAATGTAGAGAAAGAGGGAAAATAAAAATTGTCGTTTCGGTCCTTTCCGTTCCTGCACGACGCTTAATAGAAAATTCCAAAAAAATAGTAAAAAAATTAAAAAATACCATTATGGCTTCCTTTCAAGCATAAATAGGTTTGGAAAGGCTGAGAAAGAGAGAAAATAATAATTATCGTTCCGTTCCGTTCCTACCCGATGCTAAATAGAAAATTTTAAAAAAATAGCAAAAAAACTCGAAAAATTAAAAAAAATACCATTATGGCTTCCTTTTAAGCCAAAACAGGTTGGAAAATGCCAAGAATGAGAGAAAATAAAAATTATCGTTCCGTTCCGTTCCGTTCCTACACGACGCGTAATAGAAAAATCCAAAAAAATTGCAAAAAAATTAAAAAAGTTAGTAAATACCGTTATGGCTTCTTTTCAAGTCAAAATAGGTTAGAAAAGGCCGAGAAGGAGAGAAAATAATAATTATCGTTCCGTTCCGTTCCTACTCGACACAAAATAGAAAATTTTCAAAAAATAGCGAAAAAATTAAAAAAATTAAAAAAAAATACCATTATGGCTTCCTTTCAAGCCAAAACAGGTTGGAAAAGGCCGAGAATGAGAGAAAATAAAAATTATCGTTCCGTTCCGTTCCTACACGACGCTAAATAGAATATTTTAAAAAAATAGCAAAAAAATTTGAAAAATTAAAAAAATACCATTATGGCTTCCTTTCAAGCCAAAACAGGTTGGAAAAGACCGAGAAGGAGAGAAAATAAAAATTATCGTTCCGTTCCGTTCCTACCCGACGCGAAATTGAAAATTCCAAAAAAAATAGCAATAAAATTGAAAAAATTAAAATATACCATTATGGCTTCATTTCAAGCCAAAATAGGTTGGAAAATGCCGAGAAAGAGAAAAAATAAAAATTACCGGTCCGTTCCGTTCCTACACGACGCGTAATAGAAAATTCCAAAAAAATAGCAAAAAAATTAAAAAAGTTAAACAACACCATTATGGCTTCTTTTCAAGCCAAAATAGGTTGGAAAACGCATCGAAAGAGAGAAAATAAAAATTGTCGTTTCGGTCCGTTCCGTTCCTGCACGACGCCTAATAGAAAATTTTAAAAAAATAGTAAAAAAATTAAAAAATACCAATATGGCTTCCTTCCAAGCATAAATAGGTTTGAAAGGCCGAGAAAGAGAGAAAATAATAATTATCGTTCCGTTCCGTTCCTACCCGACGCTAAATAAAAAATTTTAAAAAAATAGCAAAAAAATTCAAAAAATTAAAAAAATACCACTATGGCTTCCTCTCAAGCCAAAACAGGTTGGAAAAGACCGAGAAGGAGAGAAAATAAAAATTATCGTTCCGTTCCGTTCCTACCCGACGCGAAATTGAAAATTCCAAAAAAAATATTAATAAAATTGAAAAAATTAAAATATACCATTATGGCTTCTTTTCAAGCCAAAATAGGTTGGAAAATGTAGAGAAAGAGAGAAAATAAAAATTGTCGTTTCGGTCCTTTCCGTTCCTGCACGACGCTTAATAGAAAATTCCAAAAAAATAGTAAAAAAATTAAAAAATACCATTATGGCTTCCTTTCAAGCATAAATAGGTTTGGAAAGGCTGAGAAAGAGAGAAAATAATAATTATCGTTCCGTTCCGTTCCTACCCGACGCTAAATTGAAAATTTTAAAAAAATAGCAAAAAAATTCGAAAAATTAAAAAAATACCATTATGGCTTCCTTTTAAGCCAAAACAGGTTGGAAAAGGCCAAGAATGAGAGAAAATAAAAATTATCGTTCCGTTCCTTTCCTACCAGACGCGAAATTGAAAATTCCAAAAAAATAGCAATGAAATTGAAAAAATTAAAATATACCATTATGGCTTCATATCAAGCCAAAATAGGTTGGAAAATGCCCAGAAAGAGAAAAAATAAAAATTATCGTTCCGTTCCGTTCCTACAAGACGCGTTATAGAAAATTCCAAAAAAATAGCAAAAAAATTAAAAAAGTTAAAAAACACCATTATGGCTTCTTTTCAAGCCAAAATTGGTTGGAAAACGCAGAGAAAGAGAGAAAATAAAAATTGTCGTTTCGTTCCTTTCCGTTCCTGCACGACGCCTAATAGAAAATTTTAAAAAAATAGCAAAAAAATTCGAAAAATTAAAAAAATACCATTACGGCTTCCTTTCAAGCCAAAAGAGGTTGGAAAAGACCGAGAAGGAGAGAAAATAAAAATTATCGTTCCGTTCCGTTCCGTTCCTACCCGACGCGAAATTGAGAATTCCAAAAAAAATAGCAATAAAATTGAAAAAATTAAAATATACCATTAAGGCTTCATTTCAAGCCAAAACAGGTTGGAAAATGCCGAGAAAGAGAAAAAATAAAAATTATTGTTCCGTTCCGCTCCTACCCGACGCTAAATGGAAAATTTTAAAAAAATAGCAAAAAAATTCGAAAAATTAAAAAAATACCATTATGGCTTCCTTTCAAGCCAAAAGAGGTTGGAAAAGACCGAGAAGGAGAGAAAATAAAAATTATCGTTCCGTTCCGTTCCTACCCGACGCCAAATTGAGAATTCCAAAAAAAATAGCAATAAAATTGAAAAAATTAAAATATACCATTAAGGCTTCATTTCAAGCCAAAATAGGTTGGAAAATGCCGAGAAAGAGAAAAAATAAAAATTATCGGTCCGTTCCGTTCCTACACGACGCGTAATAGAAAATTCCGAAAAAATAGCAAAAAAATTAAAAAAGTTAAAAAACACCATTGTGGCTTCTTTTCAAGCCAAAATAGGTTGGAAAATGTAGAGAAAGAGGGAAAATAAAAATTGTCGTTTCGGTCCTTTCCGTTCCTGCACGACGCTTAATAGAAAATTCCAAAAAAATAGTAAAAAAATTAAAAAATACCATTATGGCTTCCTTTCAAGCATAAATAGGTTTGGAAAGGCTGAGAAAGAGAGAAAATAATAATTATCGTTCCGTTCCGTTCCTACCCGATGCTAAATAGAAAATTTTAAAAAAATAGCAAAAAAACTCGAAAAATTAAAAAAAATACCATTATGGCTTCCTTTTAAGCCAAAACAGGTTGGAAAATGCCAAGAATGAGAGAAAATAAAAATTATCGTTCCGTTCCGTTCCGTTCCTACACGACGCGTAATAGAAAAATCCAAAAAAATTGCAAAAAAATTAAAAAAGTTAATAAATACCGTTATGGCTTCTTTTCAAGTCAAAATAGGTTAGAAAAGGCCGAGAAGGAGAGAAAATAATAATTATCGTTCCGTTCCGTTCCTACTCGACACAAAATAGAAAATTTTCAAAAAATAGCGAAAAAATTAAAAAAATTAAAAAAAAAATACCATTATGGCTTCCTTTCAAGCCAAAACAGGTTGGAAAAGGCCGAGAATGAGAGAAAATAAAAATTATCGTTCCGTTCCGTTCCTACACGACGCTAAATAGAATATTTTAAAAAAATAGCAAAAAAATTTGAAAAATTAAAAAAATACCATTATGGCTTCCTTTCAAGCCAAAACAGGTTGGAAAAGACCGAGAAGGAGAGAAAATAAAAATTATCGTTCCGTTCCGTTCCTACCCGACGCGAAATTGAAAATTCCAAAAAAAATAGCAATAAAATTGAAAAAATTAAAATATACCATTATGGCTTCATTTCAAGCCAAAATAGGTTGGAAAATGCCGAGAAAGAGAAAAAATAAAAATTATCGGTCCGTTCCGTTCCTACACGACGCGTAATAGAAAATTCCAAAAAAATAGCAAAAAAATTAAAAAAGTTAAACAACACCATTATGGCTTCTTTTCAAGCCAAAATAGGTTGGAAAACGCATCGAAAGAGAGAAAATAAAAATTGTCGTTTCGGTCCGTTCCGTTCCTGCACGACGCCTAATAGAAAATTTTAAAAAAATAGTAAAAAAATTAAAAAATACCAATATGGCTTCCTTCCAAGCATAAATAGGTTTGAAAGGCCGAGAAAGAGAGAAAATAATAATTATCGTTCCGTTCCGTTCCTACCCGACGCTAAATAAAAAATTTTAAAAAAATAGCAAAAAAATTCAAAAAATTAAAAAAATACCACTATGGCTTCCTCTCAAGCCAAAACAGGTTGGAAAAGACCGAGAAGGAGAGAAAATAAAAATTATCGTTCCGTTCCGTTCCTACCCGACGCGAAATTGAAAATTCCAAAAAAAATATTAATAAAATTGAAAAAATTAAAATATACCATTATGGCTTCATTTCAAGCCAAAATAGGTTGGAAAATGCCGAGAAAGAGAAAAAATAAAAATTATCGGTCCGTTCCGTTCCAACACGACGCGTAATAGAAAATTCCAAAAAAATAGCAAAAAAATTAAAAAAGTTAAAAAACACCATTGTGGCTTCTTTTCAAGCCAAAATAGGTTGGAAAATGTAGAGAAAGAGAGAAAATAAAAATTGTCGTTTCGGTCCTTTCCGTTCCTGCACGACGCTTAATAGAAAATTCCAAAAAAATAGTAAAAAAATTAAAAAATACCATTATGGCTTCCTTTCAAGCATAAATAGGTTTGGAAAGGCTGAGAAAGAGAGAAAATAATAATTATCGTTCCGTTCCGTTCCTACCCGATGCTAAATAGAAAATTTTAAAAAAATAGCAAAAAAACTCGAAAAATTAAAAAAATACCATTATGGCTTCCTTTTAAGCCAAAACAGGTTGGAAAATGCCAAGAATGAGAGAAAATAAAAATTATCGTTCCGTTCCGTTCCGTTCCTACACGACGCGTAATAGAAAAATCCAAAAAAATTGCAAAAAAATTAAAAAAGTTAATAAATACCGTTATGGCTTCTTTTCAAGTCAAAATAGGTTAGAAAAGGCCGAGAAGGAGAGAAAATAATAATTATCGTTCCGTTCCGTTCCTACTCGACACTAAATAGAAAATTTTCAAAAAATAGCGAAAAAATTAAAAAAATTAAAAAAAAAATACCATTATGGCTTCCTTTCAAGCCAAAACAGGTTGGAAAAGGCCGAGAATGAGAGAAAATAAAAATTATCGTTCCGTTCCGTTCCTACACGACGCTAAATAGAATATTTTAAAAAAATAGCAAAAAAATTCGAAAAATTAAAAAAATACCATTATGGCTTCCTTTCAAGCCAAAACAGGTTGGAAAAGACCGAGAAGGAGAGAAAATAAAAATTATCGTTCCGTTCCGTTCCTACCCGACGCGAAATTGAAAATTCCAAAAAAAATAGCAATAAAATTGAAAAAATTAAAATATACCATTATGGCTTCATTTCAAGCCAAAATTGGTTGGAAAATGCCGAGAAAGAGAAAAAATAAAAATTATCGGTCCGTTCCGTTCCTACACGACGCGTAATAGAAAATTCCAAAAAAATAGCAAACAAATTAAAAAAGTTAAACAACACCATTATGGCTTCTTTTCAAGCCAAAATAGGTTGGAAAACGCATCGAAAGAGAGAAAATAAAAATTGTCGTTTCGGTCCGTTCCGTTCCTGCACGACTCCTAATAGAAAATTTTAAAAAAATAGTAAAAAAATTAAAAAATACCAATATGGCTTCCTTCCAAGCATAAATAGGTTTGAAAGGCCGAGAAAGAGAGAAAATAATAATTATCGTTCCGTTCCGTTCCTACCCGACGCTAAATAAAAAATTTTAAAAAAATAGCAAAAAAATTCAAAAAATTAAAAAAATACCATTATGGCTTCCTCTCAAGCCAAAACAGGTTGGAAAAGACCGAGAAGGAGAGAAAATAAAAATTATCGTTCCGTTCCGTTCCTACCCGACGCGAAATTGAAAATTCCAAAAAAAATAGCAATAAAATTGAAAAAATTAAAATATACCATTATGGCTTCATTTCAAACCAAAATAGGTTGGAAAATGCCGAGAAAGAGAAAAAATAAAAATTATCGGTCCGTTCCGTTCCTACACGACGCGTAATAGAAAATTACAAAAAAATAGCAAAAAAATTAAAAAAGTTAAAAAACACCATTGTGGCTTCTTTTCAAGCCAAAATAGGTTGGAAAATGTAGAGAAAGAGAGAAAATAAAAATTGTCGTTTCGGTCCTTTCCGTTCCTGCACGACGCTTAGTAGAAAATTCCAAAAAAATAGTAAAAAAATTAAAAAATACCATTATGGCTTCCTTTCAAGCATAAATAGGTTTGGAAAGGCTGAGAAAGAGAGAAAATAATAATTATCGTTCCGTTCCGTTCCTACCCGACGCTAAATTGAAAATTTTAAAAAAATAGCAAAAAAATTCGAAAAATTAAAAAAATACCATTATGGCTTCCTTTTAAGCCAAAACAGGTTGGAAAAGGCCAAGAATGAGAGAAAATAAAAATTATCGTTCCGTTCCTTTCCTACCAGACGCGAAATTGAAAATTCCAAAAAAATAGCAATGAAATTGAAAAAATTAAAATATACCATTATGGCTTCATATCAAGCCAAAATAGGTTGGAAAATGCCCAGAAAGAGAAAAAATAAAAATTATCGTTCCGTTCCGTTCCTACAAGACGCGTTATAGAAAATTCCAAAAAAATAGCAAAAAAATTAAAAAAGTTAAAAAACACCATTATGGCTTCTTTTCAAGCCAAAATTGGTTGGAAAACGCAGAGAAAGAGAGAAAATAAAAATTGTCGTTTCGTTCCTTTCCGTTCCTGCACGACGCCTAATAGAAAATTTTAAAAAAATAGCAAAAAAATTCGAAAAATTAAAAAAATACCATTACGGCTTCCTTTCAAGCCAAAAGAGGTTGGAAAAGACCGAGAAGGAGAGAAAATAAAAATTATCGTTCCGTTCCGTTCCGTTCCTACCCGACGCGAAATTGAGAATTCCAAAAAAAATAGCAATAAAATTGAAAAAATTAAAATATACCATTAAGGCTTCATTTCAAGCCAAAACAGGTTGGAAAATGCCGAGAAAGAGAAAAAATAAAAATTATTGTTCCGTTCCGCTCCTACCCGACGCTAAATGGAAAATTTTAAAAAAATAGCAAAAAAATTCGAAAAATTAAAAAAATACCATTATGGCTTCCTTTCAAGCCAAAAGAGGTTGGAAAAGACCGAGAAGGAGAGAAAATAAAAATTATCGTTCCGTTCCGTTCCTACCCGACGCCAAATTGAGAATTCCAAAAAAAATAGCAATAAAATTGAAAAAATTAAAATATACCATTAAGGCTTCATTTCAAGCCAAAATAGGTTGGAAAATGCCGAGAAAGAGAAAAAATAAAAATTATCGGTCCGTTCCGTTCCTACACGACGCGTAATAGAAAATTCCGAAAAAATAGCAAAAAAATTAAAAAAGTTAAAAAACACCATTGTGGCTTCTTTTCAAGCCAAAATAGGTTGGAAAATGTAGAGAAAGAGGGAAAATAAAAATTGTCGTTTCGGTCCTTTCCGTTCCTGCACGACGCTTAATAGAAAATTCCAAAAAAATAGTAAAAAAATTAAAAAATACCATTATGGCTTCCTTTCAAGCATAAATAGGTTTGGAAAGGCTGAGAAAGAGAGAAAATAATAATTATCGTTCCGTTCCGTTCCTACCCGATGCTAAATAGAAAATTTTAAAAAAATAGCAAAAAAACTCGAAAAATTAAAAAAAATACCATTATGGCTTCCTTTTAAGCCAAAACAGGTTGGAAAATGCCAAGAATGAGAGAAAATAAAAATTATCGTTCCGTTCCGTTCCGTTCCTACACGACGCGTAATAGAAAAATCCAAAAAAATTGCAAAAAAATTAAAAAAGTTAATAAATACCGTTATGGCTTCTTTTCAAGTCAAAATAGGTTAGAAAAGGCCGAGAAGGAGAGAAAATAATAATTATCGTTCCGTTCCGTTCCTACTCGACACTAAATAGAAAATTTTCAAAAAATAGCGAAAAAATTAAAAAAATTAAAAAAAAAATACCATTATGGCTTCCTTTCAAGCCAAAACAGGTTGGAAAAGGCCGAGAATGAGAGAAAATAAAAATTATCGTTCCGTTCCGTTCCTACACGACGCTAAATAGAATATTTTAAAAAAATAGCAAAAAAATTCGAAAAATTAAAAAAATACCATTATGGCTTCCTTTCAAGCCAAAACAGGTTGGAAAAGACCGAGAAGGAGAGAAAATAAAAATTATCGTTCCGTTCCGTTCCTACCCGACGCGAAATTGAAAATTCCAAAAAAAATAGCAATAAAATTGAAAAAATTAAAATATACCATTATGGCTTCATTTCAAGCCAAAATTGGTTGGAAAATGCCGAGAAAGAGAAAAAATAAAAATTATCGGTCCGTTCCGTTCCTACACGACGCGTAATAGAAAATTCCAAAAAAATAGCAAACAAATTAAAAAAGTTAAACAACACCATTATGGCTTCTTTTCAAGCCAAAATAGGTTGGAAAACGCATCGAAAGAGAGAAAATAAAAATTGTCGTTTCGGTCCGTTCCGTTCCTGCACGACGCCTAATAGAAAATTTTAAAAAAATAGTAAAAAAATTAAAAAATACCAATATGGCTTCCTTCCAAGCATAAATAGGTTTGAAAGGCCGAGAAAGAGAGAAAATAATAATTATCGTTCCGTTCCGTTCCTACCCGACGCTAAATAAAAAATTTTAAAAAAATAGCAAAAAAATTCAAAAAATTAAAAAAATACCACTATGGCTTCCTCTCAAGCCAAAACAGGTTGGAAAAGACCGAGAAGGAGAGAAAATAAAAATTATCGTTCCGTTCCGTTCCTACCCGACGCGAAATTGAAAATTCCAAAAAAAATATTAATAAAATTGAAAAAATTAAAATATACCATTATGGCTTCATTTCAAGCCAAAATAGGTTGGAAAATGCCGAGAAAGAGAAAAAATAAAAATTATCGGTCCGTTCCGTTCCAACACGACGCGTAATAGAAAATTCCAAAAAAATAGCAAAAAAATTAAAAAAGTTAAAAAACACCATTGTGGCTTCTTTTCAAGCCAAAATAGGTTGGAAAATGTAGAGAAAGAGAGAAAATAAAAATTGTCGTTTCGGTCCTTTCCGTTCCTGCACGACGCTTAATAGAAAATTCCAAAAAAATAGTAAAAAAATTAAAAAATACCATTATGGCTTCCTTTCAAGCATAAATAGGTTTGGAAAGGCTGAGAAAGAGAGAAAATAATAATTATCGTTCCGTTCCGTTCCTACCCGATGCTAAATAGAAAATTTTAAAAAAATAGCAAAAAAACTCGAAAAATTAAAAAAAATACCATTATGGCTTCCTTTTAAGCCAAAACAGGTTGGAAAATGCCAAGAATGAGAGAAAATAAAAATTATCGTTCCGTTCCGTTCCGTTCCTACACGACGCGTAATAGAAAAATCCAAAAAAATTGCAAAAAAATTAAAAAAGTTAATAAATACCGTTATGGCTTCTTTTCAAGTCAAAATAGGTTAGAAAAGGCCGAGAAGGAGAGAAAATAATAATTATCGTTCCGTTCCGTTCCTACTCGACACTAAATAGAAAATTTTCAAAAAATAGCGAAAAAATTAAAAAAATTAAAAAAAAAATACCATTATGGCTTCCTTTCAAGCCAAAACAGGTTGGAAAAGGCCGAGAATGAGAGAAAATAAAAATTATCGTTCCGTTCCGTTCCTACACGACGCTAAATAGAATATTTTAAAAAAATAGCAAAAAAATTCGAAAAATTAAAAAAATACCATTATGGCTTCCTTTCAAGCCAAAACAGGTTGGAAAAGACCGAGAAGGAGAGAAAATAAAAATTATCGTTCCGTTCCGTTCCTACCCGACGCGAAATTGAAAATTCCAAAAAAAATAGCAATAAAATTGAAAAAATTAAAATATACCATTATGGCTTCATTTCAAGCCAAAATTGGTTGGAAAATGCCGAGAAAGAGAAAAAATAAAAATTATCGGTCCGTTCCGTTCCTACACGACGCGTAATAGAAAATTCCAAAAAAATAGCAAACAAATTAAAAAAGTTAAACAACACCATTATGGCTTCTTTTCAAGCCAAAATAGGTTGGAAAACGCATCGAAAGAGAGAAAATAAAAATTGTCGTTTCGGTCCGTTCCGTTCCTGCACGACGCCTAATAGAAAATTTTAAAAAAATAGTAAAAAAATTAAAAAATACCAATATGGCTTCCTTCCAAGCATAAATAGGTTTGAAAGGCCGAGAAAGAGAGAAAATAATAATTATCGTTCCGTTCCGTTCCTACCCGACGCTAAATAAAAAATTTTAAAAAAATAGCAAAAAAATTCAAAAAATTAAAAAAATACCATTATGGCTTCCTCTCAAGCCAAAACAGGTTGGAAAAGACCGAGAAGGAGAGAAAATAAAAATTATCGTTCCGTTCCGTTCCTACCCGACGCGAAATTGAAAATTCCAAAAAAAATAGCAATAAAATTGAAAAAATTAAAATATACCATTATGGCTTCATTTCAAACCAAAATAGGTTGGAAAATGCCGAGAAAGAGAAAAAATAAAAATTATCGGTCCGTTCCGTTCCTACACGACGCGTAATAGAAAATTACAAAAAAATAGCAAAAAAATTAAAAAAGTTAAAAAACACCATTGTGGCTTCTTTTCAAGCCAAAATAGGTTGGAAAATGTAGAGAAAGAGAGAAAATAAAAATTGTCGTTTCGGTCCTTTCCGTTCCTGCACGACGCTTAGTAGAAAATTCCAAAAAAATAGTAAAAAAATTAAAAAATACCATTATGGCTTCCTTTCAAGCATAAATAGGTTTGGAAAGGCTGAGAAAGAGAGAAAATAATAATTATCGTTCCGTTCCGTTCCTACCCGACGCTAAATTGAAAATTTTAAAAAAATAGCAAAAAAATTCGAAAAATTAAAAAAATACCATTATGGCTTCCTTTTAAGCCAAAACAGGTTGGAAAAGGCCAAGAATGAGAGAAAATAAAAATTATCGTTCCGTTCCTTTCCTACCAGACGCGAAATTGAAAATTCCAAAAAAATAGCAATGAAATTGAAAAAATTAAAATATACCATTATGGCTTCATATCAAGCCAAAATAGGTTGGAAAATGCCCAGAAAGAGAAAAAATAAAAATTATCGTTCCGTTCCGTTCCTACAAGACGCGTTATAGAAAATTCCAAAAAAATAGCAAAAAAATTAAAAAAGTTAAAAAACACCATTATGGCTTCTTTTCAAGCCAAAATTGGTTGGAAAACGCAGAGAAAGAGAGAAAATAAAAATTGTCGTTTCGTTCCTTTCCGTTCCTGCACGACGCCTAATAGAAAATTTTAAAAAAATAGCAAAAAAATTCGAAAAATTAAAAAAATACCATTACGGCTTCCTTTCAAGCCAAAAGAGGTTGGAAAAGACCGAGAAGGAGAGAAAATAAAAATTATCGTTCCGTTCCGTTCCGTTCCTACCCGACGCGAAATTGAGAATTCCAAAAAAAATAGCAATAAAATTGAAAAAATTAAAATATACCATTAAGGCTTCATTTCAAGCCAAAACAGGTTGGAAAATGCCGAGAAAGAGAAAAAATAAAAATTATTGTTCCGTTCCGCTCCTACCCGACGCTAAAAGGAAAATTTTAAAAAAATAGCAAAAAAATTCGAAAAATTAAAAAAATACCATTATGGCTTCCTTTCAAGCCAAAAGAGGTTGGAAAAGACCGAGAAGGAGAGAAAATAAAAATTATCGTTCCGTTCCGCTCCTACCCGACGCCAAATTGAGAATTCCAAAAAAAATAGCAATAAAATTGAAAAAATTAAAATATACCATTAAGGCTTCATTTCAAGCCAAAATAGGTTGGAAAATGCCGAGAAAGAGAAAAAATAAAAATTATCGGTCCGTTCCGTTCCTACACGACGCGTAATAGAAAATTCCGAAAAAATAGCAAAAAAATTAAAAAAGTTAAAAAACACCATTGTGGCTTCTTTTCAAGCCAAAATAGGTTGGAAAATGTAGAGAAAGAGGGAAAATAAAAATTGTCGTTTCGGTCCTTTCCGTTCCTGCACGACGCTTAATAGAAAATTCCAAAAAAATAGTAAAAAAATTAAAAAATACCATTATGGCTTCCTTTCAAGCATAAATAGGTTTGGAAAGGCTGAGAAAGAGAGAAAATAATAATTATCGTTCCGTTCCGTTCCTACCCGATGCTAAATAGAAAATTTTAAAAAAATAGCAAAAAAACTCGAAAAATTAAAAAAAATACCATTATGGCTTCCTTTTAAGCCAAAACAGGTTGGAAAATGCCAAGAATGAGAGAAAATAAAAATTATCGTTCCGTTCCGTTCCGTTCCTACACGACGCGTAATAGAAAAATCCAAAAAAATTGCAAAAAAATTAAAAAAGTTAATAAATACCGTTATGGCTTCTTTTCAAGTCAAAATAGGTTAGAAAAGGCCGAGAAGGAGAGAAAATAATAATTATCGTTCCGTTCCGTTCCTACTCGACACAAAATAGAAAATTTTCAAAAAATAGCGAAAAAATTAAAAAAATTAAAAAAAAATACCATTATGGCTTCCTTTCAAGCCAAAACAGGTTGGAAAAGGCCGAGAATGAGAGAAAATAAAAATTATCGTTCCGTTCCGTTCCTACACGACGCTAAATAGAATATTTTAAAAAAATAGCAAAAAAATTTGAAAAATTAAAAAAATACCATTATGGCTTCCTTTCAAGCCAAAACAGGTTGGAAAAGACCGAGAAGGAGAGAAAATAAAAATTATCGTTCCGTTCCGTTCCTACCCGACGCGAAATTGAAAATTCCAAAAAAAATAGCAATAAAATTGAAAAAATTAAAATATACCATTATGGCTTCATTTCAAGCCAAAATAGGTTGGAAAATGCCGAGAAAGAGAAAAAATAAAAATTATCGGTCCGTTCCGTTCCTACACGACGCGTAATAGAAAATTCCAAAAAAATAGCAAAAAAATTAAAAAAGTTAAACAACACCATTATGGCTTCTTTTCAAGCCAAAATAGGTTGGAAAACGCATCGAAAGAGAGAAAATAAAAATTGTCGTTTCGGTCCGTTCCGTTCCTGCACGACGCCTAATAGAAAATTTTAAAAAAATAGTAAAAAAATTAAAAAATACCAATATGGCTTCCTTCCAAGCATAAATAGGTTTGAAAGGCCGAGAAAGAGAGAAAATAATAATTATCGTTCCGTTCCGTTCCTACCCGACGCTAAATAAAAAATTTTAAAAAAATAGCAAAAAAATTCAAAAAATTAAAAAAATACCACTATGGCTTCCTCTCAAGCCAAAACAGGTTGGAAAAGACCGAGAAGGAGAGAAAATAAAAATTATCGTTCCGTTCCGTTCCTACCCGACGCGAAATTGAAAATTCCAAAAAAAATATTAATAAAATTGAAAAAATTAAAATATACCATTATGGCTTCATTTCAAGCCAAAATAGGTTGGAAAATGCCGAGAAAGAGAAAAAATAAAAATTATCGGTCCGTTCCGTTCCAACACGACGCGTAATAGAAAATTCCAAAAAAATAGCAAAAAAATTAAAAAAGTTAAAAAACACCATTGTGGCTTCTTTTCAAGCCAAAATAGGTTGGAAAATGTAGAGAAAGAGAGAAAATAAAAATTGTCGTTTCGGTCCTTTCCGTTCCTGCACGACGCTTAATAGAAAATTCCAAAAAAATAGTAAAAAAATTAAAAAATACCATTATGGCTTCCTTTCAAGCATAAATAGGTTTGGAAAGGCTGAGAAAGAGAGAAAATAATAATTATCGTTCCGTTCCGTTCCTACCCGATGCTAAATAGAAAATTTTAAAAAAATAGCAAAAAAACTCGAAAAATTAAAAAAATACCATTATGGCTTCCTTTTAAGCCAAAACAGGTTGGAAAATGCCAAGAATGAGAGAAAATAAAAATTATCGTTCCGTTCCGTTCCGTTCCTACACGACGCGTAATAGAAAAATCCAAAAAAATTGCAAAAAAATTAAAAAAGTTAATAAATACCGTTATGGCTTCTTTTCAAGTCAAAATAGGTTAGAAAAGGCCGAGAAGGAGAGAAAATAATAATTATCGTTCCGTTCCGTTCCTACTCGACACTAAATAGAAAATTTTCAAAAAATAGCGAAAAAATTAAAAAAATTAAAAAAAAAATACCATTATGGCTTCCTTTCAAGCCAAAACAGGTTGGAAAAGGCCGAGAATGAGAGAAAATAAAAATTATCGTTCCGTTCCGTTCCTACACGACGCTAAATAGAATATTTTAAAAAAATAGCAAAAAAATTCGAAAAATTAAAAAAATACCATTATGGCTTCCTTTCAAGCCAAAACAGGTTGGAAAAGACCGAGAATGAGAGAAAATAAAAATTATCGTTCCGTTCCGTTCCTACCCGACGCGAAATTGAAAATTCCAAAAAAAATAGCAATAAAATTGAAAAAATTAAAATATACCATTATGGCTTCATTTCAAGCCAAAATTGGTTGGAAAATGCCGAGAAAGAGAAAAAATAAAAATTATCGGTCCGTTCCGTTCCTACACGACGCGTAATAGAAAATTCCAAAAAAATAGCAAACAAATTAAAAAAGTTAAACAACACCATTATGGCTTCTTTTCAAGCCAAAATAGGTTGGAAAACGCATCGAAAGAGAGAAAATAAAAATTGTCGTTTCGGTCCGTTCCGTTCCTGCACGACGCCTAATAGAAAATTTTAAAAAAATAGTAAAAAAATTAAAAAATACCAATATGGCTTCCTTCCAAGCATAAATAGGTTTGAAAGGCCGAGAAAGAGAGAAAATAATAATTATCGTTCCGTTCCGTTCCTACCCGACGCTAAATAAAAAATTTTAAAAAAATAGCAAAAAAATTCAAAAAATTAAAAAAATACCATTATGGCTTCCTCTCAAGCCAAAACAGGTTGGAAAAGACCGAGAAGGAGAGAAAATAAAAATTATCGTTCCGTTCCGTTCCTACCCGACGCGAAATTGAAAATTCCAAAAAAAATATTAATAAAATTGAAAAAATTAAAATATACCATTATGGCTTCATTTCAAACCAAAATAGGTTGGAAAATGCCGAGAAAGAGAAAAAATAAAAATTATCGGTCCGTTCCGTTCCTACACGACGCGTAATAGAAAATTACAAAAAAATAGCAAAAAAATTAAAAAAGTTAAAAAACACCATTGTGGCTTCTTTTCAAGCCAAAATAGGTTGGAAAATGTAGAGAAAGAGAGAAAATAAAAATTGTCGTTTCGGTCCTTTCCGTTCCTGCACGACGCTTAGTAGAAAATTCCAAAAAAATAGTAAAAAAATTAAAAAATACCATTATGGCTTCCTTTCAAGCATAAATAGGTTTGGAAAGGCTGAGAAAGAGAGAAAATAATAATTATCGTTCCGTTCCGTTCCTACCCGACGCTAAATTGAAAATTTTAAAAAAATAGCAAAAAAATTCGAAAAATTAAAAAAATACCATTATGGCTTCCTTTTAAGCCAAAACAGGTTGGAAAAGGCCAAGAATGAGAGAAAATAAAAATTATCGTTCCGTTCCTTTCCTACCAGACGCGAAATTGAAAATTCCAAAAAAATAGCAATGAAATTGAAAAAATTAAAATATACCATTATGGCTTCATATCAAGCCAAAATAGGTTGGAAAATGCCCAGAAAGAGAAAAAATAAAAATTATCGTTCCGTTCCGTTCCTACAAGACGCGTTATAGAAAATTCCAAAAAAATAGCAAAAAAATTAAAAAAGTTAAAAAACACCATTATGGCTTCTTTTCAAGCCAAAATTGGTTGGAAAACGCAGAGAAAGAGAGAAAATAAAAATTGTCGTTTCGTTCCTTTCCGTTCCTGCACGACGCCTAATAGAAAATTTTAAAAAAATAGCAAAAAAATTCGAAAAATTAAAAAAATACCATTACGGCTTCCTTTCAAGCCAAAAGAGGTTGGAAAAGACCGAGAAGGAGAGAAAATAAAAATTATCGTTCCGTTCCGTTCCGTTCCTACCCGACGCGAAATTGAGAATTCCAAAAAAAATAGCAATAAAATTGAAAAAATTAAAATATACCATTAAGGCTTCATTTCAAGCCAAAACAGGTTGGAAAATGCCGAGAAAGAGAAAAAATAAAAATTATTGTTCCGTTCCGCTCCTACCCGACGCTAAATGGAAAATTTTAAAAAAATAGCAAAAAAATTCAAAAAATTAAAAAAAATACCATTATGGCTTCCTTTCAAGCCAAAACAGGTTGGAAAAGGCCGAGAATGAGAGAAAATAAAAATTATCGTTCCGTTCCGTTCCGTTCCTACACGACGCGTAATAGAAAAATCCAAAAAAATTGCAAAAAAATTAAAAAAGTTAATAAATACCGTTATGGCTTCTTTTCAAGTCAAAATAGGTTTGAAAAGGCCGAGATGGAGAGAAAATAATAATTATCGTTCCGTTCCGTTCCTACTCGACACTAATAAATAGAAAATTTTAAAAAAATTAAAAAAAAAACTAAAAAAATTAAAAAAAATACCATTATGGCTTCCTTTCAAGCCAAAACAGTTTGGAAAAGGCCGAGAATGAGAGAAAATAAAAATTATCGTTCCGTTCCGTTCCTACCCGACGCTAAATAGAAAATTTTAAATAAATAGCAAAAAAATTCGAAAAATTAAAAAAATACCCTTATGGCTTCCTTTCAAGCCAAAACAGGTTGGAAAAGACCAAGAAGGAGAGAAAATAAAAATTATCGTTTCGTTCCGTTCCTACCCGACGCGAAATTGAGAATTCCAAAAAAAATAGCAATAAAATTGAAAAAATTAAAATATACCATTAAGGCTTCATTTCAAGCCAAAACAAGTTGGAAAATGCCGAGAAAGAGAAAAAATAAAAATTATTGTTCCGTTCCGCTCCTACCCGACGCTAAATGGAAAATATTAAAAAAATAGCAAAAAAATTCAAAAAATTAAAAAAAATACCATTATGGCTTCCTTTCAAGCCAAAACAGGTTGGAAAAGGCCGAGAATGAGAGAAAATAAAAATTATCGTTCCGTTCCGTTCCGTTCCTACACGACGCGTAATAGAAAAATCCAAAAAAATTGCAAAAAAATTAAAAAAGTTAATAAATACCGTTATGGCTTCTTTTCCAGTCAAAATAGGTTTGAAAAGGCCGAGAAGGAGAGAAAATAATAATTATCGGTCCGTTCCGTTCCTACACGACGCATAATAGAAAATTCCAAAAAAATAGCAAAAAAATTAAAAAAGTTAAAAAACACATTGTGGCTTCTTTTCAAGCCAAAATAGGTTGGAAAATGTGGAGAAAGAGAGAAAATAAAAATTGTCGTTTCGGTCCTTTCCGTTCCTTCACGACGCTTAATAGAAAATTTGAAAAAAATAGTAAAAAAATAAAAAAATACCAATATGGCTTCCTTTCAAGCATAAATAGGTTTGAAAGGCCGAGAAAGAGAGAAAATAATAATTATCGTTCCGTTCCGTTCCTACCCGACGCTAAATAAAAAATTTAAAAAAAATAGCAAAAAAATTCGAAAAATTAAAAAAATACCATTATGACTTCCTCTCAAGCCAAAACAGGTTGGAAAAGACCTAGAAGGAGAGAAAATAAAAATTATCGTTCCGTTCCGTTCCTACCCGACGCGAAATTGAAAATTCCAAAAAAATAGCAATGAAATTGAAAAAATTAAAATATACCATTATGGCTTCATATCAAGCCAAAATAGGTTGGAAAATGCCCAGAAAGAGAAAAAATAAAAATTATCGTTCCGTTCCGTTCCTACAAGACGCGTTATAGAAAATTCCAAAAAAATAGCAAAAAAATTAAAAAAGTTAAAAAACACCATTATGGCTTCTTTTCAAGCCAAAATTGGTTGGAAAACGCAGAGAAAGAGAGAAAATAAAAATTGTCGTTTCGTTCCTTTCCGTTCCTGCACGACGCCTAATAGAAAATTTTAAAAAAATAGCAAAAAAATTCGAAAAATTAAAAAAAATACCATTATGGCTTCCTTTCAAGCCAAAAGAGGTTGGAAAAGACCGAGAAGGAGAGAAAATAAAAATTATCGTTCCGTTCCGTTCCTACCCGACGCGAAATTGAGAATTCCAAAAAAAATAGCAATAAAATTGGAAAAATTAAAATATACCATTGAGGCTTCATTTCAAGCCAAAATAGGTTGGAAAATGCCGAGAAAGAGAAAAAATAAAAATTATCGGTCTGTTCCGTTCCTACACGACGCGTAATAGAAAAATCCAAAAAAATTGCAAAAAAATTTAAAAAGTTAATAAATACCGTTATGGCTTCTTTTCAAGTCAAAATTGGTTTGAAAAGGCCGAGAAGGAGAGAAAATAATAATTATCGTTCCTTTCCGTTCCTACTCGACACTAAATAGAAAATTTTAAAAAAATAGCAAAAAAATTTAAAAAATTAAAAAAAATACCATTATGGCTTCATTTCAAGCCAAAACAGGTTGGAAAAGGCCGAGAATGAGAGAAAATAAAAATTATCGTTCCGTTCCGTTCCTACGCGACGCTAAATAGAAAATTTTAAAAAAATAGCAAAAAAATTCGAAAAATTAAAAAAATACCATTATGGCTTCCTTTCAAGCCAAAACAGGTTGGAAAAGACCGAGAAGGAGAGAAAATAAAAATTATCGTTCCGTTCCGTTCCTACCCGACGCGAAAATGAGAATTCCAAAAAAAAATAGCAATAAAATTGAAAAAATTAAAATATACCATTAAGGCTTCATTTCAAGCCAAAACAGGTTGGAAAATGCCGAGAAAGAGAAAAAATAAAAATTATTGTTCCGTTCCGCTCCTACCCGACGCTAAATGGAAAATTTTAAAAAAATAGCAAAAAAATTCGAAAAATTAAAAAAAATACCATTATGGCTTCCTTTCAAGCCAAAACAGGTTGGAAAAGGCCGAGAATGAGAGAAAATAAAAATTATCGTTCCGTTCCGTTCTGTTCCTACACGACGCGTAATAGAAAAATCCAAAAAAATTGCAAAAAAATTAAAAAAGTTAATAAATACCGTTATGGCTTCTTTTCAAGTCAAAATAGGTTTGAAAAGGCCGAGAAGGAGAGAAAATAATAATTATCGTTCCGTTCCGTTCCTACTCGACACCAAATAGAAAATTTTAAAAAAATAGCAAAAAAATTAAAAAAATTAAAAAAAATACCATTATGGCTTCCTTTCAAGCCAAAACAGGTTGGAAAAGGCCGAGAATGAGTGAAAACAAAAATTATCGTTCCGTTCCGTTCCTACCCGACGCTAAATAGAAAATTTTAAAAAAATAGCAAAAAAATTCGAAAAATTAAAAAAATACCATTATGGCTTCCTTTCAAGCCAAAACAGGTTGGAAAAGGCCGAGAATGAGAGAAAACAAAAATTATCGTTCCGTTCCGTTCCTACCCGACGCGAAATTGAAAATTCCAAAAAAAATAGCAATAAAATTGAAAAAATTAAAATATACCATTATGGCTTCATTTCAATCCAAAATAGGTTGGAAAATGCCGAGAAAGAGAAAAAATAAAAATTATCGGTCCGTTCCGTTCCTACACGACGCGTAATAGAAAATTCAAAAAAAATAGCAAAAAAATTAAAAAAGTTAAACAACACCATTATGGCTTCTTTTCAAGCCAAAATAGGCTGGAAAACGCATCGAAAGAGAGAAAATAAAAATTGTCGTTTCGGTCCGTTCCGTTCCTGCACGACGCCTAATAGAAAATTTTAAAAAAATAGTAAAAAAATTAAAAATACCAATATGGCTTCCTTTCAAGCATAAATAGGTTTGAAAGGCCAAGAAAGAGATAAAATAATAATTATCGTTCCGTTCCGTTCCTACCCGACGCTAAATAAAAAATTTTAAAAAAATAGCAAAAAAATTCGAAAAATTAAAAAAATACCATTATGGCTTCCTTTCAAGCCAAAAGAGGTTGGAAAAGACCGAGAAGGTGAGAAAATAAAAATTATCGTTCCGTTCCGTTCCTACCCTACGCGAAATTGAGAATTCCAAAAAAAATAGCAATAAAATTGAAAAAATTAAAATATACCATTAAGGCTTCATTTCAAGCCAAAACAGGTTGGAAAATGCCGAGAAAGAGAAAAAATAAAAATTATTGTTCCGTTCCGCTCCTACCCGACGCTAAATGGAAAATATTAAAAAAATAGCAAAAAAATTCAAAAAATTAAAAAAAATACCATTATGGCTTCCTTTCAAGCCAAAACAGGTTGGAAAAGGCCGAGAATGAGAGAAAATAAAAATTATCGTTCCGTTCCGTTCCGTTCCTACACGACGCGTAATAGAAAAATCCAAAAAAATTGCAAAAAAATTAAAAAAGTTAATAAATACCGTTACGGCTTCTTTTCAAGTCAAAATAGGTTTGAAAAGGCCGAGAAGGAGAGAAAATAATAATTATCGGTCCGTTCCGTTCCTACACGACGCGTAATAGAAAATTCCAAAAAAATAGCAAAAAAATTAAAAAAGTTAAAAAACACATTGTGGCTTCTTTTCAAGCCAAAATAGGTTGGAAAATGTGGAGAAAGAGAGAAAATAAAAATTGTCGTTTCGGTCCTTTCCGTTCCTGCACGACGCTTAATAGAAAATTTTAAAAAAATAGTAAAAAAATTAAAAAATACCAATATGGCTTCCTTTCAAGCATAAATAGGTTTGAAAGGCCGAGAAAGAGAGAAAATAATAATTATCGTTCCGTTCCGTTCCTACCCGACGCTAAATAAAAAATTTTAAAAAAATAGCAAAAAAATTCGAAAAATTAAAAAAATACCATTATGGCTTCCTCTCAAGCCAAAACAGGTTGGAAAAGACCTAGAAGGAGAGAAAATAAAAATTATCGTTCCGTTCCGTTCCTACCCGACGCGAAATTGAAAATTCCAAAAAAAATAGCAATGAAATTGAAAAAATTAAAATATACCATTATGGCTTCATTTCAAGCCAAAATAGGTTGGAAAATGCCGAGAAAGAGAAAAAATAAAAATTATCGGTCCGTTCCGTTCCTACACGACGCATAATATAAAATTCCAAAAAAATAGCAAAAAAATTAAAAAAGTTAAACAACACCATTATGGCTTCTTTTCAAGCCAAAATAGGTTGGAAAACGCAGCGAAAGAGAGAAAATAAAAATTGTCGTTTCGGTCCGTTCCGTTCCTGCACGACGCCTAATAGAAAATTTTAAAAAAATAGTAAAAAAATTAAAAAATACCAATATGGCTTCCTTTCAAGCATAAATAGGTTTGAAAGGCCGAGAAAGAGAGAAAATAATAATTATCGTTCCGTTCCGTTCCTTCCCGACGCTAAATAAAAAATTTTAAAAAAATAGCAAAAAAATTCGAAAAATTAAAAAAATACCATTATGGCTTCCTCTCAAGCCAAAACAGGTTGGAAAAGACCGAGAAGGAGAGAAAATAAAAATTATCGTTCCGTTCCGTTCCTACCCGACGCGAAATTGAAAATTCCAAAAAAAATAGCAATAAAATTGAAAAAATTAAAATATACCATTATGGCTTCATTTCAAGCCAAAATAGGTTGGAAAATGCCGAGAAAGAGAAAAAATAAAAATTATCGGTCCGTTCCGTTCCTACACGACGCGTAATAGAAAATTCCAAAAAAATAGCAAAAAAATTAAAAAAGTTAAAAAACACCATTGTGGCTTCTTTTCAAGCCAAAATAGGTTGGAAAATGTAGACAAAGAGAGAAAATAAAAATTGTCGTTTCGGTCCTTTCCGTTCCTGCACGACGCTTAATAGAAAATTATAAAAAAATTGTAAAAAAATTAAAAAATACCATTATGGCTTCCTTTCAAGCATAAATAGGTTTGGAAAGGCTGAGAAAGAGAGAAAATAATAATTATCGTTCCGTTCCGTTCCTACCCGACGCTAAATAGAAAATTTTAAAAAAATAGCAAAAAAATTCGAGAAATTAAAAAAATACCATTATGGCTTCCTTTTAAGCCAAAGCAGGTTGGAAAAGGCCAAGAATGAGAGAAAATAAAAATTATCGTTCCGTTCCGTTCCATTCCTACACGACGCGTAATAGAAAAATCCAAAAAAATTGCAAAAAAATTTAAAAAGTTAATAAATACCGTTATGGCTTCTTTTCAAGTCAAAATAGGTTTGAAAAGGCCGAGAATGAGAGAAAACAAAAATTATCGTTCCGTTCCGTTCCTACCCGACGCTAAATAGAAAATTTTAAAAAAATAGCAAAAAAATTCGAAAAATTAAAAAAATACCATTATGGCATCCTTTCAAGCCAAAACAGGTTGGAAAAGACCGAGAATGAGAGAAAATAAAATTATCGTTCCGTTCCGTTCCTACCCGACGCGAAGTTGAGAATTCCAAAAAAAATAGCAATAAAATTGAAAAAATTAAAATGTACCATTAAGGCTTCATTTCAAGCCAAAACAGGTTGGAAAATGCCGAGAAAGAGAAAAAATAAAAATTATTGTTCCGTTCCGCTCCTACCCGACGCTAAATGGAAAATATTAAAAAAATAGCAAAAAAATTCAAAAAATTAAAAAAAATACCATTATGGCTTCCTTTCAAGCCAAAACAGGTGGGAAAAGGCCGAGAATGAGAGAAAATAAAAATTATCAATCCGTTCCGTTCCGTTCCTACACGACGCGTAATAGAAAAATCCAAAAAAATTGCAAAAAAATTAAAAAAGTTAATAAATACCGTTATGGCTTCTTTTCAAGTCAAAATAGGTTTGAAAAGGCCGAGAAGGAGAGAAAATAATAATTATCGTTCCGTTCCGTTCCTACACGACGCATAATAGAAAATTCCAAAAAAATAGCAAAAAAATTAAAAAAGTTAAAAAACACATTGTGGCTTCTTTTCAAGCCAAAATAGGTTGGAAAATGTGGAGAAAGAGAGAAAATAAAAATTGTCGTTTCGGTCCTTTCCGTTCCTTCACGACGCTTAATAGAAAATTTTAAAAAAATAGTAAAAAATACCAATATGGCTTCCTTTCAAGCATAAATAGGTTTGAAAGGCCGAGAAAGAGAGAAAATAATAATTATCGTTCCGTTCCGTTCCTACCCGACGCTAAATAAAAAATTTTAAAAAAATAGCAAAAAAATTCGAAAAATTAAAAAAATACCATTATGGCTTCCTCTCAAGCCAAAACAGGTTGGAAAAGACCTAGAAGGAGAGAAAATAAAAATTATCGTTCCGTTCCGTTCCTACCCGACGCGAAATTGAAAATTCCAAAAAAATAGCAATGAAGTTGAAAAAATTAAAATATACCATTATGGCTTCATATCAAGCCAAAATAGGTTGGAAAATGCCCAGAAAGAGAAAAAATAAAAATTATCGTTCCGTTCCGTTCCTACAAGACGCGTTATAGAAAATTCCAAAAAAATAGCAAAAAAATTAAAAAAGTTAAACAATACCATTATGGCTTCTTTTCAAGCCAAAATAGGTTGGAAAACGCAGCGAAAGAGAGAAAAATAAAATTGTCGTTTCGGTCCATTCCGTTCCTGCACGACGCCTAATAGAAAATTTTAAAAAAATAGTAAAAAAATTAAAAAATACCAATATGGCTTCCTTTCAAGCGTAAATAGGTTTGAAAGGCCGAGAAAGAGATAAAATAATA
Source organism: Quercus wislizeni (assembly GCA_023055345.1). Taxonomy (NCBI): domain Eukaryota; kingdom Viridiplantae; phylum Streptophyta; class Magnoliopsida; order Fagales; family Fagaceae; genus Quercus; species Quercus wislizeni. The sequence continues at coordinate 5,942,536 of JALGQJ010000019.1, read as the reverse complement.
ATTATCGTTCCGTTCCGTTCCTACCCGACGCTAAATAAAAAATTTTAAAAAAATAGCAAAAAAATTCGAAAAATTAAAAAAATACCATTATGGCTTCCTTTCAAGCAAAAAGAGGTTGGAAAAGACCGAGAAGGAGAGAAAATAAAAATTATCGTCCGTTCCGTTCCTACCCGACGCGAAGTTGAGAATTCCAAAAAAAATAGCAATAAAATTGAAAAAATTAAAATATACCATTAAGGCTTCATTTCAAGCCAAAACAGGTTGGAAAATGCCGAGAAAGAGAAAAAATAAAAATTATTGTTCCGTTCCGCTCCTACCCGACGCTAAATGGAAAATATTAAAAAAATAGCAAAAAAATTCAAAAAATTAAAAAAAATACCATTATGGCTTCCTTTCAAGCCAAAACAGGTTGGAAAAGGCCGAGAATGAGAGAAAATAAAAATTATCAATCCGTTCCGTTCCGTTCCTACACGACGCGTAATAGAAAAATCCAAAAAAATTGCAAAAAAATTAAAAAAGTTAATAAATACCGTTATGGCTTCTTTTCAAGTCAAAATAGGTTTGAAAAGGCCGAGAAGGAGAGAAAATAATAATTATCGGTCCGTTCCGTTCCTACACGACGCGTAATAGAAAATTCCAAAAAAATAGCAAAAAAATTAAAAAAGTTAAAAAACACATTGTGGCTTCTTTTCAAGCCAAAATAGGTTGGAAAATGTGGAGAAAGAGAGAAAATAAAAATTGTCGTTTCGGTCATTTCCGTTCTTGCACGACGCTTAATAGAAAATTTTAAAAAAATAGTAAAAAAATAAAAAAATACCAATATGGCTTCCTTTCAAGCATAAATAGGTTTGAAAGGCCGAGAAAGAGAGAAAATAATAATTATCGTTCCGTTCCGTTCCTACCCGACGCTAAATAAAAAATTTTAAAAAAATAGCAAAAAAATTCGAAAAATTTAAAAAATACCATTATGGCTTCCTCTCAAGCCAAAACAGGTTGGAAAAGACCTAGAAGGAGAGAAAATAAAAATTATCGTTCCGTTCCGTTCCTACCCGACGCGAAATTGAAAATTCCAAAAAAATAGCAATGAAATTGAAAAAATTAAAATATACCATTATGGCTTCATATCAAGCCAAAATAGGTTGGAAAATGCCCAGAAAGAGAAAAAATAAAAATTATCGTTCCGTTCCGTTCCTACAAGACGCGTTATTGAAAATTCCAAAAAAATAGCAAAAAAATTAAAAAAGTTAAAAAACACCATTATGGCTTCTTTTCAAGCCAAAATTGGTTGGAAAACGCAGAGAAAGAGAGAAAATAAAAATTGTCGTTTCGTTCCTTTCCGTTCCTGCACGACGCCTAATAGAAAATTTTAAAAAAATAGCAAAAAAATTCGAAAAATTAAAAAAAATACCATTATGGCTTCCTTTCAAGCCAAAAGAGGTTGGAAAAGACCGAGAAGGAGAGAAAATAAAAATTATCGTTCCGTTCCGTTCCTACCCGACGCGAAATTGAGAATTCCAAAAAAAATAGCAATAAAATTGAAAAAATTAAAATATACCATTAAGGCTTAATTTCAAGCCAAAATAGGTTGGAAAATGCCGAGAAAGAGAAAAAATAAAAATTATCGGTCCGTTCCGTTCCTACACGACGCGTAATAGAAAAATCCAAAAAAATTGCAAAAAAATTTAAAAAGTTAATAAATACCGTTATGGCTTCTTTTCAAGTCAAAATTGGTTTGAAAAGGCCGATAAGGAGAGAAAATAATAATTATCGTTCCTTTCCGTTCCTACTCGACACTAAATAGAAAATTTTAAAAAAATAGCAAAAAAATTAAAAAATACCAATATGGCTTCCTTTCAAGCATAAATAGGTTTGAAAGGCCGAGAAAGAGAGAAAATAATAATTATCGTTCCGTTCCGTTCCTACCCGACGCTAAATAAAAAATTTTAAAAAAATAGCAAAAAAATTCGAAAAATTAAAAAAATACCATTATGGCTTCCTCTCAAGCCAAAACAGGTTGGAAAAGACCTAGAAGGAGAGAAAATAAAAATTATCGTTCCGTTCCGTTCCTACCCGACGCGAAATTGAAAATTCCAAAAAAAATAGCAATGAAATTGAAAAAATTAAAATATACCATTATGGCTTCATTTCAAGCCAAAATAGGTTGGAAAATGCCGAGAAAGAGAAAAAATAAAAATTATCGGTCCGTTCCGTTCCTACACGACGCATAATATAAAATTCCAAAAAAATAGCAAAAAAATTAAAAAAGTTAAACAACACCATTATGGCTTCTTTTCAAGCCAAAATAGGTTGGAAAACGCAGCGAAAGAGAGAAAATAAAAATTGTCGTTTCGGTCCGTTCCGTTCCTGCACGACGCCTAATAGAAAATTTTAAAAAAATAGTAAAAAAATTAAAAAATACCAATATGGCTTCCTTTCAAGCATAAATAGGTTTGAAAGGCCGAGAAAGAGAGAAAATAATAATTATCGTTCCGTTCCGTTCCTTCCCGACGCTAAATAAAAAATTTTAAAAAAATTGCAAAAAAATTCGAAAAATTAAAAAAATACCATTATGGCTTCCTCTCAAGCCAAAACAGGTTGGAAAAGACCGAGAAGGAGAGAAAATAAAAATTATCGTTCCGTTCCGTTCCTACCCGACGCGAAATTGAAAATTCCAAAAAAAATAGCAATAAAATTGAAAAAATTAAAATATACCATTATGGCTTCATTTCAAGCCAAAATAGGTTGGAAAATTCCGAGAAAGAGAAAAAATAAAAATTATCGGTCCGTTCCGTTCCTACACGACGCGTAATAGAAAATTCCAAAAAAATAGCAAAAAAATTAAAAAAGTTAAAAAACACCATTGTGGCTTCTTTTCAAGCCAAAATAGGTTGGAAAATGTAGACAAAGAGAGAAAATAAAAATTGTCGTTTCGGTCCTTTCCGTTCCTGCACGACGCTTAATAGAAAATTATAAAAAAATTGTAAAAAAATTAAAAAATACCATTATGGCTTCCTTTCAAGCATAAATAGGTTTGGAAAGGCTGAGAAAGAGAGAAAATAATAATTATCGTTCCGTTCCGTTCCTATCCGACGCTAAATAGAAAATTTTAAAAAAATAGCAAAAAAATTCGAAAAATTAAAAAAATACCATTATGGCTTACTTTTAAGCCAAAGCAGGTTGGAAAAGGCCAAGAATGAGAGAAAATAAAAATTATCGTTCCGTTCCGTTCCATTCCTACACGACGCGTAATAGAAAAATCCAAAAAAATTGCAAAAAAATTTAAAAAGTTAATAAATACCGTTATGGCTTCTTTTCAAGTCAAAATAGGTTTGAAAAGGCCGAGAATGAGAGAAAACAAAAATTATCGTTCCGTTCCGTTCCTACCCGACGCTAAATAGAAAATTTTAAAAAAATAGCAAAAAAATTCGAAAAATTAAAAAAATACCATTATGGCATCCTTTCAAGCCAAAACAGGTTGGAAAAGACCGAGAATGAGAGAAAATAAAAATTATCGTTCCGTTCCGTTCCTACCCGACGCTAAATAAAAAATTTTAAAAAAATAGCAAAAAAATTCGAAAAATTAAAAAAATACCATTATGGCTTCCTTTCAAGCAAAAAGAGGTTGGAAAAGACCGAGAAGGAGAGAAAATAAAAATTATCGTTCCGTTCCGTTCCTACCCGACGCGAAGTTGAGAATTCCAAAAAAAATAGCAATAAAATTGAAAAAATTAAAATGTACCATTAAGGCTTCATTTCATGCCAAAACAGGTTGGAAAATGCCGAGAAAGAGAAAAAATAAAAATTATTGTTCCGTTCCGCTCCTACCCGACGCTAAATGGAAAATATTAAAAAAATAGCAAAAAAATTCAAAAAATTAAAAAAATACCATTATGGCTTCCTTTCAAGCCAAAACAGGTGGGAAAAGGCCGAGAATGAGAGAAAATAAAAATTATCAATCCGTTCCGTTCCGTTCCTACACGACGCGTAATAGAAAAATCCAAAAAAATTGCAAAAAAATTAAAAAAGTTAATAAATACCGTTATGGCTTCTTTTCAAGTCAAAATAGGTTTGAAAAGGCCGAGAAGGAGAGAAAATAATAATTATCGGTCCGTTCCGTTCCTACACGACGCGTAATAGAAAATTCCAAAAAAATAGCAAAAAAATTAAAAAAGTTAAAAAACACATTGTGGCTTCTTTTCAAGCCAAAATAGGTTGGAAAATGTGGAGAAAGAGAGAAAATAAAAATTGTCGTTTCGGTCCTTTCCGTTCCTGCACGACGCTTAATAGAAAATTTTAAAAAAATAGTAAAAAAATAGTAAAAAATACCAATATGGCTTCCTTTCAAGCATAAATAGGTTTGAAAGGCCGAGAAAGAGAGAAAATAATAATTATCGTTCCGTTCCGTTCCTACCCGACGCTAAATAAAAAATTTTAAAAAAATAGCAAAAAAATTCGAAAAATTAAAAAAATACCATTATGGCTTCCTCTCAAGCCAAAACAGGTTGGAAAAGACCTAGAAGGAGAGAAAATAAAAATTATCGTTCCGTTCCGTTCCTACCCGACGCGAAATTGAAAATTCCAAAAAAATAGCAATGAAGTTGAAAAAATTAAAATATACCATTATGGCTTCATATCAAGCCAAAATAGGTTGGAAAATGCCCAGAAAGAGAAAAAATAAAAATTATCGTTCCGTTCCGTTCCTACAAGACGCGTTATAGAAAATTCCAAAAAAATAGCAAAAAAATTAAAAAAGTTAAACAATACCATTATGGCTTCTTTTCAAGCCAAAATAGGTTGGAAAACGCAGCGAAAGAGAGAAAAATAAAATTGTCGTTTCGGTCCGTTCCGTTCCTGCACGACGCCTAATAGAAAATTTTAAAAAAATAGTAAAAAAATTAAAAAATACCAATATGGCTTCCTTTCAAGCGTAAATAGGTTTGAAAGGCCGAGAAAGAGATAAAATAAAAATTATCGTTCCGTTCCGTTCCTACCCGACGCGAAGTTGAGAATTCCAAAAAAAATAGCAATAAAATTGAAAAAATTAAAATATACCATTAAGGCTTCATTTCAAGCCAAAACAGGTTGGAAAATGCCGAGAAAGAGAAAAAATAAAAATTATTGTTCCGTTCCGCTCCTACCCGACGCTAAATGGAAAATATTAAAAAAATAGCAAAAAAATTCAAAAAATTAAAAAAAATACCATTATGGCTTCCTTTCAAGCCAAAACAGGTTGGAAAAGGCCGAGAATGAGAGAAAATAAAAATTATCAATCCGTTCCGTTCCGTTCCTACACGACGCGTAATAGAAAAATCCAAAAAAATTGCAAAAAAATTAAAAAAGTTAATAAATACCGTTATGGCTTCTTTTCAAGTCAAAATAGGTTTGAAAAGGCCGAGAAGGAGAGAAAATAATAATTATCGGTCCGTTCCGTTCCTACACGACGCGTAATAGAAAATTCCAAAAAAATAGCAAAAAAATTAAAAAAGTTAAAAAACACATTGTGGCTTCTTTTCAAGCCAAAATAGGTTGGAAAATGTGGAGAAAGAGAGAAAATAAAAATTGTCGTTTCGGTCATTTCCGTTCCTGCACGACGCTTAATAGAAAATTTTAAAAAAATAGTAAAAAAATAAAAAAATACCAATATGGCTTCCTTTCAAGCATAAATAGGTTTGAAAGGCCGAGAAAGAGAGAAAATAATAATTATCGTTCCGTTCCGTTCCTACCCGACGCTAAATAAAAAATTTTAAAAAAATAGCAAAAAAATTCGAAAAATTAAAAAAATACCATTATGGCTTCCTCTCAAGCCAAAACAGGCTGGAAAAGACCTAGAAGGAGAGAAAATAAAAATTATCGTTCCGTTCCGTTCCTACCCGACGCGAAATTGATAATTCCAAAAAAATAGCAATGAAATTGAAAAAATTAAAATATACCATTATGGCTTCATATCAAGCCAAAATAGGTTGGAAAATGCCCAGAAAGAGAAAAAATAAAAATTATCGTTCCGTTCCGTTCCTACAAGACGCGTTATAGAAAATTCCAAAAAAATAGCAAAAAAATTAAAAAAGTTAAAAAACACCATTATGGCTTCTTTTCAAGCCAAAATTGGTTGGAAAACGCAGAGAAAGAGAGAAAATAAAAATTGTCGTTTCGTTCCTTTCCGTTCCTGCACGACGCCTAATAGAAAATTTTAAAAAAATAGCAAAAAAATTCGAAAAATTAAAAAAATACCATTATGGCTTCCTTTCAAGCCAAAAGAGGTTGGAAAAGACCGAGAAGGAGAGAAAATAAAAATTATCGTTCCGTTCCGTTCCTACCCGACGCGAAATTGAGAATTCCAAAAAAAATAGCAATAAAATTGAAAAAATTAAAATATACCATTAAGGCTTCATTTCAAACCAAAATAGGTTGGAAAATGCCGAGAAAGAGAAAAAATAAAAATTATCGGTCCGTTCCGTTCCTACACGACGCGTAATAGAAAAATCCAAAAAAATTAAAAAAGTTAATAAATACCGTTATGGTTTCTTTTCAAGTCAAAATTGGTTTGAAAAGGCCGAGAATGAGAGAAAATAATAATTATCGTTCCTTTCCTTTCCTACTCAACCCTAAATAAAAAATTTTAAAAAAATGGCAAAAAAATTAAAAAAATTAAAAAAAATACCATTATGGCTTCATTTCAAGCCAAAACAGGTTGGAAAAGACCTAGAAGGAGAGAAAATAAAAATTATCGTTCCGTTCCGTTCCTACCCGACGCGAAATTGAAAATTCCAAAAAAATAGCAATGAAATTGAAAAAATTAAAATATACCATTATGGCTTCATATCAAGCCAAAATAGGTTGGAAAATGCCCAGAAAGAGAAAAAATAAAAATTATCGTTCCGTTCCGTTCCTACAAGACGCGTTATAGAAAATTCCAAAAAAATAGCAAAAAAATTAAAAAAGTTAAAAAACACCATTATGGCTTCTTTTCAAGCCAAAATTGGTTGGAAAACGCAGAGAAAGAGAGAAAATAAAAATTGTCGTTTCGTTCCTTTCCGTTCCTGCACGACGCCTAATAGAAAATTTTAAAAAAATAGCAAAAAAATTCGAAAAATTAAAAAAATACCATTATGGCTTCCTTTCAAGCCAAAAGAGGTTGGAAAAGACCGAGAAGGAGAGAAAATAAAAATTATCGTTCCGTTCCGTTCCTACCCGACGCGAAATTGAGAATTCCAAAAAAAATAGCAATAAAATTGAAAAAATTAAAATATACCATTAAGGCTTCATTTCAAGCCAAAATAGGTTGGAAAATGCCGAGAAAGAGAAAAAATAAAAATTATCGGTCCGTTCCGTTCCTACACGACGCGTAATAGAAAAATCCAAAAAAATTGCAAAAAAATTTAAAAAGTTAATAAATACCGTTATGGCTTCTTTTCAAGTCAAAATTGGTTTGAAAAGGCCGAGAAGGAGAGAAAATAATAATTATCGTTCCTTTCCGTTCCTACTCGACCCTAAATAAAAAATTTTAAAAAAATGGCAAAAAAATTAAAAAAATTAAAAAAAATACCATTATGGCTTCATTTCAAGCCAAAACAGGTTGGAAAAGACCTAGAAGGAGAGAAAATAAAAATTATCGTTCCGTTCCGTTCCTACCCGACGCGAAATTGAAAATTCCAAAAAAATAGCAATGAAATTGAAAAAATTAAAATATACCATTATGGCTTCATATCAAGCCAAAATAGGTTGGAAAATGCCCAGAAAGAGAAAAAATAAAAATTATCGTTCCGTTCCGTTCCTACAAGACGCGTTATAGAAAATTCCAAAAAAATAGCAAAAAAATTAAAAAAGTTAAAAAACACCATTATGGCTTCTTTTCAAGCCAAAATTGGTTGGAAAACGCAGAGAAAGAGAGAAAATAAAAATTGTCGTTTCGTTCCTTTCCGTTCCTGCACGACGCCTAATAGAAAATTTTAAAAAAATAGCAAAAAAATTCGAAAAATTAAAAAAAATACCATTATGGCTTCCTTTCAAGCCAAAAGAGGTTGGAAAAGACCGAGAAGGAGAGAAAATAAAAATTATCGTTCCGTTCCGTTCCTACCCGACGCGAAATTGAGAATTCCAAAAAAAATAGCAATAAAATTGAAAAAATTAAAATATACCATTAAGGCTTCATTTCAAGCCAAAATAGGTTGGAAAATGCCGAGAAAGAGAAAAAATAAAAATTATCGGTCCGTTCCGTTCCTACACGACGCGTAATAGAAAAATCCAAAAAAATTGCAAAAAAATTTAAAAAGTTAATAAATACCGTTATGGCTTCTTTTCAAGTCAAAATTGGTTTGAAAAGGCCGAGAAGGAGAGAAAATAATAATTATCGTTCCTTTCCGTTCCTACTCGACACTAAATAGAAAATTTTAAAAAAATAGCAAAAAAATTAAAAAATACCAATATGGCTTCCTTTCAAGCATAAATAGGTTTGAAAGGCCGAGAAAGAGAGAAAATAATAATTATCGTTCCGTTCCGTTCCTACCCGACGCTAAATAAAAAATTTTAAAAAAATAGCAAAAAAATTCGAAAAATTAAAAAAATACCATTATGGCTTCCTCTCAAGCCAAAACAGGTTGGAAAAGACCTAGAAGGAGAGAAAATAAAAATTATCGTTCTGTTCCGTTCCTACCCGACGCGAAATTGAAAATTCCAAAAAAAATAGCAATGAAATTGAAAAAATTAAAATATACCATTATGGCTTCATTTCAAGCCAAAATAGGTTGGAAAATGCCGAGAAAGAGAAAAAATAAAAATTATCGGTCCGTTCCGTTCCTACACGACGCATAATATAAAATTCCAAAAAAATAGCAAAAAAATTAAAAAAGTTAAACAACACCATTATGGCTTCTTTTCAAGCCAAAATAGGTTGGAAAACGCAGCGAAAGAGAGAAAATAAAAATTGTCGTTTCGGTCCGTTCCGTTCCTGCACGACGCCTAATAGAAAATTTTAAAAAAATAGTAAAAAAATTAAAAAATACCAATATGGCTTCCTTTCAAGCATAAATAGGTTTGAAAGGCCGAGAAAGAGAGAAAATAATAATTATCGTTCCGTTCCGTTCCTTCCCGACGCTAAATAAAAAATTTTAAAAAAATAGCAAAAAAATTCGAAAAATTAAAAAAATACCATTATGGCTTCCTCTCAAGCCAAAACAGGTTGGAAAAGACCGAGAAGGAGAGAAAATAAAAATTATCGTTCCGTTCCGTTCCTACCCGACGCGAAATTGAAAATTCCAAAAAAAATAGCAATAAAATTGAAAAAATTAAAATATACCATTATGGCTTCATTTCAAGCCAAAATAGGTTGGAAAATGCCGAGAAAGAGAAAAAATAAAAATTATCGGTCCGTTCCGTTCCTACACGACGCGTAATAGAAAATTCCAAAAAAATAGCAAAAAAATTAAAAAAGTTAAAAAACACCATTGTGGCTTCTTTTCAAGCCAAAATAGGTTGGAAAATGTAGACAAAGAGAGAAAATAAAAATTGTCGTTTCGGTCCTTTCCGTTCCTGCACGACGCTTAATAGAAAATTATAAAAAAATTGTAAAAAAATTAAAAAATACCATTATGGCTTCCTTTCAAGCATAAATAGGTTTGGAAAGGCTAAGAAAGAGAGAAAATAATAATTATCGTTCCGTTCCGTTCCTACCCGACGCTAAATAGAAAATTTTAAAAAAATAGCAAAAAAATTCGAAAAATTAAAAAAATACCATTATGGCTTCCTTTTAAGCCAAAGCAGGTTGGAAAAGGCCAAGAATGAGAGAAAATAAAAATTATCGTTCCGTTCCGTTCCATTCCTACACGACGCGTAATAGAAAAATCCAAAAAAATTGCAAAAAAATTTAAAAAGTTAATAAATACCGTTATGGCTTCTTTTCAAGTCAAAATAGGTTTGAAAAGGCCGAGAATGAGAGAAAACAAAAATTATCGTTCCGTTTCGTTCCTACCCGACGCTAAATAGAAAATTTTAAAAAAATAGCAAAAAAATTCGAAAAATTAAAAAAATACCATTATGGCATCCTTTCAAGCCAAAACAGGTTGGAAAAGACCGAGAATGAGAGAAAATAAAAATTATCGTTCCGTTCCGTTCCTACCCGACGCTAAATAAAAAATTTTAAAAAAATAGCAAAAAAATTCGAAAAATTAAAAAAATACCATTATGACTTCCTCTCAAGCCAAAACAGGTTGGAAAAGACCTAGAAGGAGAGAAAATAAAAATTCTCGGTCCGTTCCGTTCCTACACGACGCGTAATAGAAAATTCCAAAAAAATAGCAAAAAAATTAAAAAAGTTAAACAATACCATTATGGCTTCTTTTCAAGCCAAAATAGGTTGGAAAACGCAGCGAAAGAGAGAAAATAAAAATTGTCGTTTCGGTCCGTTCCGTTCCTGCACGACGCCTAATAGAAAATTTTAAAAAAATAGTAAAAAAATTAAAAAATACCAATATGGCTTCCTTTCAAGCGTAAATAGGTTTGAAAGGCCGAGAAAGAGATAAAATAATAATTATCGTTCCGTTCCGTTCCTACCCGACGCTAAATAAAAAATTTTAAAAAAATAGCAAAAAAATTCGAAAAATTAAAAAAATACCATTATGGCTTCCTTTCAAGCAAAAAGAGGTTGGAAAAGACCGAGAAGGAGAGAAAATAAAAATTATCGTTCCGTTCCGTTCCTACCCGACGCGAAGTTGAGAATTCCAAAAAAAATAGCAATAAAATTGAAAAAATTAAAATGTACCATTAAGGCTTCATTTCAAGCCAAAACAGGTTGGAAAATGCCGAGAAAGAGAAAAAATAAAAATTATTGTTCCGTTCCGCTCCTACCCGACGCTAAATGGAAAATATTAAAAAAATAGCAAAAAAATTCAAAAAATTAAAAAAAATACCATTATGGCTTCCTTTCAAGCCAAAACAGGTTGGAAAAGGCCGAGAATGAGAGAAAATAAAAATTATCGTTCCGTTCCGTTCCGTTCCTACACGACGCTTAATAGAAAAATCCAAAAAAATTGCAAAAAAATTAAAAAAGTTAATAAATACCGTTATGGCTTCTTTTCAAGTCAAAATAGGTTTGAAAAGGCCGAGAAGGAGAGAAAATAATAATTATCGGTCCGTTCCGTTCCTACACGACGCGTAATAGAAAATTCCAAAAAAATAGCAAAAAAATTAAAAAAGTTAAAAAACACATTGTGGCTTCTTTTCAAGCCAAAATAGGTTGGAAAATGTGGAGAAAGAGAGAAAATAAAAATTGTCGTTTCGGTCCTTTCCGTTCCTGCACGACGCTTAATAGAAAATTTTAAAAAAATAGTAAAAAAATAGTAAAAAATACCAATATGGCTTCCTTTCAAGCATAAATAGGTTTGAAAGGCCGAGAAAGAGAGAAAATAATAATTATCGTTCCGTTCCGTTCCTACCCGACGCTAAATAAAAAATTTTAAAAAAATAGCAAAAAAATTCGAAAAATTAAAAAAATACCATTATGGCTTCCTCTCAAGCCAAAACAGGTTGGAAAAGACCTAGAAGGAGAGAAAATAAAAATTATCGTTCCGTTCCGTTCCTACCCGACGCGAAATTGAAAATTCCAAAAAAATAGCAATGAAGTTGAAAAAATTAAAATATACCATTATGGCTTCATATCAAGCCAAAATAGGTTGGAAAATGCCCAGAAAGAGAAAAAATAAAAATTATCGTTCCGTTCCGTTCCTACAAGACGCATTATAGAAAATTCCAAAAAAATAGCAAAAAAATTAAAAAAGTTAAAAAACACCATTATGGCTTCTTTTCAAGCCAAAATTGGTTGGAAAACGCAGAGAAAGAGAGAAAATAAAAATTGTCGTTTCGTTCCTTTCCGTTCCTGCACGACGCCTAATAGAAAATTTTAAAAAAATAGCAAAAAAATTCGAAAATTAAAAAAATACCATTATGGCTTCCTTTCAAGCCAAAAGAGGTTGGAAAAGACCGAGAAGGAGAGAAAATAAAAATTATCGTTCCGTTCCGTTCCTACCCGACGCGAAATTGAGAATTCCAAAAAAAATAGCAATAAAATTGAAAAAATTAAAATATACCATTAAGGCTTCATTTCAAGCCAAAACAGGTTGGAAAATGCCGAGAAAGAGAAAAAATAAAAATTATTCTTCCGTTCCGCTCCTACCCGACGCTAAATGGAAAATTTTAAAAAAATAGCAAAAAAATTCAAAAAACAAAAAAAAATACCATTATGGCTTCCTTTCAAGCCAAAACAGGTTGGAAAAGGCCGAGAATGAGAGAAAATAAAAATTATCGTTCCGTTCCGTTCCGTTCCTACAAGACGCGTTATAGAAAATTCCAAAAAAATAGCAAAAAAATTAAAAAAGGTTAAAAAACACATTGTGGCTTCTTTTCAAGCCAAAATAGGTTGGAAAATGTGGAGAAAGAGAGAAAATAAAAATTGTCGTTTCGGTCCTTTCCGTTCCAGCACGACGCTTAATAGAAAATTTTAAAAAAATAGTAAAAAAATAAAAAAATACCAATATGGCTTCCTTTCAAGCATAAATAGGTTTGAAAGGCCGAGAAAGAGAGAAAATAATAATTATCGTTCCGTTCTGTTCCTACCCGACGCTAAATAAAAAATTTTAAAAAAATAGCAAAAAAATTCGAAAAATTAAAAAAATACCATTATGACTTCCTCTCAAGCCAAAACAGGTTGGAAAAGACCTAGAAGGAGAGAAAATAAAAATTATCGTTCCGTTCCGTTCCTACCCGACGCGAAATTGAAAATTCCAAAAAAATAGCAATGAAATTGAAAAAATTAAAATATACCATTATGGCTTCATATCAAGCCAAAATAGGTTGGAAAATGCCCAGAAAGAGAAAAAATAAAAATTATCGTTCCGTTCCGTTCCTACAAGACGCGTTATAGAAAATTCCAAAAAAATAGCAAAAAAATTAAAAAAGTTAAAAAACACCATTATGGCTTCTTTTCAAGCCAAAATTGGTTGGAAAACGCAGAGAAAGAGAGAAAATAAAAATTGTCGTTTCGTTCCTTTCCGTTCCTGCACGACGCCTAATAGAAAATTTTAAAAAAATAGCAAAAAAATTCGAAAAATTAAAAAAAATACCATTATGGCTTCCTTTCAAGCCAAAAGAGGTTGGAAAAGACCGAGAAGGAGAGAAAATAAAAATTATCGTTCCGTTCCGTTCCGTTCCTACCCGACGCGAAATTGAGAATTCCAAAAAAAATAGCAATAAAATTGAAAAAATTAAAATATACCATTAAGGCTTCATTTCAAGCCAAAATAGGTTGGAAAATGCCGAGAAAGAGAAAAAATAAAAATTATCGGTCCGTTCCGTTCCTACACGACGCGTAATAGAAAAATCCAAAAAAATTGCAAAAAAATTTAAAAAGTTAATAAATACCGTTATGGCTTCTTTTCAAGTCAAAATTGGTTTGAAAAGGCCGAGAAGGAGAGAAAATAATAATTATCGTTCCTTTCCGTTCCTACTCGACACTAAATAGAAAATTTTAAAAAAATAGCAAAAAAATTAAAAAATACCAATATGGCTTCCTTTCAAGCATAAATAGGTTTGAAAGGCCGAGAAAGAGAGAAAATAATAATTATCGTTCCGTTCCGTTCCTACCCGACGCTAAATAAAAAATTTTAAAAAAATAGCAAAAAAATTCGAAAAATTAAAAAAATACCATTATGGCTTCCTTTCAAGCCAAAACAGGTTGGAAAAGACCGAGAAGGAGAGAAAATAAAAATTATCGTTCCGTTCCGTTCCTACCCGACGCTAAATAGAAAATTTTAAAAAAATAGCAAAAAAATTCGAAAAATTAAAAAAATACCATTATGGCTTCCTTTCAAGCCAAAACAGGTTGGAAAAGACCGAGAAGGAGAGAAAATAAAAATTATCGTTCCGTTCCGTTCCTACCCGACGCGAAAATGAGAATTCCAAAAAAAAATAGCAATAAAATTGAAAAAATTAAAATATACCATTAAGGCTTCATTTCAAGCCAAAACAGGTTGGAAAATGCCGAGAAAGAGAAAAAATAAAAATTATTGTTCCGTTCCGCTCTTACCCGACGCTAAATGGAAAATTTTAAAAAAAATAGCAAAAAAATTCGAAAAATTAAAAAAAATACCATTATGGCTTCCTTTCAAGCCAAAACAGGTTGGAAAAGGCCGAGAATGAGAGAAAATAAAAATTATCGTTCCGTTCCGTTCTGTTCCTACACGGCGCGTAATAGAAAAATCCAAAAAAATTGCAAAAAAATTAAAAAAGTTAATAAATACCGTTATGGCTTCTTTTCAAGTCAAAATAGGTTTGAAAAGGCCGAGAAGGAGAGAAAATAATAATTACCGTTCCGTTCCGTTCCTACTCGACACCAAATAGAAAATTTTAAAAAAATAGCAAAAAAATTAAAAAAATTAAAAAAAATACCATTATGGCTTCCTTTCAAGCCAAAACAGGTTGGAAAAGGCCGAGAATGAGAGAAAATAGAAATTATCGTTCCGTTCCGTTCCTACCCGACGCTAAATAGAAAATTTTAAAAAAATAGCAAAAAAATTCGAAAAATTAAAAAAATACCATTATGGCTTCCTTTCAAGCCAAAACAGGTTGGAAAAGACCGAGAAGGAGAGAAAATAAAAATTATCGTTCCGTTCCGTTCCTACCCGACGCGAAATTGAAAATTCCAAAAAAAATAGCAATAAAATTGAAAAAATTAAAATATACCATTATGGCTTCATTTCAAGCCAAAATAGGTTGGAAAATGCCGAGAAAGAGAAAAAATAAAAATTATTGTTCCGTTCCGCTCCTACCCGACGCTAAATGGAAAATTTTAAAAAAATAGCAAAAAAATTCGAAAAATTAAAAAAAATACCATTATGGCTTCCTTTCAAGCCAAAACAGGTTGGAAAAGGCCGAGAATGAGAGAAAATAAAAATTATCGTTCCGTTCCGTTCCTACCCGACGCTAAATAGAAAATTTTAAAAAAATAGCAAAAAAATTCGAAAAATTAAAAAAATACCATTATGGCTTCCTTTCAAGCCAGAAGAGGTTGGAAAAGACCGAGAAGGAGAGAAAATAAAAATTATCGTTCCGTTCCGTTCCTACCCGATGCGAAATTGAGAATTCCAAAAAAAATAGCAATAAAATTGAAAAAATTAAAATATACCATTAAGGCTTCATTTCAAGCCAAAACAGGTTGGAAAATGCCGAGAAAGAGAAAAAATAAAAATTATTGTTCCGTTCCGCTCCTACCCGACGCTAAATGGAAAATTTTAAAAAAATAGCAAAAAAATTCAAAAAACAAAAAAAAATACCATTATGGCTTCCTTTCAAGCCAAAACAGGTTGGAAAAGGCCGAGAATGAGAGAAAATAAAAATTATCGTTCCGTTCCGCTCCTACCCGACGCTAAATAGAAAATTTTAAAAAAATAGCAAAAAAATTCGAAAAATTAAAAAAATACCATTATGGCTTCCTTTCAAGCAAAAAGAGGTTGGAAAAGACCGAGAAGGAGAGAAAATAAAAATTATCGTTCCGTTCCGTTCCTACCCGACGCGAAGTTGAGAATTCCAAAAAAAATAGCAATAAAATTGAAAAAATTAAAATGTACCATTAAGGCTTCATTTCAAGCCAAAACAGGTTGGAAAATGCCGAGAAAGAGAAAAAATAAAAATTATTGTTCCGTTCCGCTCCTACCCGACGCTAAATGGAAAATATTAAAAAAATAGCAAAAAAATTCAAAAAATTAAAAAAAATACCATTATGGCTTCCTTTCAAGCCAAAACAGGTGGGAAAAGGCCGAGAATGAGAGAAAATAAAAATTATCGTTCCTTTCCGTTCCGTTCCTACACGACGCGTAATAGAAAAATCCAAAAAAATTGCAAAAAAATTAAAAAAGTTAATAAATACCGTTATGGCTTCTTTTCAAGTCAAAATAGGTTTGAAAAGGCCGAGAAGGAGAGAAAATAATAATTATCGGTCCGTTCCGTTCCTACACGACGCGTAATAGAAAATTCCAAAAAAATAGCAAAAAAATTAAAAAAGTTAAAAAACACATTGTGGCTTCTTTTCAAGCCAAAATAGGTTGGAAAATGTGGAGAAAGAGAGAAAATAAAAATTGTCGTTTCGGTCCTTTCCGTTCCTGCACGACGCTTAATAGAAAATTTTAAAAAAATAGTAAAAAAATAGTAAAAAATACCAATATGGCTTCCTTTCAAGCATAAATAGGTTTGAAAGGCCGAGAAAGAGAGAAAATAATAATTATCGTTCCGTTCCGTTCCTACCCGACGCTAAATAAAAAATTTTAAAAAAATAGCAAAAAAATTCGAAAAATTAAAAAAATACCATTATGGCTTCCTCTCAAGCCAAAACAGGTTGGAAAAGACCTAGAAGGAGAGAAAATAAAAATTATCGTTCCGTTCCGTTCCTACCCGACGCGAAATTGAAAATTCCAAAAAAATAGCAATGAAGTTGAAAAAATTAAAATATACCATTATGGCTTCATATCAAGCCAAAATAGGTTGGAAAATGCCCAGAAAGAGAAAAAATAAAAATTATCGTTCCGTTCCGTTCCTACCCGACGCTAAATAAAAAATTTTAAAAAAATAGCAAAAAAATTCGAAAAATTAAAAAAATACCATTATGGCTTCCTCTCAAGCCAAAAGAGGTTGGAAAAGACCGAGAAGGAGAGAAAATAAAAATTATCGTTCCGTTCCGTTCCTACCCGGCGCGAAATTGAAAATTCCAAAAAAAATAGCAATAAAATTGAAAAAATTAAAATATACCATTATGGCTTCATTTCAAGCCAAAATAGGTTGGAAAATGCCCAGAAAGAGAAAAAATAAAAATTATCGTTCCGTTCCGTTCCTACAAGACGCGTTATAGAAAATTCCAAAAAAATAGCAAAAAAATTAAAAAAGTTAAAAAACACCATTATGGCTTCTTTTCAAGCCAAAATTGGTTGGAAAACGCAGAGAAAGAGAGAAAATAAACATTGTCGTTTCGTTCCTTTCCGTTCCTGCACGACGCCTAATAGAAAATTTTAAAAAAATAGCAAAAAAATTCGAAAAATTAAAAAAATACCATTATGGCTTCCTTTCAAGCCAAAAGAGGTTGGAAAAGACCGAGAAGGAGAGAAAATAAAAATTATCGTTCCGTTCCGTTCCTACCCGACGCGAAATTGAGAATTCCAAAAAAAATAGCAATAAAATTGAAAAAATTAAAATATACCATTAAGGCTTCATTTCAAGCCAAAATAGGTTGGAAAATGCCGAGAAAGAGAAAAAATAAAAATTATCGGTCCGTTCCGTTCCTACACGACGCGTAATAGAAAATTCCAAAAAAATAGCAAAAAAATTAAAAAAGTTAAAAAACACCATTATGGCTTCTTTTCAAGCCAAAATTGGTTGGAAAACGCAGAGAAAGAGAGAAAATAAAAATTGTCGTTTCGTTCCTTTCCGTTCCTGCACGACGCCTAATAGAAAATTTTAAAAAAATAGCAAAAAAATTCGAAAAATTAAAAAAAATACCATTATGGCTTCCTTTCAAGCCAAAAGAGGTTGGAAAAGACCGAGAAGGAGAGAAAATAAAAATTATCGTTCCGTTCCGTTCCTACCCGACGCGAAATTGAGAATTCCAAAAAAAATAGCAATAAAATTGAAAAAATTAAAATATACCATTAAGGCTTCATTTCAAGCCAAAATAGGTTGGAAAATGCCGAGAAAGAGAAAAAATAAAAATTATCGGTCCGTTCCGTTCCTACACGACGCGTAATAGAAAAATCCAAAAAAATTGCAAAAAAATTTAAAAAGTTAATAAATACCGTTATGGCTTCTTTTCAAGTCAAAATTGGTTTGAAAAGGCCGAGAAGGAGAGAAAATAATAATTATCGTTCCTTTCCGTTCCTACTCGACCCTAAATAAAAAATTTTAAAAAAATGGCAAAAAAATTAAAAAAATTAAAAAAAATACCATTATGGCTTCATTTCAAGCCAAAACAGGTTGGAAAAGACCTAGAAGGAGAGAAAATAAAAATTATCGTTCCGTTCCGTTCCTACCCGACGCGAAATTGAAAATTCCAAAAAAATAGCAATGAAATTGAAAAAATTAAAATATACCATTATGGCTTCATATCAAGCCAAAATAGGTTGGAAAATGCCCAGAAAGAG
Organism: Quercus wislizeni; assembly: GCA_023055345.1. Taxonomy (NCBI): domain Eukaryota; kingdom Viridiplantae; phylum Streptophyta; class Magnoliopsida; order Fagales; family Fagaceae; genus Quercus; species Quercus wislizeni. The sequence continues at coordinate 5,924,369 of JALGQJ010000019.1, read as the reverse complement.
AAAAAATAAAAATTATCGTTCCGTTCCGTTCCTACAAGACGCGTTATAGAAAATTCCAAAAAAATAGCAAAAAAATTAAAAAAGTTAAAAAACACCATTATGGCTTCTTTTCAAGCCAAAATTGGTTGGAAAACGCAGAGAAAGAGAGAAAATAAAAATTGTCGTTTCGTTCCTTTCCGTTCCTGCACGACGCCTAATAGAAAATTTTAAAAAAATAGCAAAAAAATTCGAAAAATTAAAAAAAATACCATTATGGCTTCCTTTCAAGCCAAAAGAGGTTGGAAAAGACCGAGAAGGAGAGAAAATAAAAATTATCGTTCCGTTCCGTTCCTACCCGACGCGAAATTGAGAAATCCAAAAAAAATAGCAATAAAATTGAAAAAATTAAAATATACCATTAAGGCTTCATTTCAAGCCAAAATAGGTTGGAAAATGCCGAGAAAGAGAAAAAATAAAAATTATCGGTCCGTTCCGTTCCTACACGACGCGTAATAGAAAAATCCAAAAAAATTGCAAAAAAATTTAAAAAGTTAATAAATACCGTTATGGCTTCTTTTCAAGTCAAAATTGGTTTGAAAAGGCCGAGAAGGAGAGAAAATAATAATTATCGTTCCTTTCCGTTCCTACTCGACACTAAATAGAAAATTTTAAAAAAATAGCAAAAAAATTAAAAAATACCAATATGGCTTCCTTTCAAGCATAAATAGGTTTGAAAGGCCGAGAAAGAGAGAAAATAATAATTATCGTTCCGTTCCGTTCCTACCCGACGCTAAATAAAAAATTTTAAAAAAATAGCAAAAAAATTCGAAAAATTAAAAAAATACCATTATGGCTTCCTCTCAAGCCAAAACAGGTTGGAAAAGACCTAGAAGGAGAGAAAATAAAAATTATCGTTCCGTTCCGTTCCTACCCGACGCGAAATTGAAAATTCCAAAAAAAATAGCAATGAAATTGAAAAAATTAAAATATACCATTATGGCTTCATTTCAAGCCAAAATAGGTTGGAAAATGCCGAGAAAGAGAAAAAATAAAAATTATCGGTCCGTTCCGTTCCTACACGACGCATAATATAAAATTCCAAAAAAATAGCAAAAAAATTAAAAAAGTTAAACAACACCATTATGGCTTCTTTTCAAGACAAAATAGGTTGGAAAACGCAGCGAAAGAGAGAAAATAAAAATTGTCGTTTCGGTCCGTTCCGTTCCTGCACGACGCCTAATAGAAAATTTTAAAAAAATAGTAAAAAAATTAAAAAATACCAATATGGCTTCCTTTCAAGCATAAATAGGTTTGAAAGGCCGAGAAAGAGAGAAAATAATAATTATCGTTCCGTTCCGTTCCTTCCCGACGCTAAATAAAAAATTTTAAAAAAATAGCAAAAAAATTCGAAAAATTAAAAAAATACCATTATGGCTTCCTCTCAAGCCAAAACAGGTTGGAAAAGACCGAGAAGGAGAGAAAATAAAAATTATCGTTCCGTTCCGTTCCTACCCGACGCGAAATTGAAAATTCCAAAAAAAATAGCAATAAAATTGAAAAAATTAAAATATACCATTATGGCTTCATTTCAAGCCAAAATAGGTTGGAAAATGCCGAGAAAGAGAAAAAATAAAAATTATCGGTCCGTTCCGTTCCTACACGACGCGTAATAGAAAATTCCAAAAAAATAGCAAAAAAATTAAAAAAGTTAAAAAACACCATTGTGGCTTCTTTTCAAGCCAAAATAGGTTGGAAAATGTAGACAAAGAGAGAAAATAAAAATTGTCGTTTCGGTCCTTTCCGTTCCTGCACGACGCTTAATAGAAAATTATAAAAAAATTGTAAAAAAATTAAAAAATACCATTATGGCTTCCTTTCAAGCATAAATAGGTTTGGAAATGCTGAGAAAGAGAGAAAATAATAATTATCGTTCCGTTCCGTTCCTACCCGACGCTAAATAGAAAATTTTAAAAAAATAGCAAAAAAATTCGAAAAATTAAAAAAATACCATTATGGCTTCCTTTTAAGCCAAAGCAGGTTGGAAAAGGCCAAGAATGAGAGAAAATAAAAATTATCGTTCCGTTCCGTTCCATTCCTACACGACGCGTAATAGAAAAATCCAAAAAAATTGCAAAAAAATTTAAAAAGTTAATAAATACCGTTATGGCTTCTTTTCAAGTCAAAATAGGTTTGAAAAGGCCGAGAATGAGAGAAAACAAAAATTATCGTTCCGTTCCGTTCCTACCCGACGCTAAATAGAAAATTTTAAAAAAATAGCAAAAAAATTCGAAAAATTAAAAAAATACCATTATGGCATCCTTTCAAGCCAAAACAGGTTGGAAAAGACCGAGAATGAGAGAAAATAAAAATTATCGTTCCGTTCCGTTCCTACCCGACGCTAAATAAAAAATTTTAAAAAAATAGCAAAAAAATTCGAAAAATTAAAAAAATACCATTATGACTTCCTCTCAAGCCAAAACAGGTTGGAAAAGACCTAGAAGGAGAGAAAATAAAAATTCTCGGTCCGTTCCGTTCCTACACGACGCGTAATAGAAAATTCCAAAAAAATAGCAAAAAAATTAAAAAAGTTAAACAATACCATTATGGCTTCTTTTCAAGCCAAAATAGGTTGGAAAACGCAGCGAAAGAGAGAAAATAAAAATTGTCGTTTCGGTCCGTTCCGTTCCTGCACGACGCCTAATAGAAAATTTTAAAAAAATAGTAAAAAAATTAAAAAATACCAATATGGCTTCCTTTCAAGCGTAAATAGGTTTGAAAGGCCGAGAAAGAGATAAAATAATAATTATCGTTCCGTTCCGTTCCTACCCGACGCTAAATAAAAAATTTTAAAAAAATAGCAAAAAAATTCGAAAAATTAAAAAAATACCATTATGGCTTCCTTTCAAGCAAAAAGAGGTTGGAAAAGACCGAGAAGGAGAGAAAATAAAAATTATCGTTCCGTTCCGTTCCTACCCGACGCGAAGTTGAGAATTCCAAAAAAAATAGCAATAAAATTGAAAAAATTAAAATGTACCATTAAGGCTTCATTTCAAGCCAAAACAGGTTGGAAAATGCCGAGAAAGAGAAAAAATAAAAATTATTGTTCCGTTCCGCTCCTACCCGACGCTAAATGGAAAATATTAAAAAAATAGCAAAAAAATTCAAAAAATTAAAAAAAATACCATTATGGCTTCCTTTCAAGCCAAAACAGGTGGGAAAAGGCCGAGAATGAGAGAAAATAAAAATTATCGTTCCGTTCCGTTCCGTTCCTACACGACGCGTAATAGAAAAATCCAAAAAAATTGCAAAAAAATTAAAAAAGTTAATAAATACCGTTATGGCTTCTTTTCAAGTCAAAATAGGTTTGAAAAGGCCGAGAAGGAGAGAAAATAATAATTATCGGTCCGTTCCGTTCCTACACGACGCGTAATAGAAAATTCCAAAAAAATAGCAAAAAAATTAAAAAAGTTAAAAAACACATTGTGGCTTCTTTTCAAGCCAAAATAGGTTGGAAAATGTGGAGAAAGAGAGAAAATAAAAATTGTCGTTTCGGTCCTTTCCGTTCCTGCACGACGCTTAATAGAAAATTTTAAAAAAATAGTAAAAAAATAGTAAAAAATACCAATATGGCTTCCTTTCAAGCATAAATAGGTTTGAAAGGCCGAGAAAGAGAGAAAATAATAATTATCGTTCCGTTCCGTTCCTACCCGACGCTAAATAAAAAATTTTAAAAAAATAGCAAAAAAATTCGAAAAATTAAAAAAATACCATTATGGCTTCCTCTCAAGCCAAAACAGGTTGGAAAAGACCTAGAAGGAGAGAAAATAAAAATTATCGTTCCGTTCCGTTCCTACCCGACGCGAAATTGAAAATTCCAAAAAAATAGCAATGAAGTTGAAAAAATTAAAATATACCATTATGGCTTCATATCAAGCCAAAATAGGTTGGAAAATGCCCAGAAAGAGAAAAAATAAAAATTATCGTTCCGTTCCGTTCCTACAAGACGCATTATAGAAAATTCCAAAAAAATAGCAAAAAAATTAAAAAAGTTAAAAAACACCATTATGGCTTCTTTTCAAGCCAAAATTGGTTGGAAAACGCAGAGAAAGAGAGAAAATAAAAATTGTCGTTTCGTTCCTTTCCGTTCCTGCACGACGCCTAATAGAAAATTTTAAAAAAATAGCAAAAAAATTCGAAAAATTAAAAAAATACCATTATGGCTTCCTTTCAAGCCAAAAGAGGTTGGAAAAGACCGAGAAGGAGAGAAAATAAAAATTATCGTTCCGTTCCGTTCCTACCCGACGCGAAATTGAGAATTCCAAAAAAAATAGCAATAAAATTGAAAAAATTAAAATATACCATTAAGGCTTCATTTCAAGCCAAAACAGGTTGGAAAATGCCGAGAAAGAGAAAAAATAAAAATTATTGTTCCGTTCCGCTCCTACCCGACGCTAAATGGAAAATTTTAAAAAAATAGCAAAAAAATTCAAAAAACAAAAAAAAATACCATTATGGCTTCCTTTCAAGCCAAAACAGGTTGGAAAAGGCCGAGAATGAGAGAAAATAAAAATTATCGTTCCGTTCCGTTCCGTTCCTACAAGACGCGTTATAGAAAATTCCAAAAAAATAGCAAAAAAATTAAAAAAGGTTAAAAAACACATTGTGGCTTCTTTTCAAGCCAAAATAGGTTGGAAAATGTGGAGAAAGAGAGAAAATAAAAATTGTCGTTTCGGTCCTTTCCGTTCCAGCACGACGCTTAATAGAAAATTTTAAAAAAATAGTAAAAAAATAAAAAAATACCAATATGGCTTCCTTTCAAGCATAAATAGGTTTGAAAGGCCGAGAAAGAGAGAAAATAATAATTATCGTTCCGTTCTGTTCCTACCAGACGCTAAATAAAAATTTTTAAAAAAATAGCAAAAAAATTCGAAAAATTAAAAAAATACCATTATGACTTCCTCTCAAGCCAAAACAGGTTGGAAAAGACCTAGAAGGAGAGAAAATAAAAATTATCGTTCCGTTCCGTTCCTACCCGACGCGAAATTGAAAATTCCAAAAAAATAGCAATGAAATTGAAAAAATTAAAATATACCATTATGGCTTCATATCAAGCCAAAATAGGTTGGAAAATGCCCAGAAAGAGAAAAAATAAAAATTATCGTTCCGTTCCGTTCCTACAAGACGCGTTATAGAAAATTCCAAAAAAATAGCAAAAAAATTAAAAAAGTTAAAAAACATCATTATGGCTTCTTTTCAAGCCAAAATTGGTTGGAAAACGCAGAGAAAGAGAGAAAATAAAAATTGTCGTTTCGTTCCTTTCCGTTCCTGCACGACGCCTAATAGAAAATTTTAAAAAAATAGCAAAAAAATTCGAAAAATTAAAAAAAATACCATTATGGCTTCCTTTCAAGCCAAAAGAGGTTGGAAAAGACCGAGAAGGAGAGAAAATAAAAATTATCGTTCCGTTCCGTTCCTACCCGACGCGAAATTGAGAATTCCAAAAAAAATAGCAATAAAATTGAAAAAATTAAATTATACCATTAAGGCTTCATTTCAAGCCAAAATAGGTTGGAAAATGCCGAGAAAGAGAAAAAATAAAAATTATCGGTCCGTTCCGTTCCTACACGACGCGTAATAGAAAAATCCAAAAAAATTGCAAAAAAATTTAAAAAGTTAATAAATACCGTTATGGCTTCTTTTCAAGTCAAAATTGGTTTGAAAAGGCCGAGAAGGAGAGAAAATAATAATTATCGTTCCTTTCCGTTCCTACTCGACACTAAATAGAAAATTTTAAAAAAATAGCAAAAAAATTAAAAAAATTAAAAAAATACCATTATGGCTTCATTTCAAGCCAAAACAGGTTGGAAAAGGCCGAGAATGAGAGAAAATAAAAATTATCGTTCCGTTCCGTTCCTACCCGACGCTAAATAGAAAATTTTAAAAAAATAGCAAAAAAATTCGAAAAGTTAATAAATACCATTATGGCTTCCTTTCAAGCCAAAACAGGTTGGAAAAGGCCGAGAATGAGAGAAAATAAAAATTATCGTTCCGTTCCGTTCCGTTCCTACAAGACGCGTTATAGAAAATTCCAAAAAAATAGCAAAAAAATTAAAAAAGGTTAAAAAACACATTGTGGCTTCTTTTCAAGCCAAAATAGGTTGGAAAATGTGGAGAAAGAGAGAAAATAAAAATTGTCGTTTCGGTCCTTTCCGTTCCAGCACGACGCTTAATAGAAAATTTTAAAAAAATAGTAAAAAAATAAAAAAATACCAATATGGCTTCCTTTCAAGCATAAATAGGTTTTAAAGGCCGAGAAAGAGAGAAAATAATAATTATCGTTCCGTTCTGTTCCTACCCGACGCTAAATAAAAAATTTTAAAAAAATAGCAAAAAAATTCGAAAAATTAAAAAAATACCATTATGACTTCCTCTCAAGCCAAAACAGGTTGGAAAAGACCTAGAAGGAGAGAAAATAAAAATTATCGTTCCGTTCCGTTCCTACCCGACGCGAAATTGAAAATTCCAAAAAAATAGCAATGAAATTGAAAAAATTAAAATATACCATTATGGCTTCATATCAAGCCAAAATAGGTTGGAAAATGCCCAGAAAGAGAAAAAATAAAAATTATCGTTCCGTTCCGTTCCTACAAGACGCGTTATAGAAAATTCCAAAAAAATAGCAAAAAAATTAAAAAAGTTAAAAAACACCATTATGGCTTCTTTTCAAGCCAAAATTGGTTGGAAAACGCAGAGAAAGAGAGAAAATAAAAATTGTCGTTTCGTTCCTTTCCGTTCCTGCACGACGCCTAATAGAAAATTTTAAAAAAATAGCAAAAAAATTCGAAAAATTAAAAAAAATACCATTATGGCTTCCTTTCAAGCCAAAAGAGGTTGGAAAAGACCGAGAAGGAGAGAAAATAAAAATTATCGTTCCGTTCCGTTCCTACCCGACGCGAAATTGAGAATTCCAAAAAAAATAGCAATAAAATTGAAAAAATTAAAATATACCATTAAGGCTTCATTTCAAGCCAAAATAGGTTGGAAAATGCCGAGAAAGAGAAAAAATAAAAATTATCGGTCCGTTCCGTTCCTACACGACGCGTAATAGAAAAATCCAAAAAAATTGCAAAAAAATTTAAAAAGTTAATAAATACCGTTATGGATTCTTTTCAAGTCAAAATTGGTTTGAAAAGGCCGAGAAGGAGAGAAAATAATAATTATCGTTCCTTTCCGTTCCTACTCGACACTAAATAGAAAATTTTAAAAAAATAGCAAAAAAATTAAAAAAATTAAAAAAATACCATTATGGCTTCATTTCAAGCCAAAACAGGTTGGAAAAGGCCGAGAATGAGAGAAAATAAAAATTATCGTTCCGTTCCGTTCCTACCCGACGCTAAATAGAAAATTTTAAAAAAATAGCAAAAAAATTCGAAAAATTAAAAAAATACCATTATGGCTTCCTTTCAAGCCAAAACAGGTTGGAAAAGACCGAGAAGGAGAGAAAATAAAAATTATCGTTCCGTTCCGTTCCTACCCGACGCGAAAATGAGAATTCCAAAAAAAAATAGCAATAAAATTGAAAAAATTAAAATATACCATTAAGGCTTCATTTCAAGCCAAAACAGGTTGGAAAATGCCGAGAAAGAGAAAAAATAAAAATTATTGTTCCGTTCCGCTCTTACCCGACGCTAAATGGAAAATTTTAAAAAAAATAGCAAAAAAATTCGAAAAATTAAAAAAAATACCATTATGGCTTCCTTTCAAGCCAAAACAGGTTGGAAAAGGCCGAGAATGAGAGAAAATAAAAATTATCGTTCCGTTCCGTTCTGTTCCTACACGGCGCGTAATAGAAAAATCCAAAAAAATTGCAAAAAAATTAAAAAAGTTAATAAATACCGTTATGGCTTCTTTTCAAGTCAAAATAGGTTTGAAAATGCCGAGAAGGAGAGAAAATAATAATTACCGTTCCGTTCCGTTCCTACTCGACACCAAATAGAAAATTTTAAAAAAATAGCAAAAAAATTAAAAAAATTAAAAAAAATACCATTATGGCTTCCTTTCAAGCCAAAACAGGTTGGAAAAGGCCGAGAATGAGAGAAAATAGAAATTATCGTTCCGTTCCGTTCCTACCCGACGCTAAATAGAAAATTTTAAAAAAATAGCAAAAAAATTCGAAAAATTAAAAAAATACCATTATGGCTTCCTTTCAAGCCAAAACAGGTTGGAAAAGACCGAGAAGGAGAGAAAATAAAAATTATCGTTCCGTTCCGTTCCTACCCGACGCGAAAATGAGAATTCCAAAAAAAAATAGCAATAAAATTGAAAAAATTAAAATATACCATTAAGGCTTCATTTCAAGCCAAAACAGGTTGGAAAATGCCGAGAAAGAGAAAAAATAAAAATTATTGTTCCGTTCCGCTCCTACCCGACGCTAAATGGAAAATTTTAAAAAAATAGCAAAAAAATTCGAAAAATTAAAAAAAATACCATTATGGCTTCCTTTCAAGCCAAAACAGGTTGGAAAAGGCCGAGAATGAGAGAAAATAAAAATTATCGTTCCGTTCCGTTCTGTTCCTACACGACGCGTAATAGAAAAATCCAAAAAAATTGTAAAAAAATTAAAAGAGTTAATAAATACCGTTATGGCTTCTTTTCAAGTCAAAATAGGTTTGAAAAGGCCGAGAAGGAGAGAAAATAATAATTATCGTTCCGTTCCGTTCCTACTCGACACCAAATAGAAAATTTTAAAAAAATAGCAAGAAAATTAAAAAAATTAAAAAAAATACCATTATGGCTTCCTTTCAAGCCAAAACAGGTTGGAAAAGGCCGAGAATGAGAGAAAATAAAAATTATCGTTCCGTTCCGTTCCTACCCGACGCTAAATAGAAAATTTTAAAAAAATAGCAAAAAAATTCGAAAAATTAAAAAAATACCATTATGGCTTCCTTTCAAGCCAGAAGAGGTTGGAAAAGACCGAGAAGGAGAGAAAATAAAAATTATCGTTCCGTTCCGTTCCTACCCGATGCGAAATTGAGAATTCCAAAAAAAATAGCAATAAAATTGAAAAAATTAAAATATACCATTAAGGCTTCATTTCAAGCCAAAACAGGTTGGAAAATGCCGAGAAAGAGAAAAAATAAAAATTATTGTTCCGTTCCGCTCCTACCCGACGCTAAATGGAAAATTTTAAAAAAATAGCAAAAAAATTCAAAAAACAAAAAAAAATACCATTGTGGCTTCCTTTCAAGCCAAAACAGGTTGGAAAAGGCCGAGAATGAGAGAAAATAAAAATTATCGTTCCGTTCCGCTCCTACCCGACGCTAAATAGAAAATTTTAAAAAAATAGCAAAAAAATTCGAAAAATTAAAAAAATACCATTATGGCTTCCTTTCAAGCAAAAAGAGGTTGGAAAAGACCGAGAAGGAGAGAAAATAAAAATTATCGTTCCGTTCCGTTCCTACCCGACGCGAAGTTGAGAATTCCAAAAAAAATAGCAATAAAATTGAAAAAATTAAAATGTACCATTAAGGCTTCATTTCAAGCCAAAACAGGTTGGAAAATGCCGAGAAAGAGAAAAAATAAAAATTATTGTTCCGTTCCGCTCCTACCCGACGCTAAATGGAAAATATTAAAAAAATAGCAAAAAAATTCAAAAAATTAAAAAAAATACCATTATGGCTTCCTTTCAAGCCAAAACAGGTGGGAAAAGGCCGAGAATGAGAGAAAATAAAAATTATCGTTCCGTTCCGTTCCGTTCCTACACGACGCGTAATAGAAAAATCCAAAAAAATTGCAAAAAAATTTAAAAAGTTAATAAATACCGTTATGGCTTCTTTTCAAGTCAAAATTGGTTTGAAAAGGCCGAGAAGGAGAGAAAATAATAATTATCGTTCCTTTCCGTTCCTACTCGACACTAAATAGAAAATTTTAAAAAAATAGCAAAAAAATTAAAAAAATTAAAAAAATACCATTATGGCTTCATTTCAAGCCAAAACAGGTTGGAAAAGGCCGAGAATGAGAGAAAATAAAAATTATCGTTCCGTTCCGTTCCTACCCGACGCTAAATAGAAAATTTTAAAAAAATAGCAAAAAAATTCGAAAAGTTAATAAATACCATTATGGCTTCCTTTCAAGCCAAAACAGGTTGGAAAAGGCCGAGAATGAGAGAAAATAAAAATTATCGTTCCGTTCCGTTCCGTTCCTACAAGACGCGTTATAGAAAATTCCAAAAAAATAGCAAAAAAATTAAAAAAGGTTAAAAAACACATTGTGGCTTCTTTTCAAGCCAAAATAGGTTGGAAAATGTGGAGAAAGAGAGAAAATAAAAATTGTCGTTTCGGTCCTTTCCGTTCCAGCACGACGCTTAATAGAAAATTTTAAAAAAATAGTAAAAAAATAAAAAAATACCAATATGGCTTCCTTTCAAGCATAAATAGGTTTGAAAGGCCGAGAAAGAGAGAAAATAATAATTATCGTTCCGTTCCGTTCCTACCCGACGCTAAATAAAAAATTTTAAAAAAATAGCAAAAAAATTCGAAAAATTAAAAAAATACCATTATGGCTTCCTCTCAAGCCAAAACAGGTTGGAAAAGACCTAGAAGGAGAGAAAATAAAAATTATCGTTCCGTTCCGTTCCTACCCGACGCGAAATTGAAAATTCCAAAAAAAATAGCAATGAAATTGAAAAAATTAAAATATACCATTATGGCTTCATTTCAAGCCAAAATAGGTTGGAAAATGCCGAGAAAGAGAAAAAATAAAAATTATCGGTCCGTTCCGTTCCTACACGACGCATAATATAAAATTCCAAAAAAATAGCAAAAAAATTAAAAAAGTTAAACAACACCATTATGGCTTCTTTTCAAGACAAAATAGGTTGGAAAACGCAGCGAAAGAGAGAAAATAAAAATTGTCGTTTCGGTCCGTTCCGTTCCTGCACGACGCCTAATAGAAAATTTTAAAAAAATAGTAAAAAAATTAAAAAATACCAATATGGCTTCCTTTCAAGCATAAATAGGTTTGAAAGGCCGAGAAAGAGAGAAAATAATAATTATCGTTCCGTTCCGTTCCTTCCCGACGCTAAATAAAAAATTTTAAAAAAATAGCAAAAAAATTCGAAAAATTAAAAAAATACCATTATGGCTTCCTCTCAAGCCAAAACAGGTTGGAAAAGACCGAGAAGGAGAGAAAATAAAAATTATCGTTCCGTTCCGTTCCTACCCGACGCGAAATTGAAAATTCCAAAAAAAATAGCAATAAAATTGAAAAAATTAAAATATACCATTATGGCTTCATTTCAAGCCAAAATAGGTTGGAAAATGCCGAGAAAGAGAAAAAATAAAAATTATCGGTCCGTTCCGTTCCTACACGACGCGTAATAGAAAATTCCAAAAAAATAGCAAAAAAATTAAAAAAGTTAAAAAACACCATTGTGGCTTCTTTTCAAGCCAAAATAGGTTGGAAAATGTAGACAAAGAGAGAAAATAAAAATTGTCGTTTCGGTCCTTTCCGTTCCTGCACGACGCTTAATAGAAAATTATAAAAAAATTGTAAAAAAATTAAAAAATACCATTATGGCTTCCTTTCAAGCATAAATAGGTTTGGAAATGCTGAGAAAGAGAGAAAATAATAATTATCGTTCCGTTCCGTTCCTACCCGACGCTAAATAGAAAATTTTAAAAAAATAGCAAAAAAATTCGAAAAATTAAAAAAATACCATTATGGCTTCCTTTTAAGCCAAAGCAGGTTGGAAAAGGCCAAGAATGAGAGAAAATAAAAATTATCGTTCCGTTCCGTTCCATTCCTACACGACGCGTAATAGAAAAATCCAAAAAAATTGCAAAAAAATTTAAAAAGTTAATAAATACCGTTATGGCTTCTTTTCAAGTCAAAATAGGTTTGAAAAGGCCGAGAATGAGAGAAAACAAAAATTATCGTTCCGTTCCGTTCCTACCCGACGCTAAATAGAAAATTTTAAAAAAATAGCAAAAAAATTCGAAAAATTAAAAAAATACCATTATGGCATCCTTTCAAGCCAAAACAGGTTGGAAAAGACCGAGAATGAGAGAAAATAAAAATTATCGTTCCGTTCCGTTCCTACCCGACGCTAAATAAAAAATTTTAAAAAAATAGCAAAAAAATTCGAAAAATTAAAAAAATACCATTATGACTTCCTCTCAAGCCAAAACAGGTTGGAAAAGACCTAGAAGGAGAGAAAATAAAAATTCTCGGTCCGTTCCGTTCCTACACGACGCGTAATAGAAAATTCCAAAAAAATAGCAAAAAAATTAAAAAAGTTAAACAATACCATTATGGCTTCTTTTCAAGCCAAAATAGGTTGGAAAACGCAGCGAAAGAGAGAAAATAAAAATTGTCGTTTCGGTCCGTTCCGTTCCTGCACGACGCCTAATAGAAAATTTTAAAAAAATAGTAAAAAAATTAAAAAATACCAATATGGCTTCCTTTCAAGCGTAAATAGGTTTGAAAGGCCGAGAAAGAGATAAAATAATAATTATCGTTCCGTTCCGTTCCTACCCGACGCTAAATAAAAAATTTTAAAAAAATAGCAAAAAAATTCGAAAAATTAAAAAAATACCATTATGGCTTCCTTTCAAGCAAAAAGAGGTTGGAAAAGACCGAGAAGGAGAGAAAATAAAAATTATCGTTCCGTTCCGTTCCTACCCGACGCGAAGTTGAGAATTCCAAAAAAAATAGCAATAAAATTGAAAAAATTAAAATGTACCATTAAGGCTTCATTTCAAGCCAAAACAGGTTGGAAAATGCCGAGAAAGAGAAAAAATAAAAATTATTGTTCCGTTCCGCTCCTACCCGACGCTAAATGGAAAATATTAAAAAAATAGCAAAAAAATTCAAAAAATTAAAAAAAATACCATTATGGCTTCCTTTCAAGCCAAAACAGGTGGGAAAAGGCCGAGAATGAGAGAAAATAAAAATTATCGTTCCGTTCCGTTCCGTTCCTACACGACGCGTAATAGAAAAATCCAAAAAAATTGCAAAAAAATTAAAAAAGTTAATAAATACCGTTATGGCTTCTTTTCAAGTCAAAATAGGTTTGAAAAGGCCGAGAAGGAGAGAAAATAATAATTATCGGTCCGTTCCGTTCCTACACGACGCGTAATAGAAAATTCCAAAAAAATAGCAAAAAAATTAAAAAAGTTAAAAAACACATTGTGGCTTCTTTTCAAGCCAAAATAGGTTGGAAAATGTGGAGAAAGAGAGAAAATAAAAATTGTCGTTTCGGTCCTTTCCGTTCCTGCACGACGCTTAATAGAAAATTTTAAAAAAATAGTAAAAAAATAGTAAAAAATACCAATATGGCTTCCTTTCAAGCATAAATAGGTTTGAAAGGCCGAGAAAGAGAGAAAATAATAATTATCGTTCCGTTCCGTTCCTACCCGACGCTAAATAAAAAATTTTAAAAAAATAGCAAAAAAATTCGAAAAATTAAAAAAATACCATTATGGCTTCCTCTCAAGCCAAAACAGGTTGGAAAAGACCTAGAAGGAGAGAAAATAAAAATTATCGTTCCGTTCCGTTCCTACCCGACGCGAAATTGAAAATTCCAAAAAAATAGCAATGAAGTTGAAAAAATTAAAATATACCATTATGGCTTCATATCAAGCCAAAATAGGTTGGAAAATGCCCAGAAAGAGAAAAAATAAAAATTATCGTTCCGTTCCGTTCCTACAAGACGCATTATAGAAAATTCCAAAAAAATAGCAAAAAAATTAAAAAAGTTAAAAAACACCATTATGGCTTCTTTTCAAGCCAAAATTGGTTGGAAAACGCAGAGAAAGAGAGAAAATAAAAATTGTCGTTTCGTTCCTTTCCGTTCCTGCACGACGCCTAATAGAAAATTTTAAAAAAATAGCAAAAAAATTCGAAAAATTAAAAAAATACCATTATGGCTTCCTTTCAAGCCAAAAGAGGTTGGAAAAGACCGAGAAGGAGAGAAAATAAAAATTATCGTTCCGTTCCGTTCCTACCCGACGCGAAATTGAGAATTCCAAAAAAAATAGCAATAAAATTGAAAAAATTAAAATATACCATTAAGGCTTCATTTCAAGCCAAAACAGGTTGGAAAATGCCGAGAAAGAGAAAAAATAAAAATTATTGTTCCGTTCCGCTCCTACCCGACGCTAAATGGAAAATTTTAAAAAAATAGCAAAAAAATTCAAAAAACAAAAAAAAATACCATTATGGCTTCCTTTCAAGCCAAAACAGGTTGGAAAAGGCCGAGAATGAGAGAAAATAAAAATTATCGTTCCGTTCCGTTCCGTTCCTACAAGACGCGTTATAGAAAATTCCAAAAAAATAGCAAAAAAATTAAAAAAGGTTAAAAAACACATTGTGGCTTCTTTTCAAGCCAAAATAGGTTGGAAAATGTGGAGAAAGAGAGAAAATAAAAATTGTCGTTTCGGTCCTTTCCGTTCCAGCACGACGCTTAATAGAAAATTTTAAAAAAATAGTAAAAAAATAAAAAAATACCAATATGGCTTCCTTTCAAGCATAAATAGGTTTGAAAGGCCGAGAAAGAGAGAAAATAATAATTATCGTTCCGTTCTGTTCCTACCAGACGCTAAATAAAAATTTTTAAAAAAATAGCAAAAAAATTCGAAAAATTAAAAAAATACCATTATGACTTCCTCTCAAGCCAAAACAGGTTGGAAAAGACCTAGAAGGAGAGAAAATAAAAATTATCGTTCCGTTCCGTTCCTACCCGACGCGAAATTGAAAATTCCAAAAAAATAGCAATGAAATTGAAAAAATTAAAATATACCATTATGGCTTCATATCAAGCCAAAATAGGTTGGAAAATGCCCAGAAAGAGAAAAAATAAAAATTATCGTTCCGTTCCGTTCCTACAAGACGCGTTATAGAAAATTCCAAAAAAATAGCAAAAAAATTAAAAAAGTTAAAAAACATCATTATGGCTTCTTTTCAAGCCAAAATTGGTTGGAAAACGCAGAGAAAGAGAGAAAATAAAAATTGTCGTTTCGTTCCTTTCCGTTCCTGCACGACGCCTAATAGAAAATTTTAAAAAAATAGCAAAAAAATTCGAAAAATTAAAAAAAATACCATTATGGCTTCCTTTCAAGCCAAAAGAGGTTGGAAAAGACCGAGAAGGAGAGAAAATAAAAATTATCGTTCCGTTCCGTTCCTACCCGACGCGAAATTGAGAATTCCAAAAAAAATAGCAATAAAATTGAAAAAATTAAATTATACCATTAAGGCTTCATTTCAAGCCAAAATAGGTTGGAAAATGCCGAGAAAGAGAAAAAATAAAAATTATCGGTCCGTTCCGTTCCTACACGACGCGTAATAGAAAAATCCAAAAAAATTGCAAAAAAATTTAAAAAGTTAATAAATACCGTTATGGCTTCTTTTCAAGTCAAAATTGGTTTGAAAAGGCCGAGAAGGAGAGAAAATAATAATTATCGTTCCTTTCCGTTCCTACTCGACACTAAATAGAAAATTTTAAAAAAATAGCAAAAAAATTAAAAAAATTAAAAAAATACCATTATGGCTTCATTTCAAGCCAAAACAGGTTGGAAAAGGCCGAGAATGAGAGAAAATAAAAATTATCGTTCCGTTCCGTTCCTACCCGACGCTAAATAGAAAATTTTAAAAAAATAGCAAAAAAATTCGAAAAGTTAATAAATACCATTATGGCTTCCTTTCAAGCCAAAACAGGTTGGAAAAGGCCGAGAATGAGAGAAAATAAAAATTATCGTTCCGTTCCGTTCCGTTCCTACAAGACGCGTTATAGAAAATTCCAAAAAAATAGCAAAAAAATTAAAAAAGGTTAAAAAACACATTGTGGCTTCTTTTCAAGCCAAAATAGGTTGGAAAATGTGGAGAAAGAGAGAAAATAAAAATTGTCGTTTCGGTCCTTTCCGTTCCAGCACGACGCTTAATAGAAAATTTTAAAAAAATAGTAAAAAAATAAAAAAATACCAATATGGCTTCCTTTCAAGCATAAATAGGTTTTAAAGGCCGAGAAAGAGAGAAAATAATAATTATCGTTCCGTTCTGTTCCTACCCGACGCTAAATAAAAAATTTTAAAAAAATAGCAAAAAAATTCGAAAAATTAAAAAAATACCATTATGACTTCCTCTCAAGCCAAAACAGGTTGGAAAAGACCTAGAAGGAGAGAAAATAAAAATTATCGTTCCGTTCCGTTCCTACCCGACGCGAAATTGAAAATTCCAAAAAAATAGCAATGAAATTGAAAAAATTAAAATATACCATTATGGCTTCATATCAAGCCAAAATAGGTTGGAAAATGCCCAGAAAGAGAAAAAATAAAAATTATCGTTCCGTTCCGTTCCTACAAGACGCGTTATAGAAAATTCCAAAAAAATAGCAAAAAAATTAAAAAAGTTAAAAAACACCATTATGGCTTCTTTTCAAGCCAAAATTGGTTGGAAAACGCAGAGAAAGAGAGAAAATAAAAATTGTCGTTTCGTTCCTTTCCGTTCCTGCACGACGCCTAATAGAAAATTTTAAAAAAATAGCAAAAAAATTCGAAAAATTAAAAAAAATACCATTATGGCTTCCTTTCAAGCCAAAAGAGGTTGGAAAAGACCGAGAAGGAGAGAAAATAAAAATTATCGTTCCGTTCCGTTCCTACCCGACGCGAAATTGAGAATTCCAAAAAAAATAGCAATAAAATTGAAAAAATTAAAATATACCATTAAGGCTTCATTTCAAGCCAAAATAGGTTGGAAAATGCCGAGAAAGAGAAAAAATAAAAATTATCGGTCCGTTCCGTTCCTACACGACGCGTAATAGAAAAATCCAAAAAAATTGCAAAAAAATTTAAAAAGTTAATAAATACCGTTATGGATTCTTTTCAAGTCAAAATTGGTTTGAAAAGGCCGAGAAGGAGAGAAAATAATAATTATCGTTCCTTTCCGTTCCTACTCGACACTAAATAGAAAATTTTAAAAAAATAGCAAAAAAATTAAAAAAATTAAAAAAATACCATTATGGCTTCATTTCAAGCCAAAACAGGTTGGAAAAGGCCGAGAATGAGAGAAAATAAAAATTATCGTTCCGTTCCGTTCCTACCCGACGCTAAATAGAAAATTTTAAAAAAATAGCAAAAAAATTCGAAAAATTAAAAAAATACCATTATGGCTTCCTTTCAAGCCAAAACAGGTTGGAAAAGACCGAGAAGGAGAGAAAATAAAAATTATCGTTCCGTTCCGTTCCTACCCGACGCGAAAATGAGAATTCCAAAAAAAAATAGCAATAAAATTGAAAAAATTAAAATATACCATTAAGGCTTCATTTCAAGCCAAAACAGGTTGGAAAATGCCGAGAAAGAGAAAAAATAAAAATTATTGTTCCGTTCCGCTCTTACCCGACGCTAAATGGAAAATTTTAAAAAAAATAGCAAAAAAATTCGAAAAATTAAAAAAAATACCATTATGGCTTCCTTTCAAGCCAAAACAGGTTGGAAAAGGCCGAGAATGAGAGAAAATAAAAATTATCGTTCCGTTCCGTTCTGTTCCTACACGGCGCGTAATAGAAAAATCCAAAAAAATTGCAAAAAAATTAAAAAAGTTAATAAATACCGTTATGGCTTCTTTTCAAGTCAAAATAGGTTTGAAAATGCCGAGAAGGAGAGAAAATAATAATTACCGTTCCGTTCCGTTCCTACTCGACACCAAATAGAAAATTTTAAAAAAATAGCAAAAAAATTAAAAAAATTAAAAAAAATACCATTATGGCTTCCTTTCAAGCCAAAACAGGTTGGAAAAGGCCGAGAATGAGAGAAAATAGAAATTATCGTTCCGTTCCGTTCCTACCCGACGCTAAATAGAAAATTTTAAAAAAATAGCAAAAAAATTCGAAAAATTAAAAAAATACCATTATGGCTTCCTTTCAAGCCAAAACAGGTTGGAAAAGACCGAGAAGGAGAGAAAATAAAAATTATCGTTCCGTTCCGTTCCTACCCGACGCGAAAATGAGAATTCCAAAAAAAAATAGCAATAAAATTGAAAAAATTAAAATATACCATTAAGGCTTCATTTCAAGCCAAAACAGGTTGGAAAATGCCGAGAAAGAGAAAAAATAAAAATTATTGTTCCGTTCCGCTCCTACCCGACGCTAAATGGAAAATTTTAAAAAAATAGCAAAAAAATTCGAAAAATTAAAAAAAATACCATTATGGCTTCCTTTCAAGCCAAAACAGGTTGGAAAAGGCCGAGAATGAGAGAAAATAAAAATTATCGTTCCGTTCCGTTCTGTTCCTACACGACGCGTAATAGAAAAATCCAAAAAAATTGTAAAAAAATTAAAAGAGTTAATAAATACCGTTATGGCTTCTTTTCAAGTCAAAATAGGTTTGAAAAGGCCGAGAAGGAGAGAAAATAATAATTATCGTTCCGTTCCGTTCCTACTCGACACCAAATAGAAAATTTTAAAAAAATAGCAAGAAAATTAAAAAAATTAAAAAAAATACCATTATGGCTTCCTTTCAAGCCAAAACAGGTTGGAAAAGGCCGAGAATGAGAGAAAATAAAAATTATCGTTCCGTTCCGTTCCTACCCGACGCTAAATAGAAAATTTTAAAAAAATAGCAAAAAAATTCGAAAAATTAAAAAAATACCATTATGGCTTCCTTTCAAGCCAGAAGAGGTTGGAAAAGACCGAGAAGGAGAGAAAATAAAAATTATCGTTCCGTTCCGTTCCTACCCGATGCGAAATTGAGAATTCCAAAAAAAATAGCAATAAAATTGAAAAAATTAAAATATACCATTAAGGCTTCATTTCAAGCCAAAACAGGTTGGAAAATGCCGAGAAAGAGAAAAAATAAAAATTATTGTTCCGTTCCGCTCCTACCCGACGCTAAATGGAAAATTTTAAAAAAATAGCAAAAAAATTCAAAAAACAAAAAAAAATACCATTGTGGCTTCCTTTCAAGCCAAAACAGGTTGGAAAAGGCCGAGAATGAGAGAAAATAAAAATTATCGTTCCGTTCCGCTCCTACCCGACGCTAAATAGAAAATTTTAAAAAAATAGCAAAAAAATTCGAAAAATTAAAAAAATACCATTATGGCTTCCTTTCAAGCAAAAAGAGGTTGGAAAAGACCGAGAAGGAGAGAAAATAAAAATTATCGTTCCGTTCCGTTCCTACCCGACGCGAAGTTGAGAATTCCAAAAAAAATAGCAATAAAATTGAAAAAATTAAAATGTACCATTAAGGCTTCATTTCAAGCCAAAACAGGTTGGAAAATGCCGAGAAAGAGAAAAAATAAAAATTATTGTTCCGTTCCGCTCCTACCCGACGCTAAATGGAAAATATTAAAAAAATAGCAAAAAAATTCAAAAAATTAAAAAAAATACCATTATGGCTTCCTTTCAAGCCAAAACAGGTGGGAAAAGGCCGAGAATGAGAGAAAATAAAAATTATCGTTCCGTTCCGTTCCGTTCCTACACGACGCGTAATAGAAAAATCCAAAAAAATTGCAAAAAAATTAAAAAAGTTAATAAATACCGTTATGGCTTCTTTTCAAGTCAAAATAGGTTTGAAAAGGCCGAGAAGGAGAGAAAATAATAATTATCGGTCCGTTCCGTTCCTACACGACGCGTAATAGAAAATTCCAAAAAAATAGCAAAAAAATTAAAAAAGTTAAAAAACACATTGTGGCTTCTTTTCAAGCCAAAATAGGTTGGAAAATGTGGAGAAAGAGAGAAAATAAAAATTGTCGTTTCGGTCCTTTCCGTTCCTGCACGACGCTTAATAGAAAATTTTAAAAAAATAGTAAAAAAATAGTAAAAAATACCAATATGGCTTCCTTTCAAGCATAAATAGGTTTGAAAGGCCGAGAAAGAGAGAAAATAATAATTATCGTTCCGTTCCGTTCCTACCCGACGCTAAATAAAAAATTTTAAAAAAATAGCAAAAAAATTCGAAAAATTAAAAAAATACCATTATGGCTTCCTCTCAAGCCAAAACAGGTTGGAAAAGACCTAGAAGGAGAGAAAATAAAAATTATCGTTCCGTTCCGTTCCTACCCGACGCGAAATTGAAAATTCCAAAAAAATAGCAATGAAGTTGAAAAAATTAAAATATACCATTATGGCTTCATATCAAGCCAAAATAGGTTGGAAAATGCCCAGAAAGAGAAAAAATAAAAATTATCGTTCCGTTCCGTTCCTACAAGACGCGTTATAGAAAATTCCAAAAAAATAGCAAAAAAATTAAAAAAGTTAAAAAACACCATTATGGCTTCTTTTCAAGCCAAAATTGGTTGGAAAACGCAGAGAAAGAGAGAAAATAAAAATTGTCGTTTCGTTCCGCTCCTACCCGACGCTAAATAGAAAATTTTAAAAAAATAGCAAAAAAATTCGAAAAATTAAAAAAATACCATTATGGCTTCCTTTCAAGCCAAAACAGGTTGGAAAAGACCGAGAAGGAGAGAAAATAAAAATTATCGTTCCGTTCCGTTCCGTTCCTACACGACGCGTAATAGAAAAATCCAAAAAAATTGCAAAAAAATTAAAAAAGTTAATAAATACCGTTATGGCTTCTTTTCAAGTCAAAATAGGTTTGAAAAGGCCGAGAATGAGAGAAAATAAAAATTATCGTTCCGTTCCGTTCCTACCCGACGCGAAATTGAAAATTCCAAAAAAAATAGCAATAAAATTGAAAAAATTAAAATATACCATTATGGCTTCATTTCAAGCCAAAATAGGTTGGAAAATACCGAGAAAGAGAAAAAATAAAAATTATCGGTCCGTTCCGTTCCTACACGACGCGTAATAGAAAATTCCAAAAAAATAGCAAAAAAATTAAAAAAGTTAAACAACACCATTATGTCTTCTTTCCAAGCCAAAATAGGTTGGAAAACGCAGCGAAAGAGAGAAAATAAAAATTGTCGTTTCGGTCCGTTCCGTTCCTGCACGACGCCTAATAGAAAATTTTAAAAAAATAGTAAAAAAATTAAAAAATACCAATATGGCTTCCTTTCAAGCATAAATAGGTTTGAAAGGCCGAGAAAGAGAGAAAATAATAATTATCGTTCCGTTCCGTCCCTACCCGACGCAAAATAAAAAATTTTAAAAAAATAGCAAAAAAATTTGAAAAATTAAAAAAATACCATTATGGCTTCCTTTCAAGCCAGAAGAGGTTGGAAAAGACCGAGAAGGAGAGAAAATAAAAATTATCGTTCCGTTCCGTTCCTACCCGATGCGAAATTGAGAATTCCAAAAAAAATAGCAATAAAATTGAAAAAATTAAAATATACCATTATGGCTTCATTTCAAGCCAAAACAGGTTGGAAAATGCCGAGAATGAGAGAAAATAAAAATTATCGTTCCGTTCCGTTCTGTTCCTACACGACGCGTAATAGAAAAATCCAAAAAAATTGCAAAAAAATTAAAAAAGTTAATAAATACCGTTATGGCTTCTTTTCAAGTCAAAATAGGTTTGAAAAGGCCGAGAAGGAGAGAAAATAATAATTATCGTTCCGTTCCGTTCCTACTCGACACCAAATAGAAAATTTTAAAAAAATAGCAAAAAAATTAAAAAAATTAAAAAAAATACCATTATGGCTTCCTTTCAAGCCAAAACAGGTTGGAAAAGGCCGAGAATGAGAGAAAATAAAAATTATCGTTCCGTTCCGTTCCTACCCGACGCTAAATAGAAAATTTTAAAAAAATAGCAAAAAAATTCGAAAAATTAAAAAAATACCATTATGGCTTCCTTTCAAGCCAGAAGAGGTTGGAAAAGACCGAGAAGGAGAGAAAATAAAAATTATCGTTCCGTTCCGTTCCTACCCGATGCGAAATTGAGAATTCCAAAAAAAATAGCAATAAAATTGAAAAAATTAAAATATACCATTAAGGCTTCATTTCAAGCCAAAACAGGTTGGAAAATGCCGAGAAAGAGAAAAAATGAAAATTATTGTTCCGTTCCGCTCCTACCCGACGCTAAATGGAAAATTTTAAAAAAATAGCAAAAAAATTCAAAAAACTAAAAAAAATACCATTATGGCTTCCTTTCAAGCCAAAACAGGTTGGAAAAGGCCGAGAATGAGAGAAAATAAAAATTATCGTTCCGTTCCATTCCGTTCCTACACGACGCGTAATAGAAAAATCCAAAAAAATTGCAAAAAAATTAAAAAAGTTAATAAATACCGTTATGGCTTCTTTTCAAGTCAAAATAGGTTTGAAAAGGCCGAGAAGGAGAGAAAATAATAATTATCGTTCCTTTCCGTTCCTACTCGACACTAAATAGAAAATTTTAAAAAAATAGCAAAAAAATTAAAAAAATTAAAAAAAATACCATTATGGCTTCATTTCAAGCCAAAACAGGTTGGAAAATGCCGAGAAAGAGAAAAAATAAAAATTATTGTTCCGTTCCGCTCCTACCCAACGCTAAATGGAAAATTTTAAAAAAATAGCAAAAAAATTCGAAAAATTAAAAAAATACCATTATGGCTTCCTTTCAAGCCAAAACAGGTTGGAAAAGGCCGAGAATGACAGAAAATAAAAATTATCGTTCCGTTCCGTTCCGTTCCTACACGACGCGTAATAGAAAAATCCAAAAAAATTGCAAAAAAATTAAAAAAATTAGAAAACACCATTATGGCTTCATATCAAGCCAAAATAGGTTGGAAAATGCGGAGAAAGAGAAAAAATAAAAATTATCGTTCCGTTCCGTTTCGTTCCGTTCTTACACGACGCGTAATAGAAAATTCCAAAAAAATTGGAAAAAAATTAAAAAAATTAGAAAACACCATTATGGCTTCATATCAAGCCAAAATAGGTTGGAAAATGCGGAGAAAGAGAAAAAATAAAAATTATCGTTCCGTTCCGTTCCTACCCGACGCTAAATAGAAAATTTTAAAAAAATAGCAAAAAAATTCAAAAAATTAAAAAAATACCATTATGGCCTTCCTTTCAAGCCAAAACAGGTTGGAAAAGGCCGAGAATGAGAGAAAATAAAAATTATCGTTCCGTTTCGTTCCTACCTGACGCGAAATAGAAAATTCCAAAAAAATAGCAAAAAAATTCAAAAATTTAAAAAATACCATTATGGCTTCATTTCAAGCCAAAATGATTGGAAAATGATGAGAAAGAGAGAAAATAAAAATTATCATTACGTTTCGTTCCTACGCGACGCACAATAGAAAATTCCAAGAAAATAGCAAAAAAATTCAAAAAAATTAAAATATACCATTATGGCTTCATTTCAAGCCAAAATAGGTTGGAAAAGGCCGAGGAAGGGGAAAAATAAAAATTATCGTTCCTTTCCGTTCCTACAGGACGCTTAGTAGAAAATATCAAAAAAATAGCAAAAAAATTTAAAAAACTAAACAATACCATTATAGCTTCATTTCAAGCCAAAATTGGTTGGAAAACACAGATAATGAGAGAAAATAAAAACTGTCATTCCGTTCCGTTCCGTTCCTACCCTACGTGTAACAGAAAATTCCGAAAAAATAGCAAAAAAATTCAAAAATTTAAAAAATACCATCATGGCTTCTTTTAAAGCCAAAATAAGTTGGAGAAGGATGAGAAAGAGAGAAAATAAAAATTTTCATTACGTTTCGTTCCTACACGACGCGTAATTGACAATTCCAACAAAATAGCAAAAAAATTCAAAAAATTAAAAAATACTACTATGGTTTCATTTCAAGCCAAAATAGGTTCGAAAATACCAAGAAAGAGAGAATATAAAAATTATCGTTCCGTTTCGTTCCAACCCGACGCGAAATTGAAAATTCAAAAAAAATAGTAAAAAAATTCAAAAATTTAAAAAATACCATTATGGTTTCATTTCAAGCCAAAATAGGTTCGAAAACGAAGAGAAAGAGAGAAAACAAAAATTATTATTACGATTCGTTCCAACCTGACGCGTAATAGAAAATTCCAAAAAAATAGCAAAAAAATTCAAAAAATTAAAAAAAATACCATTATGGCTTCCTTTCAAGCCAAAACAGGTTGGAAAAGGCCGAGAATGACAGAAAATAAAAATTATCGTTCCGTTCCGTTCCGTTCCTACACGACGCGTAATAGAAAAATCCAAAAAAATTGCAAAAAAATTAAAAAAATTAGAAAACACCATTATGGCTTCACATCAAGCCAAAATAGGTTGGAAAATGCGGAGAAAGAGAAAAAATAAAAATTATCGTTCCGTTCCGTTCCGTTCCGTTCTTACACGACGCGTAATAGAAAATTCCAAAAAAATTGGAAAAAAATTAAAAAAATTGGAAAAAAATTAAAAAAATTAGAAAACACCATTATGGCTTCATATCAAGCCAAAATAGGTTGGAAAATGCGGAGAAAGAGAAAAAATAAAAATTATCGTTCCGTTCCGTTCCGTTCCTACCCGACGCTAAATAGAAAATTTTAAAAAAATAGCAAAAAAATTCAAAAAATTAAAAAAATACCATTATGGCCTTCCTTTCAAGCCAAAACAGGTTGGAAAAGGCCGAGAATGAGAGAAAATAAAAATTATCGTTCCGTTCCGTTCCTACCCGACGCGTAATTGAAAATTCCAAAACAAAAGCAACGAAATTCAAAAAATGAAAATATACAATCATAGCTTCATTTCAAGCCAAAATAGGTTGGAAAAGGCCGAGAAAGGGAAAAAATAAAAATTATCTTTCCGTTTCGTTCCTACCCGACGCGAAATAGAAAATTCCAAAAAAATAGCAAAAAAATTCAAAAATTTAAAAAATACCATTATGGCCTTCCTTTCAAGCCAAAACAGGTTGGAAAAGGCCGAGAATGAGAGAAAATAAAAATTATCGTTCCGTTCCGTTCCTACCCGACGCGTAATTGAAAATTCCAAAACAAAAGCAACGAAATTCAAAAAATGAAAATATACAATTATGGCTTCCTTTCCAGCCAAAACAGGTTGGAAAAGGCCGAGAATGAGAGAAAATAAAAATTATCGTTCCGTTCCGTTCCTACCCGACGCTAAATAGAAAATTTTAAAAAAATAGCAAAAAAATTCAAAAAATTAAAAAAATACCATTATGGCCTTCCTTTCAAGCCAAAACAGGTTGGAAAAGGCCGAGAATGAGAGAAAATAAAAATTATCGTTCCGTTCCGTTCCTACCCGACGCGTAATTGAAAATTCCAAAACAAAAGCAACGAAATTCAAAAAATGAAAATATACAATCATAGCTTCATTTCAAGCCAAAATAGGTTGGAAAAGGCCGAGAAAGGGAAAAAATAAAAATTATCTTTCCGTTTCGTTCCTACCCGACGCGAAATAGAAAATTCCAAAAAAATAGCAAAAAAATTCAAAAATTTAAAAAATACCATTATGGCCTTCCTTTCAAGCCAAAACAGGTTGGAAAAGGCCGAGAATGAGAGAAAATAAAAATTATCGTTCCGTTCCGTTCCTACCCGACGCGTAATTGAAAATTCCAAAACAAAAGCAACGAAATTCAAAAAATGAAAATATACAATTATGGCTTCCTTTCCAGCCAAAACAGGTTGGAAAAGGCCGAGAATGAGAGAAAATAAAAATTATCGTTCCGTTCCGTTCCTACCCGACGCTAAATAGAAAATTTTAAAAAAATAGCAAAAAAATTCAAAAAATTAAAAAAATACCATTATGGCCTTCCTTTCAAGCCAAAACAGGTTGGAAAAGGCCGAGAATGAGAGAAAATAAAAATTATCGTTCCGTTCCGTTCCTACCCGACGCGTAATTGAAAATTCCAAAACAAAAGCAACGAAATTCAAAAAATGAAAATATACAATTATAGCTTCATTTCAAGCCAAAATAGGTTGGAAAATGCGGAGAAAGAGAAAAAATAAAAATTATCGTTCCGTTCCGTTTCTACCCGACGGTAAATAGAAAATTTTAAAAAAATAGCAAAAAAATTCAAAAAATTAAAAAAATACCATTATGGCCTTCCTTTCAAGCCAAAACAGGTTGGAAAAGGCCGAGAATGAGAGAAAATAAAAATTATCGTTCCGTTTCGTTCCTACCCGACGCGAAATAGAAAATTCCAAAAAAATAGCAAAAAAATTCAAAAATTTAAAAAATACCATTATGGCTTCATTTCAAGCCAAAATTATTGGAAAATGATGAGAAAGAGAGAAAATAAAAATTATCATTACGTTTCGTTCCTACGCGATGCACAATAGAAAATTCCAAGAAAATAGCAAAAAAATTCAAAAAAATTAAAATATACCATTATGACTTCATTTCAAGCCAAAATAGTTTGGAAAAGGCCGAGAAAGAGAAACAATAAAAATTATCATTCTATTCCGTTCTTACACGACGCGTAATAGAAAATTCCAAAAAAAATAACAAAAAAATTCAAAAAACAAGAAAATACCATTACAGCTTCATTTCAAGCCAAAATAGGTTGGAAAATGCCGAGAAAGAGAAAAAATAAAAATTATCGTTTCGTTTCGTTCCTACCCGACGCTAAATAGAAAATTTTAAAAAAATAGCAAAAAAATTCAAAAAATTAAAAAAAAATACCATTATGGCTTCCTCTCAAGCCAAAACAGGATGGAAAAGGCCGTGAATGAGAGAAAATAAAAATTATCGTTCCGTTCCGTTCCTACACGACGCGTAACAGAAAATTCCAAAAAAATTACAAAAAAATTAAAAAAGTTAATAAACACCATTATGGCTTCTTTTCAAGCCAAAATAGGTTTGAAAAGGCCGAGAAGGAGAGAAAATAATAATTATTGTTCCGTTCCGTTCCTACCCGACGCTAAATAGAAAATTTTTAAAAATTAGCAAAAAAATTCAAAAAATTAAAAAAACACTATTATGGCTTCCTTTCCAGCCAAAACAGGTTGGAAAAGGCCGAGAATGAGAGAAAATAAAAATTATCGTTCCGTTTCGTTCCTACCCGACGCGAAATAGAAAATTCCAAAAAAATAGCAAAAAAATTCAAAAATTTAAAAAATACCATTATGGCTTCATTTCAAGCCAAAATGATTGGAAAATGATGAGAAAGAGAGAAAATAAAAATTATCATTACGTTTCGTTCCTACGCGACGCACAATAGAAAATTCCAAGAAAATAGCAAAAAAATTCAAAAAAATTAAAATATACCATTATGGCTTCATTTCAAGCCAAAATAGGTTGGAAAAGGCCGAGGAAGGGGAAAAATAAAAATTATCGTTCCTTTCCGTTCCTACAGGACGCTTAGTAGAAAATATCAAAAAAATAGCAAAAAAATTTAAAAAACTAAACAATACCATTATAGCTTCATTTCAAGCCAAAATTGGTTGGAAAACACAGATAATGAGAGAAAATAAAAACTGTCATTCCGTTCCGTTCCGTTCCTACCCTACGTGTAACAGAAAATTCCGAAAAAATAGCAAAAAAATTCAAAAATTTAAAAAATACCATCATGGCTTCTTTTAAAGCCAAAATAAGTTGGAGAAGGATGAGAAAGAGAGAAAATAAAAATTTTCATTACGTTTCGTTCCTACACGACGCGTAATTGACAATTCCAACAAAATAGCAAAAAAATTCAAAAAATTAAAAAATACTACTATGGTTTCATTTCAAGCCAAAATAGGTTCGAAAATACCAAGAAAGAGAGAATATAAAAATTATCGTTCCGTTTCGTTCCAACCCGACGCGAAATTGAAAATTAAAAAAAAAAAGTAAAAAAATTCAAAAATTTAAAAAATACCATTATGGTTTCATTTCAAGCCAAAATAGGTTCGAAAACGAAGAGAAAGAGAGAAAACAAAAATTATTATTACGATTCGTTCCAACCTGACGCGTAATAGAAAATTACAAAAAAATAGCAAAAAAATTCAAAAAATTAAAAAAAATACCATTATGGCTTCCTTTCAAGCCAAAACAGGTTGGAAAAGGCCGAGAATGACAGAAAATAAAAATTATCGTTCCGTTCCGTTCCGTTCCTACACGACGCGTAATAGAAAAATCCAAAAAAATTGCAAAAAAATTAAAAAAATTAGAAAACACCATTATGGCTTCATATCAAGCCAAAATAGGTTGGAAAATGCGGAGAAAGAGAAAAAATAAAAATTATCGTTCCGTTTCGTTCCTACCCGACGCGAAATTGAAAATTCCAAAAAAATAGCAATAAAATTGAAAAAATTAAAATATACCATTATGGCTTCATTTCAAGCCAAAATAGGTTGGAAAATGCCGAGAAGGAGAAAAAATAAAAATTATCTGTCTGTTCCGTTCCTACACTACGTGTAATTGAAAATTCCAAAAAAATAGCAAAAAACTTCAAAAAATTAAAAAATACCATTATGTACTCTTTTCAAGCCAAAATAGGTTTGAAAAAGATGAGAAAGGGAGAAAATAAAAATTATCGTTCTGTTTCGTACTAACCCGATGCGTAATTGAAAATTCCAAAGCAAAAGCAAAAAAATTCAAAATATTAAAATATACCATTATGGCTTCATATCAAGCCAAAATAGGTTGGAAAATGCCTAGAAAGAGAAAAAATAAAAATTATCGTTCCGTTCCGTTCCGTTCTTACACGACGTGTAATAGAAAATTCCAAAAAAATTGCAAAAAAATTTAAAAAGTTAGAAAACACCATTATGGCTTCATATCAAGCCAAAATAGGTTGGAAAATGCGGAGAAAGAGAAAAAATAAAAATTATCGTTCCGTTCCGTTCCTACCCGACGCTAAATAGAAAATTTTAAAAAAATAGCAAAAAAATTCAAAAAATTAAAAAAATACCATTATGGCCTTCCTTTCAAGCCAAAACAGGTTGGAAAAGGCCGAGAATGAGAGAAAATAAAAATTATCGTTCCGTTTCGTTCCTACCCGACGCGAAATAGAAAATTCCAAAAAAATAGCAAAAAAATTCAAAAATTTAAAAAATACCATTATGGCTTCATTTCAAGCCAAAATGATTGGAAAATGATGAGAAAGAGAGAAAATAAAAATTATCATTACGTTTCGTTCCTACGCGACGCACAATAGAAAATTCCAAGAAAATAGCAAAAAAATTCAAAAAAATTAAAATATACCATTATGGCTTCATTTCAAGCCAAAATAGGTTGGAAAAGGCCGAGGAAGGGGAAAAATAAAAATTATCGTTCCTTTCCGTTCCTACAGGACGCTTAGTAGAAAATATCAAAAAAATAGCAAAAAAATTTAAAAAACTAAACAATACCATTATAGCTTCATTTCAAGCCAAAATTGGTTGGAAAACACAGATAATGAGAGAAAATAAAAACTGTCATTCCGTTCCGTTCCGTTCCTACCCTACGTGTAACAGAAAATTCCGAAAAAATAGCAAAAAAATTCAAAAATTTAAAAAATACCATCATGGCTTCTTTTAAAGCCAAAATAAGTTGGAGAAGGATGAGAAAGAGGGAAAATAAAAATTTTCATTACGTTTCGTTCCTACACGACGCGTAATTGACAATTCCAACAAAATAGCAAAAAAATTCAAAAAATTAAAAAATACTACTATGGTTTCATTTCAAGCCAAAATAGGTTCGAAAATACCAAGAAAGAGAGAATATAAAAATTATCGTTCCGTTTCGTTCCAACCCGACGCGAAATTGAAAATTAAAAAAAAAAAGTAAAAAAATTCAAAAATTTAAAAAATACCATTATGGTTTCATTTCAAGCCAAAATAGGTTCGAAAACGAAGAGAAAGAGAGAAAACAAAAATTATTATTACGATTCGTTCCAACCTGACGCGTAATAGAAAATTACAAAAAAATAGCAAAAAAATTCAAAAAATTAAAAAAAATACCATTATGGCTTCCTTTCAAGCCAAAACAGGTTGGAAAAGGCCGAGAATGACAGAAAATAAAAATTATCGTTCCGTTCCGTTCCGTTCCTACACGACGCGTAATAGAAAAATCCAAAAAAATTGCAAAAAAATTAAAAAAATTAGAAAACACCATTATGGCTTCATATCAAGCCAAAATAGGTTGGAAAATGCGGAGAAAGAGAAAAAATAAAAATTATCGTTCCGTTTCGTTCCTACCCGACGCGAAATTGAAAATTCCAAAAAAATAGCAATAAAATTGAAAAAATTAAAATATACCATTATGGCTTCATTTCAAGCCAAAATAGGTTGGAAAATGCCGAGAAGGAGAAAAAATAAAAATTATCTGTCTGTTCCGTTCCTACACTACGTGTAATTGAAAATTCCAAAAAAATAGCAAAAAACTTCAAAAAATTAAAAAATACCATTATGTACTCTTTTCAAGCCAAAATAGGTTTGAAAAAGATGAGAAAGGGAGAAAATAAAAATTATCGTTCTGTTTCGTACTAACCCGATGCGTAATTGAAAATTCCAAAGCAAAAGCAAAAAAATTCAAAATATTAAAATATACCATTATGGCTTCATATCAAGCCAAAATAGGTTGGAAAATGCCTAGAAAGAGAAAAAATAAAAATTATCGTTCCGTTCCGTTCCGTTCTTACACGACGTGTAATAGAAAATTCCAAAAAAAATTGCAAAAAAATTTAAAAAGTTAGAAAACACCATTATGGCTTCATATCAAGCCAAAATAGGTTGGAAAATGCGGAGAAAGAGAAAAAATAAAAATTATCGTTCCGTTCCGTTCCTACCCGACGCTAAATAGAAAATTTTAAAAAAATAGCAAAAAAATTCAAAAAATTAAAAAAATACCATTATGGCCTTCCTTTCAAGCCAAAACAGGTTGGAAAAGGCCGAGAATGAGAGAAAATAAAAATTATCGTTCCGTTTCGTTCCTACCCGACGCGAAATAGAAAATTCCAAAAAAATAGCAAAAAAATTCAAAAATTTAAAAAATACCATTATGGCTTCATTTCAAGCCAAAATGATTGGAAAATGATGAGAAAGAGAGAAAATAAAAATTATCATTACGTTTCGTTCCTACGCGACGCACAATAGAAAATTCCAAGAAAATAGCAAAAAAATTCAAAAAAATTAAAATATACCATTATGGCTTCATTTCAAGCCAAAATAGGTTGGAAAAGGCCGAGGAAGGGGAAAAATAAAAATTATCGTTCCTTTCCGTTCCTACAGGACGCTTAGTAGAAAATATCAAAAAAATAGCAAAAAAATTTAAAAAACTAAACAATACCATTATAGCTTCATTTCAAGCCAAAATTGGTTGGAAAACACAGATAATGAGAGAAAATAAAAACTGTCATTCCGTTCCGTTCCGTTCCTACCCTACGTGTAACAGAAAATTCCGAAAAAATAGCAAAAAAATTCAAAAATTTAAAAAATACCATCATGGCTTCTTTTAAAGCCAAAATAAGTTGGAGAAGGATGAGAAAGAGAGAAAATAAAAATTTTCATTACGTTTCGTTCCTACACGACGCGTAATTGACAATTCCAACAAAATAGCAAAAAAATTCAAAAAATTAAAAAATACTACTATGGTTTCATTTCAAGCCAAAATAGGTTCGAAAATACCAAGAAAGAGAGAATATAAAAATTATCGTTCCGTTTCGTTCCAACCCGACGCGAAATTGAAAATTCAAAAAAAATAGTAAAAAAATTCAAAAATTTAAAAAATACCATTATGGTTTCATTTCAAGCCAAAATAGGTTCGAAAACGAAGAGAAAGAGAGAAAACAAAAATTATTATTACGATTCGTTCCAACCTGACGCGTAATAGAAAATTCCAAAAAAATAGCAAAAAAATTCAAAAAATTAAAAAAAATACCATTATGGCTTCCTTTCAAGCCAAAACAGGTTGGAAAAGGCCGAGAATGACAGAAAATAAAAATTATCGTTCCGTTCCGTTCCGTTCCTACACGACGCGTAATAGAAAAATCCAAAAAAATTGCAAAAAAATTAAAAAAATTAGAAAACACCATTATGGCTTCATATCAAGCCAAAATAGGTCGGAAAATGCGGAGAAAGAGAAAAAATAAAAATTATCGTTCCGTTCCGTTCCGTTCCGTTCTTACACGACGCGTAATAGAAAATTCCAAAAAAATTGGAAAAAAATTAAAAAAATTGGAAAAAAATTAAAAAAATTAGAAAACACCATTATGGCTTCATATCAAGCCAAAATAGGTTGGAAAATGCGGAGAAAGAGAAAAAATAAAAATTATCGTTCCGTTCCGTTCCGTTCCTACCCGACGCTAAATAGAAAATTTTAAAAAAATAGCAAAAAAATTCAAAAAATTAAAAAAATACCATTATGGCCTTCCTTTCAAGCCAAAACAGGTTGGAAAAGGCCGAGAATGAGAGAAAATAAAAATTATCGTTCCGTTCCGTTCCTACCCGACGCGTAATTGAAAATTCCAAAACAAAAGCAACGAAATTCAAAAAATGAAAATATACAATTATAGCTTCATTTCAAACCAAAATAGGTTGGAAAAGGCCGAGAAAGGGAAAAAATAAAAATTATCTTTCCGTTTCGTTCCTACCCGACGCGAAATAGAAAATTCCAAAAAAATAGCAAAAAAATTCAAAAATTTAAAAAATACCATTATGGCTTCATTTCAAGCCAAAATTATTGGAAAATGATGAGAAAGAGAGAAAATAAAAATTATCATTACGTTTCGTTCCTACGCGACGCACAATAGAAAATTCCAAGAAAATAGCAAAAAAAATCAAAAAAATTAAAATATACCATTATGACTTCATTTCAAGCCAAAATAGTTTAGAAAAGGCCGAGAAAGAGAAACAATA
Source organism: Quercus wislizeni (assembly GCA_023055345.1). Taxonomy (NCBI): domain Eukaryota; kingdom Viridiplantae; phylum Streptophyta; class Magnoliopsida; order Fagales; family Fagaceae; genus Quercus; species Quercus wislizeni. The sequence goes on along the minus strand of JALGQJ010000019.1, from coordinate 5,891,767 downwards.
AAAATTATCATTCTATTCCGTTCTTACACGACGCGTAATAGAAAATTCCAAAAAAAATAACAAAAAAATTCAAAAAACAAGAAAATACCATTACAGCTTCATTTCAAGCCAAAATAGGTTGGAAAATGCCGAGAAAGAGAAAAAATAAAAATTATCGTTTCGTTTCGTTCCTACCCGACGCTAAATAGAAAATTTTAAAAAAATAGCAAAAAACTTCAAAAAATTAAAAAAAAATACCATTATGGCTTCCTCTCAAGCCAAAACAGGATGGAAAAGGCCGAGAATGAGAGAAAATAAAAATTATCGTTCCGTTCCGTTCCTACACGACGCGTAACAGAAAATTCCAAAAAAATTACAAAAAAATTAAAAAAGTTAATAAACACCATTATGGCTTCTTTTCAAGCCAAAATAGGTTTGAAAAGGCCGAGAAGGAGAGAAAATAATAATTATTGTTCCGTTCCGTTCCTACCCGACGCTAAATAGAAAATTTTTAAAAATAAGCAAAAAAATTCAAAAAATTAAAAAAACACTATTATGGCTTCCTTTCCAGCCAAAACAGGTTGGAAAAGGCCGAGAATGAGAGAAAATAAAAATTATCGTTCCGTTCCGTTCCTACCCGACGCTAAATAGAAAATTTTAAAAAAATAGCAAAAAAATTCAAAAAATTAAAAAAATACCATTATGGCCTTCCTTTCAAGCCAAAACAGGTTGGAAAAGGCCGAGAATGAGAGAAAATAAAAATTATCGTTCCGTTCCGTTCCGTTCCTACCCGACGCGTAATTGAAAATTCCAAAACAAAAGCAACGAAATTCAAAAAATGAAAATATACAATTATAGCTTCATTTCAAGCCAAAATAGGTTGGAAAATGCGGAGAAAGAGAAAAAATAAAAATTATCGTTCCGTTCCGTTTCTACCCGACGGTAAATAGAAAATTTTAAAAAAATAGCAAAAAAATTCAAAAAATTAAAAAAATACCATTATGGCCTTCCTTTCAAGCCAAAACAGGTTGGAAAAGGCCGAGAATGAGAGAAAATAAAAATTATCGTTCCGTTTCGTTCCTACCCGACGCGAAATAGAAAATTCCAAAAAAATAGCAAAAAAATTCAAAAATTTAAAAAATACCATTATGGCTTCATTTCAAGCCAAAATTATTGGAAAATGATGAGAAAGAGAGAAAATAAAAATTATCATTACGTTTCGTTCCTACGCGACGCACAATAGAAAATTCCAAGAAAATAGCAAAAAAATTCAAAAAAATTAAAATATACCATTATGACTTCATTTCAAGCCAAAATAGTTTGGAAAAGGCCGAGAAAGAGAAACAATAAAAATTATCATTCTATTCCGTTCTTACACGACGCGTAATAGAAAATTCCAAAAAAAATAACAAAAAAATTCAAAAAACAAGAAAATACCATTACAGCTTCATTTCAAGCCAAAATAGGTTGGAAAATGCCGAGAAAGAGAAAAAATAAAAATTATCGTTTCGTTTCGTTCCTACCCGACGCTAAATAGAAAATTTTAAAAAAATAGCAAAAAAATTCAAAAAATTAAAAAAAAATACCATTATGGCTTCCTCTCAAGCCAAAACAGGATGGAAAAGGCCGAGAATGAGAGAAAATAAAAATTATCGTTCCGTTCCGTTCCTACACGACGCGTAACAGAAAATTCCAAAAAAATTACAAAAAAATTAAAAAAGTTAATAAACACCATTATGGCTTCTTTTCAAGCCAAAATAGGTTTGAAAAGGCCGAGAAGGAGAGAAAATAATAATTATTGTTCCGTTCCGTTCCTACCCGACGCTAAATAGAAAATTTTTAAAAATTAGCAAAAAAATTCAAAAAATTAAAAAAACACTATTATGGCTTCCTTTCCAGCCAAAACAGGTTGGAAAAGGCCGAGAATGAGAGAAAATAAAAATTATCGTTCCGTTCCGTTCCTACCCGACGCTAAATAGAAAATTTTAAAAAAATAGCAAAAAAATTAAAAAAATTAAAAAAATACCATTATGGCCTTCCTTTCAAGCCAAAACAGGTTGGAAAAGGCCGAGAATGAGAGAAAATAAAAATTATCGTTCCGTTCCGTTCCTACCCGACGCGTAATTGAAAATTCCAAAACAAAAGCAACGAAATTCAAAAAATGAAAATATACAATTATAGCTTCATTTCAAGCCAAAATAGGTTGGAAAATGCGGAGAAAGAGAAAAAATAAAAATTATCGTTCCGTTCCGTTTCTACCCGACGGTAAATAGAAAATTTTAAAAAAATAGCAAAAAAATTCAAAAAATTAAAAAAATACCATTATGGCCTTCCTTTCAAGCCAAAACAGGTTGGAAAAGGCCGAGAATGAGAGAAAATAAAAATTATCGTTCCGTTTCGTTCCTACCCGACGCGAAATAGAAAATTCCAAAAAAATAGCAAAAAAATTCAAAAATTTAAAAAATACCATTATGGCTTCATTTCAAGCCAAAATTATTGGAAAATGATGAGAAAGAGAGAAAATAAAAATTATCATTACGTTTCGTTCCTACGCGACGCACAATAGAAAATTCCAAGAAAATAGCAAAAAAATTCAAAAAAATTAAAATATACCATTATGACTTCATTTCAAGCCAAAATAGTTTGGAAAAGGCCGAGAAAGAGAAACAATAAAAATTATCATTCTATTCCGTTCTTACACGACGCGTAATAGAAAATTCCAAAAAAAATAACAAAAAAATTCAAAAAACAAGAAAATACCATTACAGCTTCATTTCAAGCCAAAATAGGTTGGAAAATGCCGAGAAAGAGAAAAAATAAAAATTATCGTTTCGTTTCGTTCCTACCCGACGCTAAATAGAAAATTTTAAAAAAATAGCAAAAAAATTCAAAAAATTAAAAAAAAATACCATTATGGCTTCCTCTCAAGCCAAAACAGGATGGAAAAGGCCGAGAATGAGAGAAAATAAAAATTATCGTTCCGTTCCGTTCCTACACGACGCGTAACAGAAAATTCCAAAAAAATTACAAAAAAATTAAAAAAGTTAATAAACACCATTATGGCTTCTTTTCAAGCCAAAATAGGTTTGAAAAGGCCGAGAAGGAGAGAAAATAATAATTATTGTTCCGTTCCGTTCCTACCCGACGCTAAATAGAAAATTTTTAAAAATTAGCAAAAAAATTCAAAAAATTAAAAAAACACTATTATGGCTTCCTTTCCAGCCAAAACAGGTTGGAAAAGGCCGAGAATGAGAGAAAATAAAAATTATCGTTCCGTTCCGTTCCTACCCGACGCTAAATAGAAAATTTTAAAAAAATAGCAAAAAAATTCAAAAAATTAAAAAAATACCATTATGGCCTTCCTTTCAAGCCAAAACAGGTTGGAAAAGGCCGAGAATGAGAGAAAATAAAAATTATCGTTCCGTTCCGTTCCTACCCGACGCGTAATTGAAAATTCCAAAACAAAAGCAACGAAATTCAAAAAATGAAAATATACAATTATAGCTTCATTTCAAGCCAAAATAGGTTGGAAAATGCGGAGAAAGAGAAAAAATAAAAATTATCGTTCCGTTCCGTTTCTACCCGACGGTAAATAGAAAATTTTAAAAAAATAGCAAAAAAATTCAAAAAATTAAAAAAATACCATTATGGCCTTCCTTTCAAGCCAAAACAGGTTGGAAAAGGCCGAGAATGAGAGAAAATAAAAATTATCGTTCCGTTTCGTTCCTACCCGACGCGAAATAGAAAATTCCAAAAAAATAGCAAAAAAATTCAAAAATTTAAAAAATACCATTATGGCTTCATTTCAAGCCAAAATGATTGGAAAATGATGAGAAAGAGAGAAAATAAAAATTATCATTACGTTTCGTTCCTACGCGACGCACAATAGAAAATTCCAAGAAAATAGCAAAAAAATTCAAAAAAATTAAAATATACCATTATGACTTCATTTCAAGCCAAAATAGTTTGGAAAAGGCCGAGAAAGAGAAAAAATAAAAATTATCGTTTCGTTCCGTTCCTACCCGACGCTAAATAGAAAATTTTAAAAAAATAGCAAAAAAATTCAAAAAATTAAAAAAAAATACCATTATGGCTTCCTTTCAAGCCAAAACAGGATGGAAAAGGCCGAGAATGAGAGAAAATAAAAATTATCGTTCCGTTCCGTTCCTACACGACGCGTAACAGAAAATTCCAAAAAAATTACAAAAAAATTAAAAAAGTTAATAAACACCATTATGGCTTCTTTTCAAGCCAAAATAGGTTTGAAAAGGCCGAGAAGGAGAGAAAATAATTATTATTGTTCCGTTCCGTTCCTACCCGACGCTAAACAGAAAATTTTTAAAAATTAGCAAAAAAATTCAAAAAATTAAAAAAACACTATTATGGCTTCCTTTCCAGCCAAAACAGGTTGGAAAAGGCCGAGAATGAGAGAAAATAAAAATTATCGTTCCGTTCCGTTCCTACCCGACGCGAAATTGAAAATTTAAAAAAAATAGCAAAAAAATTCAAAAAATTAAAAAAATACCATTATGGCCTTCCTTTCAAGCCAAAACAGGTTGGAAAAGGCCGAGAATGAGAGAAAATAAAAATTATCGTTCCGTTCCGTTCCGTTCCTACCCGACGCGTAATTGAAAATTCCAAAAAAATTGCAAAAAAATTAAAAAAATTAGAAAACACCATTATGGCTTCATATCAAGCCAAAATAGGTTGGAAAATGCGGAGAAAGAGAAAAAATAAAAATTATCGTTCCGTTCCGTTCCGTTCCGTTCTTACACGACGCGTAATAGAAAATTCCAAAAAAATTGGAAAAAAATTAAAAAAAATTAGAAAACACCATTATGGCTTCATATCAAGCCAAAATAGGTTGGAAAATGCGGAGAAAGAGAAAAAATAAAAATTATCGTTCCGTTCCGTTCCTACCCGACGCTAAATAGAAAATTTTAAAAAAATAGCAAAAAAATTCAAAAAATTAAAAAAATACCATTATGGCCTTCCTTTCAAGCCAAAACAGGTTGGAAAAGGCCGAGAATGAGAGAAAATAAAAATTATCGTTCCGTTTCGTTCCTACCCGACGCGAAATAGAAAATTCCAAAAAAATAGCAAAAAAATTCAAAAATTTAAAAAATACCATTATGGCTTCATTTCAAGCCAAAATGATTGGAAAATGATGAGAAAGAGAGAAAATAAAAATTATCATTACGTTTCGTTCCTACGCGACGCACAATAGAAAATTCCAAGAAAATAGCAAAAAAATTCAAAAAAATTAAAATATACCATTATGGCTTCATTTCAAGCCAAAATAGGTTGGAAAAGGCCGAGGAAGGGGAAAAATAAAATTATCGTTCCTTTCCGTTCCTACAGGACGCTTAGTAGAAAATATCAAAAAAATAGCAAAAAAATTTAAAAAACTAAACAATACCATTATAGCTTCATTTCAAGCCAAAATTGGTTGGAAAACACAGATAATGAGAGAAAATAAAAACTGTCATTCCGTTCCGTTCCGTTCCTACCCTACGTGTAACAGAAAATTCCGAAAAAATAGCAAAAAAATTCAAAAATTTAAAAAATACCATCATGGCTTCTTTTAAAGCCAAAATAAGTTGGAGAAGGATGAGAAAGAGAGAAAATAAAAATTTTCATTACGTTTCGTTCCTACACGACGCGTAATTGACAATTCCAACAAAATAGCAAAAAAATTCAAAAAATTAAAAAATACTACTATGGTTTCATTTCAAGCCAAAATAGGTTCGAAAATACCAAGAAAGAGAGAATATAAAAATTATCGTTCCGTTTCGTTCCAACCCGACGCGAAATTGAAAATTAAAAAAAAAAAGTAAAAAAATTCAAAAATTTAAAAAATACCATTATGGTTTCATTTCAAGCCAAAATAGGTTCGAAAACGAAGAGAAAGAGAGAAAACAAAAATTATTATTACGATTCGTTCCAACCTGACGCGTAATAGAAAATTCCAAAAAAATAGCAAAAAAATTCAAAAAATTAAAAAAAATACCATTATGGCTTCCTTTCAAGCCAAAACAGGTTGGAAAAGGCCGAGAATGACAGAAAATAAAAATTATCGTTCCGTTCCGTTCCGTTCCTACACGACGCGTAATAGAAAAATCCAAAAAAATTGCAAAAAAATTAAAAAAATTAGAAAACACCATTATGGCTTCATATCAAGCCAAAATAGGTTGGAAAATGCGGAGAAAGAGAAAAAATAAAAATTATCGTTCCGTTCCGTTCTTACACGACGCGTAATAGAAAATTCCAAAAAAATTGGAAAAAAATTGGAAAAAAATTAAAAAAATTAGAAAACACCATTATGGCTTCATATCAAGCCAAAATAGGTTGGAAAATGCGGAGAAAGAGAAAAAATAAAAATTATCGTTCCGTTCCGTTCCGTTCCTACCCGACGCTAAATAGAAAATTTTAAAAAAATAGCAAAAAAATTCAAAAAATTAAAAAAATACCATTATGGCCTTCCTTTCAAGCCAAAACAGGTTGGAAAAGGCCGAGAATGAGAGAAAATAAAAATTATCGTTCCGTTCCGTTCCTACCCGACGCGTAATTGAAAATTCCAAAACAAAAGCAACGAAATTCAAAAAATGAAAATATACAATTATAGCTTCATTTCAAGCCAAAATAGGTTGGAAAAGGCCGAGAAAGGGAAAAAATAAAAATTATCTTTCCGTTTCGTTCCTACCCGACGCGAAATAGAAAATTCCAAAAAAATAGCAAAAAAATTCAAAAATTTAAAAAATACCATTATGGCTTCATTTCAAGCCAAAATTATTGGAAAATGATGAGAAAGAGAGAAAATAAAAATTATCATTACGTTTCGTTCCTACGCGACGCACAATAGAAAATTCCAAGAAAATAGCAAAAAAATTCAAAAAAATTAAAATATACCATTATGACTTCATTTCAAGCCAAAATAGTTTGGAAAAGGCCGAGAAAGAGAAACAATAAAAATTATCATTCTATTCCGTTCTTACACGACGCGTAATAGAAAATTCCAAAAAAAATAACAAAAAAATTCAAAAAACAAGAAAATACCATTACAGCTTCATTTCAAGCCAAAATAGGTTGGAAAATGCCGAGAAAGAGAAAAAATAAAAATTATCGTTTCGTTTCGTTCCTACCCGACGCTAAATAGAAAATTTTAAAAAAATAGCAAAAAAATTCAAAAAATTAAAAAAAAATACCATTATGGCTTCCTCTCAAGCCAAAACAGGATGGAAAATGCCGAGAATGAGAGAAAATAAAAATTATCGTTCCGTTCCGTTCCTACACGACGCGTAACAGAAAATTCCAAAAAAATTACAAAAAAATTAAAAAAGTTAATAAACACCATTATGGCTTCTTTTCAAGCCAAAATAGGTTTGAAAAGGCCGAGAAGGAGAGAAAATAATAATTATTGTTCCGTTCCGTTCCTACCCGACGCTAAATAGAAAATTTTTAAAAATTAGCAAAAAAATTCAAAAAATTAAAAAAACACTATTATGGCTTCCTTTCCAGCCAAAACAGGTTGGAAAAGGCCGAGAATGAGAGAAAATAAAAATTATCGTTCCGTTCCGTTCCTACCCGACGCTAAATAGAAAATTTTAAAAAAATAGTAAAAAAATTCAAAAAATTAAAAAAATACCATTATGGCCTTCCTTTCAAGCCAAAACAGGTTGGAAAAGGCCGAGAATGAGAGAAAATAAAAATTATCGTTCCGTTCCGTTCCTACCCGACGCGTAATTGAAAATTCCAAAACAAAAGCAACGAAATTCAAAAAATGAAAATATACAATTATAGCTTCATTTCAAGCCAAAATAGGTTGGAAAATGCGGAGAAAGAGAAAAAATAAAAATTATCGTTCCGTTCCGTTTCTACCCGACGGTAAATAGAAAATTTTAAAAAAATAGCAAAAAAATTCAAAAAATTAAAAAAATACCATTATGGCCTTCCTTTCAAGCCAAAACAGGTTGGAAAAGGCCGAGAATGAGAGAAAATAAAAATTATCGTTCCGTTTCGTTCCTACCCGACGCGAAATAGAAAATTCCAAAAAAATAGCAAAAAAATTCAAAAATTTAAAAAATACCATTATGGCTTCATTTCAAGCCAAAATGATTGGAAAATGATGAGAAAGAGAGAAAATAAAAATTATCATTACGTTTCGTTCCTACGCGACGCACAATAGAAAATTCCAAGAAAATAGCAAAAAAATTAAAATATACCATTATGACTTCATTTCAAGCCAAAATAGTTTGGAAAAGGCCGAGAAAGAGAAAAAATAAAAATTATCGTTTCGTTCCGTTCCTACCCGACGCTAAATAGAAAATTTTAAAAAAATAGCAAAAAAATTCAAAAAATTAAAAAAAAATACCATTATGGCTTCCTTTCAAGCCAAAACAGGATGGAAAAGGCCGAGAATGAGAGAAAATAAAAATTATCGTTCCGTTCCGTTCCTACACGACGCGTAACAGAAAATTCCAAAAAAATTACAAAAAAATTAAAAAAGTTAATAAACACCATTATGGCTTCTTTTCAAGCCAAAATAGGTTTGAAAAGGCCGAGAAGGAGAGAAAATAATAATTATTGTTCCGTTCCGTTCCTACCCGACGCTAAATAGAAATTTTTTAAAAATTAGCAAAAAAATTCAAAAAATTAAAAAAACACTATTATGGCTTCCTTTCCAGCCAAAACAGGTTGGAAAAGGCCGAGAATGAGAGAAAATAAAAATTATCGTTCCGTTCCGTTCCGTTCCTACCCGACGCTAAATAGAAAATTTTAAAAAAATAGCAAAAAAATTCAAAAAATTAAAAAAATACCATTATGGCCTTCCTTTCAAGCCAAAACAGGTTGGAAAAGGCCGAGAATGAGAGAAAATAAAAATTATCGTTCCGTTCCGTTCCTACCCGACGCGTAATTGAAAATTCCAAAACAAAAGCAACGAAATTCAAAAAATGAAAATATACAATTATAGCTTCATTTCAAGCCAAAATAGGTTGGAAAAGGCCGAGAAAGGGAAAAAATAAAAATTATCTTTCCGTTTCGTTCCTACCCGACGCGAAATAGAAAATTCCAAAAAAATAGCAAAAAAATTCAAAAATTTAAAAAATACCATTATGGCTTCATTTCAAGCCAAAATTATTGGAAAATGATGAGAAAGAGAGAAAATAAAAATTATCATTACGTTTCGTTCCTACGCGACGCACAATAGAAAATTCCAAGAAAATAGCAAAAAAAATCAAAAAAATTAAAATATACCATTATGACTTCATTTCAAGCCAAAATAGTTTAGAAAAGGCCGAGAAAGAGAAACAATAAAAATTATCATTCTATTCCGTTCTTACACGACGCGTAATAGAAAATTCCAAAAAAAATAACAAAAAAATTCAAAAAACAAGAAAATACCATTACAGCTTCATTTCAAGCCAAAATAGGTTGGAAAATGCCGAGAAAGAGAAAAAATAAAAATTATCGTTTCGTTTCGTTCCTACCCGACGCTAAATAGAAAATTTTAAAAAAATAGCAAAAAAATTCAAAAAATTAAAAAAAAATACCATTATGGCTTCCTCTCAAGCCAAAACAGGATGGAAAAGGCCGAGAATGAGAGAAAATAAAAATTATCGTTCCGTTCCGTTCCTACACGACGCGTAACAGAAAATTCCAAAAAAATTACAAAAAAATTAAAAAAGTTAATAAACACCATTATGGCTTCTTTTCAAGCCAAAATAGGTTTGAAAAGGCCGAGAAGGAGAGAAAATAATAATTATTGTTCCGTTCCGTTCCTACCCGACGCTAAATAGAAATTTTTTAAAAATTAGCAAAAAAATTCAAAAAATTAAAAAAACACTATTATGGCTTCCTTTCCAGCCAAAACAGGTTGGAAAAGGCCGAGAATGAGAGAAAATAAAAATTATCGTTCCGTTCCGTTCCGTTCCTACCCGACGCTAAATAGAAAATTTTAAAAAAATAGCAAAAAAATTCAAAAAATTAAAAAAATACCATTATGGCCTTCCTTTCAAGCCAAAACAGGTTGGAAAAGGCCGAGAATGAGAGAAAATAAAAATTATCGTTCCGTTCCGTTCCTACCCGACGCGTAATTGAAAATTCCAAAACAAAAGCAACGAAATTCAAAAAATGAAAATATACAATTATAGCTTCATTTCAAGCCAAAATAGGTTGGAAAAGGCCGAGAAAGGGAAAAAATAAAAATTATCTTTCCGTTTCGTTCCTACCCGACGCGAAATAGAAAATTCCAAAAAAATAGCAAAAAAATTCAAAAATTTAAAAAATACCATTATGGCTTCATTTCAAGCCAAAATTATTGGAAAATGATGAGAAAGAGAGAAAATAAAAATTATCATTACGTTTCGTTCCTACGCGACGCACAATAGAAAATTCCAAGAAAATAGCAAAAAAAATCAAAAAAATTAAAATATACCATTATGACTTCATTTCAAGCCAAAATAGTTTAGAAAAGGCCGAGAAAGAGAAACAATAAAAATTATCATTCTATTCCGTTCTTACACGACGCGTAATAGAAAATTCCAAAAAAAATAACAAAAAAATTCAAAAAACAAGAAAATACCATTACAGCTTCATTTCAAGCCAAAATAGGTTGGAAAATGCCGAGAAAGAGAAAAAATAAAAATTATCGTTTCGTTTCGTTCCTACCCGACGCTAAATAGAAAATTTTAAAAAAATAGCAAAAAAATTCAAAAAATTAAAAAAAAATACCATTATGGCTTCCTCTCAAGCCAAAACAGGATGGAAAAGGCCGAGAATGAGAGAAAATAAAAATTATCGTTCCGTTCCGTTCCTACACGACGCGTAACAGAAAATTCCAAAAAAATTACAAAAAAATTAAAAAAGTTAATAAACACCATTATGGCTTCTTTTCAAGCCAAAATAGGTTTGAAAAGGCCGAGAATGAGAGAAAATAATAATTATTGTTCCGTTCCGTTCCTACCCGACGCTAAATAGAAAATTTTTAAAAATTAGCAAAAAAATTCAAAAAATTAAAAAAACACTATTATGGCTTCCTTTCCAGCCAAAACAGGTTGGAAAAGGCCGAGAATGAGAGAAAATAAAAATTATCGTTCCGTTCCGTTCCTACCCGACGCTAAATAGAAAATTTTAAAAAAATAGCAAAAAAATTCAAAAAATTAAAAAAATACCATTATGGCCTTCCTTTCAAGCCAAAACAGGTTGGAAAAGGCCGAGAATGAGAGAAAATAAAAATTATCGTTCCGTTCCGTTCCGTTCCTACCCGACGCGTAATTGAAAATTCCAAAACAAAAGCAACGAAATTCAAAAAATGAAAATATACAATTATAGCTTCATTTCAAGCCAAAATAGGTTGGAAAATGCGGAGAAAGAGAAAAAATAAAAATTATCGTTCTGTTCCGTTTCTACCCGACGGTAAATAGAAAATTTTAAAAAAATAGCAAAAAAATTCAAAAAATTAAAAAAATACCATTATGGCCTTCCTTTCAAGCCAAAACAGGTTGGAAAAGGCCGAGAATGAGAGAAAATAAAAATTATCGTTCCGTTTCGTTCCTACCCGACGCGAAATAGAAAATTCCAAAAAAATAGCAAAAAAATTCAAAAATTTAAAAAATACCATTATGGCTTCATTTCAAGCCAAAATTATTGGAAAATGATGAGAAAGAGAGAAAATAAAAATTATCATTACGTTTCGTTCCTACGCGACGCACAATAGAAAATTCCAAGAAAATAGCAAAAAAATTCAAAAAAATTAAAATATACCATTATGACTTCATTTCAAGCCAAAATAGTTTGGAAAAGGCCGAGAAAGAGAAACAATAAAAATTATCATTCTATTCCGTTCTTACACGACGCGTAATAGAAAATTCCAAAAAAAATAACAAAAAAATTCAAAAAACAAGAAAATACCATTACAGCTTCATTTCAAGCCAAAATAGGTTGGAAAATGCCGAGAAAGAGAAAAAATAAAAATTATCGTTTCGTTTCGTTCCTACCCGACGCTAAATAGAAAATTTTAAAAAAATAGCAAAAAAATTCAAAAAATTAAAAAAAAATACCATTATGGCTTCCTCTCAAGCCAAAACAGGATGGAAAAGGCCGAGAATGAGAGAAAATAAAAATTATCGTTCCGTTCCGTTCCTACACGACGCGTAACAGAAAATTCCAAAAAAATTACAAAAAAATTAAAAAAGTTAATAAACACCATTATGGCTTCTTTTCAAGCCAAAATAGGTTTGAAAAGGCCGAGAAGGAGAGAAAATAATAATTATTGTTCCGTTCCGTTCCTACCCGACGCTAAATAGAAAATTTTTAAAAATTAGCAAAAAAATTCAAAAAATTAAAAAAACACTATTATGGCTTCCTTTCCAGCCAAAACAGGTTGGAAAAGGCCGAGAATGAGAGAAAATAAAAATTATCGTTCCGTTCCGTTCCTACCCGACGCTAAATAGAAAATTTTAAAAAAATAGCAAAAAAATTAAAAAAATTAAAAAAATACCATTATGGCCTTCCTTTCAAGCCAAAACAGGTTGGAAAAGGCCGAGAATGAGAGAAAATAAAAATTATCGTTCCGTTCCGTTCCTACCCGACGCGTAATTGAAAATTCCAAAACAAAAGCAACGAAATTCAAAAAATGAAAATATACAATTATAGCTTCATTTCAAGCCAAAATAGGTTGGAAAATGCGGAGAAAGAGAAAAAATAAAAATTATCGTTCCGTTCCGTTTCTACCCGACGGTAAATAGAAAATTTTAAAAAAATAGCAAAAAAATTCAAAAAATTAAAAAAATACCATTATGGCCTTCCTTTCAAGCCAAAACAGGTTGGAAAAGGCCGAGAATGAGAGAAAATAAAAATTATCGTTCCGTTTCGTTCCTACCCGACGCGAAATAGAAAATTCCAAAAAAATAGCAAAAAAATTCAAAAATTTAAAAAATACCATTATGGCTTCATTTCAAGCCAAAATGATTGGAAAATGATGAGAAAGAGAGAAAATAAAAATTATCATTACGTTTCGTTCCTACGCGACGCACAATAGAAAATTCCAAGAAAATAGCAAAAAAATTCAAAAAAATTAAAATATACCATTATGACTTCATTTCAAGCCAAAATAGTTTGGAAAAGGCCGAGAAAGAGAAAAAATAAAAATTATCGTTTCGTTCCGTTCCTACCCGACGCTAAATAGAAAATTTTAAAAAAATAGCAAAAAAATTCAAAAAATTAAAAAAAAATACCATTATGGCTTCCTTTCAAGCCAAAACAGGATGGAAAAGGCCGAGAATGAGAGAAAATAAAAATTATCGTTCCGTTCCGTTCCTACACGACGCGTAACAGAAAATTCCAAAAAAATTCCAAAAAAATTAAAAAAGTTAATAAACACCATTATGGCTTCTTTTCAAGCCAAAATAGGTTTGAAAAGGCCGAGAAGGAGAGAAAATAATAATAATTGTTCCGTTCCGTTCCTACCCGACGCTAAATAGAAAATTTTTAAAAATTAGCAAAAAAATTCAAAAAATTAAAAAAACACTATTATGGCTTCCTTTCCAGCCAAAACAGGTTGGAAAAGGCCGAGAATGAGAGAAAATAAAAATTATCGTTCCGTTTCGTTCCTACCCGACGCGAAATTGAAAATTCCAAAAAAATAGCAATAAAATTGAAAAAATTAAAATATACCATTATGGCTTCATTTCAAGCCAAAATAGGTTGGAAAATGCCGAGAAGGAGAAAAAATAAAAATTATCTGTCTGTTCCGTTCCTACACTACGTGTAATTGAAAATTCCAAAAAAATAGCAAAAAACTTCAAAAAATTAAAAAATACCATTATGTACTCTTTTCAAGCCAAAATAGGTTTGAAAAAGATGAGAAAGGGAGAAAATAAAAATTATCGTTCTGTTTCGTACTAACCCGATGCGTAATTGAAAATTCCAAAGCAAAAGCAAAAAAATTCAAAATATTAAAATATACCATTATGGCTTCATATCAAGCCAAAATAGGTTGGAAAATGCCTAGAAAGAGAAAAAATAAAAATTATCGTTCCGTTCCGTTCCGTTCTTACACGACGTGTAATAGAAAATTCCAAAAAAATTGCAAAAAAATTTAAAAAGTTAGAAAACACCATTATGGCTTCATATCAAGCCAAAATAGGTTGGAAAATGCGGAGAAAGAGAAAAAATAAAAATTATCGTTCCGTTCCGTTCCTACCCGACGCTAAATAGAAAATTTTAAAAAAATAGCAAAAAAATTCAAAAAATTAAAAAAATACCATTATGGCCTTCCTTTCAAGCCAAAACAGGTTGGAAAAGGCCGAGAATGAGAGAAAATAAAAATTATCGTTCCGTTTCGTTCCTACCCGACGCGAAATAGAAAATTCCAAAAAAATAGCAAAAAAATTCAAAAATTTAAAAAATACCATTATGGCTTCATTTCAAGCCAAAATGATTGGAAAATGATGAGAAAGAGAGAAAATAAAAATTATCATTACGTTTCGTTCCTACGCGACGCACAATAGAAAATTCCAAGAAAATAGCAAAAAAATTCAAAAAAATTAAAATATACCATTATGGCTTCATTTCAAGCCAAAATAGGTTGGAAAAGGCCGAGGAAGGGGAAAAATAAAAATTATCGTTCCTTTCCGTTCCTACAGGACGCTTAGTAGAAAATATCAAAAAAATAGCAAAAAAATTTAAAAAACTAAACAATACCATTATAGCTTCATTTCAAGCCAAAATTGGTTGGAAAACACAGATAATGAGAGAAAATAAAAACTGTCATTCCGTTCCGTTCCGTTCCTACCCTACGTGTAACAGAAAATTCCGAAAAAATAGCAAAAAAATTCAAAAATTTAAAAAATACCATCATGGCTTCTTTTAAAGCCAAAATAAGTTGGAGAAGGATGAGAAAGAGAGAAAATAAAAATTTTCATTACGTTTCGTTCCTACACGACGCGTAATTGACAATTCCAACAAAATAGCAAAAAAATTCAAAAAATTAAAAAATACTACTATGGTTTCATTTCAAGCCAAAATAGGTTCGAAAATACCAAGAAAGAGAGAATATAAAAATTATCGTTCCGTTTCGTTCCAACCCGACGCGAAATTGAAAATTCAAAAAAAAGAGTAAAAAAATTCAAAAATTTAAAAAATACCATTATGGTTTCATTTCAAGCCAAAATAGGTTCGAAAACGAAGAGAAAGAGAGAAAACAAAAATTATTATTACGATTCGTTCCAACCTGACGCGTAATAGAAAATTCCAAAAAAATAGCAAAAAAATTCAAAAAATTAAAAAAAATACCATTATGGCTTCCTTTCAAGCCAAAACAGGTTGGAAAAGGCCGAGAATGACAGAAAATAAAAATTATCGTTCCGTTCCGTTCCGTTCCTACACGACGCGTAATAGAAAAATCCAAAAAAATTGCAAAAAAATTAAAAAAATTAGAAAACACCATTATGGCTTCATATCAAGCCAAAATAGGTTGGAAAATGCGGAGAAAGAGAAAAAATAAAAATTATCGTTCCGTTCCGTTCCGTTCCGTTCTTACACGACGCGTAATAGAAAATTCCAAAAAAATTGGAAAAAAATTAAAAAAATTGGAAAAAAATTAAAAAAATTAGAAAACACCATTATGGCTTCATATCAAGCCAAAATAGGTTGGAAAATGCGGAGAAAGAGAAAAAATAAAAATTATCGTTCCGTTCCGTTCCGTTCCTACCCGACGCTAAATAGAAAATTTTAAAAAAATAGCAAAAAAATTCAAAAAATTCAAAAAATACCATTATGGCCTTCCTTTCAAGCCAAAACAGGTTGAAAAAGGCCGAGAATGAGAGAAAATAAAAATTATCGTTCCGTTCCGTTCCTACCCGACGCGTAATTGAAAATTCCAAAACAAAAGCAACGAAATTCAAAAAATGAAAATATACAATTATAGCTTCATTTCAAGCCAAAATAGGTTGGAAAAGGCCGAGAAAGGGAAAAAATAAAAATTATCTTTCCGTTTCGTTCCTACCCGACGCGAAATAGAAAATTCCAAAAAAATAGCAAAAAAATTCAAAAATTTAAAAAATACCATTATGGCTTCATTTCAAGCCAAAATTATTGGAAAATGATGAGAAAGAGAGAAAATAAAAATTATCATTACGTTTCGTTCCTACGCGACGCACAATAGAAAATTCCAAGAAAATAGCAAAAAAATTCAAAAAAATTAAAATATACCATTATGACTTCATTTCAAGCCAAAATAGTTTGGAAAAGGACGAGAAAGAGAAACAATAAAAATTATCATTCTATTCCGTTCCTACACGACGCGTAATAGA
Organism: Quercus wislizeni; assembly: GCA_023055345.1. Classification (NCBI taxonomy): domain Eukaryota; kingdom Viridiplantae; phylum Streptophyta; class Magnoliopsida; order Fagales; family Fagaceae; genus Quercus; species Quercus wislizeni. The sequence continues at coordinate 5,875,475 of JALGQJ010000019.1, read as the reverse complement.
AAATTCCAAAAAAAATAACAAAAAAATTCAAAAAACAAGAAAATACCATTATAGCTCCATTTCAAGCCAAAATAGGTTGGAAAATGCCGAGAAAGAGAAAAAATAAAAATTATCGTTTCGTTCCGTTCCTACCCGACGCTAAATAGAAAATTTTAAAAAAATAGCAAAAAAATTCAAAAAATTAAAAAAAAATACCATTATGGCTTCCTTTCAAGCCAAAACAGGATGGAAAAGGCCGAGAATGAGAGAAAATAAAAATTATCGTTCCGTTCCGTTCCTACACGACGCGTAACAGAAAATTCCAAAAAAATTACAAAAAAATTAAAAAAGTTAATAAACACCATTATGGCTTCTTTTCAAGCCAAAATAGGTTTGAAAAGGCCGAGAAGGAGAGAAAATAATAATTATTGTTCCGTTCCGTTCCTACCCGACGCTAAATAGAAAATTTTTAAAAATTAGCAAAAAAATTCAAAAAATTAGAAAAACACTATTATGGCTTCCTTTCCAGCCAAAACAGGTTGGAAATGGCCGAGAATGAGAGAAAATAAAAATTATCGTTCCGTTCCGTTCCTACCCGACGCGAAATTGAAAATTCCAAAAAAATAGCAATAAAATTGAAAAAATTAAAATATACCATTATGGCTTCATTTCAAGCCAAAATAGGTTGGAAAAGGCCGAGAAGGAGAAAAAATAAAAATTATCTGTCTGTTCCGTTCCTACACTACGTGTAATTGAAAATTCCAAGAAAATAGCAAAAAAATTCAAAAAAATTAAAATATACCATTATGACTTCATTTCAAGCCAAAATAGTTTGGAAAAGGCCGAGAAAGAGAAAAAATAAAAATTATCGTTTCGTTCCGTTCCTACCCGACGCTAAATAGAAAATTTTAAAAAAATAGCAAAAAAATTCAAAAAATTAAAAAAAAAACCATTATGGCTTCCTTTCAAGCCAAAACAGGTTGGAAAAGGCCGAGAATGAGAGAAAATAAAAATTATCGTTCCGTTTCGTTCCTACCCGACGCGAAATAGAAAATTCCAAAAAAATAGCAAAAAAATACAAAAATTTAAAAAATACCATTATGGCTTCATTTCAAGCCAAAATGATTGGAAAATGATGAGAAAGAGAGAAAATAAAAATTATCATTACGTTTCGTTCCTACGCGACGCACAATAGAAAATTCCAAGAAAATAGCAAAAAAATTCAAAAAAATTAAAATATACCATTATGACTTCATTTCAAGCCAAAATAGTTTGGAAAAGGCCGAGAAAGAGAAAAAATAAAAATTATCGTTTCGTTCCGTTCCTACCCGACGCTAAATAGAAAATTTTAAAAAAATAGCAAAAAAATTCAAAAAATTAAAAAAAAATACCATTATGGCTTCCTTTCAAGCCAAAACAGGATGGAAAAGGCCGAGAATGAGAGAAAATAAAAATTATCGTTCCGTTCCGTTCCTACACGACGCGTAACAGAAAATTCCAAAAAAATTACAAAAAAATTAAAAAAGTTAATAAACACCATTATGGCTTCTTTTCAAGCCAAAATAGGTTTGAAAAGGCCGAGAAGGAGAGAAAATAATAATTATTGTTCCGTTCCGTTCCTACCCGACGCTAAATAGAAAATTTTTAAAAATTAGCAAAAAAATTCAAAAAATTAGAAAAACACTATTATGGCTTCCTTTCCAGCCAAAACAGGTTGGAAAAGGCCGAGAATGAGAGAAAATAAAAATTATCGTTCCGTTCCGTTCCTACCCGACGCGAAATTGAAAATTCCAAAAAAATAGCAATAAAATTGAAAAAATTAAAATATACCATTATGGCTTCATTTCAAGCCAAAATAGGTTGGAAAAGGCCGAGAAGGAGAAAAAATAAAAATTATCTGTCTGTTCCGTTCCTACACTACGTGTAATTGAAAATTCCAAGAAAATAGCAAAAAAATTCAAAAAAATTAAAATATACCATTATGACTTCATTTCAAGCCAAAATAGTTTGGAAAAGGCCGAGAAAGAGAAAAAATAAAAATTATCGTTTCGTTCCGTTCCTACCCGACGCTAAATAGAAAATTTTAAAAAAATAGCAAAAAAATTCAAAAAATTAAAAAAAAAACCATTATGGCTTCCTTTCAAGCCAAAACAGGTTGGAAAAGGCCGAGAATGAGAGAAAATAAAAATTATCGTTCCGTTTCGTTCCTACCCGACGCGAAATAGAAAATTCCAAAAAAATAGCAAAAAAATACAAAAATTTAAAAAATACCATTATGGCTTCATTTCAAGCCAAAATGATTGGAAAATGATGAGAAAGAGAGAAAATAAAAATTATCATTACGTTTCGTTCCTACGCGACGCACAATAGAAAATTCCAAGAAAATAGCAAAAAAATTCAAAAAAATTAAAATATACCATTATGACTTCATTTCAAGCCAAAATAGTTTGGAAAAGGCCGAGAAAGAGAAAAAATAAAAATTATCGTTTCGTTCCGTTCCTACCCGACGCTAAATAGAAAATTTTAAAAAAATAGCAAAAAAATTCAAAAAATTAAAAAAAAATACCATTATGGCTTCCTTTCAAGCCAAAACAGGATGGAAAAGGCCGAGAATGAGAGAAAATAAAAATTATCGTTCCGTTCCGTTCCTACACGACGCGTAACAGAAAATTCCAAAAAAATTACAAAAAAATTAAAAAAGTTAATAAACACCATTATGGCTTCTTTTCAAGCCAAAATAGGTTTGAAAAGGCCGAGAAGGAGAGAAAATAATAATTATTGTTCCGTTCCGTTCCTACCCGACGCTAAATAGAAATTTTTTAAAAATTAGCAAAAAAATTCAAAAAATTAAAAAAACACTATTATGGCTTCCTTTCCAGCCAAAACAGGTTGGAAAAGGCCGAGAATGAGAGAAAATAAAAATTATCGTTCCGTTCCGTTCCTACCCGACGCTAAATATAAAATTTTAAAAAAATAGCAAAAAAATTCAAAAAATTAAAAAAATACCATTATGGCCTTCCTTTCAGGCCAAAACAGGTTGGAAAAGGCCGAGAATGAGAGAAAATAAAAATTATCGTTCCGTTCCGTTCCTACCCGACGCGTAATTGAAAATTCCAAAACAAAAGCAACGAAATTCAAAAAATGAAAATATACAATTATAGCTTCATTTCAAGCCAAAATAGGTTGGAAAATGCGGAGAAAGAGAAAAAATAAAAATTATCGTTCCGTTCCGTTTCTACCCGACGCTAAATAGAAAATTTTAAAAAAATAGCAAAAAAATTCAAAAAATTAAAAAAATACCATTATGGCCTTCCTTTCAAGCCAAAACAGGTTGGAAAAGGCCGAGAATGAGAGAAAATAAAAATTATCGTTCCGTTTCGTTCCTACCCGACGCGAAATAGAAAATTCCAAAAAAATAGCAAAAAAATTCAAAAATTTAAAAAATACCATTATGGCTTCATTTCAAGCCAAAATGATTGGAAAATGATGAGAAAGAGAGAAAATAAAAATTATCATTACGTTTCGTTCCTACGCGACGCACAATAGAAAATTCCAAGAAAATAGCAAAAAAATTCAAAAAAATTAAAATATACCATTATGACTTCATTTCAAGCCAAAATAGTTTGGAAAAGGCCGAGAAAGAGAAAAAATAAAAATTATCGTTTCGTTCCGTTCCTACCCGACGCTAAATAGAAAATTTTAAAAAAATAGCAAAAAAATTCAAAAAATTAAAAAAAAATACCATTATGGCTTCCTTTCAAGCCAAAACAGGATGGAAAAGGCCGAGAATGAGAGAAAATAAAAATTATCGTTCCGTTCTGTTCCTACACGACGCGTAACAGAAAATTCCAAAAAAATTACAAAAAAATTAAAAAAGTTAATAAACACCATTATGGCTTCTTTTCAAGCCAAAATAGGTTTGAAAAGGCCGAGAAGGAGAGAAAATAATAATTATTGTTCCGTTCCGTTCCTACCCGACGCTAAATAGAAAATTTTTAAAAATTAGCAAAAAAATTCAAAAAATTAAAAAAACACTATTATGGCTTCCTTTCCAGCCAAAACAGGTTGGAAAAGGCCGAGAATGAGAGAAAATAAAAATTATCGTTCCGTTCCGTTCCTACCCGACGCGAAATTGAAAATTCCAAAAAAATAGCAATAAAATTGAAAAAATTAAAATATACCATTATGGCTTCATTTCAAGCCAAAATAGGTTGGAAAATGCCGAGAAGGAGAAAAAATAAAAATTATCTGTCTGTTCCGTTCCTACACTACGTGTAATTGAAAATTCCAAAAAAATAGCAAAAAACTTCAAAAAATTAAAAAATACCATTATGTATTCTTTTCAAGCCAAAATAGGTTTGAAAAAGATGAGAAAGGGAGAAAATAAAAATTATCGTTCTGTTTCGTACTAACCCGATGCGTAATTGAAAATTCCAAAGCAAAAGCAAAAAAATTCAAAATATTAAAATATACCATTATGGCTTCATATCAAGCCAAAATAGGTTGGAAAATGCCTAGAAAGAGAAAAAATAAAAATTATAGTTCCGTTCCGTTCCGTTCTTACACGACGTGTAATAGAAAATTCCAAAAAAATTGCAAAAAAATTTAAAAAGTTAGAAAACACCATTATGGCTTCATATCAAGCCAAAATAGGTTGGAAAATGCGGAGAAAGAGAAAAAAGAAAAATTATCGTTCCGTTCCGTTCCTACCCGACGCTAAATAGAAAATTTTAAAAAAATAGCAAAAAAATTCAAAAAATTAAAAAAATACCATTATGGCCTTCCTTTCAAGCCAAAACAGGTTGGAAAAGGCCGAGAATGAGAGAAAATAAAAATTATCGTTCCGTTCCGTTCCTACCCGACGCGTAATTGAAAATTCCAAAACAAAAGCAACGAAATTCAAAAAATGAAAATATACAATTATAGCTTCATTTCAAGCCAAAATAGGTTGGAAAATGCGGAGAAAGAGAAAAAATAAAAATTATCGTTCCGTTCCGTTTCTACCCGACGCTAAATAGAAAATTTTAAAAAAATAGCAAAAAAATTCAAAAAATTAAAAAAATACCATTATGGCCTTCCTTTCAAGCCAAAACAGGTTGGAAAAGGCCGAGAATGAGAGAAAATAAAAATTATCGTTCCGTTTCGTTCCTACCCGACTCGAAATAGAAAATTCCAAAAAAATAGCAAAAAAATTCAAAAATTTAAAAAATACTATTATGGCTTCATTTCAAGCCAAAATGATTGGAAAATGATGAGAAAGAGAGAAAATAAAAATTATCATTACGTTTCGTTCCTACGCGACGCACAATAGAAAATTCCAAGAAAATAGCAAAAAAATTCAAAAAAATTAAAATATACCATTATGGCTTCATTTCAAGCCAAAATAGGTTGGAAAAGGCCGAGGAAGGGGAAAAATAAAAATTATCGTTCCTTTCCGTTCCTACAGGACGCGTAGTAGAAAATATCAAAAAAATAGCAAAAAAATTTAAAAAACTAAACAATACCATTATAGCTTCATTTCAAGCCAAAATTGGTTGGAAAACACAGACAATGAGAGAAAATAAAAACTGTCATTCCGTTCCGTTCCGTTCCTACCCTACGTGTAACAGAAAATTCCGAAAAAATAGCAAAAAAATTCAAAAATTTAAAAAATACCATCATGGCTTCTTTTAAAGCCAAAATAAGTTGGAGAAGGATGAGAAAGAGAGAAAATAAAAATTTTCATTACGTTTCGTTCCTACACGACGCGTAATTGACAATTCCAACAAAATAGCAAAAAAATTCAAAAAATTAAAAAATACTACTATGGTTTCATTTCAAGCCAAAATAGGTTCGAAAATACCAAGAAAGAGAGAATATAAAAATTATCGTTCCGTTTCGTTCCAACCCGACGCGAAATTGAAAATTCAAAAAAAATAGTAAAAAAATTCAAAAATTTAAAAAATACCATTATGGTTTCATTTCAAGCCAAAATAGGTTCGAAAACGAAGAGAAAGAGAGAAAACAAAAATTATTATTACGATTCGTTCCAACCTGACGCGTAATAGAAAATTCCAAAAAAATAGCAAAAAAATTCAAAAAATTAAAAAAAATACCATTATGGCTTCCTTTCAAGCCAAAACAGGTTGGAAAAGGCCGAGAATGACAGAAAATAGAAATTATCGTTCCGTTCCGTTCGGTTCCTACACGACGCGTAATAGAAAAATCCAAAAAAATTGCAAAAAAATTAAAAAAATTAGAAAACACCATTATGGCTTCATATCAAGCCAAAATAGGTTGGAAAATGCGGAGAAAGAGAAAAAATAAAAATTATCGTTCCGTTCCGTTCCTACCCGACGCTAAATAGAAAATTTTAAGAAAATAGCAAAAAAATTCAAAAAATTAAAAAAATACCATTATGGCCTTCCTTTCAAGCCAAAACAGGTTGGACAAGGCCGAGAATGAGAGAAAATAAAAATTATCGTTCCGTTCCGTTCCTACCCGACGCGTAATTGAAAATTAAAAAAAATAGCAAAAAAATTCAAATAGTTAAAAAATACCATTATGGCTTCTTTTCAAGCCAAAATAAGTTGGAAAAGGATGAGAAAGAGAGAAAATAAAAATTATCATTACATTTCGTTCCAGCCCGACGCTTAATTGTAAATTTCAACAAAATAGCAAAAAAATTCAAAAAATTGAAATATATCATTATGGTTCGTTTCAAGCCAAAATAGGTTGGAAAAAGCCGAAAAAGGGAAAAAATAAAAAGTATCGTTCCGTTTCGTTACTACTCCACGCGAAATAGAAAATTCCAAAAAAATAGCAAAAAAATTCGACATTTTAAAAAATACCATTATAGCTTCTTTTCAAGCAAAAATAAGTTGGAAAAGGATGAGAAAGAGAGAAAATAAAAATTATCGTTACGTTTCGTTCCTACGCGACGCGCAATAGAAAATTCCAAGAAAATAGCAAAAAAATTCAAAAAAATTAAAATATACCATTATGACTTCATTTCACGCCAAAATAGTTTGGAAAAGGTCGAGAAAGAGAAACAATAAAAATTATCATTCCCTTCCGTTCCGACACGACGCGTCATAGAAAATTCCAAAAAACTAACAAAAAAATTCAAAAATTTAAAAAATTCCATTATAGGTTCTTTTCAAGCCAACATAGGTTGCAAAAGGATGTGAAAGAGAGAAACTAAAAATTATCATTACGTTTCGTTCCAACCCGACTCGTAATAGAAAATTCCAAAAAAATTGCAAAAAATGAAAAAATACCGTTATGTATTCTTTTCAAGCCAAAATAGGTTTGAAAAAGACGAGAAATTGAGAAAGTAAAAATTATCGTTCGGTTTCGTTCCTACCCGACGCGTAATTGAAAATTCCAAAACAAAAGCAACGAAATTCAAAAAATTAAAATATACCATTATAGCTTCATTTCAAGCCAAAATAGGTCGGAAAAGGCCGAGAAAGGGAAAAAATAAAAATTATCGTTCTGTTTCGTTCCTACCCGACGCGAAATAGAAAATTCCAAAAAAATAGCAAAAAAATTAAAAAAACTAAAAAATACCATTATGGCTTCATTTCAAGCCAAAATTCTTGGAAAATGATGAGAAAGAGAGAAAATAAAAATTATCATTACGTTTCGTTCCTACACGACGCGCAATGGAAAATTCCAAGAAAATAGCAAAAAAATTCAAAAAACTAAACAATACCATTATGGCTTCATTTCAAGCCAAAATTGATGGGAGAACGTAGAGAAAGAGAGAATATAAAAAATATCATTCCGTTTCATTCCAACCCGACGCGAAATTGAAAATTAAAAAAAATACCAAAAAAATTCAAATAGTTAAAAAATACCATTATGGCTTCTTTTCAAGCAAAAATAAGTTGGAAAAGGATGAGAAAGAGAGGAAATAAAATTATCATTACATTTCGTTCCAGCCCGACGTTTAATTGTGAATTTCAACAAAATAGCAAAAAAATTCAAAAAATTGAAATATATCACTATGGTTCGTTTCAAGCCAAAATAGGTTGGAAAAAGCCGAAAAAGGGAAAAAATAAAAAGTATCGTTCCGTTTCGTTACTACTCCACGCGAAATAGAAAATTCCAAAAAAATAGCAAAAAAATTCGACATTTTAAAAAATACCATTATGGCTTCTTTTCAAGCCAAAATAAGTTGGAAAAGGAAGAGAAAGAGAGAAAATAAAAATTATCGTTACGTTTCGTTCCTACGCGACGCGCAATAGAAAATTCCAAGAAAATAGCAAAAAAATTCAAAAAAATTAAAATATATCATTATGACTTCATTTCACGCCAAAATAGTTTGGAAAAGGTCGAGAAAGAGAAACAATAAAAATTATCATTCTGTTCCGTTCCGACACGACGCGTAATAGAAAATTCCAAAAAAATAACAAAAAAATTCAAAAATTTAAAAAATTCCATTATGGGTTCTTTTCAAGCTAAAATAGGTTGGAAAAGGATGTGAAATAGACAAACTAAAAATTATCATTACGTTTCGTTCCAACCCGACTCGTAATAGAAAATTCCAAAAAAATTGCAAAAAATGAAAAAATACCGTTATGTATTCTTTTCAAGCCAAAATAGGTTTGAAAAAGACGAGAAATGGAGAAAATAAAAATTATCGTTCGGTTTCGTTCCTACCCGACGCGTAATTGAAAATTCCAAAACAAAAGCAACGAAATTCAAAAAATTAAAATATACCATTATGGCTTCATTTCAAGCCAAAATTGATTGGAGAACGTAGAGAAAGAGAGAATATAAAAAATATCATTCCGTTTCATTCCAACCCGACGCGAAATTGAAAATTAAAAAAAATAGCAAAAAAATTCAAATAGTTAAAAAATACCATTATGGCTTCTTTTCAAGCCAAAATAAGTTGGAAAAGGATGAGAAAGAGAGAAAATAAAAATTATCATTACATTTCGTTCCAGCACGACGCTTAATTGTAAATTTCAACAAAATAGCAAAAAAATTCAAAAAATTGAAATATATCATTATGGTTCGTTTCAAGCCAAAATAGGTTGGAAAAAGCCGAAAAAGGGAAAAAATAAAAAGTATCGTTCCGTTTCGTTACTACTCCACGCGAAATAGAAAATTCCAAAAAAATAGCAAAAAAATTCGACATTTTAAAAAATACCATTATGGCTACTTTTCAAGCCAAAATAAGTTGGAAAAGGATGAGAAAGAGAGAAAATAAAAATTATCGCTACGTTTCGTTCCTACGCGACGCGCAATAGAAAATTCCAAGAAAATAGCAAAAAAATTCAAAAAAATTAAAATATACCATTATGACTTCATTTCACGCCAAAATAGTTTGGAAAAGGTCGAGAAAGAGAAACAATAAAAATTATCATTCCCTTCCGTTCCGACACGACGCGTCATAGAAAATTCCAAAAAACTAACAAAAAAATTCAAAAATTTAAAAAATTCCATTATAGGTTCTTTTCAAGCCAACATAGGTTGCAAAAGGATGTGAAAGAGAGAAACTAAAAATTATCATTACGTTTCGTTCCAACCCGACTCGTAATAGAAAATTCCAAAAAAATTGCAAAAAATGAAAAAATACCGTTATGTATTCTTTTCAAGCCAAAATAGGTTTGAAAAAGACGAGAAATTGAGAAAGTAAAAATTATCGTTCGGTTTCGTTCCTACCCGACGCGTAATTGAAAATTCCAAAACAAAAGCAACGAAATTCAAAAAATTAAAATATACCATTATAGCTTCATTTCAAGCCAAAATAGGTCGGAAAAGGCCGAGAAAGGGAAAAAATAAAAATTATCGTTCCATTTCGTTCCTACCCGACGCGAAATAGAAAATTCCAAAAAAATAGCAAAAAAATTAAAAAAACTAAAAAATACCATTATGGCTTCATTTCAAGCCAAAATTATTGGAAAATGATGAGAAAGAGAGAAAATAAAAATTATCATTACGTTTCGTTCCTACACGACGCGCAATGGAAAATTCCAAGAAAATAGCAAAAAAATTCAAAAAACTAAATAATACCATTATGGCTTCATTTCAAGCCAAAATTGATGGGAGAACGTAGAGAAAGAGAGAATATAAAAAATATCATTCCGTTTCATTCCAACCCGACGCGAAATTGAAAATTAAAAAAAATACCAAAAAAATTCAAATAGTTAAAAAATACCATTATGGCTTCTTTTCAAGCAAAAATAAGTTGGAAAAGGATGAGAAAGAGAGAAAATAAAATTATCATTACATTTCGTTCCAGCCCGACGTTTAATTGTGAATTTCAACAAAATAGCAAAAAAATTCAAAAAATTGAAATATATCACTATGGTTCGTTTCAAGCCAAAATAGGTTGGAAAAAGCCGAAAAAGGGAAAAAATAAAAAGTATCGTTCCGTTTCGTTACTACTCCACGCGAAATAGAAAATTCCAAAAAAATAGCAAAAAAATTCGACATTTTAAAAAATACCATTATGGCTTCTTTTCAAGCCAAAATAAGTTGGAAAAGGAAGAGAAAGAGAGAAAATAAAATTATCGTTACGTTTCGTTCCTACGCGACGCGCAATAGGAAATTCCAAGAAAATAGCAAAAAAATTCAAAAAAATTAAAATATATCATTATGACTTCATTTCACGCCAAAATAGTTTGGAAAAGGTCGAGAAAGAGAAACAATAAAAATTATCATTCTGTTCCGTTCCGACACGACGCGTAATAGAAAATTCCAAAAAAATAACAAAAAAATTCAAAAATTTAAAAAATTCCATTATGGGTTCTTTTCAAGCTAAAATAGTTTGGAAAAGGATGTGAAATAGACAAACTAAAAATTATCATTACGTTTCGTTCCAACCCGACTCGTAATAGAAAATTCCAAAAAAATTGCAAAAAATGAAAGAATACCGTTATGTATTCTTTTCAAGCCAAAATAGGTTTGAAAAAGACGAGAAATGGAGAAAATAAAAATTATCGTTCGGTTTCGTTCCTACCCGACGCGTAATTGAAAATTCCAAAACAAAAGCAACGAAATTCAAAAAATTAAAATATACCATTATGGCTTCATTTCAAGCCAAAATTGATTGGAGAACGTAGAGAAAGAGAGAATATAAAAAATATCATTCCGTTTCATTCCAACCCGACGCGAAATTGAAAATTAAAAAAAATAGCAAAAAAATTCAAATAGTTAAAAAATACCATTATGGCTTCTTTTCAAGCCAAAATAAGTTGGAAAAGGATGAGAAAGAGAGAAAATAAAAATTATCATTACATTTCGTTCCAGCACGACGCTTAATTGTAAATTTCAACAAAATAGCAAAAAAATTCAAAAAATTGAAATATATCATTATGGTTCGTTTCAAGCCAAAATAGGTTGGAAAAAGCCAAAAAAGGGAAAAAATAAAAAGTATCGTTCCGTTTCGTTACTACTCCACGCGAAATAGAAAATTCCAAAAAAATAGCAAAAAAATTCGACATTTTAAAAAATACCATTATGGCTACTTTTCAAGCCAAAATAAGTTGGAAAAGGATGAGAAAGAGAGAAAATAAAAATTATCGCTACGTTTCGTTCCTACGCGACGCGCAATAGAAAATTCCAAGAAAATAGCAAAAAAATTCAAAAAAATTAAAATATACCATTATGACTTCATTTCACGCCAAAATAGTTTGGAAAAGGTCGAGAAAGAGAAACAATAAAAATTATCATTCCCTTCCGTTCCGACACGACGCGTCATAGAAAATTGCAAAAAAATAACAAAAAAATTCAAAAATTTAAAAAATTCCATTATGGGTTCTTTTCAAGCTAAAATAGGTTGGAAAAGGATGTGAAATAGACAAACTAAAAATTATCATTACGTTTCGTTCCAACCCGACTCGTAATAGAAAATTCCAAAAAAATTGCAAAAAATGAAAAAATACCGTTATGTATTCTTTTCAAGCCAAAATAGGTTTGAAAAAGACGAGAAATGGAGAAAATAAAAATTATCGTTCGGTTTCGTTCCTACCCGACGCGTAATTGAAAATTCCAAAACAAAAGCAACGAAATTCAAAAAATTAAAATATACCATTATAGCTTCATTTCAAGCCAAAATAGGTCGGAAAAGGCCGAGAAAGGGAAAAAATAAAAATTATCGTTCCATTTCGTTCCTACCCGACGCGAAATAGAAAATTCCAAAAAAATAGCAAAAAAATTAAAAAAACTAAAAAATACCATTATGGCTTCATTTCAAGCCAAAATTATTGGAAAATGATGAGAAAGAGAGAAAATAAAAATTATCATTACGTTTCGTTCCTACACGACCCACAATGGAAAATTCCAAGAAAATAGCAAAAAAATTCAAAAAACTAAACAATACCATTATGGCTTCATTTCAAGCCAAAATTGATGGGAGAACGTAGAGAAAGAGAGAATATAAAAAATATCATTCCGTTTCATTCCAACCCGACGCGAAATTGAAAATTAAAAAAAATACCAAAAAAATTCAAATAGTTAAAAAATACCATTATGGCTTCTTTTCAAGCAAAAATAAGTTGGAAAATGATGAGAAAGAGAGAAAATAAAATTATCATTATATTTCGTTCCAGCCCGACGTTTAATTGTGAATTTCAACAAAATAGCAAAAAAATTCAAAAAATTGAAATATATCACTATGGTTCGTTTCAAGCCAAAATAGGTTGGAAAAAGCCGAAAAAGGGAAAAAATAAAAAGTATCGTTCCGTTTCGTTACTACTCCACGCGAAATAGAAAATTCCAAAAAAATAGCAAAAAAATTCGACATTTTAAAAAATACCATTATGGCTTCTTTTCAAGCCAAAATAAGTTGGAAAAGGAAGAGAAAAAGAGAAAATAAAAATTATCGTTACGTTTCGTTCCTACGCGACGCGCAATAGAAAATTCCAAGAAAATAGCAAAAAAATTCAAAAAAATTAAAATATATCATTATGACTTCATTTCACGCCAAAATAGTTTGGAAAAGGTCGAGAAAGAGAAACAATAAAAATTATCATTCTGTTCCGTTCCGACACGACGCGTAATAGAAAATTCCAAAAAAATAACAAAAAAATTCAAAAATTTAAAAAATTCCATTATGGGTTCTTTTCAAGCTAAAATAGTTTGGAAAAGGATGTGAAATAGACAAACTAAAAATTATCATTACGTTTCGTTCCAACCCGACTCGTAATAGAAAATTCCAAAAAAATTGCAAAAAATGAAAGAATACCGTTATGTATTCTTTTCAAGCCAAAATAGGTTTGAAAAAGACGAGAAATGGAGAAAATAAAAATTATCGTTCGGTTTCGTTCCTACCCGACGCGTAATTGAAAATTCCAAAACAAAAGCAACGAAATTCAAAAAATTAAAATATACCATTATGGCTTCATTTCAAGCCAAAATTGATTGGAGAACGTAGAGAAAGAGAGAATATAAAAAATATCATTCCGTTTCATTCCAACCCGACGCGAAATTGAAAATTAAAAAAAATAGCAAAAAAATTCAAATAGTTAAAAAATACCATTATGGCTTCTTTTCAAGCCAAAATAAGTTGGAAAAGGATGAGAAAGAGAGAAAATAAAAATTATCATTACATTTCGTTCCAGCACGACGCTTAATTGTAAATTTCAACAAAATAGCAAAAAAATTCAAAAAATTGAAATATATCATTATGGTTCGTTTCAAGCCAAAATAGGTTGGAAAAAGCCGAAAAAGGGAAAAAATAAAAAGTATCGTTCCGTTTCGTTACTACTCCACGCGAAATAGAAAATTCCAAAAAAATAGCAAAAAAATTCGACATTTTAAAAAATACCATTATGGCTACTTTTCAAGCCAAAATAAGTTGGAAAAGGATGAGAAAGAGAGAAAATAAAAATTATCGCTACGTTTCGTTCCTACGCGACGCGCAATAGAAAATTCCAAGAAAATAGCAAAAAAATTCAAAAAAATTAAAATATACCATTATGACTTCATTTCACGCCAAAATAGTTTGGAAAAGGTCGAGAAAGAGAAACAATAAAAATTATCATTCCCTTCCGTTCCGACACGACGCGTCATAGAAAATTCCAAAAAACTAACAAAAAAATTCAAAAATTTAAAAAATTCCATTATAGGTTCTTTTCAAGCCAACATAGGTTGCAAAAGGATGTGAAAGAGAGAAACTAAAAATTATCATTACGTTTCGTTCCAACCCGACTCGTAATAGAAAATTCCAAAAAAATTGCAAAAAATGAAAAAATACCGTTATGTATTCTTTTCAAGCCAAAATAGGTTTGAAAAAGACGAGAAATTGAGAAAGTAAAAATTATCGTTCGGTTTCGTTCCTACCCGACGCGTAATTGAAAATTCCAAAACAAAAGCAACGAAATTCAAAAAATTAAAATATACCATTATAGCTTCATTTCAAGCCAAAATAGGTCGGAAAAGGCCGAGAAAGGGAAAAAATAAAAATTATCGTTCCATTTCGTTCCTACCCGACGCGAAATAGAAAATTCCAAAAAAATAGCAAAAAAATTAAAAAAACTAAAAAATACCATTATGGCTTCATTTCAAGCCAAAATTATTGGAAAATGATGAGAAAGAGAGAAAATAAAAATTATCATTACGTTTCGTTCCTACACGACGCGCAATGGAAAATTCCAAGAAAATAGCAAAAAAATTCAAAAAACTAAATAATACCATTATGGCTTCATTTCAAGCCAAAATTGATGGGAGAACGTAGAGAAAGAGAGAATATAAAAAATATCATTCCGTTTCATTCCAACCCGACGCGAAATTGAAAATTAAAAAAAATACCAAAAAAATTCAAATAGTTAAAAAATACCATTATGGCTTCTTTTCAAGCAAAAATAAGTTGGAAAAGGATGAGAAAGAGAGAAAATAAAATTATCATTACATTTCGTTCCAGCCCGACGTTTAATTGTGAATTTCAACAAAATAGCAAAAAAATTCAAAAAATTGAAATATATCACTATGGTTCGTTTCAAGCCAAAATAGGTTGGAAAAAGCCGAAAAAGGGAAAAAATAAAAAGTATCGTTCCGTTTCGTTACTACTCCACGCGAAATAGAAAATTCCAAAAAAATAGCAAAAAAATTCGACATTTTAAAAAATACCATTATGGCTTCTTTTCAAGCCAAAATAAGTTGGAAAAGGAAGAGAAAGAGAGAAAATAAAATTATCGTTACGTTTCGTTCCTACGCGACGCGCAATAGGAAATTCCAAGAAAATAGCAAAAAAATTCAAAAAAATTAAAATATATCATTATGACTTCATTTCACGCCAAAATAGTTTGGAAAAGGTCGAGAAAGAGAAACAATAAAAATTATCATTCTGTTCCGTTCCGACACGACGCGTAATAGAAAATTCCAAAAAAATAACAAAAAAATTCAAAAATTTAAAAAATTCCATTATGGGTTCTTTTCAAGCTAAAATAGTTTGGAAAAGGATGTGAAATAGACAAACTAAAAATTATCATTACGTTTCGTTCCAACCCGACTCGTAATAGAAAATTCCAAAAAAATTGCAAAAAATGAAAGAATACCGTTATGTATTCTTTTCAAGCCAAAATAGGTTTGAAAAAGACGAGAAATGGAGAAAATAAAAATTATCGTTCGGTTTCGTTCCTACCCGACGCGTAATTGAAAATTCCAAAACAAAAGCAACGAAATTCAAAAAATTAAAATATACCATTATGGCTTCATTTCAAGCCAAAATTGATTGGAGAACGTAGAGAAAGAGAGAATATAAAAAATATCATTCCGTTTCATTCCAACCCGACGCGAAATTGAAAATTAAAAAAAATAGCAAAAAAATTCAAATAGTTAAAAAATACCATTATGGCTTCTTTTCAAGCCAAAATAAGTTGGAAAAGGATGAGAAAGAGAGAAAATAAAAATTATCATTACATTTCGTTCCAGCACGACGCTTAATTGTAAATTTCAACAAAATAGCAAAAAAATTCAAAAAATTGAAATATATCATTATGGTTCGTTTCAAGCCAAAATAGGTTGGAAAAAGCCAAAAAAGGGAAAAAATAAAAAGTATCGTTCCGTTTCGTTACTACTCCACGCGAAATAGAAAATTCCAAAAAAATAGCAAAAAAATTCGACATTTTAAAAAATACCATTATGGCTACTTTTCAAGCCAAAATAAGTTGGAAAAGGATGAGAAAGAGAGAAAATAAAAATTATCGCTACGTTTCGTTCCTACGCGACGCGCAATAGAAAATTCCAAGAAAATAGCAAAAAAATTCAAAAAAATTAAAATATACCATTATGACTTCATTTCACGCCAAAATAGTTTGGAAAAGGTCGAGAAAGAGAAACAATAAAAATTATCATTCCCTTCCGTTCCGACACGACGCGTCATAGAAAATTGCAAAAAAATAACAAAAAAATTCAAAAATTTAAAAAATTCCATTATGGGTTCTTTTCAAGCTAAAATAGGTTGGAAAAGGATGTGAAATAGACAAACTAAAAATTATCATTACGTTTCGTTCCAACCCGACTCGTAATAGAAAATTCCAAAAAAATTGCAAAAAATGAAAAAATACCGTTATGTATTCTTTTCAAGCCAAAATAGGTTTGAAAAAGACGAGAAATGGAGAAAATAAAAATTATCGTTCGGTTTCGTTCCTACCCGACGCGTAATTGAAAATTCCAAAACAAAAGCAACGAAATTCAAAAAATTAAAATATACCATTATAGCTTCATTTCAAGCCAAAATAGGTCGGAAAAGGCCGAGAAAGGGAAAAAATAAAAATTATCGTTCCATTTCGTTCCTACCCGACGCGAAATAGAAAATTCCAAAAAAATAGCAAAAAAATTAAAAAAACTAAAAAATACCATTATGGCTTCATTTCAAGCCAAAATTATTGGAAAATGATGAGAAAGAGAGAAAATAAAAATTATCATTACGTTTCGTTCCTACACGACCCACAATGGAAAATTCCAAGAAAATAGCAAAAAAATTCAAAAAACTAAACAATACCATTATGGCTTCATTTCAAGCCAAAATTGATGGGAGAACGTAGAGAAAGAGAGAATATAAAAAATATCATTCCGTTTCATTCCAACCCGACGCGAAATTGAAAATTAAAAAAAATACCAAAAAAATTCAAATAGTTAAAAAATACCATTATGGCTTCTTTTCAAGCAAAAATAAGTTGGAAAATGATGAGAAAGAGAGAAAATAAAATTATCATTATATTTCGTTCCAGCCCGACGTTTAATTGTGAATTTCAACAAAATAGCAAAAAAATTCAAAAAATTGAAATATATCACTATGGTTCGTTTCAAGCCAAAATAGGTTGGAAAAAGCCGAAAAAGGGAAAAAATAAAAAGTATCGTTCCGTTTCGTTACTACTCCACGCGAAATAGAAAATTCCAAAAAAATAGCAAAAAAATTCGACATTTTAAAAAATACCATTATGGCTTCTTTTCAAGCCAAAATAAGTTGGAAAAGGAAGAGAAAAAGAGAAAATAAAAATTATCGTTACGTTTCGTTCCTACGCGACGCGCAATAGAAAATTCCAAGAAAATAGCAAAAAAATTCAAAAAAATTAAAATATATCATTATGACTTCATTTCACGCCAAAATAGTTTGGAAAAGGTCGAGAAAGAGAAACAATAAAAATTATCATTCTGTTCCGTTCCGACACGACGCGTAATAGAAAATTCCAAAAAAATAACAAAAAAATTCAAAAATTTAAAAAATTCCATTATGGGTTCTTTTCAAGCTAAAATAGTTTGGAAAAGGATGTGAAATAGACAAACTAAAAATTATCATTACGTTTCGTTCCAACCCGACTCGTAATAGAAAATTCCAAAAAAATTGCAAAAAATGAAAGAATACCGTTATGTATTCTTTTCAAGCCAAAATAGGTTTGAAAAAGACGAGAAATGGAGAAAATAAAAATTATCGTTCGGTTTCGTTCCTACCCGACGCGTAATTGAAAATTCCAAAACAAAAGCAACGAAATTCAAAAAATTAAAATATACCATTATGGCTTCATTTAAAGCCAAAATTGATTGGAGAACGTAGAGAAAGAGAGAATATAAAAAATATCATTCCGTTTCATTCCAACCCGACGCGAAATTGAAAATTAAAAAAAATAGCAAAAAAATTCAAATAGTTAAAAAATACCATTATGGCTTCTTTTCAAGCCAAAATAAGTTGGAAAAGGATGAGAAAGAGAGAAAATAAAAATTATCATTACATTTCGTTCCAGCACGACGCTTAATTGTAAATTTCAACAAAATAGCAAAAAAATTCAAAAAATTGAAATATATCATTATGGTTCGTTTCAAGCCAAAATAGGTTGGAAAAAGCCGAAAAAGGGAAAAAATAAAAAGTATCGTTCCGTTTCGTTACTACTCCACGCGAAATAGAAAATTCCAAAAAAATAGCAAAAAAATTCGACATTTTAAAAAATACCATTATGGCTACTTTTCAAGCCAAAATAAGTTGGAAAAGGATGAGAAAGAGAGAAAATAAAAATTATCGCTACGTTTCGTTCCTACGCGACGCGCAATAGAAAATTCCAAGAAAATAGCAAAAAAATTCAAAAAAATTAAAATATACCATTATGACTTCATTTCACGCCAAAATAGTTTGGAAAAGGTCGAGAAAGAGAAACAATAAAAATTATCATTCCCTTCCGTTCCGACACGACGCGTCATAGAAAATTCCAAAAAACTAACAAAAAAATTCAAAAATTTAAAAAATTCCATTATAGGTTCTTTTCAAGCCAACATAGGTTGCAAAAGGATGTGAAAGAGAGAAACTAAAAATTATCATTACGTTTCGTTCCAACCCGACTCGTAATAGAAAATTCCAAAAAAATTGCAAAAAATGAAAAAATACCGTTATGTATTCTTTTCAAGCCAAAATAGGTTTGAAAAAGACGAGAAATTGAGAAAGTAAAAATTATCGTTCGGTTTCGTTCCTACCCGACGCGTAATTGAAAATTCCAAAACAAAAGCAACGAAATTCAAAAAATTAAAATATACCATTATAGCTTCATTTCAAGCCAAAATAGGTCGGAAAAGGCCGAGAAAGGGAAAAAATAAAAATTATCGTTCCATTTCGTTCCTACCCGACGCGAAATAGAAAATTCCAAAAAAATAGCAAAAAAATTAAAAAAACTAAAAAATACCATTATGGCTTCATTTCAAGCCAAAATTATTGGAAAATGATGAGAAAGAGAGAAAATAAAAATTATCATTACGTTTCGTTCCTACACGACGCGCAATGGAAAATTCCAAGAAAATAGCAAAAAAATTCAAAAAACTAAATAATACCATTATGGCTTCATTTCAAGCCAAAATTGATGGGAGAACGTAGAGAAAGAGAGAATATAAAAAATATCATTCCGTTTCATTCCAACCCGACGCGAAATTGAAAATTAAAAAAAATACCAAAAAAATTCAAATAGTTAAAAAATACCATTATGGCTTCTTTTCAAGCAAAAATAAGTTGGAAAAGGATGAGAAAGAGAGAAAATAAAATTATCATTACATTTCGTTCCAGCCCGACGTTTAATTGTGAATTTCAACAAAATAGCAAAAAAATTCAAAAAATTGAAATATATCACTATGGTTCGTTTCAAGCCAAAATAGGTTGGAAAAAGCCGAAAAAGGGAAAAAATAAAAAGTATCGTTCCGTTTCGTTACTACTCCACGCGAAATAGAAAATTCCAAAAAAATAGCAAAAAAATTCGACATTTTAAAAAATACCATTATGGCTTCTTTTCAAGCCAAAATAAGTTGGAAAAGGAAGAGAAAGAGAGAAAATAAAATTATCGTTACGTTTCGTTCCTACGCGACGCGCAATAGGAAATTCCAAGAAAATAGCAAAAAAATTCAAAAAAATTAAAATATATCATTATGACTTCATTTCACGCCAAAATAGTTTGGAAAAGGTCGAGAAAGAGAAACAATAAAAATTATCATTCTGTTCCGTTCCGACACGACGCGTAATAGAAAATTCCAAAAAAATAACAAAAAAATTCAAAAATTTAAAAAATTCCATTATGGGTTCTTTTCAAGCTAAAATAGTTTGGAAAAGGATGTGAAATAGACAAACTAAAAATTATCATTACGTTTCGTTCCAACCCGACTCGTAACAGAAAATTCCAAAAAAATTGCAAAAAATGAAAGAATACCGTTATGTATTCTTTTCAAGCCAAAATAGGTTTGAAAAAGACGAGAAATGGAGAAAATAAAAATTATCGTTCGGTTTCGTTCCTACCCGACGCGTAATTGAAAATTCCAAAACAAAAGCAACGAAATTCAAAAAATTAAAATATACCATTATGGCTTCATTTCAAGCCAAAATTGATTGGAGAACGTAGAGAAAGAGAGAATATAAAAAATATCATTCCGTTTCATTCCAACCCGACGCGAAATTGAAAATTAAAAAAAATAGCAAAAAAATTCAAATAGTTAAAAAATACCATTATGGCTTCTTTTCAAGCCAAAATAAGTTGGAAAAGGATGAGAAAGAGAGAAAATAAAAATTATCATTACATTTCGTTCCAGCACGACGCTTAATTGTAAATTTCAACAAAATAGCAAAAAAATTCAAAAAATTGAAATATATCATTATGGTTCGTTTCAAGCCAAAATAGGTTGGAAAAAGCCAAAAAAGGGAAAAAATAAAAAGTATCGTTCCGTTTCGTTACTACTCCACGCGAAATAGAAAATTCCAAAAAAATAGCAAAAAAATTCGACATTTTAAAAAATACCATTATGGCTACTTTTCAAGCCAAAATAAGTTGGAAAAGGATGAGAAAGAGAGAAAATAAAAATTATCGCTACGTTTCGTTCCTACGCGACGCGCAATAGAAAATTCCAAGAAAATAGCAAAAAAATTCAAAAAAATTAAAATATACCATTATGACTTCATTTCACGCCAAAATAGTTTGGAAAAGGTCGAGAAAGAGAAACAATAAAAATTATCATTCCCTTCCGTTCCGACACGACGCGTTATAGAAAATTGCAAAAAAATAACAAAAAAATTCAAAAATTTAAAAAATTCCATTATGGGTTCTTTTCAAGATAAAATAGGTTGGAAAAGGATGTGAAATAGACAAACTAAAAATTATCATTACGTTTCGTTCCAACCCGACTCGTAATAGAAAATTCCAAAAAAATTGCAAAAAATGAAAAAATACCGTTATGTATTCTTTTCAAGCCAAAATAGGTTTGAAAAAGACGAGAAATGGAGAAAATAAAAATTATCGTTCGGTTTCGTTCCTACCCGACGCGTAATTGAAAATTCCAAAACAAAAGCAACGAAATTCAAAAAATTAAAATATACCATTATAGCTTCATTTCAAGCCAAAATAGGTCGGAAAAGGCCGAGAAAGGGAAAAAATAAAAATTATCGTTCCATTTCGTTCCTACCCGACGCGAAATAGAAAATTCCAAAAAAATAGCAAAAAAATTAAAAAAACTAAAAAATACCATTATGGCTTCATTTCAAGCCAAAATTATTGGAAAATGATGAGAAAGAGAGAAAATAAAAATTATCATTACGTTTCGTTCCTACACGACCCACAATGGAAAATTCCAAGAAAATAGCAAAAAAATTCAAAAAACTAAACAATACCATTATGGCTTCATTTCAAGCCAAAATTGATGGGAGAACGTAGAGAAAGAGAGAATATAAAAAATATCATTCCGTTTCATTCCAACCCGACGCGAAATTGAAAATTAAAAAAAATACCAAAAAAATTCAAATAGTTAAAAAATACCATTATGGCTTCTTTTCAAGCAAAAATAAGTTGGAAAATGATGAGAAAGAGAGAAAATAAAATTATCATTATATTTCGTTCCAGCCCGACGTTTAATTGTGAATTTCAACAAAATAGCAAAAAAATTCAAAAAATTGAAATATATCACTATGGTTCGTTTCAAGCCAAAATAGGTTGGAAAAAGCCGAAAAAGGGAAAAAATAAAAAGTATCGTTCCGTTTCGTTACTACTCCACGCGAAATAGAAAATTCCAAAAAAATAGCAAAAAAATTCGACATTTTAAAAAATACCATTATGGCTTCTTTTCAAGCCAAAATAAGTTGGAAAAGGAAGAGAAAAAGAGAAAATAAAAATTATCGTTACGTTTCGTTCCTACGCGACGCGCAATAGAAAATTCCAAGAAAATAGCAAAAAAATTCAAAAAAATTAAAATATATCATTATGACTTCATTTCACGCCAAAATAGTTTGGAAAAGGTCGAGAAAGAGAAACAATAAAAATTATCATTCTGTTCCGTTCCGACACGACGCGTAATAGAAAATTCCAAAAAAATAACAAAAAAATTCAAAAATTTAAAAAATTCCATTATGGGTTCTTTTCAAGCTAAAATAGTTTGGAAAAGGATGTGAAATAGACAAACTAAAAATTATCATTACGTTTCGTTCCAACCCGACTCGTAATAGAAAATTCCAAAAAAATTGCAAAAAATGAAAGAATACCGTTATGTATTCTTTTCAAGCCAAAATAGGTTTGAAAAAGACGAGAAATGGAGAAAATAAAAATTATCGTTCGGTTTCGTTCCTACCCGACGCGTAATTGAAAATTCCAAAACAAAAGCAACGAAATTCAAAAAATTAAAATATACCATTATGGCTTCATTTCAAGCCAAAATTGATTGGAGAACGTAGAGAAAGAGAGAATATAAAAAATATCATTCCGTTTCATTCCAACCCGACGCGAAATTGAAAATTAAAAAAAATAGCAAAAAAATTCAAATAGTTAAAAAATACCATTATGGCTTCTTTTCAAGCCAAAATAAGTTGGAAAAGGATGAGAAAGAGAGAAAATAAAAATTATCATTACATTTCGTTCCAGCACGACGCTTAATTGTAAATTTCAACAAAATAGCAAAAAAATTCAAAAAATTGAAATATATCATTATGGTTCGTTTCAAGCCAAAATAGGTTGGAAAAAGCCGAAAAAGGGAAAAAATAAAAAGTATCGTTCCGTTTCGTTACTACTCCACGCGAAATAGAAAATTCCAAAAAAATAGCAAAAAAATTCGACATTTTAAAAAATACCATTATGGCTACTTTTCAAGCCAAAATAAGTTGGAAAAGGATGAGAAAGAGAGAAAATAAAAATTATCGCTACGTTTCGTTCCTACGCGACGCGCAATAGAAAATTCCAAGAAAATAGCAAAAAAATTCAAAAAAATTAAAATATACCATTATGACTTCATTTCACGCCAAAATAGTTTGGAAAAGGTCGAGAAAGAGAAACAATAAAAATTATCATTCCCTTCCGTTCCGACACGACGCGTCATAGAAAATTCCAAAAAACTAACAAAAAAATTCAAAAATTTAAAAAATTCCATTATAGGTTCTTTTCAAGCCAACATAGGTTGCAAAAGGATGTGAAAGAGAGAAACTAAAAATTATCATTACGTTTCGTTCCAACCCGACTCGTAATAGAAAATTCCAAAAAAATTGCAAAAAATGAAAAAATACCGTTATGTATTCTTTTCAAGCCAAAATAGGTTTGAAAAAGACGAGAAATTGAGAAAGTAAAAATTATCGTTCGGTTTCGTTCCTACCCGACGCGTAATTGAAAATTCCAAAACAAAAGCAACGAAATTCAAAAAATTAAAATATACCATTATAGCTTCATTTCAAGCCAAAATAGGTCGGAAAAGGCCGAGAAAGGGAAAAAATAAAAATTATCGTTCCATTTCGTTCCTACCCGACGCGAAATAGAAAATTCCAAAAAAATAGCAAAAAAATTAAAAAAACTAAAAAATACCATTATGGCTTCATTTCAAGCCAAAATTATTGGAAAATGATGAGAAAGAGAGAAAATAAAAATTATCATTACGTTTCGTTCCTACACGACCCACAATGGAAAATTCCAAGAAAATAGCAAAAAAATTCAAAAAACTAAACAATACCATTATGGCTTCATTTCAAGCCAAAATTGATGGGAGAACGTAGAGAAAGAGAGAATATAAAAAATATCATTCCGTTTCATTCCAACCCGACGCGAAATTGAAAATTAAAAAAAATACCAAAAAAATTCAAATAGTTAAAAAATACCATTATGGCTTCTTTTCAAGCAAAAATAAGTTGGAAAATGATGAGAAAGAGAGAAAATAAAATTATCATTACATTTCGTTCCAGCCCGACGTTTAATTGTGAATTTCAACAAAATAGCAAAAAAATTCAAAAAATTGAAATATATCACTATGGTTCGTTTCAAGCCAAAATAGGTTGGAAAAAGCCGAAAAAGGGAAAAAATAAAAAGTATCGTTCCGTTTCGTTACTACTCCACGCGAAATAGAAAATTCCAAAAAAATAGCAAAAAAATTCGACATTTTAAAAAATACCATTATGGCTTCTTTTCAAGCCAAAATAAGTTGGAAAAGGAAGAGAAAAAGAGAAAATAAAAATTATCGTTACGTTTCGTTCCTACGCGACGCGCAATAGAAAATTCCAAGAAAATAGCAAAAAAATTCAAAAAAATTAAAATATATCATTATGACTTCATTTCACGCCAAAATAGTTTGGAAAAGGTCGAGAAAGAGAAACAATAAAAATTATCATTCTGTTCCGTTCCGACACGACGCGTAATAGAAAATTCCAAAAAAATAACAAAAAAATTCAAAAATTTAAAAAATTCCATTATGGGTTCTTTTCAAGCTAAAATAGTTTGGAAAAGGATGTGAAATAGACAAACTAAAAATTATCATTACGTTTCGTTCCAACCCGACTCGTAATAGAAAATTCCAAAAAAATTGCAAAAAATGAAAGAATACCGTTATGTATTCTTTTCAAGCCAAAATAGGTTTGAAAAAGACGAGAAATGGAGAAAATAAAAATTATCGTTCGGTTTCGTTCCTACCCGACGCGTAATTGAAAATTCCAAAACAAAAGCAACGAAATTCAAAAAATTAAAATATACCATTATGGCTTCATTTCAAGCCAAAATTGATTGGAGAACGTAGAGAAAGAGAGAATATAAAAAATATCATTCCGTTTCATTCCAACCCGACGCGAAATTGAAAATTAAAAAAAATAGCAAAAAAATTCAAATAGTTAAAAAATACCATTATGGCTTCTTTTCAAGCCAAAATAAGTTGGAAAAGGATGAGAAAGAGAGAAAATAAAAATTATCATTACATTTCGTTCCAGCACGACGCTTAGTTGTAAATTTCAACAAAATAGCAAAAAAATTCAAAAAATTGAAATATATCATTATGGTTCGTTTCAAGCCAAAATAGGTTGGAAAAAGCCGAAAAAGGGAAAAAATAAAAAGTATCGTTCCGTTTCGTTACTACTCCACGCGAAATAGAAAATTCCAAAAAAATAGCAAAAAAATTCGACATTTTAAAAAATACCATTATGGCTACTTTTCAAGCCAAAATAAGTTGGAAAAGGATGAGAAAGAGAGAAAATAAAAATTATCGCTACGTTTCGTTCCTACGCGACGCGCAATAGAAAATTCCAAGAAAATAGCAAAAAAATTCAAAAAAATTAAAATATACCATTATGACTTCATTTCACGCCAAAATAGTTTGGAAAAGGTCGAGAAAGAGAAACAATAAAAATTATCATTCCCTTCCGTTCCGACACGACGCGTCATAGAAAATTCCAAAAAACTAACAAAAAAATTCAAAAATTTAAAAAATTCCATTATAGGTTCTTTTCAAGCCAACATAGGTTGCAAAAGGATGTGAAAGAGAGAAACTAAAAATTATCATTACGTTTCGTTCCAACCCGACTCGTAATAGAAAATTCCAAAAAAATTGCAAAAAATGAAAAAATACCGTTATGTATTCTTTTCAAGCCAAAATAGGTTTGAAAAAGACGAGAAATTGAGAAAGTAAAAATTATCGTTCGGTTTCGTTCCTACCCGACGCGTAATTGAAAATTCCAAAACAAAAGCAACGAAATTCAAAAAATTAAAATATACCATTATAGCTTCATTTCAAGCCAAAATAGGTCGGAAAAGGCCGAGAAAGGGAAAAAATAAAAATTATCGTTCCATTTCGTTCCTACCCGACGCGAAATAGAAAATTCCAAAAAAATAGCAAAAAAATTAAAAAAACTAAAAAATACCATTATGGCTTCATTTCAAGCCAAAATTATTGGAAAATGATGAGAAAGAGAGAAAATAAAAATTATCATTACGTTTCGTTCCTACACGACGCGCAATGGAAAATTCCAAGAAAATAGCAAAAAAATTCAAAAAACTAAACAATACCATTATGGTTTCATTTCAAGCCAAAATTGATGGGAGAACGTAGAGAAAGAGAGAATATAAAAAATATCATTCCGTTTCATTCCAACCCGACGCGAAATTGAAAATTAAAAAAAATACCAAAAAAATTCAAATAGTTAAAAAATACCATTATGGCTTCTTTTCAAGCAAAAATAAGTTGGAAAAGGATGAGAAAGAGAGAAAATAAAAATTATCATTACATTTCGTTCCAGCCCGACGCTTAATTGTGAATTTCAACAAAATAGCAAAAAAATTCAAAAAATTGAAATATATCATTATGGTTCGTTTCAAGCCAAAATAGGTTGGAAAAAGCCGAAAAAGGGAAAAAATAAAAAGTATCGTTCCGTTTCGTTACTACACCACGCGAAATAGAAAATTCCAAAAAAATAGCAAAAAAATTCGACATTTTAAAAAATACCATTATGGCTTCTTTTCAAGCCAAAATAAGTTGGAAAAGGAAGAGAAAGAGAGAAAATAAAAATTATCGTTACGTTTCGTTCCTACGCGACGCGCAATAGAAAATTCCAAGAAAATAGCAAAAAAATTCAAAAAAATTAAAATATACCATTATGACTTCATTTCACGCCAAAATAGTTTGGAAAAGGTCGAGAAAGATAAACAATAAAAATTATCATTCTGTTCCGTTCCGACACGACGCGTAATAGAAAATTCCAAAAAAATAAAAAAAAAATTCAAAAATTTAAAAAATTCCATTATGGGTTCTTTTCAAGCTAAAATATGTTGGAAAAGGATGTGAAAGAGACAAACTAAAAATTATCATTACGTTTCGTTCCAACCCGACTCGTAATAGAAAATTCCAAAAAAATTGCAAAAAATGAAAAAATACCGTTATGTATTCTTTTCAAGCCAAAATAGGTTTGAAAAAGACGAGAAATTGAGAAAGTAAAAATTATCGTTCGGTTTCGTTCCTACCCGACGCGTAATTGAAAATTCCAAAACAAAAGCAACGAAATTCAAAAAATTAAAATATACCATTATAGCTTCATTTCAAGCCAAAATAGGTCGGAAAAGGCCGAGAAAGGGAAAAAATAAAAATTATCGTTCCATTTCGTTCCTACCCGACGCGAAATAGAAAATTCCAAAAAAATAGCAAAAAAATTAAAAAAACTAAAAAATACCATTATGGCTTCATTTCAAGCCAAAATTATTGGAAAATGATGAGAAAGAGAGAAAATAAAAATTATCATTACGTTTCGTTCCTACACGACGCGCAATGGAAAATTCCAAGAAAATAGCAAAAAAATTCAAAAAACTAAACAATACCATTATGGCTTCATTTCAAGCCAAAATTGATGGGAGAACGTAGAGAAAGAGAGAATATAAAAAATATCATTCCGTTTCATTCCAACCCGACGCGAAATTGAAAATTAAAAAAAATACCAAAAAAATTCAAATAGTTAAAAAATACCATTATGGCTTCTTTTCAAGCAAAAATAAGTTGGAAAAGGATGAGAAAGAGAGAAAATAAAAATTATCATTACATTTCGTTCCAGCCCGACGTTTAATTGTGAATTTCAACAAAATAGCAAAAAAATTCAAAAAATTGAAATATATCACTATGGTTCGTTTCAAGCCAAAATAGGTTGGAAAAAGCCGAAAAAGGGAAAAAATAAAAAGTATCGTTCCGTTTCGTTACTACTCCACGCGAAATAGAAAATTCCAAAAAAATAGCAAAAAAATTCGACATTTTAAAAAATACCATTATGGCTTCTTTTCAAGCCAAAATAAGTTGGAAAAGGAAGAGAAAAAGAGAAAATAAAAATTATCGTTACGTTTCGTTCCTACGCGACGCGCAATAGAAAATTCCAAGAAAATAGCAAAAAAATTCAAAAAAATTAAAATATATCATTATGACTTCATTTCACGCCAAAATAGTTTGGAAAAGGTCGAGAAAGAGAAACAATAAAAATTATCATTCTGTTCCGTTCCGACACGACGCGTAATAGAAAATTCCAAAAAAATAACAAAAAAATTCAAAAATTTAAAAAATTCCATTATGGGTTCTTTTCAAGCTAAAATAGTTTGGAAAAGGATGTGAAATAGACAAACTAAAAATTATCATTACGTTTCGTTCCAACCCGACTCGTAATAGAAAATTCCAAAAAAATTGCAAAAAATGAAAGAATACCGTTATGTATTCTTTTCAAGCCAAAATAGGTTTGAAAAAGACGAGAAATGGAGAAAATAAAAATTATCGTTCGGTTTCGTTCCTACCCGACGCGTAATTGAAAATTCCAAAACAAAAGCAACGAAATTCAAAAAATTAAAATATACCATTATGGCTTCATTTCAAGCCAAAATTGATTGGAGAACGTAGAGAAAGAGAGAATATAAAAAATATCATTCCGTTTCATTCCAACCCGACGCGAAATTGAAAATTAAAAAAAATAGCAAAAAAATTCAAATAGTTAAAAAATACCATTATGGCTTCTTTTCAAGCCAAAATAAGTTGGAAAAGGATGAGAAAGAGAGAAAATAAAAATTATCATTACATTTCGTTCCAGCACGACGCTTAGTTGTAAATTTCAACAAAATAGCAAAAAAATTCAAAAAATTGAAATATATCATTATGGTTCGTTTCAAGCCAAAATAGGTTGGAAAAAGCCGAAAAAGGGAAAAAATAAAAAGTATCGTTCCGTTTCGTTACTACTCCACGCGAAATAGAAAATTCCAAAAAAATAGCAAAAAAATTCGACATTTTAAAAAATACCATTATGGCTACTTTTCAAGCCAAAATAAGTTGGAAAAGGATGAGAAAGAGAGAAAATAAAAATTATCGCTACGTTTCGTTCCTACGCGACGCGCAATAGAAAATTCCAAGAAAATAGCAAAAAAATTCAAAAAAATTAAAATATACCATTATGACTTCATTTCACGCCAAAATAGTTTGGAAAAGGTCGAGAAAGAGAAACAATAAAAATTATCATTCCCTTCCGTTCCGACACGACGCGTCATAGAAAATTCCAAAAAACTAACAAAAAAATTCAAAAATTTAAAAAATTCCATTATAGGTTCTTTTCAAGCCAACATAGGTTGCAAAAGGATGTGAAAGAGAGAAACTAAAAATTATCATTACGTTTCGTTCCAACCCGACTCGTAATAGAAAATTCCAAAAAAATTGCAAAAAATGAAAAAATACCGTTATGTATTCTTTTCAAGCCAAAATAGGTTTGAAAAAGACGAGAAATTGAGAAAGTAAAAATTATCGTTCGGTTTCGTTCCTACCCGACGCGTAATTGAAAATTCCAAAACAAAAGCAACGAAATTCAAAAAATTAAAATATACCATTATAGCTTCATTTCAAGCCAAAATAGGTCGGAAAAGGCCGAGAAAGGGAAAAAATAAAAATTATCGTTCCATTTCGTTCCTACCCGACGCGAAATAGAAAATTCCAAAAAAATAGCAAAAAAATTAAAAAAACTAAAAAATACCATTATGGCTTCATTTCAAGCCAAAATTATTGGAAAATGATGAGAAAGAGAGAAAATAAAAATTATCATTACGTTTCGTTCCTACACGACCCACAATGGAAAATTCCAAGAAAATAGCAAAAAAATTCAAAAAACTAAACAATACCATTATGGCTTCATTTCAAGCCAAAATTGATGGGAGAACGTAGAGAAAGAGAGAATATAAAAAATATCATTCCGTTTCATTCCAACCCGACGCGAAATTGAAAATTAAAAAAAATACCAAAAAAATTCAAATAGTTAAAAAATACCATTATGGCTTCTTTTCAAGCAAAAATAAGTTGGAAAAGGATGAGAAAGAGAGAAAATAAAAATTATCATTACATTTCGTTCCAGCCCGACGCTTAATTGTGAATTTCAACAAAATAGCAAAAAAATTCAAAAAATTGAAATATATCATTATGGTTCGTTTCAAGCCAAAATAGGTTGGAAAAAGCCGAAAAAGGGAAAAAATAAAAAGTATCGTTCCGTTTCGTTACTACACCACGCGAAATAGAAAATTCCAAAAAAATAGCAAAAAAATTCGACATTTTAAAAAATACCATTATGGCTTCTTTTCAAGCCAAAATAAGTTGGAAAAGGAAGAGAAAGAGAGAAAATAAAAATTATCGTTACGTTTCGTTCCTACGCGACGCGCAATAGAAAATTCCAAGAAAATAGCAAAAAAATTCAAAAAAATTAAAATATACCATTATGACTTCATTTCACGCCAAAATAGTTTGGAAAAGGTCGAGAAAGATAAACAATAAAAATTATCATTCTGTTCCGTTCCGACACGACGCGTAATAGAAAATTCCAAAAAAATAAAAAAAAAATTCAAAAATTTAAAAAATTCCATTATGGGTTCTTTTCAAGCTAAAATATGTTGGAAAAGGATGTGAAAGAGACAAACTAAAAATTATCATTACGTTTCGTTCCAACCCGACTCGTAATAGAAAATTCCAAAAAAATTGCAAAAAATGAAAAAATACCGTTATGTATTCTTTTCAAGCCAAAATAGGTTTGAAAAAGACGAGAAATTGAGAAAGTAAAAATTATCGTTCGGTTTCGTTCCTACCCGACGCGTAATTGAAAATTCCAAAACAAAAGCAACGAAATTCAAAAAATTAAAATATACCATTATAGCTTCATTTCAAGCCAAAATAGGTCGGAAAAGGCCGAGAAAGGGAAAAAATAAAAATTATCGTTCCATTTCGTTCCTACCCGACGCGAAATAGAAAATTCCAAAAAAATAGCAAAAAAATTAAAAAAACTAAAAAATACCATTATGGCTTCATTTCAAGCCAAAATTATTGGAAAATGATGAGAAAGAGAGAAAATAAAAATTATCATTACGTTTCGTTCCTACACGACGCGCAATGGAAAATTCCAAGAAAATAGCAAAAAAATTCAAAAAACTAAACAATACCATTATGGCTTCATTTCAAGCCAAAATTGATGGGAGAACGTAGAGAAAGAGAGAATATAAAAAATATCATTCCGTTTCATTCCAACCCGACGCGAAATTGAAAATTAAAAAAAATACCAAAAAAATTCAAATAGTTAAAAAATACCATTATGGCTTCTTTTCAAGCAAAAATAAGTTGGAAAAGGATGAGAAAGAGAGAAAATAAAAATTATCATTACATTTCGTTCCAGCCCGACGTTTAATTGTGAATTTCAACAAAATAGCAAAAAAATTCAAAAAATTGAAATATATCACTATGGTTCGTTTCAAGCCAAAATAGGTTGGAAAAAGCCGAAAAAGGGAAAAAATAAAAAGTATCGTTCCGTTTCGTTACTACTCCACGCGAAATAGAAAATTCCAAAAAAATAGCAAAAAAATTCGACATTTTAAAAAATACCATTATGGCTTCTTTTCAAGCCAAAATAAGTTGGAAAAGGAAGAGAAAAAGAGAAAATAAAAATTATCGTTACGTTTCGTTCCTACGCGACGCGCAATAGAAAATTCCAAGAAAATAGCAAAAAAATTCAAAAAATTAAAATATATCATTATGACTTCATTTCACGCCAAAATAGTTTGGAAAAGGTCGAGAAAGAGAAACAATAAAAATTATCATTCTGTTCCGTTCCGACACGACGCGTAATAGAAAATTCCAAAAAAATAACAAAAAAATTCAAAAATTTAAAAAATTCCATTATGGGTTCTTTTCAAGCTAAAATAGTTTGGAAAAGGATGTGAAATAGACAAACTAAAAATTATCATTACGTTTCGTTCCAACCCGACTCGTAATAGAAAATTCCAAAAAAATTGCAAAAAATGAAAGAATACCGTTATGTATTCTTTTCAAGCCAAAATAGGTTTGAAAAAGACGAGAAATGGAGAAAATAAAAATTATCGTTCGGTTTCGTTCCTACCCGACGCGTAATTGAAAATTCCAAAACAAAAGCAACGAAATTCAAAAAATTAAAATATACCATTATGGCTTCATTTCAAGCCAAAATTGATTGGAGAACGTAGAGAAAGAGAGAATATAAAAAATATCATTCCGTTTCATTCCAACCCGACGCGAAATTGAAAATTAAAAAAAATAGCAAAAAAATTCAAATAGTTAAAAAATACCATTATGGCTTCTTTTCAAGCCAAAATAAGTTGGAAAAGGATGAGAAAGAGAGAAAATAAAAATTATCATTACATTTCGTTCCAGCACGACGCTTAGTTGTAAATTTCAACAAAATAGCAAAAAAATTCAAAAAATTGAAATATATCATTATGGTTCGTTTCAAGCCAAAATAGGTTGGAAAAAGCCGAAAAAGGGAAAAAATAAAAAGTATCGTTCCGTTTCGTTACTACTCCACGCGAAATAGAAAATTCCAAAAAAATAGCAAAAAAATTCGACATTTTAAAAAATACCATTATGGCTACTTTTCAAGCCAAAATAAGTTGGAAAAGGATGAGAAAGAGAGAAAATAAAAATTATCGCTACGTTTCGTTCCTACGCGACGCGCAATAGAAAATTCCAAGAAAATAGCAAAAAAATTCAAAAAAATTAAAATATACCATTATGACTTCATTTCACGCCAAAATAGTTTGGAAAAGGTCGAGAAAGAGAAACAATAAAAATTATCATTCCCTTCCGTTCCGACACGACGCGTCATAGAAAATTCCAAAAAACTAACAAAAAAATTCAAAAATTTAAAAAATTCCATTATAGGTTCTTTTCAAGCCAACATAGGTTGCAAAAGGATGTGAAAGAGAGAAACTAAAAATTATCATTACGTTTCGTTCCAACCCGACTCGTAATAGAAAATTCCAAAAAAATTGCAAAAAATGAAAAAATACCGTTATGTATTCTTTTCAAGCCAAAATAGGTTTGAAAAAGACGAGAAATTGAGAAAGTAAAAATTATCGTTCGGTTTCGTTCCTACCCGACGCGTAATTGAAAATTCCAAAACAAAAGCAACGAAATTCAAAAAATTAAAATATACCATTATAGCTTCATTTCAAGCCAAAATAGGTCGGAAAAGGCCGAGAAAGGGAAAAAATAAAAATTATCGTTCCATTTCGTTCCTACCCGACGCGAAATAGAAAATTCCAAAAAAATAGCAAAAAAATTAAAAAAACTAAAAAATACCATTATGGCTTCATTTCAAGCCAAAATTATTGGAAAATGATGAGAAAGAGAGAAAATAAAAATTATCATTACGTTTCGTTCCTACACGACCCACAATGGAAAATTCCAAGAAAATAGCAAAAAAATTCAAAAAACTAAACAATACCATTATGGCTTCATTTCAAGCCAAAATTGATGGGAGAACGTAGAGAAAGAGAGAATATAAAAAATATCATTCCGTTTCATTCCAACCCGACGCGAAATTGAAAATTAAAAAAAATACCAAAAAAATTCAAATAGTTAAAAAATACCATTATGGCTTCTTTTCAAGCAAAAATAAGTTGGAAAAGGATGAGAAAGAGAGAAAATAAAAATTATCATTACATTTCGTTCCAGCCCGACGCTTAATTGTGAATTTCAACAAAATAGCAAAAAAATTCAAAAAATTGAAATATATCATTATGGTTCGTTTCAAGCCAAAATAGGTTGGAAAAAGCCGAAAAAGGGAAAAAATAAAAAGTATCGTTCCGTTTCGTTACTACACCACGCGAAATAGAAAATTCCAAAAAAATAGCAAAAAAATTCGACATTTTAAAAAATACCATTATGGCTTCTTTTCAAGCCAAAATAAGTTGGAAAAGGAAGAGAAAGAGAGAAAATAAAAATTATCGTTACGTTTCGTTCCTACGCGACGCGCAATAGAAAATTCCAAGAAAATAGCAAAAAAATTCAAAAAAATTAAAATATACCATTATGACTTCATTTCACGCCAAAATAGTTTGGAAAAGGTCGAGAAAGATAAACAATAAAAATTATCATTCTGTTCCGTTCCGACACGACGCGTAATAGAAAATTCCAAAAAAATAAAAAAAAAATTCAAAAATTTAAAAAATTCCATTATGTGTTCTTTTCAAGCTAAAATATGTTGGAAAAGGATGTGAAAGAGACAAACTAAAAATTATCATTACGTTTCGTTCCAACCCGACTCGTAATAGAAAATTCCAAAAAAATTGCAAAAAATGAAAAAATACCGTTATGTATTCTTTTCAAGCCAAAATAGGTTTGAAAAAGACGAGAAATTGAGAAAGTAAAAATTATCGTTCGGTTTCGTTCCTACCCGACGCGTAATTGAAAATTCCAAAACAAAAGCAACGAAATTCAAAAAATTAAAATATACCATTATAGCTTCATTTCAAGCCAAAATAGGTCGGAAAAGGCCGAGAAAGGGAAAAAATAAAAATTATCGTTCCATTTCGTTCCTACCCGACGCGAAATAGAAAATTCCAAAAAAATAGCAAAAAAATTAAAAAAACTAAAAAATACCATTATGGCTTCATTTCAAGCCAAAATTATTGGAAAATGATGAGAAAGAGAGAAAATAAAAATTATCATTACGTTTCGTTCCTACACGACGCGCAATGGAAAATTCCAAGAAAATAGCAAAAAAATTCAAAAAACTAAACAATACCATTATGGCTTCATTTCATGCCAAAATTGATGGGAGAACGTAGAGAAAGAGAGAATATAAAAAATATCATTCCGTTTCATTCCAACCCGACGCGAAATTGAAAATTAAAAAAAATACCAAAAAAATTCAAATAGTTAAAAAATACCATTATGGCTTCTTTTCAAGCAAAAATAAGTTGGAAAAGGATGAGAAAGAGAGAAAATAAAAATTATCATTACATTTCGTTCCAGCCCGACGCTTAATTGTGAATTTCAACAAAATAGCAAAAAAATTCAAAAAATTGAAATATATCATTATGGTTCGTTTCAAGCCAAAATAGGTTGGAAAAAGCCGAAAAAGGGAAAAAATAAAAAGTATCGTTCCGTTTCGTTACTACACCACGCGAAATAGAAAATTCCAAAAAAATAGCAAAAAAATTCGACATTTTAAAAAATACCATTATGGCTTCTTTTCAAGCCAAAATAAGTTGGAAAAGGAAGAGAAAGAGAGAAAATAAAAATTATCGTTACGTTTCGTTCCTACGCGACGCGCAATAGAAAATTCCAAGAAAATAGCAAAAAAATTCAAAAAAATTAAAATATACCATTATGACTTCATTTCACGCCAAAATAGTTTGGAAAAGGTCGAGAAAGATAAACAATAAAAATTATCATTCTGTTCCGTTCCGACACGACGCGTAATAGAAAATTCCAAAAAAATAAAAAAAAAATTCAAAAATTTAAAAAATTCCATTATGGGTTCTTTTCAAGCTAAAATATGTTGGAAAAGGATGTGAAAGAGACAAACTAAAAATTATCATTACGTTTCGTTCCAACCCGACTCGTAATAGAAAATTCCAAAAAAATTGCAAAAAATGAAAAAATACCGTTATGTATTCTTTTCAAGCCAAAATAGGTTTGAAAAAGACGAGAAATTGAGAAAGTAAAAATTATCGTTCGGTTTCGTTCCAACCCGACGCGTAATTGAAAATTCCAAAACAAAAGCAACGAAATTCAAAAAATTAAAATATACCATTATAGCTTCATTTCAAGCCAAAATAGGTCGGAAAAGGCCGAGAAGGGGAAAAAATAAAAATTATCGTTCCGTTTCGTTCCTACCCGACACGAAATAGAAAATTCCAAAAAAATAGCAAAAAAATTAAAAAAACTAAAAAATACCATTATGGCTTCATTTCAAGCCAAAATTATTGGAAAATGATGAGAAAGAGAGAAAATAAAAATTATCATTATGTTTCGTTCCTACACGACGCGCAATGGAAAATTCCAAGAAAATAGCAAAAAAATTCAAATAGTTAAAAAATACCATTATGGCTTCTTTTCAAGCCAAAATAAGTTGGAAAAGGATGAGAAAGAGAGAAAATAAAAATTATCATTACATTTCGTTCCAGCACGACGCTTAATTGTAAATTTCAACAAAATAGCAAAAAAATTCAAAAAATTGAAATATATCATTATGGTTCGTTTCAAGCCAAAATAGGTTGGAAAAAGCCGAAAAAGGGAAAAAATAAAAAGTATCGTTCCGTTTCGTTACTACTCCACGCGAAATAGAAAATTCCAAAAAAATAGCAAAAAAATTCGACATTTTAAAAAATACCATTATGGCTTCTTTTCAAGCCAAAATAAGTTGGAAAAGGATGAGAAAGAGAGAAAATAAAAATTATCGCTACGTTTCGTTCCTACGCGACGCGCAATAGAAAATTCCAAGAAAATAGCAAAAAAATTCAAAAAAATTAAAATATACCATTATGACTTCATTTCACGCCAAAATAGTTTGGAAAAGGTCGAGAAAGAGAAACAATAAAAATTATCATTCCCTTCCGTTCCGACACGACGCGTCATAGAAAATTCCAAAAAACTAACAAAAAAATTCAAAAATTTAAAAAATTCCATTATAGGTTCTTTTCAAGCCAACATAGGTTGCAAAAGGATGTGAAAGAGAGAAACTAAAAATTATCATTACGTTTCGTTCCAACCCGACTCCTAATAGAAAATTCCAAAAAAATTGCAAAAAATGAAAAAATACCGTTATGTATTCTTTTCAAGCCAAAATAGGTTTGAAAAAGACGAGAAATTGAGAAAGTAAAAATTATCGTTCGGTTTCGTTCCTACCCGACGCGTAATTGAAAATTCCAAAACAAAAGCAACGAAATTCAAAAAATTAAAATATACCATTATAGCTTCATTTCAAGCCAAAATAGGTCGGAAAAGGCCGAGAAGGGGAAAAAATAAAAATTATCGTTCCGTTTCGTTCCTACCCGACGCGAAATAGAAAATTCCAAAAAAATAGCAAAAAAATTAAAAAAACTAAAAAATACCATTATGGCTTCATTTCAAGCCAAAATTATTGGAAAATGATGAGAAAGAGAGAAAATAAAAATTATCATTACGTTTCGTTCCTACACGACGCGGAATGGAAAATTCCAAGAAAATAGCAAAAAAATTCAAAAAACTAAACAATACCATTATGGCTTCATTTCAAGCCAAAATTGATTGGAGAACGTAGAGAAAGAGAGAATATAAAAAATATCATTCCGTTTCATTCCAACCCGACGCGAAATTGAAAATTAAAAAAAATACCAAAAAAATTCAAATAGTTAAAAAATACCATTATGGCTTCTTTTCAAGCAAAAATAAGTTGGAAAAGGATGAGAAAGAGAGAAAATAAAAATTATCATTACATTTCGTTCCAGCCCGACGCTTAATTGTGAATTTCAACAAAATAGCAAAAAAATTCAAAAAATTGAAATATATCATTATGGTTCGTTTCAAGCCAAAATAGGTTGGAAAAAGCCGAAAAAGGGAAAAAATAAAAAGTATCGTTCCGTTTCGTTACTACACCACGCGAAATAGAAAATTCCAAAAAAATAGCAAAAAAATTCGACATTTTAAAAAATACCATTATGGCTTCTTTTCAAGCCAAAATAAGTTGGAAAAGGAAGAGAAAGAGAGAAAATAAAAATTATCGTTACGTTTCGTTCCTACGCGACGCGCAATAGAAAATTCCAAGAAAATAGCAAAAAAATTCAAAAAAATTAAAATATACCATTATGACTTCATTTCACGCCAAAATAGTTTGGAAAAGGTCGAGAAAGATAAACAATAAAAATTATCATTCTATTCCGTTCCGACACGACGCGTAATAGAAAATTCCAAAAAAATAACAAAAAAATTCAAAAATTTAAAAAATTCCATTATGGGTTCTTTTCAAGCTAAAATATGTTGGAAAAGGATGTGAAAGAGACAAACTAAAAATTATCATTACGTTTCGTTCCAACCCGACTCGTAATAGAAAATTCCAAAAAAATTGCAAAAAATGAAAAAATACCGTTATGTATTCTTTTCAAGCCAAAATAGGTTTGAAAAAGACGAGAAATTGAGAAAGTAAAAATTATCGTTCGGTTTCGTTCCTACCCGACGCGTAATTGAAAATTCCAAAACAAAAGCAACGAAATTCAAAAAATTAAAATATACCATTATAGCTTCATTTCAAGCCAAAATAGGTCGGAAAAGGCCGAGAAAGGGAAAAAATAAAAATTATCGTTCCGTTTCGTTCCTACCCGACGCGAAATAGAAAATTCCAAAAAAATAGCAAAAAAATTAAAAAAACTAAAAAATACCATTATGGCTTCATTTCAAGCCAAAATTATTGGAAAATGATGAGAAAGAGAGAAAATAAAAATTATCATTACGTTTCGTTCCTACACGACGCGCAATGGAAAATTCCAAGAAAATAGCAAAAAAATTCAAAAAACTAAACAATACCATTATGGCTTCATTTCAAGCCAAAATTGATGGGAGAACGTAGAGAAAGAGAGAATATAAAAAATATCATTCCGTTTCATTCCAACCCGACGCGAAATTGAAAATTAAAAAAAATACCAAAAAAATTCAAATAGTTAAAAAATACCATTATGGCTTCTTTTCAAGCAAAAATAAGTTGGAAAAGGATGAGAAAGAGAGAAAATAAAAATTATCATTACATTTCGTTCCAGCCCGACGCTTAATTGTGAATTTCAACAAAATAGCAAAAAAATTCAAAAAATTGAAATATATCATTATGGTTCGTTTCAAGCCAAAATAGGTTGGAAAAAGCCGAAAAAGGGAAAAAATAAAAAGTATAGTTCCGTTTCGTTACTACTCCACGCGAAATAGAAAATTCCAAAAAAATAGCAAAAAAATTCGACATTTTAAAAAATACCATTATGGCTTCTTTTCAAGCCAAAATAAGTTGGAAAAGGAAGAGAAAGAGAGAAAATAAAAATTATCGTTACGTTTCGTTCCTACGCGACGCGCAATAGAAAATTCCAAGAAAATAGCAAAAAAATTCAAAAAAATTAAAATATACCATTATGACTTCATTTCACGCCAAAATAGTTTGGAAAAGGTCGAGAAAGATAAACAATAAAAATTATCATTCTGTTCCGTTCCGACACGACGCGTAATAGAAAATTCCAAAAAAATAACAAAAAAATTCAAAAATTTAAAAAATTCCATTATGGGTTCTTTTCAAGCTAAAATATGTTGGAAAAGGAAGTGAAAGAGACAAACTAAAAATTATCATTACGTTTCGTTCCAACC
Source organism: Quercus wislizeni (assembly GCA_023055345.1). Lineage (NCBI taxonomy): Eukaryota > Viridiplantae > Streptophyta > Magnoliopsida > Fagales > Fagaceae > Quercus > Quercus wislizeni. The sequence continues at coordinate 5,836,199 of JALGQJ010000019.1, read as the reverse complement.
CGACTCGTAATAGAAAATTCCAAAAAAATTGCAAAAAATGAAAAAATACCGTTATGTATTCTTTTCAAGCCAAAATAGGTTTGAAAAAGACGAGAAATTGAGAAAGTAAAAATTATCGTTCGGTTTCGTTCCTACCCGACGCGTAATTGAAAATTCCAAAACAAAAGCAACGAAATTCAAAAAATTAAAATATACCATTATAGCTTCATTTCAAGCCAAAATAGGTCGGAAAAGGCCGAGAAGGGGAAAAAATAAAAATTATCGTTCCGTTTCGTTCCTATCCGACGCGAAATAGAAAATTCCAAAAAAATAGCAAAAAAATTAAAAAAACTAAAAAATACCATTATGGCTTCATTTCAAGCCAAAATTATTGGAAAATGATGAGAAAGAGAGAAAATAAAAATTATCATTACGTTTCGTTCCTACACGACGCGCAATGGAAAATTCCAAGAAAATAGCAAAAAAATTCAAAAATTTAAACAATACCATTATGGCTTCATTTCAAGCCAAAATTGATGGGAGAACGTAGAGAAAGAGAGAATATAAAAAATATCATTCCGTTTCATTCCAACCCGACGCGAAATTGAAAATTAAAAAAAATACCAAAAAAATTCAAATAGTTAAAAAATACCATTATGACTTCTTTTCAAGCAAAAATAAGTTGGAAAAGGATGAGAAAGAGAGAAAATAAAAATTATCATTACATTTCGTTCCAGCCCGACGCTTAATTGTGAATTTCAACAAAATAGCAAAAAAATTCAAAAAATTGAAATATATCATTATGGTTCGTTTCAAGCCAAAATAGGTTGGAAAAAGCCGAAAAAGGGAAAAAGTAAAAAGTATAGTTCCGTTTCGTTACTACTCCACGCGAAATAGAAAATTCCAAAAAAATAGCAAAAAAATTCGACATTTTAAAAAATACCATTATGGCTTCTTTTCCAGCCAAAATAAGTTGGAAAAGGAAGAAAAAGAGAGAAAATAAAAATTATCGTTACGTTTCGTTCCTACGCGACGCGCAATAGAAAATTCCAAGAAAATAGCAAAAAAATTCAAAAAAATTAAAATATACCATTATGATTTCATTTCACGCCAAAATAGTTTGGAAAAGGTCGAGAAAGAGAAACAATAAAAATTATCATTCTGTTCCGTTCCGACACGACGCGTTATAGAAAATTCCAAAAAAATAACAAAAAAATTCAAAAATTTAAAAAATTCCATTATGGGTTCTTTTCAAGCTAAAATAGGTTGGAAAAGGATGTGAAAGAGACAAACTAAAAATTATCATTACGTTTCATTCCAACGCGACTCGTAATAGAAAATTCCAAAAAAATTGCAAAAAATGAAAAAATACCGTTATGTATTCTTTTCAAGCCAAAATAGGTTTGAAAAAGACGAGAAATGGAGAAAATAAAAATTATCGTTCGGTTTCGTTCCTACCCGACGCGTAATTGAAAATTCCAAAACAAAAGCAACGAAATTCAAAAAATTAAAATATACCATTATAGCTTCATTTCAAGCCAAAATAGGTCGGAAAAGGCCGAGAAAGGGAAAAAATAAAAATTATCGTTCCGTTTCGTTCCTACCCGACGCGAAATAGAAAATTCCAAAAAAATAGCAAAAAAATTAAAAAAACTAAAAAATACCATTATGGCTTCATTTCAAGCCAAAATTATTGGAAAATGATGAGAAAGAGAGAAAATAAAAATTATCATTACGTTTCGTTCCTACACGACGCGCAATGGAAAATTCCAAGAAAATAGCAAAAAAATTCAAAAAACTAAACGATACCATTATAACTTCATTTCAAGCCAAAATTGATTGGAGAACGTAGAGAAAGAGAGAATATAAAAAATATCATTCCGTTTCATTCCAACCCGACGCGAAATTGAAAATTAAAAAAAATAGCAAAAAAATTCAAATAGTTAAAAAATACCATTATGGCTTCTTTTCAAGCCAAAATAAGTTGGAAAAGGATGAGAAAGAGAGAAAATAAAAATTATCATTACATTTCGTTCCAGCCCGACGCTTAATTGTAAATTTCAACAAAATAGCAAAAAAATTCAAAAAATTGAAATATATCATTATGGTTCGTTTCAAGCCAAAATAGGTTGGAAAAAGCCGAAAAAGGGAAAAAAATAAAAAGTATCGTTCCGTTTCGTTACTACTCCACGCGAAATAGAAAATTCCAAAAAAATAGCAAAAAAATTCGACATTTTAAAAAATACCATTATGGCTTCTTTTCAAGCCAAAATAAGTTGGAAAAGGATGAGAAAGAGAGAAAATAAAAATTATCGTTACGTTTCGTTCCTACGTGACGCGCAATAGAAAATTCCAAGAAAATAGCAAAAAAATTCAAAAAAATTAAAATACACCATTATGACTTCATTTCACGCCAAAATAGTTTGGAAAAGGTCGAGAAAGAGAAACAATAAAAATTATCATTCCCTTCCGTTCCGACACGACGCGTCATAGAAAATTCCAAAAAACTAACAAAAAAATTCAAAAATTTAAAAAATTCCATTATAGGTTCTTTTCAAGCCAACATAGGTTGCAAAAGGATGTGAAAGAGAGAAACTAAAAATTATCATTACGTTTCGTTCCAACCCGACTCGTAATAGAAAATTCCTAAAAAATTGCAAAAAATGAAAAAATACCGTTATGTATTCTTTTCAAGCCAAAATAGGTTTGAAAAAGACGAGAAATTGAGAAAGTAAAAATTATCGTTCGGTTTCGTTCCTACCCGACGCGTAATTGAAAATTCCAAAACAAAAGCAACGAAATTCAAAAAATTAAAATATACCATTATAGCTTCATTTCAAGCCAAAATAGGTCGGAAAAGGCCGAGAAGGGGAAAAAATAAAAATTATCGTTCCGTTTCGTTCCTACCCGACGCGAAATAGAAAATTCCAAAAAAATAGCAAAAAAATTAAAAAAACTAAAAAATACCATTATGGCTTCATTTCAAGCCAAAATTATTGGAAAATGATGAGAAAGAGAGAAAATAAAAATTATCATTACGTTTCGTTCCTACACGACGCGCAATGGAAAATTCCAAGAAAATAGCAAAAAAATTCAAAAAACTAAACAATACCATTATGGCTTCATTTCAAGCCAAAATTGATGGGAGAACGTAGAGAAAGAGAGAATATAAAAAATATCATTCCGTTTCATTCCAACCCGACGCGAAATTGAAAATTAAAAAAAATACCAAAAAAATTCAAATAGTTAAAAAATACCATTATGGCTTCTTTTCAAGCAAAAATAAGTTGGAAAAGGATGAGAAAGAGAGAAAATAAAAATTATCATTACATTTCGTTCCAGCCCGACGCTTAATTGTGAATTTCAACAAAATAGCAAAAAAATTCAAAAAATTGAAATATATCATTATGGTTCGTTTCAAGCCAAAATAGGTTGGAAAAAGCCGAAAAAGGGAAAAAGTAAAAAGTATAGTTCCGTTTCGTTACTACTCCACGCGAAATAGAAAATTCCAAAAAAATAGCAAAAAAATTCGACATTTTAAAAAATACCATTATGGCTTCTTTTCAAGCCAAAATAAGTTGGAAAAGGAAGAGAAAGAGAGAAAATAAAAATTATCGTTACGTTTCGTTCCTACGCGACGCGCAATAGAAAATTCCAAGAAAATAGCAAAAAAATTCAAAAAAATTAAAATACACCATTATGACTTCATTTCACGCCAAAATAGTTTGGGAAAGGTCGAGAAAGAGAAACAATAAAAATTATCATTCTGTTCCGTTCCGACACGACGCGTAATAGAAAATTCCAAAAAAATAACAAAAAAATTCAAAAATTTAAAAAATTCCATTATGGGTTCTTTTCAAGCTAAAATAGGTTGGAAAAGGATGTGAAAGAGACAAACTAAAAATTATCATCACGTTTCGTTCCAACGCGACTCGTAATAGAAAATTCCAAAAAAATTGTAAAAAATGAAAAAATACCGTTATGTATTCTTTTCAAGCCAAAATAGGTTTGAAAAAGACGAGAAATGGAGAAAATAAAAATTATCGTTCGGTTTCGTTCCTACCCGACGCGTAATTGAAAATTCCAAAACAAAAGCAACGAAATTCAAAAAATTAAAATATACCATTACAGCTTCATTTCAAGCCAAAATAGGTCGGAAAAGGCCGAGAAAGGGAAAAAATAAAAATTATCGTTCCGTTTCGTTCCTACCCGACGCGAAATAGAAAATTCCAATAAAATAGCAAAAAAATTAAAAAAACTAAAAAATACCATTATGGCTTCATTTCAAGCAAAAATTATTGGAAAATGATGAGAAAGAGAGAAAATAAAAATTACCATTACGTTTCGTTCCTACACGACGCGCAATGAAAAATTCCAAGAAAATAGCAAAAAAATTCAAAAAACTAAACAATACCATTATGGCTTCATTTCAAGCCAAAATTGATTGGAGAACGTAGAGAAAGAGAGAATATAAAAAATATCATTCCGTTTCATTCCAACCCGACGCGAAATTGAAAATTAAAAAAAATAGCAAAAAAATTCAAATAGTTAAAAAATACCATTATGGCTTCTTTTCAAGCCAAAATAAGTTGGAAAAGGATGAGAAAGAGAGAAAATAAAAATTATCATTACATTTCGTTCCAGCCCGACGCTTAATTGTAAATTTCAACAAAATAGCAAAAAAATTCAAAAAATTGAAATATATCATTATGGTTCGTTTCAAGCCAAAATAGGTTGGAAAAAGCCGAAAAAGGGAAAAAATAAAAAGTATCGTTCCGTTTCGTTACTACTCCACGCGAAATAGAAAATTCCAAAAAAATAGCAAAAAAATTCGACATTTTAAAAAATACCATTATGGCTTCTTTTCAAGCCAAAATAAGTTGGAAAAGGAAGAGAAAGAGAGAAAATAAAAATTATCGTTACGTTTCGTTCCTACGCGACGCGCAATAGAAAATTCCAAGAAAATAGCAAAAAAATTCAAAAAAATTAAAATATACCATTATGATTTCATTTCACGCCAAAATAGTTTGGAAAAGGTCGAGAAAGAGAAACAATAAAAATTATCATTCTGTTCCGTTCCGACACGACGCGTAATAGAAAATTCCAAAAAAATAACAAAAAAATTCAAAAATTTAAAAAGTTCCATTATGGGTTCTTTTCAAGCTAAAATAGGTTGGAAAAGGATGTGAAAGAGACAAACTAAAAATTATCATTACGTTTCATTCCAACGCGACTCGTAATAGAAAATTCCAAAAAAATTGCAAAAAATGAAAAAATACCGTTATGTATTCGTTTCAAGCCAAAATAGGTTTGAAAAAGACGAGAAATGGAGAAAATAAAAATTATCGTTCGGTTTCGTTCCTACCCGACGCGTAATTGAAAATTCCAAAACAAAAGCAACGAAATTCAAAAAATTAAAATATACCATTATAGCTTCATTTCAAGCCAAAATAGGTCGGAAAAGGCCGAGAAAGGGAAAAAATAAAAATTATCGTTCCGTTTCGTTCCTACCCGACGCGAAATAGAAAATTCCAAAAAAATAGCAAAAAAATTAAAAAAACTAAAAAATACCATTATGGCTTCATTTCAAGCCAAAATTATTGGAAAATGATGAGAAAGAGAGAAAATAAAAATTATCATTACGTTTCGTTCCTACACGACGCGCAATGGAAAATTCCAAGAAAATAGCAAAAAAATTCAAAAAACTAAACAATACCATTATGGCTCCATTTCAAGCCAAAATTGATTGGAGAACGTAGAGAAAGAGAGAATATAAAAAATATCATTCCGTTTCATTCCAACCCGACGCGAAATTGAAAATTAAAAAAAATAGCAAAAAAATTCAAATAGTTAAAAAATACCATTATGGCTTCTTTTCAAGCCAAAATAAGTTGGAAAAGGATGAGAAAGAGAGAAAATAAAAATTATCATTACATTTCGTTCCAGCCCGACGCTTAATTGTAAATTTCAACAAAATAGCAAAAAAATTCAAAAAATTGAAATATATCATTATGGTTCGTTTCAAGCCAAAATAGGTTGGAAAAAGCTGAAAAAGGGAAAAAATAAAAAGTATCGTTCCGTTTCGTTACTACTCCACGCGAAATAGAAAATTCCAAAAAAATAGCAAAAAAATTCGACATTTTAAAAAATACCATTATGGCTTCTTTTCAAGCCAAAATAAGTTGGAAAAGGATGAGAAAGAGAGAAAATAAAAATTATCGTTACGTTTCGTTCCTACGCGACGCGCAATAGAAAATTCCAAGAAAATAGCAAAAAAATTCAAAAAAATTAAAATACACCATTATGACTTCATTTCACGCCAAAATAGTTTGGAAAAGGTCGAGAAAGAGAAACAATAAAAATTATCATTCCCTTCCGTTCCGACACGACGCGTCATAGAAAATTCCAAAAAACTAACAAAAAAATTAAAAAATTTAAAAAATTCCATTATGGGTTCTTTTCAAGCCAACATAGGTTGCAAAAGGATGTGAAAGAGAGAAACTAAAAATTATCATTACGTTTCGTTCCAACCCGACTCGTAATAGAAAATTCCAAAAAAATTGCAAAAAATGAAAAAATACCGTTATGTATTCTTTTCAAGCCAAAATAGGTTTGAAAAAGACGAGAAATTGAGAAAGTAAAAATTATCGTTCGGTTTCGTTCCTACCCGACGCGTAATTGAAAATTCCAAAACAAAAGCAACGAAATTCAAAAAATTAAAATATACCATTATAGCTTAATTTCAAGCCAAAATAGGTCGGAAAAGGCTGAGAAGGGGAAAAAATAAAAATTATCGTTCCGTTTCGTTCCTATCCGACGCGAAATAGAAAATTCCAAAAAAATAGCAAAAAAATTAAAAAAACTAAAAAATACCATTATGGCTTCATTTCAAGCCAAAATTATTGGAAAATGATGAGAAAGAGTGAAAATAAAAATTATCATTACGTTTCGTTCCTACACGACGCGCAATGGAAAATTCCAAGAAAATAGCAAAAAAATTCAAAAAACTAAACAATACCATTATGGCTTCATTTCAAGCCAAAATTGATGGGAGAAAGTAGAGAAAGAGAGAATATAAAAAATATCATTCCGTTTCATTCCAACCCGACGCGAAATTGAAAATTAAAAAAAATACCAAAAAAATTCAAATAGTTAAAAAATACCATTATGGCTTCTTTTCAAGCAAAAATAAGTTGGAAAAGGATGAGAAAGAGAGAAAATAAAAATTATCATTACATTTCGTTCCAGCCCGACGCTTAATTGTGAATTTCAACAAAATAGCAAAAAAATTCAAAAAATTGAAATATATCATTATGGTTCGTTTCAAGCCAAAATAGGTTGGAAAAAGCCGAAAAAGGGAAAAAGTAAAAAGTATAGTTCCGTTTCGTTACTACTCCACGCGAAATAGAAAATTCCAAAAAAATAGCAAAAAAATTCGACATTTTAAAAAATACCATTATGGCTTCTTTTCAAGCCAAAATAAGTTGGAAAAGGAAGAGAAAGAGAGAAAATAAAAATTATCGTTACGTTTCGTTCCTACGCGACGCGCAATAGAAAATTCCAAGAAAATAGCAAAAAAATTCAAAAAAATTAAAATATACCATTATGACTTCATTTCACGCCAAAATAGTTTGGAAAAGGTCGAGAAAGAGAAACAATAAAAATTATCATTCTGTTCCGTTCCGACACGACGCGTAATAGAAAATTCCAAAAAAATAACAAAAAAATTCAAAAATTTAAAAAATTCCATTATGGGTTCTTTTCAAGCTAAAATAGGTTGGAAAAGGATGTGAAAGAGACAAACTAAAAATTATCATTACGTTTCGTTCCAACGCGACTCGTAATAGAAAATTCCAAAAAAATTGCAAAAAATGAAAAAATACCGTTATGTATTCTTTTCAAGCCAAAATAGGTTTGAAAAAGACGAGAAATGGAGAAAATAAAAATAATCGTTCGGTTTCGTTCCTACCCGACGCGTAATTGAAAATTCCAAAACAAAAGCAACGAAATTCAAAAAATTAAAATATACCATTATAGCTTCATTTCAAGCCAAAATAGGTCGGAAAAGGCCGAGAAAGGGAAAAAATAAAAATTATCGTTCCGTTTGGTTCCTAACCGACGCGAAATAGAAAATTCCCAAAAAATAGCAGAAAAATTCAAAAATTTAAAAAATACCATTTTGGCTTCATTTCAAGCCAAAATAGGATAGAAAAGGATGAGAAAGAGAGAAAATTAAAATTGTCGTTTCGTTCTGTTCCGATTCGTTCCTTCCCGACGCGTAACAGAAAATTCCAAAAAAATAGCAAAAAAATTAAAAAAATTAAAAAATACCACTACGGCTTCATTTCAAGCCAAAATAGGTTCGAAAATACCGAGAAAGAGAGAATATAAAAAGTATCGTTCCGTTTCGTTCCTACCTGACGCGAAATTGAAAATTAAAAAAAAATAGCAAAAAAATTCAAATAGTTAAAAAATACCATTATGGCTTCTTTTCAAGCCAAAATAAGTTGGAAAAGGATGAGAAAGAGAGAAAATAAAAATTATCATTACGTTTCGTTCCAACCCGACTCGTAGTAGAAAATTCCAAAAAAATTGCAAAAAATGAAAAAATACCGTTATGTATTCCTTTCAAGCCAAAATAGGTTTGAAAAAGACGAGAAATGGAGAAAATAAAAATTATCGTTCGGTTTAATTCCTACCCGACGCGTAATTGAAAATTCCAAAACAAAAGCAACGAAATTCAAAAAATTAAAATATACCATTATAGCTTCATTTCAAGCCAAAATAGGTTGGAAAAGGCCGAGAAAGGGAAAAAATAAAAATTATCGTTCCGTTTGGTTCCTACCCGACGCGAAATAGAAAATTCCCAAAAAATAGCAGAAAAATTCAAAAATTTAAAAAATACCATTATGGCTTCATTTCAAGCCAAAATGATTGGAAAATGATGAGAAATAGAGAAAATAAAAATTATCATTACGTTTCGTTCCTACGCAACGCGTAATAGAAAATTCCAAGAAAATAGCAAAAAAATTCAAAAAAATTAAAATATACCATTATGGCTTCATTTCAAGCCAAAATAGGTTGGAAAAGGCCGAGGAAGAGGAAAAATAAAAATTATCGTTCCGTTCCGTTCCTACAGAACGCGTAATAGAAAATTTCAAAAAAATAACAAAAAAATTCAAAAAACTAAACAATACCATTATAGCTTCATTTCAAGCCAAAATTGGTTGGAAAACACAGAGAAAGAGAGAAATTAAAACTGTCATTCCATTCCGTTCCGTTCCTACCCTACGCGGAATAGAAAATTCCAAAAAAATAGCAAAAAAATTCAAAAATTTAAAAAATACCATTATGGTTTCATTTCAAGCCAAAATAGGTTCGAAAACGGTGAGAAAGAGAGATAACAAAAATTATTATTACGATTCGTTCCAACCTGACGCGTAATAGAAAATTTCAAAAAAATAGCAAAAAAATTCAAAATTTAAAAAAATACTATTATGGCTTCTTTTCAAGCCAAAATAAGTTGGAAAATGATGAGAAAGATAGAAAATAAAAATTATCATTACGTTTCGTTCCTACCCGACGCGTAATTGAAAATTTCAACAAAATAGCAAAAAAATTCAAAATATTAAAATATACCATTATGACTTCATTTCAAGCCAAAATAGGTTGGAAGATGGCGAGAAAGAGAAAAAATAAAAATTATTTGTCCGTTCCGTTCCTACACGACGCGTGATAGAAAATTCCAGAAAAATAGCAATAAAATTCAAAAATTAAAAAAATACCATAATGGGTTCATTTCAAGCCAAAATAGTTTGGAAAAGGATGAGAAAGGGAGAAAATAAAAATTATCATTACGTTTCGTTCCTACCCGACGCGTAATTGAAAATTCCAACAAAATAGCAAAAAAATTCAAAAAATTAAAATATACCAATATGGCTTCATTTCAAGCCAAAATTGGTCGGAAAATGCCGAGAAAGAGAAAATATAAAAATTATTGGTCCGTTTCGTTCCTACAAGGCGAGTGTGATAGAAAATTGCAAAAAAAAAGCAAAAAAATTCAAAAAACTAAAATATACCATTATGGCTTCATTTAAAGCCAAAATAGGTTGGAAAAGGCCGAGAAAGAGAGAAAATAAAAATTGTCGTTTCGTTCTGTTCCGATTCGTTCCTTCCCGACGCGTAACAGAAAATTCCAAAAAAATAGCAACAAAATTCAAAAAATTAAAAAATACTACTATGGCTTCATTTCAAGGCAAAATAGGTTTGAAAATACCGAGAAAGAGAGAATATAAAAAGTATCGTTCCGTTTCGATCCTACCAGACGTGAAATTCAAAATTCCGAAAAACTAGCAAAAAAATTCAAAAATTTAAAAAATACCATTATGGCTTCTTTTCAAGCCAAAATAAGTTGGAGAAGGATGAGAAAGCGAGAAAATAAAAATTTTCATTACGTTTCTTTCCTACCCGACGCGTAATTGAAAATTCCAACAAAATAGCAAAAAAATTCGAAAATATTAAAATCTACCATTATGGCTTTATTTCAAGCGAAAATAGGTTGGAACATGCCGAGAAAGATAGAATATAAAAATTATCGTTCCGTTTCGTTCCAACCCGACGCGAAATTGAAAATTAAAAAAAAAATAGCAAAAAAATTCAAAAATTTATAAAATACCATTATGGTTTCATTTCAAGCCAAAATAGATTCGAAAACGGTGAGAAAGAGAGAAAACAAAAATTATTATTACGATTCGTTCCAACCTGACGCGTAATAGAAAATTTCAAAAAAATAGCAAAAAAATTCAACATTTTAAAAAATACCATTATGGCTTCTTTTCAAGCCAAAATAAGTTGGAAAATGATGAGAAAGATAGAAAATAAAAATTATCATTACGTTTCGTTCCTACCCGACGCGTAATTGAAAATTTCAAAAAAATAGCAAAAAAATTCAAAAATTTAAAAAATACCATTATGGCTTCTTTTCAAGCCAAAATAAGTTGGAGAAGGATGAGAAAGCGAGAAAATAAAAATTTTCATTACGTTTCTTTCCTACCCGACGCGTAATTGAAAATTCCAACAAAATAGCAAAAAAATTCGAAAATATTAAAATCTACCATTATGGCTTTATTTCAAGCGAAATAGGTTGGAACATGCCGAGAAAGATAGAATATAAAAATTATCGTTCCGTTTCGTTCCAACCCGACGCGAAATTGAAAATTAAAAAAAAAAATAGCAAAAAAATTCAAAAATTTATAAAATACCATTATGGTTTCATTTCAAGCCAAAATAGGTTCGAAAACGGTGAGAAAGAGAGAAAACAAAAATTATTATTACGATTCGTTCCAACCTGACGCGTAATAGAAAATTTCAAAAAAATAGCAAAAAAATTCAACATTTTAAAAAATACCATTATGGCTTCTTTTCAAGCCAAAATAAGTTGGAAAATGATGAGAAAGATAGAAAATAAAAATTATCATTACGTTTCGTTCCTACCCGACGCGTAATTGAAAATTTCAAAAAAATAGCAAAAAAATTCAAAAAATTAAAATATACCATTATGGCTTCATTTCAAGCCAAAATAGGGTGGAAAATTGTGAGAAAGAGAAAAAATAAAAATTATTTGTCCGTTCCGTTCCTACACGACGCGTGATAGAAAATTCCAGAAAAATAGTAAAAAAATTCAAAAATTAAAAAAATACCATTATGGGTTCATTTCAAGCCAAAATAGTTTGGAAAATGATTAGAAAGGGAGAAAATGAAAATTATCATTACGTTTCGTTCCTACCCGACGCGTAATTGAAAATTCCAACAAAATAACAAAAAAATTCAAAAAATAAAAATATACCATTATAGCTTCATTTCAAGCCAAAATAGGTTGGAAAAGGCCGAGAAAGGGAAAAAATAAAAATTATCGTTCCGTTTGGTTCCTACCCGACGCGAAATAGAAAATTCCCAAAAAATAGCAGAAAAATTCAAAAATTTAAAAAATACCATTATGGCTTCATTTCAAGCCAAAATGATTGGAAAATGATGAGAAATAGAGAAAATAAAAATTATCATTACGTTTCGTTCCTACGCAACGCGTAATAGAAAATTCCAAGAAAATAGCAAAAAAATTCAAAAAAATTAAAATATACCATTATGGCTTCATTTCAAGCCAAAATAGGTTGGAAAAGGCCGAGGAAGAGGAAAAATAAAAATTATCGTTCCGTTCCGTTCCTACAGAACGCGTAATAGAAAATTTCAAAAAAATAACAAAAAAATTCAAAAAACTAAACAATACCATTATAGCTTCATTTCAAGCCAAAATTGGTTGGAAAACACAGAGAAAGAGAGAAATTAAAACTGTCATTCCATTCCGTTCCGTTCCTACCCTACGCGGAATAGAAAATTCCAAAAAAATAGCAAAAAAATTCAAAAATTTAAAAAATACCATTATGGTTTCATTTCAAGCCAAAATAGGTTCGAAAACGGTGAGAAAGAGAGATAACAAAAATTATTATTACGATTCGTTCCAACCTGACGCGTAATAGAAAATTTCAAAAAAATAGCAAAAAAATTCAAAATTTAAAAAAATACTATTATGGCTTCTTTTCAAGCCAAAATAAGTTGGAAAATGATGAGAAAGATAGAAAATAAAAATTATCATTACGTTTCGTTCCTACCCGACGCGTAATTGAAAATTTCAACAAAATAGCAAAAAAATTCAAAATATTAAAATATACCATTATGACTTCATTTCAAGCCAAAATAGGTTGGAAGATGGCGAGAAAGAGAAAAAATAAAAATTATTTGTCCGTTCCGTTCCTACACGACGCGTGATAGAAAATTCCAGAAAAATAGCAATAAAATTCAAAAATTAAAAAAATACCATAATGGGTTCATTTCAAGCCAAAATAGTTTGGAAAAGGATGAGAAAGGGAGAAAATAAAAATTATCATTACGTTTCGTTCCTACCCGACGCGTAATTGAAAATTCCAACAAAATAGCAAAAAAATTCAAAAAATTAAAATATACCAATATGGCTTCATTTCAAGCCAAAATTGGTCGGAAAATGCCGAGAAAGCGAAAATATAAAAATTATTGGTCCGTTTCGTTCCTACAAGGCGAGTGTGATAGAAAATTGCAAAAAAAAAGCAAAAAAATTCAAAAAACTAAAATATACCATTATGGCTTCATTTAAAGCCAAAATAGGTTGGAAAAGGCCGAGAAAGAGAGAAAATAAAAATTGTCGTTTCGTTCTGTTCCGATTCGTTCCTTCCCGACGCGTAACAGAAAATTCCAAAAAAATAGCAACAAAATTCAAAAAATTAAAAAATACTACTATGGCTTCATTTCAAGGCAAAATAGGTTTGAAAATACCGAGAAAGAGAGAATATAAAAAGTATCGTTCCGTTTCGATCCTACCAGACGTGAAATTCAAAATTCCGAAAAACTAGCAAAAAAATTCAAAAATTTAAAAAATACCATTATGGCTTCTTTTCAAGCCAAAATAAGTTGGAGAAGGATGAGAAAGCGAGAAAATAAAAATTTTCATTACGTTTCTTTCCTACCCGACGCGTAATTGAAAATTCCAACAAAATAGCAAAAAAATTCGAAAATATTAAAATCTACCATTATGGCTTTATTTCAAGCGAAAATAGGTTGGAACATGCCGAGAAAGATAGAATATAAAAATTATCGTTCCGTTTCGTTCCAACCCGACGCGAAATTGAAAATTAAAAAAAAAATAGCAAAAAAATTCAAAAATTTATAAAATACCATTATGGTTTCATTTCAAGCCAAAATAGGTTCGAAAACGGTGAGAAAGAGAGAAAACAAAAATTATTATTACGATTCGTTCCAACCTGACGCGTAATAGAAAATTTCAAAAAAATAGCAAAAAAATTCAACATTTTAAAAAATACCATTATGGCTTCTTTTCAAGCCAAAATAAGTTGGAAAATGATGAGAAAGATAGAAAATAAAAATTATCATTACGTTTCGTTCCTACCCGACGCGTAATTGAAAATTTCAAAAAAATAGCAAAAAAATTCAAAAATTTAAAAAATACCATTATGGCTTCTTTTCAAGCCAAAATAAGTTGGAGAAGGATGAGAAAGCGAGAAAATAAAAATTTTCATTACGTTTCTTTCCTACCCGACGCGTAATTGAAAATTCCAACAAAATAGCAAAAAAATTCGAAAATATTAAAATCTACCATTATGGCTTTATTTCAAGCGAAAATAGGTTGGAACATGCCGAGAAAGATAGAATATAAAAATTATCGTTCCGTTTCGTTCCAACCCGACGCGAAATTGAAAATTAAAAAAAAAATAGCAAAAAAATTCAAAAATTTATAAAATACCATTATGGTTTCATTTCAAGCCAAAATAGGTTCGAAAACGGTGAGAAAGAGAGAAAACAAAAATTATTATTACGATTCGTTCCAACCTGACGCGTAATAGAAAATTTCAAAAAAATAGCAAAAAAATTCAACATTTTAAAAAATACCATTATGGCTTCTTTTCAAGCCAAAATAAGTTGGAAAATGATGAGAAAGATAGAAAATAAAAATTATCATTACGTTTCGTTCCTACCCGACGCGTAATTGAAAATTTCAAAAAAATAGCAAAAAAATTCAAAAAATTAAAATATACCATTATGGCTTCATTTCAAGCCAAAATAGGGTGGAAAATTGTGAGAAAGAGAAAAAATAAAAATTATTTGTCCGTTCCGTTCCTACACGACGCGTGATAGAAAATTCCAGAAAAATAGTAAAAAAATTCAAAAATTAAAAAAATACCATTATGGGTTCATTTCAAGCCAAAATAGTTTGGAAAATGATTAGAAAGGGAGAAAATGAAAATTATCATTACGTTTCGTTCCTACCCGACGCGTAATTGAAAATTCCAACAAAATAACAAAAAAATTCAAAAAATAAAAATATACCATTATAGCTTCATTTCAAGCCAAAATAGGTTGGAAAAGGCCGAGAAAGGGAAAAAATAAAAATTATCGTTCCGTTTGGTTCCTACCCGACGCGAAATAGAAAATTCCCAAAAAATAGCAGAAAAATTCAAAAATTTAAAAAATACCATTATGGCTTCATTTCAAGCCAAAATGATTGGAAAATGATGAGAAATAGAGAAAATAAAAATTATCATTACGTTTCGTTCCTACGCAACGCGTAATAGAAAATTCCAAGAAAATAGCAAAAAAATTCAAAAAAATTAAAATATACCATTATGGCTTCATTTCAAGCCAAAATAGGTTGGAAAAGGCCGAGGAAGAGGAAAAATAAAAATTATCGTTCCGTTCCGTTCCTACAGAACGCGTAATAGAAAATTTCAAAAAAATAACAAAAAAATTCAAAAAACTAAACAATACCATTATAGCTTCATTTCAAGCCAAAATTGGTTGGAAAACACAGAGAAAGAGAGAAATTAAAACTGTCATTCCATTCCGTTCCGTTCCTACCCTACGCGGAATAGAAAATTCCAAAAAAATAGCAAAAAAATTCAAAAATTTAAAAAATACCATTATGGTTTCATTTCAAGCCAAAATAGGTTCGAAAACGGTGAGAAAGAGAGATAACAAAAATTATTATTACGATTCGTTCCAACCTGACGCGTAATAGAAAATTTCAAAAAAATAGCAAAAAAATTCAAAATTTAAAAAAATACTATTATGGCTTCTTTTCAAGCCAAAATAAGTTGGAAAATGATGAGAAAGATAGAAAATAAAAATTATCATTACGTTTCGTTCCTACCCGACGCGTAATTGAAAATTTCAACAAAATAGCAAAAAAATTCAAAATATTAAAATATACCATTATGACTTCATTTCAAGCCAAAATAGGTTGGAAGATGGCGAGAAAGAGAAAAAATAAAAATTATTTGTCCGTTCCGTTCCTACACGACGCGTGATAGAAAATTCCAGAAAAATAGCAATAAAATTCAAAAATTAAAAAAATACCATAATGGGTTCATTTCAAGCCAAAATAGTTTGGAAAAGGATGAGAAAGGGAGAAAATAAAAATTATCATTACGTTTCGTTCCTACCCGACGCGTAATTGAAAATTCCAACAAAATAGCAAAAAAATTCAAAAAATTAAAATATACCAATATGGCTTCATTTCAAGCCAAAATTGGTCGGAAAATGCCGAGAAAGCGAAAATATAAAAATTATTGGTCCGTTTCGTTCCTACAAGGCGAGTGTGATAGAAAATTGCAAAAAAAAAGCAAAAAAATTCAAAAAACTAAAATATACCATTATGGCTTCATTTAAAGCCAAAATAGGTTGGAAAAGGCCGAGAAAGAGAGAAAATAAAAATTGTCGTTTCGTTCTGTTCCGATTCGTTCCTTCCCGACGCGTAACAGAAAATTCCAAAAAAATAGCAACAAAATTCAAAAAATTAAAAAATACTACTATGGCTTCATTTCAAGGCAAAATAGGTTTGAAAATACCGAGAAAGAGAGAATATAAAAAGTATCGTTCCGTTTCGATCCTACCAGACGTGAAATTCAAAATTCCGAAAAACTAGCAAAAAAATTCAAAAATTTAAAAAATACCATTATGGCTTCTTTTCAAGCCAAAATAAGTTGGAGAAGGATGAGAAAGCGAGAAAATAAAAATTTTCATTACGTTTCTTTCCTACCCGACGCGTAATTGAAAATTCCAACAAAATAGCAAAAAAATTCGAAAATATTAAAATCTACCATTATGGCTTTATTTCAAGCGAAAATAGGTTGGAACATGCCGAGAAAGATAGAATATAAAAATTATCGTTCCGTTTCGTTCCAACCCGACGCGAAATTGAAAATTAAAAAAAAAATAGCAAAAAAATTCAAAAATTTATAAAATACCATTATGGTTTCATTTCAAGCCAAAATAGGTTCGAAAACGGTGAGAAAGAGAGAAAACAAAAATTATTATTACGATTCGTTCCAACCTGACGCGTAATAGAAAATTTCAAAAAAATAGCAAAAAAATTCAACATTTTAAAAAATACCATTATGGCTTCTTTTCAAGCCAAAATAAGTTGGAAAATGATGAGAAAGATAGAAAATAAAAATTATCATTACGTTTCGTTCCTACCCGACGCGTAATTGAAAATTTCAAAAAAATAGCAAAAAAATTCAAAAATTTAAAAAATACCATTATGGCTTCTTTTCAAGCCAAAATAAGTTGGAGAAGGATGAGAAAGCGAGAAAATAAAAATTTTCATTACGTTTCTTTCCTACCCGACGCGTAATTGAAAATTCCAACAAAATAGCAAAAAAATTCGAAAATATTAAAATCTACCATTATGGCTTTATTTCAAGCGAAAATAGGTTGGAACATGCCGAGAAAGATAGAATATAAAAATTATCGTTCCGTTTCGTTCCAACCCGACGCGAAATTGAAAATTAAAAAAAAAATAGCAAAAAAATTCAAAAATTTATAAAATACCATTATGGTTTCATTTCAAGCCAAAATAGGTTCGAAAACGGTGAGAAAGAGAGAAAACAAAAATTATTATTACGATTCGTTCCAACCTGACGCGTAATAGAAAATTTCAAAAAAATAGCAAAAAAATTCAACATTTTAAAAAATACCATTATGGCTTCTTTTCAAGCCAAAATAAGTTGGAAAATGATGAGAAAGATAGAAAATAAAAATTATCATTACGTTTCGTTCCTACCCGACGCGTAATTGAAAATTTCAAAAAAATAGCAAAAAAATTCAAAAAATTAAAATATACCATTATGGCTTCATTTCAAGCCAAAATAGGGTGGAAAATTGTGAGAAAGAGAAAAAATAAAAATTATTTGTCCGTTCCGTTCCTACACGACGCGTGATAGAAAATTCCAGAAAAATAGTAAAAAAATTCAAAAATTAAAAAAATACCATTATGGGTTCATTTCAAGCCAAAATAGTTTGGAAAATGATTAGAAAGGGAGAAAATGAAAATTATCATTACGTTTCGTTCCTACCCGACGCGTAATTGAAAATTCCAACAAAATAACAAAAAAATTCAAAAAATAAAAATATACCATTATAGCTTCATTTCAAGCCAAAATAGGTTGGAAAAGGCCGAGAAAGGGAAAAAATAAAAATTATCGTTCCGTTTGGTTCCTACCCGACGCGAAATAGAAAATTCCCAAAAAATAGCAGAAAAATTCAAAAATTTAAAAAATACCATTATGGCTTCATTTCAAGCCAAAATGATTGGAAAATGATGAGAAATAGAGAAAATAAAAATTATCATTACGTTTCGTTCCTACGCAACGCGTAATAGAAAATTCCAAGAAAATAGCAAAAAAATTCAAAAAAATTAAAATATACCATTATGGCTTCATTTCAAGCCAAAATAGGTTGGAAAAGGCCGAGGAAGAGGAAAAATAAAAATTATCGTTCCGTTCCGTTCCTACAGAACGCGTAATAGAAAATTTCAAAAAAATAACAAAAAAATTCAAAAAACTAAACAATACCATTATAGCTTCATTTCAAGCCAAAATTGGTTGGAAAACACAGAGAAAGAGAGAAATTAAAACTGTCATTCCATTCCGTTCCGTTCCTACCCTACGCGGAATAGAAAATTCCAAAAAAATAGCAAAAAAATTCAAAAATTTAAAAAATACCATTATGGTTTCATTTCAAGCCAAAATAGGTTCGAAAACGGTGAGAAAGAGAGATAACAAAAATTATTATTACGATTCGTTCCAACCTGACGCGTAATAGAAAATTTCAAAAAAATAGCAAAAAAATTCAAAATTTAAAAAAATACTATTATGGCTTCTTTTCAAGCCAAAATAAGTTGGAAAATGATGAGAAAGATAGAAAATAAAAATTATCATTACGTTTCGTTCCTACCCGACGCGTAATTGAAAATTTCAACAAAATAGCAAAAAAATTCAAAATATTAAAATATACCATTATGACTTCATTTCAAGCCAAAATAGGTTGGAAGATGGCGAGAAAGAGAAAAAATAAAAATTATTTGTCCGTTCCGTTCCTACACGACGCGTGATAGAAAATTCCAGAAAAATAGCAATAAAATTCAAAAATTAAAAAAATACCATAATGGGTTCATTTCAAGCCAAAATAGTTTGGAAAAGGATGAGAAAGGGAGAAAATAAAAATTATCATTACGTTTCGTTCCTACCCGACGCGTAATTGAAAATTCCAACAAAATAGCAAAAAAATTCAAAAAATTAAAATATACCAATATGGCTTCATTTCAAGCCAAAATTGGTCGGAAAATGCCGAGAAAGCGAAAATATAAAAATTATTGGTCCGTTTCGTTCCTACAAGGCGAGTGTGATAGAAAATTGCAAAAAAAAAGCAAAAAAATTCAAAAAACTAAAATATACCATTATGGCTTCATTTAAAGCCAAAATAGGTTGGAAAAGGCCGAGAAAGAGAGAAAATAAAAATTGTCGTTTCGTTCTGTTCCGATTCGTTCCTTCCCGACGCGTAACAGAAAATTCCAAAAAAATAGCAACAAAATTCAAAAAATTAAAAAATACTACTATGGCTTCATTTCAAGGCAAAATAGGTTTGAAAATACCGAGAAAGAGAGAATATAAAAAGTATCGTTCCGTTTCGATCCTACCAGACGTGAAATTCAAAATTCCGAAAAACTAGCAAAAAAATTCAAAAATTTAAAAAATACCATTATGGCTTCTTTTCAAGCCAAAATAAGTTGGAGAAGGATGAGAAAGCGAGAAAATAAAAATTTTCATTACGTTTCTTTCCTACCCGACGCGTAATTGAAAATTCCAACAAAATAGCAAAAAAATTCGAAAATATTAAAATCTACCATTATGGCTTTATTTCAAGCGAAAATAGGTTGGAACATGCCGAGAAAGATAGAATATAAAAATTATCGTTCCGTTTCGTTCCAACCCGACGCGAAATTGAAAATTAAAAAAAAAATAGCAAAAAAATTCAAAAATTTATAAAATACCATTATGGTTTCATTTCAAGCCAAAATAGGTTCGAAAACGGTGAGAAAGAGAGAAAACAAAAATTATTATTACGATTCGTTCCAACCTGACGCGTAATAGAAAATTTCAAAAAAATAGCAAAAAAATTCAACATTTTAAAAAATACCATTATGGCTTCTTTTCAAGCCAAAATAAGTTGGAAAATGATGAGAAAGATAGAAAATAAAAATTATCATTACGTTTCGTTCCTACCCGACGCGTAATTGAAAATTTCAAAAAAATAGCAAAAAAATTCAAAAATTTAAAAAATACCATTATGGCTTCTTTTCAAGCCAAAATAAGTTGGAGAAGGATGAGAAAGCGAGAAAATAAAAATTTTCATTACGTTTCTTTCCTACCCGACGCGTAATTGAAAATTCCAACAAAATAGCAAAAAAATTCGAAAATATTAAAATCTACCATTATGGCTTTATTTCAAGCGAAAATAGGTTGGAACATGCCGAGAAAGATAGAATATAAAAATTATCGTTCCGTTTCGTTCCAACCCGACGCGAAATTGAAAATTAAAAAAAAAATAGCAAAAAAATTCAAAAATTTATAAAATACCATTATGGTTTCATTTCAAGCCAAAATAGGTTCGAAAACGGTGAGAAAGAGAGAAAACAAAAATTATTATTACGATTCGTTCCAACCTGACGCGTAATAGAAAATTTCAAAAAAATAGCAAAAAAATTCAACATTTTAAAAAATACCATTATGGCTTCTTTTCAAGCCAAAATAAGTTGGAAAATGATGAGAAAGATAGAAAATAAAAATTATCATTACGTTTCGTTCCTACCCGACGCGTAATTGAAAATTTCAAAAAAATAGCAAAAAAATTCAAAAAATTAAAATATACCATTATGGCTTCATTTCAAGCCAAAATAGGGTGGAAAATTGTGAGAAAGAGAAAAAATAAAAATTATTTGTCCGTTCCGTTCCTACACGACGCGTGATAGAAAATTCCAGAAAAATAGTAAAAAAATTCAAAAATTAAAAAAATACCATTATGGGTTCATTTCAAGCCAAAATAGTTTGGAAAATGATTAGAAAGGGAGAAAATGAAAATTATCATTACGTTTCGTTCCTACCCGACGCGTAATTGAAAATTCCAACAAAATAACAAAAAAATTCAAAAAATAAAAATATACCATTATAGCTTCATTTCAAGCCAAAATAGGTTGGAAAAGGCCGAGAAAGGGAAAAAATAAAAATTATCGTTCCGTTTGGTTCCTACCCGACGCGAAATAGAAAATTCCCAAAAAATAGCAGAAAAATTCAAAAATTTAAAAAATACCATTATGGCTTCATTTCAAGCCAAAATGATTGGAAAATGATGGGAAATAGAGAAAATAAAAATTATCATTACGTTTCGTTCCTACGCAACGCGTAATAGAAAATTTCAAGAAAATAGCAAAAAAATTCAAAAAAATTAAAATATACCATTATGGCTTCATTTCAAGCCAAAATAGGTTGGAAAAGGCCGAGGAAGAGGAAAAATAAAAATTATCGTTCCGTTCCGTTCCGTTCCTACAGAACGCGTAATAGAAAATTTCAAAAAAATAGCAAAAAAATTCAAAAAACTAAACAATACCATTATAGCTTCATTTCAAGCCAAAATTGGTTGGAAAACACAGAGAAAGAGAGAAATTAAAACTGTCATTCCGTTCCGTTCCGTTCCTACCCTACGCGTAATAGAAAATTCCAAAAAAATAGCAAAAAAAATTCAAAAATTTAAAAAATACCATTATGGTTTCATTTCAAGCCAAAATAGGTTCGAAAACGGTGAGAAAGAGAGATAACAAAAATTATTATTACGATTCGTTCCAACCTGACGCATAATAGAAAATTTCAAAAAAATAGCAAAAAAATTCAAAATTTTAAAAAATACCATTATGGCTTCTTTTCAAGCCAAAATAAGTTGGAAAATGATGAGAAAGATAGAAAATAAAAATTATCATTACGTTTCGTTCCTACCCGACGCGTAATTGAAAATTTCAACAAAATAGCAAAAAAATTCAAAAAATTAAAATATACCATTATGGCTTCATTTCAAGCCAAAATAGGGTGGAAAATTGTGAGAAAGAGAAAAAATAAAAATTATTTGTCCGTTCCGTTCCTACACGACGCGTGATAGAAAATTCCAGAAAAATAGCAAAAAAATTCAAAAATTAAAAAAATACCATTATGGGTTCATTTCAAGCCAAAATAGTTTGGAAAATGATTAGAAAGGGAGAAAATAAAAATTATCATTACGTTTCGTTTCTACCCGACGCGTAATTGAAAATTCCAACAAAATAGGAAAAAAATTCAAAAAATTAAAATATACCATTATGGCTTCATTTCAAGCCAAAATAGGTCGGAAAATGCCGAGAAATAGAAAATATAAAAATTATTGGTCCGTTTCGTTCCTACAAGGGGAGTGTGATAGAAAATTGCAAAAAAATAGCAAAAAAATTCAAAAATTTAAAAAACACCATTTGGTGTTCTTTTCAAGCCAAAATAGGTTGGAAATGGATGTGAAAGAGAGAAACTAAAAATTATCATTACGTTTCATTCCAACCCGACGCGTAATAGAAAATTCCAAAAAAATTGCAAAAAAATTCAAAAAATCAAAAAAATTCCGTTATGTATACTTTTCAAGCCAAAATAGATTTTAAAAGGACGAGAAAGGGAGAAAATAAAAATTATCGTTCGGTTTCGTTCCTACCCGACGCGTAATTGAAAATTCCAAAACAGAAGCAACAAAATTAAAAAATTAAAATATACCGTTGTAGCTTCATTTCAAGCCAAAATAGGTTGGGAAAGGCCGAAAAAGGGAAAAAAAAAGTATCGTTCCGTTTCGTTACTACTCCACGTGAAATAGAAAATTCCGAAAAAATAGCAAAAAAATTCAAAATTTTAAAAAATACCATTATGGCTTCTTTTCAAGCCAAAATAAGTTGGAAAAGGATGAGAAACATAGAAAATAAAAATTATCGTTACATTTCGTTCCTACCTGACGCGTAATTGAAAATTCCAACAAAATAGCAAAAAAATTCAAAAAACTAAAATATACCATTATAGTTTCATTTCAAGCCAAAATAGGTTGGAAAAAGCCAAGAAAGAGAAAAAATAAAAATTCTTGCTCCGTTCCGTTCCTACACGACCAGTGATAGAAAATTACAAAAAAATAGCAAAAAAATTCAAAAATTTAAAAAATACCATTATGTATTTTTTTCAAGCCAAAATAGGTTGGCAAAGGATGTGAAAGAGACAAAACTAAAAATTATCATTACGTTTCGTTCCAACCAGACTCGTAATAGAAAATTCCAAAAAATTTGCAAAAAATGAAAAAATACCGTTATGTATTCTTTTCAAGCCAAAATAGGTTTGAAAAAGGCGAGAAATAGAGAAAATGAAAATTATCGTTCGATTTCATTCCTACCCGACGCGTAATTGAAAATTCCAAAACAAAAGCAACGTAGTTCAAAAAATTAAAATATACCATTATAGCTTCATTTAAAGCCAAAATAGGTTGGAAAAGGCCGAGAAAGGGAAAAAATAAAAATTATCGTTCCGTTTCGTTCCTACCCGACGCGAAATAGAAAATTCCAAGAAAATAGCAGAAAAATTCAAAAAATACCATTATGACTTCATTTCAAGCCAAAATGATTGGAAAATGATGAGAAAGAGAGAAAATAAAAATTATCATTACGTTTCGTTCCTACGCGACGCGTAATAGAAAATTCCAAGAAAATAGCAAAAAAATTCAAAAAAATTAAAATATACCATTATGGCATCATTTCAAGCCAAAATAGGTTGGAAAAGGCCAAGGAAGAGGAAAAATAAAAATTATCGTTCCGTTCCTTTCCTACAGGACGCGTAATAGAAAATATCAAAAAAATAGAAAAAAAATTCAAAAAACTAAACAATACCATTATAGCTTCATTTCAAGCCAAAATTGGTTGGAAAACACAGAGAAAGAGAGAAAATAAAAACTGTCATTCCGTTCCGTTCCGTTCCTATCCTACCCGTAATAGAAAATTCCAAAAAAATAGCAAAAAAATTCAAAAAATTAAAAAATACCATTATGGCTTCATTTCAAGCCAAAATTGGTACGAAAATGCCGAGAAAGAGAGAATATAAAATGTATCGTTCCGTTTCGTTACTACTCGACGCCAAATAGAAAATTTCAAAAAAATAGCAAAAAAATTCAAAATTTTAAAAAATACCATTATGGCTTCTTTTCAATCCAAAATAAGTTGGAAAATGATGAGAAAGATAGAAAATAAAAATTATCGCTACGTTTTGTTCCTACCGGACGCGCAATTGAAAATTCCAACAAAATAGCAAAAAAATTCAAAAAATTAAAATATACCATTATGGCTTCATTTCAAGCCAAAATAGGTTGCTAAATGCCGAGAAAGAGAAAATATAAAAATTATTGGTCCGTTCCGTTCCTACAAGGCGAGTCTGATAGAAAATTCCAAAAAAAAAGCAAAAAAATTCAAAAATTTAAAAAACACCATTACGTGTTCTTTTCAAGCCAAAATAGGTTGGAAATGGATGTGAAAGAGAGAAACTAAAAATTATCATTACGTTTCGTTCCAACCCGACTCGTAATAGAAAATTCCAAAAAAATTGCAAAAAATGAAAAAAATACCGTTATGTATTCTTTTCAAGCCAAAATAGGTTTGAAAAAGACGAGAAATGAAGAAAATAAAAATTATCGTTCGGTTTCATTCCTACCCGACGCGTAATTGAAAATTCCAAAACAAAAGCAACGGAATTCAAAAAATTAAAATATACCATTATAGCTTCATTTCAAGCCAAAATAGGTTGGAAAAGGCCGAGAAAGGGAAAAAATAAAAATTATCGTTCCGTTTCGTTCCTACCCGACGCGAAATAGAAAATTCCAAAAAAATAGCAGAAAAATTCAAAAATTTAAAAAATACCATTATGGCTTTATTTCAAGCCAAAATGATTGGAAAATGATGAGAAAGAGAGAAAATAAAAATTATCATTACGTTTCGTTCCTACGCGACGCGTAATAGAAAATTTCAAGAAAATTGCAAAAAAATTCAAAAAAATCAAAATACACCATTATGGCTTCATTTCAAGCCAAAATAGGTTGGAAAAGGCCGAGGAAGAGGAAAAATAAAAATTTTCGTTCCGTTCCGTTCCCACAGGACGCGTAATAGAAAATTTCAAAAAAATAGCAAAAAAATTCAAAAAACTAAACAATACCATTATAGCTTCATTTCAAGCCAAAATTGGTTGGAAAACACAGAGAAAGAGAGAAAATTTAAAATGTCATTCCGTTCCGTTCCGTTCCTACCCTACGCGAAATAGAAAATTCCAAAAAAATAGCAAAAAAATTCAAAAAATTAAAACATAAAATTATGGCTTCATTTCAAGCCAAAATTGGTACGAAAAACGCCGAGAAAGAGAGAATATAAAATGTATCGTTCCGTTTCGTTACTACTCGACGCCAAATAGAAAATTCCAAAAAAATAGCAAAAAAATTCAAAATTTTAAAAAATACGATTATCGCTTCTTTTCAAGCCAAAATAAGTAGGAAAAGGATGAGAAAGAGTGAAAATAAAAATTATCGTTACGTTTCGTTCTTACCTGACGCGTAGTTGAAAATTCAAACAAAATAGCAAAAAAATTCAAAAAATTAAAATATACCATTATGGCTACATTTTAAGCCAAAATAGGTTGGAAAAATCCGAGAAAGAGAAAATAAAAAAATTATTGGTCCGTTCCGTTCCTACAAGGCGAGTGTGCTAGAAAATTCCAAAAAAATAGGAAAAAAATTCAAAAATTTAAAAAACACCATTACGTGTTCTTTTCAAGCCAAAATAGGTTGGAAATGGATGTGAAAGAGAGAAACTAAAAATTATCATTACGTTTCGTTCCAACGCGACGCGTAATAGAAAATTCCGAAAAGTTTGCAAAAAAATTCAAACAATGAAAAAAATACCGTTATGTATACTTTTCAAGCCAAAATAAGTTTGACAATGCCGAGAAAGAGAAAAAATAAAAATTATTGGTCCGTTCCGTTCCTACACGACGCGTGATTGAAAATTACAAAAAAATAGCAAAAAAATTCAAAAATTTAAAAAATACCATTATGGGTTCATTTCAGGCAAAAATAGTTTGGAAAAGGATGAGAAAGGGAGAAAATAAAAATTATCATTATGTTTCGTTCCTACCCGACGCGTAATTGAAAATTCCAACAAAATAGCAAAAAAATTCAAAAAATTAAAATATACCATTATGGCTTTATTTCAAGCCAAAGTAGGTTGGAAAATGCCGAGAAAGAGAAAAACAAAAATTATTGGTCCGTTCCGTTCATACACGACGCGTGATAGAAAATTCCAAAAAAATAGCAAAAAAATTCAAAAATTTAAAAAATACCATTATGGGTTCATTTCAGGCCAAAATAGTTTGGAAAAGGATGAGAAAGGGAGAAAATAAAAATTATCATTACGTTTCGTTCATACCCGACGCGTAATTGAAAATTCCAATAAAATAGCAAAACAATTCAAAAAATTAAAATATACCATTATGGCCTCATTTCAAGTCAAAATAGGCCGGAAAATGCCGAGAAAGAGAAAATATAAAAATTATTGGTCCGTTTCGTTCCTACAAGGCGAGTGTGATAGAAAATTGCAAAAAAAAAAGGAAAAAAATTCAAAAATTTAAAAAACACCATTATGTGTTCTTTTCAAGCCAAAATAGGTTGGAAAAGGATGTGAAAGAGAGAAACTAAAAATTATCATTACGTTTCGTTCCAACCCGACTCGTAATAGAAAATGCCAAAAAAATTGCAAAAAATGAAAAAATACCGTTATGTATTCCTTTCTAGCCAAAATAGGTTTGAAAAAGACGAGAAAGGGAAAAAATAAAAATTATCGTTCCGTTTCGTTCCAACCCGACGCGAAATAGAAAATTCCAAAAAAATAGTAGAAAAATTCAAAAATTTAAAAAATACCATTATGGCTTCTTTTCAAGCCAAAATGATTGGAAAATGATGAGAAAGAGAGAAAATAAAAATTATCATTACGTTTCGTTCCTACGCGACGCGTAATAGAAAATTCCAAGAAAATAGCAAAAAAATTCAAAAAAATTAAAATATACCATTATGGCTTTATTTCAAGCCAAAATTGGTTGGAAAAGGCCGAGGTAGAGGAAAAATAAAAATTATCGTTCCGTTCCGTTCCTACAGGACGCTTAATAGAAAATATTAAAAAAATAGCAAAAAAATTCAAAAAACTAAACAATACCATTATAGCTTCATTTCAAGCCAAAATTGGTTGGAAAACACAGAGAAAGAGAGAAAATAAAAACTGTCATTCCGTTTCGCTCCGTTCCTAACCTACGCGTAATAGAAATTCCAAAAAAATAGCAAAGAAATTCAAAAATTTTAAAAATACCATTATGGTTTCATTTCAAGCCAAAATAGGTTCGAAAACGGTGAGAAAGAGAGAAAACAAAAATTATTATTACGATTCGTTCCAACTTGACGCGTAATAGAAAATTTAAAAAAAATAGCAAAAAAATTCAAAATTTTAAAAAATAACCATTATGGCTTCTTTTCAAGCCAAAATAAGTTGGAAAATGATGAGAAAGATAGAAAATAAAAATTATCATTACGTTTCATTCCTACCCGACGCGTAATTGAAAATTTCAACAAAATAGCAAAAAAATTCAAAAAATTAAAATATACCATTATGGCTTCATTTCAAGCCAAAATAGGATGGAAAATGGCGAGAAAGAGAAAAAATAAAAACTATTTGTCCGTTCCGTTCCTACACGACGCGTGATAGAAAATTCCAGAAAAATAGCAAAAGAATTCAAAAATTAAAAAAATACCATTATGGGTTCATTTCAAGCCAAAATAGTTTGGGAAAGGATGAAAAAGGGAGAAAATAAAAATTATCGTTACGTTTCGTTCCTACCCGACGCGTAATTGAAAATTCCAACAAAATAGCAAAAAAATTCAAAAAATTAAAATATACCATTATGGCTTCATTTCAAGTCAAAATAGGTCGGAAAATGCCGAGAAAGAGAAAATATAAAAATTATTGGTCCGTTTCGTTCCTACAAGGCGAGTGTGATAGAAAATTGCAAAAAAAAAGCAAAAAAATTCAAAAATTTAAAAAACACCATTATTTGTTCTTTTCAAGCCAAAACAGGTTGGAAATGGATGTGAAAGAGAGAAACTAAAAATTATCATTACGTTTCGTTCCAACCCGAATCGTAATAGAAAATTCCAAAAAAATTGCAAAAAATGAAAAAATACTGTTATGTATTCCTTTCAAGCCAAAATAGGTTTGAAAAAGATGAGAAAGGGAAAAAATAAAAATTATCGTTCCGTTTCGTTCCTACCCGACGCTAAATAGAAAATTCCAAAAAAATAGTAGAAAAATTCAAAAATTTAAAAAATACCATTATGGCTTCATTTCAAGCCAAAATGATTGGAAAATGATGGGAAAGAGAGAAAATAAAAATTATCATTACGTTTCGTTCCAACCCGACGCGTAATAGAAAATTCCAAAAAAATAGGAAAAAAATTCAAAAATTTAAAAAACACCATTATGTGTTCTTTTCAAGCCAAAATAGGTTGGAAAACGGCGTGAAAGAGAGAAACAAAAAATTATCATTATGTTTCGTTCCAACCCGAATCGTAATAGAAAATTCCAAAAAAATTGTAAAAAATGAAAAAATACCGTTATGTATTCCTTTCAAGCCAAAATAGGTTTGAAAAAGACAAGAAAGGGAAAAAATAAAAATTATCGTTCCGTTTCGTTCCAACCCGACGCTAAATAGAAAATTCCAAAAAAATAGTAGAAAAATTCAAAAATTTAAAAAATACCATTATGGCTTCATTTCAAGCCAAAATGTTTGGAAAATGATGGGAAAGAGAGAAAATAAAAATTATCATTACGTTTCGTTCCTACGCGACGCGTAATAGAAAATTCCAAGAAAATAGCAAAAAAATTCAAAAAAATTAAAATATACCATTATGGCTTCATTTCAAGCCAAAATTGGTTGGAAAAGGCCGACGAAGAGGAAAAATAAAAATTATCGTTCCGTTCCGTTCCGTTCCTACAGTACGCTTAATAGAAAATATCAAAAAAATAGCAAAAAAATTCAAAAAACTAAACAATACCATTATAGCTTCATTTCAAGCCAAAATTGGTTGGAAAACACAGAGAAAGAGAGAAAATAAAAACTGTCATTCCGTTCCGTTCCGTTCCTACCCTACGCGTAATAGAAAATTCCAAAAAAATAGCAAAAAATTTCAAAAATTTAAAAAATACCATTATGGTTTCATTTCAAGCCAAAATAGGTTCGAAAACTGTGAGAAAGAGAGAAAACAAAAATTATTATTACGATACGTTCCTATCTGACGCGTAATAGAAAATTTCAAAAAAATTGCAAAAAAATTCAAAATTTTAAAAAATAACCATTATGGCTTCTTTTCAAGCCAAAATAAGTTGGAAAATGATGAGAAAGATAGAAAATAAAAATTATCATTACGTTTCGTTCCTACCCGACGCGTAATTGAAAATTTCAACAAAATAGCAAAAAAATTCAAAAAATTAAAATATACCATTATGGCTTCATTTCAAGCCAAAATGTTTAGAAAATGATGGGAAAGAGAGAAAATAAAAATTATCATTACGTTTCGTTCCTACGCGACGCGTAATAGAAAATTTCAAGAAAATAGCAAAAAAATTCAAAAAAATTAAAATATACCATTATGGCTTCATTTCAAGCCAAAATTGGTTGGAAAAGGCCGACGAAGAGGAAAAATAAAAATTATCGTTCCGTTCCGTTCCTACAGGATGCTTAATAGAAAATATCAAAAAAATAGCAAAAAAATTCAAAAAACTAAACAATACCATTATAGCTTCATTTCAAGCCAAAATTGGTTGGAAAACACAGAGAAAGAGAGAAAATAAAAACTGTCATTCCGTTCCGTTCCGTTCCGTTCCTACCCTACACGTAATAGAAAATTCCAAAAAAATAGCAAAAAAATTCAAAAATTTAAAAAATACCATTATGGTTTCATTTCAAGCCAAAATAGGTTCGAAAACGGTGAGAAAGAGAGAAAACAAAAATTAATATTACGATTCGTTCCAACCTGACGCGTAATAGAAAATTTAAAAAAAATAGCAAAAAAATTCAAAATTTTAAAAAATAACCATTATGGCTTCTTTTCAAGCCAAAATAAGTTGGAAAATGATGAGAAAGATAGAAAATAAAAACTGTCATTACGTTTCGTCCCTACCCGACGCGTAATTGAAAATTTCAACAAAATAGCAAAAAAGTTCAAAAAATTAAAATATACCATTACGGCTTCATTTCAAGCCAAAATAGGTTGGAAAATGGCGGAAAGAGAAAAAATAAAAATTATTTGTCCGTTCCGTTCCTACACGACGCGTGATAGAAAATTCCAAAAAAATAGCAAAAGAATTCAAAAATTAAAAAAATACCATTATGGGTTCATTTCAAGCCAAAATAGTTTGGAAAAGGATGAGAAAGGGAGAAAATAAAAATTATCATTACGTTTCGTTCCTACCCGACGCGTAATTGAAAATTCCAACAAAATAGCAAAAAAATTCAAAAAATTAAAATATACCATTATGGCTTCATTTCAAGTCAAAATAGGTCGGAAAATGCCGAGAAAGAGAAAATATAAAAATTATTGGTCCGTTTCGTTCCTACAAGGCGAGTGTGATAGAAAATTGCAAAAAAAAAGCAAAAAAATTCAAAAATTTAAAAAACACCATTATTTGTTCTTTTCAAGCCAAAATAGGTTGGAAATGGATGTAAAAGAGAGAAACAAAAAATTATCATTACATTTCGTTCCAACCCGACTCGTAATAGAAAATTCCAAAAAAATTGCAAAAAATGAAAAAATACCGTTATGTATTCCTTTCAAGCCAAAATAGGTTTGAAAAAGACGAGAAAGGGAAAAAATAAAAATTATCGTTCCGTTTCGTTCCAACCCGACGCGAAATAGAAAATTCCCAAAAAATAGTAGAAAAATTCAAAAATTTAAAAAATACCATTATTTCTTCATTTCAAGCCAAAATGATTGGAAAATGATGAGGAAGAGAGAAAATAAAAATTATCATTACGTTTCGTTCCTACGCGACGCGTAATAGAAAATTCCAAGAAAATAGCAAAAAAATTCAAAAAAATTAAAATATACCATTATGGCTTCATTTCAAGCGAAAATTGGTTGGAAAAGGCCGACGAAGAGGAAAAATAAAAACTATCGTTCCGTTCCGTTCCAACAGGACGCTTAATAGAAAATATCAAAAAAATAGCAAAAAAATTCAAAAAACTAAACAATACCATTATAGCTTCATTTCAAGCCAAAATTGGTTGGAAAACACAGAGAAAGATAGAAAATAAAAACTATCATTACGTTTCGTTCCTACCTGACGCGTAATTGAAAATTTCAACAAAATAGCAAAAAAATTCAAAAAATTAAAATATACCATTACGGCTTCATTTCAAGCCAAAATAGGTTGGAAAATGGCGAGAAAGAGAAAAAATAAAAATTATTTGTCCGTTCCGTTCCTACACGACGCGTGATAGAAAATTCCAGAAAAATAGCAAAAGAATTCAAAAATTAAAAAAATACTATTATGGGTTCATTTCAAGCCAAAATAGTTTGGAAAAGGATGAGAAAGGGAGAAAATAAAAATTATCATTACGTTTCGTTCCTACCCGACGCGTAATTGAAAATTCCAACAAAATAGCAAAAAAATTCAAAAAATTAAAATATACCATTATGGCTTCATTTCAAGTCAAAATAGGTCGGAAAATGCCGAGAAAGAGAAAATATAAAAATTATTGGTCCGTTTCGTTCCTACAAGGCGAGTGTGGTAGAAAATTGCAAAAAAAAAAGCAAAAAAATTCAAAAATTTAAAAAACACCATTATTTGTTCTTTTCAAGCCAAAATAGGTTGGAAATGGATGTGAAAGAGAGAAACTAAAAATTATCATTACGTTTCGTTCCAACCTGACGCGTAATAGAAAATTCCAAAAAAATAGCAAAAAAATTCAAAAATTTAAAAAATACCATTATGGGTTCATTTCAGGCCAAAATAGTTTGGAAAAGGATGAGAAAGGGAGAAAATAAAAATTATCATTACGTTTCGTTCCTACCTGACGCGTAATTGAAAATTCCAATAAAATAGCAAAAAAATTCAAAAAATTAAAATATACCATTATGGCTACATTTCAAGCCAAAATAGGTTGGAAAATGCCGAGAAAGAGAAAATATAAAAATTATTGGTCCGTTCCGTTCCTACAAGGCGAGTGTGATATAAAATTCCAAAAAAATAGGAAAAAAATTCAAAAATTTACAAAACACCATTATGTGTTCTTTTCAAGCCAACATAGATTGGAAACGGATGTGAAAGAGAGAAACTAAAAATTATCATTACGTTTCGTTCCAACCCGACTCGTAATAGAAAATTCCAAAAAAATTGCAAAAAATGAAAAAATACCGTTATGTATTCCTTTCAAGCCAAAATAGGTTTGAAAAAGACGAGAAAGGGAAAAAATAAAAATTATCGTTCCGTTTCGTTCCCACCCGACGCGAAATAGAAAATTCCAAAAAAATAGTAGAAAAATTCAAAAATTTAAAAAATACCATTATGGCTTCATTTCAAGCCAAAATGATTGGAAAATGATGAGAAAGAGAGAAAATAAAAATTATCATTACGTTTCGTTCCTACGCGACGCGTAATAGAAAATTTCAAGAAAATAGCAAAAAAATTCAAAAAAATTAAAATATACCATTATGGCTTCATTTCAAGCCAAAATTGGTTGGAAAAGGCCGACGAAGAGGAAAAATAAAAATTATCGTTCCGTTCCGTTCCTACAGTACGTTTAATAGAAAATAGCAAAAAAATTGAAAAAACTAAACAATACCATTATAGCTTCGTTTCAAGCCAAAATTGGTTGGAAAACACAGAGAAAGAGAGAAAATAAAAACTGTCATTCCGTTCCGTTCCGTTCCTACCCTACGCGTAATAAAAAATTCCAAAAAAATAGCAAAAAATTTAAAAATTTTAAAAAATACCATTATGGTTTCATTCCAAGCCAAAATAGGTTCGAAAACGGTGAGAAAGAGAGAAAACAAAAATTATTATTACGATTCGTTCCAACCCGACGCGTAATAGAAAATTTAAAAAAAATAGCAAAAAAATTCAAAATTTTAAAAAATAACCATTATGGCTTCATTTCAAGCCAAAATAGTTTGGAAAAGGATGAGAAAGGGAGAAAATAAAAATTATCATTACGTTTCGTTCCTACCCGACGCGTAATTGAAAATTCCAACAAAATAGCAAAAAAATTCAAAAAATTAAAATATACCATTATGGCTTCATTTCAAGTCAAAATAGGTCGGAAAATGCCGAGAAAGAGAAAATATAAAAATTATTGGTCCGTTCCGTTCCTACAAGGCGAGTGTGATATAAAATTCCAAAAAAATAGGAAAAAAATTCAAAAATTTACAAAACACCATTATGTGTTCTTTTCAAGCCAAAATAGGTTGGAAAAGGATGTGAAAGAGAGAAACTAAAAATTATCATTACGTTTCGTTCCAACCCGACTCGTAATAGAAAATTCCAAAAAAAAGGCAAAAAATGAAAAAATACCGTTATGTATTCCTTTCAAGCCAAAATAGGTTTGAAAAAGATGAGAAAGGGAAAAAATAAAAATTATCGTTCCGTTTCGTTCCTACCCGACGCGAAATAGAAAATTCCAAAAAAATAGTAGAAAAATTCAAAAATTTAAAAAATACCATTATGGCTTCATTTCAAACCAAAATGATTGGAAAATGATGAGAAAGAGAGAAAATAAAAATTATCATTACGTTTCGTTCCTACGCGACGCGTAATAGAAAATTCCAAAAAAATAGAAAAAAAATTCAAAAAAATTAAAATATACCATTATGGCTTCATTTCCAGCCAAAATTGGTTGGAAAAGGCCGACGAAGAGGAAAAATAAAAATTATCGTTCCGTTCCGTTCCGTTCCTACAGTACGCTTAATAGAAAATAGCAAAAAAATTCAAAAAACTAAACAATACCATTATAGCTTCATTTCAAACCAAAATTGGTTGGAAAACACAGAGAAAGAGAGAAAATAAAAACTGTCATTCCGTTCCGTTCCGTTCCTACCCTACGCGTAATAGAAAATTCCAAAAAAATAGCAAAAAATTTCAAAAATTTAAAAAATACCATTATGGTTTCATTCCAAGACAAAATAGGTTCGAAAACGGTGAGAAAGAGAGAAAACAAAAATTATTATTACGATTCGTTCCAACCTGACGCGTAATAGAAAATTTAAAAAAAATAGCAAAAAAATTAAAAAATTTTAAAAAATAACCATTATGGCTTCTTTTCAAGCCAAAATAAGTTGGAAAATGATGAGAAAGATAGAAAATAAAAATTACCATTACGTTTCGTTCCTACCCGACGCGTAATTGAAAATTTCAACAAAATAGCAAAAAAATTCAAAAAATTAAAATATACCATTATGGCTTCATTTCAAGCCAAAATAGGTTGGAAAATGGCGAGAAAGAGAAAAAATAAAAATTATTTGTCCGTTCCGTTCCTACACGACGCGTGATAGAAAATTCCAGAAAAATAGCAAAAGAATTCAAAAATTAAAAAAATACCATTATGGGTTCATTTCAAGCCAAAATAGTTTGGAAAAGGATGAGAAAGGGAGAAAATAAAAATTATCATTACGTTTCGTTCCTACCCGACGCGTAATTGAAAATTCCAACGAAATAGCAAAAAAATTCAAAAAATTAAAATATACCATTACGGCTTCATTTCAAGCAAAAATAGGTTGGAAAATGGCGAGAAAGAGAAGAAATAAAAATTATTTGTCCGTTTCGTTCCTACAAGGCGAGTGTGATAGAAAATTGCAAAAAAATAGCAAAAAAATTCAAAAATTTAAAAAACACCATTATTTGTTCTTTTTAAGCCAAAATAGGTTGGAAATGGATGTGAAAGAGAGAGACTAAAAATTATCATTACGTTTCGTTCCAACCCGACGCGTAATAGAAAATTCCAAAAAAATAGCAAAAAAATTCAAAAATTTAAAAAATACCATTATGGGTTCATTTCGGGCCAAAATAGTTTGGAAAAGGATGAGAAAGGGAGAAAATAAAAATTATCATTACGTTTCGTTCCTACCCGACGCGTAATTGAAAATTCCAATAAAATAGCAAAACAATTCAAAAAATTAAAATATACCATTGTGGCTTCATTTCAAGCCAAAATAGGTTGTAAAATGCCGAGAAAGAGAAAATATAAAAATTATTGGTCCGTTCCGTTCCTACAAGGCGAGTGTGATAGAAAATTCCAAAAAAATAGGAAAAAAATTCAAAAATTTAAAAAACACCATTATGTGTTCTTTTCAAGCCAAAATAGGTTGGAAAAGGATGTGAAAGAGAGAAACTAAAAATTATCATTACGTTTCGTTCCAACCCGACTCGTAGTAGAAAATTCCAAAAAAATTGCAAAAAATGAAAAAATACCGTTATGTATTCCTTTCAAGCCAAAATAGGTTTGAAAAAGACGAGAAAGGGAAAAAATAAAAATTATCGTTCCGTTTCGTTCCTACCCGACGCGAAATAGAAAATTCCAAAAAAATAGTAGAAAAATTCAAAAACTTAAAAAATACCATTATTGCTTCATTTCAAGCCAAAATGATTGGAAAATGATGAGAAAGAGAGAAAATAAAAATTATCATTACGTTTCGTTCCTACGCGACGCGTAATAGAAAATTCCAAGAAAATAGCAAAAAAAATCAAAAAAATTAAAATATAACATTATGGCTTCATTTCAAGCCAAAATTGGTTGGAAAAGGCCGACGAAGAGGAAAAATAAAAATTATCGTTCCGTTCCGTTCCTACAGGACGCTTAATAGAAAATATCAAAAAAATAGCAAAAAAATTCAAAAAACTAAACAATACCATTATAGCTTCATTTCAAGCCAAAATTGGTTGGAAAACACAGAGAAAGAGAGAAAATAAAAACTGTCATTCCATTCCGTTCCGTTCCTACCCTACGCGTAATAGAAAATTCCAAAAAAATAGTAAAAAAATTCCAAAATTTAAAAAATACCATTATGGTTTCATTTCAAGCCAAAATAGGTTCGAAAACGGTGAGAAAGAGAGAAAACAAAAATTATTATTACGATTCGTTCCAACCTGACGCGTAATAGAAAATTTAAAAAAAATAGCAAAAAAATTCAAAATTTTAAAAAATAACCATTATGGCTCCTTTTCAAGCCAAAATAAGTTGGAAAATGATGAGAAAGATAGAAAATAAAAAATATTATTAAGTTTCGTTCCTACCCGACGCGTAATTGAAAATTTCAACAAAATAGCAAAAAAATTCAAAAAATTAAAATATACCATTACGGCTTCATTTCAAGCCAAAATAGGTTGGAAAATGGCGAGAAATAGAAAAAATAAAAATTATTTGTCCGTTCCGTTCCTACACGACGCGTGATAGAAAATTCCAAAAAAATAGCAAAAGAATTCAAAAATTAAAAAAATACCATTATGGGTTCATTTCAAGCCAAAATAGTTTGGAAAAGGATGAGAAAGGGAGAAAATAAAAATTATCATTACGTTTCGTTCCTACCCGACGCGTAATTGAAAATTCCAACAAAATAGCAAAAAAATTCAAAAAATTAAAATATACCATTATGGCTTCATTTCAAGTCAAAATAGGTCGGAAAATGCCGAGAAAGATAAAATATAAAAATTATTGGTCCGTTTCGTTCCTACAAGGCGAGTGTGATAGAAAATTGCAAAAAAAAAAGCAAAAAAATTCAAAAATTTAAAAAACACCATTATTTGTTCTTTTCAAGCCAAAATAGGTTGGAAATGGATGTGAGAGAGAGAAACAAAAAATTATCATTACATTTCGTTCCAACCCGACGCGTAATAGAAAATTCCAAAAAAATAGCAAAAAAATTCAAAAATTTTAAAAATACCATTATGGGTTCATTTCAGGCCAAAATAGTTTGGAAAATGATGAGAAAGGGAGAAAATAAAAATTATCATTACATTTCGTTCCTACCCGACGCGTAATTGAAAATTCCAATAAAATAGCAAAAAAATTCAAAAAATTAAAATATACCATTATGGCTTCATTTCAAGCCAAAATAGGTTGGAAAATGCCGAGAAAGAGAAAATATAAAAATTATTGGTCCGTTCCGTTCCTACAAGGCGAGTGTGATATAAAATTCCAAAAAAATAGGAAAAAAATTCAAAAATTTACAAAACACCATTATTTGTTCTTTTCAAGCCAAAATAGGTTGGAAACGGATGTGAAAGAGAGAAACTAAAAATTATCATTACGTTTCGTTCCTACGCGACGCGTAATAGAAAATTCCAAGAAAATAGCAAAAAAAATCAAAAAAATTAAAATATACCATTATGGCTTCATTTCAAGCCAAAATTGGTTGGAAAAGGCTGACGAAGAGGAAAAATAAAAATTATAGTTCCGTTCCGTTCCTACAGTACGCTTAATAGAAAATATCAAAAAAATAGCAAAAAAATTCAAAAAACTGAACAATACCATTATAGCTTCATTTCAAGCCAAAATTGGTTGGAAAATACAGAGAAAGAGAGAAAATAAAAACTATCATTCCGTTCCGTTCCGTTCCTACCCTACGCGTAGTAGAAAATTCCAAAAAAATAGCAAAAAATTTCAAAAATTTAAAAAATACCATTATGGGTTCATTTCAAGCCAAAATAGTTTGGAAAAGGATGAGAAAGGGAGAAAATAAAAATTATCATTACGTTTCGTTCCTACCCGACGCGTAATTGAAAATTCCAATAAAATAGCAAAACAATTCAAAAAATTAAAATATACCATTGTGGTTTCATTTCAAGCCAAAATAGGTTGGAAAATGCCGAGAAAGAGAAAATATAAAAATTATTGGTCCGTTCCGTTCCTACAAGGCGAGTGTGATATAAAATTCCAAAAAAATAGGAAAAAAATTCAAAAATTTACAAAACACCATTATGTGTTCTTTTCAAGCCAAAATAGGTTGGAAAAGGATGTGAAAGAGAGAAACTAAAAATTATCATTACGTTTCGTTCCAACCCGACTCGTAATAGAAAATTCCAAAAAAAAGGCAAAAAATGAAAAAATACCGTTATGTATTCCTTTCAAGCCAAAATAGGTTTGAAAAAGATGAGAAAGGGAAAAAATAAAAATTATCGTTCCGTTTCGTTCCTACCCGACGCGAAATAGAAAATTCCAAAAAAATAGTAGAAAAATTCAAAAATTTAAAAAATACCATTATGGCTGCATTTCAAACCAAAATGATTGGAAAATGATGAGAAAGAGAGAAAATAAAAATTATCATTACGTTTCGTTCCTACGCGACGCGTAATAGAAAATTCCAAAAAAATAGAAAAAAAATTCAAAAAAATTAAAATATACCATTATGGCTTCATTTCAAGCCAAAATTGGTTGGAAAAGGCCGACGAAGAGGAAAAATAAAAATTATCGTTCCGTTCCGTTCCGTTCCTACAGTACGCTTAATAGAAAATAGCAAAAAAATTCAAAAAACTAAACAATACCATTATAGCTTCATTTCAAACCAAAATTGGTTGGAAAACACAGAGAAAGAGAGAAAATAAAAACTGTCATTCCGTTCCGTTCCGTTCCTACCCTACGCGTAATAGAAAATTCCAAAAAAATAGCAAAAAATTTCAAAAATTTAAAAAATACCATTATGGTTTCATTCCAAGACAAAATAGGTTCGAAAACGGTGAGAAAGAGAGAAAACAAAAATTATTATTACGATTCGTTCCAACCTGACGCGTAATAGAAAATTTAAAAAAAATAGCAAAAAAATTAAAAAATTTTAAAAAATAACCATTATGGCTTCTTTTCAAGCCAAAATAAGTTGGAAAATGATGAGAAAGATAGAAAATAAAAATTACCATTACGTTTCGTTCCTACCCGACGCGTAATTGAAAATTTCAACAAAATAGCAAAAAAATTCAAAAAATTAAAATATACCATTATGGCTTCATTTCAAGCCAAAATAGGTTGGAAAATGGCGAGAAAGAGAAAAAATAAAAATTATTTGTCCGTTCCGTTCCTACACGACGCGTGATAGAAAATTCCAGAAAAATAGCAAAAGAATTCAAAAATTAAAAAAATACCATTATGGGTTCATTTCAAGCCAAAATAGTTTGGAAAAGGATGAGAAAGGGAGAAAATAAAAATTATCATTACGTTTCGTTCCTACCCGACGCGTAATTGAAAATTCCAACGAAATAGCAAAAAAATTCAAAAAATTAAAATATACCATTACGGCTTCATTTCAAGCAAAAATAGGTTGGAAAATGGCGAGAAAGAGAAGAAATAAAAATTATTTGTCCGTTTCGTTCCTACAAGGCGAGTGTGATAGAAAATTGCAAAAAAATAGCAAAAAAATTCAAAAATTTAAAAAACACCATTATTTGTTCTTTTTAAGCCAAAATAGGTTGGAAATGGATGTGAAAGAGAGAGACTAAAAATTATCATTACGTTTCGTTCCAACCCGACGCGTAATAGAAAATTCCAAAAAAATAGCAAAAAAATTCAAAAATTTAAAAAATACCATTATGGGTTCATTTCGGGCCAAAATAGTTTGGAAAAGGATGAGAAAGGGAGAAAATAAAAATTATCATTACGTTTCGTTCCTACCCGACGCGTAATTGAAAATTCCAATAAAATAGCAAAACAATTCAAAAAATTAAAATATACCATTGTGGCTTCATTTCAAGCCAAAATAGGTTGTAAAATGCCGAGAAAGAGAAAATATAAAAATTATTGGTCCGTTCCGTTCCTACAAGGCGAGTGTGATAGAAAATTCCAAAAAAATAGGAAAAAAATTCAAAAATTTAAAAAACACCATTATGTGTTCTTTTCAAGCCAAAATAGGTTGGAAAAGGATGTGAAAGAGAGAAACTAAAAATTATCATTACGTTTCGTTCCAACCCGACTCGTAGTAGAAAATTCCAAAAAAATTGCAAAAAATGAAAAAATACCGTTATGTATTCCTTTCAAGCCAAAATAGGTTTGAAAAAGACGAGAAAGGGAAAAAATAAAAATTATCGTTCCGTTTCGTTCCTACCCGACGCGAAATAGAAAATTCCAAAAAAATAGTAGAAAAATTCAAAAACTTAAAAAATACCATTATTGCTTCATTTCAAGCCAAAATGATTGGAAAATGATGAGAAAGAGAGAAAATAAAAATTATCATTACGTTTCGTTCCTACGCGACGCGTAATAGAAAATTCCAAGAAAATAGCAAAAAAAATCAAAAAAATTAAAATATAACATTATGGCTTCATTTCAAGCCAAAATTGGTTGGAAAAGGCCGACGAAGAGGAAAAATAAAAATTATCGTTCCGTTCCGTTCCTACAGGACGCTTAATAGAAAATATCAAAAAAATAGCAAAAAAATTCAAAAAACTAAACAATACCATTATAGCTTCATTTCAAGCCAAAATTGGTTGGAAAACACAGAGAAAGAGAGAAAATAAAAACTGTCATTCCATTCCGTTCCGTTCCTACCCTACGCGTAATAGAAAATTCCAAAAAAATAGTAAAAAAATTCCAAAATTTAAAAAATACCATTATGGTTTCATTTCAAGCCAAAATAGGTTCGAAAACGGTGAGAAAGAGAGAAAACAAAAATTATTATTACGATTCGTTCCAACCTGACGCGTAATAGAAAATTTAAAAAAAATAGCAAAAAAATTCAAAATTTTAAAAAATAACCATTATGGCTCCTTTTCAAGCCAAAATAAGTTGGAAAATGATGAGAAAGATAGAAAATAAAAAATATTATTAAGTTTCGTTCCTACCCGACGCGTAATTGAAAATTTCAACAAAATAGCAAAAAAATTCAAAGAATTAAAATATACCATTACGGCTTCATTTCAAGCCAAAATAGGTTGGAAAATGGCGAGAAATAGAAAAAATAAAAATTATTTGTCCGTTCCGTTCCTACACGACGCGTGATAGAAAATTCCAAAAAAATAGCAAAAGAATTCAAAAATTAAAAAAATACCATTATGGGTTCATTTCAAGCCAAAATAGTTTGGAAAAGGATGAGAAAGGGAGAAAATAAAAATTATCATTACGTTTCGTTCCTACCCGACGCGTAATTGAAAATTCCAACAAAATAGCAAAAAAATTCAAAAAATTAAAATATACCATTATGGCTTCATTTCAAGTCAAAATAGGTCGGAAAATGACGAGAAAGAGAAAATATAAAAATTATTGGTCCGTTTCGTTCCTACAAGGCGAGTGTGATAGAAAATTGCAAAAAAAAAAGCAAAAAAATTCAAAAATTTAAAAAACACCATTATTTGTTCTTTTCAAGCCAAAATAGGTTGGAAATGGATGTGAGAGAGAGAAACAAAAAATTATCGTTACATTTCGTTCCAACCCGACGCGTAATAGAAAATTCCAAAAAAATAGCAAAAAAATTCAAAAATTTTAAAAATACCATTATGGGTTCATTTCAGGCCAAAATAGTTTGGAAAAGGATGAGAAAGGGAGAAAATAAAAATTATCATTACATTTCGTTCCTACCCGACGCGTAATTGAAAATTCCAATAAAATAGCAAAAAAATTCAAAAAATTAAAATATACCATTATGGCTTCATTTCAAGCCAAAATAGGTTGGAAAATGCCGAGAAAGAGAAAATATAAAAATTATTGGTCCGTTCCGTTCCTACAAGGCGAGTGTGATATAAAATTCCAAAAAAATAGGAAAAAAATTCAAAAATTTACAAAACACCATTATTTGTTCTTTTCAAGCCAAAATAGGTTGGAAACGGATGTGAAAGAGAGAAACTAAAAATTATCATTACGTTTCGTTCCTACGCGACGCGTAATAGAAAATTCCAAGAAAATAGCAAAAAAAATCAAAAAAATTAAAATATACCATTATGGCTTCATTTCAAGCCAAAATTGGTTGGAAAAGGCTGACGAAGAGGAAAAATAAAAATTATCGTTCCGTTCCGTTCCTACAGTACGCTTAATAGAAAATATCAAAAAAATAGCAAAAAAATTCAAAAAACTGAACAATACCGTTATAGCTTCATTTCAAGCCAAAATTGGTTGGAAAATACAGAGAAAGAGAGAAAATAAAAACTATCATTCCGTTCCGTTCCGTTCCTACCCTACGCGTAGTAGAAAATTCCAAAAAAATAGCAAAAAATTTCAAAAATTTAAAAAATACCATTATGGTTTCATTTCAAGCCAAAATAGGTTCGAAAACGGTGAGAAAGAGAGAAAACAAAAATTATTATTACGATTCGTTCCAACCTGACGTGTAATAGAAAATTTCAAAAAAATTGCAAAAAAATTCAAAATTTTAAAAAATAACCATTATGGCTTCTTTTCAAGCCAAAATAAGTTGGAAAATGATGAGAAAGATAGAAAATAAAAATTATCATTACGTTTCGTTCCTACCCGACGCGTAATTGAAAATTTCAACAAAATAGCAAAAAAATTCAAAAAATTAAAATATACCATTATGGCTTCATTTCAAGCCAAAATAGGTTGGAAAATGGCGAGAAAGAGAAAAAATTAAAATTATTTGTCCGTTCCGTTCCTACACGACGCGTCATAGAAAATTCCAGAAAAATAGCAAAAGAATTCAAAAATTAAAAAAATACCATTATGGGTTCATTTCAAGCCAAAATAGTTTGGAAAAGGATGAGAAAGGGAGAAAATAAAAATTATCATTACGTTTCGTTCCTACCCGACGCGTAATTGAAAATTCCAACGAAATAGCAAAAAAATTCAAAAAATTAAAATATACCATTACGGCTTCATTTCAAGCCAAAATAGGTTGGAAAATGGCGAGAGAGAGAAGAAATAAAAATTATTTGTCCGTTTCGTTCCTACAAGGCGAGTGTGATAGAAAATTGCAAAAAAATAGCAAAAAAATTCAAAAATTTAAAAAACACCATTATTTGTTCTTTTTAAGCCAAAATAGGTTGGAAATGGATGTGAAAGAGAGAGACTAAAAATTATCATTACGTTTCGTTCCAACCCGACGCGTAATAGAAAATTCCAAAAAAATAGCAAAAAAATTCAAAAATTTAAAAAATACCATTATGGGTTCATTTCGGGCCAAAATAGTTTGGAAAAGGATGAGAAAGGGAGAAAATAAAAATTATCATTACGTTTCGTTCCTACCCGACGCGTAATTGAAAATTCCAATAAAATAGCAAAACAATTCAAAAAATTAAAATATACCATTGTGGCTTCATTTCAAGCCAAAATAGGTTGTAAAATGCCGAGAAAGAGAAAATATAAAAATTATTGGTCCGTTCCGTTCCTACAAGGCGAGTGTGATAGAAAATTCCAAAAAAATAGGAAAAAAATTCAAAAATTTAAAAAACACCATTATGTGTTCTTTTCAAGCCAAAATAGGTTGGAAAAGGATGTGAAAGAGAGAAACTAAAAATTATCATTACGTTTCGTTCCAACCCGACTCGTAGTAGAAAATTCCAAAAAAATTGCAAAAAATGAAAAAATACCGTTATGTATTCCTTTCAAGCCAAAATAGGTTTGAAAAAGACGAGAAAGGGAAAAAATAAAAATTATCGTTCCGTTTCGTTCCTACCCGACGCGAAATAGAAAATTCCAAAAAAATAGTAGAAAAATTCAAAAACTTAAAAAATACCATTATTGCTTCATTTCAAGCCAAAATGATTGGAAAATGATGAGAAAGAGAGAAAATAAAAATTATCATTACGTTTCGTTCCTACGCGACGCGTAATAGAAAATTCCAAGAAAATAGCAAAAAAAATCAAAAAAATTAAAATATAACATTATGGCTTCATTTCAAGCCAAAATTGGTTGGAAAAGGCCGACGAAGAGGAAAAATA
The DNA here is from genome assembly GCA_023055345.1 of Quercus wislizeni. Classification (NCBI taxonomy): domain Eukaryota; kingdom Viridiplantae; phylum Streptophyta; class Magnoliopsida; order Fagales; family Fagaceae; genus Quercus; species Quercus wislizeni. The sequence goes on along the minus strand of JALGQJ010000019.1, from coordinate 5,792,299 downwards.
AAAATTATCGTTCCGTTCCGTTCCTACAGGACGCTTAATAGAAAATATCAAAAAAATAGCAAAAAAATTCAAAAAACTAAACAATACCATTATAGCTTCATTTCAAGCCAAAATTGGTTGGAAAACACAGAGAAAGAGAGAAAATAAAAACTGTCATTCCATTCCGTTCCGTTCCTACCCTACGAGTAATAGAAAATTCCAAAAAAATAGTAAAAAAATTCCAAAATTTAAAAAATACCATTATGGTTTCATTTCAAGCCAAAATAGGTTCGAAAACGGTGAGAAAGAGAGAAAACAAAAATTATTATTACGATTCGTTCCAACCTGACGCGTAATAGAAAATTTAAAAAAAATAGCAAAAAAATTCAAAATTTTAAAAAATAACCATTATGGCTCCTTTTCAAGCCAAAATAAGTTGGAAAATGATGAGAAAGATAGAAAATAAAAAATATTATTAAGTTTCGTTCCTACCCGACGCGTAATTGAAAATTTCAACAAAATAGCAAAAAAATTCAAAAAATTAAAATATACCATTACGGCTTCATTTCAAGCCAAAATAGGTTGGAAAATGGCGAGAAATAGAAAAAATAAAAATTATTTGTCCGTTCCGTTCCTACACGACGCGTGATAGAAAATTCCAAAAAAATAGCAAAAGAATTCAAAAATTAAAAAAATACCATTATGGGTTCATTTCAAGCCAAAATAGTTTGGAAAAGGATGAGAAAGGGAGAAAATAAAAATTATCATTACGTTTCGTTCCTACCCGACGCGTAATTGAAAATTCCAACAAAATAGCAAAAAAAATCAAAAAATTAAAATATACCATTATGGCTTCATTTCAAGTCAAAATAGGTCGGAAAATGCCGAGAAAGATAAAATATAAAAATTATTGGTCCGTTTCGTTCCTACAAGGCGAGTGTGATAGAAAATTGCAAAAAAAAAAGCAAAAAAATTCAAAAATTTAAAAAACACCATTATTTGTTCTTTTCAAGCCAAAATAGGTTGGAAATGGATGTGAGAGAGAGAAACAAAAAATTATCATTACATTTCGTTCCAACCCGACGCGTAATAGAAAATTCCAAAAAAATAGCAAAAAAATTCAAAAATTTTAAAAATACCATTATGGGTTCATTTCAGGCCAAAATAGTTTGGAAAATGATGAGAAAGGGAGAAAATAAAAATTATCATTACATTTCGTTCCTACCCGACGCGTAATTGAAAATTCCAATAAAATAGCAAAAAAATTCAAAAAATTAAAATATACCATTATGGCCTCATTTCAAGCCAAAATAGGTTGGAAAATGCCGAGAAAGAGAAAATATAAAAATTATTGGTCCGTTCCGTTCCTACAAGGCGAGTGTGATATAAAATTCCAAAAAAATAGGAAAAAAATTCAAAAATTTACAAAACACCATTATTTGTTCTTTTCAAGCCAAAATAGGTTGGAAACGGATGTGAAAGAGAGAAACTAAAAATTATCATTACGTTTCGTTCCTACGCGACGCGTAATAGAAAATTCCAAGAAAATAGCAAAAAAAATCAAAAAAATTAAAATATACCATTATGGCTTCATTTCAAGCCAAAATTGGTTGGAAAAGGCTGACGAAGAGGAAAAATAAAAATTATAGTTCCGTTCCGTTCCTACAGTACGCTTAATAGAAAATATCAAAAAAATAGCAAAAAAATTCAAAAAACTGAACAATACCATTATAGCTTCATTTCAAGCCAAAATTGGTTGGAAAATACAGAGAAAGAGAGAAAATAAAAACTATCATTCCGTTCCGTTCCGTTCCTACCCTACGCGTAGTAGAAAATTCCAAAAAAATAGCAAAAAATTTCAAAAATTTAAAAAATACCATTATGGGTTCATTTCAAGCCAAAATAGTTTGGAAAATGATGAGAAAGGGAGAAAATAAAAATTATCATTACGTTTCGTTCCTACCCGACGCGTAATTGAAAATTCCAATAAAATAGCAAAACAATTCAAAAAATTAAAATATACCATTGTGGTTTCATTTCAAGCCAAAAATAGGTTGGAAAATGCCGAGAAAGAGAAAATATAAAAATTATTGGTCCGTTCCGTTCCTACAAGGCGAGTGTGATATAAAATTCCAAAAAAATAGGAAAAAAATTCAAAAATTTACAAAACACCATTATTTGTTCTTTTCAAGCCAAAATAGGTTGGAAACGGATGTGAAAGAGAGAAACTAAAAATTATCATTACGTTTCGTTCCTACGCGACGCGTAATAGAAAATTCCAAGAAAATAGCAAAAAAAATCAAAAAAATTAAAATATACCATTATGGCTTCATTTCAAGCCAAAATTGGTTGGAAAAGGCTGACGAAGAGGAAAAATAAAAATTATCGTTCCGTTCCGTTCCTACAGTACGCTTAATAGAAAATATCAAAAAAATAGCAAAAAAATTCAAAAAACTGAACAATACCATTATAGCTTCATTTCAAGCCAAAATTGGTTGGAAAATACAGAGAAAGAGAGAAAATAAAAACTATCATTCCGTTCCGTTCCGTTCCTACCCTACGCGTAGTAGAAAATTCCAAAAAAATAGCAAAAAATTTCAAAAATTTAAAAAATACCATTATGGTTTCATTTCAAGCCAAAATAGGTTCGAAAACGGTGAGAAAGAGAGAAAACAAAAATTATTATTACGATTCGTTCCAACCTGACGTGTAATAGAAAATTTCAAAAAAATTGCAAAAAAATTCAAAATTTTAAAAAATAACCATTATGGCTTCTTTTCAAGCCAAAATAAGTTGGAAAATGATGAGAAAGATAGAAAATAAAAATTATCATTACGTTTCGTTCCTACCCGACGCGTAATTGAAAATTTCAACAAAATAGCAAAAAAATTCAAAAAATTAAAATATACCATTATGGCTTCATTTCAAGCCAAAATAGGTTGGCAAATGGCGAGAAAGAGAAAAAATAAAAATTATTTGTCCGTTCCGTTCCTACACGACGCGTCATAGAAAATTCCAGAAAAATAGCAAAAGAATTCAAAAATTAAAAAAATACCATTATGGGTTCATTTCAAGCCAAAATAGTTTGGAAAAGGATGAGAAAGGGAGAAAATAAAAATTATCATTACGTTTCGTTCCTACCCGACGCGTAATTGAAAATTCCAACAAAATAGCAAAAAAATTCAAAAAATTAAAATATACCATTATGGCTTCATTTCAAGTCAAAATAGAGCGGAAAATGCCGAGAAAGACAAAATATAAAAATTATTGTTCCGTTTCGTTCCTACAAGGCGAGTGTTATAGAAAATTGCGAAAAAAAAGCAAAAAAATTCAAAATTTTAAAAAACACCATTATTTGTTGTTTTCAAGCAAAAATAGGTTGGAAATGGATGTGAAAGAGAGAAACTAAAAATTATCATTACGTTTCGTTCCAACCCGACGCGTAATAGAAAATTAGAAAAAAATAGCAAAAAAATTCAAAAACTTAAAAAATACCATTATGGGTTCATTTCAAGCCAAAATAGTTTGGAAAAGGATGAGAAAGGGAGAAAATAAAAATTATCATTACGTTTCGTTCCTACCCGACGCGTAATTGAAAATTCCAATAAAATAGAAAAAAAATTCAAAAAATTAAAATATACCATTATGGCTTCATTTCAAGCCAAAATAGGTTGGAAAATGCCGAGAAAGAGAAAATATAAAAATTATTGGTCCGTTCCGTTCCTACAAGGCGAGTGTGATAGAAAATTCCAAAAAAATAGGAAAAAAATTCAAAAATTTAAAAAACACCATTATGTGTTCTTTTCAAGCCAAAATAGGTTGGAAAAGGATGTGAAAGAGAGAAACTAAAAATTATCATTACGTTTCGTTCCAACCCGACTCGTAATAGAAAATTCCAAAAAAATTGCAAAAAATGAAAAAATACCGTTATGTATTCCTTTCAAGCCAAAATAGGTTTGAAAAAGACGAGAAAGGGAAAAAATAAAAATTATCGTTCCGTTTCGTTCCTACCCGACGCGAAACAGAAAATTCCAAAAAAATAGTAGAAAAATTCAAAAATTTAAAAAATACCATTATGGCTTCATTTCAAACCAAAATGATTGGAAAATGATGAGAAAGAGAGAAAATAAAAATTATCATTACGTTTCGTTCCTACGCGACGCGTAATAGAAAATTCCAAGAAAATAGCAAAAAAATTCAAAAAAAATTAAAATATACCATTATGGCTTCATTTCAAGCCAAAATTGGTTGGAAAAGGCCGACGAAGAGGAAAAATAAAAATTACCGTTCCGTTCCGTTCCTACAGTACGCTTAATAGAAAATATCAAAAAAATAGCAAAAAAATTCAAAAAACTGAACAATACCATTATAGCTTCATTTCAAGCCAAAATTGGTTGGAAAACACAGAGAAAGAGAGAAAATAAAAACTATCATTCCGTTCCGTTCCGTTCCTACCCTACGCGTAATAGAAAATTCCAAAAAAATAGCAAAAAATTTCAAAAATACCATTATGGTTTCATTTCAAGCCAAAATAGGTTCGAAAACGGTGAGAAAGAGAGAAAACAAAAATTATTATTACGATTCGTTCCAACCTGACGTGTAATAGAAAATTTCAAAAAAATTGCAAAAAAATTCGAAATTTTAAAAAATAACCATTATGGCTTCTTTTCAAACCAAAATAAGTTGGAAAATGATGAGAAAGATAGAAAATAAAAATTATCATTACGTTTCGTTCCTACCCGACGCGTAATTGAAAATTTCAACAAAATAGCAAAAAAATTCAAAAAATTAAAATATACCATTATGGCTTCATTTCAAGCCAAAATAGGTTGGAAAATGGCGAAAAAGAGAAAAAAAAAAAATTATTTGTCCGTTCCGTTCCTACACGACGCGTGATAGAAAATTCCAGAAAAATAGCAAAAGAATTCAAAAATTAAAAAAATACCATTATGGGTTCATTTCAAACCAAAATAGTTTGGAAAAGGATGAGAAAGGGAGAAAATAAAAATTATCATTACGTTTCGTTCCTACCCGACGCGTAATTGAAAATTCCAACAAAATAGCAAAAAAATTCAAAAAATTAAAATATACCATTATGGCTTCATTTCAAGTCAAAATAGGGCGGAAAATGCCGAGAAAGAGAAAATATAAAAATTATTGGTCCGTTTCGTTCCTACAAAGCGAGTGTGATAGAAAATTGCAAATAAAAAGCAAAAAAATTCAAAAATTTAAAAAACACCATTATTTGTTGTTTTCAAGCAAAAATAGGTTGGAAATGGATGTGAAAGAGAGAAACTAAAAATTATCATTACGTTTCGTTCCAACCCGACGCGTAATAGAAAATTAGAAAAAAATAGCAAAAAAATTCAAAAATTTAAAAAATACCATTATGGGTTCATTTCAGGCCAAAATAGTTTGGAAAAGGATGAGAAAGGGAGAAAATAAAAATTATCATTACGTTTCGTTCCTACCCGACGCGTAATTGAAAATTTCAACAAAATAGCAAAAAAATTCAAAAAATTAAAATATACCATTATGGCTTCATTTCAAGCCAAAATAGGTTGGAAAATGGCGAGAAAGAGAAAAAAAAAAAATTATTTGTCCGTTCCGTTCCTACACGACGCGTGATAGAAAATTCCAGAAAAATAGCAAAAGAATTCAAAAATTAAAAAAATACCATTATGGGTTCATTTCAAACCAAAATAGTTTGGAAAAGGATGAGAAAGGGAGAAAATAAAAATTATCATTACGTTTCGTTCCTACCCGACGCGTAATTGAAAATTCCAACAAAATAGCAAAAAAATTCAAAAAATTAAAATATACCATTATGGCTTCATTTCAAGTCAAAATAGGGCGGAAAATGCCGAGAAAGAGAAAATATAAAAATTATTGGTCCGTTTCGTTCCTACAAAGCGAGTGTGATAGAAAATTGCAAATAAAAAGCAAAAAAATTCAAAAATTTAAAAAACACCATTATTTGTTGTTTTCAAGCAAAAATAGGTTGGAAATGGATGTGAAAGAGAGAAACTAAAAATTATCATTACGTTTCGTTCCAACCCGACGCGTAATAGAAAATTAGAAAAAAATAGCAAAAAAATTCAAAAATTTAAAAAATACCATTATGGGTTCATTTCAGGCCAAAATAGTTTGGAAAAGGATGAGAAAGGGAGAAAATAAAAATTATCATTACGTTTCGTTCCTACCCGACGCGTAATTGAAAATTCCAATAAAATAGCAAAAAAATTCAAAAAATTAAAATATACCATTATGGCTTCATTTCAAGCCAAAATAGGTTGGAAAATGCCGAGAAAGAGAAAATATAAAAATTATTGGTCCGTTCCGTTCCTACAAGGCGAGTGTGATAGAAAATTCCAAAAAAATTAAGAAAAAAATTCAAAAATTTAAAAAACACCATTATGTGTTCTTTTCAAGCCAAAATAGGTTGGAAAAGGATGTGAAAGAGAGAAACTAAAAATTATCATTACGTTTCGTTCCTACCCGACTCGTAATAGAAAATTCCAAAAAAATTACAAAAAATGAAAAAATACCGTTATGTATTCCTTTCAAGCCAAAATAGGTTTGAAAAAGACGAGAAAGGGAAAAAATAAAAATTATCGTTCCGTTTCGTTCCTACCCGACGCGAAACAGAAAATTCCAAAAAAATAGTAGAAAAATTCAAAAATTTAAAAAATACCATTATTGCTTCATTTCAAGCCAAAATGATTGGAAAATGATGAGAAAGAGAGAAAATAAAAATTATCATTACGTTTCGTTCCTACGCGACGCGTAATAGAAAATTCCAAGAAAATAGCAAAAAAATTCAAAAAAATTAAAATATACCATTATGGCTTCATTTCAAGCGAAAATTGGTTGGAAAAGGCCGACGAAGAGGAAAAATAAAAATTATCGTTCCGTTCCGTTCCTACAGGACGCTTAATGGAAAATATCAAAAAAATTCAAAAAACTAAACAATACCATTATAGCTTCATTTCAAGCCAAAATTGGTTGGAAAACACAGAGAAAGAGAGAAAATAAAAACTGTCATTCCGTTCCGTTCCGTTCCTACCCTACGCGTAATAGAAAATTCCAAAAAAATAGTAGAAAAATTCAAAAATTTAAAAAATACCATTATTGCTTCATTTCAAGCCAAAATGATTGGAAAATGATGAGAAAGAGAGAAAATAAAAATTATCATTACGTTTCGTTCCTACGCGACGCGTAATAGAAAATTCCAAGAAAATAGCAAAAAAATTCAAAAAAATTAAAATATACCATTATGGCTTCATTTCAAGTCAAAATAGGTCGGAAAATGCCGAGAAAGCGAAAATATAAAAATTATTGATCCGTTTCGTTCCTACAAGGCGAGTGTGATAGAAAATTGCAAAAAAATAGCAAAAAAATTCAAAAATGTAAAAAACACCATTATTTGTTCTTTTCAAGCCAAAATAGGTTGGAAATGGATGTGAAAGAGAGAGACTAAAAATTATCATTACGTTTCGTTCCAACCCGACGCGTAATAGAAAATTCCAAAAAAATAGCAAAAAAATTCAAAAATTTAAAAAATACCATTATGGGTTCATTTCGGGCCAAAATAGTTTGGAAAAGGATGAGAAATGGAGAAAACAAAAATTATCATTACATTTCGTTCCTACCCGACGCGTAATTGAAAATTCCAATAAAATAGCAAAACAATTCAAAAAATTAAAATATACCATTGTGGCTTCATTTCAAGCCAAAATAGGTTGGAAAATGCCGAGAAAGAGAAAATATAAAAATTATTGGTCCGTTCCGTTCCTACAAGGCGAGTGTGATAGAAAATTCCAAAAAAATAGGAAAAAAATTCAAAAATTTAAAAAACACCATTATGTGTTCTTTTCAAGCCAAAATAGGTTGGAAAAGGATGTGAAAGAGAGAAACTAAAAATTATCATTACGTTTCGTTCCAACCCGACTCGTAATAGAAAATTCCAAAAAAATTGCAAAAAATGAAAAAATACCGTTATGTATTCCTTTCAAGCCAAAATAGGTTTGAAAAAGACGAGAAAGGGAAAAAATAAAAATTATCGTTCCGTTTCGTTCCTACCCGACGCGAAATAGAAAATTCCAAAAAAAATAGTAGAAAAATTCAAAAATTTTAAAAATACCATTATGGCTTCATTTCAAGCCAAAATGATTGGAAAATGATGAGAAAGAGAGAAAATAAAAATTATCATTACGTTTCGTTCCTACGCGACGCGTAATAGAAAATTCCAAGAAAATAGCAAAAAAATTCAAAAAAATTAAAATATACCATTATGGCTTCATTTCAAGCCAAAATTGGTTGGAAAAGCCCGACGAAGAGGAAAAATAAAAATTATCGTTCCGTTCCGTTCCTACAGTACGCTTAATAGAAAATATAAAAAAAAAATAGCAAAAAAATTCAAAAAACTATACAATACCATTATAGCTTCATTTCAAGCCAAAATTGGTTGGAAAACACAGAGAAAGAGAGAAAATAAAAACTATCATTCCGTTCCGTTCCGTTCCTACCCTACGCGTAATAGAAAATTCCAAAAAAATAGCAAAAAATTTCAAAAATTTAAAAAATACCATTATGGTTTCATTTCAAGCCAAAATAGGTTCGAAAACGGTGAGAAAGAGAGAAAACAAAAATTATTATTACGATTCGTTCCAACCTGACGTGTAATAGAAAATTTCAAAAAAATTGCAAAAAAATTCAAAATTTAAAAAAATAACCATTATGGCTTCTTTTCAAGCCAAAATAAGTTGGAAAATGATGAGAAAGATAGAAAATAAAAATTATCATTACGTTTCGTTCCTGCCCGACGCTTAATTGAAAATTTCAACAAAATAGCAAAAAAATTCAAAAAATTAAAATATACCATTATGGCTTCATTTCAAGCCAAAATAGGTTGGAAAATGGCGAGAAAGAGAAAAAATAAAAATTATTTGTCCGTTCCGTTCCTACACGACGCATGATAGAAAATTCCAGAAAAATAGCAAAAGAATTCAAAAATTAAAAAAATACCATTATGGGTTCATTTCAAACCAAAATAGTTTGGAAAAGGATGAGAAAGGGAGAAAATAAAAATTATCATTACGTTTCGTTCCTACCCGACGCGTAATTGAAAATTCCAATAAAATAGCAAAAAAATTCAAAAAATTAAAATATACCATTATGGCTTCATTTCAAGCCAAAATAGGTTGGAAAATGCCGAGAAAGAGAAAATATAAAAATTATTGGTCCGTTCCGTTCCTACAAGGCGAGTGTGATAGAAAATTCCAAAAAAATAGGAAAAAAATTCAAAAATTTAAAAAACACCATTATGTGTTCTTTTCAAGCCAAAATAGGTTGGAAAAGGATGTGAAAGAGAGAAACTAAAAATTATCATTACGTTTCGTTCCAACCCGACTCGTAATAGAAAATTCCAAAAAAATTGCAAAAAATGAAAAAATACCGTTATGGATTCCTTTCAAGCCAAAATAGGTTTGAAAAAGACGAGAAAGGGAAAAAATAAAAATTATCGTTCCGTTTCGTTCCTACCCGACGCGAAACAGAAAATTCCAAAAAAATAGTAGAAAAATTCAAAAATTTAAAAAATACCATTATTGCTTCATTTCAAGCCAAAATGATTGGAAAATGATGAGAAAGAGAGAAAATAAAATTATCATTACGTTTCGTTCCTACGCGACGCGTAATAGAAAATTCCAAGAAAATAGCAAAAAAATTCAAAAAAATTAAAATATACCATTATGGCTTCATTTCAAGCGAAAATTGGTTGGAAAAGGCCGACGAAGAGGAAAAATAAAAATTATCGTTCCGTTCCGTTCCTACAGGACGCTTAATAGAAAATATCAAAAAACTAAACAATACCATTATAGCTTCATTTCAAGCCAAAATTGGTTGGAAAACACAGAGAAAGAGAGAAATTAAAAACTGTCATTCCGTTCCGTTCCGTTCCGTTCCGTCCTACCCTACGCGTAATAGAAAATTCCAAAAAAATAGCAAAAAAATTCAAAAATTTAAAAAATACCATTATGGTTTCATTTCAAGCCAAAATATGTTCGAAAACGGTGAGAAAGAGAGAAAATAAAAATTATTATTACGATTCGTTCCAACCTGACACGTAATAGAAAATTTAAAAAAAATAGCAAAAAAATTCAAAATTTTAAAAAATAACCATTATGGCTTCTTTTCAAGCCAAAATAAGTTGGAAAATGATGAGAAAGATAGAAAATAAAAACTATCATTACGTTTCGTTCCTACCCGACGCGTAATTGAAAATTTCAACAAAATAGCAAAAAAATTCAAAAAATTAAAATATACCAATACGGCTTCATTTCAAGCCAAAATAGGTTGGAAAATGGCGAGAAAGAGAAAAAATAAAAATTATTTGTCCGTTCCGTTCCTACACGACGCGTGATAGAAAATTCCAAAAAAATAGCAAAAGAATTCAAAAATTAAAAAAATACCATTATGGGTTCATTTCAAGCCAAAATAGTTTGGAAAAGAATGAGAAAGGGAGAAAATAAAAATTATCATTACGTTTCGTTCCTACCCGACGCGTAATTGAAAATTCCAACAAAATAGCAAAAAAATTCAAAAAATTAAAATATACCATTATGGCTTCATTTCAAGTCAAAATAGGTCGAAAAATGCCGAGAAAGAGAAAATATAAAAATTATTGGTTCGTTTCGTTCCTACAAGGCGAGTGTGATAGAAAATTGCAAAAAAATTCAAAAATTTAAAAAACACCATTATTTGTTCTTGTCAAGCCAAAATAGGTTGGAAATGGATGTGAAAGAGAGAGACTAAAAATTATCATAACGTTTCGTTCCAACCCGACGCGTAATAGAAAATTCCAAAAAAATAGCAAAAAAATTCAAAAATTTAAAAAATACCATTATGGGTTCATTTCGGGCCAAAATAGTTTGGAAAAGGATGAGAAAAGGAGAAAATAAAAATTATCATTACGTTTCGTTCCTACCCGACGCGTAATTGAAAATTCCAATAAAATAGCAAAAAAATTCAAAAAATTAAAATATACCATTATGGCTTCATTTCAAGCCAAAATAGGTTGGAAAATGCGGAGAAAGAGAAAATATAAAAATTATTGGTCCGTTTCGTTCCTACAAGGCGAGTGTGATATAAAATTCCAAAAAAATAGGAAAAAAATTCAAAAATTTAAAAAACACCATTATGTGTTCTTTTCATGCCAAAATAGGTTGGAAAAGGATGTGAAAGAGAGAAACTAAAAATTATCATTACGTTTCGTTCCAACCCGACTCGTAATAGAAAATTCCAAAAAAATTGCAAAAAATGAAAAAATACCGTTATGTATTCCTTTCAAGCCAAAATAGGTTTGAAAAAGACGAGAAAGGGAAAAAATAAAAATTATCGTTCCGTTTCGTTCCTACCCGACGCTAAATAGAAAATTCCAAAAAAATAGTAGAAAAATTCAAAAATTTAAAAAATACCATTATGGCTTCATTTCAAGCCAAAATGATTGGAAAATGATGGGAAAGAGAGAAAATAAAAATTATCATTACGTTTCGTTCCTACGCGACGCGTAATAGAAAATTCCAAGAAAATAGCAAAAAAATTCAAAAAAATTAAAATATACCATTATGGCTTCATTTCAAGCGAAAATTGGTTGGAAAAGGCCGACGAAGAGGAAAAATAAAAATTATCGCTCCGTTCCGTTCCTACAGGACGCTTAATAGAAAACATAAAAAATTAAACAATACCATTATAGCTTCATTTCAAGCCAAAATTGGTTGGAAAACACAGAGAAAGAGAGAAATTAAAAACTGTCATTCCGTTCCGTTCCGTTCCGTTCCGTTCCTACCCTACGCGTAATAGAAAATTCCAAAAAAATAGCAAAAAAATTCAAAAATTTAAAAAATACCATTATGGTTTCATTTCAAGCCAAAATAGGTTCGAAAACGGTGAGAAAGAGAGAAAACAAAAATTATTATTACGATTCGTTCCAACCTGACGCGTAATAGAAAATTTAAAAAAAAATAGCAAAAAAATTCAAAATTTTAAAAAATAACCATTATGGCTTCTTTTCAAGCCAAAATAAGTTGGAAAATGATGAGAAAGATAGAAAATAAAAACTATCATTACGTTTCGTTCCTACCCGACGCGTAATTGAAAATTTCAACAAAATAGCAAAAAAATTCAAAAAATTAAAATATACCAATACGGCTTCATTTCAAGTCAAAATAGGTCGAAAAATGCCGAGAAAGAGAAAATATAAAAATTATTGGTCCGTTTCGTTCCTACAAGGCGAGTGTGATAGAAAATTGCAAAAAAATAGCAAAAAAATTCAAAAATTAAAAAAAACACCATTATTTATTCTTGTCAAGCCAAAATAGGTTGGAAATGGATGTGAAAGAGAGAGACTAAAAATTATCATAACGTTTCGTTCTAACCCGACGCGTAATAGAAAATTTCAAAAAAATAGCAAAAAAATTCAAAAATTTAAAAAATACCATTATGGGTTCATTTCGGGCCAAAATAGTTTGGAAAAGGATGAGAAAGGGAGAAAATAAAAATTATCATTACGTTTCGTTCCTACCCGACGCGTAATTGAAAATTCCAATAAAATAGCAAAAAAATTCAAAAAATTAAAATATACCATTATGGCTTCATTTCAAGCCAAAATAGGTTGGAAAATGCCGAGAAAGAGAAAATATAAAAATTATTGGTCCGTTTCGTTCCTACAAGGCGAGTGTGATATAAAATTTCAAAAAAATAGGAAAAAAATTCAAAAATTTAAAAAACACCATTATGTGTTCTTTTCAAGCCAAAATAGGTTGGAAAAGGATGTGAAAGAGAGAAACTAAAAATTATCATTACGTTTCGTTCCAACCCGACCCGTAATAGAAAATTCTAAAAAAATTTGCAAAAAATGAAAAAATACCGTTATGTATTCCTTTCAAGCCAAAATAGGTTTGAAAAAGACGAGAAAGGGAAAAAATAAAAATTATCGTTCCGTTTCGTTCCTACCCGACGCTAAATAGAAAATTCCAAAAAAATAGTAGAAAAATTCAAAAATTTAAAAAATACCATTATGGCTTCATTTCAAGCCAAAATGATTGGAAAATGATGGGAAAGAGAGAAAATAAAAATTATCATTACGTTTCGTTCCTACGCGACGCGTAATAGAAAATTCCAAGAAAATAGCAAAAAAATTCAAAAAAATTAAAATATACCATTATGGCTTCATTTCAAGCGAAAATTGGTTGGAAAAGGCCGACGAAGAGGAAAAATAAAAATTATCGTTCTGTTCCGTTCCTACAGGACGCTTAATAGAAAATATCAAAAAAATAGCAAGAAAATTCAAAAAACTAAACAATACCATTATAGCTTCATTTCAAGCCAAAATTGGTTGGAAAACACAGAGAAAGGGAGAAAATAAAAACTGTCATTCCGTTCCGTTCCGTTCCTACCCTACGCGTAATAGAAAATTCCAAAAAAATAGTAGAAAAATTCAAAAATTTAAAAAATACCATTATTGCTTCATTTCAAGCCAAAATGATTGGAAAATGATGAGAAAGAGAGAAAATAAAAATTATCATTACGTTTCGTTCCTACGCGACGCGTAATAGAAAATTCCAAGAAAATAGCAAAAAAATTCAAAAAAATTAAAATATACCATTATGGGTTCATTTCAAGCCAAAATAGTTTGGAAAAGGATGAGAAAGGGAGAAAATAAAAATTATCATTACGTTTCGTTCCTACCCGACGCGTAATTGAAAATTCCAACAAAATAGCAAAAAAATTCACAAAATTAAAATATACCATTATGGCTTCATTTCAAGTCAAAATAGGTCGAAAAATTCCGAGAAAGAGAAAATATAAAAATTATTGGTCCGTTTCGTTCCTACAAGGCGAGTGTGATAGAAAATTGCAAAAAAATAGCAAAAAAATTCAAAAATTTAAAAAACACCATTATTTGTTCTTTTCAAGCCAAAATAGGTTGGAAATTGATGTGAAAGAGAGAGACTAAAAATTATCATTACGTTTCGTTCCAACCCGGCGCGTAATAGAAAATTCCAAAAAAATAGCAAAAAAATTCAAAAATTTAAAAAATACCATTATGGGTTCATTTCGGGCCAAAATAGTTTGGAAAAGGATGAGAAAGGGAGAAAATAAAAATTATCATTACGTTTCGTTCCTACCCGACGCGTAATTGAAAATTCCAATAAAATAGCAAAAAAATTCAAAAAATTAAAATATACCATTATGGCTTCATTTCAAGCCAAAATAGGTTGGAAAATGCCGAGAAAGAGAAAATATAAAAATTATTGGTCCGTTTCGTTCCTACAAGGCGAGTGTGATATAAAATTCCAAAAAAATAGGAAAAAAATTCAAAAATTTACAAAACACCATTATGTGTTCTTTTGAAGCCAAAATAGGTTGGAAACGGATGTGAAAGAGAGAAACTAAAAATTATCGTTACGTTTCGTTCCAACCCGACTCGTAATAGAAAATTCCAAAAAAATTGCAAAAAATGAAAAAATACCGTTATGCATTCCTTTCAAGCCAAAATAGGTTTGAAAAAGACGAGAAAGGGAAAAAATAAAAATTATCGTTCCGTTTCGTTCCTACCCGACGCTAAATAGAAAATTCCGAAAAAATAGTAGAAAAATTCAAAAATTTAAAAAATACCATTATGGCTTCATTTCAAGCCAAAATGATTGGAAAATGATGGGAAAGAGAGAAAATAAAAATTATTATTACGTTTCGTTCCTACGCGACGCGTAATAGAAAATTCCAAGAAAATAGCAAAAAAATTTAAAAAAATTAAAATATACCATTATGGCATCATTTCAAGCAAAAATTGGTTGGAAAAGGCCGACGAAGAGGAAAAATAAAAATTATCGTTCCGTTCCGTTCCTACAGGACGCTTAATAGAAAATATCAAAAAAATAGCAAGAAAATTCAAAAAACTAAACAATACCATTATAGCTTCATTTCAAGCCAAAATTGGTTGGAAAACACAGAGAAAGAGAGAAAATAAAAACTGTCATTCCGTTCCGTTCCGTTCCTACCCTACGCGTAATAGAAAATTCCAAAAAAATAGTAGAAAAATTCAAAAATTTAAAAAATACCATTATTGCTTCATTTCAAGCCAAAATGATTGGAAAATGATGAGAAAGAGAGAAAATAAAAATTATCATTACGTTTCGTTCCTACGCGACGCATAATAGAAAATTCCAAGAAAATAGCAAAAAAATTCAAAAAAATTAAAATATACTATTATGGGTTCATTTCAAGCCAAAATAGTTTGGAAAAGGATGAGAAAGGGAGAAAATAAAAATTATCATTACGTTTCGTTCCTACCCGACGCGTAATTGAAAATTCCAACAAAATAGCAAAAAAATTCAAAAAATTAAAATATACCATTATGGCTTCATTTCAAGTCAAAATAGGTCGAAAAATGCCGAGAAAGAGAAAATATAAAAATTATTGGTCCGTTTCGTTCCTACAAGGCGAGTGTGATAGAAAATTACAAGAAAATAGCAAAAAAATTCAAAAATTTAAAAAACACCATTATTTGTTCTTGTCAAGCCAAAATAGGTTGGAAATGGATGTGAAAGAGAGAGACTAAAAATTATCATAACGTTTCGTTCCAACCCGACGCGTAATAGAAAATTCCAAAAAAATAGCAAAAAAATTCAAAAATTTAAAAAATACCATTATGGGTTCATTTCGGGCCAAAATAGTTTGGAAAAGGATGAGAAAGGGAGAAAATAAAAATTATCATTACGTTTCGTTCCTACCCAACGCGAAATAGAAAATTCCAAAAAAATAGCAAAAAAATTCAAAAAAATTAAAATATACCATTATGCCTTCAATTCAAGCGAAAATAGGTTTGAAAAGGCCGAGAAAGAGAGAAAATAATAATTATCGTTCCGTTCCGTTCCTACCCTACGCGTAATAGAAAATTTCAAAAATTAAGAAATACCACTATGGCTTCATTTCAAGTCAAAAATAGGGTGGAAAATGCCGAGAAAGAGAGAATATAAAAAGTATCGTTCCGTTTCATTCCTACCCGACGCGAAATAGAAAATTTCGAAAAAATAGCAAAAAAATTCAAAAATTTAAAAAATGCCATTATGACTTCATTTCAAGCCAAAATAGGTTGGAAAAGGATGAGAAAGAGAGAAAATAAAAATTTTCATTACGTTTCGTTCCTACCCGACGCGTAATTGAAAATTCCAACAAAATAGCAAAAAAAATAAAAAAAATGAAAATATACCATTATGCCTTCATTTCAAGCCAAAATAGGTTTGAAAAGGCAGAGAAAGAGAGAAAAAAATAATTATCGTTCCGTTTCGTTCCTACCCAACGCGAAATAGAAAATTCCAAAAAAATAGCAAAAAAATTCAAAAAAATTAAAATATACCATTATGCCTTCATTTCAAGCGAAAATAGGTTTGAAAAGGCCGAGAAAGAGAGAAAATAATAATTATCGTTCCGTTCTGTTCCTGCCCTACGCGTAATAGAAAATTCCAAAAATTAAGAAATACCACTATGGCTTCATTTCAAGTCAAAAATGGGTTGGAAAATGCCGAGAAAGAGAGAATATAAAAAGTATCGTTCCGTTTCGTTCCTACCTGACGCGAAATAAAAAATTCCAAAAAAATAGCAAAAAAATTCAAAAATTTAAAAAATGCCATTATGACTTCATTTCAAGCCAAAATAGGTAGGAAAAGGATGAGAAAGAGAGAAAATAAAAATTATCATTACGTTTCGTTCCTACCCAACGCGTAATTGAAAATTCCAACAAAATAGCAAAAAAATCAAAAAAAAATGAAAATATACCATTATGCCTTCATTTCAAGCCAAAATAGGTTTGAAAAGGCCGAGAAAGAGAGAAAATAATAATTACCGTTCTGTTCCGTTCCTACCCTACGCGTAATAGAAAATTCAAAAAATTAAGAAATACCCCTATGGCTTCATTTCAAGTCAAAAATAGGATGGAAAATGCCGAGAAAGAGAGAATATAAAAGTATCGTTCCGTTTCGTTCTTACCCGACGCGAAATAGAAAATTATAAAAAAATAGCAAAAAAATTCAAAAATTTAAAAAATGCCATTATGACTTCATTTCAAGCCAAAATAGGTTGGAAAAGGATGAGAAAGAGAGACAAGAAAAATTATCATTCCGTTTCGTTCCTACCCGACGCGTAATTGAAAATTCCAAGAAAATAGCAAAAAAAATAAAAAAAATGGAAATATACCATTATGCCTTCATTTCAAGCCAAAATAGGTTTGAAAAGGCCGAGCAAGAGAGAAAATAATAATTATCGTTCCGTTCCGTTCCTACCCAACGCGAAATAGAAAATTCGAAAAAAAAAGCAAAAAAATTCAAAAAAATTAAAATATACCATTATGCCTTCATTTCAAGCCAAAATAGTTTTGAAAATGCCGAGAGAGAGAGAAAATAATAATTATCGTTCCGTTCCGTTCCTACCCTACGCGTAATAGAAAATTTCAAAAATTAAGAAATACCACTATGGCTTCATTTCAAGCCAAAAATGGGTTGGAAAATGCCGAGAAAGAGAGAATATAAAAATTATCGTTCCGTTTCGTTCCTACCTGACGCGAAATAAAAAATTCCAAAAAAATAGCAAAAAAATTCAAAAATTTTAAAAATGCCATTATGGCTTCATTTCAAGCCAAAATAGGTTGGAAAAGGATGAGAAAGAAAGAAAATAAAAATTATCATTACGTTTCGTTCCTACCCGACGCTTAATTGAAAATTTCAACAAAATTGCAAAAAAATTCAAAAAAATTGAAATATACCATTATGCCTTCATTTCAAGCCAAAATAGGTTTGAAAAGGCCGAGAAAGAGAGAAAATAATAATTATCGTTCCGTTCCGTTCCTACCCAACGCGAAATGGAAAATTCCAAAAAAATAGCAGAAAAATTCAAAAAAATTAAAATATACCATTATGCCTTCATTTCAAGCCAAAATAGGTTTGAAAAGGCCGAGAAAGAGAGAAAATAATAATTATCGTTCCGTTCCGTTCCTACCCAACGCGAAATTGAAAATTCCAAAAAAATAGCATAAAAATTCAAAAAATTAAGAAATACCACTATGGCTTCATTTCAAGCCAAAAATAGGTTGGAAAATGCCGAGAAAGAGAGAATATAAAATGTATCGTTCCGTTTCGTTCCTACCTGAGGCGAAATAGAAAATTCCAAAAAAATAGCAAAAAAATTCAAAAATTTTAAAAATGCCATTATGGCTTCATTTCAAGCCAAAATAGGTTGGAAAAGGATGAAAAAGAGAGAAAATAAAAATTATCATTACGTTTCGTTCCTACCCGATGCGTAATTGAAAATTCCAACAAAATAGCAAAAAAATTCAAAAAAATTAAAATATACCATTATGCCTTCATTTCAAGCCAAAATAGGTTTGAAAAGGCCGAGAAAGAGAGAAAATAATAATTATCGTTCCGTTCCGTTCCTACCCAACGCGAAACGGAAAATTCCAAAAAAATAGCAGAAAAATTCAAAAAAATTAAAATATACCATTATGCCTTCATTTCAAGCCAAAATAGGTTTGAAAAGGCCGAGAAAGAGAGAAAATAATAATTACCGTTCTGTTCCGTTCCTACCCTACGCGTAATAGAAAATTCAAAAAATTAAGAAATACCCCTATGGCTTCATTTCAAGTCAAAAATAGGATGGAAAATGCCGAGAAAGAGAGAATATAAAAGTATCGTTCCGTTTCGTTCTTACCCGACGCGAAATAGAAAATTATAAAAAAATAGCAAAAAAATTCAAAAATTTTAAAAATGCCATTATGGCTTCATTTCAAGCCAAAATAGGTTGGAAAAGGATGAGAAAGAAAGAAAATAAAAATTATCATTACGTTTCGTTCCTACCCGACGCGTAATTGAAAATTCCAACAAAATTGCAAAAAAATTCAAAAAAATTAAAATATACCATTATGCCTTCATTTCAAGCCAAAATAGGTTTGAAAAGGCCGAGAAAGAGAGAAAATAATAATTATCGTTCCGTTCCGTTCCTACCCAACGCGAAATGGAAAATTCCAAAAAAATAGCAGAAAAATTCAAAAAAATTAAAATATACCATTATGCCTTCATTTCAAGCCAAAATAGGTTTGAAAAGGCCGAGAAAGAGAGAAAATAATAATTATCGTTCCGTTCCGTTCCTACCCAACGCGAAATTGAAAATTCCAAAAAAATAGCATAAAAATTCAAAAAATTAAGAAATACCACTATGGCTTCATTTCAAGCCAAAAATAGGTTGGAAAATGCCGAGAAAGAGAGAATATAAAATGTATCGTTCCGTTTCGTTCCTACCTGAGGCGAAATAGAAAATTCCAAAAAAATAGCAAAAAAATTCAAAAATTTTAAAAATGCCATTATGGCTTCATTTCAAGCCAAAATAGGTTGGAAAAGGATGAAAAAGAGAGAAAATAAAAATTATCATTACGTTTCGTTCCTACCCGATGCGTAATTGAAAATTCCAACAAAATAGCAAAAAAATTCAAAAAAATTAAAATATACCATTATGCCTTCATTTCAAGCCAAAATAGGTTTGAATAGGCCGAGAAAGAGAGAAAATAATAATTATCGTTCCGTTCCGTTCCTACCCAACGCGAAACGGAAAATTCCAAAAAAATAGCAGAAAAATTCAAAAAAATTAAAATATACCATTATGCCTACATTTCAAGCCAAAATAGGTTTGAAAAGGCCGAGAAAGAGAGAAAATAATAATTATCGTTCCGTTCCGTTCCTACCCAACGCGAAATTGAAAATTCCAAAAAAATAGCATAAAAATTCAAAAAAATGAAAATATACCATTATGCCTTCATTTCAAGCCAAAATAGGTTTGAAAAGGCCGAGAAAGAGAGAAAATAATAATTATCGTTCCGTTCCGTTCCTATCCTAAGCGTAATAGAAAATTCCAAAAATTAAGAAATACCACTATGGCTTCATTTCAAGCCAAAAATGGGTTGGAAAATGCCGTGAAAGAGAGAATATAAAAATTATTGTTCCGTTCCGTTCCTACCCGACGCGAAATTGAAAATTCCAAAAAAATAGCAATAAATTTGATGAAATTAAAATATACCATTAGGGCTTCATTTCAAGCCAAAATAGGTTGGAAAATGCTGAGAAAGAGAAAAAATAAAAACTATCGGTCCGTTCCGTTCCTGCACGACGCGTAATAGAAAATTCCAAAAAAATAGTAAAAAAATTAAAAAATACCATTATGGCTTCCTTTCAAGCTAAAATAGGTTTGAAAAGGTCGAGAAAGAGAAAAAATAAGTATTATCGTTCCGTTCCGTTCCTACCCGACGTTAAATAGAAAATTCCAAAAAAATAGCAAAAAAATTCAAAATGTTAAAAAATACCGTTATGGCCTCATTTCAAGCCAAAATAGGTTGGAAAATGATGAGAAAGAGAGAAAATAAAAATTATCATTACGTTTCGTTCCTACCCGAAGCGTAATTGAAAATTCCAACAAAATAGCAAAAAAATTCAAAAAAATTAAAATATACCATTATGGCATTATTTCAAGCAAAAATTGGTTGGAAAATGCCGAGAAAGAGAGAATATAAAAATTATCGTTCCGTTTCGTTCAAACCCGACGCGAAATAGAAAATTCCAAAAAAATAGCAAAAAAATTTAAAAAATGCCATTATGGCTTCATTTCAAGCCAAAATAGATTGGAAAAGGATGAGAAAGAGAGAAAATTATCATTACGTTTCGTTCCTACCCGACGCGTAATTGAAAATTCCAAGAAAATAGCAAAAAAAATCAAAAAAATTAAAATATACCATTATGCCGTTATTTCAAGCCAAAATAGGTTTGAAAAGGCCGAGAAAGAGAGAAAATAATAATTATCGTTCCGTTCCGTTTCTACCCAACGCGAATTAGAAAATTCCAAAAAAATAGCGAAAAAATTCAAAAAAATTAAAATATACCATTATGCCTTCATTTGAAGCCAAAATAGGTTTGAAAAGGCCGAGAAAGAGAGAAAATAATAATTATCGTTCCGTTCCGTTCCTACCCAACGCGAAATAGAAAATTCGAAAAAAATAGCAAAAAAATTTAAAAAAATTAAAATATACCATTATGCCTTCCTTTCAAGCCAAAATAGGTTTGAAAATGCTGAGAGAGAGAGAAAATAATAATTATCGTTCCGTTCCGTTCCTACCCTCCGCGTAATAGAAAATTCCAAAAAAATAGCAAAAAAATTCAAAAAATTAAGAAATACCACTATGGCTTCATTTCAAGCCAAAAATAGGTTGGAAAATGCCGAGAAAGAGAGAATATAAAATGTATCGTTCCGTTTCGTTCCTACCTGACGCGAAATAGAAAATTCCAAAAAAATAGCAAAAAAATTCCAAATTTTTAAAAATGCCATTATGGCTTCATTTCAAGCCAAAATAGGTTGGAAAAGGATGAGAAAGAGAGAAAATAAAAATTATCATTACATTTCGTTCCTACCCGATGCGTAATTGAAAATTCCAACAAAATAGCAAAAAAATTCAAAAAAATTAAAATATACCATTATGCCTTCATTTCAATCCAAAATAGGTTTGAAAAGGCCGAGAAAGAGAGAAAATAATAATTATCGTTCCGTTCCGTTCCTACCCAACGCGAAATGGAAAATTCCAAAAAAATAGCAGAAAAATTCAAAAAAATGAAAATATACCATTATGCCTTCATTTCAAGCCAAAATAGGTTTGAAAAGGCCGAGAAAGAGAGAAAATAATAATTATCGTTCCGTTCCGTTCCTACCCTACGCGTAATAGAAAATTCCAAAAATTAAGAAATACCACTATGGCTTCATTTCAAGCCAAAAATGGGTTGGAAAATGCCGAGAAAGAGAGAATATAAAAATTATCGTTCCGTTTCGTTCTTACCTGACGCGAAATAAAAAATTCCAAAAAAATAGCAAAAAAATTCAAAAATTTTAAAAATGCCATTATGGCTTCAATTCAAGCCAAAATTGGTTGGAAAATGATGAGAAAGAAAGAAAATAAAAATTATCATTACGTTTCGTTCCTACCCGACGCGTAATTGAAAATTCCAACAAAATTGCAAAAAAATTCAAAAAAATTAAAATATACCATTATGCCTTTATTTCAAGCCAAAATAGGTTTGAAAAGGCCGAGAAAGAGAGAAAATAATAATTATCGTTCCGTTCCGCTCCTACCCAACGCGAAATGGAAAATTCCAAAAAAATAGCAGAAAAGTTCAAAAAAATTAAAATATACCATTATGCCTTCATTTCAAGCCAAAATAGGTTTGAAAAGGCCGAGAAAGAGAGAAAATAATAATTATCGTTCCGTTCCGTTCCTACCCAACGCGAAATTGAAAATTCCAAAAAAATAGCAGAAAAATTCAAAAAAATGAAAATATACCATTATGCCTTCATTTCAAGCCAAAATAGGTTTGAAAAGGCCGAGAAAGAGAGAAAATAATAATTATCGTTCCGTTCCGTTCCTACCCTACGCGTAATAGAAAATTCCAAAAATTAAGAAATACCACTATGGCTTCATTTCAAGCCAAAAATGGGTTGGAAAATGCCGAGAAAGAGAGAATATAAAAATTATTGTTCCGTTCCGTTCCTACCCGACGCGAAATTGAAAATTCCAAAAAAATAGCAATAAATTTGATGAAATTAAAATATACCATTAGGGCTTCATTTCAAGCCAAAATAGGTTGGAAAATGCTGAGAAAGAGAAAAAATAAAAATTATCGGTCCGTTCCGTTCCTGCACGACGCGTAATAGAAAATTCCAAAAAAATAGTAAAAAAATTAAAAAAATACCATTATGGCTTCCTTTCAAGCTAAAATAGGTTTGAAAAGGTCGAGAAAGAGAAAAAATAAGTATTATCGTTCCGTTCCGTTCCTACCCGACGTTAAATAGAAAATTCCAAAAAAATAGCAAAAAAATTCAAAATGTTAAAAAATACCATTATGGCCTCATTTCAAGCCAAAATAGGTTGGAAAATGATGAGAAAGAGAGAAAATAAAAATTATCATTACGTTTCGTTCCTACCCGAAGCGTAATTGAAAATTCCAACAAAATAGCAAAAAAATTCAAAAAAATTAAAATATACCATTATGGCATTATTTCAAGCAAAAATTGGTTGGAAAATGCCGAGAAAGAGAGAATATAAAAATTATCGTTCCGTTTCGTTCAAACCCGACGCGAAATAGAAAATTCCAAAAAAATAGCAAAAAAATTTAAAAAATGCCATTATGGCTTCATTTCAAGCCAAAATAGATTGGAAAAGGATGAGAAAGAGAGAAAATTATCATTACATTTCGTTCCTACCCGACGCGTAATTGAAAATTCCAAGAAAATAGCAAAAAAAATCAAAAAAATTAAAATATACCATTATGCCGTTATTTCAAGCCAAAATAGGTTTGAAAAGGCCGAGAAAGAGGGAAAATAATAATTATCGTTCCGTTCCGTTTCTACCCAACGCGAATTAGAAAATTCCAAAAAAATAGCGAAAAAATTCAAAAAAATTAAAATATACCATTATGCCTTCATTTGAAGCCAAAATAGGTTTGAAAAGGCCGAGAAAGAGAGAAAATAATAATTATCGTTCCGTTCCGTTCCTACCCAACGCGAAATAGAAAATTCGAAAAAAATAGCAAAAAAATTTAAAAAAATTAAAATATACCATTATGCCTTCCTTTCAAGCCAAAATAGGTTTGAAAATGCTGAGAGAGAGAGAAAATAATAATTATCGTTCCGTTCTGTTCCTACCCTCCGCGTAATAGAAAATTCCAAAAAAATAGCAAAAAAATTCAAAAAATTAAGAAATACCACTATGGCTTCATTTCATGCCAAAAATAGGTTGGAAAATGCCGAGAAAGAGAGAATATAAAATGTATCGTTCCGTTTCGTTCCTACCTGACGCGAAATAGAAAATTCCAAAAAAATAGCAAAAAAATTCCAAATTTTTAAAAATGCCATTATGGCTTCATTTCAAGCCAAAATAGGTTGGAAAAGGATGAGAAAGAGAGAAAATAAAAATTATCATTACATTTCGTTCCTACCCGATGCGTAATTGAAAATTCCAACAAAATAGCAAAAAAATTCAAAAAAATTAAAATATACCATTATGCCTTCATTTCAAGCCAAAATAGGTTTGAAAAGGCCGAGAAAGAGAGAAAATAATAATTATCGTTCCGTTCCGTTCCTACCCAACGCGAAATGGAAAATTCCAAAAAAATAGCAGAAAAATTCAAAAAAATGAAAATATACCATTATGCCTTCATTTCAAGCCAAAATAGGTTTGAAAAGGCCGAGAAAGAGAGAAAATAATAATTATCGTTCCGTTCCGTTCCTACCCTCCGCGTAATTGAAAATTCCAAAAAAATAGCAAAAAAATTCAAAAAATTAAGAAATACCACTATGGCTTCATTTCAAGCCAAAAATAGGTTGGAAAATGCCAAGAAAGAGAGAATATAAAATGTATCGTTCCGTTTCGTTCCTACCTGACGCGAAATAGAAAATTCCAAAAAAATAGCAAAAAAATTCAAAATTTTTAAAAATGCCATTATGGCTTCATTTCAAGCCAAAATAGGTTGGAAAAGGATGAGAAAGAGAGAAAATAAAAATTATCATTACGTTTCGTTCCTACCCGACGCGTAATTGAAAATTCCAACAAAATAGCAAAAAAATTCAAAAAAATTAAAATATAACATTATGCCTTCATTTCAAGCCAAAATAGGTTTGAAAAGGCCGAGAAAGAGAGAAAATAATAATTATCGTTCCGTTCCGTTCCTACCCAACGCGAAATGGAAAATTCCAAAAAAATAGCAGAAAAATTCAAAAAAATTAAAATATACCATTATGCCTTCATTTCAAGCCAAAATAGGTTTGAAAAGGCCGAGAAAGAGAGAAAATAATAATTATCGTTCCGTTCCGTTCCTACCCTACGCGTAATAGAAAATTCCAAAAATTAAGAAATACCACTATGGCTTCATTTCATGCCAAAAATGGGTTGGAAAATGCCGAGAAAGAGAGAATATAAAAATTATCGTTC
This sequence comes from Quercus wislizeni, assembly GCA_023055345.1. Lineage (NCBI taxonomy): Eukaryota > Viridiplantae > Streptophyta > Magnoliopsida > Fagales > Fagaceae > Quercus > Quercus wislizeni. The sequence continues at coordinate 5,767,248 of JALGQJ010000019.1, read as the reverse complement.
CGTTTCGTTCTTACCTGACGCGAAATAAAAAATTCCAAAAAAATAGCAAAAAAATTCAAAAATTTTAAAAATGCCATTATGGCTTCAATTCAAGCCAAAATTGGTTGGAAAATGATGAGAAAGAAAGAAAATAAAAATTATCATTACGTTTCGTTCCTACCCGACGCGTAATTGAAAATTCCAACAAAATTGCAAAAAAATTCAAAAAAATTAAAATATACCATTATGCCTTTATTTCAAACCAAAATAGGTTTGAAAAGGCCGAGAAAGAGAGAAAATAATAATTATCGTTCCGTTCCGCTCCTACCCAACGCGAAATGGAAAATTCCAAAAAAATAGCAGAAAAATTCAAAAAAATGAAAATATACCATTATGGCTTCATTTCAAGCCAAAAATGGGTTGGAAAATGCCGAGAAATAGAGAATATAAAAATTATCGTTCCGTTCCGTTCCTACCCAACGCGAAACGGAAAATTCCAAAAAAATAGCAGAAAAATTCAAAAAAATTAAAATATACCATTATGCCTTCATTTCAAGCCAAAATAGGTTTGAAAAGGCCGAGAAAGAGAGAAAATAATAATTATCGTTCCGTTCCGTTCCTACCCAACGCGAAATTGAAAATTCCAAAAAAATAGCAGAAAAATTCAAAAAAATGAAAATATACCATTATGCCTTCATTTCAAGCCAAAATAGGTTTGAAAAGGCCGAGAAAGAGAGAAAATAATAATTATCGTTCCGTTCCGTTCCTACCCTACGCGTAATAGAAAATTCCAAAAATTAAGAAATACCACTATGGCTTCATTTCAAGCCAAAAATGGGTTGGAAAATGCCAAGAAAGAGAGAATATAAAAATTATTGTTCCGTTCCGTTCCTACCCGACGCGAAATTGAAAATTCCAAAAAAATAGCAATAAATTTGATGAAATTAAAATATACCATTAGGGCTTCATTTCAAGCCAAAATAGGTTGGAAAATGCTGAGAAAGAGAAAAAATAAAAATTATCGGTCCGTTCCGTTCCTGCACGACGCGTAATAGAAAATTCCAAAAAAATAGTAAAAAAATTAAAAAAATACCATTATGGCTTCCTTTCAAGCTAAAATAGGTTTGAAAAGGTCGAGAAAGAGAAAAAATAAGTATTATCGTTCCGTTCCGTTCCTACCCGACGTTAAATAGAAAATTCCAAAAAAATAGCAAAAAAATTCAAAATGTTAAAAAATACCATTATGGCCTCATTTCAAGCCAAAATAGGTTGGAAAATGATGAGAAAGAGAGAAAATAAAAATTATCATTACGTTTCGTTCCTACCCGAAGCGTAATTGAAAATTCCAACAAAATAGCAAAAAAATTCAAAAAAATTAAAATATACCATTATGGCATTATTTCAAGCAAAAATTGGTTGGAAAATGCCGAGAAAGAGAGAATATAAAAATTATCGTTCCGTTTCGTTCAAACCCGACGCGAAATAGAAAATTCCAAAAAAATAGCAAAAAAATTTAAAAAATGCCATTATGGCTTCATTTACAGCCAAAATAGATTGGAAAAGGATGAGAAAGAGAGAAAATTATCATTACATTTCGTTCCTACCCGACGCGTAATTGAAAATTCCAAGAAAATAGCAAAAAAATCAAAAAAATTAAAATATACCATTATGCCTTCATTTGAAGCCAAAATAGGTTTGAAAAGGCCGAGAAAGAGAGAAAATAATAATTATCGTTCCGTTCCGTTCCTACCCAACGCGAAATAGAAAATTCGAAAAAAATAGCAAAAAAATTTAAAAAAATTAAAATATACCATTATGCCTTCCTTTAAAGCCAAAATAGGTTTGAAAATGCTGAGAGAGAGAGAAAATAATAATTATCGTTCCGTTCCGTTCCTACCCTCCGCGTAATAGAAAATTCCAAAAAAATAGCAAAAAAATTCAAAAAATTAAGAAATACCACTATGGCTTCATTTCAAGCCAAAAATAGGTTGGAAAATGCCGAGAAAGAGAGAATATAAAATGTATCGTTCCGTTTCGTTCCTACCTGACGCGAAATAGAAAATTCCAAAAAAATAGCAAAAAAATTCAAAAATTTTAAAAATGCCATTATGGCTTCATTTCAAGCCAAAATAGGTTGGAAAATGATGAGAAAGAGAGAAAATAAAAATTATCATTACGTTTCGTTCCTACCCGATGCGTAATTGAAAATTCCAACAAAATAGCAAAAAAATTCAAAAAAATTAAAATATACCATTATGCCTTCATTTCAAGCCAAAATAGGTTTGAAAAGGCCGAGAAAGAGAGAAAATAATAATTATCGTTCCGTTCCGTTCCTACCCAACGCGAAATTGAAAATTCCAAAAAAATAGCAAAAAAATTCAAAAAAATTAAAATATACCATTATGCCTTCATTTGAAGCCAAAATAGGTTTGAAAAGGCCGAGAAAGAGAGAAAATAATAATTATCGTTCCGTTCCGTTCCTACCCAACGCGAAATAGAAAATTCGAAAAAAATAGCAAAAAAATTTAAAAAAATTAAAATATACCATTATGCCTTCCTTTCAAGCCAAAATAGGTTTGAAAATGCTGAGAGAGAGAGAAAATAATAATTATCGTTCCGTTCCGTTCCTACCCTCCGCGTAATAGAAAATTCCAAAAAAATAGCAAAAAAATTCAAAAAATTAAGAAATACCACTATGGCTTCATTTCAAGCCAAAAATAGGTTGGAAAATGCCGAGAAAGAGAGAATATAAAATGTATCGTTCCGTTTCGTTCCTACCTGACGCGAAATAGAAAATTCCAAAAAAATAGCAAAAAAATTCAAAAATTTTAAAAATGCCATTATGGCTTCATTTCAAGCCAAAATAGGTTGGAAAATGATGAGAAAGAGAGAAAATAAAAATTATCATTACGTTTCGTTCCTACCCGATGCGTAATTGAAAATTCCAACAAAATAGCAAAAAAATTCAAAAAAATTAAAATATACCATTATGCCTTCATTTCAAGCCAAAATAGGTTTGAAAAGGCCGAGAAAGAGAGAAAATAATAATTATCGTTCCGTTCCGTTCCTACCCAACGCGAAATTGAAAATTCCAAAAAAATAGCAAAAAAATTCAAAAAAAATTAAAATATACCATTATGCCTTCATTTCAAGCCAAAATAGGTTTGAAAAGGCCGAGAAAGAGAGAAAATAATAATTATCGTTCCGTTCCGTTCCTACCCAACGCGAAATGGAAAATTCCAAAAAAATAGCAGAAAAATTCAAAAAAATGAAAATATACCATTATGCCTTCATTTCAAGCCAAAATAGGTTTGAAAAGGCCGAGAAAGAGAGAAAATAATAATTATCGTTCCGTTCCGTTCCTACCCTACGCGAAACGGAAAATTCCAAAAAAATAGCAGAAAAATTCAAAAAAATTAAAATATACCATTATGCCTTCATTTCTAGCCAAAATAGGTTTGAAAAGGCCGAGAAAGAGAGAAAATAATAATTATCGTTCCGTTCCGTTCCTACCCTACGCGTAATAGAAAATTCCACAAATTAAGAAATACCACTATGGCTTCATTTCAAGCCAAAAATGGGTTGGAAAATGCCGAGAAAGAGAGAATATAAAAATTATAGTTCCGTTTCGTTCCTACCTGACGCGAAATAGAAAATTCCACAAAAATAGAAAAAAAATTCAAAAAGTTAAAAAATACCATTATGGCCTCATTTCAAGCCAAAATAGGTTGGAAAAGGATGAGAAAGAGAGAAAATAAAAATTATCATTACGTTTCGTTCCTACCCGAAGCGTAATTGAAAATTCCAACAAAATAGCAAAAAAATTCAAAAAAATTAAAATATACCATTATGGCATTATTTCAAGCAAAAATTGGTTGGAAAATGCCGAGAAAGAGAGAATATAAAAATTATCGTTCCGTTTCGTTCAAACTCGACGCGAAATAGAAAATTCCAAAAAAATAGCAAAAAAATTTAAAAAATACCATTATGGCTTCATTTCAAGCCAAAATAGATTGGAAAAGGATGAGAAAGAGAGAAAATTATCATTACGTTTCGTTCCTACCCGACGCGTAATTGAAAATTCCAAGAAAATAGCAAAAAAAATCAAAAAAATTAAAATATACCATTATGCCGTTATTTCAAGCCAAAATAGGTTTGAAAAGGCCGAGAAAGAGAGAAAATAATAATTATCGTTCCGTTCCGTTTCTACCCAACGCGAATTAGAAAATTCCAAAAAAATAGCGAAAAAATTCAAAAAAATTAAAATATTCCATTATGCCTTCCTTTCAAGCCAAAATAGGTTTGAAAATGCTGAGAGAGAGAGAAAATAATAATTATCGTTCCGTTCCGTTCCTACCTTCCGCGTAATAGAAAATTCCAAAAAAATAGCAAAAAAATTCAAAAAATTAAGAAATACCACTATGGCTTCATTTCAAGCCAAAAATAGGTTGGAAAATGCCGAGAAAGAGAGAATATAAAATATATCGTTCCGTTTCGTTCCTACCTGAGGCGAAATAGAAAATTCCAAAAAAATAGCAAAAAAATTCAAAAATTTTAAAAATGCCATTATGGCTTCATTTCAAGCCAAAATAGGTTGGAAAATGATGAGAAAGAGAGAAAATAAAAATTATCATTACGTTTCTTTCCTACCCGATGCGTAATTGAAAATTCCAACAAAATAGCAAAAAAATTCAAAAAAATTAAAATATACCATTATGCCTTCATTTCAAGCCAAAATAGGTTTGAAAAGGCCGAGAAAGAGAGAAAATAATAATTATCGTTCCGTTCCGTTCCTACCCAACGCGAAACGGAAAATTCCAAAAAAATAGCAGAAAAATTCAAAAAAATGAAAATATATCATTATGCCTTCATTTCAAGCCAAAATAGGTTTGAAAAGGCCGAGAAAGAGAGAAAATAATAATTATCGTTCCGTTCCGTTCCTACCCTACGCGAAACGGAAAATTCCAAAAAAATAGCAGAAAAATTCAAAAAAATTAAAATATACCATTATGCCTTAATTTCTAGCCAAAATAGGTTTGAAAAGGCCGAGAAAGAGAGAAAATAATAATTATCGTTCCGTTCCGTTCCTACCCTACGCGTAATAGAAAATTCCACAAATTAAGAAATACCACTATGGCTTCATTTCAAGCCAAAAATGGGTTGGAAAATGCCGAGAAAGAGAGAATATAAAAATTATCGTTCCGTTTCGTTCCTACCTGACGCGAAATAGAAAATTCCAAAAAAATAGCAAAAAAATTCAAAAAGTTAAAAAATACCATTATGGCCTCATTTCAAGCCAAAATAGGTTGGAAAAGGATGAGAAAGAGAGAAAATAAAAATTATCATTACGTTTCGTTCCTACCCGAAGCGTAATTGAAAATTCCAACAAAATAGCAAAAAAATTCAAAAAAATTAAAATATACCATTATGGCATTATTTCAAGCAAAAATTGGTTGGAAAATGCCGAGAAAGAGAGAATATAAAAATTATCGTTCCGTTCCGTTCCTACCCAACGCGAAATTGAAAATTCCAAAAAAATAGCAGAAAAATTCAAAAAAATGAAAATATACCATTATGCCTTCATTTCAAGCCAAAATAGGTTTGAAAAGGCCGAGAAAGAGAGAAAATAATAATTATCGTTCCGTTCCGTTCCTACCCTACGCGTAATAGAAAATTCCAAAAATTAAGAAATACCACTATGGCTTCATTTCAAGCCAAAAATGGGTTGGAAAATGCCGAGAAAGAGAGAATATAAAAATTATTGTTCCGTTCCGTTCCTACCCGACGCGAAATTGAAAATTCCAAAAAAATAGCAATAAATTTGATGAAATTAAAATATACCATTAGGGCTTCATTTCAAGCCAAAATAGGTTGGAAAATGCTGAGAAAGAGAAAAAATAAAAATTATCGGTCCGTTCCGTTCCTGCACGACGCGTAATAGAAAATTCCAAAAAAATAGTAAAAAAATTAAAAAAATACCATTATGGCTTCCTTTCAAGCTAAAATAGGTTTGAAAAGGTCGAGAAAGAGAAAAAATAAGTATTATCGTTCCGTTCCGTTCCTACCCGACGTTAAATAGAAAATTCCAAAAAAATAGCAAAAAAATTCAAAATGTTAAAAAATACCATTATGGCCTCATTTCAAGCCAAAATAGGTTGGAAAATGATGAGAAAGAGAGAAAATAAAAATTATCATTACGTTTCGTTCCTACCCGAAGCGTAATTGAAAATTCCAACAAAATAGCAAAAAAATTCAAAAAAATTAAAATATACCATTATGGCATTATTTCAAGCAAAAATTGGTTGGAAAATGCCGAGAAAGAGAGAATATAAAAATTATCGTTCCGTTTCGTTCAAACCCGACGCGAAATAGAAAATTCCAAAAAAATAGCAAAAAAATTTAAAAAATGCCATTATGGCTTCATTTCAAGCCAAAATAGATTGGAAAAGGATGAGAAAGAGAGAAAATTATCATTACATTTCGTTCCTACCCGACGCGTAATTGAAAATTCCAAGAAAATAGCAAAAAAAATCAAAAAAATTAAAATATACCATTATGCCGTTATTTCAAGCCAAAATAGGTTTGAAAAAGCCGAGAAAGAGGGAAAATAACAATTATCGTTCCGTTCCGTTTCTACCCAACGCGAATTAGAAAATTCCAAAAAAATAGCGAAAAAATTCAAAAAAATTAAAATATACCATTATGCCTTCATTTGAAGCCAAAATAGGTTTGAAAAGGCCGAGAAAGAGAGAAAATAATAATTATCGTTCCGTTCCGTTCCTACCCAACGCGAAATAGAAAATTCGAAAAAAATAGCAAAAAAATTTAAAAAAATTAAAATATACCATTATGCCTTCCTTTCAAGCCAAAATAGGTTTGAAAATGCTGAGAGAGAGAGAAAATAATAATTATCGTTCCGTTCCGTTCCTACCCTCCGCGTAATAGAAAATTCCAAAAAAATAGCAAAAAAATTCAAAAAATTAAGAAATACCACTATGGCTTCATTTCAAGCCAAAAATAGGTTGGAAAATGCCGAGAAAGAGAGAATATAAAATGTATCGTTCCGTTTCGTTCCTACCTGACGCGAAATAGAAAATTCCAAAAAAATAGCAAAAAAATTCAAAAATTTTAAAAATGCCATTATGGCTTCATTTCAAGCCAAAATAGGTTGGAAAATGATGAGAAAGAGAGAAAATAAAAATTATCATTACGTTTCGTTCCTACCCGATGCGTAATTGAAAATTCCAACAAAATAGCAAAAAAATTCAAAAAAATTAAAATATACCATTATGCCTTCATTTCAAGCCAAAATAGGTTTGAAAAGGCCGAGAAAGAGAGAAAATAATAATTATCGTTCCGTTCCGTTCCTACCCAACGCGAAATTGAAAATTCCAAAAAAATAGCAAAAAAATTCAAAAAAATTAAAATATACCATTATGCCTTCATTTCAAGCCAAAATAGGTTTGAAAATGCCGAGAAAGAGAGAAAATAATAATTATCGTTCCGTTCCGTTCCTACCCAACGCGAAATGGAAAATTCCAAAAAAATAGCAGAAAAATTCAAAAAAATGAAAATATACCATTATGCCTTCATTTCAAGCCAAAATAGGTTTGAAAAGGCCGAGAAAGAGAGAAAATAATAATTATCGTTCCGTTCCGTTCCTACCCTACGCGAAACGGAAAATTCCAAAAAAATAGCAGAAAAATTCAAAAAAATTAAAATATACCATTATGCCTTCATTTCTAGCCAAAATAGGTTTGAAAAGGCCGAGAAAGAGAGAAAATAATAATTATCGTTCCGTTCCGTTCCTACCCTACGCGTAATAGAAAATTCCACAAATTAAGAAATACCACTATGGCTTCATTTCAAGCCAAAAATGGGTTGGAAAATGCCGAGAAAGAGAGAATATGAAAATTATAGTTCCGTTTCGTTCCTACCTGACGCGAAATAGAAAATTCCACAAAAATAGCAAAAAAATTCAAAAAGTTAAAAAATACCATTATGGCCTCATTTCAAGCCAAAATAGGTTGGAAAAGGATGAGAAAGAGAGAAAATAAAAATTATCATTACGTTTCGTTCCTACCCGAAGCGTAATTGAAAATTCCAACAAAATAGCAAAAAAATTCAAAAAAATTAAAATATACCATTATGGCATTATTTCAAGCAAAAATTGGTTGGAAAATGCCGAGAAAGAGAGAATATAAAAATTATCGTTCCGTTTCGTTCAAACTCGACGCGAAATAGAAAATTCCAAAAAAATAGCAAAAAAATTTAAAAAATACCATTATGGCTTCATTTCAAGCCAAAATAGATTGGAAAAGGATGAGAAAGAGAGAAAATTATCATTACGTTTCGTTCCTACCCGACGCGTAATTGAAAATTCCAAGAAAATAGCAAAAAAAATCAAAAAAATTAAAATATACCATTATGCCGTTATTTCAAGCCAAAATAGGTTTGAAAAGGCCGAGAAAGAGAGAAAATAATAATTATCGTTCCGTTCCGTTTCTACCCAACGCGAATTAGAAAATTCCAAAAAAATAGCGAAAAAATTCAAAAAAATTAAAATATACCATTATGCCTTCATTTGAAGCCAAAATAGGTTTGAAAAGGCCGAGAAAGGGAGAAAATAATAATTATCGTTCCGTTCCGTTCCTACCCAACGCGAAATAGAAAATTCGAAAAAAATAGCAAAAAAATTCAAAAAAATTAAAATATACCATTATGCCTTCCTTTCAAGCCAAAATAGGTTTGAAAATGCTGAGAGAGAGAGAAAATAATAATTATCGTTCCGTTCCGTTCCTACCTTCCGCGTAATAGAAAATTCCAAAAAAATAGCAAAAAAATTCAAAAAATTAAGAAATACCACTATGGCTTCATTTCAAGCCAAAAATAGGTTGGAAAATGCCGAGAAAGAGAGAATATAAAATGTATCGTTCCGTTTCGTTCCTACCTGAGGCGAAATAGAAAATTCCAAAAAAATAGCAAAAAAATTCAAAAATTTTAAAAATGCCATTATGGCTTCATTTCAAGCCAAAATAGGTTGGAAAAGGATGAGAAAGAGAGAAAATAAAAATTATCATTACGTTTCTTTCCTACCCGATGCGTAATTGAAAATTCCAACAAAATAGCAAAAAAATTCAAAAAAATTAAAATATACCATTATGCCTTCATTTCAAGCCAAAATAGGTTTGAAAAGGCCGAGAAAGAGAGAAAATAATAATTATCGTTCCGTTCCGTTCCTACCCAACGCGAAACGGAAAATTCCAAAAAAATAGCAGAAAAATTCAAAAAAATGAAAATATATCATTATGCCTTCATTTCAAGCCAAAATAGGTTTGAAAAGGCCGAGAAAGAGAGAAAATAATAATTATCGTTCCGTTCCGTTCCTACCCTACGCGAAACGGAAAATTCCAAAAAAATAGCAGAAAAATTCAAAAAAATTAAAATATACCATTATGCCTTAATTTCTAGCCAAAATAGGTTTGAAAAGGCCGAGAAAGAGAGAAAATAATAATTATCGTTCCGTTCCGTTCCTACCCTACGCGTAATAGAAAATTCCACAAATTAAGAAATACCACTATGGCTTCATTTCAAGCCAAAAATGGGTTGGAAAATGCCGAGAAAGAGAGAATATAAAAATTATCGTTCCGTTTCGTTCCTACCTGACGCGAAATAGAAAATTCCAAAAAAATAGCAAAAAAATTCAAAAAGTTAAAAAATACCATTATGGCCTCATTTCAAGCCAAAATAGGTTGGAAAAGGATGAGAAAGAGAGAAAATAAAAATTATCATTACGTTTCGTTCCTACCCGAAGCGTAATTGAAAATTCCAACAAAATAGCAAAAAAATTCAAAAAAATTAAAATATACCATTATGGCATTATTTCAAGCAAAAATTGGTTGGAAAATGCCGAGAAAGAGAGAATATAAAAATTATCGTTCCGTTTCGTTCAAACTCGACGCGAAATAGAAAATTCCAAAAAAACAGCAAAAAAATTTAAAAAATACCATTATGGCTTCATTTCAAGCCAAAATAGATTGGAAAAGGATGAGAAAGAGAGAAAATTATCATTACGTTTCGTTCCTACCCGAGGCGTAATTGAAAATTCCATGAAAATAGCAAAAAAAATCAAAAAAATTAAAATATACCATTATGCCGTTATTTCAAGCCAAAATAGGTTTGAAAAGGCCGAGAAAGAGAGAAAATAATAATTATCGTTCCGTTCCGTTTCTACCCAACGCGAATTAGAAAATTCCAAAAAAATAGCGAAAAAATTCAAAAAAATTAAAATATACCATTATGCCTTCATTTGAAGCCAAAATAGGTTTGAAAAGGCCGAGAAAGAGAGAAAATAATAATTATCGTTCCGTTCCGTTCCTACCCAACGCGAAATAGAAAATTCGAAAAAAATAGCAAAAAAATTCAAAAAAATTAAAATATACCATTATGCCTTCCTTTCAGGCCAAAATAGGTTTGAAAATGCTGAGAGAGAGAGAAAATAATAATTATCGTTCCGTTCCGTTCCTACCATCCGCGTAATAGAAAATTCCAAAAAAACAGCAAAAAAATTCAAAAAATTAAGAAATACCACTATGGCTTCATTTCAAGCCAAAAATAGGTTGGAAAATGCCGAGAAAGAGAGAATATAAAATGTATCGTTCCGTTTCGTTCCTACCTGAGGCGAAATAGAAAATTCCAAAAAAATAGCAAAAAAATTCAAAAATTTTAAAAATGCCATTATGGCTTCATTTCAAGCCAAAATAGGTTGGAAAAGGATGAGAAAGAGAGAAAATAAAAATTATCATTACGTTTCGTTCCTACCCGATGCGTAATTGAAAATTCCAACAAAATAGCAAAAAAATTCAAAAAAATTAAAATATACCATTATGCCTTCATTTCAAGCCAAAATAGGTTTGAAAAGGCCGAGAAAGAGAGAAAATAATAATTATCGTTCCGTTCCGTTCCTACCCAACGCGAAATGGAAAATTCCAAAAAAATAGCAGAAAAATTCAAAAAAATTAAAATATACCATTATGCCTTCATATGAAGCCAAAATAGGTTTGAAAAGGCCGAGAAAGAGAGAAAATAATAATTATCGTTCCGTTCCGTTCCTACCCTACGCGTAATAGAAAATTCCAAAAATTAAGAAATACCACTATGGCTTCATTTCAAGCCAAAAATGCGTTGGAAAATGCCGAGAAAGAGAGAATATAAAAATTATCGTTCCGTTTCGTTCTTACCTGACGCGAAATAAAAAATTCCAAAAAAATAGCAAAAAAATTCAAAAATTTTAAAAATGCCATTATGGCTTCATTTCAAGCCAAAATAGGTTGGAAAAGGATGAGAAAGAAAGAAAATAAAAATTATCATTACGTTTCGTTCCTACCCGACGCGCAATTGAAAATTCCAACAAAATTGCAAAAAAATTCAAAAAAATTAAAATATACCATTATGCCTTCATTTCAAGCCAAAATAGGTTTGAAAAGGCCGAGAAAGAGAGAAAATAATAATTATCGTTCCATTCTGTTCCTACCCAACGCGAAATGGAAAATTCCAAAAAAATAGCAGAAAAATTCAAAAAAATTAAAATATACCATTATGCCTTCATTTCAAGCCAAAATAGGTTTGAAAAGGCCGAGAAAGAGAGAAAATAATATTTATCGTTCCGTTCCGTTCCTACCCAACGCGAAATTGAAAATTCAAAAAAAATAGCAGAAAAATTCAAAAAAATGAAAATATACCATTATGCCTTCATTTCAAGCCAAAATAGGTTTGAAAAGGCCGAGAAAGAGAGAAAATAATAATTATCGTTCCGTTCCGTTCCTACCCAACGCGAAACGGAAAATTCCAAAAAAATAGCAGAAAAATTCAAAAAATGAAAATATATCATTATGCCTTCATTTCAAGCCAAAATAGGTTTGAAAAGGCCGAGAAAGAGAGAAAATAATATTTATCGTTCCGTTCCGTTCCTACCCAACGCGAAATTGAAAATTCAAAAAAAATAGCAGAAAAATTCAAAAAAATGAAAATATACCATTATGCCTTCATTTCAAGCCAAAATAGGTTTGAAAAGGCCGAGAAAGAGAGAAAATAATAATTATCGTTCCGTTCCGTTCCTACCCTACGCGTAATAGAAAATTCCAAAAATTAAGAAATACCACTATGGCTTCATTTCAAACAAAAAATGGGTTGGAAAATGCCGAGAAAGAGAGAATATAAAAATTATCGTTCCGTTCCGTTCCTACCCGACGCGAAATTGAAAATTCCAAAAAAATAGCAATAAATTTGATGAAATTAAAATATACCATTAGGGCTTCATTTCAAGCCAAAATAGGTTGGAAAATGCTGAGAAAGAGAAAAAATAAAAATTATCGGTCCGTTCCGTTCCTGCACGACGCGTAATAGAAAATTCCAAAAAAATAGTAAAAAAATTAAAAAAATTAAAAAATACCATTATGGCTTCCTTTCAAGCTAAAATAGGTTTGAAAAGGTCGAGAAAGAGAAAAAATAAGTATTATCGTTCCGTTCCGTTCCTACCCGACGTTAAATAGAAAATTCCAAAAAAATAGCAAAAAAATTCAAAAAGTTAAAAAATACCATTATGGACTCATTTCAAGCCAAAATAGGTTGGAAAATGATGAGAAAGAGAGAAAATAAAAATTATCATTACGTTTCGTTCCTACCCGACGCGTAATTGAAAATTCCAAGAAAATAGCAAAAAAAATCAAAAAAATTAAAATATACCATTATGCCGCTATTTCAAGCCAAAATAGGTTTGAAAAGGCCGAGAAAGAGAGAAAATAATAATTATCGTTCCGTTCCGTTCCTACCCAACGCGAAATAGAAAATTCGAAAAAAATAGCAAAAAAATTCAAAAAAATTAAAATATACCATTATGCCTTCCTTTCAAGCCAAAATAGGTTTGAAAATGCTGAGAGAGAGAGAAAATAATAATTATCGTTCCGTTCCGTTCCTACCCTCCGCGTAATAGAAAATTCCAAAAAAATAGCAAAAAAATTCAAAAAATTAAGAAATACCACTATGGCTTCATTTCAAGCCAAAAATAGGTTGGAAAATGCCGAGAAAGAGAGAATATAAAATGTATCGTTCCGTTTCGTTCCTACTTGACGCGAAATAGAAAATTCCTAAAAAATAGCAAAAAAATTCAAAAATTTTAAAAATGCCATTATGGCTTCATTTCAAGCCAAAATAGGTTGGAAAAGGATGAGAAAGAGAGAAAATAAAAATTATCATTACGTTTCGTTCCTACCCGATGCGTAATTGAAAATTCCAACAAAATAGCAAAAAAATTCAAAAAAATTAAAATATACCATTATGGCATTATTTCAAGCAAATATTGGTTGGAAAATGCCGAGAAAGAGAGAATATAAAAATTATCGTTCCGTTTCGTTCAAACTCGACGCGAAATAGAAAATTCCAAAAAAACAGCAAAAAAATTTAAAAAATACCATTATGGCTTCATTTCAAGCCAAAATAGATTGGAAAAGGATGAGAAAGAGAGAAAATTATCATTACGTTTCGTTCCTACCCGACGCGTAATTGAAAATTCCAAGAAAATAGCAAAAAAAATCAAAAAAATTAAAATATACCATTATGCCGTTATTTCAAGCCAAAATAGGTTTGAAAAGGCCGAGAAAGAGAGAAAATAATAATTATCGTTCCGTTCCGTTTCTACCCAACGCGAATTAGAAAATTCCAAAAAAATAGCGAAAAAATTCAAAAAAATTAAAATATACCATTATGCCTTCATTTGAAGCCAAAATAGGTTTGAAAAGGCCGAGAAAGAGAGAAAATAATAATTATCGTTCCGTTCCGTTCCTACCCAACGCGAAATAGAAAATTCGAAAAAAATAGCAAAAAAATTCAAAAAAATTAAAATATACCATTATGCCTTCCTTTCAGGCCAAAATAGGTTTGAAAATGCTGAGAGAGAGAGAAAATAATAATTATCGTTCCGTTCCGTTCCTACCATCCGCGTAATAGAAAATTCCAAAAAAATAGCAAAAAAATTCAAAAAATTAAGAAATACCACTATGGCTTCATTTCAAGCCAAAAATAGGTTGGAAAATGCCGAGAAAGAGAGAATATAAAATGTATCGTTCCGTTTCGTTCCTACCTGAGGCGAAATAGAAAATTCCAAAAAAATAGCAAAAAAATTCAAAAATTTTAAAAATGCCATTATGGCTTCATTTCAAGCCAAAATAGGTTGGAAAAGGATGAGAAAGAGAGAAAATAAAAATTATCATTACGTTTCGTTCCTACCCGATGCGTAATTGAAAATTCCAACAAAATAGCAAAAAAATTCAAAAAAATTAAAATATACCATTATGCCTTCATTTCAAGCCAAAATAGGTTTGAAAAGGCCGAGAAAGAGAGAAAATAATAATTATCGTTCCGTTCCGTTCCTACCCAACGCGAAATGGAAAATTCCAAAAAAATAGCAGAAAAATTCAAAAAAATTAAAATATACCATTATGCCTTCATATGAAGCCAAAATAGGTTTGAAAAGGCCGAGAAAGAGAGAAAATAATAATTATCGTTCCGTTCCGTTCCTACCCTACGCGTAATAGAAAATTCCAAAAATTAAGAAATACCACTATGGCTTCATTTCAAGCCAAAAATGCGTTGGAAAATGCCGAGAAAGAGAGAATATAAAAATTATCGTTCCGTTTCGTTCTTACCTGACGCGAAATAAAAAATTCCAAAAAAATAGCAAAAAAATTCAAAAATTTTAAAAATGCCATTATGGCTTCATTTCAAGCCAAAATAGGTTGGAAAAGGATGAGAAAGAAAGAAAATAAAAATTATCATTACGTTTCGTTCCTACCCGACGCGTAATTGAAAATTCCAACAAAATTGCAAAAAAATTCAAAAAAATTAAAATATACCATTATGCCTTCATTTCAAGCCAAAATAGGTTTGAAAAGGCCGAGAAAGAGATAAAATAATAATTATCGTTCCATTCTGTTCCTACCCAACGCGAAATGGAAAATTCCAAAAAAATAGCAGAAAAATTCAAAAAAATTAAAATATACCATTATGCCTTCATTTCAAGCCAAAATAGGTTTGAAAAGGCCGAGAAAGAGAGAAAATAATATTTATCGTTCCGTTCCGTTCCTACCCAACGCGAAATTGAAAATTCAAAAAAAATAGCAGAAAAATTCAAAAATATGAAAATATACCATTATGCCTTCATTTCAAGCCAAAATAGGTTTGAAAAGGCCGAGAAAGAGAGAAAATAATAATTATCGTTCCGTTCCGTTCCTACCCTACGCGTAATAGAAAATTCCAAAAATTAAGAAATACCACTATGGCTTCATTTCAAACAAAAAATGGGTTGGAAAATGCCGAGAAAGAGAGAATATAAAAATTATCGTTCCGTTCCGTTCCTACCCGACGCGAAATTGAAAATTCCAAAAAAATAGCAATAAATTTGATGAAATTAAAATATACCATTAGGGCTTCATTTCAAGCCAAAATAGGTTTGAAAATGCTGAGAGAGAGAGAAAATAATAATTATCGTTCCGTTCCGTTCCTACCCTCCGCGTAATAGAAAATTCCAAAAAAATAGCAAAAAAATTCAAAAAATTAAGAAATACCACTATGGCTTCATTTCAAGCCAAAAATAGGTTGGAAAATGCCGAGAAAGAGAGAATATAAAATGTATCGTTCCGTTTCGTTCCTACCTGACGCGAAATAGAAAATTCCAAAAAAATAGCAAAAAAATTCAAAAATTTTAAAAATGCCATTATGGCTTCATTTCAAGCCAAAATAGGTTGGAAAAGGATGAGAAAGAGAGAAAATAAAAATTATCATTACGTTTCGTTCCTACCCGATGCGTAATTGAAAATTCCAACAAAATAGCAAAAAAATTCAAAAAAATTAAAATATACCATTATGCCTTCATTTCAAGCCAAAATCGGTTTGAAAAGGCCGAGAAAGAGAGAAAATAATAATTATCATTCCGTTCCGTTCCTACCCAACGCGAAACGGAAAATTCCAAAAAAATAGCAGAAAAATTCAAAAAAATTAAAATATACCATTATGCCTTCATTTCAAGCCAAAATAGGTTTGAAAAGGCCGAGAAAGAGAGAAAATAATAATTATCGTTCCGTTCCGTTCCTACCCTACGCGTAATAGAAAATTCCAAAAATTAAGAAATACCACTATGGCTTCATTTCAAGCCAAAAATGGGTTGGAAAATGCCGAGAAAGAGAGAATATAAAAATTATCGTTCCGTTTCGTTCTTACCTGACGCGAAATAAAAAATTCCAAAAAAGTAGCAAAAAAATTCAAAAATTTTAAAAATGCCATTATGGCTTCATTTCAAGCCAAAATAGGTTGGAAAAGGATGAGAAAGAAAGAAAATAAAAATTATAATTACGTTTCGTTCCTACCCGACGCGTAATTGAAAATTCCAACAAAATTGCAAAAAAATTCAAAAAAATTAAAATATACCATAATGCCTTCATTTCAAGCCAAAATAGGTTTGAAAAGGCCGAGAAAGAGAGAAAATAATAATTATCGTTCCGTTCCGTTCCTACCCAACGCGAAATGGAAAATTCCAAAAAAATAGCAGAAAAATTCAAAAAAATGAAAATATACCATTATGCCTTCATTTCAAGCCAAAATAGGTTTGAAAAGGCCGAGAAAGAGAGAAAATAATAATTATCGTTCCGTTCCGTTCCAACCCATCGCGAAATTGAAAATTCCAAAAAAATAGCAGAAAAATTCAAAAAAATGAAAATATACCATTATGCCTTCATTTCAAGCCAAAATAGGTTTGAAAAGGCCGAGAAAGAGAGAAAATAATAATTATCGTTCCGTTCCGTTCCTACCCTACGCGTAATAGAAAATTCCAAAAATTAAGAAATACCACTATGGCTTCATTTCAAGCCAAAAATGTGTTGGAAAATGCCGAGAAAGAGAGAATATAAAAATTATCGTTCCGTTCCATTCCTACCCGACGCGAAATTGAAAATTCCAAAAAAATAGCAATAAATTTGATGAAATTAAAATATACCATTAGGGCTTCATTTCAAGCCAAAATAGGTTGGAAAATGCTGAGAAAGAGAAAAAATAAAAATTATCGGTCCGTTCCGTTCCTGCACGACGAGTAATAGAAAATTCCAAAAAATAGTAAAAAAATAAAAAAAATTAAAAAATACCATTATGGCTTCCTTTCAAGCTAAAATAGGTTTGAAAAGGTCGAGAAAGAGAAAAAATAAGTATTATCGTTCCGTTCCGTTCCTACCCGACGTTAAATAGAAAATTCCAAAAAAATAGCAAAAAAATTCAAAAAATTAAAAAATACCATTATGGCCTCATTTCAAGCCAAAATAGGTTGGAAAATGATGAGAAAGAGAGAAAATAAAAATTATCATTACGTTTCGTTCCTACCCGAAGCGTAATTGAAAATTCCAACAAAATAGCAAAAAATTCAAAAAAATTAAAATATACCATTATGGCATTATTTCAAGCAAAAATTGGTTGGAAAATGCCGAGAAAGAGAGAATATAAAAATTATCGTTCCGTTTCGTTCAAACCCGACGCGAAATAGAAAATTCCAAAAAAATAGCAAAAAAATTTAAAAAATGCCATTATGGCTTCATTTCAAGCCAAAATAGATTGGAAAAGGATGAGAAAGAGAGAAAATTATCATTACGTTTCGTTCCTACCTGACGCGTAATTGAAAATTCCAACAAAATAGCAAAAAAATTCAAAAAAATTAAAATATACCATTATGCCTTCCTTTCAAGCCAAAATAGGTTTGAAAATGCTGAGAGAGAGAGAAAATAATAATTATCGTTCCGTTCCGTTCCTACCCTCCGCGTAATAGAAAATTCCAAAAAAATAGCAAAAAAATTCAAAAAATTAAGAAATACCACTATGGCTTCATTTCAAGCCAAAAATAGGTTGGAAAATGCCGAGAAAGAGAGAATATAAAATGTATCGTTCCGTTTCGTTCCTACCTGAGGCGAAATAGAAAATTCCAAAAAAATAGCAAAAAAATTCAAAAATTTTAAAAATGCCATTATGGCTTCATTTCAAGCCAAAATAGGTTGGAAAAGGATGAGAAAGAGAGAAAATAAAAATTATCATTACGTTTCGTTCCTACCCGATGCGTAATTGAAAATTCCAACAAAATAGCAAAAAAATTCAAAAAAATTAAAATATACCATTATGCCTTCATTTCAAGCCAAAATAGGTTTGAAAAGGCCGAGAAAGAGAGAAAATAATAATTATCGTTCCGTTCCGTTCCTACCCAACGCGAAACGGAAAATTCCAAAAAAATAGCAGAAAAATTTAAAAAAATTAAAATATACCATTATGCCTTCATTTCAAGCCAAAATAGGTTTGAAAAGGCCGAGAAAGAGAGAAAATAATAATTATCGTTCCGTTCCGTTCCTACCCTACGCGTAATAGAAAATTCCAAAAAAATAGCAAAAAAATTCAAAAAAATTAAAATATACCATTATGCCTTCCTTTCAAGCCAAAATAGGTTTGAAAATGCTGAGAGAGAGAGAGAAAATAATAATTATCGTTCCCTTCCGTTCCTACCCTCCGCGTAATAGAAAATTCCAAAAAAATAGCAAAAAAATTCAAAAAATTAAGAAATACCACTATGGCTTCATTTCAAACCAAAAATAGGTTGGAAAATGCCGAGAAAGAGAGAATATAAAATGTATCGTTCCGTTTCGTTCCTACCTGACGCGAAATAGAAAATTCCAAAAACATAGCAAAAAAATTCAAAAATGCCATTATGGCTTCATTTCAAGCCAAAATAGGTTGGAAAAGGATGAGAAAGAGAGAAAATAAAAATTATCATTACGTTTCGTTCCTACCCGATGCGTAATTGAAAATTCCAACAAAATAGCAAAAAAATTCAAAAAAATTAAAATATACCATTATGCCTTCATTTCAAGCCAAAATAGGTTTGAAAAGGCCGAGAAAGAGAGAAAATAATAATTATCGTTCCGTTCCGTTCCTACCCAACGCGAAACGGAAAATTCCAAAAAAATAGCAGAAAAATTCAAAAAAATTAAAATATACCATTATGCCTTCATTTCAAGCCAAAATAGGTTTGAAAAGGCCGAGAAAGAGAGAAAATAATAATTATCGTTCCGTTCCGTTCCTACCCTACGCGTAATAGAAAATTCCAAAAATTAAGAAATACCACTATGGCTTCATTTCAAGCCAAAAATGGGTTGGAAAATGCCGAGAAAGAGAGAATATAAAAATTATCGTTCCGTTCCGTTCCTACCCGACGCGAAATTGAAAATTCCAAAAAAATAGCAATAAATTTGATGAAATTAAAATATACCATTAGGGCTTCATTTCAAGCCAAAATAGGTTGGAAAATGCTGAGAAAGAGAAAAAATAAAAATTATCGGTCCGTTCCGTTCCTGCACGACGCGTAATAGAAAATTCCAAAAAAATAGCAATAAATTTGATGAAATTAAAATATACCATTAGGGCTTCATTTCAAGCCAAAATAGGTTGGAAAATGCTGAGAAAGAGAAACAATAAAAATTATCGGTCCGTTCCGTTCCTGCACGACGCGTAATAGAAAATTCCAAAAAAATAGCAATAAATTTGATGAAATTAAAATATACCATTAGGGCTTCATTTCAAGCCAAAATAGGTTGGAAAATGCTGAGAAAGAGAAAAAATAAAAATTATCGGTCCGTTCCGTTCCTGCACGACGAGTAATAGAAAATTCCAAAAAAATAGTAAAAAAATAAAAAAAATTAAAAAATACCATTATGGCTTCCTTTCAAGCTAAAATAGGTTTGAAAAGGTCGAGAAAGAGAAAAAATAAGTATTATCGTTCCGTTCCGTTCCTACCCGACATTAAATAGAAAATTCCAAAAAAATAGCAAAAAAATTCAAAAAGTTAAAAAATACCATTATGGCCTCATTTCAAGCCAAAATAGGTTGGAAAATGATGAGAAAGAGAGAAAATAAAAATTATCATTACGTTTCGTTCCTACCCGAAGCGTAATTGAAAATTCCAACAAAATAGCAAAAAATTCAAAAAAATTAAAATATACCATTATGGCATTATTTCAAGCAAAAATTGGTTGGAAAATGCCGAGAAAGAGAGAATATAAAAATTATCGTTCCGTTTCGTTCAAACCCGACGCGAAATAGAAAATTCCAAAAAAATAGCAAAAAAATTTAAAAAATGCCATTATGGCTTCATTTCAAGCCAAAATAGATTGGAAAAGGATGAGAAAGAGAGAAAATTATCATTACGTTTCGTTCCTACCTGACGCGTAATTGAAAATTCCAACAAAATAGCAAAAAAATTCAAAAAAATTAAAATATACCATTATGCCTTCCTTTCAAGCCAAAATAGGTTTGAAAATGCTGAGAGAGAGAGAAAATAATAATTATCGTTCCGTTCCGTTCCTACCCTCCGCGTAATAGAAAATTCCAAAAAAATAGCAAAAAAATTCAAAAAATTAAGAAATACCACTATGGCTTCATTTCAAGCCAAAAATAGGTTGGAAAATGCCGAGAAAGAGAGAATATAAAATGTATCGTTCCGTTTCGTTCCTACCTGAGGCGAAATAGAAAATTCCAAAAAAATAGCAAAAAAATTCAAAAATTTTAAAAATGCCATTATGGCTTCATTTCAAGCCAAAATAGGTTGGAAAAGGATGAGAAAGAGAGAAAATAAAAATTATCATTACGTTTCGTTCCTACCCGATGCGTAATTGAAAATTCCAACAAAATAGCAAAAAAATTCAAAAAAATTAAAATATACCATTATGCCTTCATTTCAAGCCAAAATAGGTTTGAAAAGGCCGAGAAAGAGAGAAAATAATAATTATCGTTCCGTTCCGTTCCTACCCAACGCGAAACGGAAAATTCCAAAAAAATAGCAGAAAAATTTAAAAAAATTAAAATATACCATTATGCCTTCATTTCAAGCCAAAATAGGTTTGAAAAGGCCGAGAAAGAGAGAAAATAATAATTATCGTTCCGTTCCGTTCCTACCCTACGCGTAATAGAAAATTCCAAAAAAATAGCAAAAAAATTCAAAAAAATTAAAATATACCATTATGCCTTCCTTTCAAGCCAAAATAGGTTTGAAAATGCTGAGAGAGAGAGAGAAAATAATAATTATCGTTCCCTTCCGTTCCTACCCTCCGCGTAATAGAAAATTCCAAAAAAATAGCAAAAAAATTCAAAAAATTAAGAAATACCACTATGGCTTCATTTCAAACCAAAAATAGGTTGGAAAATGCCGAGAAAGAGAGAATATAAAATGTATCGTTCCGTTTCGTTCCTACCTGACGCGAAATAGAAAATTCCAAAAACATAGCAAAAAAATTCAAAAATGCCATTATGGCTTCATTTCAAGCCAAAATAGGTTGGAAAAGGATGAGAAAGAGAGAAAATAAAAATTATCATTACGTTTCGTTCCTACCCGATGCGTAATTGAAAATTCCAACAAAATAGCAAAAAAATTCAAAAAAATTAAAATATACCATTATGCCTTCATTTCAAGCCAAAATAGGTTTGAAAAGGCCGAGAAAGAGAGAAAATAATAATT
Source organism: Quercus wislizeni (assembly GCA_023055345.1). Taxonomy (NCBI): domain Eukaryota; kingdom Viridiplantae; phylum Streptophyta; class Magnoliopsida; order Fagales; family Fagaceae; genus Quercus; species Quercus wislizeni. The sequence goes on along the minus strand of JALGQJ010000019.1, from coordinate 5,745,683 downwards.
ATCGTTCCGTTCCGTTCCTACCCAACGCGAAACGGAAAATTCCAAAAAAATAGCAGAAAAATTCAAAAAAATTAAAATATACCATTATGCCTTCATTTCAAGCCAAAATAGGTTTGAAAAGGCCGAGAAAGAGAGAAAATAATAATTATCGTTCCGTTCCGTTCCTACCCTACGCGTAATAGAAAATTCCAAAAATTAAGAAATACCACTATGGCTTCATTTCAAGCCAAAAATGGGTTGGAAAATGCCGAGAAAGAGAGAATATAAAAATTATCGTTCCGTTCCGTTCCTACCCGACGCGAAATTGAAAATTCCAAAAAAATAGCAATAAATTTGATGAAATTAAAATATACCATTAGGGCTTCATTTCAAGCCAAAATAGGTTGGAAAATGCTGAGAAAGAGAAAAAATAAAAATTATCGGTCCGTTCCGTTCCTGCACGACGCGTAATAGAAAATTCCAAAAAAATAGCAATAAATTTGATGAAATTAAAATATACCATTAGGGCTTCATTTCAAGCCAAAATAGGTTGGAAAATGCTGAGAAAGAGAAACAATAAAAATTATCGGTCCGTTCCGTTCCTGCACGACGCGTAATAGAAAATTCCAAAAAAATAGCAAAAAAATTCAAAAATTTAAAAAATGCCATTATGACTTCATTTCAAGCCAAAATAGGTTGGAAAAGGATGAGAAAGAGAGAAAAAAAAAATTATCATTACGTTTCGTTCCTACCCGACGCGTAATTGAAAATTCCAACAAAATAGCAAAAAAAATCAAAAAAATGAAAATATACCATTATGCCTTCATTTCAAGCCAAAATAGGTTTGAAAAGGCCGAGAAAGAGAGAAAATAATAATTATCGTTCCGTTCCGTTCCTACCCGACGCGTAATTGAAAATTCCAACAAAATAGCAAAAAAATTCAAAAAAATTAAAATATACCATTATGCCTTCATTTCAAGCCAAAATAGGTTTGAAAAAGCCGAGAAAGAGAGAAAATAATAATTATCGTTCCGTTCCGTTCCTACCCAACGCGAAATAGAAAATTCCAAAAAAATAGCAAAAAAATTCAAAAAAATGAAAATATACCATTATGCCTTCATTTCAAGCCAAAATAGGTTTGAAAAGGCCGAGAAAGAGAGAAAATAATAATTATCGTTCCGTTCCGTTCCTACCCGACGCGTAATTGAAAATTCCAACAAAATAGCAAAAAAATTCAAAAAAATTAAAATATACCATTATGCCTTCATTTCAAGCCAAAATAGGTTTGAAAAAGCCGAGAAAGAGAGAAAATAATAATTATCGTTCCGTTCCGTTCCTACCCGACGCGTAATTGAAAATTCCAACAAAATAGCAAAAAAATTCAAAAAAATGAAAATATACCATTATGCCTTCATTTCAAGCCAAAATAGGTTTGAAAATGCCGAGAAAGAGAGAAAATAATAATTATCGTTCCGTTCCGTTCGTACCCTACGCGTAATAGAAAATTCCAAAAATTAAGAAATACCACTATGGCTTCATTTCAAGCCAAAAATGGGTTGGAAAATGCCGAGAAAGAGAGAATATAAAAAGTATCGTTCCGTTTCGTTCCTACCCGACGCGAAATAGAAAATTCCAAAAAAATAGCAAAAAAATTCAAAAATTTAAAAAATGCCATTATGACTTCATTTCAAGCCAAAATAGGTTGGAAAAGGATGAGAAAGAGAGAAAATAAAAATTATCATTACGTTTCGTTCCTACCCGACGCGTAATTGAAAATTCCAACAAAATAGCAAAAAAAATCAAAAAAATGAAAATATACCATTATGCCTTCATTTCAAGCCAAAATAGGTTTGAAAAGGCCGAGAAAGAGAGAAAATAATAATTATCGTTCCGTTCCGTTCCTACCCAACGCGAAATAGAAAATTCGAAAAAAATAGCAAAAAAATTCAAAAAAAATAAAATATACCATTATGCTTTCATTTCAAGCCAAAATAGGTTTGAAAATGCCGAGAGAGAGAGAGAAAATAATAATTATCGTTCCGTTCCGTTCCTACCCGACGCGAAATTGAAAATTCCAAAAAAATAGCAAAAAAATTCAAAAATTTAAAAAATGCCATTATGACTTCATTTCAAGCCAAAATAGGTTGGAAAAGGATGAGAAAGAGAGAAAATAAAAATTATCATTACGTTTCGTTCTTACCCGACGCGTAATTGAAAATTCCAACAAAATAGCAAAAAAAATCAAAAAAATGAAAATTTACCTTTATGCCTTCATTTCAAGCCAAAATAGGATTGAAAAGGCCGAGAAAGAGAGAAAATAATAATTATCGTTCCGTTCCGTTCCTACCCTACGCGAAATTGAAAATTCCAAAAAAATAGCAATAAATTTGAAGAAATTAAAATATACCATAAGGGCTTCATTTCAACTCAAAATAGGTTGGAAAATGCTAAGAAAGAGAAAATATAAAAATTATCGGTCCGTTCCGTTCCTTCCCGACGCGAAATTGAAAATTCCAAAAAAATAGCAATAAATTTGAAGAAATTAAAATATACCATTAGGGCTTCATTTCAAGCCAAAATAGGTTGGAAAATGCTGAGAAAGAGAAAAAATAAAAATTATCGGTCCGTTCCGTTCCTACACGACGCGTAATAGAAAATTCCAAAAAAATTCAAAAATTTAAAAAATGCCATTATGACTTCATTTCAAGCCAAAATAGGTTGGAAAAGGATGAGAAAGAGAGAAAATAAAAATTATCGTTACGTTTCGTTCCTACCCGACGCGTAATTGAAAATTCCAACAAAATAGCAAAAAAAATCAAAAAAATGAAAATATACCATTATGCCTTCATTTCAAGCCAATATAGGTTTGAAAAGGCCGAGAAAGAGAGAAAATAATAATTATTGTTCTGTTCCGTTCCTACCCTACCCGTAATAGAAAATTCCAAAAATTAAGAAATACCACTATGGCTTCATTTCAAGCCAAAAATGGGTTGGAAAATGCCGAGAAAGAGAGAATATAAAAATTATCGTTCCGTTCCGTTCCTACCCGACGCGAAATTGAAAATTCCAAAAAAATAGCAATAAATTTGATGAAATTAAAATATACCATTAGGGCTTCATTTCAAGCCAAAATAGGTTGGAAAATGCTGAGAAAGAGAAAAAATAAAAATTATCGGTCCGTTCCGTTCCTGCACGACGCGTAATAGAAAATTCCAAAAAAATAGCAATAAATTTGATGAAATTAAAATATACCATTAGGGCTTCATTTCAAGCCAAAATAGGTTGGAAAATGCTGAGAAAGAGAAACAATAAAAATTATCGGTCCGTTCCGTTCCTGCACGACGCGTAATAGAAAATTCCAAAAAAATAGTAAAAAAATTAAAAATACCATTATGGCTTCCTTTCAAGCTAAAATAGGTTTGAAAAGGTCGAGAAAGAGAAAAAATAAGTATTATCGTTCCGTTCCGTTCCTACCCGACGTTAAATAGAAAATTCCAAAAAAATAGCAAAAAAATTCAAAATGTTAAAAAATACCATTATGGCCTCATTTCAAGCCAAAATAGGTTGGAAAATGATGAGAAAGAGAGAAAATAAAAATTATCATTACGTTTCGTTCCTACCCGAAGCGTAATTGAAAATTCCAACAAAATAGCAAAAAAATTCAAAAAAATTAAAATATACCATTATGGCATTATTTCAAGCAAAAATTGGTTGGAAAATGCCGAGAAAGAGAGAATATAAAAATTATCGTTCCGTTTCGTTCAAACCCGACGCGAAATAGAAAATTCCAAAAAAATAGCAAAAAAATTTAAAAAATGCCATTATGGCTTCATTTCAAGCCAAAATAGATTGGAAAAGGATGAGAAAGAGAGAAAATTATCATTACGTTTCGTTCCTACCCGACGCGTAATTGAAAATTCCAACAAAATAGCAAAAAAATTCAAAAAAATTAAAATATACCATTATGCCTTCATTTCAAGCCAAAATAGGTTTGAAAAGGCCGAGAAAGAGAGAAAATAATAATTATCGTTCCGTTCCGTTCCTACCCAACGCGAAATAGAAAATTCCAAAAAAATAGCAAAAAAATTCAAAAAAAATCAAAAAATACCATTATGCCTTCATTTCAAGCCAAAATAGGTTTGAAAAGGCCGAGAAAGAGAGAAAATAATAATTATCGTTCCGTTCCGTTCCTACCCAACGCGAAATAGAAAATTCCAAAAAAATAGCAAAAAAATTCAAAAAAAATCAAAAAATACCATTATGCCTTCATTTCAAGCCAAAATAGGTTTGAAAAGGCCGAGAAAGAGAGAAAATAATAATTATCGTTCCGTTCCGTTCCTACCCGACGCGTAATTGAAAATTCCAACAAAATAGCAAAAAAATTCAAAAAAATTAAAATATACCATTATGCCTTCATTTCAAGCCAAAATAGGTTTGAAAAAGCCGAGAAAGAGAGAAAATAATAATTATCGTTCCGTTCCGTTCCTACCCAACGCGAAATAGAAAATTCCAAAAAAATAGCAAAAAAATTCAAAAAAAAATCAAAAAATACCATTATGCCTTCATTTCACGCCAAAATAGGTTTGAAAATGCCGAGAAAGAGAGAAAATAATAATTATCGTTCCGTTCCGTTCGTACCCTACGCGTAATAGAAAATTCCAAAAATTAAGAAATTACCACTATGGCTTCATTTCAAGCCAAAAATGGGTTGGAAAATGCCGAGAAAGAGAGAATATAAAAAGTATCGTTCCGTTTCGTTCCTACCGACGCGAAATAGAAAATTCCAAAAAAATAGCAAAAAAATTCAAAAATTTAAAAAATGCCATTATGACTTCATTTGAAGCCAAAATAGGTTGGAAATGGATGAGAAAGAGAGAAAATAAAAATTATCATTACGTTTCGTTCCTACCCGACGCGTAATTGAAAATTCCAACAAAATAGCAAAAAAAATCAAAAAAAATGAAAATATACCATTATGCCTTCATTTCAAGCCAAAATAGGTTTGAAAAGGCCGAGAAAGAGAGAAAATAATAATTATCGTTCCGTTCCGTTCCTACCCAACGCGAAATAGAAAATTCGAAAAAAATAGCAAAAAAATTCAAAAAAAATAAAATATACCATTATGCTTTCATTTCAAGCCAAAATAGGTTTGAAAATGCCGAGAGAGAGAGAGAAAATAATAATTATCGTTCCGTTCCGTTCCTACCCGACGCGAAATTGAAAATTCCAAAAAAATAGCAAAAAAATTCAAAAATTTAAAAAAGGCCATTATGACTTCATTTCAAGCCAAAATAGGTTGGAAAAGGATGAGAAAGAGAGAAAATAAAAATTATCATTACGTTTCGTTCTTACCCGACGCGTAATTGAAAATTCCAACAAAATAGCAAAAAAAATCAAAAAAATGAAAATTTACCTTTATGCCTTCATTTCAAGCCAAAATAGGATTGAAAAGGCCGAGAAAGAGAGAAAATAATAATTATCGTTCCGTTCCGTTCCTACCCTACGCGAAATTGAAAATTCCAAAAAAATAGCAATAAATTTGAAGAAATTAAAATATACCATAAGGGCTTCATTTCAACTCAAAATAGGTTGGAAAATGCTAAGAAAGAGAAAAATATAAAAATTATCGGTCCGTTCCGTTCCTTCCCGACGCGAAATTGAAAATTCCAAAAAAATAGCAATAAATTTGAAGAAATTAAAATATACCATTAGGGCTTCATTTCAAGCCAAAATAGGTTGGAAAATGCTGAGAAAGAGAAAAAATAAAAATTATCGGTCCGTTCCGTTCCTACACGACGCGTAATAGAAAATTCCAAAAAAATTCAAAAATTTAAAAAATGCCATTATGACTTCATTTCAAGCCAAAATAGGTTGGAAAAGGATGAGAAAGAGAGAAAATAAAAATTATCGTTACGTTTCGTTCCTACCCGACGCGTAATTGAAAATTCAACAAAATAGCAAAAAAAATCAAAAAAATGAAAAATATACCATTATGCCTTCATTTCAAGCCAATATAGGTTTGAAAAGGCCGAGAAAGAGAGAAAATAATAATTATTGTTCTGTTCCGTTCCTACCCTACCCGTAATAGAAAATTCCAAAAATTAAGAAATACCACTATGGCTTCATTTCAAGCCAAAAATGGGTTGGGAAAATGCCGAGAAAGAGAGAATATAAAAATTATCGTTCCGTTCGTTCCTACCCGACGCGAAATTGAAAATTCCAAAAAATAGCAATAAATTTGATGAAATTAAAATATACCATTAGGGCTTCATTTCAAGCCAAAATAGGTTGGAAAATGCTGAGAAAGAGAAAAAATAAAAATTATCGGTCCGTTCCGTTCCTGCACGACGCGTAATAGAAAATTCCAAAAAAATAGCAATAAATTTGATGAAATTAAAATATACCATTAGGCTTCATTTCAAGCCAAAATAGGTTGGAAAATGCTGAGAAAGAGAAACAATAAAAATTATCGGTCCGTTCCGTTCCTGCACGACGCGTAATAGAAAATTCCAAAAAAATAGTAAAAAATTAAAAATACCATTATGGCTTCCTTTCAAGCTAAAATAGGTTTGAAAAGGTCGAGAAAGAGAAAAAATAAGTATTATCGTTCCGTTCCGTTCCTACCCGACGTTAAATAGAAAATTCCAAAAAAATAGCAAAAAAATTCAAAATGTTAAAAAATACCATTATGGCCTCATTTCAAGCCAAAATAGGTTGGAAAATGATGAGAAAGAGAGAAAATAAAAATTATCATTACGTTTCGTTCCTACCCGAAGCGTAATTGAAAATTCCAACAAAATAGCAAAAAAATTCAAAAAAATTAAAATATACCATTATGGCATTATTTCAGCAAAATTGGTTGGAAAATGCCGAGAAAGAGAGAATATAAAAATTATCGTTCCGTTTCGTTCAAACCCGACGCGAAATAGAAAATTCCAAAAAAATAGCAAAAAAATTTAAAAAATGCCATTATGGCTTCATTTCAAGCCAAAATAGATTGGAAAAGGATGAGAAAGAGAGAAAATTATCATTACGTTCGTTCCTACCCGACGCGTAATTGAAAATTCCAACAAAATAGCAAAAAAATTCAAAAAAATTAAAATATACCATTATGCCTTCATTTCAAGCCAAAATAGGTTTGAAAAGGCCGAGAAAGAGAGAAAATAATAATTATCGTTCCGTTCCGTTCCTACCCAACGCGAAATAGAAAATTCCAAAAAATAGCAAAAAAATTCAAAAAAAAATCAAAAAATACCATTATGCCTTCATTTCAAGCCAAAATAGGTTTGAAAATGCCGAGAAAGAGAGAAAATAATAATTATCGTTCCGTTCCGTTCGTACCCTACCGCGTAATAGAAAATTCCAAAAATTAAGAAATACCACTATGGCTTCATTTCAAGCCAAAAATGGGTTGGAAATGCCGAGAAAGAGAGAATATAAAAAGTATCGTTCCGTTTCGTTCCTACCCGACGCGAAATAGAAAATTCCAAAAAAATAGCAAAAAAATTCAAAAATTTAAAAAATGCCATTATGAATTCATTTCAAGCCAAAATAGGTTGGAAAAGGATGAGAAAGAGAGAAAATAAAAATTATCATTACGTTTCGTTCCTACCCGACGCGTAATGAAAATTCCAACAAAATAGCAAAAAAAAATCAAAAAAAATGAAAATATACCATTATGCCTTCATTTCAAGCCAAAATAGGTTTGAAAAGGCCGAGAAAGAGAGAAAATAATAATTATCGTTCCGTTCCGTTCCTACCCAACGCGAATAGAAAATTCGAAAAAAATAGCAAAAAAATTCAAAAAAATAAAATATACCATTATGCTTTCATTCAAGCCAAAATAGGTTTGAAAATGCCGAGAGAGAGAGAGAAAATAATAATTATCGTTCCGTTCCGTTCCTACCCGACGCGAAATTGAAAATTCCAAAAAATAGCAAAAAAATTCAAAAATTTAAAAAAATGCCATTATGACTTCATTTCAAGCCAAAATAGGTTGGAAAAGGATGAGAAAGAGAGAAAATAAAAATTATCATTACGTTTCGTTCTTACCCGAGGCGTAATTGAAAATTCCAACAAAATAGCAAAAAAAATCAAAAAAATGAAAATTTACCTTTATGCCTTCATTTCAAGCTAAAATCAGGATTGAAAAGGCCCGAGAAAGAGAGAAAATAATAATTATCGTTCCGTTCCGTTCTACCCTACGCGAAATTGAAAATTCCAAAAAAATAGCAATAAATTTGAAGAAATTAAAATATACCATAAGGGCTTCATTTCAAGCCAAAATAGGTTGGAAAATGCTAAGAAAGAGAAAATATAAAAATTATCGGTCCGTTCCGTTCCTTCCCGACGCGAAATTGAAAATTCCAAAAAAATAGCAATAAATTTGAAGAAATTAAAATATACCATTAGGGCTTCATTTCAAGCCAAAATAGGTTGGAAAAATGCTGAGAAAGAGAAAAATAAAAATTATCGGTCCGTTCCGTTCCTACACGACGCGTAATAGAAAATTCCAAAAAAAATTCAAAAATTTAAAAATGCCATTATGACTTCATTTCAAGCCAAAATAGGTTGGAAAAGGATGAGAAAGAGAGAAAATAAAAATTATCGTTACGTTTCGTTCCATACCCGACGCGTAATTGAAAATTCCACAAAAATAGCAAAAAAATCAAAAAAATGAAAATATACCATTATGCCTTCATTTCAAGCCAATATAGGTTTGAAAAGGCCGAGAAAGAGAGAAAATAATAATTATCGTTCCGTTCCGTTCCTACCCCAACGCGAAATAGAAAATTCCAAAAAAATAGCAAAAAAATTCAAAAAAAATCAAAAAATACCATTATGCCTTCATTTCAAGCCAAAATAGGTTTGAAAAATGCCGAGAAAGAGAGAAAATAATAATTATCGTTCCGTTCCGTTCGTACCCCTACGCGTAATAGAAAATTCCAAAAATTAAGAAATACCACTATGGCTTCATTTCAAGCCAAAAATGGGTTGGAAAATGCCGAGAAAGAGGGAATATAAAAAGTATCGTTCCGTTTCGTTCCTACCCGACGCGAAATAGAAAATTCCAAAAAAATAGCAAAAAAATTCAAAAATTTAGAAAATGCCATTATGGCTTCATTTCAAGCCAAAATAGGTTGGAAAAGGATGAGAAAGAAAGAAAATAAAAATTATCATTACGTTTCGTTCCTACCCGACGCGTAATTGAAAATTCCAACAAAATTGCAAAAAAATTCAAAAAAATTAAAATATACCATTATGCCTTCATTTCAAGCCAAAATAGGTTTGAAAAGGCCGAGAAAGAGAGAAAATAATAATTATCGTTCCGTTCCGTTCCTACCCAACGCGAAATAGAAAATTCCAAAAAAATAGCAAAAAATTTCAGAAAAAATCAAAAAATACCATTATGCCTTCATTTCAAGCCAAAATAGGTTTGAAAATGCCGAGAAAGAGAGAAAATAATAATTATCGTTCCGTTCCGTTCGTACCCTACGCGTAATAGAAAATTCCAAAAATTAAGAAATACCACTATGGCTTCATTTCAAGCCAAAAATGGGTTGGAAAATGCCGAGAAAGAGAGAATATAAAAAGTATCGTTCCGTTTCGTTCCTACCCGACGCGAAATAGAAAATTCCAAAAAAATAGCAAAAAAATTTAAAAAATGCCATTATGGCTTCATTTCAAGCCAAAATAGATTGGAAAAGGATGAGAAAGAGAGAAAATTATCATTACGTTTCGTTCCTACTCGACGCGTAATTGAAAATTCCAACAAAATAGCAAAAAAAATTCAAAAAAAATCAAAAAATACCATTATGCCTTCATTTCAAGCCAAAATAGGTTTGAAAATGCCGAGAAAGAGAGAAAATAATAATTATCGTTCCGTTCCGTTCGTACCCTACGCGTAATAGAAAATTCCAAAAATTAAGAAATACCACTATGGCTTCATTTCAAGCCAAAAATGGGTTGGAAAATGCCGAGAAAGAGAGAATATAAAAAGTATCGTTCCGTTTCGTTCCTACCCGACGCGAAATAGAAAATTCCAAAAAAACAGCAAAAAAATTCAAAAATTTAGAAAATGCCATTATGGCTTCATTTCAAGCCAAAATAGGTTGGAAAAGGATGAGAAAGAAAGAAAATAAAAATTATCATTACGTTTCGTTCCTACCCGACGCGTAATTGAAAATTCCAACAAAATCCAAAAAAATTCAAAAAAAATCAAAAAATACCATTATGCCTTCATTTCAAGCCAATATAGGTTTGAAAAGGGCCGAGAAAGAGAGAAAATAATAATTATCGTTCCGTTCCGTTCCTACCCAACGCGAAATAGAAAATTCCAAAAAAATAGCAAAAAAATTCAAAAAAAATCAAAAAATACCATTATGCCTTCATTTCAAGCCAAAATAGGTTTGAAAATGCCGAGAAAGAGAGAAAATAATAATTATCGTTCCGTTCCGTTCGTACCCTACGCGTAATAGAAAATTCCAAAAATTAAGAAATACCACTATGGCTTCATTTCAAGCCAAAAATGGGTTGGAAAATGCCGAGAAAGAGAGAATATAAAAAGTATCGTTCCGTTCCGTTCGTACCCTACGCGTAATAGAAAATTCCAAAAATTAAGAAATACCACTATGGCTTCATTTCAAGCCAAAAATGGGTTGGAAAATGCCGAGAAAGAGAGAATATAAAAAGTATCGTTCCGTTTCGTTCCTACCCGACGCGAAATAGAAAATTCCAAAAAAATAGCAAAAAAATTAAAAAATGCCATTATGGCTTCATTTCAAGCCAAAATAGATTGGAAAAGGATGAGAAAGAGAGAAAATTATCATTACGTTTCGTTCCTACTCGACGCGTAATTGAAAATTCCAACAAAATAGCAAAAAAAATCAAAAAAATGAAAATATACCATTATGCCTTCATTTCAAGCCAAAATAGGTTTGAAAAGGCCGAGAAAGAGAGAAAATAATAATTATCGTTCCGTTCCGTTCCTACCCAACGCGAAATAGAAAATTCGAAAAAAATAGCAAAAAAATTCAAAAAAATTAAAATATACCATTATGCTTTCATTTCAAGCCAAAATAGGTTTGAAAATGCCGAGAGAGAGAGAAAATAGTAATTATCGTTCCGTTCCGTTCCTACCCGACGCGAAATTGAAAATTCCAAAAAAATAGCAAAAAAATTCAAAAATTTAAAAAATGCCATTATGACTTCATTTCAAGCCAAAATAGGTTGGAAAAGGATGAGAAAGAGAGAAAATAAAAATTATCATTACGTTTCGTTCTTACCCGACGCGTAATTGAAAATTCCAACAAAATAGCAAAAAAAATCAAAAAAATGAAAATATACCATTATGCCTTCATTTCAAGCCAAAATAGGATTGAAAAGGCCGAGAAAGAGAGAAAATAATAATTATCGTTCCGTTCCGTTCCTACCCTACGCGAAATTGAAAATTCCAAAAAAATAGCAATAAATTTGAAGAAATTAAAATATACCATAAGGGCTTCATTTCAAGCCAAAATAGGTTGGAAAATGCTAAGAAAGAGAAAATATAAAAATTATCGGTCCGTTCCGTTCCTTCCCGGCGCGAAATTGAAAATTCCAAAAAAATAGCAATAAATTTGAAGAAATTAAAATATACCATTAGGGCTTCATTTCAAGCCAAAATAGGTTGGAAAATGCTGAGAAAGAGAAAAAATAAAAATTATCGGTCCGTTCCGTTCCTGCACGACGCGTAATAGAAAATTCCAAAAAAATAGCAATAAATTTGATGAAATTAAAATATACCATTAGGGCTTCATTTCAAGCCAAAATAGGTTGGAAAATGCTGAGAAAGAGAAACAATAAAAATTATCGGTCCGTTCCATTCCTGCACGACGCGTAATAGAAAATTCCAAAAAAATAGTAAAAAAATTAAAAAAATTAAAAATACCATTATGGCTTCCTTTCAAGCTAAAATAGGTTTGAAAAGGTCGAGAAAGAGAAAAAATAAGTATTATCGTTCCGTTCCGTTCCTACCCGACGTTAAATAGAAAATTCCAAAAAAATAGCAAAAAAATTCAAAATGTTAAAAAATACCATTATGGCCTCATTTCAAGCCAAAATAGGTTGGAAAATGATGAGAAAGAGAGAAAATAAAAATTATCATTACGTTTCGTTCCTACCCGAAGCGTAATTGAAAATTCCAACAAAATAGCAAAAAAATTCAAAAAAATTAAAATATACCATTATGGCATTATTTCAAGCAAAAATTGGTTGGAAAATGCCGAGAAAGAGAGAATATAAAAATTATCGTTCCGTTTCGTTCAAACCCGACGCGAAATAGAAAATTCCAAAAAAATAGCAAAAAAATTTAAAAAATGCCATTATGGCTTCATTTCAAGCCAAAATAGATTGGAAAAGGATGAGAAAGAGAGAAAATTATCATTACGTTTCGTTCCTACCCGACGCGTAATTCAAAATTCCAACAAAATAGCAAAAAAATTCAAAAAAATTAAAATATACCATTATGCCTTCATTTCAAGCCAAAATAGGTTTGGAAAGGCCGAGAAAGAGAGAAAATAATAATTATCGTTCCGTTCCGTTCCTACCCAACGCGAAATAGAAAATTCCAAAAAAATAGCAAAAAAATTCAAAAAAAATCAAAAAATACCATTATGCCTTCATTTCAAGCCAAAATAGGTTTGAAAATGCCGAGAAAGAGAGAAAATAATAATTATCGTTCCGTTCCGTTCGTACCCTACGCGTAATAGAAAATTCCAAAAATTAAGAAATACCACTATGGCTTCATTTCAAGCCAAAAATGGGTTGGAAAATGCCGAGAAAGAGAGAATATAAAAAGTATCGTTCCGTTTCGTTCCTACCCGACGCGAAATAGAAAATTCCAAAAAAATAGCAAAAAAATTCAAAAATTTAAAAAATGCCATTATGACTTCATTTCAAGCCAAAATAGGTTGGAAAAGGATGAGAAAGAGAGAAAATAAAAATTATCATTACGTTTCGTTCCTACCCGACGCGTAATTGAAAATTCCAACAAAATAGCAAAAAAAATCAAAAAAATGAAAATATACCATTATGCCTTCATTTCAAGCCAAAATAGGTTTGAAAAGGCCGAGAAAGAGAGAAAATAATAATTATCGTTCCGTTCCGTTCCTACCCGACGCGAAATTGAAAATTCCAAAAAAATAGCAAAAAAATTCAAAAATTTAAAAAATGCCATTATGACTTCATTTCAAGCCAAAATAGGTTGGAAAAGGATGAGAAAGAGAGAAAATAAAAATTATCATTACGTTTCGTTCTTACCCGACGCGTAATTGAAAATTCCAACAAAATAGCAAAAAAAATCAAAAAAATGAAAATTTACCTTTATGCCTTCATTTCAAGCCAAAATAGGATTGAAAAGGCCGAGAAAGAGAGAAAATAATAATTATCGTTCCGTTCCGTTCCTACCCTACGCGAAATTGAAAATTCCAAAAAAATAGCAATAAATTTGAAGAAATTAAAATATACCATAAGGGCTTCATTTCAAGCCAAAATAGGTTGGAAAATGCTAAGAAAGAGAAAATATAAAAATTATCGGTCCGTTCCGTTCCTTCCCGACGCGAAATTGAAAATTCCAAAAAAATAGCAATAAATTTGAAGAAATTAAAATATACCATTAGGGCTTCATTTCAAGCCAAAATAGGTTGGAAAATGCTGAGAAAGAGAAACAATAAAAATTATCGGTCCGTTCCGTTCCTGCACGACGCGTAATAGAAAATTCCAAAAAAATAGTAAAAAAATTAAAAAAATTAAAAATACCATTATGGCTTCCTTTCAAGCTAAAATAGGTTTGAAAAGGTCGAGAAAGAGAAAAAATAAGTATTATCGTTCCGTTCCGTTCCTACCCGACGTTAAATAGAAAATTCCAAAAAAATAGCAAAAAAATTCAAAATGTTAAAAAATACCATTATGGCCTCATTTCAAGCCAAAATAGGTTGGAAAATGATGAGAAAGAGAGAAAATAAAAATTATCATTACGTTTCGTTCCTACCCGAAGCGTAATTGAAAATTCCAACAAAATAGCAAAAAAATTCAAAAAAATTAAAATATACCATTATGGCATTATTTCAAGCAAAAATTGGTTGGAAAATGCCGAGAAAGAGAGAATATAAAAAGTATCGTTCCGTTTCGTTCCTACCCGACGCGAAATAGAAAATTCCAAAAAAATAGCAAAAAAATTCAAAAATTTAAAAAATGCCATTATGACTTCATTTCAAGCCAAAATAGGTTGGAAAAGGATGAGAAAGAGAGAAAATAAAAATTATCATTACGTTTCGTTCCTACCCGACGCGTAATTGAAAATTCCAACAAAATAGCAAAAAAAATCAAAAAAATGAAAATATACCATTATGCCTTCATTTCAAGCCAAAATAGGTTTGAAAAGGCCGAGAAAGAGAGAAAATAATAATTATCGTTCCGTTCCGTTCCTACCCAACGCGAAATAGAAAATTCGAAAAAAATAGCAAAAAAATTCAAAAAAAATAAAATATACCATTATGCTTTCATTTCAAGCCAAAATAGGTTTGAAAATGCCGAGAGAGAGAGAGAAAATAATAATTATCGTTCCGTTCCGTTCCTACCCGACGCGAAATTGAAAATTCCAAAAAAATAGCAAAAAAATTCAAAAATTTAAAAAATGCCGTTATGACTTCATTTCAAGCCAAAATAGGTTGGAAAAGGATGAAAAAGAGAGAAAATAAAAATTATCATTACGTTTCGTTCCTACCCGACGCGTAATTGAAAATTCCAACAAAATAGCAAAAAAATTCAAAAAAATTAAAATATACCATTATGCTTTCATTTCAAGCCAAAATAGGTTTGAAAATGCCGAGAGAGAGAGAAAATAGTAATTATCGTTCCGTTCCGTTCCTACCCGACGCGAAATTGAAAATTCCAAAAAAATAGCAAAAAAATTCAAAAATTTAAAAAATGCCATTATGACTTCATTTCAAGCCAAAATAGGTTGGAAAAGGATGAGAAAGAGAGAAAATAAAAATTATCATTACGTTTCGTTCCTACCCGAAGCGTAATTGAAAATTCCAACAAAATAGCAAAAAAATTCAAAAAAATTAAAATATACCATTATGGCATTATTTCAAGCAAAAATTGGTTGGAAAATGCCGAGAAAGAGAGAATATAAAAATTATCGTTCCGTTTCGTTCAAACCCGACGCGAAATAGAAAATTCCAAAAAAATAGCAAAAAAATTTAAAAAATGCCATTATGGCTTCATTTCAAGCCAAAATAGATTGGAAAAGGATGAGAAAGAGAGAAAATTATCATTACGTTTCGTTCCTACCCGACGCGTAATTCAAAATTCCAACAAAATAGCAAAAAAATTCAAAAAAATTAAAATATACCATTATGCCTTCATTTCAAGCCAAAATAGGTTTGAAAAGGCCGAGAAAGAGAGAAAATAATAATTATCGTTCCGTTCCGTTCCTACCCAACGCGAAATAGAAAATTCCAAAAAAATAGCAAAAAAATTCAAAAAAAATCAAAAAATACCATTATGCCTTCATTTCAAGCCAAAATAGGTTTGAAAATGCCGAGAAAGAGAGAAAATAATAATTATCGTTCCGTTCCGTTCGTACCCTACGCGTAATAGAAAATTCAAAAAATTAAGAAATACCACTATGGCTTCATTTCAAGCCAAAATTGGGTTGGAAAATGCCGAGAAAGAGAGAATATAAAAAGTATCGTTCCGTTTCGTTCCTACCCGACGCGAAATAGAAAATTCCAAAAAAATAGCAAAAATATTCAAAAATTTAAAAAATGCCATTATGACTTCATTTCAAGCCAAAATAGGTTGGAAAAGGATGAGAAAGAGAGAAAATAAAACTTATCATTACGTTTCGTTCCTACCCGACGCGTAATTGAAAATTCCAACAAAATAGCAAAAAAATTCAAAAAAATTAAAATATACCATTATGCCTTCATTTCAAGCCAAAATAGGTTTGAAAAGGCCGAGAAAGAGAGAAAATAATAATTATCGTTCCGTTTCGTTCCTACCCAACGCGAAATAGAAAATTCCAAAAAAATAGCAAAAAAATTCAAAAAAATTAAAATATACCATTATGCCTTCATTTCAAGCGAAAATAGGTTTGGAAAGGCCCAGAAAGAGAGAAAATAATAATTATCGTTCCGTTCTGTTCCTGCCCTACGCTTAATAGAAAATTCCAAAAATTAAGAAATACCACTATGGCTTCATTTCAAGTCAAAAATGGGTTGGAAAATGCCGAGAAAGAGAGAATATAAAAAGTATCGTTCCGTTTCGTTCCTACCCGACGCGAAATAAAAAATTCCAAAAAAATAGCAAAAAAATTCAAAAATTTAAAAAATGCCATTATGACTTCATTTCAAGCCAAAATAGGTTGGAAAAGGATGAGAAAGAGAGAAAATGAAAATTATCATTACGTTTCGTTCCTACCCGATGCGTAATTGAAAATTCCAACAAAATAGCAAAAAAATTCAAAAAAATTAAAATATACCATTATGCCTTCATTTCAAGCCAAAATAGGTTTGAAAAGGCCGAGAAAGAGAGAAAATAATAATTATCGTTCCGTTCCGTTCCTACCCAACGCGAAACGGAAAATTCCAAAAAAATTGCAGAAAAATTCAAAAAAATTAAAATATACCATTATGCCATCATTTCAAGCCAAAATAGTTTTGAAAATGCCGAGAGAGAGAGAAAATAATAATTATCATTCCGTTCCGTTCCTACCCTACGCGTAATAGAAAATTCCAAAAATTAAGAAATACCACTATGGCTTCATTTCAAGCCAAAAATGGGTTGGAAAATGCCGAGAAAGAGAGAATATAAAAATTATCGTTCCGTTTCGTTCCTATCTGACGCGAAATAAAAAATTCCAAAAAAATAGCAAAAAAATTCAAAAATTTTAAAAATGCCATTATAGCTTCATTTCAAGCCAAAATAGGTTGGAAAAGGATGAGAAAGAAAGAAAATAAAAATTATCATTACGTTTCGTTCCTACCCGACGCGTAATTGAAAATTCCAACAAAATTGCAAAAAAATTCAAAAAAATGAAAATATACCATTATGCCTTCATTTCAAGCCAAAATAGGTTTGAAAAGGCCGAGAAAGAGAGAAAATAATAATTATCGTTCCGTTCCATTCCTACCCAACGCGAAATTGAAAATTCCAAAAAAATAGCAGAAAAATTCAAAAAAATGAAAATATACCATTATGCCTTCATTTCAAGCCAAAATAGGTTTGAAAAGGCCGAGAAAGAGAGAAAATAATAATTATCGTTCCGTTCCGTTCCTACCCTACGCGTAATAGAAAATTCAAAAAATTAAGAAATACCACTATGGCTTCATTTCAAGCCAAAAATGGGTTGGAAAATGCCGAGAAAGAGAGAATATAAAAATTATTGTTCCGTTCCGTTCCTACCCGACGCGAAATTGAAAATTCCAAAAAAATAGCAATAAATTTGATGAAATTAAAATATACCATTAGGGCTTCATTTCAAGCCAAAATAGGTTGGAAAATGCTGAGAAACAGAAAAAATAAAAATTATCGGTCCGTTCCGTTCCTGCACGACGCGTAATAGAAAATTCCAAAAAAATAGTAAAAAAATTAAAAAAATACCATTATGGCTTCCTTTCAAGCTAAAATAGGTTTGAAAAGGTCGAGAAAGAGAAAAAATAAGTATTATCGTTCCATTCCGTTCCTACCCGACGTTGAATAGAAAATTCCAAAAAAATAGCAAAAAAATTCAAAATGTTAAAAAATACCATTATGGCCTCACTTCAAGCCAAAATAGGTTGGAAAATGCCGAGAAAGAGAGAATATAAAAATTATCGTTCCGTTTCGTTCAAACCCGACGCGAAATAGAAAATTCCAAAAAAATAGCAAAAAAATCTAAAAAATGCCATTATGGCTTCATTTCAAGCCAAAATAGATTGGAAAAGGATGAGAAAGAGAGAAAATTATCATTACGTTTCGTTCCTACCCGACGCGTAATTGAAAATTCCAAGAAAATAGCAAAAAAAATCAAAAAAATTAAAGTATACCATTATGCCGTTATTTCAAGCCAAAATAGGTTTGAAAATGCCGAGAAACAGAGAAAATAATAATTATCGTTCCGTTCCGTTTCTACCCAACGCGAATTAGAAAATTCAAAAAAAATAGCGAAAAAATTCAAAAAAATTAAAATATACCATTATGCCTTCATTTGAAGCCAAAATAGGTTTGAAAAGGCCGAGAAAGAGAGAAAATAATAATTATCGTTCCGTTCCGTTCCTACCCAACGCGAAATAGAAAATTCGAAAAAAATAGCAAAAAAATTCAAAAAAATTAAAATATACCATTATGCCTTCCTTTCAAGGCAAAATAGGTTTGAAAATGCTGAGAGAGAGAGAAAATAATAATTATCGTTCCGTTCCGTTCCTACCCTCCGCGTAATAGAAAATTCCAAAAAAATAGCAAAAAAATTCAAAAAATTAAGAAATACCACTATGGATTCATTTCAAACCAAAAATAGGTTGGAAAATGCCGAGAAAGAGAGAATATAAAATGTATCGTTCCGTTTCGTTCCTACCTGACGCGAAATAGAAAATTCCAAAAACATAGCAAAAAAATTCAAAAATGCCATTATGGCTTCATTTCAAGCCAAAATAGGTTGGAAAAGGATGAGAAAGAGAGAAAATAAAAATTATCATTACGTTTCGTTCCTACCCGATGCGTAATTGAAAATTCCAACAAAATAGCAAAAAAATTCAAAAAAATTAAAATATACCATTATGCCTTCATTTCAAGCCAAAATAGGTTTGAAAAGGCCGAGAAAGAGAGAAAATAATAATTATCGTTCCGTTCCGTTCCTACCCAACGCGAAACGGAAAATTCCAAAAAAATAGCAGAAAAATTCAAAAAAATTAAAATATACCATTATGCCTTCATTTCAAGCCAAAATAGGTTTGAAAAGGCCGAGAAAGAGAGAAAATAATAATTATCGTTCCGTTCCGTTCCTACCCTACGCGTAATAGAAAATTCCAAAAATTAAGAAATACCACTATGGCTTCATTTCAAGCCAAAAATGGGTTGGAAAATGCCGAGAAAGAGAGAATATAAAAATTATCGTTCCGTTCCGTTCCTACCCGACGCGAAATTGAAAATTCCAAAAAAATAGCAATAAATTTGATGAAATTAAAATATACCATTAGGGCTTCATTTCAAGCCAAAATAGGTTGGAAAATGCTGAGAAAGAGAAAAAATAAAAATTATCGGTCCGTTCCGTTCCTGCACGACGCGTAATAGAAAATTCCAAAAAAATAGCAATAAATTTGATGAAATTAAAATATACCATTAGGGCTTCATTTCAAGCCAAAATAGGTTGGAAAATGCTGAGAAAGAGAAACAATAAAAATTATCGGTCCGTTCCGTTCCTGCACGACGCGTAATAGAAAATTCCAAAAAAATAGCAAAAAAATTCAAAAATTTAAAAAATGCCATTATGACTTCATTTCAAGCCAAAATAGGTTGGAAAAGGATGAGAAAGAGAGAAAATAAAAATTATCATTACGTTTCGTTCCTACCCGACGCGTAATTGAAAATTCCAACAAAATAGCAAAAAAAATCAAAAAAATGAAAATATACCATTATGCCTTCATTTCAAGCCAAAATAGGTTTGAAAAGGCCGAGAAAGAGAGAAAATAATAATTATCGTTCCGTTCCGTTCCTACCCAACGCGAAATAGAAAATTCGAAAAAAATAGCAAAAAAATTCAAAAAAAATAAAATATACCATTATGCTTTCATTTCAAGCCAAAATAGGTTTGAAAATGCCGAGAGAGAGAGAAAATAATAATTATCGTTCCGTTCCGTTCCTACCCGACGCGAAATTGAAAATTCCAAAAAAATAGCAAAAAAATTCAAAAATTTAAAAAATGCCATTATGACTTCATTTCAAGCCAAAATAGGTTGGAAAAGGATGAGAAAGAGAGAAAATAAAAATTATCATTACGTTTCGTTCTTACCCGACGCGTAATTGAAAATTCCAGCAAAATAGCAAAAAAAATCAAAAAAATGAAAATTTACCATTATGCCTTCATTTCAAGCCAAAATAGGATTGAAAAGGCCGAGAAAGAGAGAAAATAATAATTATCGTTCCGTTCCGTTCCTACCCTACGCGAAATTGAAAATTCCAAAAAAATAGCAATAAATTTGAAGAAATTAAAATATACCATAAGGGCTTCATTTCAAGCCAAAATAGGTTGGAAAATGCTAAGAAAGAGAAAATATAAATTTTATCGGTCCGTTCCGTTCCTTCCCGACGCGAAATTGAAAATTCCAAAAAAATAGCAATAAATTTGAAGAAATTAAAATATACCATTAGGGCTTCATTTCAAGCCAAAATAGGTTGGAAAATGCTGAGAAAGAGAAAAAATAAAAATTATCGGTCTGTTCCGTTCCTACACGACGCGTAATAGAAAATTCCAAAAAAATTCAAAAATTTAAAAAATGCCATTATGACTTCATTTCAAGCCAAAATAGGTTGGAAAAGGATGAGAAAGAGAGAAAATAAAAATTATCGTTACGTTTCGTTCCTACCCGACGCGTAATTGAAAATTCCAACAAAATAGCAAAAAAAATCAAAAAAATGAAAATATACCATTATGCCTTCATTTCAAGCCAATATAGGTTTGAAAAGGCCGAGAAAGAGAGAAAATAATAATTATTGTTCTGTTCCAGTCCTACCCTACGCGTAATAGAAAATTCCAAAAATTAAGAAATACCACTATGGCTTCATTTCAAGCCAAAAATGGGTTGGAAAATGCCGAGAAAGAGAGAATATAAAAATTATCGTTCCGTTCCGTTCCTACCCGACGCGAAATTGAAAATTCCAAAAAAATAGCAATAAATTTGATGAAATTAAAATATACCATTAGGGCTTCATTTCAAGCCAAAATAGGTTGGAAAATGCTGAGAAAGAGAAAAAATAAAAATTATCGGTCCGTTCCGTTCCTGCACGACGCGTAATAGAAAATTCCAAAAAATAGCAATAAATTTGATGAAATTAAAATATACCATTAGGGCTTCATTTCAAGCCAAAATAGGTTGGAAAATGCTGAGAAAGAGAAACAATAAAAATTATCGGTCCGTTCCGTTCCTGCACGACGCGTAATAGAAAATTCCAAAAAAATAGTAAAAAAATTAAAAAATACCATTATGGCTTCCTTTCAAGCTAAAATAGGTTTGAAAAGGTCGAGAAAGAGAAAAAATAAGTATTATCGTTCCGTTCCGTTCCGTTCCTACCCGACGTTAAATAGAAAATTCCAAAAAAATAGCAAAAAAATTCAAAAAGTTAAAAAATACCATTATGGCCTCATTTCAAGCCAAAATAGGTTGGAAAATGATGAGAAAGAGAAAAAATAAAAATTATCATTACGTTTCGTTCCTACCCGAAGCGTAATTGAAAATTCCAACAAAATAGCAAAAAAATTCAAAAAAATTAAAATATACCATTATGGCATTATTTCAAGCAAAAATTGGTTGGAAAATGCCGAGAAAGAGAGAATATAAAAATTATCGTTCCGTTTCGTTCAAACCCGACGCGAAATAGAAAATTCCAAAAAAATAGCAAAAAAATTTAAAAAATGCCATTATGGCTTCATTTCAAGCCAAAATAGATTGGAAAAGGATGAGAAAGAGAGAAAATTATCATTACGTTTCGTTCCTACCCGACGCGTAATTGAAAATTCGAACAAAATAGCAAAAAAATTCAAAAAAATTAAAATATACCATTATGCCTTCATTTCAAGCCAAAATAGGTTTGAAAAGGCCGAGAAAGAGAGAAAATAATAATTATCGTTCCGTTCCGTTCCTACCCAACGCGAAATAGAAAATTCCAAAAAAATAGCAAAAAAATTCAAAAAAAATCAAAAAATACCATTATGCCTTCATTTCAAGCCAAAATAGGTTTGAAAATGCCGAGAAAGAGAGAAAATAATAATTATTGTTCTGTTCCGTTCCTACCCTACGCGTAATAGAAAATTCCAAAAATTAAGAAATACCACTATGGCTTCATTTCAAGCCAAAAATGGGTTGGAAAATGCCGAGAAAGAGAGAATATAAAAATTATCGTTCCGTTCCGTTCCTACCCGACGCGAAATTGAAAATTCCAAAAAAATAGCAATAAATTTGATGAAATTAAAATATACCATTAGGGCTTCATTTCAAGCCAAAATAGGTTGGAAAATGCTGAGAAAGAGAAAAAATAAAAATTATCGGTCCGTTCCGTTCCTACACGACGAGTAATAGAAAATTCCAAAAAAATTCAAAAATTTAAAAAATGCCATTATGACTTCATTTCACGCCAAAATAGGTTGGAAAAGGATGAGAAAGAGAGAAAATAAAAATTATCGTTACGTTTCGTTCCTACCCGACGCGTAATTGAAAATTCCAACAAAATAGCAAAAAAAATCAAAAAAATGAAAATATACCATTATGCCTTCATTTCAAGCCAATATAGGTTTGAAAAGGCCGAGAAAGAGAGAAAATAATAATTATTGTTCTGTTCCGTTCCTACCCTACACGTAATAGAAAATTCCAAAAATTAAGAAATACCACTATGGCTTCATTTCAAGCCAAAAATGGGTTGGAAAATGCCGAGAAAGAGAGAATATAAAAATTATCGTTCCGTTCCGTTCCTACCCGACGCGAAATTGAAAATTCCAAAAAAATAGCAATAAATTTGATGAAATTAAAATATACCATTAGGGCTTCATTTCAAGCCAAAATAGGTTGGAAAATGCTGAGAAAGAGAAAAAATAAAAATTATCGGTCCGTTCCGTTCCTGCACGACGCGTAATAGAAAATTCCAAAAAAATAGCAATAAATTTGATGAAATTAAAATATACCATTAGGGCTTCATTTCAAGCCAAAATAGGTTGGAAAATGCTGAGAAAGAGAAACAATAAAAATTATCGGTCCGTTCCGTTCCTGCACGACGCGTAATAGAAAATTCCAAAAAAATAGTAAAAAAATTAAAAAAATTAAAAATACCATTATGGCTTCCTTTCAAGCTAAAATAGGTTTGAAAAGGTCGAGAAAGAGAAAAAATAAGTATTATCGTTCCGTTCCGTTCCTACCCGACGTTAAATAGAAAATTCCAAAAAAATAGCAAAAAAATTCAAAATGTTAAAAAATACCATTATGGCCTCATTTCAAGCCAAAATAGGTTGGAAAATGATGAGAAAGAGAGAAAATAAAAATTATCATTACGTTTCGTTCCTACCCGAAGCGTAATTGAAAATTCCAACAAAATAGCAAAAAAATTCAAAAAAATTAAAATATACCATTATGGCATTATTTCAAGCAAAAATTGGTTGGAAAATGCCGAGAAAGAGAGAATATAAAAAGTATCGTTCCGTTTCGTTCCTACCCGACGCGAAATAGAAAATTCCAAAAAAATAGCAAAAAAATTCAAAAATTTAAAAAATGCCATTATGACTTCATTTCAAGCCAAAATAGGTTGGAAAAGGATGAGAAAGAGAGAAAATAAAAATTATCATTACGTTTCGTTCCTACCCGACGCGTAATTGAAAATTCCAACAAAATAGCAAAAAAAATCAAAAAAATGAAAATATACCATTATGCCTTCATTTCAAGCCAAAATAGGTTTGAAAAGGCCGAGAAAAGAGAGAAAATAATAATTATCGTTCCGTTCCGTTCCTACCCAACGCGAAATAGAAAATTCGAAAAAAATAGCAAAAAAATTCAAAAAAAATAAAATATACCATTATGCTTTCATTTCAAGCCAAAATAGGTTTGAAAATGCCGAGAGAGAGAGAGAAAATAATAATTATCGTTCCGTTCCGTTCCTACCCGACGCGAAATTGAAAATTCCAAAAAAATAGCAAAAAAATTCAAAAATTTTAAAAATGCCATTATGACTTCATTTCAAGCCAAAATAGGTTGGAAAAGGATGAGAAAGAGAGAAAATAAAAATTATCATTACGTTTCGTTCTTACCCGACGCGTAATTGAAAATTCCAACAAAATAGCAAAAAAAATCAAAAAAATGAAAATTTACCTTTATGCCTTCATTTCAAGCCAAAATAGGATTGAAAAGGCCGAGAAAGAGAGAAAATAATAATTATCGTTCTGTTCCAGTCCTACCCTACGCGTAATAGAAAATTCCAAAAATTAAGAAATACCACTATGGCTTCATTTCAAGCCAAAAATGGGTTGGAAAATGCCGAGAAAGAGAGAATATAAAAATTATCGTTCCGTTCCGTTCCTACCCGACGCGAAATTGAAAATTCCAAAAAAATAGCAATAAATTTGATGAAATTAAAATATACCATTAGGGCTTCATTTCAAGCCAAAATAGGTTGGAAAATGCTGAGAAAGAGAAAAAATAAAAATTATCGGTCCGTTCCGTTCCTGCACGACGCGTAATAGAAAATTCCAAAAAAATAGCAATAAATTTGATGAAATTAAAATATACCATTAGGGCTTCATTTCAAGCCAAAATAGGTTGGAAAATGCTGAGAAAGAGAAACAATAAAAATTATCGGTCCGTTCCGTTCCTGCACGACGCGTAATAGAAAATTCCAAAAAAATAGTAAAAAAATTAAAAAATACCATTATGGCTTCCTTTCAAGCTAAAATAGGTTTGAAAAGGTCGAGAAAGAGAAAAAATAAGTATTATCGTTCCGTTCCGTTCCGTTCCTACCCGACGTTAAATAGAAAATTCCAAAAAAATAGCAAAAAAATTCAAAAAGTTAAAAAATACCATTATGGCCTCATTTCAAGCCAAAATAGGTTGGAAAATGATGAGAAAGAGAAAAAATAAAAATTATCATTACGTTTCGTTCCTACCCGAAGCGTAATTGAAAATTCCAACAAAATAGCAAAAAAATTCAAAAAAATTAAAATATACCATTATGGCATTATTTCAAGCAAAAATTGGTTGGAAAATGCCGAGAAAGAGAGAATATAAAAATTATCGTTCCGTTTCGTTCAAACCCGACGCGAAATAGAAAATTCCAAAAAAATAGCAAAAAAATTTAAAAAATGCCATTATGGCTTCATTTCAAGCCAAAATAGATTGGAAAAGGATGAGAAAGAGAGAAAATTATCATTACGTTTCGTTCCTACCCGACGCGTAATTGAAAATTCGAACAAAATAGCAAAAAAATTCAAAAAAATTAAAATATACCATTATGCCTTCATTTCAAGCCAAAATAGGTTTGAAAAGGCCGAGAAAGAGAGAAAATAATAATTATCGTTCCGTTCCGTTCCTACCCAACGCGAAATAGAAAATTCCAAAAAAATAGCAAAAAAATTCAAAAAAAATCAAAAAATACCATTATGCCTTCATTTCAAGCCAAAATAGGTTTGAAAATGCCGAGAAAGAGAGAAAATAATAATTATTGTTCTGTTCCGTTCCTACCCTACGCGTAATAGAAAATTCCAAAAATTAAGAAATACCACTATGGCTTCATTTCAAGCCAAAAATGGGTTGGAAAATGCCGAGAAAGAGAGAATATAAAAATTATCGTTCCGTTCCGTTCCTACCCGACGCGAAATTGAAAATTCCAAAAAAATAGCAATAAATTTGATGAAATTAAAATATACCATTAGGGCTTCATTTCAAGCCAAAATAGGTTGGAAAATGCTGAGAAAGAGAAAAAATAAAAATTATCGGTCCGTTCCGTTCCTACACGACGAGTAATAGAAAATTCCAAAAAAATTCAAAAATTTAAAAAATGCCATTATGACTTCATTTCACGCCAAAATAGGTTGGAAAAGGATGAGAAAGAGAGAAAATAAAAATTATCGTTACGTTTCGTTCCTACCCGACGCGTAATTGAAAATTCCAACAAAATAGCAAAAAAAATCAAAAAAATGAAAATATACCATTATGCCTTCATTTCAAGCCAATATAGGTTTGAAAAGGCCGAGAAAGAGAGAAAATAATAATTATTGTTCTGTTCCGTTCCTACCCTACACGTAATAGAAAATTCCAAAAATTAAGAAATACCACTATGGCTTCATTTCAAGCCAAAAATGGGTTGGAAAATGCCGAGAAAGAGAGAATATAAAAATTATCGTTCCGTTCCGTTCCTACCCGACGCGAAATTGAAAATTCCAAAAAAATAGCAATAAATTTGATGAAATTAAAATATACCATTAGGGCTTCATTTCAAGCCAAAATAGGTTGGAAAATGCTGAGAAAGAGAAAAAATAAAAATTATCGGTCCGTTCCGTTCCTGCACGACGCGTAATAGAAAATTCCAAAAAAATAGCAATAAATTTGATGAAATTAAAATATACCATTAGGGCTTCATTTCAAGCCAAAATAGGTTGGAAAATGCTGAGAAAGAGAAACAATAAAAATTATCGGTCCGTTCCGTTCCTGCACGACGCGTAATAGAAAATTCCAAAAAAATAGTAAAAAAATTAAAAAAATTAAAAATACCATTATGGCTTCCTTTCAAGCTAAAATAGGTTTGAAAAGGTCGAGAAAGAGAAAAAATAAGTATTATCGTTCCGTTCCGTTCCTACCCGACGTTAAATAGAAAATTCCAAAAAAATAGCAAAAAAATTCAAAATGTTAAAAAATACCATTATGGCCTCATTTCAAGCCAAAATAGGTTGGAAAATGATGAGAAAGAGAGAAAATAAAAATTATCATTACGTTTCGTTCCTACCCGAAGCGTAATTGAAAATTCCAACAAAATAGCAAAAAAATTCAAAAAAATTAAAATATACCATTATGGCATTATTTCAAGCAAAAATTGGTTGGAAAATGCCGAGAAAGAGAGAATATAAAAAGTATCGTTCCGTTTCGTTCCTACCCGACGCGAAATAGAAAATTCCAAAAAAATAGCAAAAAAATTCAAAAATTTAAAAAATGCCATTATGACTTCATTTCAAGCCAAAATAGGTTGGAAAAGGATGAGAAAGAGAGAAAATAAAAATTATCATTACGTTTCGTTCCTACCCGACGCGTAATTGAAAATTCCAACAAAATAGCAAAAAAAATCAAAAAAATGAAAATATACCATTATGCCTTCATTTCAAGCCAAAATAGGTTTGAAAAGGCCGAGAAAAGAGAGAAAATAATAATTATCGTTCCGTTCCGTTCCTACCCAACGCGAAATAGAAAATTCGAAAAAAATAGCAAAAAAATTCAAAAAAAATAAAATATACCATTATGCTTTCATTTCAAGCCAAAATAGGTTTGAAAATGCCGAGAGAGAGAGAGAAAATAATAATTATCGTTCCGTTCCGTTCCTACCCGACGCGAAATTGAAAATTCCAAAAAAATAGCAAAAAAATTCAAAAATTTTAAAAATGCCATTATGACTTCATTTCAAGCCAAAATAGGTTGGAAAAGGATGAGAAAGAGAGAAAATAAAAATTATCATTACGTTTCGTTCTTACCCGACGCGTAATTGAAAATTCCAACAAAATAGCAAAAAAAATCAAAAAAATGAAAATTTACCTTTATGCCTTCATTTCAAGCCAAAATAGGATTGAAAAGGCCGAGAAAGAGAGAAAATAATAATTATCGTTCCGTTCCGTTCCTACCCTACGCGAAATTGAAAATTCCAAAAAAATAGCAATAAATTTGAAGAAATTAAAATATACCATAAGGGCTTCATTTCAAGCCAAAATAGGTTGGAAAATGCTAAGAAAGAGAAAATATAAAAATTATCGGTCCGTTCCGTTCCTTCCCGACGCGAAATTGAAAATTCCAAAAAAATAGCGATAAATTTGAAGAAATTAAAATATACCATTAGGGCTTCATTTCAAGCCAAAATAGGTTGGAAAATGCTGAGAAAGAGAAAAAATAAAAATTATCGGTCCGTTCCGTTCCTACACGACGCGTAATAGAAAATTCCAAAAAAATTCAAAAATTTAAAAAATGCCATTATGACTTCATTTCAAGCCAAAATAGGTTGGAAAAGGATGAGAAAGAGAGAAAATAAAAATTATCGTTACGTTTCGTTCCTACCCGACGCGTAATTGAAAATTCCAACAAAATAGCAAAAAAAATAAAAAAAATGAAAATATACCATTATGCCTTCATTTCAAGCCAATATAGGTTTGAAAAGGCCGAGAAAGAGAGAAAATAATAATTATCGTTCCGTTCCGTTCCTACCCAACGCGAAATAGAAAATTCCAAGAAAATAGCAAAAAAATTCAAAAAAAATCAAAAAATACCATTATGCCTTCATTTCAAGCCAAAATAGGTTTGAAAATGCCGAGAAAGAGAGAAAATAATAATTATCGTTCCGTTCCGTTCGTACCCTACGCGTAATAGAAAATTCCAAAAATTAAGAAATACCACTATGGCTTCATTTCAAGCCAAAAATGGGTTGGAAAATGCCGAGAAAGAGAGAATATAAAAAGTATCGTTCCGTTTCGTTCCTACCCGACGCGAAATAGAAAATTCCAAAAAAATAGCAAAAAAATTCAAAAATTTAGAAAATGCCATTATGGCTTCATTTCAAGCCAAAATAGGTTGGAAAAGGATGAGAAAGAAAGAAAATAAAAATTATCATTACGTTTCGTTCCTACCCGACGCGTAATTGAAAATTCCAACAAAATTGCAAAAAAATTCAAAAAAATTAAAATATACCATTATGCCTTCATTTCAAGCCAAAATAGGTTTGAAAAGGCCGAGAAAGAGAGAAAATAGTAATTATCGTTCCGTTCCGTTCCTACCCGACGCGAAATTGAAAATTCCAAAAAAATAGCAAAAAAATTCAAAAATTTAGAAAATGCCATTATGACTTCATTTCAAGCCAAAATAGGTTGGAAAAGGATGAGAAAGAGAGAAAATAAAAATTATCATTACGTTTCGTTCTTACCCGACGCGTAATTGAAAATTCCAACAAAATAGCAAAAAAAATCAAAAAAATGAAAATATACCATTATGCCTTCATTTCAAGCCAAAATAGGATTGAAAAGGCCGAGAAAGAGAGAAAATAATAATTATCGTTCCGTTCCGTTCCTACCCTACGCGAAATTGAAAATTCCAAAAAAATAGCAATAAATTTGAAGAAATTAAAATATACCATAAGGGCTTCATTTCAAGCCAAAATAGGTTGGAAAATGCTAAGAAAGAGAAAATATAAAAATTATCGGTCCGTTCCGTTCCTTCCCGACGCGAAATTGAAAATTCCAAAAAAATAGCAATAAATTTGAAGAAATTAAAATATACCATTAGGGCTTCATTTCAAGCCAAAATAGGTTGGAAAATGCTGAGAAAGAGAAAAAATAAAAATTATCCGTCCGTTCCGTTCCTACACGACGCGTAATAGAAAATTCCAAAAAAATTCAAAAATTTAAAAAATGCCATTATGACTTCATTTCA
Organism: Quercus wislizeni; assembly: GCA_023055345.1. NCBI lineage: Eukaryota > Viridiplantae > Streptophyta > Magnoliopsida > Fagales > Fagaceae > Quercus > Quercus wislizeni. Next base: position 5,716,311 of record JALGQJ010000019.1, on the reverse strand, counting down.
CGCCAAAATAGGTTGGAAAAGGATGAGAAAGAGAGAAAATAAAAATTATCGTTACGTTTCGTTCCTACCCGACGCGTAATTTAAAATTCCAACAAAATAGCAAAAAAAATCAAAAAAATGAAAATATACCATTATGCCTTCATTTAAAGCCAATATAGGTTTGAAAAGGCCGAGAAAGAGAGAAAATAATAATTATTGTTCTATTCCGTTCCTACCCTACGCGTAATAGAAAATTCCAAAAATTAAGAAATACCACTATGGCTTCATTTCAAGCCAAAAATGGGTTGGAAAATGCCGAGAAAGAGAGAATATAAAAATTATCGTTCCGTTCCGTTCCTACCCGTCGCGAAATTGAAAATTCCAAAAAAATAGCAATAAATTTGATGAAATTAAAATATACCATTAGGGCTTCATTTCAAGCCAAAATAGGTTGGAAAATGCTGAGAAAGAGAAAAAATAAAAATTATCGGTCCGTTCCGTTCCTGCACGACGCGTAATAGAAAATTCCAAAAAAATAGCAATAAATTTGATGAAATTAAAATATACCATTAGGGCTTCATTTCAAGCCAAAATAGGTTGGAAAATGCTGAGAAAGAGAAACAATAAAAATTATCGGTCCGTTCCGTTCCTGCACGACGCGTAATAGAAAATTCCAAAAAAATAGTAAAAAAATTAAAAAATACCATTATGGCTTCCTTTCAAGCTAAAATAGGTTTGAAAAGGTCGAGAAAGAGAAAAAATAAGTATTATCGTTCCGTTCCGTTCCGTTCCTACCCGACGTTAAATAGAAAATTCCAAAAAAATAGCAAAAAAATTCAAAAAGTTAAAAAATACCATTATGGCCTCATTTCAAGCCAAAATAGGTTGGAAAATGATGAGAAAGAGAAAAAATAAAAATTATCATTACGTTTCGTTCCTACCCGAAGCGTAATTGAAAATTCCAACAAAATAGCAAAAAAATTCAAAAAAATTAAAATATACCATTATGGCATTATTTCAAGCAAAAATTGGTTGGAAAATGCCGAGAAAGAGAGAATATAAAAATTATCGTTCCGTTTCGTTCAAACCCGACGCGAAATAGAAAATTCCAAAAAAATAGCAAAAAAATTTAAAAAATGCCATTATGGCTTCATTTCAAGCCAAAATAGATTGGAAAAGGATGAGAAAGAGAGAAAATTATCATTACGTTTCGTTCCTACCCGACGCGTAATTGAAAATTCCAACAAAATAGCAAAAAAATTCAAAAAAATTAAAATATACCATTATGCCTTCATTTCAAGCCAAAATAGGTTTGAAAAGGCCGAGAAAGAGAGAAAATAATAATTATCGTTCCGTTCCGTTCCTACCCAACGCGAAATAGAAAATTCCAAAAAAATAGCAAAAAAATTCAAAAAAAATCAAAAAATACCATTATGCCTTCATTTCAAGCCAAAATAGGTTTGAAAATGCCGAGAAAGAGAGAAAATAATAATTATCGTTCCGTTCCGTTCGTACCCTACGCGTAATAGAAAATTCCAAAAATTAAGAAATACCACTATGGCTTCATTTCAAGCCAAAAATGGGTTGGAAAATGCCGAGAAAGAGAGAATATAAAAAGTATCGTTCCGTTTCGTTCCTACCCGACGCGAAATAGAAAATTCCAAAAAAATAGCAAAAAAATTCAAAAATTTAAAAAATGCCATTATGACTTCATTTCAAGCCAAAATAGGTTGGAAAAGGATGAAAAAGAGAGAAAATAAAAATTATCATTACGTTTCGTTCCTACCCGACGCGTAATTGAAAATTCCAACAAAATAGCAAAAAAAATCAAAAAAATGAAAATATACCATTATGCCTTCATTTCAAGCCAAAATAGGTTTGAAAAGGCCGAGAAAGAGAGAAAATAATAATTATCGTTCCGTTCCGTTCCTACCCAACGCGAAATAGAAAATTCGAAAAAAATAGCAAAAAAATTCAAAAAAAATAAAATATACCATTATGCTTTCATTTCAAGCCAAAATATGTTTGAAAATGCCGAGAGAGAGAGAAAATAATAATTATCGTTCCGTTCCGTTCCTACCCGACGCGAAATTGAAAATTCCAAAAAAATAGCAAAAAAATTCAAAAATTTAAAAAATGCCATTATGACTTCATTTCAAGCCAAAATAGGTTGGAAAAGGATGAGAAAGAGAGAAAATAAAAATTATCATCACGTTTCATTCTTACCCGACGCGTAATTGAAAATTCCAACAAAATAGCAAAAAAAATCAAAAAAATGAAAATTTACCTTTATGCCTTCATTTCAAGCCAAAATAGGATTGGAAAGGCCGAGAAAGAGAGAAAATAATAATTATCGTTCCGTTCCGTTCCTACCCTACGCGAAATTGAAAATTCCAAAAAAATAGCAATAAATTTGAAGAAATTAAAATATACCATAAGGGCTTCATTTCAAGCCAAAATAGGTTGGAAAATGCTAAGAAAGAGAAAATATAAAAATTATCGGTCCGCTCCGTTCCTTCCCGACGCGAAATTGAAAATTCCAAAAAAATAGCAATAAATTTGAAGAAATTAAAATATACCATTAGGGCTTCATTTCAAGCCAAAATAGGTTGGAAAATGCTGAGAAAGAGAAAAAATAAAAATTATCGGTCCGTTCCGTTCCTACACGACGCGTAATAGAAAATTCCAAAAAAATTCAAAAATTTAAAAAATGCCATTATGACTTCATTTCAAGCCAAAATAGGTTGGAAAAGGATGAGAAAGAGAGAAAATAAAAATTATCGTTACGTTTCGTTCCTACCCGACGCGTAATTGAAAATTCCAACAAAATAGCAAAAAAAATCAAAAAAATGAAAATATACCATTATGCCTTCATTTCAAGCCAATATAGGTTTGAAAAGGCCGAGAAAGAGAGAAAATAATAATTATCGTTCCGTTCCGTTCCTACCCAACGCGAAATAGAAAATTCCAAAAAAATAGCAAAAAAATTCAAAAAAAATCAAAAAATACCATTATGCCTTCATTTCAAGCCAAAATAGGTTTGAAAATGCCGAGAAAGAGAGAAAATAATAATTATCGTTCCGTTCCGTTCGTACCCTACGCGTAATAGAAAATTCCAAAAATTAAGAAATACCACTATGGCTTCATTTCAAGCCAAAAATGGGTTGGAAAATGCCGAGAAAGAGAGAATATAAAAAGTATCGTTCCGTTTCGTTCCTACCCGACGCGAAATAGAAAATTCCAAAAAAATAGCAAAAAAATTCAAAAATTTAGAAAATGCCATTATGACTTCATTTCAAGCCAAAATAGGTTGGAAAAGGATGAGAAAGAGAGAAAATAAAAATTATCATTACGTTTTGTTCCTACCCGACGCGGAATTGAAAATTCCAACAAAATAGCAAAAAAAATCAAAAAAAATGAAAATATACCATTATGCCTTCATTTCAAGCCAAAATAGGTTTGAAAAGGCCGAGAAAGAGAGAAAATAATAATTATCGTTCCGTTCCGTTCCTACCCAACGCGAAATAGAAAATTCGAAAAAAATAGCAAAAATATTCAAAAAAATTAAAATATACCATTATGCTTTCATTTCAAGCCAAAATAGGTTTGAAAATGCCGAGAGAGAGAGAAAATAATAATTATCGTTCCGTTCCGTTCCTACCCGACGCGAAATTGAAAATTCCAAAAAAATAGCAAAAAAATTCAAAAATTTAAAAAATGCCATTATGACTTCATTTCAAGCCAAAATAGGTTGGAAAAGGATGAGAAAGAGAGAAAATAAAAATTATCATTACGTTTCGTTCTTACCCGACGCGTAATTGAAAATTCCAACAAAATAGCAAAAAAAATCAAAAAAAATGAAAATTTACCATTATGCCTTCATTTCAAGCCAAAATAGGATTGAAAAGGCCGAGAAAGAGAGAAAATAATAATTATCGTTCCGTTCCGTTCCTACCCTACGCGAAATTGAAAATTCCAAAAAAATAGCAATAAATTTGAAGAAATTAAAATATACCATAAGGGCTTCATTTCAAGCCAAAATAGGTTGGAAAATGCTAAGAAAGAGAAAATATAAAAATTATCGGTCCGTTCCGTTCCTTCCCGACGCGAAATTGAAAATTCCAAAAAAATAGCAATAAATTTGAAGAAATTAAAATATACCATTAGGGCTTCATTTCAAGCCAAAATAGGTTGGAAAATGCTGAGAAAGAGAAAAAATAAAAATTATCGGTCCGTTCCGTTCCTACACGACGCGTAATAGAAAATTCCAAAAAAATTCAAAAATTTAAAAAATGCCATTATGACTTCATTTCAAGCCAAAATAGGTTGGAAAAGGATGAGAAAGAGAGAAAATAAAAATTATCGTTACGTTTCGTTCCTACCCGACGCGTAATTGAAAATTACAACAAAATAGCAAAAAAAATCATAAAAATGAAAATATACCATTATGCCTTCATTTCAAGCCAATATAGGTTTGAAAAGGCCGAGAAAGAGAGAAAATAATAATTATTGTTCTGTTCCGTTCCTACCCTACGCGTAATAGAAAATTCCAAAAATTAAGAAATACCACTATGGCTTCATTTCAAGCCAAAAATGGGTTGGAAAATGCCGAGAAAGAGAGAATATAAAAATTATCGTTCCGTTCCGTTCCTACCCGACGCGAAATTGAAAATTCCAAAAAAATAATAATAAATTTGATGAAATTAAAATATACCATTAGGGCTTCATTTCAAGCCAAAATAGGTTGGAAAATGCTGAGAAAGAGAAACAATAAAAATTATCGGTCCGTTCGGTTCCTGCACGACGCGTAATAGAAAATTCCAAAAAAATAGTAAAAAAATTAAAAAAATTAAAAAATACCATTATGGCTTCCTTTCAAGCTAAAATAGGTTTGAAAAGGTCGAGAAAGAGAAAAAATAAGTATTATCGTTCCGTTCCGTTCCTACCCGACGTTAAATAGAAAATTCCAAAAAAATAGCAAAAAAATTCAAAAAGTTAAAAAATACCATTATGGCCTCATTTCAAGCCAAAATAGGTTGGAAAATGATGAGAAAAAGAGAAAATAAAAATTATCATTACGTTTCGTTCCTACCCGAAGCGTAATTGAAAATTCCAACATAATAGCAAAAAAATTCAAAAAAATTAAAATATACCATTATGGCATTATTTCAAGCAAAAATTGGTTGGAAAATGCCGAGAAAGAGAGAATATAAAAATTATCGTTCCGTTTCGTTCCTACCCAACGCGAAATAGAAAATTCGAAAAAAAATAGCAAAAAAATTCAAAAAAAATCAAAAAATACCATTATGCCTTCATTTCAAGCCAAAATAGGTTTGAAAATGCCGAGAAAGAGAGAAAATAATAATTATCGTTCCGTTCCGTTCGTACCCTACGCGTAATAGAAAATTCCAAAAATTAAGAAATACCACTATGGCTTCATTTCAAGCCAAAAATGGGTTGGAAAATGCCGAGAAAGAGAGAATATAAAAAGTATCGTTCCGTTTCGTTCCTACCCGACGCGAAATAGAAAATTCGAAAAAAATAGCAAAAAAATTCAAAATTTTAAAAAATGCCATTATGACTTCATTTCAAGCCAAAATAGGTTGGAAAAGGATGAGAAAGAGAGAAAATAAAAATTATCATTACGTTTCGTTCCTACCCCACGCGTAATTGAAAATTCCAACAAAATAGCAAAAAAAATCAAAAAAATGAAAATTTACCATTATGCCTTCATTTCAAGCCAAAATAGGTTTGAAAAGGCCGAGAAAGAGAGAAAATAATAATTATCGTTCCGTTCCGTTCCTACCCAACGCGAAATAGAAAATTCGAAAAAAATAGCAAAAAAATTCAAAAAAATTAAAATATACCATTATGCTTTCATTTCAAGCCAAAATATGTTTGAAAATGCCGAGAGAGAGAGAAAATAATAATTATCGTTCCGTTCCGTTCCTACCCGACGCGAAATTGAAAATTCCAAAAAAATAGCAAAAAAATTCAAAAATTTAAAAAATGCCATTATGACTTCATTTCAAGCCAAAATAGGTTTGAAAAGGCAGAGAAAGAGAGAAAATAATAATTATCGTTCCGTTTCGTTCCTACCCAACGCGAAATAGAAAATTCCAAAAAAAAAAAAGCAAAAAAATTCAAAAAATTAAGAAATACCACTATGGCTTCATTTCAAGCCAAAAATGGGTTGGAAAATGCCGAGAAAGAGAGAATATAAAAAGTATCGTTCCGTTTCGTTCCTACCCGACGCGAAATAGAAAATTCCAAAAAAAAAGCAAAAAAATTCAAAAAATTAAGAAATACCACTATGGCTTCATTTCAAACCCAAATTGGGTTCGAAAATGCCGAGAAAGAGAGAATATAAAAAGTATCGTTCCGTTTCGTTCCTACCCGACGCGAAATAGAAAATTCCAAAAATATTCAAAAATTTAAAAAATGCCATTATGACTTCATTTCAAGCCAAAATAGGTTGGAAAAGGATGAGAAAGAGAGAAAATAAAACTTATCATTACGTTTCGTTCCTACGCGACGCGTAATTGAAAATTCCAACAAAATAGCAAAAAAATTCATAAAAATTAAAATATACCATCATGCCTTCATTTCAAGCGAAAATAGGTTTGAAAAGGCCGAGAAAGAGAGAAAATAATAATTATCGTTCCGTTTCGTTCCTACCCAACGCGAAATAGAAATTTCCAAAAAAATAGCAAAAAAATTCAAAAAAATTAAAATATACCATTATGCCTTCATTTCAAGCGAAAATAGATTTGAAAAGGCCGAGAAAGAGAGAAAATAATAATTATCGTTCCGTTCTGTTCCTGCCCTACGCGTAATAGAAAATTCCAAAAATTAAGAAATACCACTATGGCTTCATTTCAAGTCAAAAATGGGTTGGAAAATGCCGAGAAAGAGAGAATATAAAAATTATCGTTCAGTTCCGTTCCTACCCGACGCGAAATTGAAAATTCCAAAAAAATAGCAATAAATTCAAAATGTTAAAAAATACCATTATGGCCTCATTTCAAGCCAAAATAGGTTGGAAAATGATGAGAAAGAGAGAAATTAAAATTATCATTACGTTTCGTTCCTACCCGAAGCGTAATTGAAAATTCCAACAAAATAGCAAAAAAATTCAAAAAAATTAAAATATACCATTATGGCATTATTTCAAGCAAAAATTGGTTGGAAAATGCCGAGAAAGAGAGAATATAAAAATTATCGTTCCGTTTCGTTCAAACCCGACGTGAAATAGAAAATTCCAAAAAAATAGCAAAAAAATTCAAAAATTTAAAAAATGCCATTATGGCATCATTTCAAGCCAAAATAGATTGGAAAAGGATGAGAAAGAGAGAAAATTATCATTACGTTTCGTTCCTACCCGACGCGTAATTGAAAATTCCAACAAAATAGCAAAAAAATTCAAAAAAATTAAAATATACCATTATGGCATTATTTCAAGCAAAAATTGGTTGGAAAATGCCGAGAAAGAGAGAATATAAAAAGTATCGTTCCGTTTCATTCCTACCCGACGCGAAATAGAAAATTTCGAAAAAAAAGCAAAAAAGATTCAAAAATTTAAAAAATGCCATTATGACTTCATTTCAAGCCAAAATAGGTTGGAAAAGGATGAGAAAGAGAGAAAATAAAAATTATCATTACGTTTCGTTCCTACCCGACGCGTAATTGAAAATTCCAACAAAATAGAAAAAAAATTAAAAAAAATGAAAATATACCATTATGCCTTCATTTCAAGCCAAAATAGGTTTGAAAAGGCAGAGAAAGAGAGAAAATAATAATTATCGTTCCGTTTCGTTCCTACCCAACGCGAAATAGAAAATTCCAAAAAAAAAAAAGCAAAAAAATTCAAAAAATTAAGAAATACCACTATGGCTTCATTTCAAGCCAAAATTGGGTTGGAAAATGCCGAGAAAGAGAGAATATAAAAAGTATCGTTCCGTTTCGTTCCTACCCGACGCGAAATAGAAAATTCCAAAAAAATAGCAAAAATATTCAAAAATTTAAAAAATGCCATTATGACTTCATTTCAAGCCAAAATAGGTTGGAAAATGATGAGAAAGAGAGAAAATAAAACTTATCATTACGTTTCGTTCCTACCCGACGCGTAATTGAAAATTCCAACAAAATAGCAAAAAAATTCAAAAAAATTAAAATATACCGTTATGCCTTCATTTCAAGCCAAAATAGGTTTGAAAAGGCCGAGAAAGAGAGAAAATAATAATTATCGTTCCGTTTCGTTCTTACCCAACGCGAAAAAGAAAATTCCAAAAAAATAGCAAAAAAATTCAAAAAAATTAAAATATACCATTATGCCTTCATTTCAAGCGAAAATAGGTTTGAAAAGGCCGAGAAAGAGAGAAAATAATAATTATCGTTCCGTTCTGTTCCTACCCTACGCGTAATAGAAAATTTCAAAAATTAAGAAATACCACTATGGCTTCATTTCAAGTCAAAAATAGGGTGGAAAATGCCGAGAAAGAGAGAATATAAAAAGTATCGTTCCGTTTCGTTCCTACCCGACGCGAAATAGAAAATTCCAAAAAAATAGCAAAAAAATTCAAAATTTTAAAAAATGCCATTATGACTTCATTTCAAGCCAAAATAGATTGGAAAAGGATGAGAAAGAGAGAAAATTATCATTACGTTTCGTTCCTACCCGACGCGTAATTGAAAATTCCAACAAAATAGCAAAAAAATTCAAAAAAATTAAAATATACCATTATGCCTTCATTTCAAGCCAAAATAGGTTTGAAAAGGCCGAGAAAGAGAGAAATTAATAATTATCGTTCCGTTCCGTTCCTACCCAACGCGAAATAGAAAATTCCAAAAAAATAGCAAAAAAATTCAAAAAAAATCAAAAAATACCATTATGCCTTCATTTCAAGCCAAAATAGGTTTGAAAATGCCGAGAAAGAGAGAAAATAATAATTATCGTTCCGTTCCGTTCGTACCCTACGCGTAATAGAAAATTCCAAAAATTAAGAAATACCACTATGGCTTCATTTCAAGCCAAAAATGGGCTGGAAAATGCCGAGAAAGAGAGAATATAAAAAGTATCGTTCCGTTTCGTTCCTACCCGACGCGAAATAGAAAATTCCAAAAAAATAGCAAAAAAATTCAAAAATTTAAAAAATGCCATTATGACTTCATTTCAAGCCAAAATAGGTTGGAAAAGGATGAAAAAGAGAGAAAATAAAAATTATCATTACGTTTCGTTCCTACCCGACGCGTAATTGAAAATTCCAACAAAATAGCAAAAAAAATCAAAAAAATGAAAATATACCATTATGCCTTCATTTCAAGCCAAAATAGGTTTGAAAAGGCCGAGAAAGAGAGAAAATAATAATTATCGTTCCGTTCCGTTCCTACCCAACGCGAAATAGAAAATTCGAAAAAAATAGCAAAAAAATTCAAAAAAAAATAAAATATACCATTATGCTTTCATTTCAAGCCAAAATAGGTTTGAAAATGCCGAGAGAGAGAGAAAATAATAATTATCGTTCCGTTCCGTTCCTACCCGACGCGAAATTGAAAATTCCAAAAAAATAGCAAAAAAATTCAAAAATTTAAAAAATGCCATTATGACTTCATTTCAAGCCAAAATAGGTTGGAAAAGGATGAGAAAGAGAGAAAATAAAAATTATCATTACGTTTCGTTCTTACCCGACGCGTAATTGAAAATTCCAACAAAATAGCAAAAAAAATCAAAAAAATGAAAATTTACCTTTATGCCTTCATTTCAAGCCAAAATAGGATTGGAAAGGCCGAGAAAGAGAGAAAATAATAATTATCGTTCCGTTCCGTTCCTACCCTACGCGAAATTGAAAATTCCAAAAAAATAGCAATAAATTTGAAGAAATTAAAATATACCATAAGGGCTTCATTTCAAGCCAAAATAGGTTGGAAAATGCTAAGAAAGAGAAAATATAAAAATTATCGGTCCGCTCCGTTCCTTCCCGACGCGAAATTGAAAATTCCAAAAAAATAGCAATAAATTTGAAGAAATTAAAATATACCATTAGGGCTTCATTTCAAGCCAAAATAGGTTGGAAAATGCTGAGAAAGAGAAAAAATAAAAATTATCGGTCCGTTCCGTTCCTACACGACGCGTAATATAAAATTCCAAAAAAATTCAAAAATTTAAAAAATGCCATTATGACTTCATTTCAAGCCAAAATAGGTTGGAAAAGGATGAGAAAGAGAGAAAATAGTAAAAAAATTATCGTTACGTTTCGTTCCTACCCGACGCGTAATTGAAAATTCCAACAAAATAGCAAAAAAAATCAAAAAAATGAAAATATACCATTATGCCTTCATTTCAAGCCAATATAGGTTTGAAAAGGCCGAGAAAGAGAGAAAATAATAATTATTGTTCTGTTCCGTTCCTACCCTACACGTAATAGAAAATTCCAAAAATTAAGAAATACCACTATGGCTTCATTTCAAGCCAAAAATGGGTTGGAAAATGCCGAGAAAGAGAGAATATAAAAATTATCGTTCCGTTCCGTTCCTACCCGACGCGAAATTGAAAATTCCAAAAAAATAGCAATAAATTTGATGAAATTAAAATATACCATTAGGGCTTCATTTCAAGCCAAAATAGGTTGGAAAATGCTGAGAAAGAGAAAAAATAAAAATTATCGGTCCGTTCCGTTCCTGCACGACGCGTAATAGAAAATTCCAAAAAAATAGCAATAAATTTGATGAAATTAAAATATACCATTAGGGCTTCATTTCAAGCCAAAATAGGTTGGAAAATGCTGAGAAAGAGAAACAATAAAAATTATCGGTCCGTTCCGTTCCTGCACGACGCGTAATAGAAAATTCCAAAAAAATAGTAAAAAAATTAAAAAAATTAAAAAATACCATTATGGCTTCCTTTCAAGCTAAAATAGGTTTGAAAAGGTCGAGAAAGAGAAAAAATAAGTATTATCGTTCCGTTCCGTTCCTACCCGACGTTAAATAGAAAATTCCAAAAAAATAGCAAAAAAATTCAAAATGTTAAAAAATACCATTATGGCCTCATTTCAAGCCAAAATAGGTTGGAAAATGATGAGAAAGAGAGAAAATAAAAATTATCATTACGTTTCGTTCCTACCCGAAGCGTAATTGAAAATTCCAACAAAATAGCAAAAAAATTCAAAAAAATTAAAATATACCATTATGGCATTATTTCAAGCAAAAATTGGTTGGAAAATGCCGAGAAAGAGAGAATATAAAAATTATCGTTCCGTTTCGTTCAAACCCGACGCGAAATAGAAAATTCCAAAAAAATAGCAAAAAAATTTAAAAAATGCCATTATGGCTTCATTTCAAGCCAAAATAGATTGGAAAAGGATGAGAAAGAGAGAAAATTATCATTACGTTTCGTTCCTACCCGACGCGTAATTGAAAATTCCAACAAAATAGAAAAAAAATTCAAAAAAATTAAAATATACCATTATGCCTTCATTTCAAGCCAAAATAGGTTTGAAAAGGCCGAGAAAGAGAGAAAATAATAATTATCGTTCCGTTCCGTTCCTACCCTACGCGAAATTGAAAATTCCAAAAAAATAGCAATAAATTTGAAGAAATTAAAATATACCATAAGGGCTTCATTTCAAGCCAAAATAGGTTGGAAAATGCTAAGAAAGAGAAAATATAAAAATTATCGGTCCGTTCCGTTCCTTCCCGACGCGAAATTGAAAATTCCAAAAAAATAGCAATAAATTTGAAGAAATTAAAATATACCATTAGGGCTTCATTTCAAGCCAAAATAGGTTGGAAAATGCTGAGAAAGAGAAAAAATAAAAATTATCGGTCCGTTCCGTTCCTACACGACGCGTAATAGAAAATTCCAAAAAAATTCAAAAATTTAAAAAATGCCATTATGACTTCATTTCAAGCCAAAATAGGTTGGAAAAGGATGAGAAAGAGAGAAAATAAAAATTATCGTTACGTTTCGTTCCTACCCGACGCGTAATTGAAAATTCCAACAAAATAGCAAAAAAAATCAAAAAAATGAAAATATACCATTATGCCTTCATTTCAAGCCAATATAGGTTTGAAAAGGCCGAGAAAGAGAGAAAATAATAATTATCGTTCCGTTCCGTTCCTACCCAACGCGAAATAGAAAATTCCAAAAAAATAGCAAAAAAATTCAAAAAAAATCAAAAAATACCATTATGCCTTCATTTCAAGCCAAAATAGGTTTGAAAATGCCGAGAAAGAGAGAAAATAATAATTATCGTTCCGTTCCGTTCGTACCCTACGCGTAATAGAAAATTCCAAAAATTAAGAAATACCACTATGGCTTCATTTCAAGCCAAAAATGGGTTGGAAAATGCCGAGAAATAGAGAATATAAAAAGTATCGTTCCGTTTCGTTCCTACCCGACGCGAAATAGAAAATTCCAAAAAAATAGCAAAAAAATTCAAAAATTTAGAAAATGCCATTATGACTTCATTTCAAGCCAAAATAGGTTGGAAAAGGATGAGAAAGAGAGAAAATAAAAATTATCATTACGTTTTGTTCCTACCCGACGCGGAATTGAAAATTCCAACAAAATAGCAAAAAAAATCAAAAAAATGAAAATATACCATTATGCCTTCATTTCAAGCCAAAATAGGTTTGAAAAGGCCGAGAAAGAGAGAAAATAATAATTATCGTTCCGTTCCGTTCCTACCCAACGCGAAATAGAAAATTCGAAAAAAATAGCAAAAATATTCAAAAAAATTAAAATATACCATTATGCTTTCATTTCAAGCCAAAATAGGTTTGAAAATGCCGAGAGAGAGAGAAAATAATAATTATCGTTCCGTTCCGTTCCTACCCGACGCGAAATTGAAAATTCCAAAAAAATAGCAAAAAAATTCAAAAATTTAAAAAATGCCATTATGACTTCATTTCAAGCCAAAATAGGTTGGAAAAGGATGAGAAAGAGAGAAAATAAAAATTATCATTACGTTTCGTTCTTACCCGACGCGTAATTGAAAATTCCAACAAAATAGCAAAAAAAATCAAAAAAATGAAAATTTACCATTATGCCTACATTTCAAGCCAAAATAGGATTGAAAAGGCCGAGAAAGAGAGAAAATAATAATTATCGTTCCGTTCCGTTCCTACCCTACGCGAAATTGAAAATTCCAAAAAAATAGCAATAAATTTGAAGAAATTAAAATATACCATAAGGGCTTCATTTCAAGCCAAAATAGGTTGGAAAATGCTAAGAAAGAGAAAATATAAAAATTATCGGTCCGTTCCGTTCCTTCCCGACGCGAAATTGAAAATTCCAAAAAAATAGCAATAAATTTGAAGAAATTAAAATATACCATTAGGGCTTCATTTCAAGCCAAAATAGGTTGGAAAATGCTGAGAAAGAGAAAAAATAAAAATTATCGGTCCGTTCCGTTCCTACACGACGCGTAATAGAAAATTCCAAAAAAATTCAAAAATTTAAAAAATGCCATTATGACTTCATTTCAAGCCAAAATAGGTTGGAAAAGGATGAGAAAGAGAGAAAATAAAAATTATCGTTACGTTTCGTTCCTACCCGACGCGTAATTGAAAATTACAACAAAATAGCAAAAAAAATCATAAAAATGAAAATATACCATTATGCCTTCATTTCAAGCCAATATAGGTTTGAAAAGGCCGAGAAAGAGAGAAAATAATAATTATTGTTCTGTTCCGTTCCTACCCTACGCGTAATAGAAAATTCCAAAAATTAAGAAATACCACTATGGCTTCATTTCAAGCCAAAAATGGGTTGGAAAATGCCGAGAAAGAGAGAATATAAAAATTATCGTTCCGTTCCGTTCCTACCCGACGCGAAATTGAAAATTCCAAAAAAATAATAATAAATTTGATGAAATTAAAATATACCATTAGGGCTTCATTTCAAGCCAAAATAGGTTGGAAAATGCTGAGAAAGAGAAACAATAAAAATTATCGGTCCGTTCGGTTCCTGCACGACGCGTAATAGAAAATTCCAAAAAAATAGTAAAAAAATTAAAAAAATTAAAAAATACCATTATCGCTTCCTTTCAAGCTAAAATAGGTTTGAAAAGGTAGAGAAAGAGAAAAAATAAGTATTATCGTTCCGTTCCGTTCCTACCCGACGTTAAATAGAAAATTCCAAAAAAATAGCAAAAAAATTCAAAAAGTTAAAAAATACCATTATGGCCTCATTTCAAGCCAAAATAGGTTGGAAAATGATGAGAAAAAGAGAAAATAAAAATTATCATTACGTTTCGTTCCTACCCGAAGCGTAATTGAAAATTCCAACAGAATAGCAAAAAAATTCAAAAAAATTAAAATATACCATTATGGCATTATTTCAAGCAAAAATTGGTTGGAAAATGCCGAGAAAGAGAGAATATAAAAATTATCGTTCCGTTTCGTTCCTACCCAACGCGAAATAGAAAATTCGAAAAAAAATAGCAAAAAAATTCAAAAAAAATCAAAAAATACCATTATGCCTTCATTTCAAGCCAAAATAGGTTTGAAAATGCCGAGAAAGAGAGAAAATAATAATTATCGTTCCGTTCCGTTCGTACCCTACGCGTAATAGAAAATTCCAAAAATTAAGAAATACCACTATGGCTTCATTTCAAGCCAAAAATGGGTTGGAAAATGCCGAGAAAGAGAGAATATAAAAAGTATCGTTCCGTTTCGTTCCTACCCGACGCGAAATAGAAAATTCCAAAAAAATAGCAAAAAAATTCAAAATTTTAAAAAATGCCATTATGACTTCATTTCAAGCCAAAATAGGTTGGAAAAGGATGAGAAAGAGAGAAAATAAAAATTATCATTACGTTTCGTTCCTACCCGACGCGTAATTGAAAATTCCAACAAAATAGCAAAAAAAATCAAAAAAATGAAAATTTACCATTATGCCTTCATTTCAAGCCAAAATAGGTTTGAAAAGGCCGAGAAAGAGAGAAAATAATAATTATCGTTCCGTTCCGTTCCTACCCAACGCGAAATAGAAAATTCGAAAAAAATAGCAAAAAAATTCAAAAAAATTAAAATATACCATTATGCTTTCATTTCAAGCCAAAATATGTTTGAAAATGCCGAGAGAGAGAGAAAATAATAATTATCGTTCCGTTCCGTTCCTACCCGACGCGAAATTGAAAATTCCAAAAAAATAGCAAAAAAATTCAAAAATTTAAAAAATGCCATTATGACTTCATTTCAAGCCAAAATAGGTTTGAAAAGGCAGAGAAAGAGAGAAAATAATAATTATCGTTCCGTTTCGTTCCTACCCAACGCGAAATAGAAAATTCCAAAAAGAAAAAAGCAAAAAAATTCAAAAAATTAAGAAATACCACTATGGCTTCATTTCAAGCCAAAAATGGGTTGGAAAATGCCGAGAAAGAGAGAATATAAAAAGTATCGTTCCGTTTCGTTCCTACCCGACGCGAAATAGAAAATTCCAAAAAAAAAGCAAAAAAATTCAAAAAATTAAGAAATACCACTATGGCTTCATTTCAAGCCAAAATTGGGTTCGAAAATGCCGAGAAAGAGAGAATATAAAAAGTATCGTTCCGTTTCGTTCCTACCCGACGCGAAATAGAAAATTCCAAAAATATTCAAAAATTTAAAAAATGCCATTATGACTTCATTTCAAGCCAAAATAGGTTGGAAAAGGATGAGAAAGAGAGAAAATAAAACTTATCATTACGTTTCGTTCCTACGCGACGCGTAATTGAAAATTCCAACAAAATAGCAAAAAAATTCATAAAAATTAAAATATACCATCATGCCTTCATTTCAAGCGAAAATAGGTTTGAAAAGGCCGAGAAAGAGAGAAAATAATAATTATCGTTCCGTTTCGTTCCTACCCAACGCGAAATAGAAATTTCCAAAAAAATAGCAAAAAAATTCAAAAAAATTAAAATATACCATTATGCCTTCATTTCAAGCGAAAATAGATTTGAAAAGGCCGAGAAAGAGAGAAAATAATAATTATCGTTCCGTTCTGTTCCTGCCCTACGCGTAATAGAAAATTCCAAAAATTAAGAAATACCACTATGGCTTCATTTCAAGTCAAAAATGGGTTGGAAAATGCCGAGAAAGAGAGAATATAAAAATTATCGTTCAGTTCCGTTCCTACCCGACGCGAAATTGAAAATTCCAAAAAAATAGCAATAAATTCAAAATGTTAAAAAATACCATTATGGCCTCATTTCAAGCCAAAATAGGTTGGAAAATGATGAGAAAGAGAGAAATTAAAATTATCATTACGTTTCGTTCCTACCCGAAGCGTAATTGAAAATTCCAACAAAATAGCAAAAAAATTCAAAAAAATTAAAATATACCATTATGGCATTATTTCAAGCAAAAATTGGTTGGAAAATGCCGAGAAAGAGAGAATATAAAAATTATCGTTCCGTTTCGTTCAAACCCGACGTGAAATAGAAAATTCCAAAAAAATAGCAAAAAAATTCAAAAATTTAAAAAATGCCATTATGGCATCATTTCAAGCCAAAATAGATTGGAAAAGGATGAGAAAGAGAGAAAATTATCATTACGTTTCGTTCCTACCCGACGCGTAATTGAAAATTCCAACAAAATAGCAAAAAAATTCAAAAAAATTAAAATATACCATTATGGCATTATTTCAAGCAAAAATTGGTTGAAAAATGCCGAGAAAGAGAGAATATAAAAAGTATCGTTCCGTTTCATTCCTACCCGACGCGAAATAGAAAATTTCGAAAAAAAAGCAAAAAAGATTCAAAAATTTAAAAAATGCCATTATGACTTCATTTCAAGCCAAAATAGGTTGGAAAAGGATGAGAAAGAGAGAAAATAAAAATTATCATTACGTTTCGTTCCTACCCGACGCGTAATTGAAAATTCCAACAAAATAGAAAAAAAAATAAAAAAAATGAAAATATACCATTATGCCTTCATTTCAAGCCAAAATAGGTTTGAAAAGGCAGAGAAAGAGAGAAAATAATAATTATCGTTCCGTTTCGTTCCTACCCAACGCGAAATAGAAAATTCCAAAAAAAAAAAAGCAAAAAAATTCAAAAAATTAAGAAATACCACTATGGCTTCATTTCAAGCCAAAATTGGGTTGGAAAATGCCGAGAAAGAGAGAATATAAAAAGTATCGTTCCGTTTCGTTCCTACCCGACGCGAAATAGAAAATTCCAAAAAAATAGCAAAAATATTCAAAAATTTAAAAAATGCCATTATGACTTCATTTCAAGCCAAAATAGGTTGGAAAAGGATGAGAAAGAGAGAAAATAAAACTTATCATTACGTTTCGTTCCTACCCGACGCGTAATTGAAAATTCCAACAAAATAGCAAAAAAATTCAAAAAAATTAAAATATACCGTTATGAATTCATTTCAAGCCAAAATAGGTTTGAAAAGGCCGAGAAAGAGAGAAAATAATAATTATCGTTCCGTTTCGTTCTTACCCAACGCGAAAAAGAAAATTCCAAAAAAATAGCAAAAAAATTCAAAAAAATTAAAATATACCATTATGCCTTCATTTCAAGCGAAAATAGGTTTGAAAAGGCCGAGAAAGAGAGAAAATAATAATTATCGTTCCGTTCTGTTCCTACCCTACGCGTAATAGAAAATTTCAAAAATTAAGAAATACCACTATGGCTTCATTTCAAGTCAAAAATAGGGTGGAAAATGCCGAGAAAGAGAGAATATAAAAAGTATCGTTCCGTTTCATTCCTACCCGACGCGAAATAGAAAATTTCGAAAAAATAGCAAAAAAATTCAAAAATTTAAAAAATGTCATTATGGCTTCATTTCAAGCCAAAATAGGTTGGAAAAGGATGAGAAAGAGAGAAAATAAAAATTATCATTACGTTTCGTTCCTACCCGACGCGTAATTGAAAATTCCAACAAAATAGCAAAAAAAATAAAAAAAATGAAAATATACCATTATGCCTTCATTTCAAGCCAAAATAGGTTTGAAAAGGCAGAGAAAGAGAGAAAAAAATAATTATCGTTCCGTTTCGTTCCTACCCAACGCGAAATAGAAAATTCCAAAAAAATAGCAAAAAAATTGAAAAAAATTAAAATATACCATTATGCCTTCATTTCAAGCGAAAATAGGTTTGAAAAGGCCAAGAAAGAGAGAAAATAATAATTATCGTTCCGTTCTGTTCCTGCCCTACGCGTAATAGAAAATTCCAAAAATTAAGAAATACCACTATGGCTTCATTTCAAGTGAAAAATGGGTTGGAAAATGCCGAGAAAGAGAGAATATAAAAAGTATCGTTCCGTTTCGTTCCTACCTGACGCGAAATCAAAAATTCCAAAAAAATAGCAAAAAAATTCAAAAATTTAAAAAATGCCATTATGACTTCATTTCAAGCCAAAATAGGTTGGAAAAGGATGAGAAAGAGAGAAAATAAAAATTATCATTACGTTTCGTTCCTACCCGACGCGTAATTAAAAATTCCAACAAAATAGCAAAAAAAATAAAAAAAAATGAAAATATACCATTATGTCTTCATTTCAAGCCAAAATAGGTTTGAAAAGGCCGAGAAAGAGAGAAAATAATAATTATCGTTCTGTTCCGTTCCTACCCTACGCGTAATAGAAAATTAAAAAAATTAAGAAATACCCCTATGGCTTCATTTCAAGTCAAAAATAGGTTGGAAAATGCCGAGAAAGAGAGAATATAAAAGTATCGTTCCGTTTCGTTCCTACCCGACGCGAAATAGAAAATTATAAAAAAATAGCAAAAAAATTCAAAAATTTAAAAAATGCCATTATGACTTCATTTCAAGCCAAAATAGGTTGGAAAAGGATGAGAAAGAGAGACAAGAAAAATTATCATTACGTTTCGTTCCTACCCGACGCGTAATTGAAAATTCCAACAAAATAGCAAAAAAAATCAAAAAAATGAAAATATACCATTATGCCTTCATTTCAAGCCAAAATAGGTTTGAAAATGCCGAGCAAGAGAGAAAATAATAATTATCGTTCCGTTCCGTTCCTACCCTACGCGAAATTGAAAATTCCAAAAAAATAGCAATAAATTTGAAGAAATTAAAATATACCATAAGGGCATCATTTCAAGCCAAAATACGTTGGAAAATGCTAAGAAAGAGAAAATATAAAAATTATCGGTCTGTTCCGTTCCTTCCCGACGCGAAATTGAAACTTCCAAAAAAATAGCAATAAATTTGAAGAAATTAAAATATACCATTAGGGCCTCATTTCAAGCCAAAATAGGTTGGAAAATGCTGAGAAAGAGAAAAAATAAAAATTATCGGTCCGTTCCGTTCCTACACGACGCGTAATAGAAAATTCCAAAAAAATTCAAAAATTTAAAAAATGCCATTATGACTTCATTTCAAGCCAAAATAGGTTGGAAAAGGATGAGAAAGAGAGAGAATAAAAATTATCGTTACGTTTCGTTCCTACCCGACGCGTAATTGAAAATTCCAACAAAATAGCAAAAAAAATCAAAAAAATGAAAATATACCATTATGCCTTCATTTCAAGCCAATATAGGTTTGAAAAGGCCGAGAAAGAGAGAAAATAATAATTATTGTTCTGTTCCGTTCCTACCCTACGCGTAATAGAAAATTCCAAAAATTAAGAAATACCACTATGGCTTCATTTCAAGCCAAAAATGGGTTGGAAAATGCCGAGAAAGAGAGAATATAAAAATTATCGTTCCGTTCCGTTCCTACCCGACGCGAAATTGAAAATTCCAAAAAAATAGCAATAAATTCAAAATGTTAAAAAATACCATTATGGCCTCATTTCAAGCCAAAATAGGTTGGAAAATGATGAGAAAGAGAGAAATTAAAATTATCATTACGTTTCGTTCCTACCCGAAGCGTAATTGAAAATTCCAACAAAATAGCAAAAAATTCAAAAAAATTAAAATATACCATTATGGCATTATTTCAAGCAAAAATTGGTTGGAAAATGCTGAGAAAGAGAGAATATAAAAATTATCGTTCCGTTTCGTTCAAACCCGACCTGAAATAGAAAATTCCAAAAAAATAGCAAAAAAATTCAAAAATTTAAAAAATGCCATTGTGGCATCATTTCAAGCCAAAATAGATTGGAAAAGGATGAGAAAGAGAGAAAATTATCATTACGTTTCGTTTCTACCCGACGCGTAATTGAAAATTCCAAGAAAATAGCAAAAAAACTCAAAAAAATTAAAATATACAATTATGCCGTTATTTCAAGCCAAAATAGGTTTGAAAAGGCCGAGAAAGAGAGAAAATAATAATTATCGTTCCGTTCCGTTTCTACCCAAAGCGAAAAAGAAAATTCCAAAAAAATAGCGAAAAAATTCAAAAAAATTAAAATATACCATTATGCCTTCATTTGAAGCCAAAATAGGTTTGAAAAGGCCGAGAAAGAGAGAAAATAATAATTATCGTTCCGTTCCGTTCCTACCCTACGCGTAATAGAAAATTCCAAAAAAAAAAAAGCAAAAAAATTCAAAAAATTAAGAAATACCACAATGGCTTCATTTCAAGCCAAAATTGGGTTGGAAAATGCCGAGAAAGAGAGAATATAAAAAGTATCGTTCCGTTTCGTTCCTACCCGACGCGAAATAGAAAATTCCAAAAAAATAGCAAAAATATTCAAAAATTTAAAAAATGCCATTATGACTTGATTTCAAGCCAAAATAGGTTGGAAAAGGATGAGAAAGAGAGAAAATAAAACTTATCATTACGTTTCGTTCCTACCCGACGCGTAATTGAAAATTCCAACAAAATAGCAAAAAAATTCAAAAAAATTAAAATATACCATTATGCCTTCATTTCAAGCCAAAATAGGTTTGAAAAGGCCGAGAAAGAGAGAAAATAATAATTATCGTTCCGTTTCGTTCCTACCCAACGCGAAATAGAAAATTCCAAAAAAATAGCAAAAAAATTCAAAAAAATTAAAATATACCATTATGCCTTCATTTCAAGCGAAAATAGGTTTGAAAAGGCCGAGAAAGAGAGAAAATAATAATTATCGTTCCGTTCCGTTCCTACCCTACGCGTAATAGAAAATTTCAAAAATTAAGAAATACCACTATGGCTTCATTTCAAGTCAAAAATAGGGTGGAAAATGCCGAGAAAGAGAGAATATAAAAAGTATCGTTCCGTTTCATTCCTACCCGACGCGAAATAGAAAATTTCGAAAAAATAGCAAAAAAATTCAAAAATTTAAAAAATGCCATTATGACTTCATTTCAAGCCAAAATAGGTTGGAAAAGGATGAGAAAGAGAGAAAATAAAAATTATCATTACGTTTCGTTCCTACCCGACGCGTAATTGAAAATTCCAACAAAATAGCGAAAAAAATAAAAAAAATGAAAATATACCATTATGCCTTCATTTCAAGCCAAAATAGGTTTGAAAAGGCAGAGAAAGAGAGAAAAAAATAATTATCGTTCCGTTTCGTTCCTACCCAACGCGAAATAGAAAATTCCAAAAAAATAGCAAAAAAATTGAAAAAAATTAAAATATACCATTATGCCTTCATTTCAAGCGAAAATAGGTTTGAAAAGGCCGAGAAAGAGAGAAAATAATAATTATCGTTCCGTTCTGTTCCTGCCCTACGCGTAATAGAAAATTCAAAAAATTAAGAAATACCACTATGGCTTCATTTCAAGTCAAAAATGGGTTGGAAAATGCCGAGAAAGAGAGAATATAAAAAGTATCGTTCCGTTTCGTTCCTACCTGACGCGAAATAAAAAATTCCAAAAAAATAGAAAAAAATTCAAAAATTTAAAAAATGCCATTATGACTTCATTTCAAGCCAAAATAGGTTGGAAAAGGATGAGAAAGAGGGAAAATAAAAATTATCATTACGTTTCGTTCCTACCCGACGCGTAATTGAAAATTCCAACAAAATAGCAAAAAAAATCAAAAAAAATGAAAATATACCATTATGCCTTCATTTCAAGCCAAAATAGGTTTGAAAAGGCCTAGAAAGAGAGAAAATAATAATTATCGTTCTGTTCCGTTCCTGCCCTACGCGTAATAGAAAATTCAAAAAATTAAGAAATACCCCTATGGATTCATTTCAAGTCAAAAATAGGTTGGAAAATGCCGAGAAAGAGAGAATATAAAAGTATCGTTCCGTTTCGTTCCTACCCGACGCGAAATAGAAAATTATAAAAAAATAGCAAAAAAATTCAAAAATTTAAAAAATGCCATTATGACTTCATTTCAAGCCAAAATAGGTTGGAAAAGGATGAGAAAGAGAGACAAGAAAAATTATCATTACGTTTCGTTCCTACCCGACGCGTAATTGAAAATTCCAACAAAATAGCAAAAAAAATCAAAAAAATGAAAATATACCATTATGCCTTCATTTCAAGCCAAAATAGGTTTGAAAAGGCCGAGCAAGAGAGAAAATAATAATTATCGTTCCGTTCCGTTCCTACCCTACGCGTAATAGAAAATTTCAAAAATTAAGAAATACCACTATGGCTTCATTTCAAGTCAAAAATAGGGTGGAAAATGCCGAGAAAGAGAGAATATAAAAAGTATCGTTCCGTTTCATTCCTACCCGACGCGAAATAGAAAATTTCGAAAAAATAGCAAAAAAATTCAAAAATTTAAAAAATGCCATTATGACTTCATTTCAAGCCAAAATAGGTTGGAAAAGGATGAGAAAGAGAGAAAATAAAAATTATCATTACGTTTCGTTCCTACCCGACGCGTAATTGAAAATTCCAACAAAATAGCGAAAAAAATAAAAAAAATGAAAATATACCATTATGCCTTCATTTCAAGCCAAAATAGGTTTGAAAAGGCAGAGAAAGAGAGAAAAAAATAATTATCGTTCCGTTTCGTTCCTACCCAACGCGAAATAGAAAATTCCAAAAAAATAGCAAAAAAATTGAAAAAAATTAAAATATACCATTATGCCTTCATTTCAAGCGAAAATAGGTTTGAAAAGGCCGAGAAAGAGAGAAAATAATAATTATCGTTCCGTTCTGTTCCTGCCCTACGCGTAATAGAAAATTCAAAAAATTAAGAAATACCACTATGGCTTCATTTCAAGTCAAAAATGGGTTGGAAAATGCCGAGAAAGAGAGAATATAAAAAGTATCGTTCCGTTTCGTTCCTACCTGACGCGAAATAAAAAATTCCAAAAAAATAGAAAAAAATTCAAAAATTTAAAAAATGCCATTATGACTTCATTTCAAGCCAAAATAGGTTGGAAAAGGATGAGAAAGAGGGAAAATAAAAATTATCATTACGTTTCGTTCCTACCCGACGCGTAATTGAAAATTCCAACAAAATAGCAAAAAAAATCAAAAAAAATGAAAATATACCATTATGCCTTCATTTCAAGCCAAAATAGGTTTGAAAAGGCCGAGAAAGAGAGAAAATAATAATTATCGTTCTGTTCCGTTCCTGCCCTACGCGTAATAGAAAATTCAAAAAATTAAGAAATACCCCTATGGATTCATTTCAAGTCAAAAATAGGTTGGAAAATGCCGAGAAAGAGAGAATATAAAAGTATCGTTCCGTTTCGTTCCTACCCGACGCGAAATAGAAAATTATAAAAAAATAGCAAAAAAATTCAAAAATTTAAAAAATGCCATTAGGACTTCATTTCAAGCCAAAATAGGTTGGAAAAGGATGAGAAAGAGAGACAAGAAAAATTATCATTACGTTTCGTTCCTACCCGACGCGTAATTGAAAATTCCAACAAAATAGCAAAAAAAATCAAAAAAATGAAAATATACCATTATGCCTTCATTTCAAGCCAAAATAGGTTTGAAAAGGCCGAGCAAGAGAGAAAATAATAATTATCGTTCCGTTTCGTTCCTACCCAACGCGAAATAGAAAATTCGAAAAAAATAACAAAAAAATTCAAAAAAATTAAAATATACTATTATGCCTTCATTTCAAGCCAAAATAGGTTTGAAAATGCCGAGAGAGAGAGAAAATAATAATTATCGTTCCGTTCTGTTCCTACCCTACGCGTAATAGAAAATTCCAAAAATTAAGAAATACCAGTATGGCTTCATTTCAAGCCAAAAATGGGTTGGAAAATGCCGAGAAAGAGAGAATATAAAAATTATCGTTCCGTTTCGTTCCTACCTGACGCGAAATAAAAAATTCCAAAAAATAGCAAAAAAATTCAAAAATTTAAAAAATGCCATTATGACTTCATTTCAAGCCAAAATAGGTTGGAAAAGGATGAGAAAGAGAGAAAATAAAAATTATCATTACGTTTCGTTCCTACCCGACGCGTAATTGAAAATTCCAACAAAATAGCAAAAAAAATAAAAAAAATGAAAATATACCATTATGCCTTCATTTCAAGCCAAAATAGGTTTGAAAAGGCAGAGAAAGAGAGAAAAAAATAATTATCGTTCCGTTTCGTTCCTACCCAACGCGAAATAGAAAATTCCAAAAAAATAGCAAAAAAATTCAAAAAAATTAAAATATACCATTATGCCTTCATTTCAAGCGAAAATAGGTTTGAAAAGGCCGAGAAAGAGAGAAAATAATAATTATCGTTGCGTTCTGTTCCTGCCCTACGCGTAATAGAAAATTCAAAAAATTAAGAAATACCACTATGGCTTCATTTCAAGTCAAAAATGGGTTGGAAAATGCCGAGAAAGAGAGAATATAAAAAGTATCGTTCCGTTTCGTTCCTACCTGACGCGAAATAAAAAATTCCAAAAAAATAGAAAAAAATTCAAAAATTTAAAAAATGCCATTATGACTTCATTTCAAGCCAAAATAGGTTGGAAAAGGATGAGAAAGAGAGAAAATAAAAATTATCATTACGTTTCGTTCCTACCCGACGCGTAATTGAAAATTCCAACAAAATAGCAAAAAAAATAAAAAAAAATGAAAATATACTATTATGCCTTCATTTCAAGCCAAAATAGGTTTGAAAAGGCCGAGAAAGAGAGAAAATAATAATTATCGTTCTGTTCCGTTCCTACCCTACGCGTAATAGAAAATTCAAAAAATTAAGAAATACCCCTATGGCTTCATTTCAAGTCAAAAATAGGTTGGAAAATGCCGAGAAAGAGAGAATATAAAAGTATCGTTCCGTTTCGTTCCTACCCGACGCGAAATAGGAAATTATAAAAAAATAGCAAAAAAATTCAAAAATTTAAAAAATGCCATGATGACTTCATTTCAAGCCAAAATAGGTTTGAAAAGGCCGAGAAAGAGAGAAAATAATAATTATCGTTCTGTTCCGTTCCTACCCTACGCGTAATAGAATATTCAAAAAATTAAGAAATACCCCTATGGCTTCATTTCAAGTCAAAAATAGGTTGGAAAATGCCGAGAAAGAGAGAATATAAAAGTATCGTTCCGTTTCGTTCCTACCCGACGCGAAATAGGAAATTATAAAAAAATAGCAAAAAAATTCAAAAATTTAAAAAATGCCATGATGACTTCATTTCAAGCCAAAATAGGTTGGAAAAGGATGAGAAAGAGAGACAAGAAAAATTATCATTACGTTTCGTTCCTACCCGACGCGTAATTGAAAATTCCAACAAAATAGCAAAAAAAATCAAAAAAATGAAAATATACCATTATGCCTTCATTTCAAGCCAAAATAGGTTTGAAAAGGCCGAGCAAAAGAGAAAATAATAATTATCGTTCCGTTCCGTTCCTACCCAACGCGAAATAGAAAATTCGAAAAAAATAGCAAAAAAATTCAAAAAAATTAAAATATACCATTATGCCTTCATTTCAAGCCAAAATAGGTTTGAAAATGCCGAGAGAGAGAGAAAATAATAATTATCGTTCCGTTCCGTTCCTACCCTACGCGTAATAGAAAATTCCAAAAATTAAGAAATACCACTATGGCTTCATTTCAAGCCAAAAATGGGTTGGAAAATGCCGAGAAAGAGAGAATATAAAAATTATCGTTCCGTTTCGTTCCTACCTGACGCGAAATAAAAAATTCGAAAAAAATAGCAAAAAAATTCAAAAATTTTAAAAATGCCATTATGGCTTCATTTCAAGCCAAAATAGGTTGGAAAAGGATGAGAAAGAAAGAAAATAAAAATTATCATTACGTTTCGTTCCTACCCGACGCGTAATTGCAAATTCCAACAAAATTGCAAAAAAATTCAAAAAAATTAAAATATACCATTATGCCTTCATTTCAAGCCAAAATAGGTTTGAAAAGGCCGAGAAAGAGAGAAAATAATAATTATCGTTCCGTTCCGTTCCTACCCAACGCGAAATGGAAAATTCCAAAAAAATAGCAGAAAAATTCAAAAAAATGAAAATATACCATTATGCCTTCATTTCAAGCCAAAATAGGTTTGAAAAGGCCGAGAAAGAGAGAAAATAATAATTATCGTTCCGTTCCGTTCCTACCCAACGCGAAAGTGAAAATTCCAAAAAAATAGCAGAAAATTTCAAAAAAATGAAAATATACCATTATGCCTTCATTTCAAGCCAAAATAGGTTTGAAAAGGCCGAGAGAGAGAGAAAATAATAATTATCGTTCCGTTCCGTTCCTACCCTACGCGAAATAGAAAATTCCAAAAATTAAGAAATACCACTATGGCTTCATTTCAAGCCAAAAATGTGTTGGAAAATGCCGAGAAAGAGAGAATATAAAAATTATCGTTCCGTTCCATTCCTACCCGACGCGAAATTGAAAATTCCAAAAAAATAGCAATAAATTTGATAAATTAAAATATACCATTAGGGCTTCATTTCAAGCCAAAATAGGTTGGAAAATGCTGAGAAAGAGAAAAAATAAAAATTATCGGTCCGTTCCGTTCCTGCACGACGCGTAATAGAAAATTCCAAAAAAATAGTAAAAAAATAAAAAAAATAAAAAAAATACCATTATGGCTTCCTTTCAAGCTAAAATAGGTTTGAAAAGGTCGAGAAAGAGAAAAAATAAGTATTATCGTTCCGTTCCGTTCTTACCCGACGTTAAATAGAAAATTCCAAAAAAATAGCAAAAAAATTCAAAAAGTTAAAAAATACCATTATGGCCTCATTTCAAGCCAAAATAGGTTGGAAAATGATGAGAAAGAGAGAAAATAAAAATTATCATTACGTTTCGTTCCTACCCGAAGCGTAATTGAAAATTCCAACAAAATAGCAAAAAATTCAAAAAAATTAAAATATACCATTATGGCATTATTTCAAGCAAAAATTGGTTGGAAAATGCCGAGAAAGAGAGAATATAAAAATTATCGTTCCGTTTCGTTCAAACCCGACGCGAAATAGAAAATTCCAAAAAAATAGCAAAAAAATTTAAAAAATGCCATTATGGCTTCATTTCAAGCCAAAATAGATTGGAAAAGGATGAGAAAGAGAGAAAATTATCATTACGTTTCGTTCCTACCCGACGCGTAATTGAAAATTCCAAGAAAATAGCAAAAAAAATCAAAAAAATTAAAATATACCATTATGCCGTTATTTCAAGCCAAAATAGGTTTGAAAAGGCCGAGAAAGAGAGAAAATAATAATTATCGTTCCGTTCCGTTTCTACAACGCGAATTAGAAAATTCCAAAAAAATAGCGAAAAAATTCAAAAAAATTAAAATATACCATTATGCCTTCATTTGAAGCCAAAATAGGTTTGAAAAGGCCGAGAAAGAGAGAAAATAATAATTATCGTTCCGTTCCGTTCCTACCCAACGCGAAATAGAAAATTCGAAAAAAATAGCAAAAAAATTCAAAAAAATTAAAATATACCATTATGCCTTCCTTTCAAGCCAAAATAGGTTTGAAAATGCTGAGAGAGAGAGAAAATAATAATTATCGTTCCGTTCCGTTCCTACCCTCCGCGTAATAGAAAATTCCAAAAAAACAGCAAAAAAATTCAAAAAATTAAGAAATACCACTATGGCTTCATTTCAAGCCAAAAATAGGTTGGAAAATGCCGAGAAAGAGAGAATATAAAATGTATCGTTCCGTTTCGTTCAAACCCGACGTGAAATAGAAAATTCCAAAAAAATAGCAATAAAATTTAAAAAATGCCATTATGGCTTCATTTCAAGCCAAAATAGATTGGAAAAGGATGAGAAAGAGAGAAAATTATCATTACGTTTCGTTCCTACCTGATGCGTAATTGAAAATTCCAACAAAATAGCAAAAAAATTCAAAAAAATTAAAATATACCATTATGCCTTCATTTCAAGCCAAAATAGGTTTGAAAAGGCCGAGAAAGAGAGAAAATAATAATTATCGTCCCATTCTGTTCCTACCCAACGCGAAATAGAAAATTCCAAAAAAATAGCAAAAAAATTCAAAAAAAATCAAAAAATACCATTATGCCTCCATTTCAAGCCAAAATAGGTTTGAAAATGCCGAGAAAGAGAGAAAATAATAATTATCGTTCCGTTCCGTTCGTACCCTACGCGTAATAGAAAATTCCAAAAATTAAGAAATACCACTATGGCTTCATTTCAAGCCAAAAATGGGTTGGAAAATGCCGAGAAAGAGAGAATATAAAAAGTATCGTTCCGTTTCGTTCCTACCCGACGCGAAATTGAAAATTCCAAAAAAATAGCAAAAAAATTCAAAAATTTAAAAAATGCCATTATGACTTCATTTCAAGCCAAAATAGGTTGGAAAATGATGAGAAAGAGAGAAAATAAAAATTATCATTACGTTTCGTTCCTACCCGGCGCGTAATTGAAAATTCCAACAAAATAGCAAAAAAAATCAAAAAAATGAAAATATACCATTATGCCTTCATTTCAAGCCAAAATAGGTTTGAAAAGGCCGAGAAAGAGAGAAAATAATAATTATCGTTCCGTTCCGTTCCTACACAATGCGAAATAGAAAATTCGAAAAAAATAGCAAAAAAATTCAAAAAAATTAAAATATACCATTATGCTTTCATTTCAAGCCAAAATAGGTTTGAAAATGCCGAGAGAGAGAGAAAATAATAATTATCGTTCCGTTCCGTTCCTACCCGACGCGAAATTGAAAATTCCAAAAAAATAGCAAAAAAATTCAAAAATTTAAAAAATGCCATTATGACTTCATTTCAAGCCAAAATAGGTTGGAAAAGGATGAGAAAGAGAGAAAATAAAAATTATCATTACGTTTCGTTCTTACCCGACGCGTAATTGAAAATTCCAACAAAATAGCAAAAAAAATCAAAAAAATGAAAATATACCATTATGCCTTCATTTCAAGCCAAAATAGGATTGAAAAGGCCGAGAAAGAGAGAAAATAATAATTATCGTTCCGTTCCGTTCCTACCCTACGCGAAATTGAAAATTCCAAAAAAAAAGGAATAAATTTGAAGAAATTAAAATATACCATAAGGGCTTCATTTCAAGCCAAAATAGGTTGGAAAATGCTAAGAAAGAGAAAATATAAAAATTATCGGTCCGTTCCGTTCCTTCCCGACGTGAAATTGAAAATTCCAAAAAAATAGCAATAAATTTGAAGAAATTAAAATATACCATTAGGGCTTCATTTCAAGCCAAAATAGGTTGGAAAATGCTGAGAAAGAGAAAAAATAAAAATTATCGGTCCGTTCCGTTCCTACACGACGCGTAATAGAAAATTCCAAAAAAATTCAAAAATATAACAAATGCCATTATGACTTCATTTCAAGCAAAAATAGGTTGGAAAAGGATGAGAAAGAGAGAAAATAAAAATTATCGTCACGTTTCGTTCCTATCCGACGCGTAATTGAAAATTCCAACAAAATAGCAAAAAAAATCAAAAAAATGAAAATATACCATTATGCCTTCATTTCAAGCCAATATAGGTTTGAAAAGGCCGAGAAAGAGAGAAAATAATAATTATTGTTCTGTTCCGTTCCTACCCTACGCGTAATAGAAAATTCCAAAATTTAAGAAATACCACTATGGCTTCATTTCAAGCCAAAAATGGGTTGGAAAATGCCGAGAAAGAGAGAATATAAAAATTATCGTTCCGTTCCGTTCCTACCCGACGCGAAATTGAAAATTCCAAAAAAATAGCAATAAATTCAAAATGTTAAAAAAATACCATTATGGCCTCATTTCAAGCCAAAATAGGTTGGAAAATGATGAGAAAGAGAGAAATTAAAATTATCATTACGTTTCGTTCCTACCCGAAGCGTAATTGAAAATTCCAACAAAATAGCAAAAAAATTCAAAAAAATTAAAATATACCATTATGGAATTATTTCAAGCAAAAATTGGTTGGAAAATGCCGAGAAAGAGAGAATATAAAAATTATCGTTCCGTTTCGTTCAAACCCGACGTGAAATAGAAAATTCCAAAAAAATAGCAAAAAAATTCAAAAATTTAAAAAATGCCATTATGGCATCATTTCAAGCCAAAATAGATTGGAAAAGGATGAGAAAGAGAGAAAATTATCATTACGTTTCGTTCCTACCCGACGCGTAATTGAAAATTCCAAGAAAATAGCAAAAAAAATCAAAAAAATTAAAATATACAATTATGCCGTTATTTCAAGCCAAAATAGGTTTGAAAAGGCCGAGAAAGAGAGAAAATAATAATTATCGTTCCGTTCCGTTTCTACCCAACGCGAAAAAGAAAATTCCAAAAAAATAGCGAAAAAATTCAAAAAAATTAAAATATACCATTATGCCTTCATTTGAAGCCAAAATAGGTTTGAAAAGGCCGAGAAAGAGAGAAAATAATAATTATCGTTCCGTTCCGTTCCTACCCTACGCGTAATAGAAAATTCCAAAAAAAAAAGCAAAAAAATTCAAAAAATTAAGAAATACCACTACGGCTTCATTTCAAGCCAAAATTGGGTTGGAAAATGCCGAGAAAGAGAGAATATAAAAAGTATCGTTCCGTTTCGTTCCTACCCGACGCGAAATAGAAAATTCCAAAAATATTCAAAAATTTAAAAAATGCCATTATGACTTCATTTCAAGCCAAAATAGGTTGGAAAAGGATGAGAAAGAGAGAAAATAAAACTTATCATTACGTTTCGTTCCTACGCGACGCGTAATTGAAAATTCCAACAAAATAGCAAAAAAATTCAA
Organism: Quercus wislizeni; assembly: GCA_023055345.1. Classification (NCBI taxonomy): domain Eukaryota; kingdom Viridiplantae; phylum Streptophyta; class Magnoliopsida; order Fagales; family Fagaceae; genus Quercus; species Quercus wislizeni. The sequence goes on along the minus strand of JALGQJ010000019.1, from coordinate 5,685,396 downwards.
AAAAATTAAAATATACCATCATGCCTTCATTTCAAGCGAAAATAGGTTTGAAAAGGCCGAGAAAGAGAGAAAATAATAATTATCGTTCCGTTTCGTTCCTACCCGACGCGTAATTGAAAATTCCAACAAAATAGAAAAAAAAATAAAAAAAATGGAAATATACCATTATGCCTTCATTTCAAGCCAAAATAGGTTTGAAAAGGCAGAGAAAGAGAGAAAAAAATAATTATCGTTCCGTTTCGTTCCTACCCAACGCGAAATAGAAAATTCCAAAAAAATAGAAAAAAAATTCAAAAAAATTAAAATATACCATTATGCCTTCATTTCAAGCGAAAATAAGTTTGAAAAGGCCGAGAAAGAGAGAAAATAATAATTATCGTTCCGTTCTGTTCCTGCCCTACGCGAAATAGAAAATTCCAAAAATTAAGAAATACCACTATGGCTTCATTTCAAGTCAAAAATGGGTTGGAAAATGCCGAGAAAGAGAGAATATAAAAAGTATCGTTCTGTTTCGTTCCTACCTGACGCGAAATAAAAAATTCCAAAAAAATAGCAAAAAAATTCAAAAATTTAAAAATTGCCATTATGACTTCATTTCAAGCCAAAATAGGTTGGAAAAGGATGAGAAAGAGAGAAAATAAAAATTATCATTACGTTTCGTTCCTACCCGACGTGTAATTGAAAATTCCAACAAAATAGCAAAAAAAATCAAAAAAAATGAAAATATACCATTATGCCTTCATTTCAAGCCAAAATAGGTTTGAAAAGGCCGAGAAAGAGAGAAAATAATAATTATCGTTCTGTTCCGTTCCTACCCTACGCGTAATAGAAAATTCAAAAAATTAAGAAATACCCCTATGGCTTCATTTCAAGTCAAAAATAGGTTGGAAAATGCCGAGAAAGAGAGAATATAAAAGTATCGTTCCGTTTCGTTCCTACCCGACGCGAAATAGAAAATTATAAAAAAATAGCAAAAAAATTCAAAAATTTAAAAAATGCCATTATGACTTCATTTCAAGCCAAAATAGGTTGGAAAAGGATGAGAAAGAGAGAAAATAAAAATTATCATTACGTTTCGTTCCTACTCGACGCGTAACTGAAAATTCCAACAAAATAGCAAAAAAAATCAAAAAAATGAAAATATACCATTATGCCTTCATTTCAAGCCAAAATAGGTTTGAAAAGGCCGAGCAAGAGAGAAAATAATAATTATCGTTCCGTTCCGTTCCTACCCAACGCGAAATATAAAATTCGAAAAAAATAGCAAAAAAATTCAAAAAAATTAAAATATACCATTATGCCTTCATTTAAAGCCAAAATAGGTTTGAAAATGCCGAGAGAGAGAGAAAATAATAATTATCGTTCCGTTCCGTTCCGTTCCTACCCTCCGCGTAATAGAAAATTCCAAAAAAATAGTAAAAAAATTTAAAAAATTAAGAAATACCACTATGACTTCATTTCAAGCCAAAAATAGGTTGGAAAATGCCGAGAAAGAGAGAATATAAAATGTATCGTTCCGTTTCGTTCCTACCTGACGCGAAATAGAAAATTCCAAAAAAATAGCAAAAAAATTCAAAAATTTAAAAAATGCTATTATGGCTTCATTTCAAGCCAAAATAGGTTGGAAATGGATGAGAAAGAGAGAAAATAAAAATTATCATTACGTTTCGTTCCTACCCGACGCGTAATTGAAAATTCCAACAAAATAGCAAAAAAATTCAAAAAAATTAAAATATACCAATATGCCTTCATTTCAAGCCAAAATAGGTTTGAAAAGGCCGAGAAAGAGAGAAAATAATAATTATCGTTCCGTTCCGTTCCTACCCAACGCGAAATAGAAAATTCCAAAAAAATAGCAAAAAAATTCAAAAAAATTAAAATATACCATTATTCCTTCATTTCAAGCCAAAATAGGTTTGAAATTGCCGAGAAATAGAGAAAATAATAATTATCGTTCCGTTCCGTTCCTACCCTACGCGTAATAGAAAATTCCAAAAATTAAGAAATACCACTATGGCTTCATTTCAAGCCAAAATTGGGTTGGAAAATGCCGAGAAAGAGAGAATATAAAAAGTATCGTTCCGTTTCGTTCCTACCCGACGCGAAATAGAAAATTCCAAAAAAATAGCAAAAATATTCAAAAATTTAAAAAATGCCATTATGACTTCATTTCAAGCCAAAATAGGTTGGAAAAGGATGAGAAAGAGAGAAAATAAAACTTATCATTACGTTTCGTTCCTACCCGACGCGTAATTGAAAATTCCAACAAAATAGCAAAAAAAATCAAAAAAAATGAAAATATACTATTATGCCTTCATTTCAAGCCAAAATAGGTTTGAAAAGGCCGAAAAGAGAGAAAATAATAATTATCGTTCTGTTCCGTTCCTACCCTACGCGTAATAGAAAATTCAAAAAATTAAGAAATACCCCTATGGCTTCATTTCAAGTCAAAAATAGGTTGGAAAATGCCGAGAAAGAGAGAATATAAATGTATCGTTCCGTTTCGTTCCTACCCGACGCGAAATAGAAAATTATAAAAAAATAGCAAAAAAATTCAAAAATTTAAAAAATGCCATTATGACTTCATTTCAAGCCAAAATAGGTTGGAAAAGGATGAGAAAGAGAGACAAGAAAAATTATCATTACGTTTCGTTCCTACCCGACGCGTAATTGATAATTCCAACAAAATAGCAAAAAAAATCAAAAAAATGAAAATATACCATTATGCCTTCATTTCAAGCCAAAATAGGTTTGAAAAGGCCGAGAAAGAGAGAAAATAATAATTATCGTTCCGTTCTGTTTCTACCCAACGCGAAAAAGAAAATTCCAAAAAAATAGCGAAAAAATTCAAAAAAATTAAAATATACCATTATGCCTTCATTTGAAGCCAAAATAGGTTTGAAAAGGCCGAGAAAGAGAGAAAATAATAATTATCGTTCCGTTCCGTTCCTACCCTACGCGTAATAGAAAATTCCAAAAAAAAAGCAAAAAAATTCAAAAAATTAAGAAATACCACTATGGCTTCATTTCAAGTCAAAAATAGGGTGGAAAATGCCGAGAAAGAGAGAATATAAAAAGTATCGTTCCGTTTCGTTCCTACCCGACGCGAAATAGAAAATTCCAAAAAAATAGCAAAAAAATTCAAAAACTTAAAAAATGCCATTATGACTTCATTTCAAGCCAAAATAGGTTGGAAAAGGATGAGAAAGAGAGAAAATAAAAATTATCATTACGTTTCGTTCCTACTCGACGCGTAACTGAAAATTCCAACAAAATAGCAAAAAAAATAAAAAAAAATGAAAATATACCATTATGCCTTCATTTCATGCCAAAATAGGTTTGAAAAGGCCGAGAAAGAGAGAAAATAATAATTATCGTTCTGTTCCGTTCCTACCCTACGCGTAATAGAAAATTCCAAAAAAAAAGCAAAAAAATTCAAAAAATTAAGAAATACCACTATGGCTTCATTTCAAGTCAAAAATAGGGTGGAAAATGCCGAGAAAGAGAGAATATAAAAAGTATCGTTCCGTTTCGTTCCTACCCGACGCGAAATAGAAAATTCCAAAAAAATAGCAAAAAAATTCAAAAATTTAAAAAATGCCGTTATGACTTCATTTCAAGCATAAATAGGTTGGAAAATGATGAGAAAGAGAGAAAATAAAAATTATCATTACGTTTCGTTCCTACCCGACGCGTAATTGAAAATTCCAACAAAATAGCAAAAAAATTCAAAAAAATTAAAATATACCATTATGCCTTCATTTCAAGCCAAAATAGGTTTGAAAAGGCCGAGAAAGAGAGAAAATAATAATTATCGCTCCGTTCCGTTCCTACCCAACGCGAAATAGAAAATTCCAAAAAAATAGCAAAAAAATTCAAAAAAATTAAAATATACCATTATGCCTTCATTTCAAGCCAAAATAGGTTTGAAAATGCCGAGAAATAGAGAAAATAATAATTATCGTTCCGTTCCGTTCCTACCCTACGCGTAATAGAAAATTCCAAAAATTAAGAAATACCACTATGGCTTCATTTCAAGTCAAAAATGGGTTGGAAAATGCCGAGAATGAGAGAATATAAAAAGCATCGTTCGGTTTCGTTCCTACCTGACGCGAAATAAAAAATTCCAAAAAAATAGCAAAAAAATTCAAAAATTTAAAAAATGCCATTATGACTTCATTTCAAGCCAAAATAGGTTGGAAAAGGATGAGAAAGAGAGAAAATAAAAATTATCATTACGTTTCGTTCCTACTCGACGCGTAATTGAAAATTCCAACAAAATAGCAAAAAAAATAAAAAAAAAATGAAAATATACCATTATGCCTTCATTTCAAGCCCAAATAGGTTTGAAAAGGCCGAGAAAGAGAGAAAATAATAATTATCATTCTGTTCCGTTCCTACCCTACGCGTAATAGAAAATTCAAAAAATTAAGAAATACCCCTATGGCTTCATTTCAAGTCAAAAATAGGTTGGAAAATGCCGAGAAAGAGAGAATATAAAAGTATCGTTCCGTTTCGTTCCTACCCGACGCGAAATAGAAAATTATAAAAAAATAGCAAAAAAATTCAAAAATTTAAAAAATGCCATTATGACTTCATTTCAAGCCAAAATAGGTTGGAAAAGGATGAGAAAGAGCGACAAGAAAAATTATCATTACGTTTCGTTCCTACCCGACGCGTAATTGAAAATTCCAACAAAATAGCAAAAAAAATCAAAAAAATGAAAATATACCATTATGCCTTCATTTCAAGCCAAAATAGGTTTGAAAAGGCCGAGAAAGAGAGAAAATAATAATTATCGTTCCGTTCCGTTTCTACCCAACGCGAAAAAGAAAATTCCAAAAAAATAGCGAAAAAATTCAAAAAAATTAAAATATACCATTATGCCTTCATTTGAAGCCAAAATAGGTTTGAAAAGGCCGAGAAAGAGAGAAAATAATAATTATCGTTCCGTTCCGTTCCTACCCTACGCGTAATAGAAAATTCCAAAAAAAAAGCAAAAAAATTCAAAAAATTAAGAAATACCACTATGGCTTCATTTCAAGTCAAAAATAGGGTGGAATATGCCGAGAAAGAGAGAATATAAAAAGTATCGTTCCGTTTCGTTCCTACCCGACGCGAAATAGAAAATTCCAAAAAAATAGCAAAAAAATTCAAAAATTTTAAAAATGCCATTATGACTTCATTTCAAGCCAAAATCGGTTGGAAAAGGATGAGAAAGAGAGAAAATAAAAATTATCATTACGTTTCGTTCCTACCCGACGCGTAATTGAAAATTCCAACAAAATAGCAAAGAAAGTCAAAAAAAATGAAAATATACCATTATGCCTTCATTTCAAGCCAAAATAGGTTTGAAAAGGCCGAGAAAGGGAGAAAATAATAATTATCGTTTTGTTCCGTTCCTACCCTACGCGTAATAGAAAATTCAAAAAATTAAGAAATACCCCTATGGCTTCATTTCAAGTCAAAAATAGGTTGGAAAATGCCGAGAAAGATAGAATATAAAAGTATCGTTCCGTTTCGTTCCTACCCGACGCGAAATAGAAAATTATAAAAAAATAGCAAAAAAATTCAAAAATTTAAAAAATGCCATTATGACTTCATTTCAAGCCAAAATAGGTTGGAAAAGGATGAGAAAGAGAGACAAGAAAAATTATCATTACGTTTCGTTCCTACCCGACGCGTAATTGAAAATTCCAACAAAATAGCAAAAAAAATCAAAAAAATGAAAGTATACCATTATGCCTTCATTTCAAGCCAAAATAGGTTTGAAAAGGCCGAGCAAGAGAGAAAATAATAATTATCGTTCCGTTCCGTTCCTACCCAACGCGAAATAGAAAATTCGAAAAAAATAGCAAAAAAATTCAAAAAAATTAAAATATACCATTATGCCTTCATTTCATGCCAAAATAGGTTTGAAAATGCCGAGAGAGAGAGAAAATAATAATTATCGTTCCGTTCCGTTCCGTTCCTACCCTCCGCGTAATAGAAAATTCCAAAAAAATAGTAAAAAAATTCAAAAAATTAAGAAATACCACTATGACTTCATTTCAAGCCAAAAATAGGTTGGAAAATGCCGAGAAAGAGAGAATATAAAAGTATCGTTCCGTTTCGTTCCTACCCGACGCGAAATAGAAAATTATAAAAAAATAGCAAAAAAATTCAAAAATTTAAAAAATGCCATTATGACTTCATTTCAAGCCAAAATAGGTTGGAAAAGGATGAGAAAGAGACACAAGAAAAATTATCATTACGTTTCGTTCCTACCCGACGCGTAATTGAAAATTCCAACAAAATAGCAAAAAAAATCAAAAAAATTAAAATATACCATTATGCCTTCATTTCAAGCCAAAATAGGTTTGAAAAGGCCGAGAAAGAGAGAAAATAATAATTATCGTTTCGTTCCGTTCCTATCCTACGCGTAATAGAAAATTCCAAAACTTAAGAAATACCACTATGGCTTCATTTCAAGTGAAAAATGGGTTGGAAAATGCCGAGAAAGAGAGAATATAAAAAGTATCGTTCCGTTTCGTTCCTACCTGACGCGAAATAAAAAATTCCAAAAAAATTGCAAAAAAATTCAAAAATTTAAAAAATGCCATTATGACTTCATTTCAAGCCAAAATAGGTTGGAAAAGGATGAGAAAGAGAGAAAATAAAAATTATCATTACATTTCGTTCCTACTCGACGCGTAATTGAAAATTCCAACAAAATAGCAAAAAAAATAAAAAAAAAATGAAAATATACCATTATGCCTTCATTTCAAGCCCAAATAGGTTTGAAAAGGCCGAGAAAGAGAGAAAATAATAATTATCGTTCTGTTCCGTTCCTACCCTACGTGTAATAGAAAATTCAAAAAATTAAGAAATACCCCTATGGCTTCATTTCAAGTCAAAAATAGGTTGGAAAATGCCGAGAAAGAGAGAATATAAAAGTATCGTTCCGTTTCGTTCCTACCCGACGTGAAATAGAAAATTATAAAAAAATAGCAAAAAAATTCAAAAATTTAAAAAATGCCATTATGACTTCATTTCAAGCCAAAATAGGTTGGAAAAGGATGAGAAAGAGAGACAAGAAAAATTATCATTACGTTTCGTTCCTACCCGACGCGTAATTGAAAATTCCAACAAAATAGAAAAAAAATCAAAAAAATGAAAATATACCATTATGCCTTCATTTCAAGCCAAAATAGGTTTGAAAAGGCCGAGCAAGAGAGAAAATAATAATTATCGTTCCGTTCCGTTCCTACCTAACGCGAAATAGAAAATTCGAAAAAAATAGCAAAAAAATTCAAAAAAATTAAAATATACCATTATGCCTTCATTTCAAGCCAAAATAGGTTTGAAAATGCCGAGAGAGAGAGAAAATAATAATTATCGTTCCGTTCCGTTCCGTTCCTACCCTCCGCGTAATAGAAAATTCCAAAAAAATAGTAAAAAAATTCAAAAAATTAAGAAATACCGCTATGACTTCATTTCAAGCCAAAAATAGGTTGGAAAATGCCGAGAAAGAGAGAATATAAAATGTATCGTTCCGTTTCGTTCCTACCTGACGCGAAATAGAAAATTCCAAAAAAATAGCAGAAAAATTCAAAAATTTAAAAAATGCCATTATGGCTTCATTTCAAGCCAAAATAGGTTGGAAATGGATGAGAAAGAGAGAAAATAAAAATTATCATTACGTTTCGTTCCTACCCGACACGTAATTGAAAATTCCAACAAAATAGCAAAAAAATTCAAAAAAATTAAAATATACCAATATGCCTTCATTTCAAGCCAAAATAGGTTTGAAAAGGCCGAGAAAGAGAGAAAATAATAATTATCGTTCCGTTCCGTTCCTACCCAACGCGAAATAGAAAATTCCAAAAAAATAGCAAAAAAATTCAAAAAAATTAAAATATACCATTATGCCTTCATTTCAAGCCAAAATAGGTTTGAAATTGCCGAGAAATAGAGAAAATAATAATTATCGTTCCGTTCCGTTCCTACCCTACGCGTAATAGAAAATTCCAAAAATTAAGAAATACCACTATGGCTTCATTTCAAGCCAAAATTGGGTTGGAAAATGCCGAGAAAGAGAGAATATAAAAAGTATCGTTCCGTTTCGTTCCTACCCGACGCGAAATAGAAAATTCCAAAAAAATAGCAAAAATATTCAAAAATTTAAAAAATGCCATTATGACTTCATTTCAAGCCAAAATAGGTTGGAAAAGGATGAGAAAGAGAGAAAATAAAACTTATCATTACGTTTCGTTCCTACCCGACGCGTAATTGAACATTCCAACAAAATAGCAAAAAAAATCAAAAAAAATGAAAATATACTATTATGCCTTCATTTCAAGCCAAAATAGGTTTGAAAAGGCCGAAAAGAGAGAAAATAATAATTATCGTTCTGTTCCGTTCCTACCCTACGCGTAATAGAAAATTCAAAAAATTAAGAAATACCCCTATGGCTTCATTTCAAGTCAAAAATAGGTTGGAAAATGCCGAGAAAGAGAGAATATAAATGTATCGTTCTGTTTCGTTCCTACCCGACGCGAAATAGAAAATTATAAAAAAATAGCAAAAAAATTCAAAAATTTAAAAAATGCCATTATGACTTCATTTCAAGCCAAAATAGGTTGGAAAAGGATGAGAAAGAGAGACAAGAAAAATTATCATTACGTTTCGTTCCTACCCGACGCGTAATTGAAAATTCCAACTTAATAGCAAAAAAAATCAAAAAAAATGAAAATATACCATTATGCCTTCATTTCAAGCCAAAATAGGTTTGAAAAGGCCGAGAAAGAGAGAAAATAATAATTATCGTTCCGTTCTGTTTCTACCCAACGCGAAAAAGAAAATTCCAAAAACATAGCGAAAAAATTCAAAAAAATTAAAATATACCATTATGCCTTCATTTGAAGCCAAAATAGGTTTGAAAAGGCCGAGAAAGAGAGAAAATAATAATTATCGTTCCGTTCCGTTCCTACCCTACGCGTAATAGAAAATTCCAAAAAAAATGCAAAAAAATTCAAAAAATTAAGAAATACCACTATGGCTTCATTTCAAGTCAAAAATAGGGTGGAAAATGCCGAGAAAGAGAGAATATAAAAAGTATCGTTCCGTTTCGTTCCTACCCGACGCGAAATAGAAAATTCCAAAAAAATAGCAAAAAAATTCAAAAACTTAAAAAATGCCATTATGACTTCATTTCAAGCCAAAATAGGTTGGAAAAGGATGAGAAAGAGAGAAAATAAAAATTATCATTACGTTTCGTTCCTACTCGACGCGTAACTGAAAATTCCAAAAAAATAGCAAAAAAAATAAAAAAAAATGAAAATATACCATTATGCCTTCATTTCATGCCAAAATAGGTTTGAAAAGGCCGAGAAAGAGAGAAAATAATAATTATCGTTCTGTTCCGTTCCTACCCTACGCGTAATAGAAAATTCCAAAAAAAAAGCAAAAAAATTCAAAAAATTAAGAAATACCACTATGGCTTCATTTCAAGTCAAAAATAGGGTGGAAAATGCCGAGAAAGAGAGAATATAAAAAGTATCGTTCCGTTTCGTTCCTACCCGACGCGAAATAGAAAATTCCAAAAAAATAGCAAAAAAATTCAAAAATTTAAAAAATGCCGTTATGACTTCATTTCAAGCCAAAATAGGTTGGAAAAGGATGAGAAAGAGAGAAAATAAAAATTATCATTACGTTTCGTTCCTACCTGACGCGTAATTGAAAATTCCAACAAAATAGCAAAAAAATTCAAAAAAATTAAAATATACCATTATGCCTTCATTTCAAGCCAAAATAGGTTTGAAAAGGCCGAGAAAGAGAGAAAATAATAATTATCGTTCCGTTCCGTTCCTACCCAACGCGAAATCGAAAATTCCAAAAAAAAAGCAAAAAAATTCAAAAAAATTAAAATATACCATTATGCCTTCATTTCAAGCCAAAATAGGTTTGAAAATGCCGAGAAATAGAGAAAATAATAATTATCGTTCCGTTCCGTTCCTACCCTACGCGTAATAGAAAATTCCAAAAATTAAGAAATACCACTATGGCTTCATTTCAAGTCAAAAATGGGTTGGAAAATGCCGAGAAAGAGAGAATATAAAAAGCATCGTTCTGTTTCGTTCCTACCTGACGCGAAATAAAAAATTCCAAAAAAATAGCAAAAAAATTCAAAAATTTAAAAAATGCCATTATGACTTCATTTCAAGCCAAAATAGGTTGGAAAAGGATGAGAAAGAGAGAAAATAAAAATTATCATTACGTTTCGTTCCTACTCGACGCGTAATTGAAAATTCCAACAAAATAGCAAAAAAATTAAAAAAAAAATGAAAATATACCATTATGCCTTCATTTCAAGCCCAAATAGGTTTGAAAAGGCCGAGAAAGAGAGAAAATAATAATTATCGTTCTGTTCCGTTCCTACCCTACGCGTAATAGAAAATTCAAAAAATTAAGAAATACCCCTATGGCTTCATTTCAAGTCAAAAATAGGTTGGAAAATGCCGAGAAAGAGAGAATATAAAAGTATCGTTCCGTTTCGTTCCTACCCGACGCGAAATAGAAAATTATAAAAAAATAGCAAAAAAATTCAAAAATTTAAAAAATGCCATTATGACTTCATTTCAAGCCAAAATAGGTTGGAAAAGGCTGAGAAAGAGAGACAAGAAAAATTATCATTACGTTTCGTTCCTACCCGACGCGTAATTGAAAATTCCAACAAAATAGCAAAAAAAATCAAAAAAATGAAAATATACCATTATGCCTTCATTTCAAGCCAAAATAGGTTTGAAAAGGCCGAGAAAGAGAGAAAATAATAATTATCGTTCCGTTCCGTTTCTACCCAACGCGAAAAAGAAAATTCCAAAAAAATAGCGAAAAAATTCAAAAAAATTAAAATATACCATTATGCCTTCATTTGAAGCCAAAATAGGTTTGAAAAGGCCGAGAAAGAGAGAAAATAATAATTATCGTTCCGTTCCGTTCCTACCCTACGCGTAATAGAAAATTCCAAAAAAAAAGCAAAAAAATTCAAAAAATTAAGAAATACCACTATGGCTTCATTTCAAGTCAAAAATAGGGTGGAATATGCCGAGAAAGAGAGAATATAAAAAGTATCGTTCCGTTTCGTTCCTACCCGACGCGAAATAGAAAATTCCAAAAAAATAGCAAAAAAATTCAAAAATTTTAAAAATGCCATTATGACTTCATTTCAAGCCAAAATCGGTTGGAAAAGGATGAGAAAGAGAGAAAATAAAAATTATCATTACGTTTCGTTCCTACCCGACGCGTAATTGAAAATTCCAACAAAATAGCAAAGAAAATAAAAAAAAATGAAAATATACCATTATGCCTTCATTTCAAGCCAAAATAGGTTTGAAAAGGCCGAGAAAGGGAGAAAATAATAATTATCGTTTTGTTCCGTTCCTACCCTACGCGTAATAGAAAATTCAAAAAATTAAGAAATACCCCTATGGCTTCATTTCAAGTCAAAAATAGGTTGGAAAATGCCGAGAAAGATAGAATATAAAAGTATCGTTCCGTTTCGTTCCTACCCGACGCGAAATAGAAAATTATAAAAAAATAGCAAAAAAATTCAAAAATTTAAAAAATGCCATTATGACTTCATTTCAAGCCAAAATAGGTTGGAAAAGGATGAGAAAGAGAGACAAGAAAAATTATCATTACGTTTCGTTCCTACCCGACGCGTAATTGAAAATTCCAACAAAATAGCAAAAAAAATCAAAAAAATGAAAATATACCATTATGCCTTCATTTCAAGCCAAAATAGGTTTGAAAAGGCCGAGCAAGAGAGAAAATAATAATTATCGTTCCGTTCCGTTCCTACCTAACGCGAAATAGAAAATTCGAAAAAAATAGCAAAAAAATTCAAAAAAATTAAAATATACCATTATGCCTTCATTTCAAGCCAAAATAGGTTTGAAAATGCCGAGAGAGAGAGAAAATAATAATTATCGTTCCGTTCCGTTCCGTTCCTACCCAACGCGAAATAGAAAATTCGAAAAAAATAGCAAAAAAATTCAAAAAAATTAAAATATACCATTATGCCTTCATTTCATGCCAAAATAGGTTTGAAAATGCCGAGAGAGAGAGAAAATAATAATTATCGTTCCGTTCCGTTCCGTTCCGTTCCTACCCTCCGCGTAATAGAAAATTCCAAAAAAATAGTAAAAAAATTCAAAAAATTAAGAAATACCACTATGACTTCATTTCAAGCCAAAAATAGGTTGGAAAATGCCGAGAAAGAGAGAATATAAAAGTATCGTTCCGTTTCGTTCCTACCCGACGCGAAATAGAAAATTATAAAAAAATAGCAAAAAAATTCAAAAATTTAAAAAATGCCATTATGACTTCATTTCAAGCCAAAATAGGTTGGAAAAGGATGAGAAAGAGAGAAAATAAAAATTATCATTACGTTTTGTTCCTACCCGACGCGGAATTGAAAATTCCAACAAAATAGCAAAAAAAATCAAAAAAAATGAAAATATACCATTATGCCTTCATTTCAAGCCAAAATAGGTTTGAAAAGGCCGAGAAAGAGAGAAAATAATAATTATCGTTCCGTTCCGTTCCTACCCAACGCGAAATAGAAAATTCGAAAAAAATAGCAAAAATATTCAAAAAAATTAAAATATACCATTATGCTTTCATTTCAAGCCAAAATAGGTTTGAAAATGCCGAGAGAGAGAGAAAATAATAATTATCGTTCCGTTCCGTTCCTACCCGACGCGAAATTGAAAATTCCAAAAAAATAGCAAAAAAATTCAAAAATTTAAAAAATGCCATTATGACTTCATTTCAAGCCAAAATAGGTTGGAAAAGGATGAGAAAGAGAGACAAGAAAAATTATCATTACGTTTCGTTCCTACCCGACGCGTAATTGAAAATTCCAACAAAATAGCAAAAAAAATGAAAAAAATGAAAATATACCATTATGCCTTCATTTCAAGCCAAAATAGGTTTGAAAAGGCCGAGAAAGAGAGAAAATAATAATTATCGTTCCGTTCCGTTCCTATCCTACGCGTAATAGAAAATTCAAAAAATTAAGAAATACCCCTATGGCTTCATTTCAAGTCAAAAATAGGTTGGAAAATGCCGAGAAAGAGAGAATATAAAAAGTATCGTTCCGTTTCGTTCCTACCCGACGCGAAATACAAAATTCTGAAAAAATAGCAAAAAAATTCAAAAAGTTAAAAAATGCCATTATGACTTCATTTCAAGCCAAAATAGGTTGGAAAAGGATGAGAAAGAGAGAAAATAAAAATTATCATTACGTTTCGTTCCTACCCGACGCGTAATTGAAAATTCCAACAAAATAGCAAAAAAATTCACCATTATGCCTTCATTTCTAGCCAAAATAGGTTTGAAAAGGCCGAGAAAGAGAGAAAATAATAATTATCGTTCCATTCCGTTCCTACCCAACGCGAAATGGAAAATTCCAAAAAAATAGCAAAAAAACTAAAATATACCATTATGCCTTCATTTCAAGCCAAAATAGGTTTGAAAAGGCCGAGAAAGAGTGAAAATAATAATTATCATTCCGTTCCGTTCCGTTCCTATCCTACGCGTAATAGAAAATTCCAAAAATTAAGAAATACCACTATGGCTTCATTTCAAGCCAAAAATGGGTTGGAAAATGCCGATAAAGAGAGAATATAAAAATTATCGTTCCGTTCCGTTCCTACCCGACGCGAAATTGAAAATTCCAAAAAAATAGCAATAATTTTGAAGAAATTAAAATATACCATTAGGGCTTCATTTCAAGCCAAAATAGGCTGGAAAATGCTGAGAAAGAGAAAAAATAAAAATTATCGGTCCGTTCCGTTCCTACACGACGCGTAATAGAAAATACCAAAAAAATAGTAAAATAATTAAAAAGAATTAAAAAATACCATTATGGCTTCCTTTCAAGCTAAAATAGGTTTGAAAAGGTCGAGAAAGAGAAAAAATAATAATTATCGTTTCGTTCCGTTCCTACCCGACGTTAAATAGAAAATTCCAAAAAAATAGCAAAAAAATTCAAAAAGTTAAAAAATACCATTATGGCCTCATTTCAAGCCAAAATAGGTTGGAAAAGGATGAGAAAGAGAGAAAATAAAAATTATCATTACGTTTCGATCCTACCCGAAGCGTAATTGAAAATTCCAACAAAATAGCAAAAAAATTCAAAAAAATTAAAATATACCATTATGGCATTATTTCAAGCAAAAATTGGTTGGAAAATGCCGAGAAAGAGAGAATATAAAAATTATCGTTCCGTTTCGTTCAAACCCGACGCGAAATAGAAAATTCCAAAAAAATAGCAAAAAAATTTAAAAATTTAAAAAATGCCATTATGGCTTCATTTCAAGCCAAAATAGATTGGAGAAGGATGAGAAAGAGAGAAAATTATCATTACGTTTCGTTCCTACCCGACGCGTAATTGAAAATTCTAAGAAAATAGCAAAAAAAATCAAAAAAATTAAAATATACCATTATGCCGTTATTTCAAGCCAAAATAGGTTTGAAAAGGCCGAGAAAGAGAGAAAATAATAATTATCATTCCGTTCCGTTTCTACCCAACGCGAAATAGAAAATTCCAAAAAAATAGCGAAAAAATTCAAAAAAATTAAAATATACCATTATGCCTTCATTTGAAGCCAAAATAGGTTTGAAAAGGCTGAGAAAGAGAGAAAATAATAATTATCGTTCCGTTCCGTTCCTACCCTACGCGTAATAGAAAATTCCAAAAAAAAAGCAAAAAAATTCAAAAAATTAGGAAATATCACTATGGCTTCATTTCAAGTCAAAAATAGGGTGGAAAATGCCGAGAAAGAGAGAATATAAAAAGTATCATTCCGTTTCGTTCCTACCCGACGCGAAATAGAAAATTCCAAAAAAATAGTAAAAAAATTCAAAAATTTAAAAAATGCCATTATCACTTCATTTCAAGCCAAAATAGGTTGGAAAAGGATGAGAAAGAGAGAAAATAAAAATTATCATTACGTTTCGTTCCTACCCGACGCGTAATTGAAAATTCCAACAAAATAGCAAAAAAAATCAAAAAAATGAAAATATACCATTATGCCTTCATTTCAAGCCAAAATAGGTTTGAAAAGGCCGAGAAAGAGAGAAAATAATAATTATCGTTCCGTTTCGTTCCTACCCAACGCGAAATAGAAAATTCCAAAAAAATAGCAAAAAAATTCAAAAAAATTAAAATATACCATTATGCCTTCATTTCAAGCGAAAATAGGTTTGAAAAGGCCGAGAAAGAGAGAAAATAATAATTATCGTTCCGTTCCGTTCCTACCCTACGCGTAATAGAAAATTCCAAAAATTAGGAAATACCACTATAGCTTCATTTCAAGCCAAAAATGGGTTGGAAAATGCCGAGAAAGAGAGAATATAAAAAGTATCGTTCCGTTTCGTTCCTACCTGACGCGAAATAGAAAATTCCAAAAAAATAGCAAAAAAATTCAAAAATTTAAAAAATGCCATTATGACTTCATTTCAAGCCAAAATAGGTTGGAAAAGGATGAGAAAGAGAGAAAATAAAAATTATCATTACGTTTCGTTCCTACCCGACGCGTAATTGAAAATTCCAACAAAATAGCAAAATAATTCAAAAAAATTAAAATATACCATTATGCCTTCATTTCAAGCCAAAATAGGTTTGAAAAGGCCGAGAAAGAGAGAAAATAATAATTATCGTTCCGTTCCGTTCCTACCCAACGCGAAATAGAAAATTCCAAAAAAATAGCAAAAAAATTCAAAAAAATTAAAATATACCATTATGCCTTCATTTCAAGCCAAAATAGGTTTGAAAAGGCCGAGAAAGAGAGAAAATAATAATTATCGTTCCCTTTCGTTCCTACCCTACGCGTAATAGAAAATTCCAAAAATTAAGAAATACCACTATGGCTTCATTTCAAGCCAAAAATAAGTTGGAAAATGCCGAGAAAGAGAGAATATAAAAAGTATTCTTCCGTTTCGTTCCTACCTGACGCGAAATAGAAAATTCCAAAAAAATAGTAAAAAAATTCAAAAATTTAAAAAATGCCATTATGGCTTCATTTCAAGCCAAAATAGGTTGGAAAAAGGATGAGAAAGAGAGAAAATAAAAATTATCATTACGTTTCGTTCCTACCCTACGCGTAATTGAAAATTCCAACAAAATAGCAAAAAAAATTCAAAAAAATTAAAATATACCATTATGTCTTCATTTCAAGCCAAAATAGGTTGGAAAAGGCCGTGAAAGAGAGAAAATACAAATTATCGTTCCGTTCCGTTCCGTTCCCACACGACGCGTAATAGAAAATTCCAAAAAAATAGCAAAAAAATTAAAAAAATTAAAAAAATACCATTATGACTTTATTTCAAGCGAAAATAGGTTGGAAATTGCCAAGAAAGAGAGAATATAAAAATTATCGTTCCGTTCCGTTCCTACCCGACGCGAAATTGAAAATTCCAAAAAAATAGCAATAAAATTGAAAAAATTAAAATATACCATTATCGCTTCATTTCAAGCCAAAATAGGTTGGAAAATGCCGAGAAAGAGAAAAAATAAAAATTATCGGTCCGTTCTGTTCCTACACGACGCGTAATAGAAAATTCCAAAAAAATAGTAAAAAAATTAAAAAAATTAAAAAATACCATTATGGCTTCCTTTCAAGCATAAATAGGTTTGAAAAGGCCGAGAAAGAGAAAAAATAATAATTATCGTTCCATTCCGTTCATACCCGACGCTAAATAGAAAATTCCAAAAAAATAGCAAAAAAATTCAAAAAGTTAAAAAATACCATTATGGCCTCATTTCAAGCCAAAATAGGTTGGAAAAAGATGAGAAAGAGAGAAAATAAAAATTATCATTACGTTTCGTTCCTACCCGAAGCGTAATTGAAAATTCCAATAAAATAGAAAAAAAATTCAAAAAAGTTAAAATATACCATTATGGCATTATTTCAAGCAAAAATTGGTTGGAAAATGCCGAGAAAGAGAGAATATAAAAATTATCGTTTCGTTTCGTTCAAACCCGACGCGAAATAGAAAATTCCAAAAAAATAACAAAAAAATTTAAAAATTTAAAAAATGCCATTATGGCTTCATTTCAAGCCAAAATAGATTGGAAAAGGATGAGAAAGAGAGAAAATAAAAATTATCATTACGTTTCGTTCCTACCTGACGCGTAATTGAAAATTCCAACAAAATAGCAAAAAAATTCAAAAAATTAAAAAATACCATTATGGCTTCTTTTCAAGCCAAAACAGGTTGGAAAAGGACGAGAATGAGAGAAAATAAAAATTATCGTTTCGTTCCGTTCCTACCCGACGCGAAATTGAAAATTCCAAAAAAAGAGCAATAAAATTGAAAAAATTAAAATATACCATTATGGCTTCATTTCAAGCCAACGAATCGAGCGAGCTCCCCTTGCATGCAATGATGTGGTGGTGAACCTCTCATTCTAATTCAGTGCTCTTCGAACCGTTCGGGAAGGTTTCCCATCACACGGCTCACCAACTTGATCTTCCGCGGGAGCTGTATGTCCGAACTTGCTTGGAAAAATAGGTACGATCCCGCTTTCCTTTGCCACTCAAGTGTATGACATCTGCCGTGCTTAGGCCCCTTCTTCCCTTCCCTAATGAAAGAGTCCACCGCCTGCCTTAGTAGTCTCAAATAAGGCGTGCAGGCCCGCCTCTTTTTTGAGTAGGTGATTCACTACCGAAGCGAAGAAAAGGCTGGATCAAGAAAAGGGGGTACTATGAGCCCTCTGCCCCACGCATCTAACCAGCTCGCGTGGTTCACCGGTTCCACCGACTAGACTCTTAGAGTGATTCAGTCGATACAGAGGTGCGCTTGAAGTGGGGGGTGTGCTGTCCCTATTGGGCTGGGCCCTTCCCCATAAGGCCCCACCATCGGGGCATAAACGCCCTCTTGCTACCCATATGCGAGGCGCCATCTTAGCCTTCCCTGACCAGGATCGCTCCCACACCTGTAGCGTTCGTGATCGGCCTACTCAACTGTGTATTGAACGAAAGGCAGGGCGGCACAGCCCCCAACCAAGGGAGTGGTTACATCTAGCATGTCCTCCCTTATTCCCGACATGCTATGGTGCCCCGGGGTGGGTAGGAGCGAGTTGAGTCCGTATCGCCGCGGTGCAAGAGCCGCGTCCGGATCTGATCTATCTACTCGGCAATAATTCATCCGGTGACTTCACGGTCGCCAAAGAAGCCCCAAGAAGCATCAAACATTTCCGATGACACCCATGGAGAAATTCTTAGATAGCAAGCACTAGCTCCCGCTGCGACTTCATAAAAAGCAATCAAAGATAAGATCGAAGAGAATGAAACGCACGTAGTGGTCATAATAGATTTTCCTTTTGATCCTAGAAAACGTCCAAAAAACCCTGCTACGGAACTACCGAGCAGGGGCAAAAATACGATAAGTAGATACATAATTTCGAGTGTGATCAGACAACCAAAAATCAGACAATGACAAAGCGGCCTGTGATAGATTGATCGACGTCTGTCTGAAGAACGCTCGACCGAAGGAATGAGTTACAAGGTGAATTGTAAGCCCCAACGACAAAGGAACGAGCATTTTCGGGGACTAGCCCGCTTCCCATTACTCTAGAGGGCAATTGTCCGGTCCTCTTTCATGTGGAATCGGTTTAGTTAGATCGTACCCAAGCCCGCCTCCATTTTCTTATGTGAAAGAGGTGCTTGCTTTATGAAAGTTCAGCCTTCTTTCTTCGATCAGAATACGGATGAAATCAAAAAGGCCATCATTGAGGCAAACAATGCAATAGCTTCGGTTAGAGCAAAGCCCAAAATGGCATAACCAAATAATTGTTTAGCCAATGATGGATTTCGCGCCACGGAATGGATCAAAGAACTGAACACGTTTCCAATACTGACAGCAGCTCCCGCTGAAGCAATTGTAGCAGCTCTGGTACCCATTGATTTTGCACCTTCTAACATCTTGGGTTGAGAATTCTCGTCACGCTTTTTTATTCACGATTTTTTGTTATGGATTTCTCGTCGATTCTTCCCCTCGTTCCTTTTATGTTGGGCACCCCCCGTAACCCCCATCCCCACCAAAAAATTGTGAGACAAAAGTGACAGCGTTAGAAAAATGCGGACTTGTTGCCCCATGAATGCTGAGGTCTTCGACCATCGCATAGAGATCAGGGAGGGGAGTGGAATTCGTAGTCAAATGATTGACCACGCCCCCCATATTTGTATCACTAGGGAATGGAAGTCGCGCTTCCATAAACAAAGAATTCAGCTCACTCTCAAGTTCGCGTCTTAAAATCTTAAAATAAAGGAAGTATGTTCCTTTATATAGTAGTGAGAATAGGGGGAATACTCTAGATAAGAAATGAACTCGCGCAAAATCTAATTTTGCTTCATTGACAGTTATCTAACCAGTCTTTTTTATTCTTTTATTTCACTCTGTGTCTTTTTGCGCTTCCCATTAAAAAAAAGTGACTTTAAAAGAACTTGCTCGAATTTTTTGGTGTTTCAACTAAACACCCAAAAATAAGTAAAGTAGGTTTTCGGGGTTTTTTCCAAAAAAAGGTCTGGGACACGAAATACTATGTGAATTTCTTTCTTTTTCAAGCCCGATTCGCTGCCCCAAAGGCGCACTTCGCGTACTAGGGTTTTAAGGGAGGGAGAGATCTATTTCCATTGGGGGATCCTTCATTTCTCTATTTCCTGTTGGTTCCATTCTTCCTTCTGTTTTTTTCCCTACTAATACGATAAGTGTCATTCATTCCATTCTTACTTTAGGCTATTTTCTTCTTCAGTTTATGAAGCCTTTTTCTTTTCTTTATCTATCAAATTTTCCTCTTTTTGAGTTGAAAACGCCCCATAGTTTTAGTCCTAATGTAATGCTATTTTGTTTCCCCCGAACTCTCCTTTCAGTCCTTCCTTTATGAGTAGCTCCTCTCCTAGATTTCACGAGCCTTTTGTCGGCACCGCCTTACGAAGGGTCTAGCTCTCATTTCATTCCTAGGTTTCGAGACTAGATATGACTGAAGCTGTCCTTTCCCGGCCGGCCTACGTGCCCGATGGGATCAAGTCAATACTTCGGTCTTTGACTTTGGTAATCTAAGAAAGCATAGAGCACTTACCTTACGACTGAGTCATTTAGGAGCAAAGTTATCAGTAAAGCTCCTACCATCACAACTAGGGCCTTCGCTTTATGCTTCCCTTCCTTTATGCCAAGGGGGTCGTAAAGCTCATCTTTTGAAAAAGCGCTTGCTACTTCGTTGTGAATATGCTGCTCATCACACATACATATGAACCCTGAGTTGTGCTATTCACATATCTGGTCAACAAGGGTAGGGGTGTCATTGACCAAATGAAAAAGGTACTAAATGTTGTATTGATTGCACAATGGGGTTTAGGGCCTCGCCCTACTTGATGCTTTAAGGTTGCATCTATGACTATGACTATGAGGGTTTTTTGTTTGGAATAACTTTGGATGCCAAAAAAAATGAGATTTTATCTTAGTGGCTAGGGTTTAATCTTTGGTTCTGAGTTTTATTAGTATGTGTTTGTTTCCAAGGAAAGTTTAAAAGAAAGATGGGAAAGTGCAAAAAGAAAGGAAAAAAATATTTAAGATATGTTTACAAGTGCACTTTTTCTCTCTCTCTCTCTTCTTTTTTACGCCATGTGTCAATCCAAGTGGCAATTTATGTGTTAATAAATTTATATTTTATTTTTTCCAGTAACACCGTCAGCATTTTCCATCCATACTTAACGGCATAGGAAGCTTCTTCAAACAGAATTCAAGGAATGAATGGTTGAACTTAGGAACAAAATACTTCTTACGTCCAACAACTTATCAGAGTTAGAATTGCAAGAAACTCACTTAAATGCTTATGGGATGATCAAGGGAATAAAATGGAGGATCCAAAATAGATTAAAGGTTTGGCCGTTGATTTCTACAAAAATTTACTTGGTACAATCACAATGCAGTTTGAAGAAGAGAAAGCAAGCATGGTATCTCACTTGTTCACAGTTAAGAATTCTATTGCAATGGTAGAGTCACTTCAAAGGGGGTTTATTGATGAGGAGATTTGAAATTCAATGTTCTCTCACACTGGTAACAAGGCTCCTGGTCTAGATGGATTTTCTACTAGGTTTTTCCCATAGATCATGGTTAGTAGTTCAGAATGAAGTGGTGGCAGCAGTTAAATCTTTCTTCGCCAATGAATTTTAATTTAACTAGCACTTCCCTTATTATATGGTTAATTTCAGGTCTATCTCATGTTGCAATGTGGTGTAAAAAAGAATCACTAGAAGCCTAGCATATCAATTGAACCCATGCTTAGACAAATTGATTATTAGTAATAATTTATTACTAACGAAACAACGTTTATCCCTAGCTGTGAGGTACTCAGGCGTTCCTTTAATCTAAGGGAAATTAAAGGTCCAGTATTACAAGCCTCTATTGGACAGATTTCAACACATCAATCATTTCCCTGTACATTGCAGCTAATCTCCTTAGTTATGGACCATATTTAAGTTTACTAAACAAGCATTTTGATTCTCCCAAAGAAAGTAATCAATAGGATGGTACAAAATTCTAATTGTTGAAAGGGAGCAATTGATAATTGTTGGAGCTAAAATATCTTGGAAATCTATGTGTTCCTAAATGTGAAGGAGAGTTAAATCTAAAAAGAGTAGAGGATTTGAATAAGGCAGCTATTATGAAACATATTTGGAACCTATTTATCCAAGCTAGTTCCATATCGGTGGCATGGGTTAAAAGTGATTTTATTGAATGGGAGAAGTCTTCAGGTTGTGATATTTCCCCAGGGCAACATTGGGTTTGGTGAAAGCTGCTCAAATTGAGGGAAAAGGCTGGAGCCTTGCTAAAATTTGAAATTGGGGATGGATGCAGCATCTATTTATGGGTTAGATTGGTGGAACCTAGATGGTGTTTTATACACTAAATATGGCTACAAGAAACTTATAATTCTGCCAACAACATTAAAGCATAGGTATCAAGTGTTTTTAAGGAGAAAACAATGGTGAGGATGCTAAAAAAATATGAGGATCTAGTTGCAAAATGAAGTAAGCTACCTATGGTAAGAATTGGTAGCAGTGATAGACCCATTTCGATTCTCTCTAAATCAAGTAGTGAAGAGGAGAGTAGAGGGGAATGGTTATCCTTCACCTTGTTTGGATATTTTTAAAATTAAGTGAGGGGGAGAATAATTAGTCCTTTATTTTATTTGGATGTTTTAAAAATAAGGATGAGAATGAGAGGAAATAATCAAATATATTTAAATAGACAAATTATCCCTATTTAAAAATAGACTTGCAACATTGGTTTATGATTAATTGGTTAGATTAACTAATTATATGCCTTAGCACAGTTTTATTATTATTATTATTATTATTTTCATTGCTACTTCTTATTGACCAAAAAAGGTTCTAGTTGATTATTTGTAGAATATATATTTCTAAAAAAAAAGCTGTAGAATAGATATATATATATATATATATATATATATATATATATATTATATAAAGGGTATGAACGTCACCAACAGTGATCAACTTCATGGGTTGGCTATTTCCTATTCAGTCTGTCACTCATGACAATATGAGATATCATAACTCAACGTTGAATTTGTTGGCCCAGTGGCTAAAAGAAAGGTATAACTCATTCTACCATTGCTACATAGTCTACATTGCACATTAAAAAATATATATATGAATCATTCATATGTTTGAATGATTACAATTCCTGTGGATGTTATTATTGTGTAAACAAGACCAAATTTATCTGCAAAACACAATGTAGCCCTCAAATAGAACATGGAAAAACAAAAGAGCATGAAATCCAAAATACAAAGAAAAAAATCCCATGAACATTTCACCACAATCTTGGTTTGTTTCCCAGTTTCTCTATCTTTTCTATAAAACTCAACCAATTTGTCATAGTTTGGAATTGGTTTGTTCTTAAACTATTTTGCTTTAGGTAGCCTGTTAAAAAAAGAACAACAAAATAAGAATTGTCAAAAGTATGAATCCACAACCAAAGTTCTGGTGTACTAATATTACTAGTAAGTTTAAGTGTAAAATTTCTATTGTCATTAACAAACCATGAGTCAATAAGGCAGCAAATTTGTGCATTACAAATTGGGCAAATAACACTCCCCTCCCTTGAAGTTTGGGAAAATGACACTCACCCCCAAACTTAAAGGGAAAAAACATTTTTCCCCTTTGATATTCATCTAACTAAACTTTGTTAAATTGATGTTATAAACGTTGTATACTAACCAACCCTTTGATTAAGAACATATTTCCAAAATTACCCTCCACTTATTCTTAAAAGTTTTACAAAACCCAAAATTTCAGCTGTCATCCCTTGCCACCCATCCTTTCCTGCTTATTTGAAATCCTAAATTGATGTTGAAGACTTTTATTTACAAATTCACAGTAACACATACACCTGTGCTTGTCCCCTAAAACCTCCGATCCCATGGCCCAACAATGACTCCACAGTGAATACAACAAAAGCTAAATAACCAAGTAAATGACAACAAAGCCCACAAAATTTCTTGTATTTTAGCATAACTAAGCCATGGATTTTTAGAATTTATGTGTAGATAGATTGTAATGTGCACAAATGGTATAATATTCACAAAAAAATTGTAAAGCTTTAATTGTGTTTGAAAAAACTTGATTTTTGTTGTTGTTAATTTGTTTACTTCAAAGTTCAAAGACATTTCTGTTGAATGATTTTTTTTGAAAAGGCTCGATTTGTTTGTTACACAATGCTTTGGATAAATACTCATGCTCTATTATCTTATTTCTTCTTCATATTTTTTCGAAGATTTTATATTCGTTGAATGTCCTAAACTTTGAAATTAATATAACTAAAAAATTTGTTTTTTGAGAAGTAGTTCAAGTAATTGAAAAAAAAAACCCAAACTATTTCCCTTGAGTCTATAATGCTTGAAAGGTAATTTGCAATTCAATAAGTGGATGCTACTTGTCAATAATTTAGCCAAAGTGACATACTTGGTAGTAAAGAAGTAAATGTAAAAATGAGCTGGACAGTAGAAGCCTATAGCCATTGACACCTCACCTAACTTGCATGAAGATAAATAATTGATTTGAACTTCTAGAGTTTCTCTTGCACTTTGAATATTTAAAACTAGCTTAATAAATTTATAAATAGATATCCTATGTAATGAAAATGTGGTCTAACAAAATAGATTGCAATGAAATAAAAATAGCAACACAACAACACTTTGATAAGCATATATACATGCACTTATGTAAATTCTATCCAACTTACCCATGTCTAACCAACATTTTTGTTTTTATAGGGCACAATGGGGGAGTTTAAGCATGATTTGATTATGCACTTGAAGGATACATTCTCTATCATTGCAGAGGTGGAACCTGACAACTATTGTCATATGGACATGTTAAATGATATATGTAAGGGTTTGTTTAAATACTGCTTATTTTGTTTAAAATGAAAACTTATTGCTGAAAGTATTGTAGATAAATGTAAAAGTTAGTTGAAATAGTACAGTAGAACCCATGAATAGTGCCAAAAAGTGCAGTAGGGTCCATGAATAATAACAAAAATAAGCTGAATAGTGAAATAATTTATAATTTTAATTCACATCCAAATGCACACTAATGGTGTGTTTGAATACTGCTTATTGCTGAAAACTGAAAACTCGTTGTTGAAAACACTGTAGCAAAATAGTTTTTAAATATGAATAGTGCCATGTGGGATCCATAAAATTGCTTAATCTGTCGTATGCATAGTTGCCGTGGGACCCACTGTAGCCGTGGGTCCCACTGTTTAAAACGCCAAACTACAAATGCAAGCCATTTTAAGCGCTATCCAAATGTAGCTTAAGTGTGTAATTAGTGATGAACATGAGGAGTACAAGATATTAGTTTTGGTATGACATCCCAGGGACAAATGAAAGGTGAGATCACCAATGACATTGACATGGTAACCATTTTTGATTTGCATGCTAGTGTTGTGCTAATACATTTATATGTTGAGTTTGTGAGCACAAACTATAAAAAATTTGATGCCTAATGTTGTGTGTGAGGCATCTGGGTCTATGGTAAGAGTTGATGATGATGCAGTGTATTGTGAGGAAGATGATGATATTGACAAACTTAAGTGATGATAGTGATAAACTTAGTAGTGGAGTATTTAGTGATGAAAATAATGAAGCTGGTAATGGTTGATGGGAACTAGTCCAACTATGATAATGAAGACTGTGATAGAGAATTGAATAACTCTGGTGTTGCAAAGAGTCATGTTGAGAAAGGGTTGTACGGTAAACAATATGTCCCAAATGAAAATGAAAAGGTAAGTCTTGAAAAAGGAATGCTATTCAGGGATGTGTATGATTTTAGAGCAACATTAAGGGACTATGTGATAGGTAAAGGTGTTGAGATTGTGAGATTGAAAAATGAGAAGTCTAGGGTTCGTGCAATTTGTGCTGACCTTAGTTGCAATTGGTATGTCTTTTCTTCTCCCACTACTGATGGTATTACATTTCAGATTAAGGTGTACAATAGTGACCACACCTGTGTTAGAAGTTCGATAAATTTTGGCTTGCAGTAAAAGCATATAATCTATTCCTTTTTGAGAAAGCTATGCAAGGTCTCCAAAAATTATCAAAGGAAGCATTTGATTGGTTGGATGAAAAACCTAAGTCACAATGGGCTAGACATGCATTTGACCCAAGAAATGTTAGTCCACTCATCACAAACAACATGATAGAGTCTTTTTAATAGTTAGGTTGACAATTTGTGTGAGAAGACAATATTGACATTGGTGGAGCAAGTGAAGCTTAAACTAATGGAAAAGCTACATGAGCAACACATTATTGGATGCAATTGGGAAACAAAGGTCACACTAGAAGCATGGAAAAAGATTGAGTTGGCTAAAAATGATGATTTTTCTGTAAACTTATACCAGTAGGCGATGATGAGTTTCAAGCAATGGATGGTTATACAAGTTTTGCAGTAAACTTTTGGACCAAAAAATGTCCTTGTGGTGTTTGGGAAATTAGTGGCTTGCCTTGCAAGCATGCAGCAAAATGTATCACATACAAAAGGGCGGACATTCAAGATTATTGAGATCCATTCTACTCCACGAGCATATACATTCGAGCCTATAGCCAAATCCTTCACCCAATGCCTGATATTGATATGTTACCTAAGGGAGAGTCGGAAACAGGCCAAGACATCGTGCTTCCTCCAAAACGGAAAAAGTTGATTGGTAGACCTAAAAGAAGAAGAGAAAAAGAGAGCAAGGTAAACATGCACTAGGGCTACAAGAAGCAAGGATGTCATGCACTGTGAGGTGTACTTCTTGCAAAGAGTTTGGTCAAAACAAGAGGACATGCCGGGAAGCTACAGTAGGTAGCGCAGACAGAAGCAAAGAGAAGAAAGGACAAAATGTAAGTTGGCATATGTTTGGTTTAAGAAATTAGTTGTTAGAATTTCTTTTTTGATGGAAGAATGTTTTGTAAATATACTGTGTTTTAATTTAGAGCAAAAATAATGTGCAAGACCATCAAGAGGGAAGGTCAAGAGTGGTTGAACATAGGCTAGTAAGTTGTTTAGATTGATTGTGGTTAAACAAACCATCATCCAATTTACTATTATGGGTCCGTTTGGATACAACTTATTTTGCTGAAAACTGAAAACAATAAAAAAGTTACTGTTCATTGGCTGGGTACTATTTATTTGCCTAATTGCACTATTCATGTCTCATGAATAGTGCCACAGGCGCTGGTTAAAATGAAAAAGAAAAAAAAAAGAAAAGAAAAAGCTGGAAACACAAAACGCTGAACACGTTTCAGCTATCCAAACCGCACCTATATCTCATAATTAGTTGAATTATCGCATCTTTGACTTTTATGCTTACATTTTTAATACAATTTTTCCATGTCATGTGTGAAGGAAACAAGTAGGGGTGATCAATGTGGCACGCAATCCGATCAAATAAACATAATATGCTCTTTTCATTAATTATTTTATTTTATTTTATATTATGCGAATGCTTTTTTTTTACTAACCATGGTTAAACTTAGGTGAAGAGAATCTTTTAAAAAGTTAGAATATTCCGTTACTAATCAATATATTACTAAAAGCTGAAGCGTAGCATTTAATGTTGCTACGCTCACATTGAGCCACATCAGCAGCCATGTCATTCTCATCCTCTTTTTTAAATTTTTAATTCAATTTGAAAATATTTTTTCCCAATTTTTATTTCAATTTCCAGTCCTATATCTACTTTAAAGTCCACTTCTTATACATTTTAATCCACTATAAAGCCCAAGCCCACACTCAAAACCTTTTTAGCTAACTCTCTTTGTCAAACTTGATTGCTTTTCACGGTCACATCTGATGCTATTCCCTTTCCTTCTGTTACATGGAACCCTATCTCTACTTTAAATTCCAGCCCACACCCAAAGTCTTTTCAGCTAACTCCTTTTGTCAAACTGAATGTTTTTCACGGTTACAACTTATGCTATTCCTTTTCAGGTTTAGTTCCTTCCCCTTCCCCACCTGTTACAGCTTCTGTTCTATCGTTTCAATTTTTGTTTCATCCACACCATATCACGTTTTAGCTTATGTTCTACTGTTTCACTCATGGTTTCATCTTCCTATTCTACGGTTTCAGCTTCTATTTTTGCTTCTAACGGCAGCCTTTCTATCTTCCTTCCTCTCCTCACATCTATATAAATATTGATGTCAGCTGGGTGGTTCAGTTGAGGTATTCCTATATCCCAATTCCTTTTATGCTCTATTCTTTTGCTTGATGGTTTTGTTTCCCTTTTCTGCATTTGTTTCTGCCTATTTCATGTTGTGGTGTGGATGGTTGTTACATTACATTTACTTTCTAAATCATTTTTGTTGGGTTGTTGAATTTGTTACTATGTCTCTATCTTTTTCTTTACCACTCTCTGAATGGTTCCCCCTATTGTAAAGCTCATACCTGTATGGAATGGTGGCCGCTACATTAGTAAAAAGTTTGTGTTTTCTTTTTAATGAGATCCCTTGTGAAATGTTTCCACTAATTTGGATGGTTCTCCAATTGCAAATGAATTATAAAGTTGACACATAAATTTCAGGGTCATGGTATAAGACCCTCAAGGTGTGGAGGCTATCAGATTTGAAGTGCTTGGAATCAATTAAGGCACATGATGATGCAATTAATGGGTTGGTGGCAAGTAACAAGATGTGTATTCTGCTTCAGCTGATAGGAAGATTAAAGCTTGGGGTAGGGAGGGGAAGAATTCACATGCTTTAAAAGGAATTTTGGAGGGTCATAAGGAGGATGGAAAATGGGTTTATGGAGGAGGGTCAAATGGGTTTGTGATGGGGTGGGAGGAGAGCATGAATTTTGAGAGTTGAAAATAGTTAATGAGACAAAAGCTCATCAAATGGTTGTCCTGTGTATGTGTCAAACAGGGGAGTTTTTGTGCAGTGGCTCTCCTGATAAGAGTATTAGTATATGGAAAAGAGGCGCTTGTGGTAAGCTTAGTCAAGTTGGAGTCATAAGTGGCCATGAAGGTCCAGTCAAATGCTTGCAGGCATCACTAAGTAATATTGGTGGTGGGTTCTTGCTCTATAGCGGAAGCCTTGACAAAAGCATAAGAGTTTACTGGGTTCCTAAGAGTACTGCTAATAGAGATGATCATGATACCTCTTCAATGGAAAGTGCAGTGAAAAGTTCAATTATCATGATGTGTTAGAAATTTTTTTTCATGGTTTGAGTAATGAAGCAATGGGTCCTTTTTTTCAGTGTCTGCCGTGCTTCCAAAAGTGGTCTTGTAGTTGCATATTGTCCATAGTCACACAAATATCAGATTTGGTGGAGAATCAAGTGCTTCACATTTACAATATGTTACAAAATATCTAAGTGAGTGGAAAATACATTTGGCTTTCCAGCTAAGGAACTTTATCTAATATACAAATAACACAATCAAAGGTCCATGGCTAAATGAAAGAAAACCTCTTTACTATTTTTAAGCTAAAGTAACTTCAAAACTTTTCTTTCCTTCTTCATCTACCCTCTTCTTAGTAGGAAGACCCCCACTTGGCCTCACACTTAAAAATGCAGCCCCCCACTTCTACCATTTTAACGTCTATGGACAGTTTCTAATTGCATTTATTAGTGTTGTTTTGTTGTGCTTGTCTTCGAGGTCTAATCCTTGTGTAGTCAGGATCAAAATAACCTGAGTCACTGTCTGATGAATTGCTTGAACACAAATTTTCTTATTTTTCCTGCTTCTCAATGAATAGGCCATGGTTTTGATTCAAAAAACACTAAACTTTCCGTTGAGAGATACAATTTTTTTTATAAACAAATCCCTGCAACAAAGAAAGTAGAGCTTAAAATAGAAACCATGAAGGCAAAGCTGGGTTTAATAACAACCAAAAAAAAAAAAAAAAAAACAGTATAGGGACAATGATTTGGATAATGGAGAGGATCATTTTGATTTGTTACCAATCTTATTTTTTTGCTTTTGTTTTCATCTTAATTGAGATTTATAGTGTTATGCACAAATTTGGAAGACTATTTAAAGTATAAGAGGAAGAAAACAACTAGCTCTGTGTATCTGAGTAATTGTGGAATTTGAAGTAAGGAATTGGAACTTGACTGCCCCTATATTGTCATTTCATATACGGATTTTTTTTTTAATTAAAAGAATGAGCTAATTACTAATTTGTATTGAATTTTCCTACATATTAGAAAAGAGTGTACAAAATTTTTGTCCCAGATAATGAGCTAATTAAGGAGAGATTAAAGATATTCTAAGAACTTGTCCAAGATGCAAAATGATATGATGATGAGTTCTTTTTTATAATTCAATAGTCAGAAGATATATACTTATGCTATTCCCTATTTAAAATAAATAAATAACTAGGTAGGAAGTAACTCCAAGTAATAAAGTTTTAATTCCTTCTTTTACTGCTTTTAGTTAATAATTAGCTAGGAAAGATGTTGAATGCACAATAGGCATGTGGGATTTTCTTCCTTTGAATTCAAGTCACCAAGACAAACTTCATCGCTTCACAGAATCAAGTCAAGAAACTCCCCCAGTCCAATCCTTCACCCTACAATTCCTCAACTGCATCTTTGAATTATTATATGTAGAATTGATACCTTCATGCCCCCATCCTAAACACTTCTACTATTTGCATATTTTTTAACTTATTAATTTTTCCTTTTTAGGCAGGTAATTGATTGAAACAAATCTAAGAAACATTTAGAACACAAAATATCCTCACAAGGCATCCCAATACATATGGGAGTCTTCGGGGTTTTTTTTTTTTCCTATTGGATTTTTATTTTTTTTATTTTTTTATTATCTGCATTGAACAACCTGCTAAGTACAAGTTTTGTTACAAAGCACGGTTTAATACTTCAAGTTGCTGATCATAATTGCATTTTGGAGAACTATGTGAATGTGGTTTCTATGATAGGTTACTTTCCCTATATTAGTATATTGTCGAGTCCACTTCAGAGATGTATTCGCGAAAATAGTACGCTTAAATGGCCATAAATATTTGGAGTCAAAACGTTTGCATCACCTTTGTGATTGTGGGATTAGAGTTTTCACTTTGTTGTTTGTCTCCACTTCTATCAAACGTTCTGTGTTAGTGTAGATTGGTACCCACGGTAATTGGATTAAAGTTTTTATTTTGTTGTCTATCAGCCCTAAGTAGCCATATGTCTCCATCAAAGTCCCTCAAATGGTGTCTTAAGCAGTAAATTGTCTGTCTTAGTCATTTTTAGCCGTGAGATGTATCCCAAATTATTTATTGAGTTGTTTGGAAAATTCTTTGGATCTTTTGTGATATTTTTTCTTAATGGGCACGTCCTAAACTATTGTAACATGTAACATGCAAAATGTGCTCAAATGACTTGGAAATGTACAAATTAGCCAACCGAGTTTGATAGAAATTATGCTTCCAAAAAACATAATATAATACTATTTCTTCATCCTATTTATAATACTAATCTCTATCTTCAAAGGAATAGATCTTTTTTTATTATTAATATTTATTTAAAAAGACTTGCAAGGACTTCATTATAGTTCTCTAAAGTTTTCACCTAGCATGACTCTAATTTGAAACTTATAAAATCTTTTCTATTTATTTTTAAGTTAATTAAATTTTACTAACTTAGGAAGACGGTTGATCAGCTTTGGAGTGACTATAAGGCCAAGTATGGCAACTAAGTAAGGGTTATGGTTAAGAGCTTGCCGAATTGAAATGAATAAATTATAGATGTATCCTTTCCACATAAAATTCCAAGACCAATACCTCCTATCATCATAAATCCTACAATATATTGGTCATACATATATAGTGCAGCTTAAGTAGTAATACATTCAAAAATATTCAAAATAATAACATGATTATAAAAAAAATTTATCACGCGCAACGCGCGGGTCTGCGACTAGTATTAATAGAAGGGAGGGGGGGGGGGGGGAGGGGGAGTGTTATTTTTATCAAATCTCAAGGAAGGGGAGTGTTTTTTACTTTCAAGTTTGGGAGCGACTGAGTGAGTGTCATTTCGTCAAATCTCAAGGGAGGGGAGTGTAATTTGCCCTTACAAATTTACAAAAAAAATTGAATTAAGCAAATATCACAAAGTCATACATCATGGCTCCATATGTTTTGTTGAGCAGATAAAAGAAGATCATTGCAACCATTCTAACATCCAAGACATCCCAGAATTTCAATCATCAAAACCACAAAGAAGTTGGAAGTTACAAATGACATCACTTCACAGTTCTTAAGGGAGTATCAATTGAAATTATTTAGAAGAACCAAAGGCTAAAAAAACAAAAAAGAAATGGGGATGAGGATGGGGATGGCATATCAGAGTTAATTTGGTAGTACACAACATTGGGACTCCACGAGATTCCAAGTTCAACTATTTCCCATGAATCCAAACTTAATATGTACACCTTAATCATGGGTTTATGATAATCAAACCAAATCCTCACAACCTTGTAGTCATAATTCTGGGAATCATAAGCAAATCCGAGTGTAGCACAGCGATGGGGTTTCAAATCAATACAAGAAGGTAACCTCTTAAATAAATTAGAACCTACAAAATTAGAACAAAGTCATAAACAAACCCGATTCAACCAAGAAATGAAGGCAGTGAAACACCTTTTGACATGATTATTCATCTGGCAACAAATGGCTGGATTGAATCATTGAAATAAGAATAATAAATAAAATAAAATAAAATTCAAACATGATAAGGTAGAAGAGAAAATAAGAAATTTATTGAGTTGTTATAGAGTTAGTTTTTAATTTGAATTTCAAAACATGAGCTACGTGTAAAACATCCTTCCTTTTTTTATATGTGACCATAATTTGAATTGTAAGCCATGAAACCCATGGCTCTTACCTCGACTTGTTGTGCGACTGTAATTGAATTGTAAGCCATCAGACCCATGACTCCTACCTCGACTCGTTGTGCTACATATAGCTAGATAGTCTCTCCGTCGTTAGTACTTGGTAGACTAGCCTTGGACACTAATTGCTGCTATGTTTATGTATTTTTTAACCATTATTTTGAGGCTGTGTAAGTGGATTTATGATGAGATGTAATTTTGATTTTTTATCATGAAAGGAGGGCTAAGATTGTGTGCATTGGAAATTGTTGAAAAAAAGTTTTATTTTTTCTTTTTATCTAAAATAAAATAGCTTTTAAATTTTTGTAACACATTTAATATAAGACTTACCAAAAACCATATATCTTTCATTAAACACTATACAAATAAGCTATAAAAAAATAATTAAAAAAAAATTCCCAAAAGTGTAACTATACTTGGTTCTAAAGTTGATCCAAATTGTGATTAGTGCAAAATCTTTTTCACATGGGATCACCTCTAACATAATTTTTATTATACACTATTCAATTTTAATTTTCATTATCAAAATATTGCTATTCTCCCTTTTTCTTTTTCTTTTTTTTACTGTAATTTTTATATAAGGAGATGGCGGAAGAGAGGGGAAGATGAGGTTGAAACCATAAATGGGGCAACACAAATTGTTGGGCAATCACTTGAACACCATTCTCCTTCCAAATATTAATTCCACTTAAAATTGAAAAGTTTCAAATAAAATATGAAGGAAAAGAAAAAAATATTATAAGACATTTCAAATACTCAGTAAGCCCAAGTGAAGCAAATATCTACAAATGCATATATACAAATGGAGTTGGTACTCTGGTTCTATCAAAGATCCAATACACCATTATCAAGCCATAAGTCACACATTTATCCACAAGCAATGACATTTGTAACTTGAAGATACATTTACAAAGATCATTTCCAAGGCTTGACAAAATCTCCTCAATTAGGACATGTCTCCTACATTAAACGACCTACAAACTCAACAAAAACATATTATCAACAGTCCTTACTAGCCAAATGAACAAATAGGGGTTTCCAAATTAAAGATAATTAACTTCAAACTTTAAATAAAGTCCTACCTTGGAAATTAAGATATGCAATCTAATAAAGGAATTTGCTAACCTATTTCCCACTGCTATTAACCATCAACTTGTGCCTCCTCACAATAATTTCTGCTTTTCTCAATTAATTCCCTCTTCAACCAAAGAACACCTTAGAGTAAAGCATGTAACAGAGATGACATTTTCACGCCACTAGATGCCTCCATTTCAATACAACATTATTGGGGGGTGTAAGCTAGTTAATTTGCACAAGATTTCACCATTTCAAGTCCATGCAGGTAATCCTGTTGTTGTTGTTGTTGGTTTTCTTTTTTTCTTTTTTTTGGGGGGGGGGGGGGGGGTGTTCCTTTTCCCCCTTTCAGAAAATGTTTGTCAAGGAACTTTTGAAGAAAAAAAGATACTAAACAAGAAAGAAAGAAAATAGTTGTATCCATACATATAATTAGTGGGTTTATTTTACAAAGAATCCTAAAGAATATCAACATGTGATTGCTATACAAATGTCCCTAAAGAATGCTCAGTTAAATGTTTCTCATTAACCAGTGCAGCTAATAACCTTCCATCATATAAATTTATCTAAAACTAATAATAATAAAAAAATTGAAACTAGCATCAAATAAGCACATTCGAAGTTAATTGGGGAAGTGATGCAAGACCATCTGCAGTAGTACCTTTTGTAACAGAATGTCCAGTAACTTTTGAAACAATTAGGGGGACCTCTCCACACCAAACATCAAACCAAAACTGGGTGCAACAACCATTCCCTGCCACTAGTTATAGTTCCTAGGGTCTTTTGTAACAATTAGCAAAATTGACAACTTTTTTGGAACAAAGTTAGTTAGGAGGCTGTTAGTTAGTTACTAATCAACCAATTAATTAGCTTGGCTTGCACAATGTACAATCATTTTTTTTTCCGATAAAAATTCACTAAGATATCTATATCTATATATATAATGATATCATTAGAATCATAATGCAGGTTGAATTCATATATTGGAACCATTAAATTGAGAATCCTGCACACTTTTTTCTTTTCTTTTCTTTTTCGAGTAATTTCATATACTATATAAATAATACATACTATTTTTTAAACCATTTATTTACTTATTAGAAAAAAAGGAATGAAATAAAATTTAAATATTAAATAGAGTCAAATGAATAGGAATGAAAGAAATAAAATCCCCTTACTTGTTAAGCTATAAAAATGATTGGATTTCATGATCAGAACAAGGAGCAAATTAACATTAATATTTATCTCATATAGCATATTTACATTAAATATGTTTCGAGAGAAGGGAAATGGAGAAGTTGGAAGGATCAAATAGAAGTACCGATTTGTAAACGAATGTACAGTAAATACTGTAAATTACAGAATCCATTGATCAAGCATGTGCAGCCGCAAAACGATGGTATCTCAAGAGGACAAAAAAAAAAAAAGGAACCAAATCGTGCTTATTGCCTAGCGAAATTTAAGAAAACAAAGGGGGACAAAATTAATTCATATCAAGCGCAGAGATGGGTTAAGTGGTTCAGTTTAATAGGTCCAATATTATGCATAGCAAGATTTCAATAGTTAAAATCTATTTGACTCACATGAGGCGTAAAATTTAAAAAAAAAAAATATATATATATATATATATATATTTGATATTTTATGTCACATTTTCTCACCAATCAAATGGCTCAGATTTATCAACAAAAAAAAAAAAAAAAATTATTGCCATTTGATGACCTGCCAGAGCATTCGCCTCTAACAAACTCTGCCAGCACACTCACTCCTACGCCTTCAATGCTATACCCTCAAATACAAAATTCTCCTGATTTATTACTACAAATACCCACCCTCAAATACAAAATTATATTTCCTGATTCATTACAACGGGCAGACCCTCTCTAGCCTCTCTCATTTCTCTCCCTTTTCGTCCATCACCAACCCAGAGAGAAAAAACCCAAAAATCCCAACAAAACACACACACACACACACACAAAACCCAAAAAAATTCAAAAAAGTACAGAAATTCAGTTATAAGGGAAGACAGAACAAAGAACTTCAATAAGTTTCTTCTATCCCTATCTCATTCTTTTTCCCCCACTTTCGTTTTTGTTTAGATTCCAATTTTCTCTACATTTTCTTTGCAGCCAAACATCAACCGGAGCAATCACAAAAGGCTAAATCACAAAAGGGAAGCAACAACACAGCAAGCAGGATAGAGAAAAATATCAACCAAAAATCAGAAAAACGAAAGGTAAATCCATTAACCTCCGTTTCATATGTGTGTATACACTCTCTGATACATGCTCACAAAGCCTCACAAACACAGAGCACATGAGCACAAAAATCCGAGTACCTTACCCTCGGTCATACCTGTGTTGTTCACGCGCCACCACATGTGATCTCACGCGTCACCACGGCCACGGTTCTTGGCAGTTCCGTGAAGCCTTTAACCTCCACAACACCAATTCATGTTCCACGCGCCGTTTGGGGCTCTACTAGGTAGTAGATCGAGAAGTTGAGTTCTAGGTTTTAGAGAGCTATCGGATAAATATGAAGTGTTAGGGTCGGGTTTAGAGAGAAAAAGGATGAGAGGTTGGAAACCACCGTGTGGTGGTGGCGGCTGGGCTTCACGACGAAGCTAGGAGGCTGTGCCTCGTTTAGATCGAAGAGAGGGTGAGACCAATCCAGAGCAACCGATCCAGAGCGAGAGAGATTATAGGTTTCGGTTTTAGAGAGAAGTTGAGGCTGAGATGTGAAACCACCGCCGTTGGTGGCGGTGATGAGCTTGAGAGGCTTCGGCCATGGTGGTCTGAGACAGAGAGACAGTTCAGATCCGAGGAGTAGAGACAGATTTCGAGGTTGAGAGACTTGGTTCGGAGATGGAGAAGACCACCGTAGTGGTGGTGTTGGTGATCGGAGTGATGAGTTCAAGGTACTGGGCCATGGAGGCTTGGGGGTAAGAGAGAGTGAAGGTTCTGGAAGTTCAAGATCCAG
The DNA here is from genome assembly GCA_023055345.1 of Quercus wislizeni. Taxonomy (NCBI): domain Eukaryota; kingdom Viridiplantae; phylum Streptophyta; class Magnoliopsida; order Fagales; family Fagaceae; genus Quercus; species Quercus wislizeni. Next base: position 5,648,885 of record JALGQJ010000019.1, on the reverse strand, counting down.
AAGTAAACGCTAGGTTAGGGAAAGATTTTTGAAGCGGGTCAGCCAGACCCGTTTAACTGGGTCCGAACCGGTTCCCTAAGTAAGATTTGGGCCAGATGAGGGCCCTAGGCCCAATCTGACGATGATATGGTTCAGATCTCCGAACTTCTCTGAATTCACTAGTTCAAGCCCAGCCCAGGTCCACCTTTAGAATTAACCCATCTCACTTTTTAATGAGTTTTAGCCCAAATATTAATAAAAGGGGTCTATGGCTAGCTTTTTCATAATAATTCAATATGCCATCATATTTGCCATGTTCGCGTTATCTCATGGAACTTTGTCATATTTGCATATTGGTCCATAACTTAGTTATATTTGCATTTTGTTCAACAAACTTGTCATATATTTATAATTACCTAAAACTTTCCCAAAATCATATTTTGACCCATATTTTCCCCAAAATTGTCAAAATGGCATTTTCCCCAAATCTTTCTAAAATCGCAAGAAAGCCTTCCTACTTTTCAAAATCCTTCTGTGCGATGTCTAATGCTTGTATGTGTGATGCTTTTAATATGTTTATGCCCATACCCTTTTATGTGGTTGATATAATGCTTTTATTTGCCTTGCTTCACTACTTCCTTTGTTTGATGCTTATTTGTTTGCATGAGATGGATGGAGCACACATCAGGCTTTAGAGAAGCAAATGAAAAGATATAGATCTATAGACCCTAAGGGTTTAGCCCCTCCAACACTTTTTCCTTAGACTTTCTTTTAGAACCCTGTCTAGCTACTTTCCTAGATTAGGTTTTCATTTCTTGCACTATGCTTTGGGGGACCTTTTGGGTGTGGATATGTCTACATTTTTGTATCTTGCTTTAGGCCACACCTTCTAGGAGCAAGGTTTTCAAACCCGGACCGTTCATTGAACCGTAAAAGGGAGAGGTTCAAAGTTTTTGAGATTGAACCGAGGTCGAACCGGAATCAAACCGTGATGACGTCATAATTAATTTAATAATTACTTAAAATATAAAGAAATATATTAAATTAGTAAAAATTGAAAAATTACATTAAAAATTATAGGAAAAAGTTGGGTCATTTGTAAATACTATTTTCTCTTAATTAAATTGTATTAAAATAAATGCTTAATACAAAATAATTAAAATAAATGCTTAAAATTTTGTAATATTAACTAAATTAGTACTTATAGAGATTCAAATATATCTTAATTTAAGATAAATATGATATTTGTTAGATTTTTTCTTGTTATTTAAAAGATTTTAAAACATTATATCTAAAAAATAATAAATAAATATAACAAAAAAAGTTTTAAAAAATATAACTAAAAAATGATAAACTTAAACCTTAATAAGTTGGATGTGCTGTGCTGGATAAAAGGAGAAGAAAAAAAACTTATGACTCATGAGATCTCATGAGAAACCCAACCCCACTCACACTTTTCCCCAAGCATCATGATCAAAGTTACACATTTCCTCAAGCCACACCACATGATCAGACTTCAAACCTTATGGACCTTTGTCTTTCTATTCTTTTTGCTTTCCCAACAGCCTCCGCCTCTCTCTACCTCTGTTATTTCTTCCACAGTTTTCAAACAAACAACAGTCTCCTTCCACCATTTTTCAACAAATAAAGAAGAAGCAAAAGCAGATGGAGATGGAGATGCAGATACAGATGTAGATGCATATGCAGAAGTCAGAAGCAGATTTGTAGCCTGGACATGTCTACATTCCTACTCTGCATGATGAAAATATATTGTGCATACAATATGTTTTAAAGGTTTCTCATGCACTTCGGATAACGAACATCCGCAATTAGGTGTAAACCCCTCCCAAACCATGGATGCATCTTGTCCTTGGAGTACGGGTATGCAATCAAGGCTTATAAGGTAAGGTAGATACATACACATGCTTTATAGGATGTATTATCTACCACTTGTGTAATTGCCCCTATTCTTGTCAGTTAGTGACATGTAGTTTCGTTATGTATACGACACACACCACGTGTTCGATACTTACACGCAACTCGGTAGGATTCAAATCTATTTCAAATCCAGACATTCCGTACATCTAATGTGCACAATTACTTGTTGAATTTACGAGATTATGTATATTCAACGTATCTGGAGAATTCAAATTTTTCGCAAATTCAGACAATATGTATATTTAATATAAATAAATTCCCATCAAATTCATGCAATTCGGTATCATCAACGTATCAACAGAATTCCAATTTTATGCAAAACAAGACATTCCGTACATATAATGTACACAATTTCCCGCAAAATTTACACAATTCAGGATATTCAAATTTTCGAGGAATCCAATCAATTTGTACATCTAATGTACATAATTTTCTGTTCAATTTATGCATTCCTAGATATTATATTTCTCTACAAATCCAGATATTCTGTACATATAATGTACACAACATTCTGTTGAATTTACACACTTCTGGATATTCAACTTTTCTACAAATCTAGACATTCTATACATAGAATGTAAACAATTTCTCGTTGAATTTACGCACTTCTGGATATACAATTTCTCCGCAAATCAAGACAAATCGTACATATAATGTACACAATTTCCAGTGGAATTTACGCAATTCTAGATATTCAATTTCTCTGCAAATCTGGACATTCCGTACATTTAATGTACACAAATTCTCGTAGAATTTACGCAATTCTGGACATTCAATTTTTCGGCAAATCCAGAAATTTTGTACATATATAATGTACACAATTTTCCGTCGAATTTACATAGTTCTGGATATTCAATTTTTCTACAAATCTAGATATTCCGTACATATAATGTACACAATTTCCTGTTGAATTTACGCGGTTCAAGACATTCAAATTTTTCTGCAAATCCAGACATTCCGTATATATATAATGTACACAATTTCCCGCTGAATTTACGCTATTATGGATATTCAATTTCTCCGCAAAACCAGACATTCCGTACATATAATGTACACAATATTCCGTTGAATTTACGCAGTTCTAGATATTCAATTTTTCTGCAAATGCGGACATTCCATATATTTAATGTCCATAATTTCACATTGAATTTACGCAGTTCTGGACATTCTATTTTTCTGCAAATCCAAACATTCCGAACATATATAATGTACACAATATTCCGTTGAATTTATGCAATTCTGGATATTTGAGTTTTCTGCAAATCCAGACATTCCGTACATATCATATACACAATTTCCCGTTGAATTTACGGAATTCTGGACATTAATTTTTTTTTACAAATCTAGACATTCCGTACATATATAATGTACACAATTTTTTGTTCAATTTTTCAAGTTCTGGATATTCAACTTTTCTGAAAATCCAGAAATTCCGTACATATAATGTACACAATTTCCTGTTATATTTTCGAAGTTTTAGATATTCAAACTTTCTACAAATCCAGACATTCCGTACCTAAAATGTACACAATTTCCCGTTGAATTTATGCAGTTCTGGATATTCAATTTTTCTGCAAATCTAGACATTCCATACATATATAACGTACACAATTTCCCGATGAATTTTCCCTATTCTGGACATTCAAATTTTCTGCAAATCCAGACATTCCCTACATTTATGTACTAAATATACTGTTGAATTTACGAAGTTCTGGATATTCAAATTTTCTGCAAATCCAGACATTCTGTACATATAATGTACACAATTTCCCTTTGAATTTACATTGTTCTGAATATTCGATTTTTCTACAACTCTAGACATTTCGTACATATAATGTACATTTTCCAGTAGAATTTACGAAATTTTGGACATTCAATTTTTTTGCTAATCTAGACATTCCGTACATATATAACGTACAAAATTTTCCGTGGGATTTCTGCAGCTCTGAATATTCAATTTTTCAAGAAATCTAGACATTCTGTAGATATATAATGTACACAATTTCTAGTTGAATTTTTGCAGTTCTAGATATTCAAATTTTTTGCGAATCAAGACGTTCCGTACATATATAATGTACACAATTTCCCGTTGAATTTTTGCAGTTCTGTATATTCAAATTTTCAGCAAATCCTGACTTTTCGTACACATATAATGTACACAATTTCCCATTGAATTTTCGTAGTTATAGATATTCAATTTTTCTGCGAATCCAGACGTTTTGTACATATATAATGTACACAATTTCCCTTTGAATGTTCGCTATTCTGGAAATTCATTTTTTTTACAAATCCCATCGTTCCGTACAAATATAATGTACACAATTTTCCATTGAATTTTCGAAGTTCTGGATTTTCAATTTTCTGCAAATCCATACTTTCCGAACATATAAAGTACAATTACCCGTTGAATTTTTGCAGCTCTGGACATTCAATTTTTTTGCTAATCCAAACATTTTGTACATATATAACGTACACAATTTTCCTTTGAATTTTCGTAGCTCAGGATATTCAATTTTTCTGCAAATTCAGAGATTTCGTACATATATAATGCACACAATTTCCCGTTGAATTTTCACAATCTTTGATATTCAAATTTTCTGCAAATCCAAACATTCCATACATATTAGATATGCAATTTCCCGTTCAATTTTCGCAGTTCTGGACATTCAATTTCTCAGCAATTCCAGACATTACGTACATATATAATATACACAATTTTCTGTTGAATTTATGCGGTTCATGATATTCAATTTTTCTGCTAATCCAGATATTACGAGCATACATTGTACACAATTTCTCGTTGAATTTACACAGTTCTGGATATTCAATTTTTCTGCAAATCCAGACGTTCCGAACATATATAATGTACACAATTTCCCGTTGAATTTTCGTAGTTTTGGATATTTAATTTTTATGCAAATCCAGACGTTCCGAACTTATATAATGTACACAATTTCCCGTTGAATTTTCACTGTTCTGGATGTTCAATTTTCTGCAAATCCATACATTCCGTACATAGAATGTACACAATTTTCCGTTGAATTTTTGAAGTTCTAGATTTTCAATTTTCTGCAAATCCATACTTTCTGAACATATAATGTACACAATTTCCCGTTGAATTTTCGTAGTTCTAGATGTTCTATTTTTCTGCAAATCCAGAGATTCCGTACATATATAATGCACACAATTTCCCGTTGAATTTTCACAGTTCTGGACATTCAAATTTTCTGCAAATCCAGACATTCCCTACATTTATGTACTAAATATACTGTTGAATTTACGTAGTTTTGGATATTCAAATTTTCTGCAAATCCAGACATTCCGTACATATAATGTACACAATTTCCCATTGAATTTACACTGTTCTGAATATTCGATTTTTCTACAACTCTAGACATTTCGTACATATAATGTACATTTTCCAGTAGAATTTACGCAATTTTGGACATTCAATTTTTTTGTTAGTCCAGACATTCCGTACATATATAATGTACACAATTTCCGGTTGAATTTTCGCTGTTTTGGATATTCAATTTTTCTACACATCCAGACATTCTGTACATATAATGTACACAATTTGCCTTTGAATTTGCACAATTTTGGTCATTCGATTTTTTTGCTAATTCAAACATTCCATACATATATAACGTACACAATTTCCCGTTGAATTTACACTATTCTGGATATTTGATTTTTCTGCAAATTGAGACATTCTGTACGTATAATGTACACAATTTCCTGTTTAATTTACGCAATTTTTAACATTCAATTTTTTTGCTAATCGAGACAATCTGTACATATATAACGTACACAATTTCCCGTTGAATTTTCGCAGCACTGGACATCCAATTTTTTTGCTAATTCAAACATTCCGTACATATATAATGTACACAATTTTTCGTTGAATTTTCGCAGCTCTGGATATTCAATTTTTCTGCAAATCCAGACATTCCGTACATATATAATGTACACAATTTCCCGATGAATTTTCGCTTTTCTAGACATTCAAATTTTTTTGCAAATCCAGACATTCCCTACATTTATGTACTAAATATACTGTTGAATTTACGCAGTTCTGAGTAATAAATTTTCTGCAAATCCAGACATTCGGTACATATAATGTACAGAATTTCCCATTGAACTTACACTGTTCTGAATATTTGATTTTTTGGCAACTCTAGACATTTCGAACATATAATGTACATTTTTTAGTAGAATTTAAACAATTTTGGACATTCAGTTTTTTTCCTAATCCAAATATTTCGTACATATATAACGTACACAATTTTCCGTTGAATTTCCGCAGCTCTGAATATTCAATTTTTCATGAAATCTAGACATTCGTACATATATAATGTACATAATTTCCTGATGAATTTTCGCAGTTCTGGGTATTCAATTTTTCAGCAAATCCAAGCATTCCGTAGATATAAAATGTACACAATTTCTCGTTGAATTTTTGCAGTTCTGCGTATTCAAATTTCCTGCAAATCCAAACATTCCGTACATATTATGTATACAGTTTCCCGTTCAAATTACTCTGTTCTAGAAATTCAATTTCTTTGCAAATCCTGACATTCCGTACATTTATAGTGTACACAATTTCCAGATGAATTTTCACAGTTTTGAATATTCAAATTTTTTGCAAATGACGACATTCCGTACATATATAATGTACACAATTTCCCGTTGAATTTTCGCAGTTCTAGATGTTCTATTTTTCTGCAAATCCAGAGATTCCGTACATATATAATGCACACAATTTCCCGTTGAATTTTCACAGTTCTGGATATTCAAATTCTCTGCAAATCCATACATTCCATACATATTCGGTATGCAATTTCCCGTTCAATTTTTGCAGTTCTGGACATCAATTTCTCTCCAAGTCCAAACAATCCGTACATATGTAATGTACACAATTTTTCGTTGAATATATGCAGTTCATGATATTCAATTTTTCTACTAATCCATATATTACTTGCATACATTGTACACAATTTCTCATTGAATTTACGTAGTTCTGGATATTCAATTTTTTTGCAAATCCAGACGTTTATACATATATAATGTACACAATTTCCCGTTGAATTTTCGCAGTTCTGGATATTCAATTTTCTGCAAATCCAGACATTCCGTACATAGAATGTACACAATTTCCCATTAAATTTATGCAGTTTTGGATATTCAAATTTTCTGCAAATCCAGATATTCCGCACATACAATGTATACAATTAACCGTTGAATTTTCGCAGTTCTGGATATTCAATTTTTCTACTAATCCGAACATTCCGTACATATATAATGTACACAATTTATCGTTGAATTTTCGCAGTTCTCGATATTAAAATTTTCTGCAAACCCAGTCATTCCGTACATATTATATATACAATTTCCTGTTCAATTTACACTGTTCAAGACATTCAATTTCTCGGCAAATCTAGACATTCCGTACATATAAAATGTACAAATTTTTCGTTGAATATACTCAGTTTTGGATATTCAATTTTTCTCCTCATCTATACATTCTCTACATATAATATACACAATTTCCCGTTGAATTTTCGCTATTCTAGATATTCAATTTTTCTACAAATCCAGACATTCCGTACAAATTATGTATACAATTTCCTGTTCAATTTACGAAGTTTTGGACATTCAATTTCTCTGCAAATACAGACATTCCTTACATATATAATGTACAAAATTTCCCGTTGAATATATGCAGTTGTGGATAACCAATTTTCCTGCTAATCCAGACATTCCGTGCATATAATGTACACAATTTACCGTTCAATTTTCTCAGTTCTGGATGTTCCATTTTTCTGCAAATCCAGAGATTCCGTACACATATAATGCACACAATTTCCGGTTGAATTTTCACAGTTCTGGATATTCAAATTTTCTGCAAATCCAGACATTCCATACATATTTGGTATGCAATTTCCCGTTCAATTTCCGTAGTTCTGGACATTCAATTTCTCTGCAAGTTCAGACATTCCGTACATATATAATGTACACAATTTTCTGTTGAATATATGCAGTTCATGATTTTTAATTTTTTTTGCTAATCCAGACATTACGTGCATACATTGTACACAATTTCCCGTTGAAATTATGCAGTTCTAGATATTCAATTTTTCTACAAATCCAGACATTCTGTACATATAATGTACACAATTTGCCTTCGAATTTATGCAATTTTGGACATTCGATTTTTTGCTAATTCAGACATTCCGTACATATATAACGTACACAATTTCCCGTTGAATTTACGGTGTTCTGGATATTAGATTTTTCTGCAAATCGAGACATTCCGTACATATAATGTACACAATTTCCTGTTTAATTTACGGAATTTTTAACAATCAATTTTTTTTTCTAATCCAGACATTCCGTACATATATAACGTACACAATTTTCCATTGAATTTTCACAGCTCTGGACATTCAATTTTTTTGCTAATCAAAACATTCCGTACATATATAACGTACACAATTTTCCATTGAATATTCACAGCTTTGGATATTCAATTTTTCTGCAAATCCAGACATTCCGTACACATATAATGTACACAATTTCCTGATGAATTTTCATTGTTCTGGACATTCAAATTTTTTGCAAATCCAGACAATCCCTACCTTTATGCACTAAATATATTGTTGAATTTACGCAGTTCATGATATTCAAATTTTCTGGAAATCCAGACATTCCGTACATAAAATGTATACAATTTCCCGTTGAATTTACACTGTTCTGAATATTCGATTTTTCTGCAACTCTGGACATTTCGTACATATAATGTACATTTTCCAGTATAATTTTTGAAATTTTGGACATTCAATTTTTTTGCTAATCTAGACATTCAGTACATATATAACATACAAAATTTTTCTTGGAATTTCCGCAGCTCTGAATATTCAATTTTTCAGGAAATCAAGATATTCTGTAGATAGATAATGTACACAATTTCAAGTTGAATTTTCGCAGTTCTAGATATTCAAATTTTCTGCGAATCAAGATGTTCCGTACATATATAATGTACACAATTTGCCGTTCAAATTTTGCAGTTCTGGATATTCAAATTTTCAGCAAATCCTGACTTTTCGTACACATATAATGTACACAATTTCCCGTTGAATTTTCGTAGTTCTGGATAATCAATTTTTCTGCAAATCCAGACGTTCCGTACATATATAATGTACACAATTTCCCTTTGAATTTTCGCTATTCTGGAAATTAATTTTTTCTGCAAATCCCAACGTTCCGTACAAATATAATGTACACAATTTTCCATTGAATTTTCGAAGTTCTGGATTTTCAATTTTTTGCAAATCCATACTTTTCGAACATATAAAGTACAAAATTTCCCGTTGAATTTTTGCAGCTCTGGACATTCTATTTTTTTGCTAATCCAAACATTCTGCACATATATAACGTACACAATTTTCCTTTGAAATTTCGTAGCTCAGGATATTCAATTTTTCTGCAAATCCAGACATTCCGTACATATATAATGTACACAATTTCCCGAAGAATTTTCGCTGTTCTGGACATTCAAATTTTTTGCAAATCGAGACATTCCCTACCTTTATGTAGTAAATATACTGTTGAATTTACGCAGTTCATGATACTCAAATTTTTTGCAAATCCAGATATTTCGTACATATAATGTGTACAATTTCCCGTTGAATTTACACTGTTCTGAATATTCGATTTTTCTGCAACTCTTGACATTTCGTACATATAATATACATTTTCTAGTAGAATTTACGCAATTCTGGACATTCAATTTTTTTGCTAATTCAGACATTCCGTACATGTATAACGTACACAATTTCCCTTTGAATTTTCGCTGTTCTGGATATTCAATTTTTCTACACATCCAGACATTCTGTATATATAATGTACACAATTAGCCTTTGAATTTACGCAATTCTAGACATTCGATTTTTCTGCAAAATCAAACATTCCGTACATATATAACGTTCCCAATTTCCTGTTGAATTTACACTGTTCAGGATATTAGATTTTTCTGCAAATCGAGACATTCTGTACATATAATGTACACAATTTCCTGTTTAATTTACGCAATTTTTAACCTTCAATTTTTTTGCTAATCGAGACATTCTGTACATATATAACGTACACAATTTTCTGTTGAATTTTCGCAGCTCTGGACATTCAATTTTTTCGCTAACCCAAACATTTCGTACATATATAATGTACACAATTTTCCGTTAAATTTTCGCAGCTCTGGATATTCAATTTTTCTGCAAATCCAGATATTCCGTACATATATAATGTACACAATTTCCTGATGAAGTTTCATAGTTCTGGATATTCAATATTTCAGCAAATCGTTACTTTCCGTACATATATATTGTACACAATTTCCTGTTGAATTTTCACAGTTCTGGATATACAATTTTTCTGCAAATCCAGACATTCCGTACATATATAATGTACACAAATTTCCATTGAATATAAGCGATAGGGGATATTCAATTTTTCTGCTAATCCAGACATTCCGTGCATATAATGTACACAATTTCCCATTCAATTTTCTCAATTCTAGATATTCAATTTCTCTGCAAATCCAGAAATTCCGTATGTATAAACTGTACACAATTTCCCGTCGAATTTTCGCAGTTTTAGATATTCATATTTTCTGCAAATCCAGACATTCCGTACAAATTATATATACAATTTCCCGTTCAATTTACATTGTTCTGGACATCCAATTTCTCTGCAAATCTAGACATTCCGTACATATATAATGTACCAAATTCTCCATTGAATATACGTAGTTCTGGATATTCAATTTTTGTCATAATCCAGACATTCCTTATATATAATGTACACAATTTCCCGTTAAATTTTCGTAATTCTGGATATTCAATTTTTTAGCAAATCTAGACATTCCGTAATATTATGTATACAATTTCCTGTTAAATTTACGAAGTACTGGACATTCAATTTTTCTACAAATCCAGAAATTCCGTACATATATAATGTACCCAATTTCCCGATGAATTTTCGCTGTTCTGGACATTCAAATTTTCTACAAATCCAGACATTCCCCACATTTATGTACTAAATATACTGTTGAATTTACAAAGTTTTGGACAATCAATTTTTCTGCAAATCCAGACATTCCGTACATATATAATGTACGCAATTTCCCGATGAATTTTCGCTGTTCTGAACATTCAAATTTTTTGCAAATCCAGACTTTCCCTACATTTATGTACTAAATATACTGTTGAATTTATGAAGTTCTGGATACTCAATTTTTTTAGCAAATCCAGACATTCCGTACATATAATGTACACAATTTAACATTGAATTTACATTGTATTGAATATTCGATTTTTTTTGCAAATCTAGACATTTCGTACATATATTGTACATTTTCAAGTAGAATTTACGCAATTTTGGACATTCAATTTTTTTGCTAATCCAGACATTCCGTACATATATAACGTAAACAATTTTCCGTTGAATTTTCGCAGCTCTGGACATTCAATTTTTTTGCTAATCCAAACATTCCCGACATATATAGCGTACATAATTTTCCATTGAATTTTCGCAACTTTGGTTATTCCATTTTTCAGCGAATCCAGACATTCCGTACATATATAATGTACACAATTTCCCGATGAATTTTCGCAGCTCTAGACATTCAATTTTTTTGATAATCCAGACATTGCGTACATGTATAACGTACACAATTTTCCGTTGAATTTTCGCAGCTCTGGATATTCAATTTTTCTTCAAATCCAGCAATTCCTTACATATATAACGTACACAAATTCTCGTTGAATTTTCGCTGTTCTAGATATTAAATTTTTCAGCAAATCTAGACGTTCCGTACATATATAATGTACACAATTTCCCATTGAATTTTCGTAGTTCTGGATATTCAATTTTTCTGCAAATCCAGACCTTCCGTACACATATAATGTATACAATTTCCCGTTGAATTTACGTAGTTCTGGATATTCAAATTTTCTGCAAATTCAGATATTCCGTACATACAATGTATACAATTTGCCGTTGAATTTTCGCAATTATGGATATTCAATTTTTCTGCAAATCCAAACATTCCGTACATATGTAGTGTACATAATTTCCTGTTGAATTTTCGCAGTTCTGGACATTGAAATTTTCTGCAAATCCAGACATTCCTTACATTTATGTACTAAATATACTATTGAATTTATGCAATTCTGGGTATTCAAATTTTCTACCAATCCAGACATTCCGTACATATAATGTACACAATTTCCTGTTGAATTTAAACAGTTTTGAATATTTAATTTTTTGACACCTCTAGACATTTCGTACATTTAATGTACATTTTCCAGTAGAATTTACGCAATTTTGGACATTCGATTTTTTTGCTAATCTAGACATTCCGTACATATATAACGTACACAGTTTCACATTGAGTTTACGCCGTACTAGGTATTAGATTTTTCTGCAAATCGAGACATTCTGTACGTATAATGTACACAATTTCCTGTTTAATTGACGCAATTTTTAACATTCAATTTTTTTGCTAATCCAAATATTCCGTACACATATAACGTACAAAATTTTCCGTTGAATTTTTGCAGCAATGGACATTAAATTTTTTTGCTAATCCAACCATTCCGTACATATATAACATGCACAATTTTCCGATGAATTTTAGCAGCTTTGGATATTCAATTTTTCTGCAAATCTAATCATTCCGTACATATATAATGTACTCAATTTCCCGTTGAATTTTAGTTGTTCTGTATATTCAATTTTTCTACACATCCAGATATTCTGTACATATAATGTACACAATTTGCCTTTGAATTTACGCAATTTTGGTCATTCGATTTTTTTGCTAATTCAAACATTCCGCACATATATAACGTGCACAATTTCGCGTTGAATTTACGCTGTTCTGGATATTAGATTTTTCTACAAATCCAGACATTCCGTACATATAATATATACAATTTCCCGTTTAATTTACGCAATTCTTAACATTCAATTTTTTTTGCTAATCCATACATTCCGTACATATATAACGTACACAATTTTCCGTTGAATTTTCGCAGCTCTGGACATTCAATTTTTTTGATAATCCAGACATTGCGTACATATATAACGTACACAATTTTCTGTGGAATTTTCGCGGCTCTGGATATTAGACTTTTCTTCAAATCTAGCCAATCCTTACATATATAATGTACACAATTTCCCGTAGAATTTACACTGTTTTGAATATTCGATTTTTCAACAACTCTAGACATTTCGTACATTTAATGTACATTTTCCAGTAGAATTTGCGCAATATTGGACATTCAATTTTTGGGCTAATCCAGACATTCCGTACGTATATAACGTACACAATTTCCTGTTGAATTTTTCCTGTTTTGGATATTCACTTTTTCTACACACCCAGACATTCTGTACATATAATGTACACAATTTGCCTTTGAATTTACGCAATTTTGGACATTCGATTTTTTTGCTAATTCAGACATTCCGTACATATATAACATACACAATTTCGCATTGAATTTATGCCGTTCTAGGTACTAGATTTTTCTGCAAATCGAGACATTCTGGACGTATAATGCACATAATTTCCTGTTTAATTGACGCAATTTTTAACATTCAATTTTTTTGCTAATCCAAATATTCCGTACATATATAACGTACACAATTTTCCATTGAATTTTTGCAGCATTGGACATTCAATTTTTTTGCTAATCCAACCATTTCGTGCATATATAACGTGCACAATTTTCCGAAGAATTTTAGTAGCTTTGGATATTCAATTTCTCTACAAATCTAATCATTCCGCACGTATATAACGTACACAATTTCCTGTTGAATTTTCCCTGTTCTGGATATTCACTTTTTCTACACATCCAGACATTCTGTACATATAATGTACACAATTTGCCTTTGAATTGACGCAATTTTGGACATTCGATTTTTTTGCTAATTTTGACATTTCGTACATATATAACGTACACAATTTCGCATTGAGTTTATGCCGTTCTAGGTATTAGATTTTTCTGCAAATCGAGACATTCTGTACGTATAATGTACACAATTTCCTGTTTAATTGACGCAATTTTTAACATTCAATTTTTTTGCTAATCCAAATATTCCGTACATATATAACGTACACAATTTTCCGTTGAATTTTTGCAGCACTAGACATTCAATTTTTTTGCTAATCCAACCATTCCGTACATATATAACGTGCACAATTTCCTGATGAATTTTAGCAGCTTTGGATATTCAATTTTTCTGCAAATCTAATCATTCCGTACATATACAATGTACACAATTTCTGGTTGAATTTTAGCTGTTTTGGATATTCAATTTTTCTACACATCCAGACATTCTGTACATATAATGTACACAATTTTCCTTTGAATTTATGCAATTTTGGTCATTTGATTTTTTTGCTAATTCAATCATTCCGTACATATATAACGTGCACAATTTCGCGTTGAATTTACGCTGTTCTGGAGATTATATTTTTCTGCAAATCGAGACATTCCGTACATATAATATACACAATTTCCCGTTTAATTTACGCAATTCTTAACATTCAATTTTTTTGCAAATCCATACATTCCGTACATATATAACGTACACAACTTTCCGTTGAATTTTCGCAGCTCTGGACATTCAATTTTTTTCATAATCCAGACATTGCGTACATATATAACGTACACAATTTTCCGTGGAATTTTCACGGCTCTGGATATTCGATTTTTCTTCAAATCCAGCAATTCCTTACATATATAGTGTACACTATTTCCCGTTGAATTTACACTGTTTTGAATATTCGATTTTCTGACAATTCTATACATTTTGTGCATTTAATGTACATTTTCAGTTGAATTTACGCAATTTTGGACATTCAATTTTTGGGCTAATCTAGAAATTCCGTTCATATATAACGTACAGAATTTCCTGTTGAACTTTGGCTGTTCTGGATATTCACTTTTTCTACACATCCAGACATTCTGTACATATAATGTATACAATTTTCCTTTGAATTTACGCAATTTTGGACATTCGATTTTTTTGCTAATTCAGACATTCCGTACATATATAACGTACACAGTTTCGCATTGAATTTATGCTGTTCTGGGTATTAGATTTTTCTGCAAATTGAGACATTCTGTACGTATAATGTACACAATTTCCTGTTTAATTTACGCAATTTTTAACATTCAATTTTTTTGCTAATCCAACCATTCCGTACATATATAACGTGCACAATTTTCCGTTGAATTTTTACAGCTCTGGATATTCAATTTTTTTGCAAATCTAATCATTCCATACATATATAATGTACTCAATTTCCTGTTGAGTTTTCTCTGTTCTGGATATTCAATTTCTCTACACGTCCAGACATTCTGTACATATAATGTACACAATTTGCCTTTGAATTTACGCAATTTTGGTCATTTGATTTTTTTGCTAATTCAAACATTCCGTACATATATAACGTACACAATTTCGCGTTGAATTTATGCTGCTCTGGATATTATAATTTTCTGCAAATCGAGACATTCCGTACATATAATGTGCACAACTTCCCGTTTAATTTACACAATTTTTAAGATTCAATTTTTTTGCTAATCCAGACATTCCATACATATATAACATACACTATTTTCCGTTGAATTTTCGCAGCTCTGGGCGTTCAATTTTTTTGCTAATCCAAACATTCTATACATATATAACGTACACAATTTTCCGTTGAATTTTCGCGGCTCTGGATATTCGATTTTTCTTCAAATCCAGACATTCCTTACCTATATCATGTACACAATTTCCTGTTGAATTTTCGCAATTCTGGATATTCAATTTTTCAGCAAATCCAGACGTTCCGTACATATATAATGTATACAATTTCCCATTGAATTTTCGCAGTTCTGGATATTCAATTTTTCTGCAAATCCAGACCTTTCGTACATATATAATGTAAACAATTTCCCGTTAAATTTTCGCAGTTCTGGATATTCAATTTTCTGCAAATCCAGACATTCCATACATATAATGTACTGAATTTCCCGTTGAATTTTCGCTATTCTGGATATTCAATTTTTCTACACATCCAGACGTTCTGTACATGTAATGTACACAATTTGCCTTTGAATTTACGCAATTTTGGTCATTCGATTTTTTTGCTAATTCAAACATTCCGTACATATATAACGTACACAATTTCGCGTTGAATTTACACTGTTCTAGATATTAGATTTTTCTGCAAATCGAGACATTCCGTACATATAATGGACACAACTTCCCGTTTAGTTTACACAATTTTTAAAATTCAATTTTTTAGCTAATCCAGACATTCCGTACATATATAACGTACACAATTTTCCGTTGAATTTTCGCATCTCTGGGCATTCAATTTTTTTTCTAATCCAAACATTGCATACATGTATAATGTACACAATTTTCTATTGAATTTTCGCTGCTCTGGACATTCAATTTTTCTACAAATACAAACATTCCGTACGTATAATGTACACAATTTCCTGTTGAATTTACATTGTTCTGAATATTTGATTTTTCTGCAACTCCAGACATTTCGTACATATAATGTACATTTTCCAGTAGAATTTTCGCAATTTTGGACATTCAATTTTTTTGCTATTCCAGACATTCCGTACATGTATAACGTACACAATTTCCCCTTGAATTTTCGCTGTTCTGGATATTTAATTTTCCTGCAAATCCAGACATTCCATACATATATAATGTACACAATTTCCTGTTGAATTTTCGTTGTTGTGAACATTCAAATTTTCTGCAAATCCAGACATTCCCTACATTTATTTACTAAATATACTGTTGAATTTATGCAGTTCTTGATATTCAAATTTTCTTCAAATCCAGACATTCCGTACATATAATGTACACAATTTCCCGTTGAATTTACACTGTTTTGAATATTCGATTTTTCTACAACTCTAGACATTTCGTACTCTTTATGTACATTTTCCAGTAGAATTAACGCAATTTGGGACATTCAATTTTTCTGCAAATCCAGACATTCCCTACATTTACTTTTTTAATATACTGTTGAATTTACGCAGTTCTGGATAATCAAATTTTCTGCAAATCCAGACATTCCCTACATTTATTTACTAATTATACTGTTGAATTTACGCAGTTCTGGATATTAAAATTTCTGCAAATCCAGACATTCCGTACATAGAATGCACACAATTTCCCGTTGAATTCACGCAGTTCTGGATATTCAATTTTTCTGCAAATCCAAACATTCCGTACATATATACTGTACACAATTTCTTGTTTAATTTTCACTGTTTTGGACATTCAAATTTTCTACAAATCCAAACATTGCCTACATTTATGTACTAACTATACTGTTGAATTTACACAATTCTGGATATCCACGTTTTCTGCAAATATATACATTTTGTACATATAATGTATACAATATCTCGTTGAATTTACACTACTATTCGATTTTTCTACAACTCTAGACATTTCGTACATATAATGTACATTTTCCAGTAGAATTTACGCAATTTTGGACATTCAATTTTTTAGCTAATCCAGACATTCCGTACATGTATAACGTACATAATGTCCCATTGAATTTTCGCTGTTCTAGATATTCAATTTCTCTACACATCCAGACATTCTGTACATATAATGTACACAATTTGCCTTTGAATTTACTCAATTTTGGTCATTCGATTTTTTTGCTAATTCAAACATTTCATACATATATAACGTACACAATTTCGCGTTGAATTTACACTGTTCAAGATATTAGATTTTTCTGCAAATTGAGACATTCCGTACAGATAATGTACACAACTTCCCGTTTAGTTTACACAATTTTTAACATTCAATTTTTTAGCTAATCCAGACATTCCATACATATATAACGTACACAATTTTCCGTTGAATTTTCGCAGCTCTGGGCATTCAATTTTTTTGCTAATCCAAACATTGCATACATATATAATGTACACAATTTTCTGTTGAATTTTCGCTACTCTGGACATTCAATTTTTCTACAAATACAAACATTCCGTACATATAATGTACACAATTTCCCGTTGAATTTACACTGTTCTGAATATTCGATTTTTCTGCAACTCCAGACATTTCGTACATATAATGTACATTTTCCAATAGAATTTTCGCAATTTTGGACATTCAATTTTTTTGCTATTCCAGACATTTCGTACATATATAATGTACACAATTTCCCATTGAATATATGCGGTCGGGGACAGTCAATTTTTCTGCTAATCCATACATTTCGTGCATATAATGTATACAATTTTCGTTCAATTTTCGCAGTTCTAGATATTCAATTTCTCTGTAAATCTAGACATTCCGCTCATATAAAATGTACACAATTTACCGTCGAATTTTCGCAGTTCTGGATATTCAAAATTTCTGCAAATCCAGACATTTCATACAAATTATAAATACAATTTCCCGTTCAATTTACATTGTTTGGGACATTCAATTTCTCTGCAAATCTAGACATTCCGTACATATATAATGTACCCAATTTTCCATTGAATATACGTAGTTCTGGATATTCAATTTTTCTCCTAATCTAGACATTCCGTACATATAAGGTACATAATTTCCCGGTAAATATTCGTAATTCTGGATATTCAGTTTTTCTACAAATCTAGACATTCCATACCTATTATGTATACAATTTCCCGTTAAATTTACAAGGTTCTGGACATTCAATTTTTCTGCAAATACATACATTCCGTACATTTATAATGTACACAATTTACCGATGAATTTTTGCTGTTCTCGACATTCAAATTTTCTGCAAATCCAGACATTCCCTATATTTATGTACTAAATATATTGTTGAATTTACGCAGTTCAGGATTTCGTACATATAATGTACATTTTCCAGTAGAATTTTCAGAATTTTGGACATTCAATTTTTTTGCTAATCCCGACATTCCATACATATATAACGTACACAATTTCCCGTTGAATTTACGCTCTTCTGGATATTAAATTTTTCTGCGAGTCGAGACATTTTGTACATATAATATACACAATTTCCTGTTTAATTTACACAATTTTTAACGCTCAATTTTTTTTGCTAATCTAGACATTCCGTACATATATAACATACACAATTTTCCGTTGAATTTTCGCTGCTTTAGATATCAAATTTTTATGCAAATCTAGACATTTCGTACATATATAATGTACAAAATTTCCCGATGAATTTTCGCAGTTCAAGATATTCAATTTTTCAGCAAATCCTTATGTTCCGTACATATATATTGTACACAACTTCCCGTTCAATTTTCGCAGTTTTGGATATTAAATTTCTCTACAAATCCAGACATTTCGTATATATAAAATGTACACAATTTCCCGTCGAATTTTCGCAGTTCCGGATATTCAAATTTTATGCCAATCCAGACATTCCGTACAAATTATATGTACAATTTCCCGTTCAATTTACACTGTTCTGAACATTCAATTTCTCTGCAAATCCATACATTCCGTACATATGTAATGTACTCAATTTTCCATTGAATATACGTACTTCTGGATATTAATTTTTTCTCCTAATCCAGACATTCCATACATATAATGTACACAATTTCCCGTTAAATTTTCGTAATTCTGGATATTCAATTTTTTTGCAAATCCAGACATTCCGTACATATTATGTAAACAATTTCCCGTTAATTTTACGAAATCCAGACATTCCGTACATATATATTGTACATAATTTCCGGATTAATTTTTGCTGTTCTGGACAGTCAAATTTTCTGCAAATCCAGACATTCCCTACATTTATGTACTAAATATACTTTTGAATTTACGTAGTTTTGGATACTCAAATTTTCTGCAACTCTACACATTTCGCACATATAATGTACATTTTCAAATAGAATTTACACAATTGTGGACATTCAATTTTTTTGCTAATCTAGACATTCTGTACATATACAACGTACACAATTTCCTGTTGAATTTTCACTGTACTGGATATTCAATTTTTCTACACATCCAGACATTCTGTACATGTAATGTACACAATTTGCCTTTGAATTTACGCAATTTTGGACATTCGATTTTTTTGCTAATTCAGACATTCCGTACATATATAACGTACACAATTTCCCGTTGAATTGACACTGTTCTGGATATTAGATTTTTCTGCGAATCGAGACATTCTGTACGTATAATGTACACAATTTCCTGTTTAATTTACGCAATTTTTAACGTTCAATTTTTTTGCTAATCCAGACATTCCGTATCTATATAACTTACACAAGTTTCCGTTGAATTTTCTCAGCTTTGGACATTCAATTTTTTTGCTAATCCAATAAGTCCGAACATATATAACGTAAACAATTTTTCGTTGAATTTTTGCAGCTCTGGATATTCAATTTTTTTGCAAATCCAGACATTCCGTACATATATAATGTACACAATTTCCAGTTGAATTTTCACAGTTCTAGTTATACAATTTTTTTGCAAATACAGACATTCCGTACATGTATAATGTACACAATTTACCGTTGAATTTTCGCAGTTCTGGATATTCAAATTTTCTACAAAACCAGACATTCCGTACATATTACGTATGCAATTTCCCATCCAATTTATGCAGTTATGGACATTCAATTTCTCTGTAAGACCAAACATTCCGTACATAAATAATGTACACAATTTTCCGTTAAATATACGCAGTCCATGATATTCAATTTTTCTGCGAATCCAGACATTACGTGGATACATTGTACACAATTTCCAGTTGAATTTATGCAGTTCTGGATATTCAATTTTTCTGCAAATCCATACGTTTCGTGCATATATAATGTACACAATTTCCCATTGAATTTTTGTAGTTTTGGATATTCAAATTTCGTACACATCTAGACACTTGATACATATAATGTACACAATTTCCCGTTGAATTTACGCAATTTTGGACATTTGATTTTTTTACTAATCCAGACATTTCGTACATATATAACATAGACAATTTCCCGTTGAATTTACGCAGTTTTGGATGTTGTACTTTTCTGCAAATCCAGACTTTCCGAACATATATTGTTCGTATATTGCAAATTCCAACATTCCGTAAATATATAACATACACAATTTTTCGTTGCATTTTCCCATCTCTAGACATTCAATTTTTTTGCCAATCCAAACATTCCGTACATATATAATGTACACAACTTTCCATTGAATTTTCGCAGCTCTGAATTTTCAAATTTTCAAGAAATCTAGACATTCTGTGCATATATAATGTACACAATATCCCGATGAATTTTTGCAATTCTGGATATTCAAAATTTTAGCAAATACAGGCGTTCTGTCAATATATAATGTACACAATTTCTCGTTGAATTTTCGCAGTTCTGGATATTCAAATTTTCTACAAATCCAGACATTCCGTACATATTATGTATACAATTTCCTGTTCAAATTACTCGGTTTTGGAAATTCAATTTCCCTGCAAATCCTGACATTCCGTACATATATAGTGTAGACAATTTCCAGTTGAATTTTCGCAGTTCTGGATATTCAAATTTTCTGCAAATCAAGACGTTCCGTGCGTATATAATGTACAAAATTTCCTGTTCAATTTTCGCTGTTTTGAATATTCAAATTTTCTGCAAATCCAGACTTTTCGTACACATATAACGTACACAATTTCCTGTTGAATTTTCGCAATTCTAGATATTCAGTTTTTCTGCAAATCCAGACATTCCGTACATATTAAGTAAACAATTTCCCGATAAATTTATGAAGTTCTGGACATTCAATTTTTCTACAAATCTAGACATTCTGTACATATATAATTTACACAATTTCCCGATGAATTTTCGCAGTTCTGGATATTCAATTTTTCTGCAAATCCAGGCACTCCGTACATATATAATGTACACAATTTCCCATTGAATATATGCAGTAGGGGATATTCAATTTTTCTACTAATCCAGACATTCCGTGCATATAATGTACATAATTTCCATTTCAATTTTCGCATTCTGGATATTCCATTTCTCTGCAAATCCAGACATTCCGTACGTATAAAATGTATACAATTTCCCGTCGAATTTTCGCAGTTCTGGATATTCAATTTTTCTACAAATCCAGACATTCCGTACAAATTATATATACAATTTCCCGTTCAATTTACACTGTTCTGGACATTCAATTTCTCTGCAAATCGAGATATTCCGTACATATATAATGTACACAATTTTCCAATGAATATACGTAGTTCTGGATATTCAATTATTCTCCTAATCCAAGCATTCCGTACGTATAATGTACACATTTTCCCGTTAAGTTTTCGTAATTCTGGATATTCAATTTTTCTGCAAATCTAGACGTTTCGTACATATTATGTATACAATTTCCCATTATATTTAGGAAGTACTGGACTTTCAATTTCTCTGCAACTTCAGATATTCCGTACGTATATAATGCACACAATTTTCTGTTGAATATATGAAATTCTAGATATTCAATTTTTCTACTAATCCAAACATTCCGTGCATATAACGTACACAATTTCTAGTTAAACTTTCGTAGACCAGCATATTCTATTTTTCTGCAAATCCAGACATTCCGTACATACATAATGTACACAATATCCCATTGAATTTTCGTAGTTCTAGATATTCAAATTTCCTACACATCTAGACACTCTGTACATATATTGTACACAATTTCCCGTTGAATTTACGCAATTTTGGAGATTAGATTTTTTTGCTAATCCAGACATTCCGTAAATAAATAACGTACACAATTTCCCGTTGAATTTACGCAATTCTGGATATTGGATTTTTCTGCAAATCCAGACTTTCCGTACATATAATGGACACAATTTCCTGTTTAATTTATTCAATTTTGGACACTCAATTTTTTTGCTAATCCAGACATTCCGTAAATATATAACATACACAGTTTTTCGTTGGATTTTCCCCGCTCTGAAGATTCAATTTTTTTGGTAATCCAAAAATTCCGTACATAATGTACACAATTTTTCATTGAATTTCCCCAGCTCTGAATATTCAATTTTCTGAAAATCTAGACATTCTGTACATATATAATGTACACAATATCCCGATGAATTTTCGCAATTCTGGATATTCAATTTTTCAGCAAATCCAGGCATTCCGTAGATATATAATGTACACAATTTCTCGTTGAATTTTCGCAGTTCTGGATATTCAAATTTTCTGCAAATCCAGACATTCTGTACATATTATGTATACAATTTCCCGTTCAAATTACTCGATTCTAGAAATTCAATTTCTCTGCAAATCCTGACATTCCGTACATATATAGTGTTCACAATTTCCAGTTGAAATTTCACAATTCTGGATATTCAAATTTTCTGCAAATCCTGACATTCCGTGCGTATATAATGTACACAATTTCCCGTTGAATTTTCACAGTTTTGGATATTCAAATTTTCTGCAAATCCTGACTTTTCGTACACATATAATATGCACAATTTCCCGTTGAATTTTCGCAGTTCTGGATATTCAATTCTTCTGCAAATCCAGACCTTTCGTATAAATATAATGCAACACAATTTACCGTTGAAGTTTCGCAGTTCTGGATATTCAATTTTTCTGCACATCCAGACATTCCGTACTTATATAATGTAAACAATTTCAAATTGAATTTTCGTAGTTCTGGATATTCAAATTTCCTACATATCTAGATATTCTGTATATATAATGTACACAATTTCCCGTTGAATTTACGCAATTTTGGACATTAGATTTTTTTGCTAATCTAGACATTCTGTACATATATAATGTACACAATTTCCCGTTGAATTTACGCAGTTCTGGATATTGGATTTTTTTGCAAATCCAGACTTTCCGTACATATAATGTACACAATTTTCGGTTTAATTTACGCAATTTTGGACATTCAATTTTTTTTGCTAAACCAGACATTCCGTAAATATATAACATACACAATTTTTTGTTGCATTTTCTCAGCAATGGACATTGAATTTTTTTGCCAATCCAAACATTCCGTACATGTATAATGTACACAATTTTTCGTTGAATTTCTGCAGCTCTGAATATTCAATTTGTCTGGAAATCTAGACATTCTGTACGTATATAATGTACACAATATCCCGATGATTTTTCGCAGTTCTGGATATTCAATTTTTCAGCAAATCCAGGCGTTCCGTAAATATATAATGTACACAATTTTTCGTTTAATTTTCGCAGTTATGGATATTCAAATTTTCGGCAAATCCAGACATTCCGTAAAAATTATGTATACAATTTCCGGTTCAAATTACTTGGTTCTGGAAATTCAATTTCTCTGCAAATCCTGACATTTCGTAGAAATATAGTGTACACAATTTCTAGTTCAATTTTCGCAGTTCTAGATATTCAAATTTTCTGCAAATCAAGACGTTTTGTGCGTATATAATGTACGCAATATCCCGATGAATTTTCGCAGTTCTGGATATTCAATTTTTCTGCAAATCCAGACATTCTGTACATACATAATGTACGCAATTTCACGATGAATTTTCGCTGTTCTAGACATTAAAATTTTCTGTAAATCCAAATATTCCCTACATTTATGTACTAAATATACTGTTGAATTTACACAGTTCTGGATACTCAAATTTTCTGCAACTCTAGACATTTCGTACATATAATGTACATTTTCCTATACAATTTACGCAATTTTGGACATTCAATTTTTTTGCTAATCTAGATATTCCGTAGATATCTAGCGTACACAATTTCCGGTTGAAATTTTGCTGTT
The DNA here is from genome assembly GCA_023055345.1 of Quercus wislizeni. Classification (NCBI taxonomy): domain Eukaryota; kingdom Viridiplantae; phylum Streptophyta; class Magnoliopsida; order Fagales; family Fagaceae; genus Quercus; species Quercus wislizeni. Next base: position 5,624,126 of record JALGQJ010000019.1, on the reverse strand, counting down.
CTGGATATTCAATTTTTCCACACATCCAGACGTTCTGTACATGTAATGTACACAATTTGCCTTTGAATTTAGGCAATTTTAGACATTTGATTTTTTTGCAAATTAAGACATTCCGTACATATATAACGTACACAATTTCCCGTTGAATTTACGCTGTTCTGGATGTTAGATTTTTCAGCGAATCGAGATATTCAGTACATATAATGTACACAATTTCCAGTTTAATTTTTGCAATTTTTAACATTCAATTTTTTTCCTAATCCAGAGATTCTGTACGTATATAATGTACACAATTTTCCGTTGAATTTTCTCAGCTCTGGACATTCAATTTTTTTGCTAATCCAAACATTTCGTACATATATAACGTACACAATTTTCCGTTGAATTTTCGCAGCTCTGGATATTCAATTTTTCTACACATCCAGACATTCTATACATGTAACGTACACAATTTGCCTTTGAATTTTCACAATTTTGGACATTCAATTTTTTTGCTAATCCAAACATTCCGTACATATATAACGTACACAATTTTCCATTGAATTTTCACAGCCCTGGATATTCAATTTTTCTGCAAATCTAGATATTCCGTACATACATAATGTACACAATTTCCTGATGAATTTTCGCAGTTCTGGGTATTTAATTTTTTAGCAAATCCTTACTCTCCATACATATGTATTGTACACAATTTCCCGTTGAATTTTCGTAGTTCTGGGTATTCAATTTTTCTGCAAATCCAGACATTTCGTACATATATAATGTACACAATTTCCTACTGAATATATGTTGTAGGGGAATATTCAATTTTTATGCTAATCCAGACATTCCATGCATATAATGTACACAATTTCCTGTTCAATTTTCGCAGTTCTAGATATTAAATTTCTTTGCAAATACAGACATTCCGTACTTATAAAATGTACACAATTTCCCGTCGAATTTTCGCAGTTCTGGATATTCAAATTATCTGCAAATCCGGACATTCCGTAAAAATTATATATACAATTTCCCGTTCAATTTACACTGTTCTACACATTCAATTTCTTTGCAAAACGAGACATTCCGTACATATATAATGTACACAATTTTACTTTGAATATACGTAGTTCTGGATATTCAAATTTTCTCCTAATCTTGAAATTCTGTACAGATAATGTACACATTTTCGAAATTCTGGATATTGAATTTTTCTACATATCCAGAAATTCTGTACATATTATGTATACAATTTCTCGTTAAATTTAGGAAGTTCCGGACATTCAATTTCTCTGCAACTCCAGACATTCCGTACATATATAATGTACACAATTTTCTGTTGAATATATGAAGTTTTGGGTATTCAATTTTTCTGCTAATCCAAACATTCCATGCATATAACGTACACAATTTCCTGCTAAACTTTCGCAGTTCAGCGTATTATATTTTTCTACAAATCCAAACATTTTGTACATATATAATGTACACGATTTCTTGTCGAATTTTCGCAGCTCTAGCTATTCAATTTTTCCGCTACTACAGACATTCCATACGTGTATAATGTACTCAATTTACCGTTGAATTTTCGCAGTTCTGTATATTCAAATTTTCTGCAAATCCAGACATTCCATACATAATATGTATACAATTTCCCGTTCAATTTACACAGTTATGGACGTTCAATTTCTCTGCAAGTCCAGACATTACGTACATATATAATGTACACAATTTTCCGTTAAATATATGCAGTTCATGATATTCAATTTTTCTGCGAATCCAGACAATACATGCATACACTGCGCACAATTTCCCATTGAATTTTCGTAGTTCTGGATATTCAAATTTCCTACACATCCAGATATTTTGTACATATAATGTACACAATATCCCATTGAATTGAATTTACACAATTTTGGACATTCGATTTTTTTGCTAATCCAGACATTCTGTACATATATAACATACACATTTTCTTGAATTTACGCAGTTCTGGATATTGGTTTTTTTGCAAATCCAAACGTTCCGTACATATAATGCACACAATTTCCTATTTAATTTATGCAATTTTGGATATTCAATTTTTTTGCTAATCCAGACATTCCGTAAATATATAACATACACAATTTTTGGTTGCATTTTCCTAGCTCTGAACATTCAATTTTTTTGCTAATCCAAACATTCCGTACATATATAATGTACACAATTTTCTGTTGAATTTTCGTAGCTCTGAATATTCAAAATTTTAGGAAATCTAGACATTCTGTACATATATAACGTACACAATATCCCGATGAATTTTCGCAATTCTGGATATTCAAATTTTCAGTAAATCCAGGCGTTCTGCAAATATATAATGTACACAATTTCTCATGGAATTTTCGGAGTTCTATATATTCAAATTTTCTGCAAATCCAGACATTCCCTACATATTATGTATACAATTTCCCATTCAAATTACTCGGTTCTGGAAATTCAATTTCTCTGCAAATCTTGACATTCCGTACATATATAGTGTACACAATTTCCAGTTGAATTTTCGCAGTTCTGGGTAGCCAAATTTTCTGAAATCAAGACGTTCCGTAAATATATAATGTACACAATTTCCCAACGAATTTTCGTAGTTCTGGATATTCAATTTTTCTCCAAAACAAGACCTCCCGCACATATATAATGTAAACAATTTCCCGTTGAATTTTCGCAGTTCTGGATATTCAGTTTGTTTGCAAATCCAGACATTCCGTACATATATAATGTAAACAATTTCTTGTTGAATTTTTTCAGTTCTAGATATTCAATTTTTCTATAAAACCAGACATTCCATATGTATATAGTGTACACAATTTCCCGTTGAATTTTCGTAGTTCTGGATATTCAAATTTTCTGCAAATCCAGACATTTCGTACATATATAATGTACACAATTTCCCATTGAATATATGCAGTAGGGGATATTCAATTTTTCTGCTAATCCAGGCATTCCGTGCACATAGTGTACACAATTTCCAGTTCAATTTTCGCAGTTCTGGATATTCAATTTTTCTGCATATCTAAACATTCCGTACATACATAATGTACACAATTTCATGATGAATTTTCGATGTTCTGGACTTTCAAATTTTCTGCAAATCCTGACATTCCCAACATTTATGTACTAAATATACTGTTGAATTTACGCAGTTCCAGATACTCAACTTTTCTGCAACTCTAGACATTACGTACATATAATGTACACTTTCCAAAAGAATTTACGCAATTTTGGACATTCAATTTTTTTGCTAATCTAGACATTCCGCAGATATATAGCGTACACAATTTCCTATTGAATTTTTGCTGTTCTGGATATTCAATTTTTCTACACATCCAGACGTTCAGTACATGTAATGTACAGAATTTGCCTATGAATTTACGCAATTTTGGACATTCGATTTTTTGTCAAATTCAAACATTCCGTACATATATAACATACACATTTTCACGTTGAATTTACGCTGTTCTGGATATTTGATTTTTTTGCGAATCGAGATATTCTGTACATATAATGTACACAATTTCCTGTTTAATTTTCGCAATTTTTAACATTCAATTTTTTTGCTAATACAGAGATTTCGTACGTATATAATGTACACAATTTTCCGTTGAATTTTCTTAGCTCTGGACATTCAATTTTTTTGCAAATCAAAACAGTCCGTAAATATATAACGTATACAATTTTCCGTTGAATTTTCGCAACTCTGGATATTCAATTTTTCTACACATCCAGACATTCTGTTCATGTAATGTACACAATTTACTTTTGTATTTTTTCAATTTTGGACATTCAATTTTTTTGCTAATCCAAACATTCCGTACATATATAACGCACACAATTTTCCATCGAATTTTTGCAGCTCTGGATATTCAATTTTTCTGCAAATCCAGCCATTCCACACATGTATATTGTACACAATTTCTCGTTGAATTTTCGCAGTTCTGGATATTCAATTTTGCAGCAAATCCAGACGTTGCGTACATATATACTGTACACAATTTCCCATTGAATTTTCGCAGTTCTGGATATTCAATTTTTTTGCAAATCCAAACATTCCATACATATATAATATACACAATTTCCCGTTGAATTTTCGCAGTTCTGTATATTTAATTTTTCTGCAAATCTAGACATTCCGTACATATATAATGTACACAATTTCCTGTTGAATTTTTGACCCTCTGGATATTCAATTTTTCTGCAAATCCAGTCATTCTGTACATATATGACGTACACAATTTTCAATTGAATTTTCACAGCTCTAAATATTCAATTTTTCTTCCAATCCATCCATTCCGTTTATATATAACATACACAATTTTCCCGTTGAATATATGCAATTTTGGATATTCAATTTTTTTGCTAATCCAAACATACCATACATACATAACGTACATGATTTTCCATTGAAGTTTCGCAGATCTGGAAATTAAATTTTTCTGCAAATCCAGATATTCTGTATATATAATGTATACAATTTCCAGTAAAATTTACGCTGTTCTGGACATTTAACCTCTATGCAAATCCAGAAATTCCTTACATATATAGTGTACACAGTTTGCCGTTGAATTTTCGACCTGCTGGATATTCAATTTTTCTGCAAATCCAGTCATTCCTTACATATATAGTGTACACAATTTCCCATTGAATTTTCTTTGTTCTGGATATTCAATATTTCAGCAAATCCAGACATTACGTAGAAATATAATGTACACAATTTCGCAGTTCTGGATATTCAATTTTTCAGCAAATCCAGACCTTTCGTACATATATATTTTAAATAATTTCCCATTGAATTTTTACAGTTCTGGATATTCAATTTTTCTGCAAATCCAGACATTCCGTACATACATAAGGCACAAAATTTTCCGTTGAATTTTCACAGTTCTGGATATTCAATTTTACTACAAATCCAGACATTCCTTACATATATAACATACATAATTTTCCGTCGAATTTTCGCAGCTCTGGATATTCAATTTTTCTACAAAAGCAGACATTCCATACATATGTAATGTACACAATTTCTCGTCGAATTTTCGCAGTTCTGTATATTCAAAATTTTTGTAGATCCAGATATTCCGTACATATTATGTATACAATTTGTCATTTAATATACGCAGTTCTGGACATTCAATTTCTCTGTAAATACAGACATTCCGTACATATATAACGTACACAATTTTCCGTTGAATATACGCAGTTTTGGATATTCAATTTTTTTGCTAATCTAGATATACCATACACATATAACGTACCTAATTTTCCATTGAATTTTCGCTGATCTGGGAATTAAGTTTTTCTGCAAATCCAGATATTCCGTATATATAACGTAAACAATTTCTCGTTAAATTTATGCTGTTCTAGACATTCAATTTTTATGCAAATCCAGACATTCTATACATATATAACATACACAATTTGCCGTTGAATTTTCAACCCTCTGGATATTCAATTTTTCTGCAAATCCAGTCATTCCTTTCATATATAATGCACACAATTACCCGTTGAATTTTCGTAGTTTTGGATATTCTATATTTCAGCAAATCCAAACGTTTCGGACATATATAATGTACACAATTAACCGTTGAATTTACGCAGTTCTGGATATAAGTTTTTCCTACAAATCTAGCCGTTCCGTACATATAATTTACACAATTTCCTAATTAATTTACGCAATTTTGGACATTGAATTTTTTTGCTAATCCAGACATTCCGTACATACATAACACACACAAATTTTCGTTGAATTTTTGCAGCTCTGGACATTCCATTTTTTTCCTAATCCAGACATTCCGTAAATATATAACATACAAAATTTTTTGTTGAATTTTCGCAGCTCTGGATATTCAATTTTTCTCCACATCCAGCCATTCCGTATATGTATAATATACACAATTTCCCATTTGAATTTTCGCAGTTCTGGATATTCAATTTTTCTGTAAATCCAGACCTTCCGTACATGTATAATGTACAAAATTTGCCATTGAATTTTCGCAGTTCTGGATATTCAATTTTTCGGCAAATCCAGACATTCCATATATATATATATATAACGTACAGAATTTTCCGTCAAATTTTCGTAGCTCTGGATATTCAATTTTTTGGCAAATCCAACCATTCCGTACATAAACAATGTACACAATTTCCCATTGAATTTTCGCAGTTCTGGATATTCAATTTTTCAGCAAATCTAGACGTTCCGTACATATATAATGTACACAATTTCCCGTTGAATTTTCGCAGTTCTGGATATTCAATTTTTCTACAAATCCAGGACTTCCGTACTTATATAATGTAAACAATTTCCCGTTGAATTTTCTCAATTTTGGATATTCAATTTTTCGACAAATCCAGACATTTCGTACATGTATAATGTACATAATTTTTCGTCGAATTTTTGCAGCTCTGAATATTCAATTTTTCTGCAAATCCAGTTATTCTGTACATATATAATGTACACAATATCCTGTTGAATTTTCGTAGTTCTGGATATTCAATTTTTCAGCAAATCTAGACATTACGTGCATATATAATGTACACAATTTACCGTTGAATTTACGCAGTTCTGGATATAAGATTTTTTGCAAACCCAGACATTCCGTACATATAATGTACACAATTTCCTGAGTAATTCACGCAATTTTGGACATTCAATTTTTTGCTAATCCAAACATTTCGTACATATATAACATACACAATTTTCTGTTGAATTTTTGCAGCTCTGGATATTCAATTATTTTTCAAATCCAGCCATTCTGTACATATATAATGTACTAAATTTCCCGTTGAATTTTCGCAGTTCTAGATATTCAAATTTTTAGCAAATCCAGACGTTACGTACACATATAATGTACACAATTTCTCATTTTATTTTCACAGTTCTGGATATTCAATATTTCTGCAAATCCAAACCTTCCGTACATATATAATGTAAATAATTTCCTACTGAATTTTGGCAGTTCTGGATATTCAATTTTTCTGCAAATCCAGACATTTCGTACATATATAAGGTTCAAAATTTTCTGTTGAATTTTCGCAGTTCTGGATATTCAATTTTTCTGCAAATCCAGACATTTCGTACATATATAACGTACAGAATTTTCAGTCGAATTTTTGCAGCTTTGGATATTCAATTTTTCAGCAAAACCAGACATTCCATACATATATCACGTACACAATTTCCCTTCAATTTTGGCAATTCTAGATATTCAAAATTTCTGCAAATCTAGACATTCCGTACATATTATGTATACAATTTCTCGTTTAATTTACGCAGTTGTCGACATTCAATTTCTCTGCAAATGCAAACATTCTGTACATATATAACGTACACAATTTTCCTTTGCACGTACGCAATTTTGGATATTCAAACTTTTTTGCTCATCTAGAAATACCATACACATATAACATACCTAATTTTCCATTGAATTTTCGCAGCTCTAGATATTCAATTTTTCTGCAAATCCAGCCATTCCGTACATATATAATGTAAACAATTTCTTGTTGAATTTTCGCAGTTCTGGATATTCAATTTTTCAGCAAATCCAGATGTTTCGTACATATATAATGTACACCATTTCCCGTTGAATTTTCGCAGTTCTGGATATTCAATTTTTCTGAAAATCCAGACCTTCCGTACATATATAATGTAAACAATTCCCCGTTGAATTTTTGCAGTTTTGGATATTCAATTTTTCTGCAAATCCAGACATTCCATACATATATAATGTACACAATTTCCCGTTAAATTTTTGAGCCTCTAGATATTCAATTTTTCTGTAAATCCAGTCAATCTGTACATATATGACTACACAATTTTCTGTTGAATTTTCACAGCTCTAAATATTCAATTTTTCTTCAAATCCAGCCATTCCGTACATATATAATGTACACAATTTCTCATTAAATTTTCGAAGATCTGGATATCCAATTTTTTTGCAAATCCAGACATTCCGTACATGTATAACGTACAGAATTTTCCATCGAATTTTCGCAGTTCTGGATTTTTAATTTTTCTGCAAATCCAAACATTCCGTACATATATAATTTACAGAATTTCCCGTTGAATTTTCATAGTTCTGGATATCCAATTTTTCTGCAAATCCAGACGTTCCGTGCATATATAATGTACACAATTTCCCGTTGAATTTACGCAGTTTTGGATATAAGATTTTTCTACAAATCCAGACATTCCGTACATATAATGTACACAACTTCCTGATTAATTTACGCAATTTTGGACATTCAATTTTTTTGCTATTCCAAACATTCTGTACGTATATAACATACACAATTTTCCGTTGAATTTTTGCAGCTCTGGACATTCAATTTTTTTGATAATCCAGACATTCTGTACATATATAATGTACACAATTTCCCGTTGAATTTTCGCAGTTCTGGATATTGAATTTTTTAGCAAATCCAGACGTTACGTGCATATATAATGTAGACAATTTCCCGTTGAATTTTTGACCCTCTGGATATTCAATTTTTCTACAAATCCAGTCATTCTGTACATATATGATGTACACAATTTTCCGTTGAATTTTTGCAGCTCTAAATATTCAATTTTTCTTCAAATCCAGCCATTCCGTACATATATAAGGTACATAATTTCCTGTTAAATTTTCGCAGATCTGGATATTCAATTTTTCTGCAAATGCAGACATTCCGTACATGTATACGTACAGAATTTTCCATCGAATTTTCGTAGTTCTGGATATTCAATTTTTTAGCAAATCCAGACGTTACGTACATATATAATATACACAATTTCCCGTTGAATTTTCGCAGTTCTGTATATTTAATTTTTCTGCAAATCCAGACATTCTGTACATATATAATGTACACAATTTCCCGTTGAATTTTTGACCCTCTGGATATTCAATTTTTCTGCAAATCCAGTCATTCTGTACATATATGATGTACACAATTTTCCGTTGAATTTTTGCAGCTCTAAATATTCAATTTTTCTTCAAATCCAGCCATTCCGTACATATATAAGGTACATAATTTCCCGTTAAATTTTCGCATACTTGGTTATTCAATTTTTCTGCAAATCTAGACATTCCGTACATGAATAACGTACAGAATTTTCCATCGAATTTTCGCAGTTCTAGATATTCAATTTTTTAGCAAATCCAGACGTTACGTACATATATAATATACACAATTTCCCATTGAATTTTCGCAGTTCTGGATATTCAATTTTTCTGCAAATTCAGACATTCCGTACATATATAATTTACACAATTTCCCGTTGAATTTTCGTTGTTCTGGATATCCAATTTTTCTAAAAATCCAGAAGTTCCATGCATATATAATGTACACAATTTGCCGTTGAATTTACGCAGTTCTAGATATAAGATTTTTCTGCAAATCCGGACATTCCGTACATATAATGTACACAACTTCCTAATTAATTTACACAATTTTGGACATTCAATTTTGTTGCTAATCCATACATTTCGTACATATATAACGTACACAATTTTCCGTTGAATTTTTGCAGCTCTTGATATTCAATTTTTCTTAAAATCTTGCATTTCGTACATATATAATGTACACAATTTTCCGATGAATTTTCGTAGTTCTGGATATTCAATTTTTCTGCAAATCCAGACGTTACCTACATATATAATGTACACAATTTTCCTTTGAATTTTCGCAGCTCTGGATATTCAATTTTTCTTTCAAACCAGACATTCCATACATATTTAATGTACACAATTTCTCGTCGAATTTTCGCAATTCTGTATATTCAAAATTTTTGCAGATCCATATATTCCATACATATTATGTATACAATTTGTCATTTAATTTACGCAGTTCTGGACATTCAATTTCTCTGTAAATACAGACATTCCGTACATATATAACGTACACAATTTTCCGTTGAATTTTTGCTATTCTGGAAATTAAGTTTTTCTACAAATCCAGATATTCTGTATATATAATGTATACAATTTCCCGTTAAATTTACGCTGTTCTGGACATTCAATTTCTATGCAATTCTAGACATTCCGTACATATATAATATACACAATTTGCCGTTGAAATTTCGACCCATTGGATATTCAATTTTTCTGCAAATCTAGTCATTCCTTACGTATATAATGTGCACAATTTCCCGTTGAATTTTCGTAGTTTTGGATATTCAATATTTCAGCAAATCTAGATGTTTTGTACATATATAATGTACTCAATTTACCGTTGAATTTACGCAGTTTTGGATATAAGATTTTTCTACAAGTCCAGACATTCCGTACATATAAATTACACAATTTCCTGATTAATTTACGCAATTTTGGACATTCAAATTTTTTGCTAGTCTAGACAATTTCCCGTTCTACTAATGCAGTTCAGGATATTCAAATTTTTTGCTAATCTAGACAATTTACCGTTCAATTTACACAATTCTGGACATTCAATTTCTCTGCAAATCTAGTCATTTCGTACATATATAATGTACACAATTTTACGTTGAATATACGCAGTTCTCGATATTCAATTTTTCTACTAATCCAGACATTCTGTACATATAATGTACACAATTTCCCGTTGTATTTTCGCAGTTCTGTATATTCAATTTTTCGGCAAATCCAGAGATTCCGTACGTATATAATGCACACAATTTCCTGTTGAATTATCGCAGTTTTGGATATTCAAATTTTCTGCAAATCCAGAATTTCATTCATATTATGTGTACAATTTACCGTTCAATTTACGCAATACAGGTCGTTCAATTTCTCTACAAATCTAGATTTTCTGTACATATACAATGTATACAATTTACAGTTGAATATACGCAGTTTTGGATATTCAATTTTTCTGTTAATCCATACATTCCATACATATTCTGTACACAATTTCCCGTTCAACTTACGCAGTTCTTGACATTCAATTTATATGCATATCCAGACATTCCGTATATATATAATGTACATAATTTTTCGTCGAATGTATGCATTTCTGGATATTCAATTTTTCTGCTAATCCAGACACTTCGTACATATAATGTACACAATTTTCCGTTGACTATACGCAGTTCTGGATATTCAATTTTTCTAAAAATCCAGATATTCCGTATATATATTGTACACAATTTCCAATTCAACTTAAGCAGTTCTGGATATTCCATTTTTATGCAAATCCAGACATTTCGTACATATATAATGTACAAAATTTCCCATTAAATTTACGCAGTTCTGGACATTCAATTTCTCTGCAAATCCAAACATTTCGTACATATCTATTGTACACAATTTTCAGTTTAATATACGCAATTCTGGATATTCAATTTTTCTGCTGATACAGACATTCCGTACATATACATTGTACACAATTTTCCGTTAAATATAGGCAGTTTCGGATATTCAATTTTTCCGCTAATCCAGACACTCTATACATATAATGTACACAATTTCTCGCTGAATTTGTGCAAATTTGAATATTCAATTATTTTGCCAATCCAGACATTCTGCACATACAATGTACACAATTTCCCGTTCAACTTATGCAGTTTTGGAGATTCAATTTCTCTGCCCATCCAAACATTCTGTACATATATAATATACACAATTTTCCATTGAATACACGCATTTTTGGATATTCAATTTTTATGCTAATCCAGACATTCCGTACATATAATGTAAACAATTTCTCGTTGAATTTTCGCTATTCAGGATATTGAAATTTTTCTGCAAATCCAGACATTCCGTACATATATAATGTACAAAACTTACCGTTCTACTTACGCAGTTCTAGACATTCCATTTTTCTGCAAATCCAAACATTCAATATATATGTAATGTACACAATTTCCCGTTGAATATAAGCAGTTCTGGCTATTCAATTTTTCTGCTAATCCAGACATTCCGTACATATAATGTACAAAATTTCCCGTTGAATTTTCGCAGTTCTGTATATTCAAATTTTCTGCAAATCCAAACATTCCATACATATATAATGTACATAATTTCCCGTTGAATTTTGATAGTTTTGGATATTCAAATTTGCTACAAATCTAGACAATTCATACATATTATGTGTACAGTTTACCGTTCAATTTACGCGGTTCAGGTCGTTCAATTTCTCTACAAATCCAGACATTCCGTACATATATAATGTATACAATTTACCGTTGAATATACGCAGTTCTGGATATTCAATTTTTTTGCTAATCTAGACATTCTGCACAAATATTGTACACAATTTCCAGTTGAACTTACGTAGTTCTGACTATTCAATTTTTCTGCAAATCCAGACATTCCATACATATTCTGTACACAATTTCCCGTTCAACTTACGTCGTTCCTGACATTCAATTTCTATGCATATCCAGACATTCTGTACGTATATTATGTACATAATTTTCCGTTGAATGTACGCATTTCTGGATATTCAATTTTTCTGCTAATACAAACACTTCGTACATATAATGTTCACAATTTCCCATTGAATATAAGCAGTTCTGGGTATTTAATTTTTTTGAAAATCCAGACATTCCGTACATATATATTGTACACAATTTCCAATTCAACTAACATAGTTATGGATATTCCATTTTTATGCAAATCCAGACATTCCGTACATATATAATGTACAAAATTTCCCGTTAAATTTTCGCAGTTCTGGATATTCAAATTTTCTGCAAATCTAGACATTTCGTATATATTATGTGTACAATTTATCGTTCAATTTACGCAGTTCAGGTTCTTCAATTTCTCTGCAAATCCAAACACTCGGTACATATATATTGTACACAATTTTCAGTTTAATATACGTAGTTCTGGATATTCAATTTTTCTGCTAGTCCAGACATTCCGTACATATAATGTACACAGTTTCCCACAGAATTTTCGTAGTTTTGCATATTCAATTATTTTGCAAATCCAGACATTCCGTACATCTTATGTACACAATTTCCTGTTCAACTTACACAGTTCTGGATATTCAATTTCTCTGCCTATCTAGACACTCTGTACATATATAATGTACAATTTTTCTGCTAATCCAGACATTCAGTACAAATAGTGAACACATTTTTCCCGTTGAATTTTCGCAATTCTGGATATTGAATTTTTTCTACAAATCCAGACATTTCGTACATATATAATCTACACAATTTTTCATTCAATATACGCAGTTCTGGATATTCCATTTTTCTGCAAATCCAGACATTCCATACATATATAATGTACACAGTTTCCCGTTGAATTTTTGCAGTTCAGGATATTCAATTTTTTTGCAAATCCAGACATTCCGTACATTTTATGTATACAATTTCCCGTTCAATTTACGCAGTTCTAGACATTCAATTTCTCTATAAATCCATACATTCCATACATATATAATGCACACAATTTTCCATTGAATATACCCAGTTCTAGGTATTCAATTTTTCTGCTAATCCTGAGATTCTGTACAAATAATGTACACAATATATCGTTGAATTTTTACAGTTCTGACAATTCAATTTTTCTGCAAATCTAGACATTCCACACATATTATGTACACAATTTCCCGTTCAACTTACGCAGTTCTTGACATTCAATTTCTATGCATATCCAGACATTCTGTACGTATATAATGTACAAAATTTTCCATTGAATGTACGCATTTCTGGATATTCAATTTTTCTGCTAATCCAAACACTTCGTACATATAATGTACACAATTTCTCGTTGACTATACGCAGTTCTGGATATTCAATTTTTATGAAAATCCAGACATTCCGTACATATATATTGTACACAATTTCCAATTCAACTTACGCAGTTCTGGATATACCATTTTTAAGCAAATCCAGACATTCCCCACATATATAATGTACAAAATTTCCCGTTACATTTTCACAGACCAGGATATTCAATTTTTTTGTAAATCCAGACATTTCGTACATATTATGTATACAATTTCCCGTTCAATTTACACAGTTCTGGACATTCAATTTCTCTGCAAATCTATACATTCCATACATATATAATGTACACAATTTTCCATTGAATATACGCAGTTCTGTCTATTTAATTTTTCTGTTAATTCAGACATTCTGTACATATAATATACACAATTTCCCATTGAATTTTCGCAGTTCTGGATATTCAATTTTTCTGCAAATACAAACATTCCGTACATATTATCTACACAATTTCCCATTCAACTTACGGTATTCTGGACATTTAATTTCTCTACATATCCAGACATTCCGTACATATATAATGTACACAATTTTTCGTTCAATATACGCAGTTCTGTATATTCAATTTTTCTGCTAATCCAGACATTCCGTGCATATAATATACACAATTTCTTGTTGAATTTTCGCAGTTCTGTCTATTCAATTTTTCTGCAAATTCAGACATTTCGTACATATATAATGTACGTAATTTCCCGTTGAATTTTCGCAGTTCTAGTCGTTCAATTTCTCTTCAAATCCAGACATTCTGTACATACATTGTATACAATTTCTTGCTGAATTTTCGCAATTCTGGATATTCAATAATTTTGCAGATACAGACATTCCGCACATATTTTGCACACAATTTCTCGTTCAACTTACGTAATTCTGGACATTCAACTTCTCTGCCTATCCAGACATGTCGTACATATATATTGTACATAATTTTCCATTGAATATACGCATTTTTGGATATTCAATTTTTTTGCAAATCCAAACATTCTGTACAAATAATGTACACATTTTCCCGATGAATTTTCGCAATTCTGGACATTGAATTTTTTGTGCAAATCCAAACATTCCATACATATATAATGTACACAATTTCCCATTGAATATACACAGTTCTAGCAATTTAATTTTTCTGCTAATCTAGACATTCCGTACATATAATGTACACAATTTCCCGTTGAATTTTCGCAGTTCTGGATATTCAATTTTTCTTGCAAATCCAGACATTCCGCACATATTATGTGCACAATTTCCCATTGAACTTACGCTGTTCTGGACATTCAATTTCATTGCATATCCAAACATTCCGTACATATATAATGTACACAATTTTTTGTTGAATATACGCAGTTCTGTATATTTAATTTTTCTGCTAATCCAGACATTTCGTGAATATAATATACACAATTTCCCGTTGCATTTTCGTAGTTCTGTATATTCAATTTTTCTGCGAATCCAGACATTCTGTACATATATAATATACATAATTTCCCGTTGAATTTTCGCAGTTCTGGATATTCAAATTTTCTACAATTCTAGACATTTCATACATATTATGTGTACAATTTACCGTTCAATTTATGCAATTCAGGTCGTTCAATTTCTCTGCAAATCCAGACATTCTATACATACAATGTATACAATTTCCAGCTGAATTTTCGCAGTTCTGGATTTTCAATTATTTTGCAAATACAGACATTCCGCACATATTATGTACACAATTTCTCATTCAACTTACGCAGTTCTGGACACTCAATTTCTCCACCCATCCAGACATTTCTAGATATTGAATTTTTTGTGAAATCCAGACATTCCATACATATATAATGTACACAATTTCCCGTTCCACTTAGGCAGTTTTGGATATTACATTTTTTTACAAATCTAGACATTCCATACATATATTATGTACACAATTTCTCGTCAGTTCAAGATATTCAAATTTTTTGCAAATCCAGACATTCCGTACGTATTATGTATACAATTTCCGGTTCAATTTACACAGTTCTGGACATTCAATTTCTCTATACATCCCTACATTCCGCACATATAATATACACAATTTCCCATTGAATTTTCGCAGTTCTATATATTCAATTTTTCTGCAAATCCAGAGATTCCGTACATATATAATGTACACAATTTCTCGTTGAAATTTTGCAGTTCCGAATATTCAAATTTTCTGCAATTCCAGACATTTCATACATATTATGTGTACAATTTAACGTTCAATTTACGCCGTTCAGGTTGTTCAATTTCTCTGCAAATCTAGACATTCTGTACATACCATGTACACAATTTCCCGTTGAATATTCGCAGTTCTGGATATTCAATTATTTTGCAAATACAGACATTTCGCACATATTATGTGCACAATTTCTCGTTGAACTTACGTAGTTCTGGACCTTCAATTTCTCTGCCTATCCAGTCATGCTGTACATATATATTGTACACAATTTTTCGTTGAGTATACGCATTTCTGGATATTCAATTTTTTTGCTAATCCAGACATTCTGTACAAATAATGTACACAATTTCCCGTTGAATTTTCGCAATTTTGGATATTGAATTTTTTGTGCAAATCCAGACATTCCATACATGTATAATGTACACAATTTCCCGTCAGTTCAAGATATTCAAAGTTTTTGCAAATCCAGACATTCGGTACGTATTATGTATACAATTTTCCATTCAATTTACGCAGTTCTGGACATTCAATTTCTCTATACATCCTTACATTCCGCGCATATAATATACACAATTTCCCGTTGAATTTTCGCAATTCTATATATTCAATTTTTCTGCGAGTCCAGACATTCCGTACATATATAATGTACACAATTTCCCATTGAATTTTTGCAGTTCTAGATATTAAAATTTTCTGCAATTCCAGACATTTCATACATATTATGTGTACAATTTACCGTTCAATCTACACACTTCAGGTCGTTCAATTTCTCTGCAAATCCAGACATTTTGTACATACACTGTACACAATTTCGAGCCGAATTGTCACAGTTTTGGATATTCAATTATTTTGCAAATACAGACATTCCACACGTATTCTGTACACAAATTCCCGTTTAACTTATGCAGTTCTGGACATTCAATTTCTCTGCCTGTCCAGTCATGCTGTACATATATATTGTACACAATTTTCCGTTGAATATACGCATTTCTGGATATTCAATTTTTTTGCTAATCCAGACATTCTGTACAAATAATGTACACAATTTCCCGTTGAATTTTCGCAATTTTGGATATTGAATTTTTTGTGCAAATCCAGACATTCCATACATATATAATGTACACAATTTCCCATTCTACTTACGCAGTTCTAGATATTCCATTTTTCTGCAAATCCAGACATTCCATACATATATAATGTACACAATTTCCCGTCAGTTTAAGATATTCAAAGTTTTTGCAAATCCAGACATTCGGTACGTATTATGTATACAATTTTCCGTTCAATTTACGCAGTTCTGGACATTCAATTTCTCTATACATCCTTACATTCCGCGCATATAATATACACAATTTCCCGTTGAATTTTCGCAATTCTATATATTCAATTTTTCTGCGAGTCCAGACATTCCGTACATATATAATGTACACAATTTCCCGTTGAATTTTCGCAGTTCTGGATATTAAAATTTTCTGCAATTCCAGACATTTCATACATATTATGTGTACAATTTACCGTTCAATCTACACACTTCAGGTCGTTCAATTTCCCTGCAAATCCAGACATTTTGTACATACACTGTACACAATTTCGCACTGAATTGTCACAGTTTTGGATATTCAATTATTTTGCAAATACAGACATTCCACACATATTATGTACACAATTTCCCGTTCAACTTATGCAGTTCTGGACATTCAATTTCTCTGCCTGTCCAGTCATGCTGTACATATATATTATACACAATTTTCCGTTGAATATACGCATTTCTGGATATTCAATTTTTTTGCTAATCCAGACATTTTGTACAAATAATGTACACAATTTCCCGTTGAATTTTCGCAATTCTGGATATTGAATTTTTTGTGCAAATCCAGACATTCCATACATATATAATGCACTCAATTTCCCGTTCTACTTACGCAGTTCCGGATATTCCATTCTTCTGCAAATGCAAAAATTCCATACATATATAAGGTACACAATGTCCCGTCAATTCAAGATATTCAAATTTTTTGCAAATCCAGACATTCCGTACATATTATGTATACAATTTCCCGTTCAATTTACGCAGTTTTGGAAATTCAATTTCTCTATAAATCCATACATTCTGTACATATATAATGTACACAACTTTCCATTGAATATACACAGTTCTGGCTATTCAATTTTTCTGCTAATCTAGACATTCTATACAAATAATGTACACAATTTTCTCGTTGAATTTTCGCAGTTCTGACTATTCAATTTTTCTGTAGATCTAGACATTTCATACATATTATGTACACAATTTCACAATCAACTTACACAGTTCTTGACATTCAATTTCCATGCATATCTAGACATTCCATACGTATATAATGTACATAATTTTTCATTGAATTTACGCATTTCTAGATATTCAATTTTTCTGCTAATCCTGACACTCCATACAAATAATGTACAATATTTCCTGTTAACGATACGCAGTTCTGGATATTCAATTTTTTAGAAAATCTAGACATTTTGTACATATATATTGTACGCAATTTCCAATTCAACTTACGCAGTTCTGCATATTCCATTTTTAAGCAAATCCAGACATTCCGTACATATATAATGTACAAAAATTCCCGTTAAATTTTCACAGTTCTGGATATTCAAATTTTCTGCAAATCCAGACGTTTCGTACATATTTTGTATACAATTTCCCATTCAATTTACGCAGTTCTGGACATTTAATTTCCCTACAAATGCAAACATTTCATACATAAATAATTTACACAATTTTTCGTTGACTATATGCAGTTCTAGATATTCAATTTTTCTGCTAATACAGGCATTCTGTGCATATAATGTACACAATTTCCCGTTGAATTTTCGCAGTTCAGTATATTCAAATTCTTTACAAATCCAGACATTCCGTAAATATTCTGTATACAATTTCTCGTTCAATTTACGCAGTTTTGGACATTCAATTTCTCTACAAATCTATACATTCCGTACATGTATAATGTACACAATTTTCCATTGAATATACGCAGTTCTGGCTATTTAATTTTTCTGCTAATCCAGACATTTTGTACATATAGTATACACAATTTCCTGTTGAATTTTCGTAGTTCTGGATATTCAATTTTTCTGCAAATACAGACTTTCCATACATATTATCTGCAAAATTTCCCATTCAACCTATGGTGTTCTGGACATTCAATTTCTCTACATATCCAAACATTCCGAAAATATATACTGTACACAATTTTTCGTTGAATATACGCAGTTCTGTATATTTAATTTTTCTGCTAATCCAGACATTCCGCGCATATAATATACACAATTTCCCGTTGAATTTTCGCAGTTCTGGATATTCAAATTATCTACAAATCCAGACATTTCATACATATTATGTGTACAATTTTTCTTTCAATTTATGCAGTTCAGGTCATTCAATTTTTCTACAAATCCAGACATTCTGTACATACAATGTACACAATTTATCGCTAAATTTTTGCAGTTCTGGATATTCAATTATTTTGCAAATACAGACATTCCGCACACATTACGTACACAATTTCCCGTTCAACTTATGCTGTTCTGGATATTCAATTTCTCTGCAAATGCAGACATTCCGTACATAAATAATTTAAACAATTTTTCGTTGATTACACGCAGTTCTGGATATTCAATTTTTCTGCTAATCCAAACATTCTGTGCATATAATGTACACAATTTCCCATTGAATTTTCGCAGTTCAGGATATTCAAATTATTTAGAAATCCAAACATTCCGTAAATATTCTGTATACAATTTCCCGTTCAGTTTACGCAGTTCTAGACATTCAGTTTATCTACAAATCTATACATTCCGTACATATATAATGTACACAATTTCCCATTGAATATACGCGGTTCTAGCTATTTAATTTTTCTGCTAATCCAGACATTCCGTACATATAATGTACACAATTTCCTGTTGAATTTTAGCAATTCTGGATATTCAATTTTTCCTACAAATCCAGACATTCCGTACATATTACGTGCACAATTTCCTATTCAACTTACGCTGTTCTGGGCATTCAATTTCTTTGCATATCCAGACATTCCATAGATATATAATGTACACAATTTTTTGTTGAATATACGCAGTTCTGTATATTTAATTTTTTTGCTAATCCAGACATTTCGTGCATATAATATACACAATTTCCCGTTGAATTTTCGTAGTTCTGGATATTCAAATTTTTTGCAATTCCAGACATTTCATACATATTATGTGTACAATTTACCGTTCAATCTACGCAGTTTAAGTCGTTCAATTTCTCTACAAATCTAGACATTCTGTACATTCAATGTACACAATTTCCCGCTGAATTTTTGCAATTCTGGATATTCAATTATTTTGCAAATACAGACATTCCGCACATATTATGTACACAATTTCCCATTCAACTTATGCAATTCTGGACATTCAATTTCTCTGCCTATCCAGTCATGCTGTACATATATATTGTACGCAATTTTCCGTGGAATATACGCATTTCTGGACATTCAATTTTTTTGCTAATCCAGACATTCTGTACAAATAATGTACACAATTTCCCGTTGAATTTTCGCAATTCTTGATATTGAATTTATTGTGCAAATCCAGACATTCCATACATATAAAATATACACAATTTCCCGTTCTACTTACGCAGTTCTGGATATTCCATTTTTCTGCAAATCCAGACATTCAACACATATATAATGTACACAATTTCCCGTCAGTTCAAGATATTCAAATTTTTTGCAAATCCAGACATTCCATTCAATTTCTTTGCATATCCAGACATTCCATAGATATATAATGTACACAATTTTTTGTTGAATATACGCAGTTCTGTATATTTAATTTTTCTGCTAATCCAGACATTCCGTGCATATAATATACACAATTTCCCGTTGAATTTTCATAGTTCTGGATATTCAAATTTTTTGCAATTCCAGACATTCTGTACATTCAATGTACACAATTTCCCGCTGAATTTTCGCAGTTCTGGATATTCAATTATTTTGCAAATACAGACATTCCGCACATATTATGTACACAATTTCCCATTCAACTTACGCAATTCTGGACATTCAATTTCTCTGCCTATCCAGTCATGCTATACATATATATTGTACGCAATTTTTCGTGGAATATACGCATTTCTGGATATTCAATTTTTTTGCTAATCCAGACATTCTGTACAAATAATGTACACAATTTCCCGTTGAATTTTCGCAATTCTTGATATTGAATTTTTTGTGCAAATCCAAACATTCCATACATATATAATATACACAATTTCCCGTTCTACTTACGCAGTTCTGGATATTCCATTTTTCTGCAAATCCAGACATTCAACACATATATAATGTACACAATTTCCCGTCAGTTCAAGATATTCAAATTTTTTGCAAATCCAGACATTCCGTACATATTATGTATACAATTCCATACAAATAATGTACACAATTTCCCGTTCAACTTACGCAGTTCTTGACATTTAATTTCTATGCATATCCAGACATTCCGTACGTATATAATGTACATAATTTTTCGTTGAATGTGCGCATTTCTGGATATTCAATTTTTCTGCTAATCCAGACACTCCGTACATATAATTTACACAATTTCCCGTTGACAATACACAGTTTTGGATATTCAATTTTTTTGAAAATCCAGACATTATGTATATATATTGTACACAATTTCCAATTCAACTTACGCAGTTCTGTAAATTTCATTTTTAAGCAAATCCAGACATTCCCTACATATATAATGTACAAAATTTCCTGTGAAATTTTCTCATTTCTGGATATTCAAATTTTCTACAAATCCAGACATTTTGTACATATTTTGTATACAATTTCCCGTTCAATTTACGCAGTTCTGGACATTCAATTTCTCTGCAAATTCAGACATTTCGTACATAAATAATTTACACGATTTTTCATTGACTATACGCAGTTCTGTATATTTAATTTTTCTGCTAATCCAGACATTCCGCACATATAATATACACAATTACCCGTTGAATTTTCGCAGTTTTGTATATTCAATTTTTCTGCAAATCCAGACATTCCGTACATATATAATGTACACAATTTCCCGTTGAATTTTCGCAGTTCTGGATATTCAATTTTTCTACAAATCTAGAAATTTCATACATATTATGTGTACAATTTTCCGTTCAATTTACGCAGTTTAGGTCGTTCAATTTCTCTGCAAATCCAGTCATTCAGTACATACAATGTACACAATTTCCCGCTGAATTTTCGTATTTCTGGATATTCAATTATTTTGCAAATACAGACATTCCACACATATTATGTACACAATTTCCCGTTCAAATTACGCAGTTCTGGACATTCAATTTCTCTGCCTATCCAGACATGCTGTACATATATATTGTACAAGATTTTCCGTTGAATATACGCATTTCTGGATATTCAATTTTTGTGGTAATCCAGACATTCTGTACAAATAAATTTTCGCAATTCTAGATATTGAATTTTTTTGCGAATCCAAACATTCCATACATATATAATGTACACAATTTCCTATTGAATATATGCAGTTCTAGCTATTTAATTTTTCGGCTAATCTAGACATTCCATATATATAATGTACACAATTTCCCATTGAATTTTCGTTGTTCTGGATATTTAATTTTTCCTGCAAATCCAGACATTCCGTACATATTACGTGCACAATTTCCCATTCAACTTATGCTGTTCTAGACATTTAATTTCTCTGCATATCCAAACATTCCGTACATATATAATGTACACAATTTTTCGTTGAATATACGCAGTTCTGTATATTTAATTTTTCTGCTAATCCAGACATTCCATGCATATAATATACACAATTTCCCGTTGAATTTTCGCAGTTCTATATATTCAATTTTTCTGCAAATCCAGACATTCCGTACGTATATAATGTACACAATTTCCCGTTGAATTTTCGCAGTTCTGGATATTCAAATTTTCTGCAATTCCAGACATTTCATACATATTATGTGTACAATTTACCGTTCAATTTACGCAGTTCAATTCATTCAATTTCTTTGCAAGTCTAGACATTCTGTACATACAATGTACACAATTTCCTACTGAATTTTCATAGTTCTAGATATTCAATTATTTTGCAAATACATACATTCCGCACATATTATGTACACAATTTCCTGTTCAACTTACGCAGTTCTGGACATTCAATTTCTCTGCTTATCCAGACATGCTGTACATATATATTGTACACAATTTTCCGTTAAATATACGCATTTCTGGATATTCAATTTTTTTGCTAATCCAGACATTCTGTACAAATATTGTATACAATTTCCCGTTGAATTTTTGTAATTTTGGATGTTGAATATTTTGTGCAAATCTAGACATTCCATACATATATAATGTACACAATTTCCCGTTCTACTTACGCAGTTCTGGATATTCCATTTTTCTGCAAATCCAGACATTCCATACATGTATAATGTACACAATTTCCCGTCAGTTCAAGATATTCAAACTTTTTGCAAATCCAGACATTCTGTACGTATTATGTATACAATTTCCTGTTCAATTTACACAGTTCTGAACATTCAATTTCTCTATAAATCCATACATTCCGTATATATAATGTACACAACTTTCCATTGAATATACGCAGTTCTGGCTATTCAATTTTTCTGCTAATCTAGACATTCTATACAAATAATGTACACAATTTCTCGTTGAATTTTCGCAGTTCTAACTATTCAATTTTTCTACAAATCTAGACATTCCACACATATTATGTACACAATTTCCCGTTCAACTTACGCAGTTCTTGACATTCAATTTCTATGCATATCCAGACATTTCGTACGTATATAATGTACATAATTTTCCATTGAATGTACGCATTTCTGGATATTCAATTTTTCTGCTAATCCAGACACTCCGTACATATAATGTACACAATTTCCTGTTGACTATACGCAGTTCTGGATATTCTATTTTTCTAAAAATCCAGGCATTTCGTACATATATATTGTACGCAATTTCCAATTCAACTGACGTAGTTCTGGATATTCCATTTTTAAGCAAATGCTTACATTCCGTACATATATAATGTACAAAATTTCCTGTTAAATTTTCGCAGTTCTGGATATTCAATTTTCTGCAAATCCAGACATTTCGTACATATTTTGTATACAATTTCCCGTTCAATTTACGCAGTTCTGGACATTCAATATCTCTACAAATGCAGACATTCCGTACATAAATAATTTACACAATTTTTCGTTGACTATACGCAGTTCTGGATATTCAATTTTTCTGCTAATCCAGACATTTCGTGCATATAATGTACACAATTTCCCATTGAATTTTCGCAGTTCAGAATTTTCAAATTCTTTACAAATCCAGACATTCTGTAAATATTATGTTTACAATTTCCTGTTCAATTTACGCAGTTCTGGACATTCAATATCTCTACAAATCCATACATTCCGTACATATATAATATACACAATTTTCCATTGAATATACGCAGTTCTAGCTATTTAATTTTTCTTCTAATCCAGACATTCCATACATATTATGTGCACAATTTCCCATTCAACTTACGTTGTTCTGTACATTCAATTTCTCTGCATATCCAGACATTCCGTACATATATAATGTACACAATTCTTCGTTGAATATACGCAGTTTTGTATATTTAATTTTCTGCTAATCCAAACATTTCGTGCATATGATATACACAATTTCCCATTGAATTTTTGCGGTTCTGTATATTCAATTTTTCTGCGAATCCAGGCATTCCGTGCATATATAATGTACACAATTTCCCGGTGAATTTTCGCAATTCTGGAAATTCAAATTTTCTCCAATTCCAGACATTTCATACATATTATCTGTACAATTTACCGTTCAATTTACGCAGTTCAGGTCGTTCAATTTCTATGCAAATCCAGACATTTCATACATATATATTGTACACAATTTACCGTTCAATATACGCAGTTCTGGAAATTCAATTTTTCTGCTAACCCAGACAATTTGTACAAATAATGTATACAATTTCCCATTGAATTTTCGCAGTTCTGACTATTCAATTTTTTTGCAGATCCAGAAATTCCATACATATTATGTACACAATTTCCCGTTCAACTTTCGCAGTTCTTGACATTTAATATCTATGCATATCCAGACATTCCGTACGTATAATGTACACAATTTTCTGCTGAATGTACGCATTTCTAGATATTCAATTTTTCTGCTAATCCAGACACTCCATACATATAATGTACACAATTTCCTGCTGACAATTCATAGTTATAGATATTCAATTTTTCTGAAAAATCCAGATATTTCGTACATATATATTGTGTAATTAGAAATGCCAAAATGACTAAAATACAGCACAAATGTCCAAAATATCCCAAAACCCTAGAAAATGTGGAAAACACCCCTAAAATGACGAAAATAACCCCAAAAACTTTAAAAATGGACAAATTGCCATTGAAACCTCAAAAATATGCAAAATACCCAAGAAACCACTGAAAATTACCAAAATACCCCTAATCTAAGCAAAATACACTCGATTGTTTAGAATTTGGAGGTGTTTTGGTTGGTTTCACGTTGTTTTGCTCATTCTAGAGGATGTTAAGGCATTTTGGACATTTTATCAAAGTCGAGAGGTATTTTTTAGACGTTTAGGGCATTTTTGTCGTTTATGAGGTACTGAGATTTGACATCTCATTCTAGCTGTTTCTAGGGTATTTCGGTCGTATTAGAGGTTTTGGGGTTAACTTATTCGTTTTAGGGATGTTGAAACTATTTCGGTCAATTAAGTGGTATTAGGGTTTTTTTTTAGGACATTTTGTGGTTTTGGGGGTATTTTGGCAATTTTTAGAGCATAATGGCCATTCTAATGATGTGAAGGGTACTGTTTTGTCAAAGAAAAATTATTTTACCCTTACTAAAATATCAAAAAACATATAAACACACAAAAACCCCTAAAATACCCCCTCAGAACAGCCAAAATGATCAAAATACACCACGAATGTCCTAAATATCCCAAAACTTAGAAAATGACCAAAACACCCCCAAAACGATGACAATAGCCCGGAAAACTTTTATATTGACCAAAATACATTTGAAACCTCAAAAATAATTAATATAACCTCGAATCCTATGAAATGAACAAAATACCCCTAATTAAGCCAAAATACACTTGATTTTTTAGATTTTGGGTGTGTTTTGGTTGGTTTCAACTTGTGTTGCTCATTGTAGAGGATTTTAGTGCATTTTGTTAATTTTTGCATTGGCGAGGGGTAAATTTTAATCATTTTAGATGTTTAGAGTATTTTGGCTATTTATGAGGTATCGAGATTTGACAGCTCGTTCTAGCCGTTTCAGGGATATTTTGGTCAATTTAATGGTTTTCGGGTTATTTTACTCGTTTTACAGATTTTCAGGCTATTTCATCAATTAAGAAGTTTCAGGGGGATTTTTCTTGGTACATTTTGTGGTTTTGGGGGTATTTTGGTGATTTGGAGTGTATATTAGCCATTCAAGTGATTTCGAGGATATTTTTTTGTCAAGAAAAAAGTTATTTTACCCGTGAGAATTACCAAAACATCAAATATCCAAAAAATACACAAAAACCCCTTAAATGATCCCTTTAGAACTGCAAAAATGACTAAAATACACCACAAATATCCAAAATATCCCAAAACCCTAGAAAATGACCATAACGACAAAAATCTCCCCAAAAACTTTAAAACTGACCAAAATACCATTAAAATCTCAAAAATATGCAAAATGCCCAACAAACCTCTGAAAATGACCAAAATACCCCAAAACTTAGCCAAATACACTTCTTTTTTTTCTTTTTTTTTTTAAAATAGATTTTGGGGGTGTTTCGGTTGGTTTCAAGTTGTTTTGCTCATTCTAGAGAATTTTAGGGCATTTTGGCCATTTTATCAATGTCGAGAGGTATTTTTTAATCATTTTAGATAATTATTGCATTTTGGTCGTTTATGAGGTATTGAGATTTGACATATCTTTCTAGCCATTTTAGGGGTATTTCGGTCATATTAGAGGTTTTGGGGTTACCTTATTTGTTTTAGGGATTTTGAAACTATTTCGGTCAATTGAGAGGTATCAAGGGTTTTTTTTTTAGGGACATATTGTGGTTTCGGGGGTATTTTGGTAATTTTTAGAGCATAATGGCCATTCTAATGATTTGAAGGGTACTGTTTTGTCAAAGAAAAATTATTTTACCCTTAAGAATTACCAAAAATTTCAAAAAACATATAAATACACAGAAACCCCTAAAATGACCCCCTTAGAACAACCAAAATGACCAAAATACACCACGAATGTCCAAAATATCCCAAACACTTAGAACATGACCAAAACACCCCCAGAACGACGACAATAGCCCTGAAAACTTTTATATTGACCAAAATACAATTGAATCCTCAAAAATAATTAAAATACCCTCGAAACCTCTGAAAATGAACAAAATACCCATAAACTAACCCAAAACACACTCGATTTTTAGATTTTGGGTGTCTTTTGGTTGGTTTCAAGTTGTTTTGCTCATTGTAGAGGATTTTAGTGCATTTTGCTAATTTTTGCATTGGCGAGGGGTAAATTTCAATCATTTTTAATGTTTAGGGTATTTTGGCTATATATGAGGTATCGAGATTTGAGAGCTCATTCTAGCCGTTTCAGGGATATTTTGGTCAATTAATGGTTTTCAAGTGATTTTACTCGTTTTATAGATTTTCAGGCTATTTTGGTCAATTAAGAAGTTTCAGGGGGATTTTTCTTGGTATATTTTGTGGTTTTTGGGGTATTTTTGGCAATTTTTAGAGCATAATGGTCATTCTAATGATTTGAAGGGTACTGTTTTGTCAAAGAAAAATTATTTTACCCTTAAGAATTACTAAAATATCAAAAAACATATAAATACACAGAAACCCCTAAAATGACCCCCTTAGAACAGCCAAAATGATCAAAATACACCACGAATGTCCTAAATATCCCAAAATCTAGAAAATGAACAAAACACCCCCAGAACAACAACAATGGCCCGGAAAATTTTAATCATTTTAGATGTTTAGGGTATTTTGGCTATTTATGAGGTATCGAGATTTGACAGCTTGTTCTAGCCATTTCAGGGATATTCTGTTCAATTTAATGGTTTTCGGGTTATTTTACTCGTTTTACAGATTTTCAGGCTATTTTCGTCAATTAAGAAGTTTCTAGGGGATTTTTCTTGGTACATTTTGTGGGTTTGGGGGTATTTTGGTGATTTGGAGAGTATATTTGCCATTCAAGTGATTTCGAGGATATTTTTTTGTCAAGAAAAAAGTTATTTTACCCGTGAGAATTACCAAAACATCAAATATCCAAAAAATACACAAAAACCCCTAAAATGATCTCCTTAGAACAGCCAAAATGATCAAAATACACCACGAATGTCCTAAATATCCCAAAACCTAGAAAATGACCAAAACACCCCCAGAACGATGACAATAGCCCGGAAAACTTTTATATTGACCAAAATACAATTGAAACCTCAAAAAAAATTAAAATACCCGTGAAACCTATGAAATGGACAAAATACCCCTAAATTAAGCCAAAATACATATGATTTTTTAGATTTTGGGTGTGTTTTGGTTGGTTTCAAGTTGTTTTGCTCATTGTAGGGGATTTTAGTGCATTTTGTTAATTTTTGCATTGGCGAGGGGTAAATTTTAATCATTTTAGATGTTTAGGGTATTTTCGCTATTTATGAGGTATCAAGATTTGACAGCTCATTCTAGCCATTTCAGGGATATTTTGGTCAATTTAATGGTTTTCGGGTTATTTTGCTCGTTTTACAGATTTTTTGGCTATTTTCGTCAATTAAGAAGTTTCAGGGGGATTTTTCTTGGTACATTTTGTGGTTTTTGGGGTATTTTGGTGATTTGGAGAGTATATTTGCCATTCAAGTGATTTCGAGGATATTTTTTTGTCAAGAAAAAAGTTATTTTACCCGTGAGAATTACCAAAACATCAAATATCCAAAAAATACACAAAAAACCCTTAAATGATCCCTTTAGAACTGCAAAAATGACTAAAATACACCACAAATGTCCAAAATATCTCAAAACCCTAGAAAATGACATAACAACCCCAAAACGATGAAAGTCACCCCCAAAAATTTTAAAACTGACCAAAATACCATTAAAATCTCAAAATTTTGCAAAATGCCCAACAAACTTCTGAAAATGACCAAAATACCCCAAAACGACGACAATAGCCCGGAAAACTTTTATATTGACCAAAATCCATTTGAAACCTCAAAAATAATTAAAATACCCTCGAAACCTCGGAAAATGAACAAAATACCCCTAAACTAATCCAAAATACACTAGATTTTTTAGATTTTGGGGGTATTTTGGTTGGTTTCAAGTTGTTTTGCTCATTGTAGAGGATTTTAGGGCATTTTGCTAATTTTTGCATTGTCGATGGGTAAATTTTAATCATTTTAGATGTTTAGGGTATTTTGGCTATTTATGAGGTATTGAGATTTGACAGCTCATTCTAGCTGATTCAGTGATATTTCGGTTAATTTAACGGTTTTTGAGTTCTTTTACTAGTTTGATATATTTTCAGGCTATTTTGGTCAATAAAGAAGTTTCAGGGGGATTTTTCTTGGTACATTTTGTGGTTTTAGGGGTATTTCGGTGATTTGGAGAGTGTATTTGCCCATTCAAGTGATTTCGAGGATTTTTTTTGTCAAGAAAAAAGTTATTTTACACGTGAGAATTACCAAAACATCAAATATCCAAAAAATACACAAAAAACCCTTAAACGATCCCTTTAGAACTACGAAAATGAAAAAAAAAACCATAAATGTCCAAAATATCCCAAAACCCTAGAAAATGACCAAAACGATGAAAATCACCCCAAAAACTTTAAAACTAACCAAAATACCATTAAAATCTCAAAAATATGCAAAATGCCCAACAAACCTCTGAAAATGACCACAATACCCCAAAACTAAGCCAAATACACTTTTTTTTTTTTTTTTAATAAAGATTTTGGGGTGTTTTGTTTGGTTTGAAGTTGTTTTGCTCATTGTAGAGGATTTTAGTGCATTTTGCTAATTTTTGCATTGGTGAGGGGTAAATTTTAATCATTTTAGATGTTTGGAGTATTTTTGCTATTTATGAGGTATCGAGATTTGACAGCTCATTCTAGCCGTTTTAGGGATATTTTGGTCAATTTAATGGTTTTCGGGTTATTTTACTCGTTTTACAGATTTTCAGGCTATTTTCGTCAACTAAGAATTTTCATGGGGATTTTTCTTGGTACATTTTGTAGTTTTGGGGATATTTTGGTGATTTGGAGAGTATGTTTGCCATTCAAGTGATTTCAAGGATATTTTTTTGTCAAGAAAAAGTTATTTTACCCGTGAGAATTACCAAAACATCAAATATAAAAAAAAATACACAAAAAAACCCTTAAATGATCCCTTTAGAACTGCCAAAATGACAAAAATACACCACAAATGTCCAAAATATCCCAAAACCCTAGAAAATGATCAAAACAACCCCAAAACGACGAAAATAACCCCAAAAGCTTTAAAAATGACCAAAATACCATTAAAACCTCAAAAATATATAAAATACCTTATAAACTTCCGAAAATGACCAATATACCCCTAAACTAAGCCAAATACACTCGATTGTTTAGATTTTGGGGGTGTTTTTGTTGGTTTCAAGTTGTTTTGCTCATTCTAGAGGACTTTATGGCATTTTGGCCAGTTTATCACTGTCGACGGTTACTTTTTAATCATTTTAGATGTTTAGGGCATTTTGGTCGCTTATGAGGTACTGAGATTTGACATCTCATTCTAGCCGTTTCTGGGGTATTTCGGTCATATTTGTGGTTTTGAGGTTAACTTATTCGTTTTAGGGATTTTGAAACAATTTTGGTCAATTGAGAGGTATCAAGGTTTTTTTTTTTTTTTTTTTTTTTTTTTTTTTTTGTGTGGACATTTTGTGGTTTTGGGGGTATTTTGGTTATATTTAGAGTACCTTAAAAAATAACCAAAGCACCCCAGAAACGACGACAATAGCCCTGAAAACTTTTATATTAACCAAAGTGCAATTGAAACCGCAAAAATAATTAAAATAAACCTGATTTTTTAGATTTTGCGGGTGTTTTGGTTGGTTTCAAGTTGTTTTGCTCATTGTAGTGGATTTTAGCGCATTTTGATAATTTTTGCATTGTCGATGGGTAAATTTTAATCATTTTAGATGTTTAGGGTATTTTGGCTGTTTATGAGGTATCGAGATTTGACAGCTCATTCTAGCTGATTCAGTGATATTTTGGTCAATTTAACGGTTTTCGGGGTACTTTACTCGTTTTATAGATTTTCAGGCTATTTTGGTCAATTAAGAAGCTTCAAGGGGATTTTTCTTGGTACATTTTGTGGTTTTGGGGGTATTTCGGTGATTTGGAGAGTATATTTGCCATCCTAGTGATTTCATGGGTATTGTTTTGTTAGAAAAACAAATTATTTTACCCATTCGAATTACCAGAAAATCAAATATAAAACAAATACACAAAAAACTCTAAAATCACCCCTTTAGAACAACCAAAATGACTAAAATACACCACATACGTCCAAAATATCCAAAAACCCTAGAAAATGATCAAAACAACCCCAAAAACTTTAAAAATGACCAAAATACCATTGAAACCTCAAAAATATGTAAAATACCTTAGAAACTTCTGAAAATGACCAAAATACCCCAAAACTAAGCCAAATACACTCGATTGTTTAGATTTTTGGGGTGTTTTGGTTGGTTTCAAGTCGTTTTGCTCATTCTAGAGGATTTTATGGCATTTAGGCCAATTTATTACTGCCGAGGGTTATTTTTTAATCATTTTAGATGTTTAGGGCATTTTGGTCGCTTATCAGGTACTGAGATTTGACATCTCATTCTAGCCGTTTCTGAGGTATTTCGGTCATATTTGTGGTTTTGGGGTTAACTTATTTGTTTTAGGGATTTTGACACAATTTTGTTCAATTGAGAAGTATCAGGGGTTTTTTTTTTTTTTCGACATTTTTTGTTTTGGGGGTATTCTGGTTATATTCAGAGCATAATGACCATTTTAATGATCTGATGGGTACAGTTTTGTCAAAGAAACATTATTTTACCCTTGAGAATTACCAAAATATCAAAAAACATATAAATACACAAAAACCCCTAAAATGACCCCCTTTGAATAGCCAAAATGGCCAAAATACACCACGAATATCCCAAATGTCCCAAAACCTTAGAAAATAACCAAAGCACCCCAGAAACGACGACAATAGCCCTAAAAACTTTTATATTAACCAAAGTGCAATTGAAACCTCAAAAATAATTAAAATAAACTTGATTTTTTAGATTTTACGAGCGTTTTGGTTGGTTTCAAATTGTTTTGCTCATTGTAGTGGATTTTAGGGCAGTTTGCTAATTTTTGCATTGTCGATGGCTAAATTTTAATCATTTTAGATGTTTAGGATATTTTGGGTATTTATGAGGTACCGAGATTTGACAGCTCATTCTAGTTGATTCGGTGACATTTTGGTCAATTTAATGGTTTTCGGGTTATTTTACACGTTTAATAGATTTTCAGCCTATTTTGGTCAACAAAGAAGTTTCAGGGGGATTTTTCTTGGTACATTTTGTGGTTTTGGGGGTATTTCGGTGATTTGGAGAGTATATTTGCCATTCAAGTGATTTCGAGGATTTTTTTTGTTGAGAAAAAAGTTATTTTACCCATGAGAATTACCAAAACATCAAATATCAAAACCCTTAAACGATCCTTTAGAACTGTGAAAATGACAAAAGTACACCACAAATGTCCAAAAATATCCCAAAACCCTAGAAAATGACAAAAACGACGAAAATCACCCCAAAAACTTTAAAACTGACCAAAATACCATTAAAATCTCAAAAATATGCAAAATGCCCAACAAATCTCTGAAAATGACCAAAATACCCCAAAACTAAGCCAAATACCTTTTTTTTTTTTTTTTTTTTTAAGATTTTGGGGGTGTTTTGTTTGGTTTGAAGTTGTTTTGCTCATTGTAGAGGATTTTAGTGCATTTTGCTAATTTTTGCATTGGCGAAGGGTAAATTTTAATCATTTTAGATGTTTGGGGTACTTTTACTATTTATGAGGTATCGAGATTTGACAGCTCATTCTAGTCGTTTCAAGGATATTTTGGTCAATTTAATGGTTTTCGGGTTATTTTTCTCGTTTTATAGATTTTCAGGCTATTTTCGTCAATTAAAAATTTTCAGGGGGATTTTTCTTGGTACGTTTTGTAGTTTTGGGGGTATTTACGTGATTTGGAGAGTATGTTTGCCATTCAAGTGATTTCAAGGATATTTTTTTGTCAAGAAAAAGTTAATTTACCCGTGAGAATTACCAAAACATCAAATATCAAAAAAATACACAAAAAACCCTTAAATGATCCCTTTAGAACTGCCAAAATGACAAAAATACACCACAAATGTCCAAAATATCCCAAAACGCTAGAAAATGATTAAAACAACCCCAAAACGACGAAAATAACCCCAAAAGCTTTAAAAATGACCAAAATACCATTGAAACCTCAAAAATATGTAAAATACCTTATAAACTTCCTAAAATGACCAAAATACCCCTAAACTAAGCCAAATACACTCGATTGCTTAGATTTTGGGGGTGTTTTTGTTGGTTTCAAGTTGTTTTGCTCATTCCAGAGGAATTTATGGCATTTTGGCAAGTTTATCACTGACGAGGGTTATTTTTTAATCATTTTAGATGTTTAGGGCATTTTGGTCGCTTATGAGGTACTGAGATTTGGCATCTCATTCTAGCCGTTTCTGGGGTATTTCGGTCATATTTGTGATTTTGGGGTTAACTTAGATGTTCAGGGTTTTTTTTTTTTTTTTGTGTGGACATTTTGTGGTTTTTTGGGTATTTTGATTATATTTAGAGCATAATGACCATTCTAATGATCTGAAGGGTATGGCTTTTTCAAAGAAAAATTATTTTACCCTTGAGAATTACCAAAATATCAAAAAACATATAATATACACAAAAACCCCTAAAACGACCCCCTTTGAATAGCCAAAATGGCCAAAATACACCACGAAAATCCAAAATATCCCAAAACCTTAAAAAATAACCAAAGCACCCCTGAAATGACGACAATAGCCCTGAAAACTTTTATATTAACCAAAGTGCAATTGAAACCTCAAAAATAATTAAAATAAACTTGATTTTTTAGATTTTGCGGGCGTTTTGGTTGGTTTCAAATTGTTTTGCTCATTGTAGTGGATTTTAGGGCAGTTTGCTAATTTTTGCATTGTCGATGGCTAAATTTTAATCATTTTAGATGTTTAGGGTATTTTGGCTATTTATGAGGTACCGAGATTTGACAGCTCATTCTAGCTGATTCAGTGATATTTTGGTCAATTTAACGGTTTTCAGGTTATTTTACTCATTTTATAGATTTTTAGGCTATTTTGGTCAACTAAGAAGCTTCAGGGGGATTTTTCTTGGTACATTTTGTGGTTTTGGGGGTATTTCGGTGATTTGGAGAGTATATTTGCCATTCTAGTGATTTCAAGGGTATTTTTTTGTTAGAAAAACAAATTATTTTACACGCGCGAATTACCAGAAAATAAAATATAAAACAAATACACAAAAAACTCTAAAATGACCCCTTTAGAAAAACCAAAACGACTAAAATACACCACATATGTCCAAAATATCCAATAACCCTAGAAAATGATCAAAACAACCCTAAAAACTTTAAAAATGACCAAAATACCATTGCAACCTCAAAAATATGTAAAATACCCTAGAAACTTCTAAAAATGACCAAAATACCCCCAAACTAAACCAAATACACTCGATTGTTTAGATTTTTGGGGTGTTTTGGTTGGTTTCAAGTCGTTTTGCTCATTCTAGAGGATTTTATGGCATTGTGGCCAATTTATTACTGTCGAGGGTTATTTTTTAATCATTTTAGATGTTTTGGGCATTTTGGTCGCTTATTAGGTACTGAGATTTGACATCTCATTCTAGCCGTTTCTGAGGTATTTCGGTCAAATTTGTGGTTTTGGGGTTAACTTATTCGTTTTAGGGATTTTGAAACAATTTTGGCCAATTGAGAAGTATCAGGGTTTTTTTTTTTTTTTGAACATTTTGAAGTTTTGTGGGTATTCTATTTATATTTAGAGCATAATGACCATTCTAGTGATCTAAAGGGTACGGTTTTGTCAAAAAAAAATTATTTTACCCTTGAGAATTACCAAAATATCAAAAAACATATAAAAACACAGAAACCCCTAAAATGACCCCCTTTGAATAGCCAAAATGGCCAAAATACATCACGAATATCCCAAATATCCCAAAACCTTAGAAAACAACTACAGCACCCCAGAAACGACGAAAATAGCCCTAAAAACTTTTATAATAATCATAATGCAATTGAAACCTCAAAAATAATTAAAATATACTTGATTTCTTAGATTTTTGGGGTATTTTGGTTGGTTTCAAGTTGTTTTGCACATTGTAGTGGATTTTAGGGCATTTTGCTAATTTTTGCATTGTCAATGGGTAATTTTAATCATTTTAGATGTTTAGGGTATTTTGGCTATTTATGAGGTATCGAGATTTGATAGCTCATTCTAGCTGATTCAGTGATATTTTGGTCAATTTAACGGTTTTCGGGTTATTTTACACGTTTGATAGATTTTCAGCCTATCTTGGTCAATAAAGAAGTTTCAGGGGGATTTTTCTTGGTACATTTTGTGGTTTTTGGGGTATTTCGGTGATTTGGAGAGTATATTTGCCAATCTAGTGATTTCATGGGTATGTTTTTGTTAGAAAAAAAAATTATTTTATCCATGCGAATTACCAAAAAATCAAATATAAAAGAGATACACAAAAATTTCTTAAATGACACCTTTAGATCAACCAAAATGACCAATATACACCAGATATGTCCAAAATATCCAAAAACCCTAGAAAATTATCGAAACAACCCCAAAATGACGAAAATAACCCCCAAAACTTTAAAAATGACCAAAATACCATTGAAACCTCAAAAATTTATTAAATACCCTAGAAACTTCCAAAAATGACCAAAATACCCCTAAACTAAGCCGAATACACTCGATTGTTTAGATTTTGGGGGTGTTTTGGTTGGTTTCAAGTTGTTTTGCTCAATCTAGAGGATTTTTTGGCATTTTGGCCAGTTTATCACTGTCGAGGGTTATTTTTTAATCATTTTAGATGTTTAGGGCATTTTGGTCGCTTATAAGGTACTGAAATTTGACATCTCATTCTAGCCGTTTCTGCGGTATTTCGGGCATATTTGTGGTTTTGGGGTTAACTTATTCGTTTTAGGGATTCTGAAACAATTTTGGTCAGTTTAGAGGTATCGTGGGGTTTCTTTTTTCGACATTTTGTGGTTTTTGGGGTATTTTCGTTATATTTAGAGCATATTGACCGTTCTATTGATATGATGGGTACGGTTTTGTCAATGAAAAATTATTTTCCCATTGAGAATTACCAAAATATCAAAAAACATATAAATACACAGAAACCCCAAAAATGACCCCCTTTGAATAGCCGAAATACACCACGAATATCCCAAATATCCCAAAACCTTAGAAAATAACCAAAGCACCCCAGAAACGACGACAATAGCCCCAAAAACTTTTATATTAACCAAAATGCAATTGAAACCTCAAAAATAATTAAAATATACTTGATTTTTTAGATTTTGGGGGTACTTTGGTTGGTTTCAAGTTGTTTTGCTCATTGTAGTGGATTTTAGGGCATTTTGCTAACTTTTGCATTGTCGATTGGTAAATTTTAATCGTTTTAGATGTTTAGGGTATTTTGGCTATTTATGAGGTATCGAGATTTCACAACTCATTCTAGCTGATTCAGTGATATTTTGGTCAATTTATCAGTTTTCGGGTTATTTTACTCGTTTGATAGATTTTCAGCCTATTTTGGTCAATAAAAAAGTTTCAGGAGGATTTTTCTTGGTACATTTTGTGGTTTTGGGGGTATTTCGGTGATTTGGAGAGTATATTTGCCATTCTAGTGATTTCAAGGGTATTTTTTTGTTAGAAAAAAAAAATTATTTTACCCATGCGAATTACCAAAAAATCAAATATAAAAAAAATACACAAAAAACCCTAAAATGACCCCTTTCGAACAACCAAAATGACTAAAATACACCACATATATCCAAAATATCCAAAAACCCTAGAAAATTATCAAAATGATGAAAATAACCCCCAAAACTTTAGAAATGACTAAAATACCATTGAAACCTCGAAAATATGTGAAATACCCTAGGAACTTCTAAAAATGACCAAAATACCCCTAAACTAAGCCAAATACACTTGATTGTTTAGATTCTGGTGGTGTTTTGGTTGGTTTCAAGTTGTTTTGCTTATTCTAGAGGATTTTACGACATTTTGGCCAGTTTATCACTGCCGAGGGTTATTTTTTTAATCATTTTAGATGTTTAGGGTATTTTGGTCACTTATCAGGTACTGAGATTTGACTTCTCATTCTAGCCGTTTCTGGGGTATTTCGGTCATATTTGTGATTTTGGAGTTAACTTATTCGTTTTAGGGATTTTGAAACAATTTGGTCAGTTGAGATGTATCATGGGGTTTCTCTTTTCGACATTTTGTGGTTTTGGGGATATTTTGGTTATATTTAGAGCATATTTACCGTTCTAATGATCCGAAAGGTACGGTTTTGTCAAAGAAAAATTATTTAACCCTTGAGAATTACCAAAATACCAAAAAACATATAAATATACAGAAACACCTAAAATGACCCCCTTTGGATAGCCAAAATGGCCAAAATACACCACAAATATACCAAATATCCCAAAACCTTAGAAAATAAACAAAGCACCCCAGAAATGACGACAATAGCCTTAAAAACTTTTATATTAACCAAAGTGCAATTGAAACCTCAAAAATAATTAAAATATACTTGATTTTTTAGATTTTGGGGGTATTTTGGTTGGTTTCAAGTTGTTTTGCTCATTGTAGTGGATTTTAGGGCATTTTGCTAACTTTTGCATTGTCGATTGGTAAATTTTAATCGTTTTAGATGTTTAGGGTATTTTGGCTATTTATGAGGTATCGAGATTTCACAGCTCATTCTAGCTGATTCAGTGATATTTTGGTCAATTTATCGGTTTTCGGGTTATTTTACTCGTTTGATAGATTTTCAGCCTATTTTGGTCAATAAAAAAGTTTCAGGAGGATTTTTCTTGGTACATTTTGTGGTTTTGGGGGTATTTTGGTGATTTGGAGAGTATATTTGCCATTCTAGTGATTTCAAGGGTATTTTTTTGTTAGAAAAAAAAATAATTTTATCCATGCGAATTACCAAAAAATCAAATATAAAAAAATACACAAAAAACCCTAAAATGACCCCTTTAGAACAACCAAAATGACTAAAATACACCACATATGTCCAAAATATCCAATAACCCTAGAAAATTATCGAAACAACCCCAAAACGACGAAAATAACCCCAAAAACTTCAAAAATGACCAAAATACCATTGAAACCTCAAAAATTTGTTAAATTCCCTATAAACTTTCAAAAATGACCAAAATACCCCAAAACTAAGCCAAATACACTCGATTGTTTAGATTTTGGGGGTATTTTGGTTGGTTTCAAGTTGTTTTGCTCATTCTAGAGGATTTTATGGCATTTTGGCCAGTTTATCAATATCGAGGGTTATTTTTCAATCATTTTAGATGTTTAGGGTATTTTGGTCGCTTATCAGGTACTGAGATTTGACATCTCATTCTAGCCGTTTCTGGGGCATTTCGGTCATATTTGTGGTTTTGGGGTTAACTTATTCGTTTTAAGGATTCTGAAACAATTTTGGTCAGTTTAGAGGTATCGTGGGGTTTCTTTTTTCGACATTTTGAGGTTTTTGGGGTATTTTCGTTATATTTAGAGCATATTCACCGTTCTATTGATCTGATGGGTACGGTTTTGTCAAAGAAAAATTATTTTCCCATTGAGAATTACCAAAACATCAAAAACATATAAATACACAGAAACCCCAAAAATGACCCCCTTTGAATAGCAGAAATACAGCATGAATATCCCAAATATCCCAAAACCTTAGAAAA
Organism: Quercus wislizeni; assembly: GCA_023055345.1. Taxonomy (NCBI): domain Eukaryota; kingdom Viridiplantae; phylum Streptophyta; class Magnoliopsida; order Fagales; family Fagaceae; genus Quercus; species Quercus wislizeni. Next base: position 5,584,989 of record JALGQJ010000019.1, on the reverse strand, counting down.
TAACCAAAGCACCCCAGAAACGACGACAATAGCCCCAAAAACTTTTATATTAACCAAAATGCAATTGAAACCTCAAAAATAATTAAAATATAATTGATTTTTTAGATTTTGGGGGTATTTTGGTTTGGTTTCAAGTTGTTTTGCTCATTGTAGTGGATTATAGGGTATTTTGCTAATTTTTGCATTGTCGATGGGTAAATTTTAATCATTTTAGATGTTTAGGGTATTTTGGCTAGTTATGAGGTATCGAGATTTGACAGCTCATTCAAGCTGATTCAGTGATATTTTGGTCAATTTAACGGTTTTCGTGTTATTTTACTCGTTTGACAGATTTTCAGCCTATTTTGGTCAATAAAGAAGTTTTAGGGGGATTTTTCTTGGTACATTTTGTGGTTTTGGAGGTATTTCGGTGATTTGGAGAGTATATTTGCCATTCTAGTGATTTCAAGGGTATTTTTTTGTTAGAAAAAAAAATTATTTTATCCATGCGAATTACCAAAAAATCAACTATAAAAAAAATACACAAAAAACCCTAAAATGACCCCTTTAGAACAACCAAAATGACTAAAATACACCACATATGTCCAAAATATCCAAAAACCCTAGAAAATTATCAAAACGACAAAAATAACCCCCAAAACTTCAAAAATGACCAAAATACCATTGAAACCTCAAAAATATGTTAAATACCCTAGGAACTTCTGAAAATGACCAAAATACCCCTAAACTAAGCCAAATACACCTGATTGTTTAGATTCTGTTGGTGTTTTGGTTGGTTTCAAGTTGTTTTGCTTATTCTAGAGGATTTTATGGCATTTTGGCCAGTTTATCGCTGCCGACGGTTATTTTTTTAATCATTTTAGATGTTTAGGGTATTTTGGTCGCTTATCAGGTACTGAGATTTGACATCTAATTCTAGCCGTTTCTGGGGTATTTTGGTCATATTTGTGGTTTTGGGGTTAACTTATTCGTTTTAGGGATTCTGAAACAATTTTGGTCAGTTAAGAGGTATCGTGGGGTTTCTTTTTTTGACATTTTGTGGTTTTTGGGGTGTTTTGGTTATATTTAGAGCATATTGACCGTTCTATTGATCTGATGGGTACGGTTTTGTCAAAGAAAAATTATTTTCCCACTGAAAATTACCAAAACATCAAAAAACATATAAATACATAGAAACCCCAAAAATGACCCCCTTTGAATAGCCGAAATACACCACGAATATCCCAAATATCCCAAAACCTTAGAAAATAACCAAAGCACCCCAGAAACGACGACAATAGCCACAAAAACTTTTATATTAACCAAAATGCAATTGAAACCTCAAAAATAATTAAAATATACTTGATTTTTTAGATTTTTGGGGTATTTTGGTTTGGTTTCAAGTTGTTTTGCTCATTGTAGTGGATTATAGGGCATTTTGCTAATTTTTGCATTGTCGACGGGTAAATTTTAATCATTTTAGATGTTTAGGGTATTTTGGCTAGTTATGAGGTATCGAGATTTGACAGCTCATTCAAGTTGATTCAATGATATTTTGGTCAATTTAACGGTTTTCGGGTTATTTTACTCGTTTGATAGATTTTCAGCCTATTTTGGTCAATAAAGAAGTTTCAGGGGGATTTTTCTTGGTACATTTTGTGGTTTTGGAGGTATTTCGGTGATTTGGAGAGTATATTTGCCATTCTAGTGATTTAAAGGGTATTTTTCTGATAGAAAAAAAAAATTATCTTATCCATGCGAATTACCAAAAATTCAAATATAAAAAAAATACACAAAAAACACTAAAATGACCCCCTTAGAACAACCAAAATGACAAAAATACACCACATATGTCCAAAATATCCAAAACCCCTAGAAAATTATCAAAACGACGAAAATAACCCCCAAAAATTCAAAAATGACCAAAATACCATTGAAACCTCAAAAATATGTTAAATACCCTAGGAACTACTGAAAATGACGAAAATACCCCTAAACTAAGCGAAATACACTCGATTGTTTAGATTTTGGGGGTATTTTGGTTGGTTTCAAGTTGTTTTGCTCATTCTAGAGGATTTTATGGCATTTTGGCCAGTTTATCAATGTCGAGGGTTATTTTTCAATCATTTTAGATGTTTAGGGTATTTTGGTCGCTTATCAGGTACTGAGATTTGACATCTCATTCTAGCCGTTTCTGGGGTATTTCGGTCATATTTGTGGTTTTGGGGTTAACTTATTCGTTTTAGGGATTCTGAAACAATTTTGGTCAGTTTAGAGGTATCGTGGGGTTTCTTTTTTCAACATTTTGTGGTTTTTGGGGTGTTTTGGTTATATTTAGAGCATATTGACCGTTCTATTGATCTGATGGGTACGGTTTTGTCAAAGAAAAATTATTTAACCCTTGAGAATTACCAAAATACCAAAAAACATATAAGTACACAGAAACACCAAAAATGACCCCCTTTGGATAGCCAAAATGGCCAAAATACACCATGAATAAACCAAATATCCCAAAACCTTAGAAAATAAACAAAGCACCTGAGAAACGACGACAATAGCCTTAAAAACTTTTATATTAACCAAAGTGCAATTGAAACCTCAAAAATAATTAAAATATACTTGATTTTTTAGATTTTGGGGATATTTTGGTTGGTTTCAAGTTGTTTTGCTCATTGTAGTGGAGTTTAGGGCATTTTGCTAACTTTTGCATTGTCGATTGGTAAATTTTAATCGTTTTAGATGTTTAGGGTATTTTGGCTATTCATGAGGTACCGAGATTTCACAGCTCATTCAAGCCGATTCAGTGAGATTTTGGTGAATTTAACGGTTTTCGTGCTATTTTACTCGTTTGATAGATTTTCAGCCTATTTTGGTCAATAAAGAAGTTTCAGGGGGATTTTTCTTGGTACATTTTGTGGTTTTGGAGGTGTTTCGGTGATTTTGAGAGTATATTTGCCACTCTAGTGATTTCAAGGGTATTTTTTTGTTAGAAAAAAAAATTATTTTATCCATGCGAATTACCAAAAAATCAAATTTAAAAAAAATACACAAAAAACCCTAAAATGACCGCTTTAGAACAACCAAAATGACTAAAATACACCACATATGTCCAAAATACCCAATAACCCTAGAAAATTATCGAAACAACCCCAAATCGACGAAAATAACCCCAAAAACTTCAAAAATGACCAAAATACCATTGAAACCTCAAAAATTTGTTAAATTCCCTATCAACTTTCGAAAACGACCAAAATACCCCTAAACTAAGCCAAATACACTCGATTGTTTATATTTTGGGGGTATTTTGGTTGGTTTCAAGTTGTTTTGCTCATTCTAGAGGATTTTATGGCATTTTGGCCAGTTTATCAATGTCGAGGGTTATTTTTCAATCATTTTAGATGTTTAGGGAATTTTGGTCGCTTATCAGGTACTGAGATTTGACATCTCATTCTAGCCGTTTTTGGGGTATTTCGGTCATATTTGTGGTTTTGGGGTTAACTTATTCGTTTTAGGGATTCTGAAACAATTTTGGTCAGTTTAGAGGTATTGTGGGGTTTCTTTTCTCGACATTTTGTGGTTTTTGGGGTATTTTCGTTATATTTAGAGCATATTGACCGTTCTATTGATCTGATGGGTACGGTTTTGTCAAAGAAAAATTATTTTCCCATTGGGAATTTCCAAAACATCAAAAAACATATAAATACATAGAAACCCCAAAAATGACCCCCTTTGAATAGCCGAAATACACCACGAATATCCCAAATATCCCAAAACCTTAGAAAATAACCAAAGCACCCCAGAAACGACGACAATAGCCCCAAAAACTTTTATATTAACCAAAATGCAATTGAAACCTCAAAAATAATTAAAAAATACTTGATTTTTTAGATTATTGGGGTATTTTGGTTTGGTTTCAAGTTGTTTTGCTCATTGTAGTGGATTATAGGGCATTTTGCTAATTTTTGCTTTGTCGATGGGTAAATTTTAATCGTTTTAGATGTTTAGGGTATTTTGGCTAGTCATGAGGTATCGAGATTTGACAGCTCATTCAAGCTGATTCAGTGATATTTTGGTCAATTTAACGGTTTTCGGGTTATTTTACTCGCTTGATAGATTTTCAGCCTATTTTGGTCAATAAAGAAGTTTCAGGGGGATTTTTCTTGGTACATTTTGTGGTTTTAGAGGTATTTCGGTGATTTGGAGAGTATATTTGCCATTCTAGTGATTTGAAGGGTATTTTTCTGTTAGAAAAAAAAAATTATCTTATCCATGCGAATTACCAAAAATTCAAATATAAAAAAAATACACAAAAAACACTAAATTGACCCCTTTAGAACAACCAAAATGACAAAAATACACCACATATGTCCAAAATATCCAAAAACCCTAGAAAATTATCAAAACGACGTAAATAACCCCCAAAACTTCAAAAATGACCAAAATACCATTGAAACCTCAAAAATATGTTAAATATCCTAGGAACTTCTGAAAATGACCAAAATACCCCTAAACTAAGCCAAATACACTCGATTGTTTAGATTTTGGGGGTATTTTGGTTGGTTTCAAGTTGTTTTGCTCATTCTAGAGGATTTTATGGCATTTTGGCCAGTTTATCAATGTAGAGGGTTATTTTTCAATCATTTTAGATGTTTAGGGTATTTTGGTCGCTTATCAGGTACTGAGATTTGACATCTCATTCTAGCCGTTTCGGGGGTATTTCGGTCATATTTGTGGTTTTGGGGTTAAGTTATTCGTTTTAGGGATTCTGAAACTATTTTGGTCAGTTTAGAGGTACCGTGGGGTTTCTTTTTTCTACATTTTGTGGTTTTTGGGGTATTTTGGTTATATTTAGAGCATATTGACCGTTCTATTGATCTGATGGGTACGGTTTTGTCAAAGAAAAATTATTTAACCCTTGAGAATTACCAAAATACCAAAAAACATATAAATACACAGAAACACCAAAAATGACCCCCTTTGGATAGCCAAAATGGCCAAAAAACACCACGAATAAAGCAAATATCCCAAAACCTTAGAAAATAAACAAAGCACCCGAGAAACGACGACAATTGCCTTAAAAACTTTTATATTAACCGAAGTGCAATTGAAACCTCAAAAATAATTAAAATATACTTGATTTTTTAGATTTTGGGGATATTTTGGTTGGTTTCAAGTTGTTTTGCTCATTGTAGTGGAGTTTAGGGCATTTTGCTAACTTTTGCATTGTCGATTGGTAAATTTTAATCGTTTTAGATGTTTAGGGTATTTTGGCTATTCTTGAGGTATCGAGATTTCACAGCTCATTCAAGCTGATTCAGTGAGATTTTGGTGAATTTAACGGTTTTCGGGTTATTTTACTCGTTTGATAGATTTTCAGCCTATTTTGGTCAATAAAGAAGTTTCAGGAGGATTTTTCTTGGTACATTTTGTGGTTTTGGAGGTATTTCGGTGATTTTGAGAGTATATTTGCCACTCTAGTGATTTCGAGGGTATTTTTTTGTTAGAAAAAAAAATTATTTTATCCATGCGAATTACCAAAAAATCAAATATAAAAAAAATACACAAAAAACCCTAAAATGACCGCTTTAGAACAACCAAAATTACTAAAATACACCACATATGTCCAAAATACCCAATAACCCTAGAAAATTATCGAAACAACCCCAAATCGACGAAAATAACCCCAAAAACTTCAAAAATGACCAAAATACCATTGAAACCTCAAAAATTTGTTAAATTCCCTATCAACTTTCGAAAATGACCAAAATACCCCTAAACTAAGCCAAATACACTCGATTGTTTATATTTTGGGGGTATTTTGGTTGGTTTCAAGTTGTTTTGCTCATTCTAGAGGATTTTATGGCATTTTGGCCAGTTTATCAATGTCGAGGGTTATTTTTCAATCATTTTAGATGATTAGGGTATTTTGGTCGCTTATCAGGTACTGAGATTTGACATCTTATTCTAGCCGTTTTTGGGGTATTTCGGTCATATTTGTGGTTTTGGAGTTAACTTATTCGTTTTAGGGATTCTGAAACAATTTTGGTCAATTTAGAGGTATCGTGGGGTTTCTTTTCTCGACATTTTGTGGTTTTGGGGGTATTTTCGATATATTTAGAGCATATTGACCGTTCTATTGATTTGATGGGTACGGTTTTGTCAAAGAAAAATTATTTTCCCATTGAGAATTACCAAAACATCAAAAAACATATAAATACATAGAAACCCCAAAAATGACCCCCTTTGAATAGCCGAAATACACCACGAATATCCCAAATATCCCAAAACCTTAGAAAATAACCAAAGCACCCCAGAAACAACGACAATAGCCCCAAAAACTTTTATATTAACCAAAATGCAATTGAAACCTCAAAAATAATTAAAAAATACTTGATTTTTTAGATTTTTGGGGTATTTTGGTTTAGTTTCAAGTTGTTTTGCTCATTGTAGTGGATTATAGGGCATTTTGCTAATTTTTGCTTTGTCGATGGGTAAATTTTAATCATTTTAGATGTTTAGGGTATTTTGGCTAGTTATGAGGTATCGAGATTTGACAGCTCATTCAAGCTGATTCAGTGATATTTTGGTCAATTTAACGGTTTTCGGGTTATTTTACTCGTTTGATAGATTTTCAGCCTATTTTGGTCAATAAAGAAGTTTCAGGGGGATTTTTCTTGGTACATTTTGTGGTTTTAGAGTTATTTCGGTGATTTGGAGAGTATATTTGCCATTCTAGTGATTTCAAGGGTATTTTTCTGTTAGAAAAAAAAAAATTATCTTATCCATGCAAATTACCAAAAATTCAAATATAAAAAAAATACACAAAAAACACTAAATTGACCCCTTTAGAACAACCAAAATGACAAAAATACACCACATATGTCCAAAATATCCAAAAACCCTAGAAAATTATCAAAATGACGTAAATAACCCCGAAAACTTCAAAAATGACCAAAATACCACCGAAACCTCAAAAATAAGTTAAATACCCTAGGAACTTCTGAAAATGACCAAAATACCCCTAAACTAAGCCAAATACACTCGATTGTTTAGATTTTGGGGGTATTTTGGTTGGTTTCAAGTTGTTTTGCTCATTCTAAAGGATTTTATGGCATTTTGGCCAGTTTATCAATGTAGAGGGTTATTTTTCAATCATTTTAGATGTTTAGGGTATTTTGGTCGCTTATCAGGTACTGAGATTTGGCATCTCATTCTAGCCATTTCTGGGGTATTTCGGTCATATTTGTGGTTTTGGGGTTAACTTATTCGTTTTAGGGATTCTGAAACAATTTTGGTCAGTTTAGAGGTACCGTGGGGTTTCTTTTTTCGACATTTTGTGGTTTTTGGGGTATTTTGGTTATATTTAGAGCATATTGACCGTTCTATTGATCTGATGGGTACGGTTTTGTCAAAGAAAAATTATTTAACCCTTGAGAATTACCAAAATACCAAAAAACATATAAATACACAAAAACACCTAAAATGACCCCCTGTGGATAGCCAAAATGGCCAAAATACACCACGAATATACCAAATATCCCAAAACCTTAGAAAATAAACAAAGCACCCCAGAAACGACGACAATAGCCTTAAAAACTTTTATATTAACCAAAGTGCAATTCAAACCTCAAAAATAATTAAAACATACTTGATTTTTTAGATTTTGGGGATATTTTGGTTGGTTTCAAGTTGTTTTGCTCATTGTAGTGGAGTTTAGGGCATTTTGCTAACTTTTGCTTTGTCGATTGGTAAATTTTAATCGTTTTAGATGTTTAGGGTATTTTGGCTATTTATGAGGTATCGAGATTTCACAGCTCATTCAAGCTGATTCAGTTAGATTTTGGTCAATTTAACGGTTTTCGGGTTATTTTACTCGTTTGATAGATTTTCAGCCTATTTTGGTCAATAAAGAAGTTTCAGGGGGATTTTTCTTGGTACATTTTGTGGTTTTGGAGGTATTTCGGTGATTTGGAGAGTATATTTGCCATTCTAGTGATTTCAAGGGTATTTTTTTGTTAGAAAAAGAAAATTATCTTATCCATGCGAATCACCAAAAATTGAAATATAAAAAAAAATACCCAAAAAACACTAAAATGACCCCTTTAGAACAACCAAAATGACAAAAATACACCACATTTGTCCAAAATATCCAAAAACCCTAGAAAATTATCAAAACGACGAAAATAACCCCCAAAACTTCAAAAATGACCAAAATACCATTGAAACCTCAAAAATATGTTAAATACCCCAGGAACTTCTGAAAATGACCAAAATACCCCTAAACTAAGCCAAATACACTCGATTGTTTAGATTTTGGGGGTATTTTGGTTGGTTTCAAGTTGTTTTTCTCATTCTGGAGGATTTTATGGCATTTTGGCCAGTTTATCAATGTCGAGGGTTATTTTTCAATCATTTTAGATGTTTAGGGTCTTTTTCTCGCTTATCAGGTACTGAGATTTGACATCTCATTCTAGCCGTTTCTGGGGTATTTCGGTCATATTTGTGGTTTTGGGGTTAACTTATTCGTTTTAGGGATTCTGAAACAATTTTGGTCAGTTTAGAGGTATCGTGGGGTTTCCTTTTTCGACAATTTGTGGCTTTTGGGTATTTTGGTTATATTTAGAGCATATTGACCGTTCTATTGATCTGATGGGTACGGTTTTGTCAAAGAAAAATTATTTTCCCATTGAGAATTACCAAAACATCAAAAAACATATAAATACATAGAAACCCCAAAAATGACCCCCTTTGAATAGCCAAAATACACCACGAATATCCCAAATATCCCAAAACCTTAAAAAATAACCAAAGCACCCCAGAAAAGACGACAATAGCCCCAAAAACTTTTATACTAACCAAAATGCTATTGAAACCTCAAAAATAATTAAAATATACTTGATTTTTTAGATTTTTGGGGTATTTTGGTTTGGTTTCAAGTTGTTTTGCTCATTGTAGTGGATTATAGGGCATTTTGCTAATTTTTGCATTGTCGATGGGTAAATTTTAATCATTTTACATGTTTAGGGTATTTTGGCTAGTTATGAGGTATCGAGATTTGACAGCTCATTCAAGCTGATTCAGTGATATTTTGGTCAATTTAACGGTTTTCGGGTTATTTTACTCGTTTGATAGATTTTCAGCCTATTTTGGTCAATAAAGAAGTTTCAGGGGGATTTTTCTTGGTACATTTTGTGGTTTTGGAGGTATTTCGGTGATTTGGAGAGTATATTTGCCATTCTAGTGATTTCAAGGGTATTTTTCTGTTAGAAAAAAAAAATTATCTTATCCATGCGAATTACCAAAAATTCAAATATAAAAAAAATACACAAAAAACACTAAAATGACCCCTTTAGAACAACCAAAATGACAAAAATACACCACATATGTCCAAAATATGCAAAAACCCTAGAAAATTACCGAAACGACGAAAATAACCCCCAAAACTTCAAAAATGACCAAAATACCATTGAAACCTCAAAAATATCTTAAATACCCTTGGAACTTCTGAAAATGACCAAAATACCCCTAAACTAAGCCAAATACACTCGATTGTTTAGATTTTGGGGGTATTTTGGTTGGTTTCAAGTTGTTTTGCTCATTCTAGAGGATTTTATGGCATTTTGGCCAGTTTATCAATGTCGAGGGTTATTTTTCAATCATTTTAGATGTTTAGGGTATTTTTGTCGCTTATCAGGTACTGAGATTTGACATCTCATTCTAGCCGTTTCTGGGGTATTTCGGTCATATTTGTGGTTTTGGGGTTAACTTATTCGTTTTAGGGATTCTGAAACAGTTTTGGTCAGTTTAGAGGTATCGTGGGGTTTCTTTCTTCGACATTTTGTGGTTTTGGGGGTATTTTGGTTATATTTAGAGCATATTGACCGTTCTATTGATCTGATGGGTACGGTTTCGTCAAAGAAAAATTATTTTCCCATTGAGAATTACCAAAACATCAAAAAACATATAAATACATAGAAACCCCAAAAATGACCCCCTTTGAATAGCCGAAATACACCACGAATATCCCAAATATCCCAAAACCTTAGAAAATAACCAAAGCACCCCAGAAACGACCACAATAGCCCCAAAACCTTTTATATTAACCAAAATGCAATTGAAACCTTAAAAATAATTAAAAAATACTTGATTTTTTAGATTTTTGGGGTATTTTGGTTTGGTTTCAAGTTGTTTTGCTCATTGTAGTGGATTATAGGGCATTTTGCTAATTTGTGCATTGTCGATGGGTAAATTTTAATCATTTTACATGTTTAGGGTATTTTGGCTAGTTATGAGGTATCGAGATTTGACAGCTCATTCAAGCTGATTCAGTGATATTTTGATCAATTTAACGGTTTACGGGTTATTTTACTCGTTTGATAGATTTTCAGCCTATTTTGGTCAATAAAGAAGTTTCAGGGGGATTTTTCTTGGTACATTTTGTGGTTTTGGTGGTATTTCGGTGATTTGGAGAGTATATTTGCCATTCTAGTGATTTCAAGGGTATTTTTCTGTTAGAAAAAAAAAATTATCTAATCCATGCGAATTACCAAAAATTCAAATATGTAAAAAATACACAAAAAACACTAAAATGACCCCTTTAGAACAACCGAAATGACAAAAATACACCACATATGTCCAAAATATCCAAAAACCCTAGAAAATTATCAAAAAGACGAAAATAACCCCCAAAACTTCAAAAATGACCAAAATACCATTGAAACCTCAAAAATATGTTAAATACCCTAGGAACTTCTGAAAATGACCAAAATACCCCTAAACTAAGCGAAATACACTCGATTGTTTAGATTTTGGGGGTATTTTGGTTGGTTTCAAGTTGTTTTGCTCATTCTAGAGGATTTTATGGCATTTTGGCCAGTTTATCAATGTCGAGGGTTATTTTTCAATCATTTTAGATGTTTAGGGTATTTTGGTCGCTTATCAAGTACTGAGATTTGACATCTCATTCTAGCCGTTTCTGGGGTATTTCGGTCATATTTGTGGTTTTGGGGTTAACTTATTCGTTTTAGGGATTCTGAAACAATTTTGGTCAGTTTAGAGGTATCATGGGGTTTCTATTTTCAACATTTTGTGGTTTTTGGGGTGTTTTGGTTATATTTAGAGCATATTGACCGTTCTATTGATCTGATGGGTACGGTTTTGTCAAAGAAAAATTATTTTCCCATTGAGAATTACCAAAACATCAAAAAACATATAAATACATAGAAACTGACCCCCTTTGAATAGCCGAAATACACCACGAATATCCCAAATATCCCAAAACCGTAGAAAATAACCAAAGCACCCCAGAAACGACGACAATAGCCCCAAAAACTTTTATATTAACCAAAATGCAATTGAAACCTCAAAAATAATTAAAATATACTTGATTTTTTAGATTTTTGGGGTATTTTGGTTTGGTTTCAAGTTGTTTTGCTCATTGTAGTGGATTATAGGGCATTTTGCTAATTTGTGCATTGTCGATGGGTAAATTTTAATAATTTTACAAGTTTAGGGTATTTTGGCTAGTTATGAGGTATCGAGATTTGACAGCTCATTCAAGCTGATTCAGTGATATTTTGGTCAATTTAACGGTTTTCGGGTTATTTTACTCGTTTGATAGATTTTCAGCCTATTTTGGTCAATAAAGAAGTTTCAGGGGGATTTTTCTTGGTACATTTTGTGATTTTGGAGGTATTTCGGTGATTTGGAGAGTATATTTGCCATTCTAGTGATTTCAAGGGTATTTTTCTGTTAGAAAAAAAAAATTATCTTATCCATGCGAATTACCAAAAATTCAAATATAAAAAAAATACACAAAAAACACTAAAATGACCCCTTTAGAACAACCAAAATGACAAAAATACACCACATATGTCCAAAATATCCAAAATTCCTAGAAAATTATCAAAACGACGAAAATAACCCCCAAAACTTCAAAAATGACCAAAATACCATTGAAACCTCAAAAATATGTTAAATACCCTAGGAACTTCTGAAAATGACCAAAATACCCCTAAACTAAGCCAAATACACTCGATTGTTTAGATTTTGGGGGTATTTTGGTTGGTTTCAAGTTGTTTTGCTCATTCTAGAGGATTTTACGGCATTTTGGCCAGTTTATCAATGTCGAGGGTTATTTTTTAATCATTTTAGATGTTTAGGGTATTTTGGTCGCTTATCAGGTACTGAGATTTGACATCTCATTCTAGCCGTTTCTGGGGTATTTCGGTCATATTTGTGGTTTTGGGGTTAACTTATTCGTTTTAGGGATTCTGAAACAATTTTGGTCAGTTTAGAGGTATCGTGGGGTTTCTTTTTTCGACATTTTGTGGTTTTTGGGGTATTTTGGTTATATTTAGAGCATATTGTCCGTTCTATTGAGCTGATGGGTACGGTTTCGTCAAAGAAAAATTATTTTCCCATTGAGAATTACCAAAACACCAAAAAACATATAAATACATAGAAACCCCAAAAATGACCCCCTTTGAATAGCCGAAATACACCACAAATATCCCAAATATCCAAAAACCTTAGAAAATAACCAAAGCACCCCAGAAACGACGACAATAGCCCCAAAACCTTTTATATTAACCAAAATGCAATTGAAACCTTAAAAATAATTAAAAAATACTTGATTTTTTAGATTTTTGGGGTATTTTGGTTTTGTTTCAAGTTGTTTTGCCCATTGTAGTGGATTATAGGGCATTTTGCTAATTTGTGCATTGTCGATGGGTAAATTTTAATCATTTTACATGTTTAGGGTATTTTAGCTAGTTATGAGGTATCGAGATTTGACAGCTCATTCAAGCTGATTCAGTGATATTTTGGTCAATTTAACGGTTTTCGGGTTATTTTACTCGTTTGATAGATTTTCAGCCTATTTTGGTCAATAAAGAAGTTTCAGAGGGATTTTTCTTGGTACGTTTTGTGGTTTTGGAGGTATTTCGTTGATTTGAAGAGTATATTTGCCATTCTAGTGATTTCAAGGGTATTTTTCTGTGAGAAAAAAAAAATTATCTTATCCATGCGAATTACCAAAAATTCAAATATAAAAAAAATACACAAAAAACACTAAAATGACCCCTTTAGAACAACCAAAATGACAAAAATACACCACATATGTCCAAAATATCCAAAAACCTTTGAAAATTATCAAAACGACGAAAATAACCCCCAAAACTTCAAAAATGACCAAAATACCATTGAAACCTCAAAAATATGTTAAATACCCTAGGAACTTCTGAAAATGACCAAAATACCCCTAAACTAAGCCAAATACACTCGATTGTTTAGATTTTGGGGGTATTTTGGTTGGTTTCAAGTTGTTTTGCTCATTCTAGAGGATTTTATGGCATTTTGGCCAGTTTATCAATGTCGAGGGTTATTTTTCAATCATTTTAGATGTTTAGGGTATTTTGGTCGCTTATCAGGTACTGAGATTTGACATCTCATTCTAGCCGTTTCTGGGGTATTTCGGTCATATTTGTGGTTTTGGGGTTAACTTATTCGTTTTAGGGATTCTGAAACAATTTTAGTCAGTTTAGAGGTATCGTGGGGTTTCTTTTTTCGACATTTTGTGGTTTTTGGGGGTTTTTTGGTTATATTTAGAGCATATTGTCCGTTCTATTGAGCTGATGGGTACGGTTTCGTCAAAGAAAAATTATTTTCCCATTGAGAATTACCAAAACATCAAAAAACATATAAATACATAGAAACCCCAAAAATGACCCCCTTTGAATAGCCGAAATACACCACAAATATCCCAAATATCCAAAAACCTTAGAAAATAACCAAAGCACCCCAGAAACGACGACAATAGCCCCAAAACCTTTTATATTAACCAAAATGCAATTGAAACCTTAAAAATAATTAAAAAATACTTGATTTTTTAGATTTTTGGGGTATTTTGGTTTTGTTTCAAGTTGTTTTGCCCATTGTAGTGGATTATAGGGCATTTTGCTAATTTGTGCATTGTCGATGGGTAAATTTTAATCATTTTACATGTTTAGGGTATTTTGGCTAGTTATGAGGTATCGAGATTTGATAGCTCATTCAAGCTGATTCAGTGATATTTTGGTCAATTTAACGGTTTTCGGGTTATTTTACTCGTTTGATAGATTTTCATCCTATTTTGGTCAATAAAGAAGTTTCAGAGGGATTTTTCTTGGTACGTTTTGTGGTTTTGGAGGTATTTCGGTGATTTGAAGAGTATATTTGCCATTCTAGTGATTTCAAGGGTATTTTTCTGTGAGAAAAAAAAAATTATCTTATCCATGCGAATTACCAAAAATTCAAATATAAAAAAAATACACAAAAAACACTAAAATGACCCCTTTAGAACAACCAAAATGACAAAAATACACCACATATGTCCAAAATATCCAAAAACCTTTGAAAATTATCAAAACGACGAAAATAACCCCCAAAACTTCAAAAATGACCAAAATACCATTGAAACCTCAAAAATATGTTAAATACCCTAGGAACTTCTGAAAATGACCAAAATACCCCTAAACTAAGCCAAATACACTCGATTGTTTAGATTTTGGGGGTATTTTGGTTGGTTTCAAGTTGTTTTGCTCATTCTAGAGGATTTTATGGCATTTTGGCCAGTTTATCAATGTCGAGGGTTATTTTTCAATCATTTTAGATGTTTAGGGTATTTTGGTCGCTTATCAGGTACTGAGATTTGACATCTCATTCTAGCCGTTTCTGGGGTATTTCGGTCATATTTGTGGTTTTGGGGTTAACTTATTCGTTTTAGGGATTCTGAAACAATTTTGGTCAGTTTAGAGGTATCATGGGGTTTCTATTTTCAACATTTTGTGGTTTTTGGGGTGTTTTGGTTATATTTAGAGCATATTGACCGTTCTATTGATCTGATGGGTACGGTTTTGTCAAAGAAAAATTATTTTCCCATTGAGAATTACCAAAACATCAAAAAACGTATAAATACATAGAAACCCCAAAAATGACCCCCTTTGAATAGCCGAAATACACCACGAATATCCCAAATATCCCAAAACCTTAGAAAATAACCAAAGCACCCCAGAAACGACGACAATAGCCCCAAAAACTTTTATATTAACCAAAATGCAATTGAAACCTCAAAAATAATTAAAATATACTTGATTTTTTAGATTTTTGGGGTATTTTGGTTTGGTTTCAAGTTGTTTTGCTCATTGTAGTGGATTATAGGGCATTTTGCTAATTTGTGCATTGTCGATGGGTAAATTTTAATAATTTTACAAGTTTAGGGTATTTTGGCTAGTTATGAGGTATCGAGATTTGACAGCTCATTCAAGCTGATTCAGTGATATTTTGGTCAATTTAACGGTTTTCGGGTTATTTTACTCGTTTGATAGATTTTCAGCCTATTTTGGTCAATAAAGAAGTTTCAGGGGGATTTTTCTTGGTACATTTTGTGATTTTGGAGGTATTTCGGTGATTTGGAGAGTATATTTGCCATTCTAGTGATTTCAAGGGTATTTTTCTGTTAGAAAAAAAAAAATTATCTTATCCATGCGAATTACCAAAAATTCAAATATAAAAAAAATACACAAAAAACACTAAAATGACCCCTTTAGAACAACCAAAATGACAAAAATACACCACATATGTCCAAAATATCCAAAATTCCTAGAAAATTATCAAAACGACGAAAATAACCCCCAAAACTTCAAAAATGACGAAAATACCATTGAAACCTCAAAAATATGTTAAATACCCTAGGAACTTCTGAAAATGACCAAAATACCCCTAAACTAAGCCAAATACACTCGATTGTTTAGATTTTGGGGGTATTTTGGTTGGTTTCAAGTTGTTTTGCTCATTCTAGAGGATTTTACGGCATTTTGGCCAGTTTATCAATGTCGAGGGTTATTTTTTAATCATTTTAGATGTTTAGGGTATTTTGGTCGCTTATCAGGTACTGAGATTTGACATCTCATTCTAGCCGTTTCTGGGGTATTTCGGTCATATTTGTGGTTTTGGGGTTAACTTATTCGTTTTAGGGATTCTGAAACAATTTTAGTCAGTTTAGAGGTATCGTGGGGTTTCTTTTTTCGACATTTTGTGGTTTTTGGGGTATTTTGGTTATATTTAGAGCATATTGTCCGTTCTATTGAGCTGATGGGTACGGTTTCGTCAAAGAAAAATTATTTTCCCATTGAGAATTACCAAAACATCAAAAAACATATAAATACATAGAAACCCCAAAAATGACCCCCTTTGAATAGCCGAAATACACCACAAATATCCCAAATATCCAAAAACCTTAGAAAATAACCAAAGCACCCCAGAAACGACGACAATAGCCCCAAAACCTTTTATATTAACCAAAATGCAATTGAAACCTTAAAAATAATTAAAAAATACTTGATTTTTTAGATTTTTGGGGTATTTTGGTTTTGTTTCAAGTTGTTTTGCCCATTGTAGTGGATTATAGGGCATTTTGATAATTTGTGCATTGTCGATGGGTAAATTTTAATCATTTTACATGTTTAGGGTATTTTGGCTAGTTATGAGGTATCGAGATTTGACAGCTCATTCAAGCTGATTCAGTGATATTTTGGTCAATTTAACGGTTTTCGGGTTATTTTACTCGTTTGATAGATTTTCAGCCTATTTTGGTCAATAAAGAAGTTTCAGAGGGATTTTTCTTGGTACGTTTTGTGGTTTTGGAGGTATTTCGGTGATTTGAAGAGTATATTTGCCATTCTAGTGATTTCAAGGGTATTTTTCTGTGAGAAAAAAAAAATTATCTTATCCATGCGAATTACCAAAAATTCAAATATAAAAAGAATACACAAAAAACACTAAAATGACCCCCTTAGAACAACCAAAATGACAAAAATACGCCACATATGTCCAAAATATCCAAAAACCTTTGAAAATTATCAAAACGACGAAAATAACCCCCAAAACTTCAAAAATGACCAAAATACCATTGAAACCTCAAAAATATGTTAAATACCCTAGGAACTTCTGAAAATGACCAAAATACCCCTAAACTAAGCCAAATACACTCGATTGTTTAGATTTTGGGGGTATTTTGGTTGGTTTCAAGTTGTTTTGCTCATTCTAGAGGATTTTATGGCATTTTGGCCAGTTTATCAATGTCGAGGGTTATTTTTCAATCATTTTAGATGTTTAGGGTATTTTGGTCGCTTATCAGGTACTGAGATTTGACATCTCATTCTAGCCGTTTCTGGGGTATTTCGGTCATATTTGTGGTTTTGGGGTTAACTTATTCGTTTTAGGGATTCTGAAACAATTTTGGTCAGTTTAGAGGTATCATGGGGTTTCTATTTTCAACATTTTGTGGTTTTTGGGGTGTTTTGGTTATATTTAGAGCATATTGACCGTTCTATTGATCTGATGGGTACGGTTTTGTCAAAGAAAAATTATTTTCCCATTGAGAATTACCAAAACATCAAAAAACATATAAATACATAGAAACCCCAAAAATGACCCCCTTTGAATAGCCGAAATACACCACGAATATCCCAAATATCCCAAAACCTTAGAAAATAACCAAAGCACCCCAGAAACGACGACAATAGCCCCAAAAACTTTTATATTAACCAAAATGCAATTGAAACCTCAAAAATAATTAAAATATACTTGATTTTTTAGATTTTTGGGGTATTTTGGTTTGGTTTCAAGTTGTTTTGCTCATTGTAGTGGATTATAGGGCATTTTGCTAATTTGTGCATTGTCGATGGGTAAATTTTAATCATTTTACATGTTTAGGGTATTTTGGCTAGTTATGAGGTATCGAGATTTGACAGCTCATTCAAGCTGATTCAGTGATATTTTGGTCAATTTAACGGTTTTCGGGTTATTTTACTCGTTTGATAGATTTTCAGCCTATTTTGGTCAATAAAGAAGTTTCAGGGGGATTTTTCTTGGTACATTTTGTGATTTTGGTGGTATTTCGGTGATTTGGAGAGTATATTTGCCATTCTAGTGATTTCAAGGGTATTTTTCTGTTAGAAAAAAAAAATTTATCTTATCCATGCGAATTACCAAAAATTCAAATATAAAAAAAATACACAAAAAACACTAAAATGACCCCTTTAGAACAACCAAAATGACAAAAATACACCACATATGTCCAAAATATCCAAAATTCAAAGAAAATTATCAAAACGACGAAAATAACCCCCAAAACTTCAAAAATGACGAAAATACCATTGAAACCTCAAAAATATGTTAAATACCCTAGGAACTTCTGAAAATGACCAAAATACCCCTAAACTAAGCCAAATACACTCGATTGTTTAGATTTTGGGGGTATTTTGGTTGGTTTCAAGTTGTTTTGCTCATTCTAGAGGATTTTACGGCATTTTGGCCAGTTTATCAATGTCGAGGGTTATTTTTTAATCATTTTAGATGTTTAGGGTATTTTGGTCGCTTATCAGGTACTGAGATTTGACATCTCATTCTAGCCGTTTCTGGGGTATTTCGGTCTTATTTGTGGTTTTGGGTTTAACTTATTCGTTTTAGGAATTCTGAAACAATTTTGGTCAGTTTAGAGGTATCGTGGGGTTTCTTTTTTCGACATTTTGTGGTTTTTGGGGTATTTTGTTTATATTTAGAGCATATTGTCCGTTCTATTGAGCTGATGGGTACGGTTTCGTCAAAGAAAAATTATTTTCCCATTGAGAATTACCAAAACATCAAAAAACATATAAATACATAGAAACCCCAAAAATGACCCCCTTTGAATAGCCGAAATACACCACAAATATCCCAAATATCCAAAAACCTTAGAAAATAACCAAAGCACCCCAGAAACGACGACAATAGCCCCAAAACCTTTTATATTAACCAAAATGCAATTGAAACCTTAAAAATAATTAAAAAATACTTGATTTTTTAGATTTTTGGGGTATTTTGGTTTGGTTTCAAGTTGTTTTGCACATTGTAGTGGATTATAGGGCATTTTGCTAATTTGTGCATTGTCGATGGGTAAATTTTAATCATTTTACATGTTTAGGGTATTTTGGCTAGTTATGAGGTATCGAGATTTGACAGCTCATTCAAGCTGATTCAGTGATATTTTGGTCAATTTAACGGTTTTCGGGTTATTTTACTCGTTTGATAGATTTTCAGCCTATTTTGGTCAATAAAGAAGTTTCAGGGGGATTTTTCTTGGTACATTTTGTGGTTTTGGAGGTATTTCGGTGATTTGGAGAGTATATTTGCCATTCTAGTGATTTCAAGGGTATTTTTCTGTTAGAAAAAAAAAATTATCTTATCCATGCGAATTACCAAAAATTCAAATATAAAAAAAATACACAAAAAACACTAAAATGACCCCTTTAGAACAACCAAAATGACAAAAATACACCACATATGTCCAAAATATCCAAAAACCCTAGAAAATTATCAAAACGACGAAAATAACCCCCAAAACTTCAAAAATGACCAAAACACCATTGAAAGCTCAAAAATATGTTAAGTACCCTAGGAACTTCTGAAAATGACCAAAATACCCCTAAACTAAGCCAAATACACTCGATTGTTTAGACTTTGGGGGTATTTTGGTTGGTTTCAAGTTGTTCTGCTCATTCTAGAGGATTTTATGGCATTTTGGCCAGTTTATCAATGTCGAGGGTTATTTTTCAATCATTTTAGATGTTTAGGGTATTTTCGTCGCTTATCAGGTACTGAGATTTGACATCTCATTCTAGCCGTTTCTGGGGTATTTCGGTCATATTTGTGGTTTTGGGGTTAACTTATTCATTTTAGGGATTCTGAAATAATTTTTGTCAGTTTAAAGGTATCGTGGGGTTTCTGTTTTCGACATTTTGTGGTTTTTGGGGTATTTTGGTTATATTTAGAGCATATTGACCGTTCTATTGATCTGATGGGTACGGTTTTGTCAAAGAAAAATTATTTTCCAATTGAGAATTACCAAAACATCAAAAAACATATAAATACATAGAAACCCCAAAAATGACCCCCTTTGAATAGCCGAAATACACCACGAATATCCCAAATATCCCAAAACCTTAGAAAATAACCAAAGCACCCCAGAAACGACGACAATAGCCCCAAAAACTTTTATACTAACCAAAATGCAATTGAAACCTCAAAAATAATTAAAATATACTTGATTTTTTAGATTTTTGGGGTATTTTGGTTTGGTTTCAAGTTGTTTTGCTCATTGTAGTGGATTATAGGGCATTTTGCTAATTTGTGCATTGTCGATGGGTAAATTTTAATCATTTTACATGTTTAGGGTATTTTGGCTAGTTATGAGGTATCGAGATTTGACAGCTCATTCAAGCTGATTCAGTGATATTTTGGTCAATTTAACGGTTTTCGGGTTATTTTACTCGTTTGATAGATTTTCAGCCTATTTTGGTCAACAAAGAAGTTTCAGGGGGATTTTTCTTGGTACATTTTGTGGTTTTGGAGGTATTTCGGTGATTTGGAGAGTATATTTGCCATTCTAGTGATTTCAAGGGTATTTTTCTGTTAGAAAAAAAAAAATTATCTTATCCATGCGAATTACTAAAAATTCAAATATAAAAAAAATACACAAAAAACACTAAAATGACCCCTTTAGAACAACCAAAATGACAAAAATACACCACATATGTCCAAAATATCCAAAATTCCTAGAAAATTATCAAAACGACGAAAATAACCCCCAAAACTTCAAAAATGACGAAAATACCATTGAAACCTCAAAAATATGTTAAATACCCTAGGAACTTCTGAAAATGACCAAAATACCCCTAAACTAAGCCAAATACACTCGATTGTTTAGATTTTGTGGGTATTTTGGTTGGTTTCAAGTTGTTTTGCTCATTCTAGAGGATTTTATGGCATTTTGGCCAGTTTATCAATGTCGAGGGTTATTTTTTAATCATTTTAGATGTTTAGGGTATTTTGGTCGCTTATCAGGTACTGAGATTTGACATCTCATTCCAGCCGTTTCTGGGGTATTTCGGTCATATTTGTGGTTTTGGGGTTAACTTATTCGTTTTAGGGATTCTGAAACAATTTTGGTCAGTTTAGAGGTATCGTGGGGTTTCTTTTTTCGACATTTTGTGGTTTTTGGGGTATTTTGGTTATATTTAGAGCATATTGTCCGTTCTATTGAGCTGATGGGTACGGTTTCATCAAAGAAAAATTATTTTCCCATTGAGAATTACCAAAACATCAAAAAACATATAAATACATAGAAACCCCAAAAATGACCCCCTTTGAATAGCCGAAATACACCAGAAAAATCCCAAATTTCCAAAAACCTTAGAAAATAACCAAAGCACCCCAGAAACGACGACAATAGCCCCAAAACCTTTTATATTAACCAAAATGCAATTGAAACCTTAAAAATAATTAAAAAATACTTGATTTTTTAGATTTTTGGGGTATTTTGGTTTGGTTTCAAGTTGTTTTGCACATTGTAGTGGATTATAGGGCATTTTGCTAATTTGTGCATTGTCGATGGGTAAATTTTAATCATTTTACATGTTTAGGGTATTTTGGCTAGTTATGAGGTATCGAGATTTGATAGCTCATTCAAGCTGATTCAGTGATATTTTGGTCAATTTAACGGTTTTCGGGTTATTTTACTCGTTTGATAGATTTTCAGCCTATTTTGGTCAATAAAGAAGTTTCAGGGGGATTTTTCTTGGTACATTTTGTGGTTTTGGAGGTATTTCGGTGATTTGGAGAGTATATTTGCCATTCTAGTGATTTCAAGGGTATTTTTCTGTTAGAAAAAAAAATTTATCTTATCCATGCGAATTACCAAAAATTCAAATATAAAAAAAATACACAAAAAACACTAAAATGACCCCTTTAGAACAACCAAAATGACAAAAATACACCACATATGTCCAAAATATCCAAAAACCCTAGAAAATTATCAAAACGACGAAAATAACCCCCAAAACTTCAAAAATGACCAAAACACCATTGAAAGCTCAAATATATGTTAAGTACCCTAGGAACTTCTGAAAATGACCAAAATACCCCTAAACTAAGCCAAATACACTCGATTGTTTAGACTTTGGGGGTATTTTGGTTGGTTTCAAGTTGTTCTGCTCATTCTAGAGGATTTTATGGCATTTTGGCAAGTTTATCAATGTCGAGGGTTATTTTTCAATCATTTTAGATGTTTAGGGTATTTTCGTCGCTTATCAGGTACTGAGATTTGACATCTCATTCTAGCCGTTTCTGGGGTATTTCGGTCATATTTGTGGTTTTGGGGTTAACTTATTCATTTTTGGGATTCTGAAACAATTTTTGTCAGTTTAGAGGTATCGTGGGGTTTCTTTTTTCGACATTTTGTGGTTTTTGGTGTATTTTGCTTATATTTAGAGCATATTGACCGTTCTATTGATATGATGGGTACGGTTTCGTCAAAGAAAAATTATTTTCCCATTGAGAATTACCAAAACATCAAAAAACATATAAATATATAGAAACCCCAAAAATGACCCCCATTGAATAGCCGAAATACACCACGAATATCCCAAATATCCAAAAACCTTAGAAAATAACCAAAGCACCCCAGAAACGACCACAATAGCCCCAAAACCTTTTATATTAAACAAAATGCAATTGAAACCTTAAAAATAATTAAAAAATACTTGATTTTTTAGATTTTTGGGGTATTTTGGTTTGGTTTCAAGTTGTTTTGCTCATTGTAGTGGATTATAGGGCATTTTGCTAATTTTGGCATTGTCGATGGGTAAATTTTAATCATTTTACATGTTTAGGGTATTTTGGCTAGTTATGAGGTATCGAGATTTGACAGCTCATTCAAGCTGATTCAGTGATATTTTGGTCAATTTAACGGTTTTCGGGTTATTTTACTCGTTTGATAGATTTTCAGCCTATTTTGGTCAATAAAGAAGTTTCAGGGGGATTTTTCTTGGTACATTTTGTGGTTTTGGAGGTATTTCGGTGATTTGGAGAGTATATTTGCCATTCTAGTGATTTCAAGGGTATTTTTCTGTTAGAAAAAAAAAATTATCTTATCCATGCGAATTACCAAAAATTCAAATATAAAAAAAATACACGAAAAACACTAAAATGACCCCTTTAGAACAACCAAAATGACAAAAATACACCACAAATGTCCAAAATATCCAAAAACCCTAGAAAATTATCAAAACGACGAAAATAACCGCCAAAACTTCAAAAATGACCAAAATACCATTGAAACCTCAAAAATATGTAAAATACCATAGGAACTTCTGAAAATGACCAAAATACCCCTAAACTAAGCCAAATACACTCGATTGTTTAGATTTTGGGGGTATTTTGGTTGGTTTCAAGTTGTTTTGCTCATTCTAGAGGATTTTATGGCATTTTGGCCAGTTTATCAATGTCGAGGGTTATTTTTCAATCATTTTAGATGTTTATGGTATTTTGGTCGCTTATCAGGTACTGATATTTGACATCTCATTCTAGCTGTTTCTGGGGTATTTCGGTCATATTTGTGGTTTTGGGGTTAACTTATTCGTTTTTGGGATTCTGAAACAATTTTTGTCAGTTTAGAGGTATCGTGGGGTTTCTTTTTTCGACATTTTGTGGTTTTTGGTGTATTTTGCTTATATTTAGAGCATATTGACCGTTCTATTGATATGATGGGTACGGTTTCGTCAAAGAAAAATTATTTTCCCATTGAGAATTACCAAAACATCAAAAAACATATAAATATATAGAAACCCCAAAAATGACCCCCATTGAATAGCCGAAATACACCACGAATATCCCAAATATCCAAAAACCTTAGAAAATAACCAAAGCACCCCAGAAACGACCACAATAGCCCCAAAACCTTTTATATTAAACAAAATGCAATTGAAACCTTAAAAATAATTAAAAAATACTTGATTTTTTAGATTTTTGGGGTATTTTGGTTTGGTTTCAAGTTGTTTTGCTCATTGTAGTGGATTATAGGGCATTTTGCTAATTTTGGCATTGTCGATGGGTAAATTTTAATCATTTTACATGTTTAGGGTATTTTGGCTAGTTATGAGGTATCGAGATTTGACAGCTCATTCAAGCTGATTCAGTGATATTTTGGTCAATTTAACGGTTTTCGGGTTATTTTACTCGTTTGATAGATTTTCAGCCTATTTTGGTCAATAAAGAAGTTTCAGGGGGATTTTTCTTGGTACATTTTGTGGTTTTGGAGGTATTTCGGTGATTTGGAGAGTATATTTGCCATTCTAGTGATTTCAAGGGTATTTTTCTGTTAGAAAAAAAAAATTATCTTATCCATGCGAATTACCAAAAATTCAAATATAAAAAAAATACACGAAAAACACTAAAATGACCCCTTTAGAACAACCAAAATGACAAAAATACACCACAAATGTCCAAAATATCCAAAAACCCTAGAAAATTATCAAAACGACGAAAATAACCGCCAAAACTTCAAAAATGACCAAAATACCATTGAAACCTCAAAAATATGTAAAATACCATAGGAACTTCTGAAAATGACCAAAATACCCCTAAACTAAGCCAAATACACTCGATTGTTTAGATTTTGGGGGTATTTTGGTTGGTTTCAAGTTGTTTTGCTCATTCTAGAGGATTTTATGGCATTTTGGCCAGTTTATCAATGTCGAGGGTTATTTTTCAATCATTTTAGATGTTTATGGTATTTTGGTCGCTTATCAGGTACTGATATTTGACATCTCATTCTAGCTGTTTCTGGGGTATTTCGGTCATATTTGTGGTTTTGGGGTTAACTTATTCGTTTTAGGGATTCTGAAACAATTTTGGTCAGTTTAGAGGTATCGTGGGGTTTCTTTTTTCGACATTTTGTGGTTTTTGGGGTATTTTGGTTATATTTAGAGCATATTGACCGTTCTATTGATCTGATGGGTACGGTTTCATCAAAGAAAAATTATTTTCCCATTGAGAATTACCAAAACATGAAAAAACATATAAATACATAGAAACCCCAAAAGTGACCCCCTCTGAATAGCCGAAATACACCACGAATATCCCAAATATCCCAAAACCTTAGAAAATAACCAAAGCACCCCAGAAACGACCACAATAGCCCCAAAACCTTTTATATTAACCAAAATGCAATTGAAACCTTAAATATAATTAAAAAATACTTGATTTTTTAGATTTTTGGGGTATTTTGGTTTGGTTTCAAGTTGTTTTGCTCATTGTAGTGGATTATAGGGCATTTTGCTAATTTGTGCATTGTCGATGGGTAAATTTTAATCATTTTACATGTTTATGGTATTTTGGCTAGTTATGAGGTATCGAGATTTGACAGCTCATTCAAGCTGATTCAGTGATATTTTGGTCAATTTAACGGTTTTCGGGTTATTTTACTCGTTTGATAGATTTTCAGCCTATTTTGGTCAATAAAGAAGTTTCAGGGGGATTTTTCTTGGTACATTTTGTGGTTTTGGAGGTATTTCGGTGATTTGGAGAGTATATTTGCCATTCTAGTGATTTCAAGGGTATTTTTCTGTTAGAAAAAAAAAAATTATCTTATCCACGCGAATTACCAAAAATTCAAATATAAAAAAAAATACACAAAAAACACTAAAATGACCCCTTTAGAACAACCAAAATGACAAAAATACACCACATATGTCCAAAATATCCAAAAACCCTAGAAAATTATCAAAACGACGAAAATAACCCCCAAAACTTCAAAAATGACCAAAATACCATTGAAACCTCAAAAATATGTTAAGTACCCTAGGAACTTCTGAAAATGACCAAAATACCCCTAATCTAAGCCAAATACACTCGATTGTTTAGACTTTGGGGGTATTTTGGTTGGTTTCAAGTTGTTCTGCTCATTCTAGAGGATTTTATGGCATTTTGGCCAGTTTATCAATGTCGAGGGTTATTTTTCAATCATTTTAGATGTTTAGGGTATTTTGGTTGCTTATCAGGTACTGAGATTTGACATCTCATTCTAGCCGTTTCTGGGGTATTTCAGTCATATTTGTGGTTTTGGGGTTAAATTATTCGTTTTAGGGATTCTGAAACAATTTTGGTCAGTTTAGAGGTATCGTGGGGTTTCTTTTTTCGACATTTTGTGGTTTTTGGGGTATTTTGGTTATATTTAGAGCATATTGACCGTTCTATTGATCTGATGGGTACGGTTTCGTCAAAGAAAAATTATTTTCCCATTGAGAATTACCAAAACATCAAAAAACATATAAATACATAGAAACCCCAAAAATGACCCCCTTTGAATAGCCGAAATACACCACGAATATCCCAAATATACCAAAACCTTAGAAAATAACCAAAGCACCCCAGAAACGACCACAATAGCCCCAAAACCTTTTATATTAACCAAAATGCAATTGAAACCTTAAATATAATTAAAAAATACTTGATTTTTTAGATTTTTGGGGTATTTTGGTTTGGTTTCAAGTTGTTTTGCACATTGTAGTGGATTATAGGGCATTTTGCTAATTTGTGCATTGTCGATGGGTAAATTTTAATCATTTTACATGTTTAGGGTATTTTGGCTAGTTATGAGGTATCGAGATTTGACAGCTCATTCAAGCTGATTCAGTGATATTTTGGTCAATTTAACGGTTTTCGGGTTATTTTACTCGTTTGATAGATTTTCAGCCTATTTTGGTCAATAAAGAAGTTTCAAGGGGATTTTTCTTGGTACATTTTGTGGTTTTGGAGG
This sequence comes from Quercus wislizeni, assembly GCA_023055345.1. NCBI lineage: Eukaryota > Viridiplantae > Streptophyta > Magnoliopsida > Fagales > Fagaceae > Quercus > Quercus wislizeni. The sequence continues at coordinate 5,558,336 of JALGQJ010000019.1, read as the reverse complement.
TATTTCGGTGATTTGGAGAGTATATTTGCCATTCTAGTGATTTCAAGGGTATTTTTCTGTTAGAAAAAAAAAATTTATCTTATCCATGCGAATTACCAAAAATTCAAATATAAAAAAAATACACAAAAAACACTAAAATGACCCCTTTAGAACAACCAAAATGACAAAAATACACCACATATGTCCAAAATATCCAAAAACCCTAGAAAATTATCAAAACGACGAAAATAACCCCCAAAACTTCAAAAATGACCAAAACACCATTGAAAGCTCAAATATATGTTAAGTACCCTAGGAACTTCTGAAAATGACCAAAATACCCCTAAACTAAGCCAAATACACTCGATTGTTTAGACTTTGGGGGTATTTTGGTTGGTTTCAAGTTGTTCTGCTCATTCTAGAGGATTTTATGGCATTTTGGCAAGTTTATCAATGTCGAGGGTTATTTTTCAATCATTTTAGATGTTTAGGGTATTTTCGTCGCTTATCAGGTACTGAGATTTGACATCTCATTCTAGCCGTTTCTGGGGTATTTCGGTCATATTTGTGGTTTTGGGGTTAACTTATTCATTTTTGGGATTCTGAAACAATTTTTGTCAGTTTAGAGGTATCGTGGGGTTTCTTTTTTCGACATTTTGTGGTTTTTGGTGTATTTTGCTTATATTTAGAGCATATTGACCGTTCTATTGATATGATGGGTACGGTTTCGTCAAAGAAAAATTATTTTCCCATTGAGAATTACCAAAACATCAAAAAACATATAAATATATAGAAACCCCAAAAATGACCCCCATTGAATAGCCGAAATACACCACGAATATCCCAAATATCCAAAAACCTTAGAAAATAACCAAAGCACCCCAGAAACGACCACAATAGCCCCAAAACCTTTTATATTAAACAAAATGCAATTGAAACCTTAAAAATAATTAAAAAATACTTGATTTTTTAGATTTTTGGGGTATTTTGGGTTGGTTTCAAGTTGTTTTGCTCATTGTAGTGGATTATAGGGCATTTTGCTAATTTTTGCATTGTCGATGGGTAAATTTTAATCATTTTACATGTTTAGGGTATTTTGGCTAGTTATGAGGTATCGAGATTTGACGGCTCATTCAAGCTGATTCAGTGATATTTTGGTCAATTTAACGGTTTTCGGGTTATTTTACTCGTTTGATAGATTTTCAGCCTATTTTGGTCAATAAAGAAGTTTCAGGGGGATATTTCTTGGTGCATTTTGTGGTTTTGGAGGTATTTCGGTGATTTGGAGAGTATATTTGCCATTCTAGTGATTTCAAGGGTATTTTTCTGTGAGAAAAAAAAAAATTATCTTATCCATGCGAATTACCAAAAATTCAAATATAAAAAAAATACACAAAAAACACTAAAATGACCCCTTTAGAACAACCAAAATGACAAAAATACACCACATATGTCCAAAATATCCAAAAACCCTAGAAAATTATCAAAACGACGAAAATAACCCCCAAACCTTCAAAAATGACCAAAACACCATTGAAAGCTCAAAAATATGTTAAGTACCCTAGGAACTTCTGAAAATGACCAAAATACCCCTAAACTAAGCCAAATACACTCGATTGTTTAGACTTTGGGGGTATTTTGGTTGGTTTCAAGTTGTTCTGCTCATTCTAGAGGATTTTATGGCATTTTGGCCAGTTTATCAATGTCGAGGGTTATTTTTCAATCATTTTAGATGTTTAGGGTATTTTAGTCGCTTATCAGGTACTGAGATTTGACATCTCATTCTAGCCGTTTCTGGGGTATTTCGGTCATATTTGTGGTTTTGGGGTTAACTTATTCATTTTAGGGATTCTGAAACAATTTTGGTCAGTTTAGAGGTATCGTGGGGTTTCTTTTTTCGACATTTTGTGGTTTTTGGGGTATTTTGCTTATATTTAGAGCATATTGACCGTTCTATTGATATGATGTGTACGGTTTCGTCAAAGAAAAATTATTTTCCCATTGAGAATTACCAAAACATCAAAAAACATATAAATATATAGAAACCCCAAAAATGACCCCCTTTGAATAGCCGAAATACACCACGAATATCCCAAATATCCCAAAACCTTAGAAAATAACCAAAGCACCCCAGAAACGACCACAATAGCCCCAAAACCTTTTATATTAAACAAAATGCAATTGAAACCTTAAAAATAATTAAAAAATACTTGATTTTTTAGATTTTTGGGGTATTTTGGTTTGGTTTCAAGTTGTTTTGCTCATTGTAGTGGATTATAGGGCATTTTGCTAATTTTGGCACTGTCGATGGGTAAATTTTAATCATTTTTCATGTTTAGGGTATTTTGGCTAGTTATGAGGTATCGAGATTTGACAGCTCATTCAAGCTGATTCAGTGATATTTTGGTCAATTTAACGGTTTTCGGGTTATTTTACTCGTTTGATAGATTTTCAGCCTATTTTGGTCAATAAAGAAGTTTCAGGGGGATTTTTCTTGGTACATTTTGTGGTTTTGGAGGTATTTCGGTGATTTGAAGAGTATATTTGCCATTCTAGTGATTTCAAGGGTATTTTTCTGTGAGAAAAAAAAAATTATCTTATCCATGCGAATTACCAAAAATTCAAATATAAAAAAAATACACAAAAAACACTAAAATGACCCCTTTAGAACAACCAAAATGACAAAAATACACCACATATGTCCAAAATAACCAAAAACCCTAGAAAATTATCAAAACGACGAAAATAACCGCCAAAACTTCAAAAATGACCAAAATACCATTGAAACCTCAAAAATATGTTAAATACCCTAGGAACTTCTGAAAATGACCAAAATACCCCTAAACTAAGCCAAATACACTCGATTGTTTAGATTTTGGGGGTATTTTGGTTGGTTTCAAGTTGTTCTGCTCATTCTAGAGGATTTTATGGCATTTTGGCCAGTTTATCAATGTCGAGGGTTATTTTTCAATCATTTTAGATGTTTAGGGTATTTGCGTCGCTTATCAGGTACTGAGATTTGACATCTCATTCTAGCCGTTTCTGGGGTATTTCGGTCATATTTGTGGTTTTGGGGTTAACTTATTCATTTTAGGGATTCTGAAACAATTTTTGTCAGTTTAGAGGTATCGTGGGGTTTCTTTTTTCGACATTTTGTGGTTTTTGGGGTATTTTGCTTATATTTAGAGCATATTGACCGTTCTATTGATATGATGGGTACGGTTTCGTCAAAGAAAAATTATTTTCCCATTGAGAATTACCAAAACATCAAAAAACATATAAATATATAGAAACCCCAAAAATGACCCCCTTTGAATAGCCGAAATACACCACGAATATCCCAAAACCATAGAAAATAACCAAAGCACCCCAGAAACGACCACAATAGCCCCAAAACCTTTTATATTAAACAAAATGCAATTGAAACCTTAAAAATAATTAAAAAATACTTGATTTTTGAGATTTTTGGGGTATTTTGGTTTGGTTTCAAGTTGTTTTGCTCATTGTAGTGGATTATAGGGCATTTTGCTAATTTTGGCATTGTCGATGGGTAAATTTTAATCATTTTTCATGTTTAGGGTATTTTGGCTAGTTATGAGGTATCGAGATTTGACAGCTCATTCAAGCTGATTCAGTGATATTTTGGTCAATTTAACCGTTTTCGGGTTATTTTACTCGTTTGATAGATTTTCAGCCTATTTTTGTCAATAAAGAAGTTTCAGGGGGATTTTTCTTGGTACATTTTGTGGTTTTGGAGGTATTTCGGTGATTTGAAGAGTATATTTGCCATTCTAGTGATTTCAAGGGTATTTTTCTGTGAGAAAAAAAAAATTATCTTATCCATGCGAATTACCAAAAATTCAAATATAAAAAAAATACACAAAAAACACTAAAATGACCCCTTTAGAACAACCAAAATGACAAAAATACACCACATATGTCCAAAATAACCAAAAACCCTAGAAAATTATCAAAACGACGAAAATAACCGCCAAAACTTCAAAAATGACCAAAATACCATTGAAACCTCAAAAATATGTTAAATACCCTAGGAACTTCTGAAAATGACCAAAATACCCCTAAACTAAGCCAAATACACTCGATTGTTTAGATTTTGGGGGTATTTTGGTTGGTTTCAGGTTGTTTTGCTCATTCTAGAGGATTTTATGGCATTTTGGCCAGTTTATCAATGTCGAGGGTTATTTTTCAATCATTTTAGATGTTTAGGGTATTTTGGTCGCTTATCAGGTACTGATATTTGACATCTCATTCTAGCCGTTTCTGGGGTATTTCGGTCATATTTGTGGTTTTGGGGTTAACTTATTCGTTTTAGGGATTCTGAAACAATTTTGGTCAGTTTAGAGGTATCGTGGGGTTTCTTTTTTCGACATTTTGTGGTTTTTGGGGTATTTTGGTTATATTTAGAGCATATTGACCGTTCTATTGATCTGATGGGTACGGTTTCGTCAAAGAAAAATTATTTTCCCATTGAGAATTACCAAAACATGAAAAAACATATAAATACATAGAAACCCCAAAAATGACCCCCTGTGAATAGCCGAAATACAGCACGAATATCCCAAATATCCCAAAACCTTAGAAAATAACCAAAGCACCCCAGAAACGACCACAATAGCCCCAAAACCTTTTATATTAACCAAAATGCAATTGAAACCTTAAAAATAATTAAAAAATACTTGATTTTTTAGATTTTTGGGGTATTTTGGTTTGGTTTCAAGTTGTTTTGCTCATTGTAGTGGATTATAGGGCATTTTGCTAATTTGTGCATTGTCGATGGGTAAATTTTAATCATTTTACATTTTTATGGTATTTTGGCTAGTTATGAGGTATCGAGATTTGACAGCTCATTCAAGCTGATTCAGTGATATTTTGGTCAATTTAACAGTTTTCGGGTTATTTTACTCGTTAGATAGATTTTCAGCCTATTTTGGTCAATAACGAAGTTTCAGGGGGATTTTTCTTGGTACATTTTGTGGTTTTGGAGGTATTTCGGTGATTTGGAGAGTATATTTGCCATTCTAGTGATTTCAAGGGTATTTTTCTGTGAGGAAAAAAAAATTTATCTTATCCATACGAATTACCAAAAATTCAAATATAAAAAAAATACACAAAAAACACTAAAATGACCCCTTTAGAACAACCAAAATGACAAAAATACACCACATATGTCCAAAATATCCAAAAACCCTAGAAAATTATCAAAACGACGAAAATAACCGCCAAAACTTCAAAAATGACCAAAATACCATTGAAACCTCAAAAATATGTTAAATACCCTAGGAACTTCTGAAAATAACCAAAATACCCCTAAACTAAGCCAAATACACTCGATTGTTTAGATTTTGGGGGTATTTTTCTTGGTTTCAGGTTGTTTTGCTCATTCTAGAGGATTTTATGGCATTTTGGCCAGTTTATCAATGTCGAGGGTTATTTTTCAATCATTTTAGATGTTTAGGGTATTTTGGTCGCTTATCAGGTGCTGAGATTTGACATCTCATTCTAGCCGTTTCTGGGGTATTTCGGTCATATTTGTGGTTTTGGGGTTAACTTATTCGTTTTAGGGATTCTGAAACAATTTTGGTCAGTTTAGAGGTATCGTGGGGTTTCTTTTTTCGACATTTTGTGGTTTTTGGGGTATTTTGGTTATATTTAGAGCATATTGACCGTTCTATTGATCTGATGGGTACGGTTTCGTCAAAGAAAAATTATTTTCCCATTGAGAAATACCAAAACATCAAAAAACATATAAATACATAGAATACCCAAAAATGACCCCCTTTGAATAGCAGAAATACACCACGAATATCCCAAATATACCAAAACCTTAGAAAATAACCAAAGCACCCCAGAAACGACGACAATAGCCCGAAAACCTTTTATATTAACCAAAATGCAATTGAAACCTTAAAAATAATTAAAAAATACTTGATTTTTTAGATTTTTTGGGTATTTTGGGTTGGTTTCAAGTTGTTTTGCTCATTGTAGTGGATTATAGGGCATTTTGCTAATTTTTGCATTGTCGATGGGTAAATTTTAATCATTTTACATGTTTAGGGTATTTTGGCTAGTTATGAGGTATCGAGATTTGACGGCTCATTCAAGCTGATTCAGTGATATTTTGGTCAATTTAACGGTTTTCGGGTTATTTTACTCGTTTGATAGATTTTCAGCCTATTTTGGTCAATAAAGAAGTTTCAGGGGGATATTTCTTGGTGCATTTTGTGGTTTTGGAGGTATTTCGGTGATTTGGAGAGTATATTTGCCATTCTAGTGATTTCAAGGGTATTTTTCTGTGAGAAAAAAAAAAATTATCTTATCCATGCGAATTACCAAAAATTCAAATATAAAAAAAATACACAAAAAACACTAAAATGACCCCTTTAGAACAACCAAAATGACAAAAATACACCACATATGTCCAAAATATCCAAAAACCCTAGAAAATTATCAAAACGACGAAAATAACCCCCAAACCTTCAAAAATGACCAAAACACCATTGAAAGCTCAAAAATATGTTAAGTACCCTAGGAACTTCTGAAAATGACCAAAATACCCCTAAACTAAGCCAAATACACTCGATTGTTTAGACTTTGGGGGTATTTTGGTTGGTTTCAAGTTGTTCTGCTCATTCTAGAGGATTTTATGGCATTTTGGCCAGTTTATCAATGTCGAGGGTTAGTTTTCAATCATTTTAGATGTTTAGGGTATTTTCGTCGCTTATCAGGTACTGAGATTTGACATCTCATTCTAGCCGTTTCTGTGGTATTTCGGTCATATTTGTGGTTTTGGGGTTAACTTATTCATTTTAGGGATTCTGAAACAATTTTTGTCAGTTTAGAGGTATCGTGGGGTTTCTTTTTTCGACATTTTGTGGTTTTTGGGGTATTTTGCTTATATTTAGAGCATATTGACCGTTCTATTGATATGATGGGTACGGTTTCGTCAAAGAAAAATTATTTTCCCATTGAGAATTACCAAAACATCAAAAAACATGTAAATATATGGAAACCCCAAAAATGACCCCCTTTGAATAGCCGAAATACACCACGAATATCCCAAATATCCCAAAACCTTAGAAAATAACCAAAGCACCCCAGAAACGACCACAATAGCCCCAAAACCTTTTATATTAAAAAAAATGCAATTGAAACCTTAAAAATAATTAAAAAATACTTGATTTTTTAGATTTTTGGGGTATTTTGGTTTGGTTTCAAGTTGTTTTGCTCATTGTAGTGGATTATAGGGCATTTTGCTAATTTTGGCATTGTCGATGGGTAAATTTTAATCATTTTACATGTTTAGGGTATTTTGGCTAGTTATGAGGTATCGAGATTTGACAGCTCATTCAAGCTGATTCAGTGATATTTTGGTCAATTTAACGGTTTTCGGGTTATTTTACTCGTTTGATAGATTTTCAGCCTATTTTGGTCAATAAAGAAGTTTCAGGGGGATTTTTCTTGGTGCATTTTGTGGTTTTGGAGGTATTTCGGTGATTTGAAGAGTATATTTGCCATTCTAGTGATTTCAAGGGTATTTTTCTGTGAGAAAAAAAAAATTATCTTATCCATGCGAATTACCAAAAATTCAAATATAAAAAAAATACACAAAAAACACTAAAACGACCCCTTTAGAACAACCAAAATGACAAAAATACACCACATATGTCCAAAATATCCAAAAACCCTAGAAAATTATCAAAACGACGAAAATAACCGCCAAAACTTCAAAAATGACCAAAATACCATTGAAACCTCAAAAATATGTAAAATACCATAGGAACTTCTGAAAATGACCAAAATACCCCTAAACTAAGCCAAATACACTCGATTGTTTAGATTTTGGGGGTATTTTGGTTGGTTTCAGGTTGTTTTGCTCATTCTAGAGGATTTTATGGCATTTTGGCCAGTTTATCAATGTCGAGGGTTATTTTTCAATCATTTTAGATGTTTAGGGTATTTTGGTCGCTTATCAGGTACTGATATTTGACATCTCATTCTAGCCGTTTCTGGGGTATTTCGGTCATATTTGTGGTTTTGGGGTTAAATTATTCGTTTTAGGGATTCTGAAACAATTTTGGTCAGTTTAGAGGTATCGTGGGGTTTCTTTTTTCGACATTTTGTGGTTTTTGGGGTATTTTGGTTATATTTAGAGCATATTGACCGTTCTATTGATCTGATGGGTACGGTTTCGTCAAAGAAAAATTATTTTCCCATTGAGAATTACCAAAACATCAAAAAACATATAAATACATAGAAACCCCAAAAATGACCCCCTTTGAATAGCCGAAATACACCACGAATATCCCAAATATACCAAAACCTTAGAAAATAACCAAGGCACCACAGAAACGACGACAATAGCCCCAAAACCTTTTATATTAACCAAAATGCAATTGAAACCTTAAAAATAATTTAAAAATACTTGATTTTTTAGATTTTTGGGGTATTTTGGTTTGGTTTCAAGTTGTTTTGCTCATTGTAGTGGATTATAGGGCATTTTGCTAATTTTTGCATTGTCGATGGGTAAATTTTAATCATTTTACATGTTTAGGGTATTTTGGCTAGTTATGAGGTATCGAGATTTGACAGCTCATTCAAGCTGATTCAGTGATATTTTGGTCAATTTAACGGTTTTCGGGTTATTTTACTCGTTTGATAGATTTTCAGCCTATTTTGGTCAATAAAGAAGTTTCAGGGGGATTTTTCTTGGTACATTTTGTGGTTTTGGAGGTATTTCGGTGATTTGGAGAGTATATTTGCCATTCTAGTGATTTCAAGGGTATTTTTCTGTTAGAAAAAAAAAATTATCTTATCCATGCGAATTACCAAAAATTCAAATATAAAAAAAAATACACAAAAAACACTAAAATGACCCCTTTAGAACAACCAAAATGACAAAAATACACCACATATGTCCAAAATATCCAAAAACCCTAGAAAATTATCAAAACGACGAAAATAACCCCCAAAACTTCAAAAATGACCAAAATACCATTGAAACCTCAAAAATATGTTAAGCACCCTAGGAACTTCTGAAAATGACCAAAATACCCCTAAACTAAGCCAAATACACTCGATTGTTTAGACTTTGGGGGTATTTTGGTTGGTTTCAAGTTGTTCTGCTCATTCTAGAGGATTTTATGGCATTTTGGCCAGTTTATCAATGTCGAGGGTTATTTTTCAATCATTTTAGATGTTTAGGGTATTTTGGTCGCTTATCAGGTACTGAGATTTGACATCTCATTCTAGCCATTTCTGGGGTATTTCGGTCATATTTGTGGTTTTGGGGTTAACTTAATCGTTTTAGGGATTCTGAAACAATTTTGGTCAGTTTAGAGGTATCGTGGGGTTTCTTTTTTCGACATTTTGTGGTTTTTGGGGTATTTTGGTTATATTTAGAGCATATTGACCGTTCTATTGATCTGATGGGTACGGTTTCGTCAAAGAAAAATTATTTTCCCATTGAGAATTACCAAAACATCAAAAAACATATAAATACATAGAAAACCCAAAAATGACCCCCTTTGAATAGCAGAAATACACCACGAATATCCCAAATATACCAAAACCTTAGAAAATAACCAAAGCACCCCAGAAACGACGACAATAGCCCCAAAACCTTTTATATTAACCAAAATGCAATTGAAACCTTAAAAATAATTAAAAAATACTTGATTTTTTAGATTTTTGGGGTATTTTGGTTTGGTTTCAAGTTGTTTTGCTCATTGTAGTGGATTATAGGGCATTTTGCTAATTTTTGCATTGTCGATGGGTAAATTTTAATCATTTTACATGTTTAGGGTATTTTGGCTAGTTATGAGGTATCGAGATTTTACAGCTCATTCAAGCTGATTCAGTGATATTTTGGTCAATTTAACGGTTTTCGGGTTATTTTACTCGTTTGATAGATTTTCAGCCTATTTTGGTCAATAAAGAAGTTTCAGGGGGATATTTCTTGGTACATTTTGTGGTTTTGGAGGTATTTCGGTGATTTGGAGAGTATATTTGCCATTCTTGTGATTTCAAGGGTATTTTTCTGTTAGAAAAAAAAAAATTATCTTATCCATGCGAATTACCAAAAATTCAAATATAAAAAAAATACACAAAAAACACTAAAATGACCCCTTTAGAACAACCAAAATGACAAAAATACACCACATATGTCCAAAATATCCAAAAACCCTAGAAAATTTTCAAAATGACAAAAATAACCCCCAAAACTTCAAAAATGACCAAAACACCATTGAAACCTCAAGAATATGTTAAGTACCCTAGGAACTTCTGTAAATGACCAAAATACCCCTAAACTAAGCTAAATACACTCGATTGTTTAGACTTTGGGGGTATTTTGGTTGGTTTCAAGTTGTTCTGCTCATTCTAGAGGATTTTATGGCATTTTGGCCAGTTTATCAATGTCGAGGGTTATTTTTCAATCATTTTAGATGTTTAGGGTATTTTGGTCGCTTATCAGGTACTGGGATTTGACATCTCATTCTAGCCGTTTCTGGGGTATTTCGGTCATATTTGTGGTTTTGGGGTTAACTTATTCATTTTAGGGATTCTGAAACAATTTTGGTCAGTTTAGAGGTATCGTGGGGTTTCTTTTTTCGACATTTTGTGGTTTTTGGGGTATTTTGCTTATATTTAGAGCATATTGACCGTTCTATTGATCTGATGGGTACGGTTTCGTCAAAGAAAAATTATTTTCCCATTGAGAATTACCAAAACATCAAAAAACATATAAATACATAGAAACCCCAAAAATGACCCCCTTTGAATAGCCGAAATACACCATGAATATCCCAAATATCCCAAAACCTTAGAAAATAACCAAAGCACCCCAGAAACTACCACAATAGCCCCAATACCTATTATATTAACCAAAATGCAATTGAAACCTTAAAAATAATTAAAAAATACTTGATTTTTTAGATTTTTGGGGAATTTTGGTTTGGTTTCAAGTTGTTTTGCTCATTGTAGTGGATTATAGGGCATTTTTCTAATTTTTGCATTGTCGATGGGTAAATTTTAATCATTTTACATGTTTAGGGTATTTTGGCTAGTTATGAGGTATCGAGATTTGATAGCTCATTCAAGCTGATTCAGTGATATTTTGGTCAATTTAACGGTTTTCGGGTTATTTTAATCGTTTGATAGATTTTCAGCCTATTTTGGTCAATAAAGAAGTTTCAGGGGGATTTTTCTTGGTACATTTTGTGGTTTTGGAGGTATTTCGGTGATTTGGAGAGTATATTTGCCATTCTAGTGATGTCAAGGGTATTTTTCTGTAAGAAAAAAAAAATTATCTTACCCATGCGAATAACCAAAAATTCGAATATAAAAAAAATACACAAAAAACACTAAAATGACCCCTTTAGAAGAACCAAAATGACAAAATACACCACATATGTCCAAAATATCGAAAAACCCTAGAAAATTATCAAAACGACGAAAATAACCCCCAAAACTTCAAAAATGACCAAAATACCATTGAAACCTCAAAAATACGTTAAATACCCTGGGAACTTCTGAAAATGACCAAAATACCCCTAAACTAAGCCAAATACACTCGATTGTTTAGATTTTGGGGGTATTTTGGTTGGTTTCAAGTTGGTTTGCTCATTCTAGAGGATTTGACGGCATTTTGGCCAGTTTATCAATGTCGAGGGTTATTTTTCAATCATTTTAGATGTTTAGGGTATTTTGGTCTCTTATCAGGTACTGAGATTTGACATCTCATTCTAGCCGTTTCTGGGGTATTTCGGTCATATTTGTGGTTTTGGGGTTAACTTATTCGTTTTAGGGATTCTGAAACAATTTTGGTCAGTTTAGAGGTATCGTGGGGATTCTTTTTTCGACAATTTGTGGTTTTTGGGGTATTTTGGTTATATTTAGAGCATATTGACCGTTCTATTGATCTGATGGGTACGATTTTGTCAAAGAAAAATTATTTTCCCATTGAGAATTACCAAATCATCAAAAAACATATAAATACATAGAAACCCCAAAAATGACCCCCTTTGAATAGCCGAAATACACCACGAATATCCCAAATATCCCAAAACCTTAGAAAATAACCAAAGCACCCCAGAAACGACCACAATAGCCCAAAAAACTTTTATATTAAACAAAATGCAATTGAAACCTCAAAAATAATTAAAAAATAATTGATTTTTTAGATTTTTGGGGTATTTTGGTTTGGTTTCAAGTTGTATTGCTCATTGTAGTGGATTATAGGGCATTTTGCTAATTTTTGCATTGTCGATGGGTAAATTTTAATCATTTTACATGTTTACGGTATTTTGGCTAGTTATGAGGTATCGAGACTTGACAGCTCATTCAAGCTGATTCAGTGATATTTTGGTCAATTTAACGGTTTTCGGGTTATTTTACTCGTTTGATAGATTTTCAGCCTATTTTGGTCAATAAAGAAGTTTCAGGGGGATTTTTCTTGGTACATTTTGTGGTTTTGGAGGTATTTCGGTGATTTGGAGAGTATATTTGCCATTCTAGTGATTTCAAGGGTATTTTTCTGTTAGAAAAAAAAAATTATCTTATCCATGCGAATTACCAAAAATTCAAATATAAAAAAAAATACACAAAAAACACTAAAATGACCCCTTTAGAACAACCAAAATGACAAAAATACACCACATATGTCCAAAACATCCAAAAACCCTAGGAAATTATCAAAACGACGAAAATAACCCCCAAAACTTTAGAAATGACCAAAATACCATTGAAACCTTAAAAATATGTTAAATACCCTAGGAACTTCTGAAAATGACCAAAATACCCCTAAACTAAGCCAAATACACTCTATTGTTTTGACTTTGGGGGTATTTTGGTTGGTTTCAAGTTGTTCTGCTCATTCTAGAGGATTTTATGGCATTTTGGCCAGTTTATCAATGTCGAGGGTTATTTTTCAGTCATTTTAGATGTTTAGGATATTTTGGTCGCTTATCAGGTACTGAGATTTGACATCTCATTCTAGCCGTTTCTGGGGTATTTCGGTCATATTTGTGGTTTTGGGGTTAACTTATTCGTTTTAGGGATTCTGAAACAATTTTGGTCAGTTTAGAGGTATCGTGGGGTTTCTTTTTTCGACAATTTGTGGTTTTTGGTGTATTTTGGTTATATTTAGAGCATATTGACCGTTCCATTGATCTGATGGGTACGGTTTTGTCAAAGAAAAATTATTTTCCCATTGAGAATTACCAAAACATCAAAAAACATATAAATATTTAGAAACCCCACAAATGACCCCCTTTGAATAGCAGAAATACACCACGAATATCCCAAATATCCCAAAACCTTAGAAAATAACCAAAGCACCCCAGAAACGACCACAATAGCCCCAAAACCTTTTATATTAACCAAAATGCAATTGAAACCTTAAAAATAATTAAAAATGACTTGATTTTTTTGATTTTTGGGGTATTTTGGTTTGGTTTCAAGTTGTTTTGCTCATTGTAGTGGATTATAGGGCATTTTGCTAATTTTGGCATTGTCGATGGGTAAATTTTAATCATTTTACATGTTTAGGGTATTTTGGCTAGTTATGAGGTATCGAGATTTGACAGCTCATTCCAGCTGATTCAGTGATATTTTGGTCAATTTAACGGTTTTCGAGTTATTTTACTCGTTTGATAGATTTTCAGCCTATTTTGGTCAATAAAGAAGTTTCAGGGGGATTTTTCTTGGTACATTTTGTGGTTTTGGAGGTATTTCGGTGATTTGGAGAGTATATTTGCCATTCTAGTGATTTCAAGGGTATTTTTCTGTTAGAAAAAAAAAATTATCTTATCCATGCGAATTACCAAAAATTCAAATATAAAAAAAAATACACAAAAAACACTAAAATGACCCCTTTAGAACAACCAAAATGACAAAAATACACCACATATGTCCAAAATATCCAAAAACCCTAGAAAATTATCAAAACGACGAAAATAACCCCCAAAACTTCAAAAATGACCAAAATACCATTGAAACCTCAAAAATATGTTAAGCACCCTAGGAACTTCTGAAAATGACCAAAATACCCCTAAACTAAGCCAAATACACTCGATTGTTTAGACTTTGGGGGTATTTTGGTTGGTTTCAAGTTGTTCTGCTCATTCTAGAGGATTTTATGGCATTTTGGCCAGTTTATCAATGTCGAGGGTTATTTTTCAATCATTTTAGATGTTTAGGGTATTTTGGTCGCTTATCAGGTACTGAGATTTGACATCTCATTCTAGCCATTTCTGGGGTATTTCGGTCATATTTGTGGTTTTGGGGTTAACTTAATCGTTTTAGGGATTCTGAAACAATTTTGGTCAGTTTAGAGGTATCGTGGGTTTCTTTTTTCGACATTTTGTGGTTTTTGGGGTATTTTGGTTATATTTAGAGCATATTGACCGTTCTATTGATCTGATGGGTACGGTTTCGTCAAAGAAAAATTATTTTCCCATTGAGAATTACCAAAACATCAAAAAACATATAAATACATAGAAAACCCAAAAATGACCCCCTTTGAATAGCAGAAATACACCACGAATATCCCAAATATACCAAAACCTTAGAAAATAACCAAAGCACCCCAGAAACGACGACAATAGCCCCAAAACCTTTTATATTAACCAAAATGCAATTGAAACCTTAAAAATAATTAAAAAATACTTGATTTTTTAGATTTTTGGGGTATTTTGGTTTGGTTTCAAGTTGCTTTGCTCATTGTAGTGGATTATAGGGCATTTTGCTAATTTTTGCATTGTCGATGGGTAAATTTTAATCATTTTACATGTTTAGGGTATTTTGGCTAGTTATGAGGTATCGAGATTTTACAGCTCATTCAAGCTGATTCAGTGATATTTTGGTCAATTTAACGGTTTTCGGGTTATTTTACTCGTTCGATAGATTTTCAGCCTATTTTGGTCAATAAAGAAGTTTCAGGGGGATATTTCTTGGTACATTTTGTGGTTTTGGAGGTATTTCGGTGATTTGGAGAGTATATTTGCCATTCTTGTGATTTCAAGGGTATTTTTCTGTTAGAAAAAAAAAATTATCTTATCCATGCGAATTACCAAAAATTCAAATATAAAAAAAATACACAAAAAACACTAAAATGACCCCTTTAGAACAACCAAAATGACAAAAATACACCACATATGTCCAAAATATCCAAAAACCCTAGAAAATTTTCAAAATGACAAAAATAACCCCCAAAACTTCAAAAATGACCAAAACACCATTGAAACCTCAAGAATATGTTAAGTACCCTAGGAACTTCTGTAAATGACCAAAATACCCCTAAACTAAGCTAAATACACTCGATTGTTTAGACTTTGGGGGTATTTTGGTTGGTTTCAAGTTGTTCTGCTCATTCTAGAGGATTTTATGGCATTTTGGCTAGTTTATCAATGTCGAGGGTTATTTTTCAATCATTTTAGATGTTTAGGGTATTTTGGTCGCTTATCAGGTACTGGGATTTGACATCTCATTCTAGCCGTTTCTGGGGTATTTCGGTCATATTTGTGGTTTTGGGGTTAACTTATTCATTTTAGGGATTCTGAAACAATTTTGGTCAGTTTAGAGGTATCGTGGGGTTTCTTTTTCGACATTTTGTGGTTTTTGGGGTATTTTGCTTATATTTAGAGCATATTGACCGTTCTATTGATCTGATGGGTACGGTTTCGTCAAAGAAAAATTATTTTCCCATTGAGAATTACCAAAACATCAAAAAACATATAAATACATAGAAACCCCAAAAATGACCCCCTTTGAATAGCCGAAATACACCATGAATATCCCAAATATCCCAAAACCTTAGAAAATAACCAAAGCACCCCAGAAACTACCACAATAGCCCCAATACCTTTTATATTAACCAAAATGCAATTGAAACCTTAAAAATAACTAAAAATACTTGATTTTTTAGATTTTTGGGGAATTTTGGTTTGGTTTCAAGTTGTTTTGCTCATTGTAGTGGATTATAGGGCATTTTTCTAATTTTTGCATTGTCGATGGGTAAATTTTAATCATTTTACATGTTTAGGGTATTTTGGCTAGTTATGAGGTATCGAGATTTGATAGCTCATTCAAGCTGATTCAGTGATATTTTGGTCAATTTAACGGTTTTCGGGTTATTTTAATCGTTTGATAGATTTTCAGCCTATTTTGGTCAATAAAGAAGTTTCAGGGGGATTTTTCTTGGTACATTTTGTGGTTTTGGAGGTATTTCGGTGATTTGGAGAGTATATTTGCCATTCTAGTGATGTCAAGGGTATTTTTCTGTTAGAAAAAAAAAATTATCTTACCCATGCGAATAACCAAAAATTCGAATATAAAAAAAATACACAAAAAACACTAAAATGACCCCTTTAGAAGAACCAAAATGACAAAATACACCACATATGTCCAAAATATCGAAAAACCCTAGAAAATTATCAAAACGACGAAAATAACCCCCAAAACTTCAAAAATGACCAAAATACCATTGAAACCTCAAAAATACGTTAAATACCCTGGGAACTTCTGAAAATGACCAAAATACCCCTAAACTAAGCCAAATACACTCGATTGTTTAGATTTTGGGGGTATTTTGGTTGGTTTCAAGTTGGTTTGCTCATTCTAGAGGATTTGACGGCATTTTGGCCAGTTTATCAATGTCGAGGGTTATTTTTCAATCATTTTAGATGTTTAGGGTATTTTGGTCTCTTATCAGGTACTGAGATTTGACATCTCATTCTAGCCGTTTCTGGGGTATTTCGGCCATATTTGTGGTTTTGGGGTTAACTTATTCATTTTAGGGATTCTGAAACAATTTTGGTCAGTTTAGAGGTATCGTGGGGATTCTTTTTTCGACAATTTGTGGTTTTTGGGGTATTTTGGTTATATTTAGAGCATATTGACCGTTCTATTGATCTGATGGGTACGATTTTGTCAAAGAAAAATTATTTTCCCATTGAGAATTACCAAAACATCAAAAAACATATAAATATTTTGAAACCCCACAAATGACCCCCATTGAATAGCAGAAATACACCACGAATATCCCAAATATCCCAAAACCTTAGAAAATAACCAAAGCACCCCAGAAACGACCACAATAGCCCAAAAAACTTTTATATTAAACAAAATGCAATTGAAACCTCAAAAATAATTAAAAAATAATTGATTTTTTAGAATTTTGGGGTATTTTGGTTTGGTTTCAAGTTGTATTGCTCATTGTAGTGGATTATAGGGCATTTTGCTAATTTTTGCATTGTCGATGGGTAAATTTTAATCATTTTACATGTTTACGGTATTTTGGCTAGTTATGAGGTATCGAGACTTGACAGCTCATTCAAGCTGATTCAGTGATATTTTGGTCAATTTAACGGTTTTCGGGTTATTTTACTCGTTTGATAGATTTTCAGCCTATTTTGGTCAATAAAGAAGTTTCAGGGGGATTTTTCTTGGTACATTTTGTGGTTTTGGAGGTATTTCGGTGATTTGGAGAGTATATTTGCCATTCTAGTGATGTCAAGGGTATTTTTCTGTTAGAAAAAAAAAATTATCTTACCCATGCGAATAACCAAAAATTCGAATATAAAAAAAATACACAAAAAACACTAAAATGACCCCTTTAGAAGAACCAAAATGACAAAATACACCACATATGTCCAAAATATCGAAAAACCCTAGAAAATTATCAAAACGACGAAAATAACCCCCAAAACTTCAAAAATGACCAAAATACCATTGAAACCTCAAAAATACGTTAAATACCCTGGGAACTTCTGAAAATGACCAAAATACCCCTAAACTAAGCCAAATACACTCGATTGTTTAGATTTTGGGGGTATTTTGGTTGGTTTCAAGTTGGTTTGCTCATTCTAGAGGATTTGACGGCATTTTGGCCAGTTTATCAATGTCGAGGGTTATTTTTCAATCATTTTAGATGTTTAGGGTATTTTGGTCTCTTATCAGGTACTGAGATTTGACATCTCATTCTAGCCGTTTCTGGGGTATTTCGGCCATATTTGTGGTTTTGGGGTTAACTTATTCATTTTAGGGATTCTGAAACAATTTTGGTCAGTTTAGAGGTATCGTGGGGATTCTTTTTTCGACAATTTGTGGTTTTTGGGGTATTTTGGTTATATTTAGAGCATATTGACCGTTCTATTGATCTGATGGGTACGATTTTGTCAAAGAAAAATTATTTTCCCATTGAGAATTACCAAAACATCAAAAAACATATAAATATTTTGAAACCCCACAAATGACCCCCATTGAATAGCAGAAATACACCACGAATATCCCAAATATCCCAAAACCTTAGAAAATAACCAAAGCACCCCAGAAACGACCACAATAGCCCAAAAAACTTTTATATTAAACAAAATGCAATTGAAACCTCAAAAATAATTAAAAAATAATTGATTTTTTAGAATTTTGGGGTATTTTGGTTTGGTTTCAAGTTGTATTGCTCATTGTAGTGGATTATAGGGCATTTTGCTAATTTTTGCATTGTCGATGGGTAAATTTTAATCATTTTACATGTTTACGGTATTTTGGCTAGTTATGAGGTATCGAGACTTGACAGCTCATTCAAGCTGATTCAGTGATATTTTGGTCAATTTAACGGTTTTCGGGTTATTTTACTCGTTTGATAGATTTTCAGCCTATTTTGGTCAATAAAGAAGTTTCAGGGGGATTTTTCTTGGTACATTTTGTGGTTTTGGAGGTATTTCGGTGATTTGGAGAGTATATTTGCCATTCTAGTGATTTCAAGGGTATTTTTCTGTTAGAAAAAAAAAATTATCTTATCCATGCGAATTACCAAAAATTCAAATATAAAAAAAAATACACAAAAAACACTAAAATGACCCCTTTAGAACAACCAAAATGACAAAAATACACCACATATGTCCAAAACATCCAAAAACCCTAGGAAATTATCAAAACGACGAAAATAACCCCCAAAACTTTAGAAATGACCAAAATACCATTGAAACCTTAAAAATATGTTAAATACCCTAGGAACTTCTGAAAATGACCAAAATACCCCTAAACTAAGCCAAATACACTCTATTGTTTTGACTTTGGGGGTATTTTGGTTGGTTTCAAGTTGTTCTGCTCATTCTAGAGGATTTTATGGCATTTTGGCCAGTTTATCAATGTCGAGGGTTATTTTTCAATCATTTTAGATGTTTAGGATATTTTGGTCGCTTATCAGGTACTGAGATTTGACATCTCATTCTAGCCGTTTCTGGGGTATTTCGGTCATATTTGTGGTTTTGGGGTTAACTTATTCGTTTTAGGGATTCTGAAACAATTTTGGTCAGTTTAGAGGTATCGTGGGGTTTCTTTTTTCGACAATTTGTGGTTTTTGGTGTATTTTGGTTATATTTAGAGCATATTGACCGTTCCATTGATCTGATGGGTACGGTTTTGTCAAAGAAAAATTATTTTCCCATTGAGAATTACCAAAACATCAAAAAACATATAAATATTTTGAAACCCCACAAATGACCCCCATTGAATAGCAGAAATACACCACGAATATCCCAAATATCCCAAAACCATAGAAAATAACCGAAGCACCCCAGAAACGACGACAATAGCCCCAAAAACTTTTATATTAACCAAACTGCAATTGAAACCTCAAAAATAATTAAAAAATACTTGATTTTTTAGATTTTTGGTGTATTTTGGTTTGGTTTCAAGGTCTTTTGCTCATTGTAGTGGATTATAGGGCATTTTGCTAATTTTGGCATTGTCGATGGGTAAATTTTAATCGTTTTACATGTTTAGGGTATTTTGGCTAGTTATGAGGTATCGAGATTTGACAGCACATTCAAGCTGATTCAGTGATATTTTGGTCAATTTAAAGGTTTCCGGGTTATTTTACTCGTTTGATAGATTTTCAGCCTATTTTGGTCAATAAAGAAGTTTCAGGGGGATTTTTCTTGGTACATTTTGTGGTTTTGGAGGTATTTCGGTGATTTGGAGAGTATATTTGCCATTCTAGTGATTTCAAGGGTATTTTTCTACTAGAAAAAAAAAATTATCTTATCCATGCGAATTACCAAAAATTCAAATATAAAAAAAATACACAAAAAACACTAAAATGACCCCTTTAGAACAACCAAAATGACAAAAACACACCACATATGTCCAAAATATCCAAAAACCCTAGAAAATTATCAAAACGACGAAAATAACCCCCAAAACTTTAGAAATGACCAAAATACCATTGAAACCTCAAAAATATGTTAAATACCCTAGGAACTTCTAAAAATGACCAAAATACCCCTAAACTAAGCCAAATACACTCTATTGTTTAGACTTTGGGGGTATTTTGGTTGGTTTCAAGTTGTTCTGCTCATTCTAGAGGATTTTATGGCATTTTGGCCAGTTTATCAATGTCGAGGGTTATTTTTCAATCATTTTAGATGTTTAGGGTATTTTGGTCGCTTATCAGGTACTGAGATTTGACATCTCATTCTAGCCGTTTCTGGGGTATTTCGGTCATATTTGTGGTTTTGGGGTTAACTTATTCGTTTTAGGGATTCTGAAACAATTTTGGTCAGTTTAGAGGTATCGTGGGGTTTCTTTTTTCGACAATTTGTGGTTTTTGGGGTATTTTGGTTATATTTAGAGCGTATTGACCGTTCTATTGATCTGATGGGTACGGTTTTGTCAAAGAAAAATTATTTTCCCATTGAGAATTACCAAAACATGAAAAAACATATAAATACATAGAAACCCCAAAAATGACCCCCTTTGAATAGCCGAAATACACCACGAATATCCCAAATATCCCAAAACCTTAGAAAATAACCAAAGCACCCCAGAAACGACCACAATAGCCCCAAAAAGTTTTATATTAACCAAAATGCAATTGAAACCTCAAAAATAATTAAAATATACTTGATTTTTTAGATTTTTGGGTTATTTTGGTTTGGTTTCAAGTTGTTTTGCTCATTGTAGTGGATTATAGGGCATTTTGCTAATTTTCGCATTGTCGATGGGTAAATTTTAATCGTTTTACATGTTTAGGGTATTTTGGCTAGTTATGAGGTATCGAGATTTGACAGCTCATTCAAGCTGATTCAGTGATATTTTGGTCAATTTAAAGGTTTTCGGGTTATTTTACTCGTTTGATAGATTTTCAGCCTATTTTGGTCAATAAAGAAGTTTCAGGGGGATTTTTCTTGGTATATTTTGTGGTTTTGGAGGTATTTCGGTGATTTGGAGAGTATATTTGCCATTCTGGTGATTTCAAGGGTATTTTTTTGTTAGAAAAAAAAAATTATCTTATCCATGCGAATTACCAAAAATTCAAATATAAAAAAAATACACAAAAAACACTAAAATGACCCCTTTAGAACAACCAAAATGACAAAAATACACCACATATGTCCAAAATATCCAAAAACCCTAGAAAATTATCAAAACGACGAAAATAACCCCAAAACTTTAGAAATGACCAAAATACCATTGAAACCTCAAAAATATGTTAAATACCCTAGGAACTTCTGAAAATGACCAAAATACCCCTAAACTAAGCCAAATACACTCGATTGTTTAGACTTTAGGGGTATTTTGGTTGGTTTCAAGTTGTTCTGCTCATTCTAGAGGATTTTATGGCATTTTGGCCAGTTTATCAATGTCGAGGGTTATTTTTCAATCATTTTAGATGTCTAGGGTATTTTGGTCGCTTATCGGGTACTGAGATTTGACATCTCATTCTAGCCGTTTCTGGGGTATTTCGGTCATATTTGTGGTTTTGGGTTTAACTTATTCGTTTTAGGGATTCTGAAACAATTTTGGTCAGTTTAGAGGTATCGTGGGGTTTCTTTTTTCGACATTTTGTTGTTTTTGGGGTATTTTGGTTATATTTAGAGCATATTGACCGTTCTATTGATCTGATGGGTACGGTTTCGTCAAAGAAAAATTATTTTCCCATTGAGAATTACCAAAACATCAAAAAACATATAAATACATAGAAACCCCAAAAATGACCCCCTTTGAATAGCCGAAATACACCACGAATATCCCAAATATCCCAAAACCTTAGAAAATAACCAAAGCACCCCAGAAACGACCACAATAGCCCCAAAAAGTTTTATATTAACCAAAATGCAATTGAAACCTCAAAAATAATTAAAATATACTTGATTTTTTAGATTTTTGGGTTATTTTGGTTTGGTTTCAAGTTGTTTTGCTCATTGTAGTGGATTATAGGGCATTTTGCTAATTTTCGCATTGTCGATGGGTAAATTTTAATCATTTTAGATGTTTAGGGTATTTTGGCTAGTTATGAGGTATCGAGATTTGACAGCTCAGTCAAGCTGATTCAGTGATATTTTCGTCAATTTAACGGTTTTCGGGTTGTTTTACTCGTTTGATAGAATTTCAGCCTATTTTGGTCAATAAAGAAGTTTCAGGGGGATTTTTCTTGGTACATTTTGTGGTTTTGGAGGTATTTCGGTGATTTGGAAAGTATATTTGCCATTCTAGTGATTTCAAGGGTATTTTTCTGTTAGAAAAAAAAATTATCTTATCCATGCGAATTACCAAAAATTCAAATATAAAAAAAATACACAAAAAACACTAAAATGACCCCTTTAGAACAACCAAAATGACAAAAATACACCACATATGTCCAAAATATCCAAAAACCCTAGAAAATTATCAAAACGACGAAAATAACCCCCAAAACTTTAAAAATGACCAAAATACCATTGAATCCTCAAAAATATGTTAAATCCCCTAGGAACTTCTGAAAATGACCAAAATACCCCTAAACTAAGCCAAATACACTCGATTGTTTAGATTCTGTTGGTGTTTTGGTTGGTTTCAAGTTGTTTTGCTTATTCTAGAGGATTTTATGGCATTTTGGCCAGTTTATCACGGCCGAGGGTTATTTTTTTAATCATTTTAGATGTTTAGGGTATTTTGGTCGCTTATCAGGTACTGAGATTTGACATCTCATTCTAGCCGTTTCTGGGGTATTTCGGTCATATTTGTGATTTTGGGGTTAACTTATTCGTTTTAGGGATTTTGAAACAATTTTGGTCAGTTTAGAGGTATCATGGGGTTTCTCTTTTCGACATTTTGTGGTTTTGGGGGTATTTTGGTTATATTTAGAGCATATTTACCATTCTAATGATCCGAAAGGTACGGTTTTGTCAAAGAAAAATTATTTAACCCTTGAGAATTACCAAAACACCAAAAAACATATAAATACACAGAAACACCTAAAATGACCCCCTGTGGATAGCCAAAATGGCCAAAATACCCTACGAATATACCAAATATCCCAAAACCTTAGAAAATAAACAAAGCACCCCAGAAACGACGACAATAGCCTTAAAAACTTTTGTATTAACCAAAGTGCAATTGAAACCTCAAAAATAATTAAAATATACTTGATTTTTTAGATTTTGGGGATATTTTGGTTGGTTTCTTGTTGTTTTGCTCATTGTAGTGGACTTTAGGGCATTTTGCTAACTTTTGCTTTGTCGATTGGTAAATTTTAATCGTTTTAGATGTTCAGGGTATTTTGGCTATTTATGAGACATCGAGATTTCACAGCTCATTCACGCTGATTCAGTGAGATTTTGGTCAATTTAACGGTTTTCGGGTTATTTTACTCGTTTGATAGATTTTCAGCCTATTTTGGTCAATAAAGAAGTTTCAGGGGGATTTTTCTTGGTACATTTTGTGGTTTTGGAGGTATTTCGGTGATTTGGAGAGTATATTTGCCATTCTAGTGATTTCAAGGGTATTTTTCTTTTAGAAAAAAAAAAATTATCTTATCCATGCGAATTACCAAAAATTCAAATATAAAAAAAAATACACAAAAAACACTAAAATGACCCCTTTGGAACAACCAAAATGACAAAAATACACCACATATGTCCAAAATATCCAAAAACCCTAGAAAATTATCAAAACGACGAAAATAACCCCCAAAACTTTAGAAATGACCAAAATACCATTGAAACCTCAAAAATATGTTAAATACCCTAGGAACTTCTGAAAATGAACAAAATACCCCAAAACTAAGCCAAATACACTCTATTGTTTAGACTTTGGGGGTATTTTGGTTGGTTTCAAGTTGTTCTGCTCATTCTAGAGGATTTTATGGCATTTTGGCCAGTTTATCAATGTCGAGGGTTATTTTTCAATCATTTTAGATGTTTAGGGTATTTTGGTCGCTTATCAGGTACTGATATTTGACATCTAATTCTAGCCGTTTCTGGGGTATTTCGGTCATATTTGTGGTTTTGGGGTTAACTTATTCGTTTTAGGGATTCTGAAACAATTTTGGTCAGTTTAGAGGTATCGTGGGGTTTCTTTTTTCGACAATTTGTGGTTTTTGGGGTATTTTGGTTATATTTAGAGCATATTGACCGTTCTATTGATCTGATGGGTATGGTTTTGTCAAAGAAAAATTATTTTCCCATTGAGAATTACCAAAACATCAAAAAACATATAAATACATAGAAACCCCAAAAATGACCCCCTTTGAATAGCCGAAATACACCACGAATATCCCAAATATCCCAAAACCTTAGAAAATAACCAAAGCACCCCAGGAACGACGACAATAGCCCCAAAAACTTTTATATTAACCAAAATGCAATTGAAACCTCAAAAATAATTAAAAAATACTTGATTTTTTAGATTTTTTGGGTGTGTTGGTTTGGTTTCAAGCAGTTTTGCTCATTGTAGTGGATTATAGGGCATTTTGCTAATTTTTGCATTGTCGATGGGTAAATTTTAATCGTTTTACATGTTTAGGGTATTTTGGCTAGTTATGAGGTATCGAGATTTGTCAGCTCATTCAAGCTGATTCAGTCATATTTTGGTCAATTTAACGGTTTTCGGGTTATTTTACTCGTTTGATAGATTTTCAGCCTATTTTGGTCAATAAAGAAGTTTCAGGGGGATTTTTCTTGGTACATTTTGTGGTTTTGGAGGTATTTCGGTGATTTGGAGAGTATATTTGCCATTCTAGTGATTTCAAGGGTATTTTTCTGTTTGAAAAAAAAATTATCTTATCCATGGGAATTACCAAAAATTCAAATATAAAAAAAATACACAAAAAATACTAAAATGACCCCTTTAGAACGACCAAAATGACAAAAATACACCACATATGTCCAAAATATCCAAAAACCCTAGAAAATTATCAAAACGACGAAAATAACCCCCAAAACTTCAAAAATGACCAAAATACCATTGAATCCTCAAAAATATGTTAAATACCCAAGGAACTTCTGAAAATGACCAAAATATCCCTAAACTAAGCCAAATACACTCGATTGTTCTAATTTTGGGGGTATTTTGGTTGGTTTCAAGTTGTTTTGCTCATTCTAGAGGATTTTATGGCATTTTGGCCAGTTTATCAATGTTGAGGGTATTTTCCAATCATTTTAGGTGTTTAGGGTATTTTGGTCGCTTATCAGGTACTGAGATTTGACATCTCATTCTAGCCGTTTCTGGGGTATTTCGGTCATATTTGTGGTTTTGGGGTTAACTTATTCGTTTTAGGGATTCTGAAACAATTTTGGTCAGTTTAGAGGTATCGTGGGGTTTCTATTTTCGACATTTTGTGGTTTTTGGGGTATTTTGGTTATATTTAGAGCATATTGACCGTTCTATTGATCTGATGGGTACGGTTTTGTCAAAGAAAAACTATTTTCCCATTGAGAATTACCAAAACATCAAAAAACATATAAATACATTGAAACCCCAAAAATGACCCCTTTTGAATAGCCGAAATACACCACGAATATCGCGAATATCCCAAAACCATAGAAAATAACCAAAGCACCCCAGAAACGACGACAATAGCCCCAAAAACTTTTATATTAACCAAAATGCAATTGAAACCTCAAAAATAATTAAAATATACTTGATTTTTTAGATTTTTTGGGTATTTTGGTTTGGTTTCAAGTTGTTTTGCTCATTGTAGTGGATTATAGGGCATTTTGCTAATTTTCGCATTGTCGATGGGTAAATTTTAATCATTTTAGATGTTTAGGGTATTTTGGCTAGTTATGAGGTATCGAGATTTGTCAGCTCATTCAAGCTGATTCAGTGATATTTTGGTCAATTTAACGGTTTTCGGGTTATTTTACTCGTTTGATAGATTTTCAGCCTATTTTGGTCAATAAAGAAGTTTCAGGGGGATTTTTCTTGGTACATTTTGTGGTTTTGGAGGTATTTCGGTGATTTGGAGAGTATATTTGCCATTCTAGTGATTTCAAGGGTATTTTTCTGTTAGAAAAAAAAAAATTATCTTATCCATATGAATTACCAAAAATTCAAATATAAAAAAAATACACAAAAAATACTAAAATGACCCCTTTAGAACAACCAAAATGACAAAAATACACCACATATGTCCAAAATATCCAAAAACCCTAGAAAATTGTCAAAACGACGAAAATAACCCCCAAAACTTCAAAAAAGTCCAAAATACCATTGAAACCTCAAAAATATGTTAAATACACTAGGAACTTCTGAAAATGACCAAAATACCCCTAAACTAAGCCAAATACACTTGATTGTTTAGATTCTGTTGGTGTTTTGGTTGGTTTCAAGTTGTTTTGCTTATTCTAGAGGATTTTATGGCATTTTGGCCAGTTTCTCACTGCCGAGGGTTATTTTTTTAATCATTTTAGATGTTTAGGGTATTTTGGACGTTTATCAGGTACTGAGATTTGACATCTAATTCTAGCCGTTTCTGGGGTATTTCGGTCATATTTGTGGTTTTGGGGTTAACTTATTCGTTTTAGGGATTCTGAAACAATTTTGGTCAGTTTTTAGGTATCGTGGGGTTTCTTTTTTCGACATTTTGTTGTTTTTGGGTTATTTTGGTTATATTTAGGGCATATTGACCATTCTATTGATCTGATGGGTACGGTTTTGTCAAAGAAAAATTATTTTCCCACTGAGAATTACCAAACATCAAAAAACATAAAAATACATAGAAACCCCAAAAATGACCCCCATTGAATAGCCGAAATACACCACGAATATCCCAAATATCCCAAAACCTTAGAAAATAACCAAAGCACCCCAGAAACGACGACAATAGCCCCAAAAACTTTTATATTAACCAAAATGCAATTGAAACCTAAAAAATAATTAAAATATACTTGATTTTTTAGATTTTTGGGGTATTTTGGTTTGGTTTCAAGTTGTTTTGCTCATTGTAGTGGATTATAGGGCATTTTGCTAATTTTCGCATTGTCGATGGGTAAATTTTAATCATTTTACATGTTTAGGGTATTTTGGCTAGTTATGAGGTATCGAGATTTGTCAGCTCATTCAAGCTGATTCAGTCATATTTTGGTCAATTTAACGGTTTTCGGGTTATTTTACTCGTTTGATAGATTTTCAGCCTATTTTGGTCAATAAAGAAGTTTCAGGGGGATTTTTCTTGGTACATTTTGTGGTTTTGGAGGTATTTCGGTGATTTGGAGAGTATATTTGCCATTCTAGTGATTTCAAGGGTATTTTTCTGTTAGAAAAAAAAAATTATCTTATCCATGGGAATTACCAAAAACTCAAATATAAAAAAAATACACAAAAAATACTAAAATGACCCATTTAGAACGACCAAAATGACAAAAATATACCACATATGTCCAAAATATCCAAAAACCCTAGAAAATTATCAAAACGACGAAAATAACCCCCAAAACTTCAAAAATGACCAAAATACCATTGAATCCTCAAAAATATGTTAAATACCCAAGGAACTTCTGAAAATGACCAAAATATCCCTAAACTAAGCCAAATACACTCGATTGTTATAATTTTGGGGGTATTTTGGTTGGTTTCAAGTTGTTTTGCTCATTCTAGAGGATTTTATGGCATTTTGGCCAGTTTATCAATGTTGAGGGTATTTTCCAATCATTTTAGGTGTTTAGGGTATTTTGGTCGCTTATCAGGTACTGAGATTTGACATCTCATTCTAGCCGTTTCTGGGGTATTTCGATCATATTTGTGGTTTTGGGGTTAACTTATTCGTTTTAGGGATTCTGAAACAATTTTGGTCAGTTTAGAGGTATCGTGGGGTTTCTATTTTCGACATTTTGTGGTTGTTGGGGTATTTTGGTTATATTTAGAGCATATTGACCGTTCTATTGATCTGATGGGTACGGTTTTGTCAAAGAAAAACTATTTTCCCATTGAGAATTACCAAAACATCAAAAAACATATAAATACATTGAAACCCCAAAAATGACCCCTATTGAATAGCCGAAATACACCACGAATATCCCGAATATCCCAAAACCATAGAAAATAACCAAAGCACCCCAGAAACGACGACAATAGCCCCAAAAACTTTTATATTAACCAAAATGCAATTGAAACCTCAAAAATAATTAAAATATACTTGATTTTTTAGATTTTTTGGGTATTTTGGTTTGGTTTCAAGTTGTTTTGCTCATTGTAGTGGATTATAGGTCATTTTGCTAATTTTCGCATTGTCGATGGGTAAATTTTAATCATTTTAGATGTTTAGGGTATTTTGGCTAGTTATGAGGTATCGAGATTTGTCAGCTCATTCAAGCTGATTCAGTGATATTTTGGTCAATTTAACGGTTTTCGGGTTATTTTACTCGTTTGATAGATTTTCAGCCTATTTTGGTCAATAAAGAAGTTTCAGGGGGATTTTTCTTGGTACATTTTGTGGTTTTGGAGGTATTTCGGTGATTTGGAGAGTATATTTGCCATTCTAGTGATTTCAAGGGTATTTTTCTGTTAGAAAAAAAAAAATTATCTTATCCATGTGAATTACCAAAAATTCAAATATAAAAAAAATACACAAAAAATACTAAAATGACCCCTTTAGAACGACCAAAATGACAAAAATACACCACATATGTCCAAAATATCCAAAAACCCTAGAAAATTATCAAAACGACGAAAATAACCCCCAAAACTTCAAAAATGACCAAAATACCATTGAATCCTCAAAAATATGTTAAATACCCAAGGAACTTCTGAAAATGACCAAAATATCCCTAAACTAAGCCAAATACACTCGATTGTTATAATTTTGGGGGTATTTTGGTTGGTTTCAAGTTGTTTTGCTCATTCTAGAGGATTTTATGGCATTTTGGCCAGTTTATCAATGTTGAGGGTATTTTCCAATCATTTTAGGTGTTTAGGGTATTTTGGTCGCTTATCAGGTACTGAGATTTGACATCTCATTCTAGCCGTTTCTGGGGTATTTCGATCATATTTGTGGTTTTGGGGTTAACTTATTCGTTTTAGGGATTCTGAAACAATTTTGGTCAGTTTAGAGGTATCGTGGGGTTTCTATTTTCGACATTTTGTGGTTGTTGGGGTATTTTGGTTATATTTAGAGCATATTGACCGTTCTATTGATCTGATGGGTACGGTTTTGTCAAAGAAAAACTATTTTCCCATTGAGAATTACCAAAACATCAAAAAACATATAAATACATTGAAACCCCAAAAATGACCCCTATTGAATAGCCGAAATACACCACGAATATCCCGAATATCCCAAAACCATAGAAAATAACCAAAGCACCCCAGAAACGACGACAATAGCCCCAAAAACTTTTATATTAACCAAAATGCAATTGAAACCTCAAAAATAATTAAAATATACTTGATTTTTTAGATTTTTTGGGTATTTTGGTTTGGTTTCAAGTTGTTTTGCTCATTGTAGTGGATTATAGGTCATTTTGCTAATTTTCGCATTGTCGATGGGTAAATTTTAATCATTTTAGATGTTTAGGGTATTTTGGCTAGTTATGAGGTATCGAGATTTGTCAGCTCATTCAAGCTGATTCAGTGATATTTTGGTCAATTTAACGGTTTTCGGGTTATTTTACTCGTTTGATAGATTTTCAGCCTATTTTGGTCAATAAAGAAGTTTCAGGGGGATTTTTCTTGGTACATTTTGTGGTTTTGGAGGTATTTCGGTGATTTGGAGAGTATATTTGCCATTCTAGTGATTTCAAGGGTATTTTTCTGTTAGAAAAAAAAAAATTATCTTATCCATGTGAATTACCAAAAATTCAAATATAAAAAAAATACACAAAAAATACTAAAATGACCCCTTTAGAACGACCAAAATGACAAAAATACACCACATATGTCCAAAATATCCAAAAACCCTAGAAAATTATCAAAACGACGAAAATAACCCCCAAAACTTCAAAAATGACCAAAATACCATTGAATCCTCAAAAATATGTTAAATACCCAAGGAACTTCTGAAAATGACCAAAATATCCCTAAACTAAGCCAAATACACTCGATTGTTATAATTTTGGGGGTATTTTGGTTGGTTTCAAGTTGTTTTGCTCATTCTAGAGGATTTTATGGCATTTTGGCCAGTTTATCAATGTTGAGGGTATTTTCCAATCATTTTAGGTGTTTAGGGTATTTTGGTCGCTTATCAGGTACTGAGATTTGACATCTCATTCTAGCCGTTTCTGGGGTATTTCGATCATATTTGTGGTTTTGGGGTTAACTTATTCGTTTTAGGGATTCTGAAACAATTTTGGTCAGTTTAGAGGTATCGTGGGGTTTCTATTTTCGACATTTTGTGGTTGTTGGGATATTTTGGTTATATTTAGAGCATATTGACCGTTCTATTGATCTGATGGGTACGGTTTTGTCAAAGAAAAACTATTTTCCCATTGAGAATTACCAAAACATCAAAAAACATATAAATACATTGAAACCCCAAAAATGACCCCTATTGAATAGCCGAAATACACCACGAATATCCCGAATATCCCAAAACCATA
Organism: Quercus wislizeni; assembly: GCA_023055345.1. NCBI lineage: Eukaryota > Viridiplantae > Streptophyta > Magnoliopsida > Fagales > Fagaceae > Quercus > Quercus wislizeni. Next base: position 5,527,542 of record JALGQJ010000019.1, on the reverse strand, counting down.
GAAAATAACCAAAGCACCCCAGAAACGACGACAATAGCCCCAAAAACTTTTATATTAACCAAAATGCAATTGAAACCTCAAAAATAATTAAAATATACTTGATTTTTTAGATTTTTTGGGTATTTTGGTTTGGTTTCAAGTTGTTTTGCTCATTGTAGTGGATTATAGGTCATTTTGCTAATTTTCGCATTGTCGATGGGTAAATTTTAATCATTTTAGATGTTTAGGGTATTTTGGCTAGTTATGAGGTATCGAGATTTGTCAGCTCATTCAAGCTGATTCAGTGATATTTTGGTCAATTTAACGGTTTTCGGGTTATTTTACTCGTTTGATAGATTTTCAGCCTATTTTGGTCAATAAAGAAGTTTCAGGGGGATTTTTCTTGGTACATTTTGTGGTTTTGGAGGTATTTCGGTGATTTGGAGAGTATATTTGCCATTCTAGTGATTTCAAGGGTATTTTTCTGTTAGAAAAAAAAAAATTATCTTATCCATGTGAATTACCAAAAATTCAAATATAAAAAAAATACACAAAAAATACTAAAATGACCCCTTTAGAACGACCAAAATGACAAAAATACACCACATATGTCCAAAATATCCAAAAACCCTAGAAAATTATCAAAACGACGAAAATAACCCCCAAAACTTCAAAAATGACCAAAATACCATTGAATCCTCAAAAATATGTTAAATACCCAAGGAACTTCTGAAAATGACCAAAATATCCCTAAACTAAGCCAAATACACTCGATTGTTATAATTTTGGGGGTATTTTGGTTGGTTTCAAGTTGTTTTGCTCATTCTAGAGGATTTTATGGCATTTTGGCCAGTTTATCAATGTTGAGGGTATTTTCCAATCATTTTAGGTGTTTAGGGTATTTTGGTCGCTTATCAGGTACTGAGATTTGACATCTCATTCTAGCCGTTTCTGGGGTATTTCGATCATATTTGTGGTTTTGGGGTTAACTTATTCGTTTTAGGGATTCTGAAACAATTTTGGTCAGTTTAGAGGTATCGTGGGGTTTCTATTTTCGACATTTTGTGGTTGTTGGGGTATTTTGGTTATATTTAGAGCATATTGACCGTTCTATTGATCTGATGGGTACGGTTTTGTCAAAGAAAAACTATTTTCCCATTGAGAATTACCAAAACATCAAAAAACATATAAATACATTGAAACCCCAAAAATGACCCCTATTGAATAGCCGAAATACACCACGAATATCCCGAATATCCCAAAACCATAGAAAATAACCAAAGCACCCCAGAAACGACGACAATAGCCCCAAAAACTTTTATATTAACCAAAATGCAATTGAAACCTCAAAAATAATTAAAATATACTTGATTTTTTAGATTTTTTGGGTATTTTGGTTTGGTTTCAAGTTGTTTTGCTCATTGTAGTGGATTATAGGTCATTTTGCTAATTTTCGCATTGTCGATGGGTAAATTTTAATCATTTTAGATGTTTAGGGTATTTTGGCTAGTTATGAGGTATCGAGATTTGTCAGCTCATTCAAGCTGATTCAGTGATATTTTGGTCAATTTAACGGTTTTCGGGTTATTTTACTCGTTTGATAGATTTTCAGCCTATTTTGGTCAATAAAGAAGTTTCAGGGGGATTTTTCTTGGTACATTTTGTGGTTTTGGAGGTATTTCGGTGATTTGGAGAGTATATTTGCCATTCTAGTGATTTCAAGGGTATTTTTCTGTTAGAAAAAAAAAAATTATCTTATCCATGTGAATTACCAAAAATTCAAATATAAAAAAAATACACAAAAAATACTAAAATGACCCCTTTAGAACGACCAAAATGACAAAAATACACCACATATGTCCAAAATATCCAAAAACCCTAGAAAATTATCAAAACGACGAAAATAACCCCCAAAACTTCAAAAATGTCCAAAATACCATTGAAACCTCAAAAATATGTTAAATACACTAGGAACTTCTGAAAATGACCAAAATACCCCTAAACTATGCCAAATACACTTGATTGTTTAGATTCTGTTGGTGTTTTGGTTGGTTTCAAGTTGTTTTGCTTATTCTAGAGGATTTTATGGCATTTTGGCCAGTTTATCACTGCCGAGGGTTATTTTTTTAATCATTTTAGATGTTTAGGGTATTTTGGACGTTTATCAGGTACTGAGATTTGACATCTAATTCTAGCCGTTTCTGGGGTATTTCGGTCATATTTGTGGTTTTGGGGTTAACTTATTCGTTTTAGGGATTCTGAAACAATTTTGGTCAGTTTTTAGGTATCGTGGGGTTTCTTTTTTCGACATTTTGTGGTTTTTGGGGTATTTTGGTTATATTTAGAGCATATTGACCGTTCTATTGATCTGATGGGTACGGTTTTGTCAAAGAAAAATTATTTTCCCATTGAGAATTACCAAAACATCAAAAAACATATAAATACATAGAAACCCCAAAAATGACCCCCTTTGAATAGCCGAAATACACCACGAATATCCCAAATATCCCAAAACCTTAGAAAATAACCAAAGCACCCCAGGAACGACGACAATAGCCCCAAAAACTTTTATATTAACCAAAATGCAATTGAAACCTCAAAAATAATTAAAAAATACTTGATTTTTTAGATTTTTTGGGTGTGTTGGTTTGGTTTCAAGCAGTTTTGCTCATTGTAGTGGATTATAGGGCATTTTGCTAATTTTTGCATTGTCGATGGGTAAATTTTAATCATTTTACATGTTTAGGGTATTTTGGCTAGTTATGAGGTATCGAGATTTGTCAGCTCATTCAAGCTGATTCAGTCATATTTTGGTCAATTTAACGGTTTTCGGGTTATTTTACTCGTTTGATAGATTTTCAGCCTATTTTGGTCAATAAAGAAGTTTCAGGGGGATTTTTCTTGGTACATTTTGTGGTTTTGGAGGTATTTCGGTGATTTGGAGAGTATATTTGTCATTCTAGTGATTTCAAGGGTATTTTTCTGTTAGAAAAAAAAATTATCTTATCCATGGGAATTACCAAAAATTCAAATATAAAAAAAATACACAAAAAATACTAAAATGACCCCTTTAGAACGACCAAAATGACAAAAATACACCACATATGTCCAAAATATCCAAAAACCCTAGAAAATTATCAAAACGACGAAAATAACCCCCAAAACTTCAAAAATGACCAAAATACCATTGAATCCTCAAAAATATGTTAAATACCCAAGGAACTTCTGAAAATGACCAAAATATCCCTAAACTAAGCCAAATACACTCGATTGTTATAATTTTGGGGGTATTTTGGTTGGTTTCAAGTTGTTTTGCTCATTCTAGAGGATTTTATGGCATTTTGGCCAGTTTATCAATGTTGAGGGTATTTTCCAATCATTTTAGGTGTTTAGGGTATTTTGGTCGCTTATCAGGTACTGAGATTTGACATCTCATTCTAGCCGTTTCTGGGGTATTTCGGTCATATTTGTGGTTTTGGGGTTAACTTATTCGTTTTAGGGATTCTGAAACAATTTTGGTCAGTTTAGAGGTATCGTGGGGTTTCTATTTTCGACATTTTGTGGTTTTTGGGGTATTTTGGTTATATTTAGAGCATATTGACCGTTCTATTGATCTGATGGGTACGGTTTTGTCAAAGAAAAACTATTTTCCCATTGAGAATTACCAAAACATCAAAAAACATATAAATACATTGAAACCCCAAAAATGACCCCTTTTGAATAGCCGAAATACACCACGAATATCGCGAATATCCCAAAACCATAGAAAATAACCAAAGCACCCCAGAAACGACGACAATAGCCCCAAAAACTTTTATATTAACCAAAATGCAATTGAAACCTCAAAAATAATTAAAATATACTTGATTTTTTAGATTTTTTGGGTATTTTGGTTTGGTTTCAAGTTGTTTTGCTCATTGTAGTGGATTATAGGGCATTTTGCTAATTTTCGCATTGTCGATGGGTAAATTTTAATCATTTTAGATGTTTAGGGTATTTTGGCTAGTTATGAGGTATCGAGATTTGTCAGCTCATTCAAGCTGATTCAGTGATATTTTGGTCAATTTAACGGTTTTCGGGTTATTTTACTCGTTTGATAGATTTTCAGCCTATTTTGGTCAATAAAGAAGTTTCAGGGGGATTTTTCTTGGTACATTTTGTGGTTTTGGAGGTATTTCGGTGATTTGGAGAGTATATTTGCCATTCTAGTGATTTCAAGGGTATTTTTCTGTTAGAAAAAAAAAAATTATCTTATCCATGTGAATTACCAAAAATTCAAATATAAAAAAAATACACAAAAAATACTAAAATGACCCCTTTAGAACAACCAAAATGACAAAAATACACCACATATGTCCAAAATATCCAAAAACCCTAGAAAATTGTCAAAACGACGAAAATAACCCCCAAAACTTCAAAAATGTCCAAAATACCATTGAAACCTCAAAAATATGTTAAATACACTAGGAACTTCTAAAAATGACCAAAATACCCCTAAACTAAGCCAAATACACTTGATTGTTTAGATTCTGTTGGTGTTTTGGTTGGTTTCAAGTTGTTTTGCTTATTCTAGAGGATTTTATGGCATTTTGGCCAGTTTATCACTGCCGAGGGTTATTTTTTTAATCATTTTAGATGTTTAGGGTATTTTGGACGTTTATCAGGTACTGAGATTTGACATCTAATTCTAGCCGTTTCTGGGGTATTTCGGTCATATTTGTGGTTTTGGGGTTAACTTATTCGTTTTAGGGATTCTGAAACAATTTTGGTCAGTTTTTAGGTATCGTGGGGTTTCTTTTTTCGACATTTTGTGGTTTTTGGGGTATTTTGGTTATATTTAGAGCATATTGACCATTCTATTGATCTGATGGGTACGGTTTTGTCAAAGAAAAATTATTTTCCCACTGAGAATTACCAAACATCAAAAAACATAAAAATACATAGAAACCCCAAAAATGACCCCCATTGAATAGCCGAAATACACCACGAATATCCCAAATATCCCAAAACCTTAGAAAATAACCAAAGCACCCCAGAAACGACGACAATAGCCCCAAAAACTTTTATATTAACCAAAATGCAATTGAAACCTAAAAAATAATTAAAATATACTTGATTTTTTAGATTTTTGGGGTATTTTGGTTTGGTTTCAAGTTGTTTTGCTCATTGTAGTGGATTATAGGGCATTTTGCTAATTTTCGCATTGTCGATGGGTAAATTTTAATCATTTTACATGTTTAGGGTATTTTGGCTAGTTATGAGGTATCGAGATTTGTCAGCTCATTCAAGCTGATTCAGTCATATTTTGGTCAATTTAACGGTTTTCGGGTTATTTTACTCGTTTGATAGATTTTCAGCCTATTTTGGTCAATAAAGAAGTTTCAGGGGGATTTTTCTTGGTACATTTTGTGGTTTTGGAGGTATTTCGGTGATTTGGAGAGTATATTTGCCATTCTAGTGATTTCAAGGGTATTTTTCTGTTAGAAAAAAAAAATTATCTTATCCATGGGAATTACCAAAAATTCAAATATAAAAAAAATACACAAAAAATACTAAAATGACCCCTTTAGAACGACCAAAATGACAAAAATACACCACATATGTCCAAAATATCCAAAAACCCTAGAAAATTATCAAAACGACGAAAATAACCCCCAAAACTTCAAAAATGACCAAAATACCATTGAATCCTCAAAAATATGTTAAATACCCAAGGAACTTCTGAAAATGACCAAAATATCCCTAAACTAAGCCAAATACACTCGATTGTTATAATTTTGGGGGTATTTTGGTTGGTTTCAAGTTGTTTTGCTCATTCTAGAGGATTTTATGGCATTTTGGCCAGTTTATCAATGTTGAGGGTATTTTCCAATCATTTTAGGTGTTTAGGGTATTTTGGTCGCTTATCAGGTACTGAGATTTGACATCTCATTCTAGCCGTTTCTGGGGTATTTCGATCATATTTGTGGTTTTGGGGTTAACTTATTCGTTTTAGGGATTCTGAAACAATTTTGGTCAGTTTAGAGGTATCGTGGGGTTTCTATTTTCGACATTTTGTGGTTTTTGGGGTATTTTGGTTATATTTAGAGCATATTGACCGTTCTATTGATCTGATGGGTACGGTTTTGTCAAAGAAAAACTATTTTCCCATTGAGAATTACCAAAACATCAAAAAACATATAAATACATTGAAACCCCAAAAATGACCCCTTTTGAATAGCCGAAATACACCACGAATATCCCGAATATCCCAAAACCATAGAAAATAACCAAAGCACCCCAGAAACGACGACAATAGCCCCAAAAACTTTTATATTAACCAAAATGCAATTGAAACCTCAAAAATAATTAAAATATACTTGATTTTTTAGATTTTTTGGGTATTTTGGTTTGGTTTCAAGTTGTTTTGCTCATTGTAGTGGATTATAGGTCATTTTGCTAATTTTCGCATTGTCGATGGGTAAATTTTAATCATTTTAGATGTTTAGGGTATTTTGGCTAGTTATGAGGTATCGAGATTTGTCAGCTCATTCAAGCTGATTCAGTGATATTTTGGTCAATTTAACGGTTTTCGGGTTATTTTACTCGTTTGATAGATTTTCAGCCTATTTTGGTCAATAAAGAAGTTTCAGGGGGATTTTTCTTGGTACATTTTGTGGTTTTGGAGGTATTTCGGTGATTTGGAGAGTATATTTGCCATTCTAGTGATTTCAAGGGTATTTTTCTGTTAGAAAAAAAAAAATTATCTTATCCATGTGAATTACCAAAAATTCAAATATAAAAAAAATACACAAAAAATACTAAAATGACCCCTTTAGAACGACCAAAATGACAAAAATACACCACATATGTCCAAAATATCCAAAAACCCTAGAAAATTATCAAAACGACGAAAATAACCCCCAAAACTTCAAAAATGACCAAAATACCATTGAATCCTCAAAAATATGTTAAATACCCAAGGAACTTCTGAAAATGACCAAAATATCCCTAAACTAAGCCAAATACACTCGATTGTTATAATTTTGGGGGTATTTTGGTTGGTTTCAAGTTGTTTTGCTCATTCTAGAGGATTTTATGGCATTTTGGCCAGTTTATCAATGTTGAGGGTATTTTCCAATCATTTTAGGTGTTTAGGGTATTTTGGTCGCTTATCAGGTACTGAGATTTGACATCTCATTCTAGCCGTTTCTGGGGTATTTCGATCATATTTGTGGTTTTGGGGTTAACTTATTCGTTTTAGGGATTCTGAAACAATTTTGGTCAGTTTAGAGGTATCGTGGGGGTTCTATTTTCGACATTTTGTGGTTGTTGGGGTATTTTGGTTATATTTAGAGCATATTGACCGTTCTATTGATCTGATGGGTACGGTTTTGTCAAAGAAAAACTATTTTCCCATTGAGAATTACCAAAACATCAAAAAACATATAAATACATTGAAACCCCAAAAATGACCCCTATTGAATAGCCGAAATACACCACGAATATCCCGAATATCCCAAAACCATAGAAAATAACCAAAGCACCCCAGAAACGACGACAATAGCCCCAAAAACTTTTATATTAACCAAAATGCAATTGAAACCTCAAAAATAATTAAAATATACTTGATTTTTTAGATTTTTTGGGTATTTTGGTTTGGTTTCAAGTTGTTTTGCTCATTGTAGTGGATTATAGGTCATTTTGCTAATTTTCGCATTGTCGATGGGTAAATTTTAATCATTTTAGATGTTTAGGGTATTTTGGCTAGTTATGAGGTATCGAGATTTGTCAGCTCATTCAAGCTGATTCAGTGATATTTTGGTCAATTTAACGGTTTTCGGGTTATTTTACTCGTTTGATAGATTTTCAGCCTATTTTGGTCAATAAAGAAGTTTCAGGGGGATTTTTCTTGGTACATTTTGTGGTTTTGGAGGTATTTCGGTGATTTGGAGAGTATATTTGCCATTCTAGTGATTTCAAGGGTATTTTTCTGTTAGAAAAAAAAAATTATCTTATCCATGTGAATTACCAAAAATTCAAATATAAAAAAAATACACAAAAAATACTAAAATGACCCCTTTAGAACGACCAAAATGACAAAAATACACCACATATGTCCAAAATATCCAAAAACCCTAGAAAATTATCAAAACGACGAAAATAACCCCCAAAACTTCAAAAATGACCAAAATACCATTGAATCCTCAAAAATATGTTAAATACCCAAGGAACTTCTGAAAATGACCAAAATATCCCTAAACTAAGCCAAATACACTCGATTGTTATAATTTTGGGGGTATTTTGGTTGGTTTCAAGTTGTTTTGCTCATTCTAGAGGATTTTATGGCATTTTGGCCAGTTTATCAATGTTGAGGGTATTTTCCAATCATTTTAGGTGTTTAGGGTATTTTGGTCGCTTATCAGGTACTGAGATTTGACATCTCATTCTAGCCGTTTCTGGGGTATTTCGATCATATTTGTGGTTTTGGGGTTAACTTATTCGTTTTAGGGATTCTGAAACAATTTTGGTCAGTTTAGAGGTATCGTGGGGTTTCTGTTTTCGACATTTTGTGGTTTTTGGGGTATTTTGGTTATATTTAGAGCATATTGACCGTTCTATTGATCTGATGGGTACGGTTTTGTCAAAGAAAAACTATTTTCCCATTGAGAATTACCAAAACATCAAAAAACATATAAATACATTGAAACCCCAAAAATGACCCCTATTGAATAGCCGAAATACACCACGAATATCCCGAATATCCCAAAACCATAGAAAATAACCAAAGCACCCCAGAAACGACGACAATAGCCCCAAAAACTTTTATATTAACCAAAATGCAATTGAAACCTCAAAAATAATTAAAATATACTTGATTTTTTAGATTTTTTGGGTATTTTGGTTTGGTTTCAAGTTGTTTTGCTCATTGTAGTGGATTATAGGTCATTTTGCTAATTTTCGCATTGTCGATGGGTAAATTTTAATCATTTTAGATGTTTAGGGTATTTTGGCTAGTTATGAGGTATCGAGATTTGTCAGCTCATTCAAGCTGATTCAGTGATATTTTGGTCAATTTAACGGTTTTCGGGTTATTTTACTCGTTTGATAGATTTTCAGCCTATTTTGGTCAATAAAGAAGTTTCAGGGGGATTTTTCTTGGTACATTTTGTGGTTTTGGAGGTATTTCGGTGATTTGGAGAGTATATTTGCCATTCTAGTGATTTCAAGGGTATTTTTCTGTTAGAAAAAAAAAAATTATCTTATCCATGTGAATTACCAAAAATTCAAATATAAAAAAAATACACAAAAAATACTAAAATGACCCCTTTAGAACAACCAAAATGACAAAAATACACCACATATGTCCAAAATATCCAAAAACCCTAGAAAATTATCAAAACGATGAAAATAACCCCCAAAACTTCAAAAATGTCCAAAATACCATTGAAACCTCAAAAATATGTTAAATACACTAGGAACTTCTGAAAATGACCAAAATACCCCTAAACTATGCCAAATACACTCGATTGTTTAGATTCTGTTGGTGTTTTGGTTGGTTTCAAGTTGTTTTGCTTATTCTAGAGGATTTTATGGCATTTTGGCCAGTTTATCACTGCCGAGGGTTATTTTTTTAATCATTTTAGATGTTTAGGGTATTTTGGACGTTTATCAGGTACTGAGATTTGACATCTAATTCTAGCCGTTTCTGGGGTATTTCGGTCATATTTGTGGTTTTGGGGTTAACTTATTCGTTTTAGGGATTCTGAAACAATTTTGGTCAGTTTTTAGGTATCGTGGGGTTTCTTTTTTCGACATTTTGTGGTTTTTGGGGTATTTTGGTTATATTTAGAGCATATTGACCGTTCTATTGATCTGATGGGTACGGTTTTGTCAAAGAAAAATTATTTTCCCATTGAGAATTACCAAAACATCAAAAAACATATAAATACATAGAAACCCCAAAAATGACCCCCTTTGAATAGCCGAAATACACCACGAATATCCCAAATATCCCAAAACCTTAGAAAATAACCAAAGCACCCCAGGAACGACGACAATAGCCCCAAAAACTTTTATATTAACCAAAATGCAATTGAAACCTCAAAAATAATTAAAAAATACTTGATTTTTTAGATTTTTTGGGTGTGTTGGTTTGGTTTCAAGCAGTTTTGCTCATTGTAGTGGATTATAGGGCATTTTGCTAATTTTTGCATTGTCGATGGGTAAATTTTAATCGTTTTACATGTTTAGGGTATTTTGGCTAGTTATGAGGTATCGAGATTTGTCAGCTCATTCAAGCTGATTCAGTCATATTTTGGTCAATTTAACGGTTTTCGGGTTATTTTACTCGTTTGATAGATTTTCAGCCTATTTTGGTCAATAAAGAAGTTTCAGGGGGATTTTTCTTGGTACATTTTGTGGTTTTGGAGGTATTTCGGTGATTTGGAGAGTATATTTGTCATTCTAGTGATTTCAAGGGTATTTTTCTGTTAGAAAAAAAAATTATCTTATCCATGGGAATTACCAAAAATTCAAATATAAAAAAAATACACAAAAAATACTAAAATGACCCCTTTAGAACGACCAAAATGACAAAAATACACCACATATGTCCAAAATATCCAAAAACCCTAGAAAATTATCAAAACGATGAAAATAACCCCCAAAACTTCAAAAATGACCAAAATACCATTGAATCCTCAAAAATATGTTAAATACCCAAGGAACTTCTGAAAATGACCAAAATATCCCTAAACTAAGCCAAATACACTCGATTGTTATAATTTTGGGGGTATTTTGGTTGGTTTCAAGTTGTTTTGCTCATTCTAGAGGATTTTATGGCATTTTGGCCAGTTTATCAATGTTGAGGGTATTTTCCAATCATTTTAGGTGTTTAGGGTATTTTGGTCGCTTATCAGGTACTGAGATTTGACATCTCATTCTAGCCGTTTCTGGGGTATTTCGGTCATATTTGTGGTTTTGGGGTTAACTTATTCGTTTTATGGATTCTGAAACAATTTTGGTCAGTTTAGAGGTATCGTGGGGTTTCTATTTTCGACATTTTGTGGTTTTTGGGGTATTTTGGTTATATTTAGAGCATATTGACCGTTCTATTGATCTGATGGGTACGGTTTTGTCAAAGAAAAACTATTTTCCCATTGAGAATTACCAAAACATCAAAAAACATATAAATACATTGAAACCCCAAAAATGACCCCTATTGAATAGCCGAAATACACCACGAATATCCCGAATATCCCAAAACCATAGAAAATAACCAAAGCACCCCAGAAACGACGACAATAGCCCCAAAAACTTTTATATTAACCAAAATGCAATTGAAACCTCAAAAATAATTAAAATATACTTGATTTTTTAGATTTTTTGGGTATTTTGGTTTGGTTTCAAGTTGTTTTGCTCATTGTAGTGGATTATAGGTCATTTTGCTAATTTTCGCATTGTCGATGGGTAAATTTTAATCATTTTAGATGTTTAGGGTATTTTGGCTAGTTATGAGGTATCGAGATTTGTCAGCTCATTCAAGCTGATTCAGTGATATTTTGGTCAATTTAACGGTTTTCGGGTTATTTTACTCGTTTGATAGATTTTCAGCCTATTTTGGTCAATAAAGAAGTTTCAGGGGGATTTTTCTTGGTACATTTTGTGGTTTTGGAGGTATTTCGGTGATTTGGAGAGTATATTTGCCATTCTAGTGATTTCAAGGGTATTTTTCTGTTAGAAAAAAAAAAATTATCTTATCCATGTGAATTACCAAAAATTCAAATATAAAAAAAATACACAAAAAATACTAAAATGACCCCTTTAGAACAACCAAAATGACAAAAATACACCACATATGTCCAAAATATCCAAAAACCCTAGAAAATTGTCAAAACGACGAAAATAACCCCCAAAACTTCAAAAATGTCCAAAATACCATTGAAACCTCAAAAATATGTTAAATACACTAGGAACTTCTGAAAATGACCAAAATACCCCTACACTAAGCCAAATACACTTGATTGTTTAGATTCTGTTGGTGTTTTGGTTGGTTTCAAGTTGTTTTGCTTAGTCTAGAGGATTTTATGGCATTTTGGCCAGTTTATCACTGCCGAGGGTTATTTTTTTAATCATTTTAGATGTTTAGGGTATTTTGGACGTTTATCAGGTACTGAGATTTGACATCTAATTCTAGCCGTTTCTGGGGTATTTCGGTCATATTTGTGGTTTTGGGGTTAACTTATTCGTTTTAGGGATTCTGAAACAATTTTGGTCAGTTTTTAGGTATCGTGGGGTTTCTTTTTTCGACATTTTGTGGTTTTTGGGGTATTTTGGTTATATTTAGAGCATATTGACCATTCTATTGATCTGATGGGTACGGTTTTGTCAAAGAAAAATTATTTTCCCACTGAGAATTACCAAACATCAAAAAACATAAAAATACATAGAAACCCCAAAAATGACCCCCATTGAATAGCCGAAATACACCACGAATATCCCAAATATCCCAAAACCTTAGAAAATAACCAAAGCACCCCAGAAACGACGACAATAGCCCCAAAAACTTTTATATTAACCAAAATGCAATTGAAACCTAAAAAATAATTAAAATATACTTGATTTTTTAGATTTTTGGGGTATTTTGGTTTGGTTTCAAGTTGTTTTGCTCATTGTAGTGGATTATAGGGCATTTTGCTAATTTTCGCATTGTCGATGGGTAAATTTTAATCATTTTACATGTTTAGGGTATTTTGGCTAGTTATGAGGTATCGAGATTTGTCAGCTCATTCAAGCTGATTCAGTCATATTTTGGTCAATTTAACGGTTTTCGGGTTATTTTACTCGTTTGATAGATTTTCAGCCTATTTTGGTCAATAAAGAAGTTTCAGGGGGATTTTTCTTGGTACATTTTGTGGTTTTGGAGGTATTTCGGTGATTTGGAGAGTATATTTGCCATTCTAGTGATTTCAAGGGTATTTTTCTGTTAGAAAAAAAAAATTATCTTATCCATGTGAATTACCAAAAATTCAAATATAAAAAAAATACACAAAAAATACTAAAATGACCCCTTTAGAACGACCAAAATGACAAAAATACACCACATATGTCCAAAATATCCAAAAACCCTAGAAAATTATCAAAACGACGAAAATAACCCCCAAAACTTCAAAAATGACCAAAATACCATTGAATCCTCAAAAATATGTTAAATACCCAAGGAACTTCTGAAAATGACCAAAATATCCCTAAACTAAGCCAAATACACTCGATTGTTATAATTTTGGGGGTATTTTGGTTGGTTTCAAGTTGTTTTGCTCATTCTAGAGGATTTTATGGCATTTTGGCCAGTTTATCAATGTTGAGGGTATTTTCCAATCATTTTAGGTGTTTAGGGTATTTTGGTCGCTTATCAGGTACTGAGATTTGACATCTCATTCTAGCCGTTTCTGGGGTATTTCGATCATATTTGTGGTTTTGGGGTTAACTTATTCGTTTTAGGGATTCTGAAACAATTTTGGTCAGTTTAGAGGTATCGTGGGGTTTCTATTTTCGACATTTTGTGGTTTTTGGGGTATTTTGGTTATATTTAGAGCATATTGACCGTTCTATTGATCTGATGGGTACGGTTTTGTCAAAGAAAAACTATTTTCCCATTGAGAATTACCAAAACATCAAAAAACATATAAATACATTGAAACCCCAAAAATGACCCCTTTTGAATAGCCGAAATACACCACGAATATCCCGAATATCCCAAAACCATAGAAAATAACCAAAGCACCCCAGAAACGACGACAATAGCCCCAAAAACTTTTATATTAACCAAAATGCAATTGAAACCTCAAAAATAATTAAAATATTCTTGATTTTTTAGATTTTTTGGGTATTTTGGTTTGGTTTCAAGTTGTTTTGCTCATTGTAGTGGATTATAGGGCATTTTGCTAATTTTCGCATTGTCGATGGGTAAATTTTAATCATTTTACATGTTTAGGGTATTTTGGCTAGTTATGAGGTATCGAGATTTGTCAGCTCATTCAAGCTGATTCAGTCATATTTTGGTCAATTTAACGGTTTTCGGGTTATTTTACTCGTTTGATAGATTTTCAGCCTATTTTGGTCAATAAAGAAGTTTCAGGGGGATTTTTCTTGGTACATTTTGTGGTTTTGGAGGTATTTCGGTGATTTGGAGAGTATATTTGCCATTCTAGTGATTTCAAGGGTATTTTTCTGTTAGAAAAAAAAATTATCTTATCCATGGGAATTACCAAAAATTCAAATATAAAAAAAATACACAAAAAATACTAAAATGACCCCTTTAGAACGACCAAAATGACAAAAATACACCACATATGTCCAAAATATCCAAAAACCCTAGAAAATTATCAAAACGACGAAAATAACCCCCAAAACTTCAAAAATGACCAAAATACCATTGAATCCTCAAAAATATGTTAAATACCCAAGGAACTTCTGAAAATGACCAAAATATCCCTAAACTAAGCCAAATACACTCGATTGTTATAATTTTGGGGGTATTTTGGTTGGTTTCAAGTTGTTTTGCTCATTCTAGAGGATTTTATGGCATTTTGGCCAGTTTATCAATGTTGAGGGTATTTTCCAATCATTTTAGGTGTTTAGGGTATTTTGGTCGCTTATCAGGTACTGAGATTTGACATCTCATTCTAGCCGTTTCTGGGGTATTAAGGTCATATTTGTGGTTTTGGGGTTAACTTATTCGTTTTAGGGATTCTGAAACAATTTTGGTCAGTTTAGAGGTATCGTGGGGTTTCTATTTTCGACATTTTGTGGTTTTTGGGGTATTTTGGTTATATTTAGAGCATATTGACCGTTCTATTGATCTGATGGGTACGGTTTTGTCAAAGAAAAACTATTTTCCCATTGAGAATTACCAAAACATCAAAAAACATATAAATACATTGAAACCCCAAAAATGACCCCTTTTGAATAGCCGAAATACACCACGAATATCGCGAATATCCCAAAACCATAGAAAATAACCAAAGCACCCCAGAAACGACGACAATAGCCCCAAAAACTTTTATATTAACCAAAATGCAATTGAAACCTCAAAAATAATTAAAATATACTTGATTTTTTAGATTTTTTGGGTATTTTGGTTTGGTTTCAAGTTGTTTTGCTCATTGTAGTGGATTATAGGGCATTTTGCTAATTTTCGCATTGTCGATGGGTAAATTTTAATCATTTTAGATGTTTAGGGTATTTTGGCTAGTTATGAGGTATCGAGATTTGTCAGCTCATTCAAGCTGATTCAGTGATATTTTGGTCAATTTAACGGTTTTCGGGTTATTTTACTCGTTTGATAGATTTTCAGCCTATTTTGGTCAATAAAGAAGTTTCAGGGGGATTTTTCTTGGTACATTTTGTGGTTTTGGAGGTATTTCGGTGATTTGGAGAGTATATTTGCCATTCTAGTGATTTCAAGGGTATTTTTCTGTTAGAAAAAAAAAAATTATCTTATCCATGTGAATTACCAAAAATTCAAATATAAAAAAAATACACAAAAAATACTAAAATGACCCCTTTAGAACAACCAAAATGACAAAAATACACCACATATGTCCAAAATATCCAAAAACCCTAAAAAATTGTCAAAACGACGAAAATAACCCCCAAAACTTCAAAAATGTCCAAAATACCATTGAAACCTCAAAAATATGTTAAATACACTAGGAACTTCTGAAAATGACCAAAATACCCCTAAACTAAGCCAAATACACTTGATTGTTTAGATTCTGTTGGTGTTTTGGTTGGTTTCAAGTTGTTTTGCTTATTCTAGAGGATTTTATGGCATTTTGGCCAGTTTATCACTGCCGAGGGTTATTTGTTTAATCATTTTAGATGTTTAGGGTATTTTGGACGTTTATCAGGTACTGAGATTTGACATCTAATTCTAGCCGTTTCTGGGGTATTTCGGTCATATTTGTGGTTTTGGGGTTAACTTATTCGTTTTAGGGATTCTGAAACAATTTTGGTCAGTTTTTAGGTATCGTGGGGTTTCTTTTTTCGACATTTTGTGGTTTTTGGGGTATTTTGGTTATATTTAGAGCATATTGACCATTCTATTGATCTGATGGGTACGGTTTTGTCAAAGAAAAATTATTTTCCCACTGAGAATTACCAAACATCAAAAAACATAAAAATACATAGAAACCCCAAAAATGACCCCCATTGAATAGCCGAAATACACCACGAATATCCCAAATATCCCAAAACCTTAGAAAATAACCAAAGCACCCCAGAAACGACGACAATAGCCCCAAAAACTTTTATATTAACCAAAATGCAATTGAAACCTAAAAAATAATTAAAATATACTTGATTTTTTAGATTTTTGGGGTATTTTGGTTTGGTTTCAAGTTGTTTTGCTCATTGTAGTGGATTATAGGGCATTTTGCTAATTTTTGCATTGTCGATGGGTAAATTTTAATCATTTTACATGTTTAGGGTATTTTGGCTAGTTATGAGGTATCGAGATTTGTCAGCTCATTCAAGCTGATTCAGTCATATTTTGGTCAATTTAACGGTTTTCGGGTTATTTTACTCGTTTGATAGATTTTCAGCCTATTTTGGTCAATAAAGAAGTTTCAGGGGGATTTTTCTTGGTACATTTTGTGGTTTTGGAGGTATTTCGGTGATTTGGAGAGTATATTTGCCATTCTAGTGATTTCAAGGGTATTTTTCTGTTAGAAAAAAAAAATTATCTTATCCATGTGAATTACCAAAAATTCAAATATAAAAAAAATACACAAAAAATACTAAAATGACCCCTTTAGAACGACCAAAATGACAAAAATACACCACATATGTCCAAAATATCCAAAAACCCTAGAAAATTATCAAAACGACGAAAATAACCCCCAAAACTTCAAAAATGACCAAAATACCATTGAATCCTCAAAAATATGTTAAATACCCAAGGAACTTCTGAAAATGACCAAAATATCCCTAAACTAAGCCAAATACACTCGATTGTTATAATTTTGGGGGTATTTTGGTTGGTTTCAAGTTGTTTTGCTCATTCTAGAGGATTTTATGGCATTTTGGCCAGTTTATCAATGTTGAGGGTATTTTCCAATCATTTTAGGTGTTTAGGGTATTTTGGTCGCTTATCAGGTACTGAGATTTGACATCTCATTCTAGCCGTTTCTGGGGTATTTCGATCATATTTGTGGTTTTGGGGTTAACTTATTCGTTTTAGGGATTCTGAAACAATTTTGGTCAGTTTAGAGGTATCGTGGGGTTTCTATTTTCGACATTTTGTGGTTTTTGGGGTATTTTGGTTATATTTAGAGCATATTGACCGTTCTATTGATCTGATGGGTACGGTTTTGTCAAAGAAAAACTATTTTCCCATTGAGAATTACCAAAACATCAAAAAACATATAAATACATTGAAACCCCAAAAATGACCCCTTTTGAATAGCCGAAATACACCACGAATATCCCGAATATCCCAAAACCATAGAAAATAACCAAAGCACCCCAGAAACGACGACAATAGCCCCAAAAACTTTTATATTAACCAAAATGCAATTGAAACCTCAAAAATAATTAAAATATTCTTGATTTTTTAGATTTTTTGGGTATTTTGGTTTGGTTTCAAGTTGTTTTGCTCATTGTAGTGGATTATAGGGCATTTTGCTAATTTTCGCATTGTCGATGGGTAAATTTTAATCATTTTACATGTTTAGGGTATTTTGGCTAGTTATGAGGTATCGAGATTTGTCAGCTCATTCAAGCTGATTCAGTCATATTTTGGTCAATTTAACGGTTTTCGGGTTATTTTACTCGTTTGATAGATTTTCAGCCTATTTTGGTCAATAAAGAAGTTTCAGGGGGATTTTTCTTGGTACATTTTGTGGTTTTGGAGGTATTTCGGTGATTTGGAGAGTATATTTGCCATTCTAGTGATTTCAAGGGTATTTTTCTGTTAGAAAAAAAAATTATCTTATCCATGGGAATTACCAAAAATTCAAATATAAAAAAAATACACAAAAAATACTAAAATGACCCCTTTAGAACGACCAAAATGACAAAAATACACCACATATGTCCAAAATATCCAAAAACCCTAGAAAATTATCAAAACGACGAAAATAACCCCCAAAACTTCAAAAATGACCAAAATACCATTGAATCCTCAAAAATATGTTAAATACCCAAGGAACTTCTGAAAATGACCAAAATATCCCTAAACTAAGCCAAATACACTCGATTGTTATAATTTTGGGGGTATTTTGGTTGGTTTCAAGTTGTTTTGCTCATTCTAGAGGATTTTATGGCATTTTGGCCAGTTTATCAATGTTGAGGGTATTTTCCAATCATTTTAGGTGTTTAGGGTATTTTGGTCGCTTATCAGGTACTGAGATTTGACATCTCATTCTAGCCGTTTCTGGGGTATTAAGGTCATATTTGTGGTTTTGGGGTTAACTTATTCGTTTTAGGGATTCTGAAACAATTTTGGTCAGTTTAGAGGTATCGTGGGGTTTCTATTTTCGACATTTTGTGGTTTTTGGGGTATTTTGGTTATATTTAGAGCATATTGACCGTTCTATTGATCTGATGGGTACGGTTTTGTCAAAGAAAAACTATTTTCCCATTGAGAATTACCAAAACATCAAAAAACATATAAATACATTGAAACCCCAAAAATGACCCCTTTTGAATAGCCGAAATACACCACGAATATCGCGAATATCCCAAAACCATAGAAAATAACCAAAGCACCCCAGAAACGACGACAATAGCCCCAAAAACTTTTATATTAACCAAAATGCAATTGAAACCTCAAAAATAATTAAAATATACTTGATTTTTTAGATTTTTTGGGTATTTTGGTTTGGTTTCAAGTTGTTTTGCTCATTGTAGTGGATTATAGGGCATTTTGCTAATTTTCGCATTGTCGATGGGTAAATTTTAATCATTTTAGATGTTTAGGGTATTTTGGCTAGTTATGAGGTATCGAGATTTGTCAGCTCATTCAAGCTGATTCAGTGATATTTTGGTCAATTTAACGGTTTTCGGGTTATTTTACTCGTTTGATAGATTTTCAGCCTATTTTGGTCAATAAAGAAGTTTCAGGGGGATTTTTCTTGGTACATTTTGTGGTTTTGGAGGTATTTCGGTGATTTGGAGAGTATATTTGCCATTCTAGTGATTTCAAGGGTATTTTTCTGTTAGAAAAAAAAAAATTATCTTATCCATGTGAATTACCAAAAATTCAAATATAAAAAAAATACACAAAAAATACTAAAATGACCCCTTTAGAACAACCAAAATGACAAAAATACACCACATATGTCCAAAATATCCAAAAACCCTAAAAAATTGTCAAAACGACGAAAATAACCCCCAAAACTTCAAAAATGTCCAAAATACCATTGAAACCTCAAAAATATGTTAAATACACTAGGAACTTCTGAAAATGACCAAAATACCCCTAAACTAAGCCAAATACACTTGATTGTTTAGATTCTGTTGGTGTTTTGGTTGGTTTCAAGTTGTTTTGCTTATTCTAGAGGATTTTATGGCATTTTGGCCAGTTTATCACTGCCGAGGGTTATTTGTTTAATCATTTTAGATGTTTAGGGTATTTTGGACGTTTATCAGGTACTGAGATTTGACATCTAATTCTAGCCGTTTCTGGGGTATTTCGGTCATATTTGTGGTTTTGGGGTTAACTTATTCGTTTTAGGGATTCTGAAACAATTTTGGTCAGTTTTTAGGTATCGTGGGGTTTCTTTTTTCGACATTTTGTGGTTTTTGGGGTATTTTGGTTATATTTAGAGCATATTGACCATTCTATTGATCTGATGGGTACGGTTTTGTCAAAGAAAAATTATTTTCCCACTGAGAATTACCAAACATCAAAAAACATAAAAATACATAGAAACCCCAAAAATGACCCCCATTGAATAGCCGAAATACACCACGAATATCCCAAATATCCCAAAACCTTAGAAAATAACCAAAGCACCCCAGAAACGACGACAATAGCCCCAAAAACTTTTATATTAACCAAAATGCAATTGAAACCTAAAAAATAATTAAAATATACTTGATTTTTTAGATTTTTGGGGTATTTTGGTTTGGTTTCAAGTTGTTTTGCTCATTGTAGTGGATTATAGGGCATTTTGCTAATTTTCGCATTGTCGATGGGTAAATTTTAATCATTTTACATGTTTAGGGTATTTTGGCTAGTTATGAGGTATCGAGATTTGTCAGCTCATTCAAGCTGATTCAGTCATATTTTGGTCAATTTAACGGTTTTCGGGTTATTTTACTCGTTTGATAGATTTTCAGCCTATTTTGGTCAATAAAGAAGTTTCAGGGGGATTTTTCTTGGTACATTTTGTGGTTTTGGAGGTATTTCGGTGATTTGGAGAGTATATTTGCCATTCTAGTGATTTCAAGGGTATTTTTCTGTTAGAAAAAAAAAATTATCTTATCCATGGGAATTACCAAAAATTCAAATATAAAAAAAATACACAAAAAATACTAAAATGACCCCTTTAGAACGACCAAAATGACAAAAATACACCACATATGTCCAAAATATCCAAAAAGCCTAGAAAATTATCAAAACGACGAAAATAACCCCCAAAACTTCAAAAATGACCAAAATACCATTGAATCCTCAAAAATATGTTAAATACCCAAGGAACTTCTGAAAATGACCAAAATATCCCTAAACTAAGCCAAATACACTCGATTGTTATAATTTTGGGGGTATTTTGGTTGGTTTCAAGTTGTTTGGCTCATTCTAGAGGATTTTATGGCATTTTGGCCAGTTTATCAATGTTGAGGGTATTTTCCAATCATTTTAGGTGTTTAGGGTATTTTGGTCGCTTATCAGGTACTGAGATTTGACATCTCATTCTAGCCGTTTCTGGGGTATTTCGATCATATTTGTGGTTTTGGGGTTAACTTATTCGTTTTAGGGATTCTGAAACAATTTTGGTCAGTTTAGAGGTATCGTGGGGTTTCTATTTTCGACATTTTTGGTTTTTGGGGTATTTTGGTTATATTTAGAGCATATTGACCGTTCTATTGATCTGATGGGTACGGTTTTGTCAAAGAAAAACTATTTTCCCATTGAGAATTACCAAAACATCAAAAAACATATAAATACATTGAAACCCCAAAAATGACCCCTTTTGAATAGCCGAAATACACCACGAATATCGCGAATATCCCAAAACCATAGAAAATAACCAAAGCACCCCAGAAACGACGACAATAGCCCCAAAAACTTTTATATTAACCAAAATGCAATTGAAACCTCAAAAATAATTAAAATATACTTGATTTTTTAGATTTTTTGGGTATTTTGGTTTGGTTTCAAGTTGTTTTGCTCATTGTAGTGGATTATAGGGCATTTTGCTAATTTTCGCATTGTCGATGGGTAAATTTTAATCATTTTAGATGTTTAGGGTATTTTGGCTAGTTATGAGGTATCGAGATTTGTCAGCTCATTCAAGCTGATTCAGTGATATTTTGGTCAATTTAACGGTTTTCGGGTTATTTTACTCGTTTGATAGATTTTCAGCCTATTTTGGTCAATAAAGAAGTTTCAGGGGGATTTTTCTTGGTACATTTTGTGGTTTTGGAGGTATTTCGGTGATTTGGAGAGTATATTTGCCATTCTAGTGATTTCAAGGGTATTTTTCTGTTAGAAAAAAAAAAATTATCTTATCCATGTGAATTACCAAAAATTCAAATATAAAAAAAATACACAAAAAATACTAAAATGACCCCTTTAGAACAACCAAAATGACAAAAATACACCACATATGTCCAAAATATCCAAAAACCCTAGAAAATTATCAAAACGACGAAAATAACCACCAAAAACTTTAGAAATGACCAAAATACCATTGAAACCTCAAAAATATGTTAAATACCGTAGGAACTTCTGAAAATGACCAAAATACCCCTAAACTAAGCCAAATACACTCGATTGTTTAGACTTTGGGTGTATTTTGGTTGGTTTCAAGTTGTTCTGCTCATTCTAGAGGATTTAATGGCATTTTGGCCAGTTTATCAATGTCGAGGGTTATTTTTCAATCATTTTAGATGTTTAGGGTATTTTGGTCGCTTATCAGGTACTGAGATTTGACATCTCATTCTAGACGTTTCTGGGGTATTTCGGTCATATTTGTGGTTTTGCGGTTAACTTATTCGTTTTAGGGAGTCTGAAACAATTTTGGTCAGTTTAGAGGTATCGTGGGGTTTCTTTTTTCGACATTTTGTGGTTTTTGGGGTATTTTGGTTATATTTAGAGCATATTGACCGTTCTATTGATCTGATGGGTACGGTTTTGTCAAAGAAAAATTATTTTCCCATTGAGAATTACCAAAACATCAAAGAAACATATAAATACATAGAAACCCCAAAAATGACCCCCTTTGAATAGCCGAAATACACCACGAATATCCCAAATATCCCAAAACCTTAGAAAATAACCAAAGCACCCCAGAAACGACGACAATAGCCCCAAAACCTTTTATATTAACCAAAATGCAATTGAAGCCTTAAAAATAATTAAAAAATACTTGATTTTTTAGATTTTTGGGGTATTCTGGTTTGGTTTCAAGTTGTTTTGCTCATTGTAGTGGATTATAGGGCATTTTGCTAATTTTTGCATTGTCGATGGGTAAATTTTAATCATTTTACATGTTTAGGGTATTTTGGCTAGTTATGAGGTATCGAGATTTGTCAACTCATTCAAGCTGATTCAGTGATATTTTGGTCAATTTAACGGTTTTAGGGTTATTTTACTCGGTTGATAGATTTTCAGCCTATTTTGGTCAATAAAGAAGTTTCAGGGGGATTTTTCTTGGTA
Source organism: Quercus wislizeni (assembly GCA_023055345.1). NCBI lineage: Eukaryota > Viridiplantae > Streptophyta > Magnoliopsida > Fagales > Fagaceae > Quercus > Quercus wislizeni. The sequence goes on along the minus strand of JALGQJ010000019.1, from coordinate 5,504,693 downwards.
CATTTTGGGGTTTTGGAGGTATTTCGGTGATTTGGAGAGTATATTTGCCATTCTAGTGATTTCAAGGGTATATTTCTGTTAGAAAAAAAATATTATCTTATCCATGCGAATTACCAAAAATTCAAATATAAAAAAAATTCACAAAAAACACTAAAATGACCCCTTTAGAACAACCAAAATGACAAAAATACACCACATATGTCCAAAATATCCAAAAACCCTAGAAAATTATCAAAACTACGAAAATAACCCCCAAAACTTCAAAAATGACCAAAATACCATTGAAACCTCAAAAATATGTTAAATACCCTAGGAACTTCTGAAAATGACCAAAATACCCCTAAACTAAGCCAAATACACTGGATTGTTTAGATTTTGGGGGTATTTTGGTTGGTTTCAAGTTGTTTTGCTCATTCTAGAGGATTTTATGGCATTTTGGCCAGTTTATCAATGTTGAGGGTTATTTTTCAATCATTTTAGATGTTTAGGGTATTTTGGTCGCTTATCAGGTATTGAGATTTGACATCTCATTCTAGCCGTTTCTGGGGTATTTCGACCATATTTGTGGTTTCGGGGTTAACTTATTCGTTTTAGGGATTCTGAAAAAATTTTGGTCAGTTTAGAGGTACCGTGGGGTTTCTTTTTTCGACATTTTGTGGTTTTTGGGGTATTTTGGTTATATTTAGAGCATATTGACCGTTCTATTGATCTGATGGGTATGGTTTTGTCAAAGAAAAATTATTTTCCCATTGAGAATTACCAAAACATCAAAAAACATATAAATACATAGAAACCCCAAAAATGACCCCCTTTGAATAGCCGAAATACACCACGAATATCCCAAATATCCCAAAACCTTAGAAAATAACCAAAGCACCCCAGAAACGACGACAATAGCCCCAAAAACTTTTATATTAACCAAAATGCAATTGAAACCTCAAAAATAATTAAAATATACTTGATTTTTTAGATTTTTTGGGTATTTTGGTTTGGTTTCAAGTTGTTTTGCTCATTGTAGTGGATTATAGGGCATTTTGCTAATTTTCGCATTGTCGATGGGTAAATTTTAATCATTTTAGATGTTTAGGGTATTTTGGCTAGTTATGAGGTATCGAGATTTGTCAGCTCATTCAAGCTGATTCAGTGATATTTTGGTCAATTTAACGGTTTTCGGGTTATTTTACTCGTTTGATAGATTTTCAGCCTATTTTGGTCAATAAGGAAGTTTCAGGGGGATTTTTCTTGGTACATTTTGTGGTTTTGGAGGTATTTCGGTGATTTGGAGAGTATATTTGCCATTCTAGTGATTTCAAGGGTATTTTTCTGTTAGAAAAAAAAAAATTATCTTATCCATGTGAATTACCAAAAATTCAAATATAAAAAAAATACACAAAAAATACTAAAATGACCCCTTTAGAACAACCAAAATGACAAAAATACACCACATATGTCCAAAATATCCAAAAACCCTAGAAAATTATCAAAACGACGAAAATAACCCCCAAAACTTCAAAAATGACCAAAATACCATTGAAACCTCAAAAATATGTTAAATCCATTAGGAACTTCTGAAAATGACCAAAATACCCCTAAACTAAGCCAAATACACTCTATTGTTTAGACTTTGGGGGTATTTTGGTTGGTTTCAAGTTGTTCTGCTCATTCTAGAGGATTTTATGGCATTTTGGCCAGTTTATCAATGTCGAGGGTTATTTTTCAATCATTTTAGATGTTTAGGGTATTTTGGTCGCTTATCAGGTACTGAGATTTGACATCTCATTCTAGCCGTTTCTGGGGTATTTCGGTCATATTTGTGGTTTTGGGGTTAACTTAATCGTTTTAGGGATTCTGAAACAATTTTGGTCAGTTTAGAGGTATCGTGGGGTTTCTTTTTTCGACATTTTGTGGTTTTTGGGGTATTTTGGTTATATTTAGAGCATATTGACCGTTCTATTGATCTGATGGGTACGGTTTCGTCAAAGAAAAATTATTTTCCCATTGAGAATTACCAAAACATCAAAAAACATATAAATACATAGAAACCCCAAAAATGACCCCCTTTGAATAGCCGAAATACACCACGAATATCCCAAATATCCCAAAACCTTAGAAAATAACCAAAGCACCCCGGAAACGACGACAATAGCCCCAAAAACTTTTATATTAACCAAAATGCAATTGAAACCTAAAAACTAATTAAAATATACTTGATTTTTTAGATTTTTGGGGTATTTTGGTTTGGTTTCAAGTTGTTTTGCTCATTGTAGTGGATTATAGGGCATTTTGCTAATTTTCGCATTGTCGATGGGTAAATTTTAATCATTTTAGATGTTTAGGGTATTTTGGCTAGTTATGAGGTATCGATATTTGTCAGCTCATCCAAGCTGATTTGGTGATATTTTGGTCAATTTAACGGTTTTCGAGTTATTTTACTCGTTTGATAGATTTTCAGCCTATTTTGGTCAATAAAGAAGTTTCAGGGGGACTTTTCTTGGTACATTTTGTGGTTTTGGAGGTATTTCGGTGATTTGGAGAGTATATTAGCCATTCTAGTGATTTCAAGGGTATTTTTCTGTTAGAAAAAAAAAATTATCTTATTCATGCGAATAACCAAAAATTCGAGTATAAAAAAAATACACAAAAAACACTAAAATGACCCCTTTAGAACAACCAAAATGACAAAAATACACCACATATGTCCAAAATATCCGAAAACCCTAGAAAATTATCAAAACGACGAAAATTACCCCCAAAACTTTAAAAATGACCAAAATACCATTGAAACATCAAAAATATGTTAAATACCCTAGGAACTTCTGAAAATGACCAAAATACCCCTAAACTAAGCCAAATACACTTGATTGTTTAGATTCTGTTGGTGTTTTGGTTGGTTTCAAGTTGTTTTGCTTATTCTAGAGGATTTTATGGCATTTTGGCCAGTTTATCACGGCCGAGGGTTATTTTTTTTATCATTTTAGATGTTTAGGGTATTTTGGTCGCTTATCAGGTACTGAGATTTGACATCTCATTGTAGCCGTTTCTAGGGTATTTCGGTCATATTTGTGATTTTGGGGTTAACTTATTCGTTTTAGGGATTTTGAAACAATTTCGGTCAGTTGAGAGGTATCATGGGGTTTCTCTTTTCGACATTTTGTGGTTTTGGGGGTATTTTGGTTATATTTAGAGCATATTCACTGTTCTAATGATCCGAAAGGTACGGTTTTGTCAAAGAAAAATTATTTAACCATTGAGAATTACCGAAATACCAAAAAACATATAAATACACAGAAACACCTAAAATGACCCACTGTGGATAGCCAAAATGGCCAAAATACACCACGAATATACCAAATATCCCAAAACCGTAGAAAATAAACAAAGCACCCCAGAAACGACGACAATAGCCTTAAAAACTTTTATATTAACCAAAATGCAATTGAAACCTCAAAAATAATTAAAATATACTTGATTTTTTAGATTTTGGGGATATTTTGGTTGGTTTCAAGTTGTTTTGCTCATTGTAGTGGAGTTTAGGGCATTTTGCTAACTTTTGCTTTGTCGATTGGTAAATTTTAATCGTTTTAGATGTTTTGGGTATTTTGGCTATTTATGAGGTATCGAGATTTCACAGCTCATTCAAGCTGATTCAGTGAGATTTTGGTCAATTTAACGGTTTTCGGGTTATTTTACTCGTTTGATAGATTTTCAGCCTATTTTGGTCAATAAAGAAGTTTCAGGGGGACTTTTCTTGGTACATTTTGTGGTTTTGGAGGTATTTCGGTGATTTGGAGAGTATATTAGCCATTCTAGTGATTTCAAGGGTATTTTTCTGTTAGAAAAAAAAAAAATATCTTATCCATGCGAATAACCAAAAATTCGAATATAAAAAAAATACACAAAAAACACTAAATTGACCCCTTTAGAACAACCAAAATGACAAAAATACACCACATATGTCCCAAATATCCAAAAACCCTAGAAAATTATCAAAACGATGAAAATAACCCCCAAAACTTCAAAAATGACCAAAATACCATTGAAACCTCGAAAATATTTTAAATACCCTAGCAACTTCTGAAAATGACCAAAGTACCCCTAAACTAAGCCAAATACACTCGATTGTTTAGATTTTGGGGGTATTTTGGTTGGTTTCAAGTTGTTTTGCTCATTCTAGAGGATTTTATGGCATTTTGGCCAGTTTATCAATGTCGAGGGTTATTTTTCAATCATTTTAGATGTTTAGGGTATTTTGGTCGCATATCAGATACTGAGATTTGACATCTCATTCTAGCCGTTTCTGGGGTATTTCGGTCATATTTGTGGTTTTGGGGTTAACTTATTCGTTTAAGGGATTCTGAAACAATTTTGTTCAATTTAGAGGTATCGTGGGGTTTCTTTTTTCGACAATTTGTGGTTTTTTGGGTATTTTGGTTATATTTAGAGCATATTGACCGTTCTATTGATCTAATGGGTACGGTTTTGTCAAGGAAAAATTATTTTCCCATTGAGAATTACCAAAACATCAAAAAACATATAAATACATAGAAACCCCAAAAATGACCCCCTTTGAATAGCCGAAATACACCACGAATATCCCAAATATCCCAAAACCTTAGAAAATAACCAAAGCACCCCAGAAACGACGACAATAGCCCCAAAAACTTTTATATTAACCAAAATGCAATTGAAACCTCAAAAATAATTAAAAAATACTTGATTTTTTAGATTTTTGGGGTATTTTGGTTTGGTTTCAAGTTGTTTTGCTCATTGTAGTGGATTATAGGGCATTTTGCTAATTTTTGCATTGTCGATGGGTAAATTTTAATCATTTTACATGTTCAAGGTATTTTGGCTAGTTATGAGGTATCGAGATTTGTCATCTCATTCAAGCTGATTCAGTGATATTTTGGTCAATTTAACGGTTTTCGGGTTATTTTACTCGTTTGATAGCTTTTCAGCCTATTTTGGTCAATAAAGAAGTTTCAGGGGGATTTTTCTTGATACATTTTGTGGTTTTGGAGGTATTTCGGTGATTTGGAGAGTATATTTGCCATTCTAGTGATTTCAAGGGTATTTTTCTGTTAGAAAAAAAAAATTATCTTATTCATGCGAATTACCAAAAATTCAAATATAAAAAAATACACAAAAAACACTAAAATGACCTCTTTAGAACAACCAAAATGACAAAAATACACCACATACGTCCAAAATATCCAAAAACCCTAGAAAATTATCAAAACGACGAAAATAACCCCCAAAACTTCAAAAATGACCAAAATACCATTGAAACCTCAAAAATATGTTAAATACCCTAGGAACTTCTGAAAATGACCAAAATACCCCTAAACTAAGCCAAATACACTCAATTGTTTAGATTCTGTTGGTGTTTTGGTTGGTTTCAAGTTGTTTTCCTTATTCTAGAGGATTTTATGGCATTTTGGCCAGTTTATCACTGCCGAGGGTTATTTTTTTAATGATTTTAGATGTTTAGGGTATTTTGGACGCTTATCAGGTACTCAGATTTGACATCTAATTCTAGCCGTTTCTGGGGTATTTCGGTCATATTTGTGGTTTTGGGGTTAACTTATTCGTTTTAGGGATTCTGAAACAATTTTGGTCAGTTTAGAGGTATCGTGGGGTTTCCTTTTTCGACATTTTGTGGTTTTTGGGGTATTTTGGTTATATTTAGAGCATATTGACCGTTCTATTGATCTGATGGGTACGGTTTTGTCAAAGAAAAATTATTTTCCCACTGAGAATTACCAAAACACCAAAAAACATATAAATACATAAAAACATATAAATACATAGAAACCCCAAAAATGACCCCCTTTGAATAGCCGAAATACACCACGAATATCCCAAATATCCCAAAACCTTAGAAAATAACCAAAGCACCCCAGAAACGACGACAATAGCCCCAAAAACTTTTATATTAACCAAAATGCAATTGAAACCTAAAAACTAATTAAAATATACTTGATTTTTTAGATTTTTGGGGTATTTTGGTTTGGTTTCATGTTGTTTTGCTCATTGTAGTGGATTATAGGGCATTTTGCTAATTTTCGCATTGTCGATGGGTAAATTTTAATCATTTTAGATGTTAAGGGTATTTTGGCTAGTTATGAGGTATCGAGATTTGTCAGCTCATTCAAGCTGATTCGGTGATATTTTGGTCAATCTAACGGTTTTCGAGTTATTTTACTCGGTTGATAGATTTTCAGCCTATTTTGGTCAATAAAGAAGTTTCAGGGGGATTTTTCTTGGTACATTTTGTGGTTTTGGAGGTATTTCGGTGATTTGGAGAGTATATTTGCCATTCTAGTGATTTCAAGGGTATTTTTCTGTTAGAAAAAAAAAATTTATCTGATCCATGCGAATTACCAAAAATTCAAATATAAAAAAAATACACAAAAAATACTAAAATGACCCCTTTAGAACAACCAAAATGACAAAAATACACCACATATGTCCAAAATATCCAAAAACCCTAGAAAATTATCAAAACGACGAAAATAACCCCCAAAACTTTAAAAATGACCAAAATACCATTGAAACATCAAAAATATGTTAAATACCCTAGGAACTTCTGAAAATGACCAAAATACCCCTAAACTAAGCCAAATACACTTGATTGTTTAGATTCTGTTGGTGTTTTGGTTGGTTTCAAGTTGTTTTGCTTATTCTAGAGGATTTTATGGCATTTTGGCCAGTTTATCACTGCCGAGGGTTATTTTTTTTATCATTTTAGATGTTTAGGGTATTTTGGTCGCTTATCAGGTACTGAGATTTGACATCTCATTGTAGCCGTTGCTGGGGTATTTCGGTCATATTTGTGATTTTGGGGTTAACTTATTCGTTTTAGGGATTTTGAAACAATTTCGGTCAGTTGAGAGGTATCATGGGGTTTCTCTTTTCGACATTTTGTGGTTTTGGGGGTATTTTGGTTATATTTAGAGCATATTTACCGTTCTAATGATCCGAAAGGTACGGTTTTGTCAAAGAAAAATTATTTAACCATTGAGAATTACCAAAATACCAAAAAACATATAAATACACAGAAACACCTAAAATGACCCCCTGTGGATAGCCAAAACGGCCAAAATACACCACGAATATACCGAATATCCCAAAACCGTAGAAAATAAACAAAGCACCCCAGAAACGACGACAATAGCCTTAAAAACTTTTATATTAACCAAAATGCAATTGAAACCACAAAAATAATTAAAATTTACTTGATTTTTTAGATTTTGGGGATATTTTGGTTGGTTTCAAGTTGTTTTGCTCATTGTAGTGGAGTTTAGGGCATTTTGCTAACTTTTGCTTTGTCGATTGGTAAATTTTAATCGTTTTAGATGTTTAGGGTATTTTGGCTATTTATGAGGTATCGAGATTTCACAGCTCATTCAAGCTGATTCAGTGAGATTTTGGTCAATTTAACGGTTTTCGGGTTATTTTACTCGTTTGATAGATTTTCATCCTATTTTGGTCAATAAAGAAGTTTCAGGGGGACTTTTCTTGGTACATTTTGTGGTTTTGGAGGTATTTCGGTGATTTGGAGAGTATATTAGCCATTCTAGTGATTTCAAGGGTATTTTTCTGTTAGAAAAAAAAAATTATCTTATCCATGCGAATAACCAAAAATTCGAATATAAAAAAAATACACAAAAAACACTAAAATGACCCCTTTAGAACAACCAAAATGACAAAAATACACCACATATGTCCCAAATATCCAAAAACCCTAGAAAATTATCAAAACGATGAAAATAACCCCCAAAACTTCAAAAATGACCAAAATACCATTGAAACCTCGAAAATATTTTAAATACCCTAGCAACTTCTGAAAATGACCAAAATACCCCTAAACTAAGCCAAATACACTCGATTGTTTAGATTTTGGGGGTATTTTGGTTGGTTTCAAGTTGTTTTGCTCATTCTAGAGGATTTTATGGCATTTTGGCCAGTTTATCAATGTCGAGGGTTATTTTTCAATCATTTTAGATGTTTAGGGTATTTTGGTCGCGTATCAGGTACTGAGATTTGACATCTCATTCTTGCCGTTTCTGGGGTATTTCGGTCATATTTGTGGTTTTGGGGTTAACTTATTCGTTTTAGGGATTCTGAAACAATTTTGTTCAGTTTAGAGGTATCGTGGGGTTTCTTTTTTCGACAATTTGTGGTTTTTGGGGTATTTTGGTTATATTTAGAGCATATTGACCGTTCTATTGATCTGATGGGTACAGTTTTGTCAAGGAAAAATTATTTTCCCATTGAGAATTACCAAAACATCAAAAAACATATAAATACATAGAAACCCCAAAAATGACCCCCTTTGAATAGCCGAAATACACCACGAATATCCCAAATATCCCAAAACCTTAGAAAATAACCAAAGCACCCCAGAAACGACGACAATAGCCCCAAAAACTTTTATATTAACCAAAATGCAATTGAAACCTCAAAAATAATTAAAATATACTTGATTTTTTAGATTTTGGGGATATTTTGGTTGGTTTCAAGTTGTTTTGCTCATTGTAGTGGAGTTTAGGGCATTTTGCTAACTTTTGCTTTGTCGATTGGTAAATTTTAATCGTTTTAGATGTTTAGGGTATTTTGGCTATTTATGAGGTATCGAGATTTCACAGCTCATTCAAGCAGATTCAGTGATATTTTGGTCAATTTAACGGTTTTCGGGTTATTTTACTCGTTTGATAGCTTTTCAGCCTATTTTGGTCAATAAAGAAGTTTCAGGGGGATTTTTCTTGATACATTTTGTGGTTTTGGAGGTATTTCGGTGATTTGGAGAGTATATTTGCCATTCTGGTGATTTCAAGGGTATTTTTCTGTTAGAAAAAAAAATTATCTTATCCACGCGAATTACAAAAAATTCAAATATAAAAAAAATACACAAAAAACACTAAAATGACCCCTTTAGGACAACCAAAATGACAAAAATACACCACATATGTCCAAAATATCCAAAAACCCTAGAAAATTATCAAAACGACGAAAATAACCCCCAAAACTTCAAAAATGACCGAAATACCATTGAAACCTCAAAAATATGTTAAATACCCTAGGAACTTCTGAAAATGACCAAAATACCCCTAAACTAAGCCAAATACACTCGATTGTTTATATTTTGGGGGTATTTTGGTTGGTTTCAAGTTGTTTTGCTCATTCTAGAGGATTTTATGGCATTTTGGCCAGTTTATCAATGTCGAGGGTTATTTTTCAATCATTTTAGATGTTTAGGGTATTTTGGTCGCTTATCAGGTACTGAGATTTGACATCTCATTCTAGCCGTTTCTGGGGTATTTCGGACATATTTGTGGTTTTGGGGTTAACTCATTCGTTTTAGGGATTTTGAAACAATTTTGGTCAGTTTAGAGGTATAGTGGGGTTTCTTTTTTCGACAATTTGTGGTTTTTGGGGTATTTTGGTCATATTTAGAGCATATTGACCGTTCTATTGATCTGATGGGTACGGTTTTGTCAAAGAAAAATTATTTTCCCATTGAGAATTACCGAAACATCAAAAAACATATAAATACATAGAAACCCCAAAAATGACCCCCTTTGTATAGCCGAAATACACCACGAATATCCCAAATATCCCAAAACCTTAGAAAATAACCAAAGCACCCCAGAAATGACGACAATAGCCCCAAAAACTTTTATATTAACCAAAATGCAATTGAAACATCAAAAATAATTAAAAAATACTTGATTTTTTAGATTTTTGAGGTATTTTGGTTTGGTTTCAAGTTGTTTTGCTCATTTTAGTGGATTATAGGGCATTTTGCTAATTTTTGCATTGTCGATGGGTAAATTTTAATCATTTTACATGTTTAGGGTATTTTGGCTAGTTATGAGGTATCGAGATTTGACAGCTCATTCAAGCTGATTCAGTGATATTTTGGTCAATTTAACGGTTTTCGGGTTATTTTACTCGTTTGATAGATTTTCATTCTATTTTGGTCAATAAAGAAGTTTCAGGGGGACTTTTCTTGGTACATTTTGTGGTTTTGGAGGTATTTCGGTGATTTGGAGAGTATATTAGCCATTCTAGTGATTTCAAGGGTATTTTTCTGTTAGAAAAAAAAAATTATCTTATCCATGCGAATAACCAAAAATTCGAATATAAAAAAAATACACAAAAAACACTAAAATGACCCCTTTAGAACAACCAAAATGACAAAAATACACCACATATGTCCCAAATATCCAAAAACCCTAGAAAATTATCAAAACGATGAAAATAACCCCCAAAACTTCAAAAATGACCAAAATACCATTGAAACCTCGAAAATATTTTAAATACCCTAGCAACTTCTGAAAATGACCAAAATACCCCTAAACTAAGCCAAATACACTCGATTGTTTAGATTTTGGGGGTATTTTGGTTGGTTTCAAGTTGTTTTGCTCATTCTAGAGGATTTTATGGCATTTTGGCCAGTTTATCAATGTCGAGGGTTATTTTTCAATCATTTTAGATGTTTAGGGTATTTTGGTCGCGTATCAGGTACTGAGATTTGACATCTCATTCTTGCCGTTTCTGGGGTATTTCGGTCATATTTGTGGTTTTGGGGTTAACTTATTCGTTTTAGGGATTCTGAAACAATTTTGTTCAGTTTAGAGGTATCGTGGGGTTTCTTTTTTCGACAATTTGTGGTTTTTGGGGTATTTTGGTTATATTTAGAGCATATTGACCGTTCTATTGATCTGATGGGTACAGTTTTGTCAAGGAAAAATTATTTTCCCATTGAGAATTACCAAAACATCAAAAAACATATAAATACATAGAAACCCCAAAAATGACCCCCTTTGAATAGCCGAAATACACCACGAATATCCCAAATATCCCAAAACCTTAGAAAATAACCAAAGCACCCCAGAAACGACGACAATAGCCCCAAAAACTTTTATATTAACCAAAATGCAATTGAAACCTCAAAAATAATTAAAATATACTTGATTTTTTAGATTTTGGGGATATTTTGGTTGGTTTCAAGTTGTTTTGCTCATTGTAGTGGAGTTTAGGGCATTTTGCTAACTTTTGCTTTGTCGATTGGTAAATTTTAATCGTTTTAGATGTTTAGGGTATTTTGGCTATTTATGAGGTATCGAGATTTCACAGCTCATTCAAGCAGATTCAGTGATATTTTGGTCAATTTAACGGTTTTCGGGTTATTTTACTCGTTTGATAGCTTTTCAGCCTATTTTGGTCAATAAAGAAGTTTCAGGGGGATTTTTCTTGATACATTTTGTGGTTTTGGAGGTATTTCGGTGATTTGGAGAGTATATTTGCCATTCTGGTGATTTCAAGGGTATTTTTCTGTTAGAAAAAAAAATTATCTTATCCATGCGAATTACCAAAAATTCAAATATAAAAAAAATACACAAAAAACACTAAAATGACCCCTTTAGGACAACCAAAATGACAAAAATACACCACATATGTCCAAAATATCCAAAAACCCTAGAAAATTATCAAAACGACGAAAATAACCCCCAAAACTTCAAAAATGACCGAAATACCATTGAAACCTCAAAAATATGTTAAATACCCTAGGAACTTCTGAAAATGACCAAAATACCCCTAAACTAAGCCAAATACACTCGATTGTTTATATTTTGGGGGTATTTTGGTTGGTTTCAAGTTGTTTTGCTCATTCTAGAGGATTTTATGGCATTTTGGCCAGTTTATCAATGTCGAGGGTTATTTTTCAATCATTTTAGATGTTTAGGGTATTTTGGTCGCTTATCAGGTACTGAGATTTGACATCTCATTCTAGCCGTTTCTGGGGTATTTCGGACATATTTGTGGTTTTGGGGTTAACTCATTCGTTTTAGGGATTTTGAAACAATTTTGGTCAGTTTAGAGGTATAGTGGGGTTTCTTTTTTCGACAATTTGTGGTTTTTGGGGTATTTTGGTCATATTTAGAGCATATTGACCGTTCTATTGATCTGATGGGTACGGTTTTGTCAAAGAAAAATTATTTTCCCATTGAGAATTACCGAAACATCAAAAAACATATAAATACATAGAAACCCCAAAAATGACCCCCTTTGAATAGCCGAAATACACCACGAATATCCCAAATATCCCAAAACCTTAGAAAATAACCAAAGCACCCCAGAAACGACGACAATAGCCCCAAAACCTTTTATATTAACCAAAATGCAATTGAAGCCTTAAAAATAATTAAAAAATACTTGATTTTTTAGATTTTTGGGGTATTCTGGTTTGGTTTCAAGTTGTTTTGCTCATTGTAGTGGATTATAGGGCATTTTGCTAATTTTTGCATTGTCGATGGGTAAATTTTAATCATTTTACATGTTTAGGGTATTTTGGCTAGTTATGAGGTATCGAGATTTGTCAACTCATTCAAGCTGATTCAGTGATATTTTGGTCAATTTAACGGTTTTAGGGTTATTTTACTCGGTTGATAGATTTTCAGCCTATTTTGGTCAATAAAGAAGTTTCAGGGGGATTTTTCTTGGTACATTTTGGGGTTTTGGAGGTATTTCGGTGATTTGGAGAGTATATTTGCCATTCTAGTGATTTCAAGGGTATATTTCTGTTAGAAAAAAAATATTATCTTATCCATGCGAATTACCAAAAATTCAAATATAAAAAAAATTCACAAAAAACACTAAAATGACCCCTTTAGAACAACCAAAATGACAAAAATACACCACATATGTCCAAAATATCCAAAAACCCTAGAAAATTATCAAAACTACGAAAATAACCCCCAAAACTTCAAAAATGACCAAAATACCATTGAAACCTCAAAAATATGTTAAATACCCTAGGAACTTCTGAAAATGACCAAAATACCCCTAAACTAAGCCAAATACACTCGATTGTTTAGATTTTGGGGGTATTTTGGTTGGTTTCAAGTTGTTTTGCTCATTCTAGAGGATTTTATGGCATTTTGGCCAGTTTATCAATGTTGAGGGTTATTTTTCAATCATTTTAGATGTTTAGGGTATTTTGGTCGCTTATCAGGTACTGAGATTTGACATCTCATTCTAGCCGTTTCTGGGGTATTTCGACCATATTTGTGGTTTCGGGGTTAACTTATTCGTTTTAGGGATTCTGAAAAAATTTTGGTCAGTTTAGAGGTACCGTGGGGTTTCTTTTTTCGACATTTTGTGGTTTTTGGGGTATTTTGGTTATATTTAGAGCATATTGACCGTTCTATTGATCTGATGGGTATGGTTTTGTCAAAGAAAAATTATTTTCCCATTGAGAATTACCAAAACATCAAAAAACATATAAATACATAGAAACCCAAAAAATGACCCCCTTTGAATAGCCGAAATACACCACGAATATCCCAAATATCCCAAAACCTTAGAGAATAACCAAAGCACCCCAGAAACGACGACAATAGCCCCAAAAACTTTTATATTAACCAAAATGCAATTGAAACCTCAAAAATAATTAAAATATACTTGATTTTTTAGATTTTTTGGGTATTTTGGTTTGGTTTCATGTTGTTTTGCTCATTGTAGTGGATTATAGGGCATTTTGCTAATTTTCGCATTGTCGATGGGTAAATTTTAATCATTTTAGATGTTTAGGGTATTTTGGCTAGTTATGAGGTATCGAGATTTGTCAGCTCATTCAAGCTGATTCAGTGATATTTTGGTCAATTTAACGGTTTTCGGGTTATTTTACTCGTTTGATAGATTTTCAGCCTATTTTGGTCAATAAGGAAGTTTCAGGGGGATTTTTCTTGGTACATTTTGTGGTTTTGGAGGTATTTCGGTGATTTGGAGAGTATATTTGCCATTCTAGTGATTTCAAGGGTATTTTTCTGTTAGAAAAAAAAAAATTATCTTATCCATGTGAATTACCAAAAATTCAAATATAAAAAAAATACACAAAAAATACTAAAATGACCCCTTTAGAACAACCAAAATGACAAAAATACACCACATATGTCCAAAATATCCAAAAACCCTAGAAAATTATCAAAACGACGAAAATAACCCCCAAAACTTCAAAAATGACCAAAATACCATTGAAACCTCAAAAATATGTTAAATCCATTAGGAACTTCTGAAAATGACCAAAATACCCCTACACTAAGCCAAATACACTCTATTGTTTAGACTTTGGGGGTATTTTGGTTGGTTTCAAGTTGTTCTGCTCATTCTAGAGGATTTTATGGCATTTTCGCCAGTTTATCAATGTCGAGGGTTATTTTTCAATCATTTTAGATGTTTAGGGTATTTTGGTCGCTTATCAGGTACTGAGATTTGACATCTCATTCTAGCCGTTTCTGGGGTATTTCGGTCATATTTGTGGTTTTGGGGTTAACTTAATCGTTTTAGGGATTCTGAAACAATTTTGGTCAGTTTAGAGGTATCGTGGGGTTTCTTTTTTCGACATTTTGTGGTTTTTGGGGTATTTTGGTTATATTTAGAGCATATTGACCGTTCTATTGATCTGATGGGTACGGTTTCGTCAAAGAAAAATTATTTTCCCATTGAGAATTACCAAAACATCAAAAAACATATAAATACATAGAAACCCCAAAAATGACCCCCTTTGAATAGCCGAAATACACCACGAATATCCCAAATATCCCAAAACCTTAGAAAATAACCAAAGCACCCCGGAAACGACGACAATAGCCCCAAAAACTTTTATATTAACCAAAATGCAATTGAAACCTAAAAACTAATTAAAATATACTTGATTTTTTAGATTTTTGGGGTATTCTGGTTTGGTTTCAAGTTGTTTTGCTCATTGTAGTGGATTATAGGGCATTTTGCTAATTTTTGCATTGTCGATGGGTAAATTTTAATCATTTTACATGTTTAGGGTATTTTGGCTAGTTATGAGGTATCGAGATTTGTCAACTCATTCAAGCTGATTCAGTGATATTTTGGTCAATTTAACGGTTTTAGGGTTATTTTACTCGGTTGATAGATTTTCAGCCTATTTTGGTCAATAAAGAAGTTTCAGGGGGATTTTTCTTGGTACATTTTGGGGTTTTGGAGGTATTTCGGTGATTTGGAGAGTATATTTGCCATTCTAGTGATTTCAAGGGTATATTTCTGTTAGAAAAAAAATATTATCTTATCCATGCGAATTACCAAAAATTCAAATATAAAAAAAATTCACAAAAAACACTAAAATGACCCCTTTAGAACAACCAAAATGACAAAAATACACCACATATGTCCAAAATATCCAAAAACCCTAGAAAATTATCAAAACTACGAAAATAACCCCCAAAACTTCAAAAATGACCAAAATACCATTGAAACCTCAAAAATATGTTAAATACCCTAGGAACTTCTGAAAATGACCAAAATACCCCTAAACTAAGCCAAATACACTTGATTGTTTAGATTCTGTTGGTGTTTTGGTTGGTTTCAAGTTGTTTTGCTTATTCTAGAGGATTTTATGGCATTTTGGCCAGTTTATCTCGGCCGAGGGTTATTTTTTTTATCATTTTAGATGTTTAGGGTATTTTGGTCGCTTATCAGGTACTGAGATTTGACATCTCATTGTAGCCGTTTCTAGGGTATTTCGGTCATATTTGTGATTTTGGGGTTAACTTATTCGTTTTAGGGATTTTGAAACAATTTCGGTCAGTTGAGAGGTATCATGGGGTTTCTCTTTTCGACATTTTGTGGTTTTGGGGGTATTTTGGTTATATTTAGAGCATATTCACTGTTCTAATGATCCGAAAGGTACGGTTTTGTCAAAGAAAAATTATTTAACCATTGAGAATTACCGAAATACCAAAAAACATATAAATACACAGAAACACCTAAAATGACCCACTGTGGATAGCCAAAATGGCCAAAATACACCACGAATATACCAAATATCCCAAAACCGTAGAAAATAAACAAAGCACCCCAGAAACGACGACAATAGCCTTAAAAACTTTTATATTAACCAAAATGCAATTGAAACCTCAAAAATAATTAAAATATACTTGATTTTTTAGATTTTGGGGATATTTTGGTTGGTTTCAAGTTGTTTTGCTCATTGTAGTGGAGTTTAGGGCATTTTGCTAACTTTTGCTTTGTCGATTGGTAAATTTTAATCGTTTTAGATGTTTTGGGTATTTTGGCTATTTATGAGGTATCGAGATTTCACAGCTCATTCAAGCTGATTCAGTGAGATTTTGGTCAATTTAACGGTTTTCGGGTTATTTTACTCGTTTGATAGATTTTCAGCCTATTTTGGTCAATAAAGAAGTTTCAGGGGGACTTTTCTTGGTACATTTTGTGGTTTTGGAGGTATTTCGGTGATTTGGAGAGTATATTAGCCATTCTAGTGATTTCAAGGGTATTTTTCTGTTAGAAAAAAAAAAAATATCTTATCCATGCGAATAACCAAAAATTCGAATATAAAAAAAATACACAAAAAACACTAAATTGACCCCTTTAGAACAACCAAAATGACAAAAATACACCACATATGTCCCAAATATCCAAAAACCCTAGAAAATTATCAAAACGATGAAAATAACCCCCAAAACTTCAAAAATGACCAAAATACCATTGAAACCTCGAAAATATTTTAAATACCCTAGCAACTTCTGAAAATGACCAAAGTACCCCTAAACTAAGCCAAATACACTCGATTGTTTAGATTTTGGGGGTATTTTGGTTGGTTTCAAGTTGTTTTGCTCATTCTAGAGGATTTTATGGCATTTTGGCCAGTTTATCAATGTCGAGGGTTATTTTTCAATCATTTTAGATGTTTAGGGTATTTTGGTCGCATATCAGATACTGAGATTTGACATCTCATTCTAGCCGTTTCTGGGGTATTTCGGTCATATTTGTGGTTTTGGGGTTAACTTATTCGTTTAAGGGATTCTGAAACAATTTTGTTCAATTTAGAGGTATCGTGGGGTTTCTTTTTTCGACAATTTGTGGTTTTTTGGGTATTTTGGTTATATTTAGAGCATATTGACCGTTCTATTGATCTAATGGGTACGGTTTTGTCAAGGAAAAATTATTTTCCCATTGAGAATTACCAAAACATCAAAAAACATATAAATACATAGAAACCCCAAAAATGACCCCCTTTGAATAGCCGAAATACACCACGAATATCCCAAATATCCCAAAACCTTAGAAAATAACCAAAGCACCCCAGAAACGACGACAATAGCCCCAAAAACTTTTATATTAACCAAAATGCAATTGAAACCTCAAAAATAATTAAAAAATACTTGATTTTTTAGATTTTTGGGGTATTTTGGTTTGGTTTCAAGTTGTTTTGCTCATTGTAGTGGATTATAGGGCATTTTGCTAATTTTTGCATTGTCGATGGGTAAATTTTAATCATTTTACATGTTCAAGGTATTTTGGCTAGTTATGAGGTATCGAGATTTGTCATCTCATTCAAGCTGATTCAGTGATATTTTGGTCAATTTAACGGTTTTCGGGTTATTTTACTCGTTTGATAGCTTTTCAGCCTATTTTGGTCAATAAAGAAGTTTCAGGGGGATTTTTCTTGATACATTTTGTGGTTTTGGAGGTATTTCGGTGATTTGGAGAGTATATTTGCCATTCTAGTGATTTCAAGGGTATTTTTCTGTTAGAAAAAAAAAATTATCTTATTCATGCGAATTACCAAAAATTCAAATATAAAAAAATACACAAAAAACACTAAAATGACCTCTTTAGAACAACCAAAATGACAAAAATACACCACATACGTCCAAAATATCCAAAAACCCTAGAAAATTATCAAAACGACGAAAATAACCCCCAAAACTTCAAAAATGACCAAAATACCATTGAAACCTCAAAAATATGTTAAATACCCTAGGAACTTCTGAAAATGACCAAAATACCCCTAAACTAAGCCAAATACACTCAATTGTTTAGATTCTGTTGGTGTTTTGGTTGGTTTCAAGTTGTTTTCCTTATTCTAGAGGATTTTATGGCATTTTGGCCAGTTTATCACTGCCGAGGGTTATTTTTTTAATGATTTTAGATGTTTAGGGTATTTTGGACGCTTATCAGGTACTCAGATTTGACATCTAATTCTAGCCGTTTCTGGGGTATTTCGGTCATATTTGTGGTTTTGGGGTTAACTTATTCGTTTTAGGGATTCTGAAACAATTTTGGTCAGTTTAGAGGTATCGTGGGGTTTCCTTTTTCGACATTTTGTGGTTTTTGGGGTATTTTGGTTATATTTAGAGCATATTGACCGTTCTATTGATCTGATGGGTACGGTTTTGTCAAAGAAAAATTATTTTCCCACTGAGAATTACCAAAACACCAAAAAACATATAAATACATAAAAACATATAAATACATAGAAACCCCAAAAATGACCCCCTTTGAATAGCCGAAATACACCACGAATATCCCAAATATCCCAAAACCTTAGAAAATAACCAAAGCACCCCAGAAACGACGACAATAGCCCCAAAAACTTTTATATTAACCAAAATGCAATTGAAACCTAAAAACTAATTAAAATATACTTGATTTTTTAGATTTTTGGGGTATTTTGGTTTGGTTTCAAGTTGTTTTGCTCATTGTAGTGGATTATAGGGCATTTTGCTAATTTTCGCATTGTCGATGGGTAAATTTTAATCATTTTAGATGTTAAGGGTATTTTGGCTAGTTATGAGGTATCGAGATTTGTCAGCTCATTCAAGCTGATTCGGTGATATTTTGGTCAATCTAACGGTTTTCGAGTTATTTTACTCGGTTGATAGATTTTCAGCCTATTTTGGTCAATAAAGAAGTTTCAGGGGGATTTTTCTAGGTACATTTTGTGGTTTTGGAGGTATTTCGGTGATTTGGAGAGTATATTTGCCATTCTAGTGATTTCAAGGGTATTTTTCTGTTAGAAAAAAAAAATTTATCTGATCCATGCGGATTACCAAAAATTCAAATATAAAAAAAATACACAAAAAACACTAAAATGACCCCTTTAGAACAACCAAAATGACAAAAATACACCACATATGTCCAAAATATCCAAAAACCCTAGAAAATTATCAAAACGACGAAAATAACCCCCAAAACTTTAAAAATGACCAAAATACCATTGAAACATCAAAAATATGTTAAATACCCTAGGAACTTCTGAAAATGACCAAAATACCCCTAAACTAAGCCAAATACACTTGATTGTTTAGATTCTGTTGGTGTTTTGGTTGGTTTCAAGTTGTTTTGCTTATTCTAGAGGATTTTATGGCATTTTGGCCAGTTTATCACTGCCGAGGGTTATTTTTTTTATCATTTTAGATGTTTAGGGTATTTTGGTCGCTTATCAGGTACTGAGATTTGACATCTCATTGTAGCCGTTGCTGGGGTATTTCGGTCATATTTGTGATTTTGGGGTTAACTTATTCGTTTTAGGGATTTTGAAACAATTTCGGTCAGTTGAGAGGTATCATGGGGTTTCTCTTTTCGACATTTTGTGGTTTTGGGGGTATTTTGGTTATATTTAGAGCATATTTACCGTTCTAATGATCCGAAAGGTACGGTTTTGTCAAAGAAAAATTATTTAACCATTGAGAATTACCAAAATACCAAAAAACATATAAATACACAGAAACACCTAAAATGACCCCCTGTGGATAGCCAAAACGGCCAAAATACACCACGAATATACCGAATATCCCAAAACCGTAGAAAATAAACAAAGCACCCCAGAAACGACGACAATAGCCTTAAAAACTTTTATATTAACCAAAATGCAATTGAAACCACAAAAATAATTAAAATTTACTTGATTTTTTAGATTTTGGGGATATTTTGGTTGGTTTCAAGTTGTTTTGCTCATTGTAGTGGAGTTTAGGGCATTTTGCTAACTTTTGCTTTGTCGATTGGTAAATTTTAATCGTTTTAGATGTTTAGGGTATTTTGGCTATTTATGAGGTATCGAGATTTCACAGCTCATTCAAGCTGATTCAGTGAGATTTTGGTCAATTTAACGGTTTTCGGGTTATTTTACTCGTTTGATAGATTTTCATCCTATTTTGGTCAATAAAGAAGTTTCAGGGGGACTTTTCTTGGTACATTTTGTGGTTTTGGAGGTATTTCGGTGATTTGGAGAGTATATTAGCCATTCTAGTGATTTCAAGGGTATTTTTCTGTTAGAAAAAAAAAATTATCTTATCCATGCGAATAACCAAAAATTCGAATATAAAAAAAATACACAAAAAACACTAAAATGACCCCTTTAGAACAACCAAAATGACAAAAATACACCACATATGTCCCAAATATCCAAAAACCCTAGAAAATTATCAAAACGATGAAAATAACCCCCAAAACTTCAAAAATGACCAAAATACCATTGAAACCTCGAAAATATTTTAAATACCCTAGCAACTTCTGAAAATGACCAAAATACCCCTAAACTAAGCCAAATACACTCGATTGTTTAGATTTTGGGGGTATTTTGGTTGGTTTCAAGTTGTTTTGCTCATTCTAGAGGATTTTATGGCATTTTGGCCAGTTTATCAATGTCGAGGGTTATTTTTCAATCATTTTAGATGTTTAGGGTATTTTGGTCGCGTATCAGGTACTGAGATTTGACATCTCATTCTTGCCGTTTCTGGGGTATTTCGGTCATATTTGTGGTTTTGGGGTTAACTTATTCGTTTTAGGGATTCTGAAACAATTTTGTTCAGTTTAGAGGTATCGTGGGGTTTCTTTTTTCGACAATTTGTGGTTTTTGGGGTATTTTGGTTATATTTAGAGCATATTGACCGTTCTATTGATCTGATGGGTACAGTTTTGTCAAGGAAAAATTATTTTCCCATTGAGAATTACCAAAACATCAAAAAACATATAAATACATAGAAACCCCAAAAATGACCCCCTTTGAATAGCCGAAATACACCACGAATATCCCAAATATCCCAAAACCTTAGAAAATAACCAAAGCACCCCAGAAACGACGACAATAGCCCCAAAAACTTTTATATTAACCAAAATGCAATTGAAACCTCAAAAATAATTAAAATATACTTGATTTTTTAGATTTTGGGGATATTTTGGTTGGTTTCAAGTTGTTTTGCTCATTGTAGTGGAGTTTAGGGCATTTTGCTAACTTTTGCTTTGTCGATTGGTAAATTTTAATCGTTTTAGATGTTTAGGGTATTTTGGCTATTTATGAGGTATCGAGATTTCACAGCTCATTCAAGCAGATTCAGTGATATTTTGGTCAATTTAACGGTTTTCGGGTTATTTTACTCGTTTGATAGCTTTTCAGCCTATTTTGGTCAATAAAGAAGTTTCAGGGGGATTTTTCTTGATACATTTTGTGGTTTTGGAGGTATTTCGGTGATTTGGAGAGTATATTTGCCATTCTGGTGATTTCAAGGGTATTTTTCTGTTAGAAAAAAAAATTATCTTATCCACGCGAATTACCAAAAATTCAAATATAAAAAAAATACACAAAAAACACTAAAATGACCCCTTTAGGACAACCAAAATGACAAAAATACACCACATATGTCCAAAATATCCAAAAACCCTAGAAAATTATCAAAACGACGAAAATAACCCCCAAAACTTCAAAAATGACCGAAATACCATTGAAACCTCAAAAATATGTTAAATACCCTAGGAACTTCTGAAAATGACCAAAATACCCCTAAACTAAGCCAAATACACTCGATTGTTTATATTTTGGGGGTATTTTGGTTGGTTTCAAGTTGTTTTGCTCATTCTAGAGGATTTTATGGCATTTTGGCCAGTTTATCAATGTCGAGGGTTATTTTTCAATCATTTTAGATGTTTAGGGTATTTTGGTCGCTTATCAGGTACTGAGATTTGACATCTCATTCTAGCCGTTTCTGGGGTATTTCGGACATATTTGTGGTTTTGGGGTTAACTCATTCGTTTTAGGGATTTTGAAACAATTTTGGTCAGTTTAGAGGTATAGTGGGGTTTCTTTTTTCGACAATTTGTGGTTTTTGGGGTATTTTGGTCATATTTAGAGCATATTGACCGTTCTATTGATCTGATGGGTACGGTTTTGTCAAAGAAAAATTATTTTCCCATTGAGAATTACCGAAACATCAAAAAACATATAAATACATAGAAACCCCAAAAATGACCCCCTTTGTATAGCCGAAATACACCACGAATATCCCAAATATCCCAAAACCTTAGAAAATAACCAAAGCACCCCAGAAATGACGACAATAGCCCCAAAAACTTTTATATTAACCAAAATGCAATTGAAACATCAAAAATAATTAAAAAATACTTGATTTTTTAGATTTTTGAGGTATTTTGGTTTGGTTTCAAGTTGTTTTGCTCATTTTAGTGGATTATAGGGCATTTTGCTAATTTTTGCATTGTCGATGGGTAAATTTTAATCATTTTACATGTTTAGGGTATTTTGGCTAGTTATGAGGTATCGAGATTTGACAGCTCATTCAAGCTGATTCAGTGATATTTTGGTCAATTTAACGGTTTTCGGGTTATTTTACTCGTTTGATAGATTTTCATTCTATTTTGGTCAATAAAGAAGTTTCAGGGGGACTTTTCTTGGTACATTTTGTGGTTTTGGAGGTATTTCGGTGATTTGGAGAGTATATTAGCCATTCTAGTGATTTCAAGGGTATTTTTCTGTTAGAAAAAAAAAATTATCTTATCCATGCGAATAACCAAAAATTCGAATATAAAAAAAATACACAAAAAACACTAAAATGACCCCTTTAGGACAACCAAAATGACAAAAATACACCACATATGTCCAAAATATCCAAAAACCCTAGAAAATTATCAAAACGACGAAAATAACCCCCAAAACTTTAGAAATGACCAAAATACCATTGAAACCTCAAAAATTTGTTAAATACCCTAGGAACTTCTGAAAATGACCAAAATACCCCTAAACTAAGCCAAATACACTCGATTGTTTAGACTTTGGGGGTATTTTGGTTGGTTTCAAGTTGTTCTGCTCATTTTAGAGGATTTTATGGCATTATGGCCAGTTTATCAATGTCGAGGGTTATTTTTCAATCATTTTAGATGTTTAGGGTATTTTGGTCGCGTATCAGGTACTGAGATTTGACATCTCATTCTAGCCGTTTCTGGGGTATTTCGGTCATATTTGTGGTTTTGGGGTTAACTTATTCGTTTTAGGGATTCTGAAACAATTTTGTTCAGTTTGGAGGTATCGTGGGGTTTCTTTTTTCGACAATTTGTGGTTTTTGGGGTATTTTGGTTATATTTAGAGCATATTGACCGTTCTATTGATCTGATGGGTACGGTTTTGTCAAGGAAAAATTATTTTCCCATTGAGAATTACCAAAACATCAAAAAACATATAAATACATAGAAACCCCAAAAATGACCACCTTTGAATAGCCGAAATACACCACGAATATCCCAAATATCCCAAAACCTTAGAAAATAACCAAAGCACCCCAGAAACGACGACAATAGCCCCAAAAACTTTTATATTAACCAAAATGCAATTGAAACCTCAAAAATAATTAAAAAATACTTGATTTTTTAGATTTTTGGGGTATTTTGGTTTGGTTTCAAGTTGTTTTGCTCATTGTAGTGGATTATAGGGCATTTTGCTAATTTTCGCATTGTCGATGGGTAAATTTTAATCATTTTAGATGTTAAGGGTATTTTGGCTAGTTATGAGGTATCGAGATTTGTCAGCTCATTCAAGCTGATTCGGTGATATTTTGGTCAATCTAACGGTTTTCGAGTTATTTTACTCGGTTGATAGATTTTCAGCCTATTTTGGTCAATAAAGAAGTTTCATGGGGATTTTTCTTGGTACATTTTGTGGTCTTGGAGGTATTTCGGTGATTTGGAGAGTATATTTGCCATTCTAGTGATTTCAAGGGTATTTTTCTGTTAGAAAAAAAAAATTATCTTATCCATGCGAATTACCAAAAATTCAAATATAAAAAAAATACACAAAAAATACTAAAATGACCCCTTTAGAACGACCAAAATGACAAAAATACACCACATATGTCCAAAATATCCAAAAACCCTAGAAAATTATCAAAACGACTAAAATAACCCCCAAAACTTCAAAAATGACCAAAATACCATTGAAACCTCAAAAATATGTTAAATACCCTAGCAACTTCTGAAAATGACCAAAATACCCCTAAACTAAGCCAAATACACTCGATTTTTTAGACTTTGGGGGTATTTTGGTTGGTTTCACGTTGTTCTGCTCATTCTAGAGGATTTTACGGCATTTTGGCCAGTTTATCAATGTCGAGGGTTATTTTTCAATCATTTTAGATGTTTAGGGTATTTTGGTCGCTTATCAGGTACTGAGATTTGACATCTAATTCTAGCCGTTTCTGGGGTATTTCGGTCATATTTGTGGTTTTGGGGTTAACTTATTCGTTTTCGGGATTTTGAAACAATTTTGGTCAGTTTAGAGGTATCATGGGGTTTCTTTTTTCGACATTTTGTGGTTTTGATGGTATTTCGGTTATTTGGAGAGTATATTTGCCATTCTGGTGATTTCAAGGGTATTTTTTTGTTAGAAAAAAAAATTATTTTATCCATGCGAATTACCAAAAATTCAAAAATAAAAAAAACACACAAAAAAACACTAAAATGACCCCTTTAGTACAACCAAAATGTCTAAAATACACCACATATGTCCAAAATATCCAAAAACCCTAGAAAACTATCAAAACGACGAAAATAACCCCCAAAACTTCAAAAATGACCAAAATACCATTGAAACCTCAAAAATATGTAAACTACCCTAGAAACTTCTGAAAATGAATACCCTTAGACTAAGCCAAATACACTCGATTGTCTTGATTTTGGGGGTTTTTTGGTTGGTTTCAAGTTGTTTTGCTCATTCTATAGGATTTTATGGCATTTTGGCCAATTTATCGTTGTCGAGGTTTATTTTTTAAACATTTTAGATGTTTGGGGCATTTTGGTCGCTTATCAGGTACTGAGATTTGACATCTCATTCTAGCCGTCTCTGGGGTATTTTGGTCATATTTGTGGTTTTGGGGTTAACTTATTCGTTTTAGGGATTTTGAAACCGTTTCGGTCAATTGAGAGGTATCGGGGGTTTTTTTTTTTGGAGACATTTTGTTCTTTTGGGGGTATTTTGGTAATTTTTAGAGCATAACGGCCAATCTAATGATTTGAAGGGTAGAATTTCGTCAAACAAAAATTATTTAACCCCTGAGAATTCCCAAAATATCAAAAAACTTATAAATACACAGAAACCCCTAAAATGACCCTCATAGAACAGCCAAAATGACATAAATACACCAAGAATGTTCTAAATATCCCAAAAACTTATAAAATAACCAAAACACCGCTAGAACGATGACAGGAACCCCGAAAAATTTTTTACTGACCGAAATACAATTGAAACCTCAAAATAATTAAAATACCCTCGAAACCTCTGAAAATGAAAAAAATATCCCTAAACTAAGCCAAAATACACTCGATTTTTTAGATTTTGGGTGTGTTTTGTTTGGTTTCAAGTTGTTTTTTTGTTTGTAGAGGATTTTAGGGCATTTTTCAAATTCTTGCATTGTCGAGGTGTAAATTTTAATCATTTTAGATGTTTAGGGTATTTTGGCCATTTATGAGATACCGAGAATTGACAATTCATTCTAGCCGACTAAGTGATATTTTTGTCAATTTAACAGTTTTCGGGTTATTTTACTTGTTTTATAGATTTTCAGGCTATTTTGGTCAATTAAGAAGATTCTAGGTGATTTTTCCTGGTACATTTTGCGGTTTTGGGGGTATTTCGGTGATTTGGAGAGTATATTTGTCAATCTAGTGATTTCAAGGGAATTTTTTTTATCCGAAAAACAAATTATTTTACCCATGAGAATTATCAAAAAGTCAAATATAACAAAAAAATACACAAAAACCTCTAAAATGACCCCTTTAAAACAACAAAAATGACCAAAATACACCACATATGTCCAAAATAACCAAAAACCCTAGAAAATGATCAAAACATCCCCAAAACGACGAAAATAACCCCAAAAACTTTAAAAATGATGAAAAAACCATTGAAACCTCAAAAATATGTAAAATACCCTAGAAAGTTCTGAAAACGACCAAAATACCCTTAAACTAAGCCAAATACACTCGATTGTCTAGATTTTAGAGGTGTTTTGGTTGGTTTCAAGTTGTTTTGCTCATTCTAGAGGATTTTATGGCATTTTGGCCAATTTATCGCTGTCGAGGGTTATTTTTTAAATATTTTAGATGTTTAGGGCATTTTGATCGCTTATCAGGTGCTGAGATTTGACATCTCATTCTAGCCGTCTCTGGGGTATTTCGGTCATATTTGTGGTTTTGGGGTTAACTTATTCGTTTTAGGGATTTTGAAACCATTTCGGTCAATTGAGAGGTATCAGGGTTTTTTTTTTTTTTTGAGACATTTTGTTCTTTTGGGGGTATTTTGGTAATTTTTAGAGCATAACGGCCACTCTAATGATTTGAAGGGTAGAATTTCGTCAAACAAAAAATTATTTAACCACTGAGAATTACCAAAATATCAAAAAACATATAAATACACAGAAACCCCTAAAATGACCCTCATAGAACAGCCAAAATGACCAAAATACACCACGAATGTTCTAAATATCCCAAAAACTTATAAAATGACCAAAACACCCCTAGAACGATGACAAGAACCCCGAAAACTTTTATACTGACCGAAATACAATTGAAACCTCAAAATAATTAAAATACCCTCGAAACCTCTCAAAATGAACAAAATACCCCTAAGCTAAGCCAAAATACACTCGATTTTTTAGATTTTGGGTGTGTTTTGTTTGGTTTCAAGTTGTTTTTTTGTTTGTAGAGGATTTTAGGGCATTTTTCAAATTCTTGCATTGTCGAGGTGTAAATTTTAATCATTTTAGATGTTTAGGGTATTTTGGCCATTTATGAGATACCGAGAATTGACAAGTCATTCTAGCCGATTAAGTGATATTTTGGTCAATTTAACGGTTTTCGGGTTATTTTACTCGTTTTATAGATTTTCAGGCTATTTTGGTCAATTAAGAAGATTCTGGGGGATTTTTCCGGGTACATTTTGTGGTTTTGGGGGTATTTCGGTGATTTGGAGAGTATATTTGTCAATCTAGTGATTTCAATGGTTTTTTTTTATCAGAAAAACAAATTATTTTACCCATGAGAATTATCAAAAAGTCAAATATAACAAAAAAATACACAAAAACCTCTAAAACGACCCCTTTATAACAACCAAAATGACTAAAATACACCACATATGTCCAAAATATCCAAAAACCCTAGAAATTGATCAAAACAACCCCAAAAAGACAAAAATAACCCCAAAAACTTTAAAAATGACCAAAATACCATTGAAACCTCAAAAATATGTAAAATACCCTTGAAACTTCTGAAAATGACCAAAATACCCTTAAACTATGCCAAATACACTCGATTGTTTAGATTTTGGGGGTGTTTTGGTTGGTTTCAAGTTGTTTTGCTCATTCTAGAGGATTTTTTGGCATTTTGGCCAATTTATCACTGTCGAGGGTTATTTTTTAATCATTTTAGATGTTTAGGGTATTTTGGTCGCTTATCAGGTACTGAGTTTTGAAATCTCATTCTAGCCGTTTCTGGGGTTTTTCGGTAATATTTGTGGTTTTGGGGTAAACTTATTAGTTTTAGGGATTTTGAAACCGTTTCGGTCAATTGAGAGGTATCAAGGGTTTTTCTTTTTTTTTTGAGACATTTTGTGGTTTTGGGGGTATGTTGGTAATTTTTAGAGCATAATGGCCACTCTAATGATTTGAAGGGTACAGTTTCGTCAAAGAAAAATTATTTAACCCTTGAGAATTACCAAAGTATCAAAAAACGTATAAATACAAAGAAACCACTAAAATGACCCACATAGAACAGCCAAAATGACCAAAATATACCACGAATGTTCTAAATATCCCAAAAACTTATAAAATGACCAAAACACCCCCAGAACGACGATAATAGCCCTAAAAACTTTTATACTGACCAAAATACAGTTGAAACCTCACAATAATTAAAATACCCTCGAAACCTCTGGAAATGAACGAAATACCCCTAAACTAAGCCAAAATACACTCGATTTTTTAGATTTTGGGTGTGTTTTGTTTGGTTTCAAGTTGTTTTGCTGATTGTAGTGGATTTTAGGCCATTTTGTTAATTTTTGCATTGTCGAGGGGTAAATTTTAATCATTTTAGATGTTCAGGGTATTTTGGCCATTTATGAGATACTGAGAATTGACAGGTCATTCTGGCCGATTCAGTGATATTTTGGTCAATTTAATGGTTTTCGGGTTATTTTACTCGTTTTATAGATTTTGAGGTTATTTTGGTCAATTAAGAAGTTTCAGGGGGATTTTTCTTGGTACATTTTCTGGTTTTAGGGGTATTTCGGTGATTTGGAGAGTATATTTGCCATTCTAGTGATTTCAAGGCTATTTTTTTTTCAAAAAAACAAATTATTTTACCCATGAGAATTATCAAAAAATAAAATATAAAAAAAAATTACACCAAAACCCCTAAAATGACCCCTTTAGAACAACCAAAATGACAAAAATACACCACTTGTGTCCAAAATATCCAAAAACCCTAGTAAATTATCAAAACAACCCGAAAACGACGAAAATAACCCCAAAAACTTTAAAAATGACCAAAATACCATTGAAACCTCAAAAATATGTTAAAAACCTTGGAAACTTCTGAAAATGACCAAAATACCCTCAAACTAAGCCAAATACACTCGATTGTTTAGATTTTGGGGGTGTTTTGGTATGTTTCAAGTTGTTTTGCTCATTCTAGAGGATTTTATGGCATTTTGGCCAATTTATCACTGTCGAGGGTTATTTTTTAATCATTTTAGATGTTTAGGGCATTTTGGTCACTTATCAGGTACTGAGATTTGACATCTCATTCAAGCCGTTTCTGGGGTATTTCGGTCATATTTTTGGTTTTGGAGTTAACTTATTCGTTTTAGGGATTTTGAAACCGTTTCAGTCAATTGAGAGGTATCAGGGGTTTTTTTTTTTTTTTTTTTTTAGAAATTTTGTTGTTTTGGGGGTATTTTGGTAATTTTCAGAGCATAATATCCACTCTAATGATTTGAAGGGTACAGTTTCGTCAAAGAAAAATTATTTAACCCTTGAGAATTACCAAAACATCAAAAAACATATAAATACACAGAAACCCCTAAAATGACCCCCATAGAACAGCCAACTTGACCAAAATACACCCCGAATGTTCTAAATGTCCCAAAAACTTATAAAATGACCAAAACACCCCTAGAACGTTGACAATAGCCCTGAAAACTTTTATACTGACCAAAATACAATTGAAACCTCAAAATTATTAAAATGTCCTCGAAACCTCTAAAAATGAACAAAATACCCCTAAACTAAGCCAAAATACACTCGATTTTTTAGATTTTGGGTGTGTTTTGTTTGGTTTCAAGTTGTTTTGCTGATTGTAGAGGATTTTAGGGCATTTTGCAAATTTTTACATTGTCGAGGGGTAAATTTTAATCATTTTAGATGTTTAGGGTATTTTGGCCATTTATGAGATACCGAGAATTGACAGGTCATTCTAGCCGATTCAGTGATATTTTGGTCAATTTAACAGTTTTCGGGTTATTTTACTCGTTTTATAGATTTTCAGGCTATTTTGGTCAATTAAGAAGTTTCGGGGGGATTTTTCCTGGTACATTTTGTGGTTTTGGGGGTATTTCGGTGATTTGGACAGTATATTTGCCATTCTAGTGATTTTTTGGGTATTTTTTTATCAGAAAAACATATTATTTTACCCATGAGAATTATCAAAAAATCAAATATAAAAGAAATACACAAAAACCTATAAAATGACCCCTTTAGAACATCCAAAATGACTAAAATACACCACATATGTCCAAAATATCCAAAAACCCTAGAAAATTATCAAAACAACCCCAAAATGATGAAAATAACCCCAAAAACTTAAAAATGACCAAAATACCATTGAAACCTCAAAAATATGTAAAATACCCTAGAAACTTCTGAAAATGACCAAAATACCCATAATCTAAGCCAAATACACTCGATTGTTTATATTTTGGGGGTGTTTTGGTTGGTTTCAAGTTGTGTTGCTCATTGTAGAGGATTTTACGGCATTTTGGCCATTTTATCAATATCGAGGGTTATTTTTTAGTCATTTTAGATGTTTAGGGAATTTTTGTCGCTTATGAGGTACTGAAAGTTGACATCTCATTCTAACTGTTTCTGGGGTATTTCAGTCATATTTTTGGTTTTGGGGTTAACTTATTCGTTTTAGGGATTTTGAAAACTATTTTGGTCAATTGAGAGGTATAAAGGGTTTTTTTTTTTTGGACATTTTGTGGTTTTGGGGGTATTTTCGTTATATTTAGTGCATAATGACCATTCTAACGATCTGAAGGGTACTGTTTTGTCAATGAAAAATTATTTAACCCTTAAGAATTATCAAAATATCGAAAAACACATAAATACACAGAAACCCCCAAAATGACCCCTTAGGATAGCCAAAATGACCAAAATACACCACGAATGTTCTAAATATCCTAAAAACTTAAAAAATGACCAAAACACCCCCAGAACGACGATAATAGCCCTGAAAACTTTTATATTGACCAAAATAGAATTGAAACCTCAAAAATAATTAAAATACCCTCGAAACATCTGAAAAAGAACAAAATACCCCTAAACTAAGCCAAAATACACTCAATTTTTTAGATTTTGGGCGTGTTTTGTTTGGTTTCAAGTTGTTTTGCCCATTGTAGAAGATTTTAGGGCATTTTAATTTTTGCATTGTCGAGGGGTAAATTTTAATCATTTTAGATGTTTAGGGTATTTTGGCTATTTTTGAGATACCTAGATTTGAAAGGTCATTCTAGCCGTTTCTGTGATATTTGGTCAATTTAATGGTTTTTGGGTTATTTTACTTGTTCTACAGATTTTTAGGCTATTTTGGTCAAATAAGAAGTTTCAAGGGGATTTTTCTTGGTCCATTTTGTGGTTTTGGGGTGAATTTGGTGATTTTGAGAGTATATTTGCCATTCTAGCTATTTCAAGGGTCTTTTTTTGTCAAAAAAACAAATTATTTTACCCATGAGAATTACCAAAATATCAAACATCTAAAAAATACACAAAAAACCCTGAAATCACCCCTTTAGAATTGCCAAAATGATTAAAATACGCTATTATCCAAAATATCCCCAAACCCTAGAAAATGGGCAAAACACAGCCAAAATG
The DNA here is from genome assembly GCA_023055345.1 of Quercus wislizeni. Taxonomy (NCBI): domain Eukaryota; kingdom Viridiplantae; phylum Streptophyta; class Magnoliopsida; order Fagales; family Fagaceae; genus Quercus; species Quercus wislizeni. Next base: position 5,473,422 of record JALGQJ010000019.1, on the reverse strand, counting down.
ACAAAAATAACCCCAAAAACTTTAAAAATGACCAAAATATCATTGAAACTCAAAAATATAAAAAGTACCCTAGTAACTTGTAAAAATGACCAAAATACCCCTAAACTAAGCTAAATATACTCAATTGTTTAGATTTTGGGCGTGTTTGTGTTGGTTTCAAGTTGTTTTCCTCATTCTAGAGGATTTTAGGTCTGTTTGGCCATTTTATCCACGTCAAGGGTATTTTTTTGTCATTTTATATGTTTAGGACATTTTAGGGTTAACTTATTCGTTTTAGGGATTTTGAAACTATTTCGGTCAATTGAGAGGTATCAGGGGGTTTTTTTTGGAGACATTTTGTGGTTTTGGGGGTATTTTGGTAATTTTTAGAGCATAATGGCCATTCTAATGATTTGAAGGGTACAATTTTGTCAAAGAAAAATTATTTAACCCTTAAGAATTACCAAAATATCAAAAAACATATAAATACACAGAAACCCCTAAAATTACCCCCTTAGAACAGCCAAAATGACCAAAATACACCACGAATGTTCTAAATATCCCAAAAACTTATAAAATGACCAAAACACCCCTAGAACGATGACAAGAACCCCGAAAACTTTTATACTGACTGAAATACAATTGAAACCTCAAAATAATTAAAATACCCTCGAAGCCACTGAAAATGAACAAAATATCCCTAAACTAAGCCAAAATACACTCGATTTTTTAGATTTTGGGTGTTTTTTGTTTGGTTTCAAGTTGTTTTGCCCATTGTAGAAGATTTTAGGGCATTTTGCTAATTTTTGCATTGTCGAGGGGTAAATTTTAATCATTTTAGATGTTTAGGGTATTTTGGCTATTTATGAGATACCGAGATTTGACAGGTTATTCTAGCCGTTTCAGTGATATTTTAACAGTTTTCGGGTTATTTTACTTGTTTTACAAATTTTTAGGCTATTTTGTTCAATTAAGAAGTTTCAGGGGGATTTTTCTTGGTCCATTTTGTGGTTTTGGGGGTATTTTGGAGAGTATATTTGTCATTCTAAAGATTTCAAGGGTATTTTTTTGTCAAAAAAACAAATTATTTTACCCATGAGAATTACCAAAATATCAAATATCTAAAAAATACACAAAAAAACCCTAAAATGACCTTTTTAGAACTGTCAAAAAGACTAAAATACGCTACAAATGTCCAAAATATCCCCAAACCCAAGAAAATGGGCAAAACACACCCAAAATGACAGAAATAACCCTAAAAACTTTAAAAATGACCAAAATACCATTGAAAACTCAAAAATATGCAAAATACCCTAGAAACTTCTGAAAATGACCAAAATACCCCTAAACTAAGCTAAATATACTCAATTGTTTAGATTTTGGGCGTATTTGTGTTGGTTTCAAGTTGTTTTGCTCATTCTAGAGGATTTTAGGTCATTTTGGCCATTTTATCCAAGTCGAGGGTATTTTTTAATCATTTAGATGTTTAGGGCATTTTGGGGTTAACTTATTCGTTTTAGGGATTTTGAAACTATTTCAGTCAATTGAGAGGTATCGGGGGTTTTTTGTTAAGACATTTTGTGTTTTGGGGGGTATTTTGGCAATTTTTAGAGCATAACGTCCATTTTAAGAATATGAAGGGTACTGTTTTGTCAAAGAAAAATTATTTTACCCTTAAGACTTACCAAAATAACAAAAAAACATATAAATACACAAAAACCCCTAAAATGACCCCATTAGAACAGCCAAAATGACAAAAACACACCACTAATGTCCTGAATATCCAAAAACCTTAGAAAATGAACAAAACACCCCCAAAACGACGACAATAACCCTGAAAACTTTTAAATTGACCAAAATACACCTAAACTAAGCCAAAATACACTCGATTTTTTAGATTTTGGGGGTGTTTTTGTTGGTTTCAAGTTGTTTTGCTCATTGTAGAGTATTTTAGGGCATTTTGCTAATTTTTGCATTGTCAAGCGGTAAATTTTAATCATTTTAGATGTTTAGGGTACATTGGCTGTTTGTGAGGCAACGAGATGTGACAGCTAATTCTAGCCGTTTCAGGGGAATTTTGGTCAATTTAATGGTTTTCGGGTTATTTTTCTCGTTTTATAGATTTTCAGGCCATTTTGGTCAATTAAAAAGTTTCGGGTGGATTTTTCTTGGTATATTTTGTGGTTTTTGGGGTATTTTGGTGATTTGGAGAGTATATTGGCCGTTTTAATGATTTCAAGGGTATTTTTTTGTCAAAAGAAGAAGAAGTTATTTTACCCATGTGAATTACCAAAACATCAAATATTGAAAAAATACACAAAAAAACACTTAAATGATCCTTTTGGAACTACCAAAATGACTAAAATACACCACAAATGTCCAAAATATCCCAAAACCCTAAAAAATAACCAAAACACCCCGAAAATGACGAAAATAAGCCCAAAAACTTTAAAAATGACCAAAATACATTTGAAACCTCAAAAATATACTAAGTACCCTAAAAACCTCTGAAAATGACGAAAATACCCCTAAACTAAGCCAAATACACTCAATTGTATTGATTTTGGGGGTGTTTTAGTTGGTCCAAGTTGTTTTGCTCATTCTAAAGGATTTTAGGGCATTTTTGCCATTTTATCATTGTCGAGGGGTATTTTTTAATCATTTTAGATGTTTAGGGCATTTTGGTCGTTTATGAGGTACTGAGATTTGACATCTCATGCTAGCCGTTTCAGGGGTATTTCATTCATATTAGAGGCTTTGGGGTTAACTTATTTGTTTTAGGGATTTTGAAACTATGTTGGTCAATTGAGAGGTATCAGGGGTTTTTTTTGGGACATTTTGTGGTTTTGAGGAGTATTTTTGGTAATTTTAAGAGCATAATGGCCATTCTAATGATTTGAAGCGTACTGTTTTGTCAAACAAAAATTACTTTACCCTTGAGAATTACCAAAATAGCAAAAAACATATAAATACACCAAAACACCTAAAATGACCCCCTAGAACAGCCAAAATGACCAAAATACACCACAAATGTCCCAAATATCCCAAAACCTAAGAAAATGACTAAAACACCCCCAAAATGACAACAATAACCCAGAAAACTTTTTAATTGACGAAAATACAATTGAACCCTCAAAAATAAGTAGAATGCCCTCGAAACCTATAAATGACCAAAATACCCCGAAAATTAAGCCAAAATACACGATTTTTTAGATTTTGGGGGTGTTTTGGTTGGTTTCAAGTTGTTTTGCTCATTGTAGAGGATTTTAGGGCATTTTGATAATTTTTGCATTGTCAAGGGATAAATTTTAATCATTTTAGATGTTACAACTCATTATTGCCATTTCAAGGATATTTTGGTCAATTTAATGGTTTTTGGGTTATTTTACTTGTCTTACAGATTTTCAGGCTATTTTGGTCAATTAAAAAGTTTCAGGGGCATTTTTATGGTACATTTTGTGGTTTGGGGGGTATTTTGGTGATCCGGAGAGTATATTTGCCATTCTAGTGATTTTAAGGGTATTTTTCTGTCAAAAAAACAAATTATTTTACCAATGAGAATTACCGAAATATCAAATATAAAAAGAATATACAAAAAACTCTAAAATAACCCCTTTAGAACTACCAAAATGACTAAAATACACCACAAATGTCCAAAATATCCCAAAACCCTAGAAAATGACCAAAACAACCCCAAAACGACGAAAATAACCCCAAAAACTTTTAAAATGACCAAAATACCATTGTAACCTCAAAAATATGCAAAATACCCTAGAAACCTCTAAAAATGACCAAAATACCACAAAACTAAGCCAAATACACTCAATTGTTTAGATTTTAAGGGTGTTTTGGTTGGTTTCAAGTTGTTTTGCTCATTCTAGTGGATTTTAGGGCATTTTGGCCATTTTATCAATATCGCGGGGTATTTTTTAATCATTTTAGATGTTTAGGGCATTCAGGTAGTTTATGAGGTAGTAAGATTTGACATCTCATTCTGGCCTTTTCAAGGGTATTTCGGTCATATTATAGGTTTTGGGGGTTAACTTATTCATTTTATGAATTTTGAAAGTATTTTGTTCAATTGAGAGATATCAGGGGTTTTTTTTTGGGGGCATTTTGGTAATTTTTAGCGCATAATGGCCATTCTAATGATTTGAAGGGTACTGTTTTATCAAAGAAAAATTATATTACCCTTGAGGATTACCAAAATATCAAAAAAGATATAAATACACAAAAACCCCTAAAATGACCCCCTTAGAACAGCCAAAATACACCAGCAACGTCCCAAATATCCCAAAACCTTAGAAAATGACCACAACACCCCAAAAATGACGACAATAGCCCTGAAAACTTTTTTATTAACCAAAATGCAATTGAAACCTTAAAAATAATCAAAATACCCTCGAAACCTCTGAAAATGACCAAAACGACCCCAAAACTACGAAAGTGACCCCAAAAACTTTAAAACTAACCAAAATACCCTAAAAATCTCAAAAATATGCAAAATGCCCAACAAACCTCTGAAAATGACCCAAATACCCCTAAACTAGGCCAAAATACACTCGATTTTTTTAGATTTTTGGGGTGTTTTGGTTGGTTTTAAGTTGTTTTGCTCATTGTAGAGGATTTTAGGGCATTTTGCTAATTTTTCCATTGTCGATGGGTAAATTTTAATCAGTTTAGTTGTTTAGGGTATTTTGGCTATTTATGAGGTATCGAGATTTGAAAGCTCATTCTAGTTGATTCAGGGATATTTTGGTCAATTTAACGGTTTTCGGGTTATTTTACTCGTTTTAAAGATTTTCAGACTGTTTTGGTCAATTAAGAAGTTTCAAGGGGATTTTTCTTGGAACATTTTGTGGTTTTGGGGTTATTTCTGTGATTTGGAGAGTATATTTGCCATTCTAGTGATTTCAAGGGTATTTTTTTTGTCAAAAAACAAGTTATTTTACCCATGAGAATTACCAAAAAATCAAATTTAAAAAAAATACACAAAAAATTCTAAAAGAAGCCCTTTAGAACTGCCAAAATTACTAAAATACACCACATATGTCCAAAATATCCCAAAACCCTATAAAATGACCAAAATAACCCCAAAACGACGAAAATAACCCCAAAAACTTTAAAAATGACTAAAATATCATTGAAACCTCAAAAATATGCAAAATACCCTAGAAACCTCTAAAAATTACCAAAATACCTCAAAACAAAGCCAAATAAACTCGATTGTTTAGATTTTTGGGGTTTTTTGGTTGGTTTCAAGTTGTTTTGCTCATTATAGAGGATTTTTGGGCATGTTTTCCTTTTTATCAATGTCTAGAGGTATTTCTTAATAATTTTAGATGTTTACGGCATTTTGGTTGTTTATGAGGTACTAAGATTTGACATCTCATTCTAGCTGTTTCAGTGGTATTTCAGTCGTATTAGAGGTTTAGGGGTTAACTTATTCGTTTTAGGGATTTTTAAACTATTTCGGTCGCTTGAGAGGTATCAGAGGTTTTTTTTTTTTTTGGACATTTTGTGGTTTAGGGGGTATTTTGGTAATTTTTAGAGCATAATGGCCATTCTAATGATTTGAAAAGTACTGTTTTGTCAAAGAAAAATTATTTTACCCTTGAGAATTACCTAAATATCGAAAAACATATAAATACTCCAAAACCCCTAAAATGACCCCCTTAGAACAGCTAGAATGACCAAAATACACCACGAATGTCCCAAATATCCCAATACCTTAGAAAATGACCAAAACTCCCCCAGAAAGACGACAATAGCCCTGAAAACTTTTATATTGACCAAAATACAATTGAAACCTGAAAAATAATTAAAATACCCTCGAAACCTCTGAAAATGAACAAAATACCCCTAAACTAAGCTGAAATACGCTCATTGTAGAGTATTTTAGGGCATTTTGTTAATTTCTGCATTGGTGAGGGGTAAATTTTAATCATTTTAGATGTTTAGGATATTTTGGCTATTTACGAGGTATTGAGATTATATAGCTCATTCTAGCCATTTCAGGGATATTTTCGTCAATTCAATGGTTTTCGGGTTATTTTACTCGTTTTACAGATTTTCAGGCTATTTTGGTCAATTAAGAAGTTTCTGGGGGACTTTTCTTGGTACATTTTCTGGTTTTGGCGGTATTTCGGTGATTTGGAGAGTATATTTGCCATTCTAGTGATTTCAAGGTTATTTTTTTGTCAAAAAAACTAATTATTTTACCCATGAGAATTACCAAAATATCAAATATAAAAAAAAATACAAAAAAAAGGCTAAATTGACCCCTTTAGAACAGCCAAAAAGACTAAAATACACCACAAATGTCCAAAATATTTCAAAACCCCAGAAAATGGGTAAAACACGCCCAAAATGACGAAAAGAACGCCAAAAACTTTAAAAATAACCAAAATACCATTGAAACCTCAAAAATATGCAAAATACCCTAGAAACCTCTGAAAATGACCAAAATACCCCTAAACTAAGCTAAATTTACTCGATTGTCTAGATTTTGTGCATGTTTGTGTTGGTTTCAATTTGTTTTGCTTATTCTAGAAGATTTTAGGGCATTTTGGCCATTTTATCAATGTCGAGGGGTATTTTTTAACCATTTTAGATGTTTAGGGCATTTTGGTCGTTTATGAGGTACTGAGATTTGACATCTCATTCTAGCCGTTTCAGTGGTATTTTAGTCATATTAGAGGTTTTTGGGTTAACTTATTCATTTTAGGGATTTTGAAACTATTTCGGTCAATTGAGAGGCATCAGAGGTTTTTTGTTAGGACATTTTGTGGTTTTGGGGGTATTTTTGTAATTTTTAGAGCATAATGACCATTCTAATGATTTGAAGGGTACTGTTTTATCAAAGAAAAATAATTTTACCCTTGAGAATTACCAAAATATCCAAAAACATATAAATACACGAAAACCCCAAAAATGACCCCCTTAGAACAACCAAAATGACCAAAACATACCACTAATGTCCCAAATATCCAAAAACCTTAGAAAATGACTAAAACACCCCCAAAACGGCAACAATAACTCTGAAAAGTTTTAAATTTTCCAAAATACAGTTGAAACCTAAAAAATAAGTAAAATGCCCTCGAAACCTCTGAATAACCAAAATACACCTAAACTAAGCAAAAATACACTCGATTTTTTAAATTTTGGGGCTGTTTTTGTTGGTTTCAAGTTGTTTTGCTCATTGTAGAGGATTTTAGGGCATTTTGCTAATTTTTGCATTATGAAGCGGTAAATTTTAATCATTTTAGATGTTTAGGGAACTTTGGCTGTTTATGAGGTATCGAGATTTGACAGCTCATTCTAGCCGTTTCAGTGGTATTTTGGTCAATTTAATAGTTTTCGGGTTATTTTACTCGTTTTATAGATTTTCAGGCTATTTTGGTCAATTAAGAAGTTTTGGGTGGGTTTTTCTTGGTACATTTTGTGGTTTTTGGGGTATTTTGGTGATCTAGAGAGTATATTAGCCATTTTAGTGATTTCAAGGTTATTTTTTTGTCATAAAAAATAGTTATTTTACCCATGAGAATTACCAAAACGTCAAATATCCAAAAAATACACAAAAAACCCTTAAATGATCCCTATAAAACTACCAAAATGACCAAAATATACCTCAAATGTCCAAAATATCCCAAAACCCTAGAAAATGACCAAAACAGCCCCAAAACAACGAAAATAACCCTAAAAACTTTTAAATTGACCAAACTACAATTGAAACCTCAAAAATAAGTAAAATGCCCTCAAAACCTCTAAAGGACCAAAATACCCCCAAACTAAGCCAAAATACACTCAATTTTTTATATTTTGGGTGTGTTTTGGTTGGTTTCTAGTTTTTTTGCTCATTGTAGAGGATTTTAGGTTATTTTGGCTATTTATGAGGTATCGAGATTTGCCAACTCATTCTTGCCGTTTCTAGGATGTTTTGGTCAATTTAATGGTTTTCGGGTTATTTTACTCGTTTTATAGATTTTCAGGCTGTTTTTGGTCAATTAAGAAGTTTCGGGTGGATATTTCTTGGTACATTTTGTGGTATTGAGGGTATTTTGGTGATTTGGAGAGTATATTGGCCATTTTAGTGATTTCAAGGGCATTTTTTTGTCCAAAAAAAAAGTTATTTTACTCATGAGAATTACCAAAACATCAAATATCCAAAAAATACACAAAAAACTCTAAAATGACACCTTTGGAACTGCCAAAATGACTAAAATACAACACAAATGTCCAAAATATCCCAAAACCCTAGAAAATGACCAAAACACCCCCAAAATGACGAACATAAGCCAAAAAACTTTTAAAATGACAAAAATACCATTGAAACCTCAAAAATATGCAAAATACCCTAGAAACCTCTGAAAATTACCAAAATACCCCTAAACTAAGCCAAATACACTCGATTGTTTAGATTTTGGGGGTGTTTTTTTGTTGATTTTAAGTTGTTTTGCTCATTATAGGGGATTTTATGGCATTTTGGCCATTTTATCAATGTCGAGGGGTATTTTTTAATCATTTTAGATGTTTAGGGCATTTTGGTCATTTATGAGGTACTGAGATTCGACATCTCATTCTAGCCGTTTCAGGGGTATTTCGGTCATATTAGAGGTTTTGGGGTTAATTTATTCGTTTTACCAAAACATCAAATATCCAAAAAACAAACAAAAAAGTCTAAAATGACCCCTTTAGAACTTCCAAAATGACTAAAATACACCACAGCTGTCCAAAATATCCCAAAACCCTAGAAAATGAGCAAAACACCCCCAAAATGACGAAAATAACCCCCCAAAACTTTAAAAATTACCAAAATACCCTAAAAAATATGCAAAATACCCTAGAAACCTCTGAAAATGATCAAAATACCCCAAAATTAAGCCAAATACACTCGATTGTTTAGATTTTAGGGGTGTTTTGGTTGGTTTCAAGTTGTTTTGCTCATTCTAGAGGATTTTAGGGCATTTTGGCCGTTTTATCAGTGTCGAGAGGTATTTTTTAATTATTTTAGATGTTTAGGGCATTTTGGTCGTTTACAAGTTACTGAGATTTGACATCTCATTCTAGCCGTTTCAGAAGTATTTCGGTCATATTAGAAGTTTTAGGGTTAACTTATTCGTTTTAGGGATTTTGAAACTATTTCAGTCAATTAAAAGGTATCGTGGTTTTTTTTGGGGCATTTTGTGGTTTTGGAGGTATTTTGGTAATTTTCAGAGCATAATGGCCATTCTAATGACTTGAAGGATACTGTTTTGTCAAAGAAAAATTATTTTACCCTTGAGAATTACCAAAATATAAAAAAAACATATAAATATGCCAAAACCCCTAAAATAACTCCCATAGAATAGCCAAAATAACCAAAATACACCACTAATGTCCCAAATATCCCAAAACCGTAGAAAATGACCAAAACACCCCCAAAAAAACGACAATAACCCAGAAAACTTTTAAATTGACCAAAATACAATCGAAACCCCAAAAATATGTAAAACGCCCTCGAAACCTATGAATGACCGAAATACCCCTAAACTAAGCCAAAATAGACTCGATTTTTTAGATTTTTGTGGTGTTTTGGTTGGTTTCAAGTTGTTTGGCTCATTGTAGAGGATTTTTGGGCCTTTTGCTAATTTTTACATTGTCGAGGGGTAAATTTTAATCATTATAGATGTTTAGGGTATTTTGGTTGTCTATGAGGTATCGAGATTTGACAGCTCATTCTAGTTGTTTCAGGGGTATTTTGGTTAATTTAATGGTTTTTGAGTTATTTTACTCGTTTTATAGATTTTCAGGCTATTTTGGTCAATTAAGAAGTTTCGGGGGGATTTTTCTTGGTACATTTTGTGCTTTTGGGGGTATTTTGATGATTTTGAGAGTATATTGGCCATTCTAGTGATTTCCAAGGTATTTTTTTGCCCAAAAAAAAAGTTATTTTACCCATGAGAATTACCAAAATACCAAATATCCAAAAAATGCACAAAAAACCTTAAAATGACCTCTTTAGAACTGCCAAAATGACTAAAATACCTAACAAATGTCCAAAATATCTCAAAACCCTAGAAAATGAGCAAAACGCCCCCCAAAATGCTGAAAATTACCCCAAAAACTTTTAGAATGACCAAAGTACCATTGAAACCTCAAAAATATTCTAAATACCCTACAAACCTCTGAAAATTACCAAAATACCCCTGAACTAAGCCAAATACATTCGATTGTTTAGATTTTGGGGGTGTTTTGGTTGGTTTCAAGTTGTTTTGCTCATTTTAGAGGATTTTAGGGTATTTTGGCCATTTTATCAATGTCGAGGGGTATTTTTTAATCATTTTAGATGTTTAGGGCATTTTGGTTGTTTATGAGGTACTGAGATTTGACATCTCATGCTAGCCATTCAAGGGTATTTCGTTCATATTAGAGGTTTTGGGGTTAACTTATTGTTTTAGGGATTTTGAAACTATTTCGGTCAATTGAGAGGTATCAGGGTTTTTTTTTGGAACATTTTGTTGTTTTGTGGGTATTTTGGTAATTTTTAGAGCATAATGGCCATTCTAATGATTTGAAGGGTACAACAGTTTTGTCAAAGAAAAATTATTTTACCCTTGAGAATTACTAAAATATCAAAAAACATATAAATACACCAAAACACCTAAAATGACCCCCTAGAACGCCAAAGTGACCAAAATACACCACAAACGTCCCAAATATCCCAAAACCTAAGAAAATGACCAAAACAACCCCAAAACGACGACAATAACCCTGAAAACTTTTAAATTGACCAAAATACAATTGAAACCTCAAAAATAAGTAAAAAGCCCCCGAAACCTCTAAATGACCAAAATACCCCCAAACTTAGCCAAAATACACTCGATTTTTTAGATTTTGGGTTTGTTTTGGTTGGTTGCCAGTTTTTTTGCTCATTGTAGAGGATTGTAGGGCATTTTGCAAATTTTTGCATTGTCGAGGGGTAAATTTTAATCATTTTAGATGTTTAGGGTATTTTGGCTATTTATGAGGTATCAAGATTTGAGAGCTCATTCTTGCCATTTCTAGGATGTTTTGGTCAATTTAATGGTTTTCGGGTTATTTTACTCATTTTATAGATTTTCAGGCTGTTTTGATCAATTAAGAAGTTTCGGGTGGATATTTCTTCGTACATTTTGTGGAATCGAGGGTATTTTGATGATTGGAGAGTATATTTGCCATTTTTGTGATTTCAAGGGCATTTTTTTGTCAAAAAAAAAATTTTATTTTACCCATGAGAATTACCAAAACATCAAATATCCAAAAAATACACAAAAAAACTCTAAAATGACACCTTTAGAATTGCCAAAATGACTAAAATACACCACAAATGTCCAAAATATCCCAAAACCCTAGAAAATGACCAAAACACCCCAAAAATGACAAACATAAGCCAAAAAACTTTTAAAATGACAAAAATACCATTGAAACCTCAAAAATATGCAAAATACCCTAGAAACCTCTGAAAATTACCAAAATACCCCCAAATTAAGCCAAATACACTCAATTGTTTAGATTTTGGGGGTGTTTTGGTTGGTTTCAAGTTGTTTTTCTCATTCTAGAGGATTTTTGGGCATTTTGGCCGTTTTATCAGTGTCAAGAGGTATTTTTTAATCATTTTAGATGTTTAGGGCATTTTGGTCGTTTACGAGGTACTTAGATTTGACATCTCATTCTAGCCGTTTCAGGAGTATTTCGGTCATATTAGAAGTTTTAGGGTTAACTTATTCGTTTTAGGGTGTTCGAAACTATTTCAGTCAATTAAGAGGTATCAATGGTTTTTTTGGGGGCATTTTGTGGTTTTGGGTTATTTTGGTAATTTTTAGAGCATAATGGCCATTCTAATGATTTGAAGGGGACTGTTTTGTCAAAGAAAAATTATTTTACCCTTGAGAATTACCAAAATACCAAAAAACATATAAATACGCCAAAACCTCTAAAATGACTCCCATAGAACAACCAAAATGACCAAAATACACCACGAATGTCCCAAATATCTCAAAACCGTAGAAAATGACCAAAACACCCAAAAAAAAAAACGACAGTAACCCAAAAAACTTTTAAACTGACCAAAATACAATTGAAACCTCAAAAATATATAAAACGCCCTCAAAACCTATGAATGACCGAAATACCCCTAAACTAAGCCAAAATACACTCGATTTTTTAGATTTTTGTGGTGTTTTGGTTGGTTTCAAGTTGTTTGGCTCATTGTAGAGGATTTTAGGGCATTTTGCTAATTTTTACATTGTCGAGGGGTAAATTCTAATCATTTTAGATGTTTAGGGTATTTTGGCTATTTATGAGGTATCGAGATTTGACTTCTCATTCTAGCCGTTTCAGGGGAATTTTGGTCAATTTAATGGCTTTTGGGTTATTTTACTCGTTTATAGATTTTCAGGCTATTTTGGTCAATTAAGAAGTTTCAGGGGGGATTTTTCAACCTCTAATATGAACGAAATACCCTTGAAACATCCAGCATGAGATATCAAATCTCAGTACCTCATAAATGACCAAAATGTCCTAAACATCTAAAATGATTAAAAATTACCCCTTGACATTGACAAAATGGCAAAAATGCCCTAAAATCCTATAGAATGAGCAAAACAACTTAAAACCAACCACAACACCCCCAAAATCTAAACAATCGAGTATATTTTGCTTAGTTTAGGGGTATTTTGGACATTTTCAGAGGTTTCTAGGGTATTTTGCATATTTTTTAGGTTTCAATGGTAGTTTGGCCATTTTAAAAGTTTTTGGGGTTATTTTTGTCATTTTGGGGGTGTTTTGCTCATTTTCTAGGGTTTTGGGATATTTTGGACATTTGTGGTGTATTTTAGTCATTTTGGCATTTCTAAAGGGGTCGTTTTACAGTTTTTCGTGTATTTTTTAGATATTTAATATTTTGGTAATTCTCATGTGTAAATTTTTTCTTTTTTTTTTGGCAAAACAATATCCTTGAAATTTGACACTTCATTCTAGCCGTTTCAGGGGTATTTTAGTCGTTTTATATATTTTCAGGCTATTTTGGTCAATTAAGAAGTTTCGGGGGGATTTTCCTTTGTACATTTTGTGGTTTTGGGGGAATTTTGGTGATTAGGATAGTATCTTGGCTATTCTAGTGATTTCAAGGGTATTTTTCTGTTAAAAAATAAATTTATTTTACCCATGAGAATTACAAAAATATCAAATATTCAAAAAATACACCAAAAACCCTAAAATGACTAAAATACACCACAAATGTCCAAAATATCCCAAAACCCTAAAAAATGAGGAGAACACCCCCCAAAATGACGAAAATAACCCCAAAAATTTTAAAAATGACCAAAATACTATTAAAACCTCAAAAATATGCAAAATACCCTAGAAACCTTTGAAAATGACCAAAATACCCCTAAACAAAGCATAATACGCTCAATTGTTTAGATTTTGGGGGTGTTTTGGTTGGTTTCAAGTTGTTTTGCTCATTTTAGAGGATTTTAGGGCATTTTGGCCATTTTATCAATGTCAAGGGGTACTTTTGAATCATTTAGATGTTTGGGGCATTTGGTCGTTTATGAGGTATTGAGATTTGACATCTCATTTTAGCCGTTTCAGGAGTATTTTGGTCATATTAGAGGTTTCGGGGGAAACTTATACGTTTTAGGGATTTTGAAACTATTTCAGTCAATTGAGAGGTATAAGGGGTTTTCTTGGGGACATTTTGTGGTTTGGGGGTTATTTTGGTAATTTTTAGAGCATAATGGCCATTCTAATGATTTGAAGGGTACTGTTTTGTCAAAGAAAAATTAGTTTACCCTTGAGAATTATCAAAATATCAAAAAAAATATAAATACACCAAGACCCCTAAAATGACCCCCTTAGAACAGCCAAAATGGCCAAAATACATCACGAATGTCCCAAGTATCCCAAAACCTTAGAAAATGATGAAAACACCCCCAAAACGACGACAATAGCCCAAAAAACTTTTATATTGACCAAAATATAGTTGAAACCTCAAAAATAAGTAAAATACACTCGAAACCTCTAAAAAGGAGAAAACAATACCCCTAAATTAAGCCAAAATATAGTCGATTTTTTAGATTTTTGGGGTGTTTTGGTTGGTTTCAAGTTTTTTTTCGCATTGTAGAGGATTTTAAGGCATTTTGCTAATTTTTGCATTATCGAGGGGTAAATTTTAATCATTTTATATGATTAGGGTATTTTGGCTGTTTTTGAGGTATCGAGATTTGACAGCTCGTCCTAGCCGTTTCAGGGGTATTTTGGTCAATTTTGTGGTTTTTGGGTTATTTTACACGTTTCAACACTAAATGTGATTGCCCAACATACTGAAATTTTGATCGTTACTTTAGATATCACTCCTGATATATCATAGCAACCTACACCTCATTATCAGGTCCATTATTCTCTCAGGATTAAGAGTTCATGCAAATAGAAGTCGTGAGATTTATTATTCATTTGACAGTCGTTAGGAGAATAATAAATCTCACAACGGTCCAGTTCAATATGTCTTAACTCTTAAAACATATTAACATATCAACTAGAAATCTCCACTTCCATGATCAAGACAAATCATCTTAGTTGATATGTTATAGTCTTCGCAGATAAAATGCCCAATTTCATCACCGACTACGAACCAAAATTATGAGTTTACAAAGAACTTGTGATCTATATCTTTTGTGACTAAATCACATAAATCACATACTATGCATTTTATGCACTATATGATAATGTCTAAATATTCATGTTACCATTATTTTAGATAACAATAAAGAAACTTTATTAATCACAACATTAAGTCATACATAATGTCATACATAATAACATACATAGCATCATACAATAGGATTTAAGGGCACTAATCCTAACATAATGATGACAGACTTAAGATATTGACAACTGTTAAAAGAGAAACGGATTTAAGTGTTATAATGACAGATAAACAGCCTTCATAAGATGCAATTAATACTTTAATCTTTACCATAAATAAACATTTTTTTGGAGATCCTAATCAATATAAAGAAAGAGCTTCAGATGTTTTAATTAATTTAAGATGTCCACAACTTTCAGACTTTAGATGGTATAAAGACGTTTTTATTTCAAAAGTTTTAAGTAGAAATGACTGTCAACAATCCTACTGGAAAGAAAAATTTATTGCTGGTTTACCTTATTTCATTGCTAAAAAAGTTAGACTTGATATAGCTAATAATGACGAAACTATAGACTATCCTGGCTTAACATATGGTGACATAATATCCTCAATCAATAAAACAGGTCTATGGCTGTGTAATGACCTAAGACTAAAAAAATTAGATAGAGAAAGAAAAAAGATATGCTAAAAAGGAGCTAGAAAATTTTTGTGAACAATATGGCTTTGATCTGCTAATTGCCCCCTCTAGGAAAAGAAGGAAAGAAGAGAAAGATGTTGATAGATACAAAAACAATAATAGAAGGTATAATAAAAGTGGGTCTAAAGAAAAGAAAGAAGAGTCCAAAAGAAAGAAACATGATAGACATAGAGAAAATGACATTATTTGCTTCAAATGTGGTAAAAAGGGACACACTAGTAAATATTGTAACTTTCAAAGAAAGATAAATAAACTTGACATATCAAGAAAGTTAAAGGATAAATTGATGAATATACTGACAGAGAGTGATGAATCAGAAAATGAAATTCACCAGATAGATAATTATGATATCGCTTCATCATCATCGACAGAAATTTCTTCAAATAGTGAAAAGGTTAAATTATGTAATTGTAATAATCTTAATAATTTTATTGTAAAAGAAAGCTAAAAATAAGTGTTTTAACAAAACAAGAAGATATAATAATGGATTTAATAGACAGACTTCTGGATTTACAGTCCAAAAAAGATTATTTATCTAAACTAAAAGAATATTTAACTCAAACTGACAGATTTGAAGTAGGCTTGAAAGATTATAAGTCAACCTATAATTTTGCAGAAATTACTGACAGATTTAAACCCAGTAAAACTATAACAGTGACAGATTTACGAACAGCTATTAATAATCTAAGAAAAGAACTTAAAGATTTAAAATCAGAAAACTTCATTTTAAAAGACATGGTTGAGCAGATAGCCACACAAGTAATTAGTATAAAGGATAGAATTAAATATTGTAATGAACCTTTGACAGATTCCCCTATCCCCGACGGACATGATTATACTGATAAAAGTTCTTATAAGGATGAATTTTTAAATATAATTGATAGAATGATATTCTAGAAATGGTATACTGAAATAACTCTAGTTGTTCATAAGGAATTTTCGTTAACTGTTGTTGCACTTGTTGATTCAGGTGCTGACATGAATTGCATATAGGAAGGATTAATACCTTCCAAATATTATGAATCAACAGTGGACAGATTAACCCAAGCTAATGGTGATAGACTTAAAATAAGTAATAAGTTGATAAAGACATACATATATAATAATGAAATCAATTTCAGAACACCTTTCTTTTTAGCAGACAAGTTGTCTTGTAAAGTTATTTTAGGGAATCCTTTTTTGGCTTTACTTTATCCTTTCCCCACAATAGACAATGGAATGTACTAATATTTTGGGAACAAAAGTATTCTTTAAGTTCATCCTACCTCCAATCCCCAAGGATATACATTTGCTGAAAGAAATCTCCATATTTAAGGACATGAGTACTGATAAGCCAATAACAGACAATGATGAGATTACTACAAATCCAAAGGTAGATGATACTATAATCTCTACCTAGTAGCACTTAAGTATATACATATTATTTTCAAAGAGAATTATATATCTCTTTTCAAAAAGTTTATTTAAAGTTTGTTTTCAGAAAGATTTTATGCTAAGATTCTGCTCAATTTAAGTCCTTCTCAGATCTTCTCTAAAATATTTGAGCCTCTCTTAGAAATAGATAGCCTTCTGAAAGAACCCTTTGAATAAACTCCCTCGGTAGCATTTGAAGTTACACTGCCCAAATTTGATTGTCAGTTGCATGAAGGCCTTTAGCTAAGGTGTACTTGCACTATATTAATTTGTTTTAAAATTAACGGTCAATTGCTTGGCAAGCAAAATAGCCATCCTAAGTATAAAATCTCAGATTGAATTTTGCCAGAACAGACATCTTCAACAAAGATTTCAGATAGAGCATGAAGGCGTCTCAATAGAGGCAACATCCCTTCAGAATACAAGGTTAGCAATGACAGTGTATTCAAGTGGTGATTATTAGAAAGGCCTAACTAATAGACATAATAGAATAGCTAATATCAGACAGATCCAGAAAGAAAATGACAACTGTGACAGATCACTATTCACCTGCGACAAATTATTATCACTATTCACTAGCACGCATGAATAGCTTTCAGACAGATGTCCATAAGTCACTACTGTTCTCTAGCATGTGTAAAAAGAGACTTGATAGATTCCCAAACAGACTACTATTCACGGAATAGTTTTCAGACAAATCCAGACAGATCTATACAGTCTAGATAGAGACAAACAAATTAAAAGTCACTTTATGACAAACTACTATTCACCAACATGCGATAGATTTTCAGACAGACTACTGTATATGAACAGTAAAAGTTATTTCTACATGGTTCCACAAGTTTCCACCGACAAGCTAACTTGAGTTCACTTTACTTAACTCAGGTTACTTTTAAAGACTTACCATGGTTTATTTCATCTATAAAAAGACAGACTCCGAAGACAGAAGACAGGTTCAAATTTGAGGTTCCAATTCTCAAGTTCAAAATTAAGTTCCAAACTCTAGAAAGAAGATAGCCCTCTCTCCCTTTTAAAGACTTTTGTAATCCTTCCTCTCTTGTAATCCTGTAACCCTTCCCTTCTAACAGAATCTTGTAACCTTTCAATTTCAAATGCAGATTTTACTTTGTAATCTTGTAACTCTTCAGACAGTTTTATTTTCAAAGCTTGCATCAAAGACGGAAATTTGTTTTCAAGTTTTAATCAAAGGCAGAAGTTTTTATTCGAGTAAGATTTTACTATGTTAGGACATATATGAATCATGTTAGGAATATATGTCATCTAGAATTGGCTAATCCTTTGACAAAATGCACTTTATTTGTAATTGGTTAGATCTAGGATGTGTTTAATGTTTCAAGGAACAAGAGTTCAAGTCCAAGTGTTAAAGCCATGCAAGTCTGTCTAAGAAACGAGTGAAGAAGTGCTGGATTTTAAAGCTCGACAGCTAGCTCAACAGATAGCATCTATTGAGGTTTAAAAGGCAGCTTTTGCCTGATACTCGACAGCTGCTCGATAGATAACCTATCTATTGAGATTTACAAAAAACAGTTTTTCAAATCTGACTTCACATCAATCCATGTATACATGTTTAGGCTTTCTTTTCTTTCAACCCTAAACATATAATTTTAAGGGCCATCACAGCTGATGCAAAGGTTTTTCACAAGCATATTACGATCGGAGACATATGCCCTAGTTCATCTTCCTCTTCAAGAAGCTACTGCGTTTGTACACCGTAGGGTTTTATAACCAAGGAGTTTCATGATCTTCATTGTGTTGACGAACTGAAGAACTTTGTAGCCGACATCTTTCTCAAGTTGGTGGTTAGTCATGTACTTGGATCCGTGCATCGATTAGTTAGTCACGTACTAGGAGCCATGCATTGAAATGAGAGATTGTCACTACAGAACAAGTCCAATTGGGTATTTGGGTAACGGTTCAACTGTAGGTTAATATAAGGTACTGGGATTCCTTTACTTGTAACTACTTGTTGTTATAATAATGGATTCTCGAGAGTGGTAACCTTAAAATCACCTGTGGGGTTTTACCTTGGAGGTTTTCCTCATTCATAAACAAATCATCGTGTCAACTTTATTTTCCGCTGCATATTAACTTAGTTGGTGATTTGTTTATACTACCACACGTATTGCATGTTAATCAGATTAATTAATTAACTTGGCTAATTAGTTGGTTAATTCATCACAAATGGTCAATACATTCTTGGCCTATCATACTAGTTTCTATTTTCATATTCTATATTTCATTTTAACCTATTTTGAATATATCTATTTTGCTATTTTCTTCTTTATCATCTATTTTATCATTGTTTATGCTTCCATATTACTGTTGTGCTCTCTCCTAGGTAGTTTTATTTATGGTATCAGAGCCATGGATGGTAGATGTATAAGCTTTATTTCTTTGCAATTAAGAAGTTACTAGGAACTTATATTACTGCATAGTCACTACTTGCTCCTCGATAGCGTTAGTCAGCCTCAAGACTCGATTGCAAACCATAGTTTCTAGTTGGTTAGCCTGTTTTTTGTTAGCTGATGGACAGGCGTTGTTTGGGTGGTCCCGCAATGGAGTTTCTCGATGAGGTGGTCCCGATAGCAAGGATACCAGTAGTTAGTAATAGTTCCACCAGTAATTATTAATTGCTTGGAAATAGAATAAATATGTTTATCAGTTCATCATCTGTTTGCTTGCTCACACTTAGTCTAGGCACACACTAATAAGAAACATAGACTATGATGATATAGATTATGATGAAGGTTATAGCATAAAAGGTATAGACAATAACTAGTTAAATAGTAATATGGATTATGATGAAACAGATTCTGATTCTGACAATTATATAGATGATTATAACTATAATAATAACACAAATAATTGGAGTACATTCACTGGAGATAAAATCAATTGACAGACTGATAGACACAATAATAGTTTGTTAGACATGATTAATAAAAAATTAGAATCTTTAGAAACTATTGAAAGATCCATTCTATATACTAAAGTAGAAAGAAAAAATGATAGTTTTTTAGACCTCCTTGAAAGAATGAAAGCTTTAAATTCACCTTTAGAAAAAGAAAGAGAATTTGAACCTCATCATAGATCACCTTTAGCAAAAACCATGGCAGATAACTGGCATAATAAAAGAAATAGTGTAAATGAAAACTGGCATATAAATAGTAGAAAAGATGATGGAGAACTAAAAGCAACCAACAGACCTATAGCTATAACATATAAAGACAATAAAAAAGACTTTGGAAAAGATGACTTGAAGAACGAAGGTTTAAAAACAATTCTAACAGAAAAGAAACAAAATAGCTCTATAGAAATAATGCAATATAAAGATAACACAAAAAGAATAACACGTATAGAAGATAAAGGAGTGTTAAAGAAAGGAATAGTAAAAGAAATGATAAAAAGAATGGAAAGACAAAGCAAAAAAGAAACTAGTTCAATATACACTATACGTAAGAAGATATAAATAGGAAAAGATATAGAAAAGGACATGATAGAGAAAGAGAAAGAAAGTATTAGTTTGATAAACTTAGTCAACAAAGAAGACAAGAATATTTCCAAGAAAAGTAATAGTTTCAAAGAAGAAATTGGTGAAAGACTAAAATCAATTCAAAGGTCTATGACATGTACCTAAGACACTAGTTTGACAGAATTAACTAAAAAGATAGAAATTTTAAATTCACCTTTAGATATAGACATAGAAAGAGGCATAACAGTTTTAAATACTACTGAGTCATCAGACAACGAGGAAAATGACAGACTTATTAGAAATACTATTTGTCATAAATGTAAACAATATGGACATACTAAAAGACAATGTGATAGACATAATAAAATTGTTAAACAAATTAGTAAACTGGAGTTTGACAAAAATGTAATAAATGAATTAATGGAAATGTTTAACATTAAGCAGAAAGAGATAGACCAGGTAAAGAAAAGGAAGAACTAAAATCAACCAACCCACTCAAAGTCAATAAAGAAAAAGGAAACAAAAAGACATAATAATGAAATTGATAGATAATCTACCTAATCACCTAAAAGTTAAAAAAGACTATTTACTTAAATTGAAAGATTCTATAGACATACCTATTGCTTATATTAAGTGTAGAAAATATGGACACCATGTTTCGGAATGTGGAAAGAAAGAAAAGACAAGAAAGAAATAAGATGGAGTAGATATAAAACCAGTAACTCTACAAGGCTTGATGACAGAAGTAAAAAATGGTAAAACAAGAACTTAAAGCGGACAATTCCATAGATATAAATGAACAAAATATTGCAGAAATAATAAATTTGAAAGAACTTTCTAAACCCATGATAAACCCCCCTTCATTAGAAAAAGATAATGACAACAATAGACAGAATTTCTTGAGTTTAATTGACAGAGTAATTTTTCAAAAATGGCATACAGAATTCACTTTAGTAATTAATAAAGAGTTTTCGTTGACAGAAATTGCTTTAATAGACTCAAGTGCTGATATGAACTGTATACAAGAAGGATTAATACCTTTAAAGTATTATGAAAAATCATCCGAAAGATTAACTCAAGCTAACAGAGAAAAGCTGATAATTAATTATAAAATACCTAATGTCCACATATGTAATGACGGGATATGCTTTGAAATATTTTTTGTTTTAATTAAAGACCTTTCTACTAAAATTATTCTAGGAAATCTCTTTATTTTACCCCTTTCTAACGACATACAAAGGAATTAAAACCAATGTGTTAGGAAAAGACATACTTTTTAAATTCATTCTACCACCTATCCCGAAAGAAATCTATTCACTCAATAACATTTCCATAATAAGGGATATTGATAAAGAAAGAATTGACAAGAAAAATAGACATTTGGAATCTTTAAAGTCAAAAATAACATACAAAAGAATTGCTGATCAATTAACAGACCCCATACTGAATCATAAAATAAAATTATTTAGACAACAGATTAAGGCAGAAATTTGTTCTAATCTCCTTACTGCTTTTTGACACAGGCACCGACACATAGTACATTTACCTTATGAAAAAGATTTTAATGAGACAGATACCTACTAAAGCTAGACCAATACAAATGAATAATAAATTATTAGATCACTGTAAGAAAGAGATAGGAGATCTTTTAAATAAAGGGTTGATTAGAAAAAGCAAGTCTCCTTGGAGCTATGCTGCTTTTTATGTTAATAAATAGGCAGAATTGGAACGAGGAGTTCCAAGATTAGTTATAAATTATAAACCTTTGATACAGCTTTACAATGGATAAGATATCCCATCCCCAACAACAAAGACTTACTTGACAGACTTCATGAAGCAACCATATTTTCCAAGTTTGATATGAAAAGTGGATTTTCGCAGATACAGATAGATGAGAAAGACAAATACAAAACTGCTTTTACAGTTCCTTTTGGTCATTATGAATAGAATGTCATGCCTTTTGGTTTAAAAAATGCACCCAGTGAATTTCAAAATACAATAAATGACATATTTACACCTTTCATAGATTTTTCAACTGTTTATATAGATGATGTCTTAAATTTTTCCAAATCCATCGATGACCATTGGAAACATTTAGATATATTTGTCAAAGTAATCAAACAAAATGGATTAGTTGTCTCGGCCACTAAAATAAATTTGTTACAAGACAAAATCCGATTTTTAGGTCATAATATTTATAAAGGAACCTTAAGCCCCATTGACGAAGCCATTCAATTTGCAAATAAATTCCCAGATGAAATAAAAGATAAAAATCAGTTACAAAGATTTCTTGGTAGCCTAAACTATGTTTCAAATTACTTTCAAGGATTAAGAAAAATATGTAGACCCCTGTATAAAAGGCTAGAAAAGAATCCTCCTCCATGGACAGAAAGACATACTATGTGAATGTTCAAATAGTGTGTGATAGGCCACAAACTGAATGACCCCTTGTGATAGGAATTAATTAATTAATTAGCCAAGTTATTAATTAACCAATTTATCATGCAAAGCGTGGTAGCACAAACAAATCACCAATAAACTAAAATAGCAGTGGAAAATAAATGACACGGTAATTTCTTTACGAATAGGGAAAAACCTGACGACAAAAACCCCACCGGGTGATTTTCAGGTCATCACTCCCGAAACTCCACTATTATCACAACAAGCAGTTATAAGTAAGGAATTCCAAGTACCTTACCAACCTACAGTTGAACCCTTACCCCAATACCCAATTGGACTTGTTCTGTAGTGACAATTTCCTTTTCTGATGCACGGCTCCCAAGTACGTAACTAACCAATTGCGCAAATCCCAGTATGCGACTTCAATCACCAATCTGAAAAGATTATTGGCTGCAAAATTCTTCAGTTCATCCACACGATGAAGATCAGGAAGATACTTGGTCACAAAACCCTAAAATGCAAATACACAGCAACTTCTCCAAGAAAAAGATGAATTAGGTCAAGAACTTTGTCTCCAGTCACAATTTGCTTGAACAGAGTTTGCTCAATGCTTGTGCAACTTGTGTATCGTTTGAAGGCTCTTAAAACAATCATTTTATATGTCTAGGGTTAGGAGAAAAGAAGAACCATAGACAGATTCATGGATCCCAAGAAAATCAGAGTTGAAATCTGAAATTCGTAAACCTCGACAGATAGGAGGTGTCGAGCAGGTATCAACCAGCTGTCGAGCTTTAATGATTTTGCACTCCTTGCCTGATTTCTTGAATAGACTTGAAGGCTTCAACACTAGATCTTGAAACGTGGTTTCTTGAAGTAGTTTAACAATCCTAAATCTACCCAAATACAAGTAAAGTGCGTTTTGTCAAAAGATAAGCCAATTACATAAAATCATGACATATGTTCTCTAACATGAGAAACACATATGTCCTAACAATCTCCCCCTTTGGCAATCCGTGACAAAACCACAACAAACAAATGAATATATGAGAGAAGTCATAAATCACTTAACTTATATTCACTTGTTGAATACAATAAAATCTATCCTAACACAAACTCTTGAAAAACTTTGCAAGAAAAAAGTTTATGGCAAGTAGACTTTGACAACCTGTATTTCTGAAACACTTTAAACAAAACTCATCAAGGCATCTTTGTGTGAAATAGAAATAATAGATTGCATACAAATAAATAAGAAGCATGTGTATAAAGAGAGAAAAGAAACAACATATGAAAGGGTAGGTGAAAGAAAAAATATACATCAACAATATAAGAGAAAATAAGTACAATGTATGTTTATAATGGTCACAAGACCTCATGTACAAGAACACTGTACCTAATAAAGATAGAAAAGAAAAGATACATGATATCCTCACTACATCCCTCAGAAAGATAATAACACTCCCCCTAACAAAATGATCCCAAAAACTAACTCTCCCCCTAAGAGTGACTACTCTCATATCCAAAACTACTCCCCTTTTTTTGTCACGAGTGACAAGGGTAGAGTGTCAAGTAGACATCTCATCGGTAGAGCTAGCATCTCTATCATCATCTGAAGCGTCATCGTCATCACCATTATCATCATCATCATCCTCAGCATCAGAATTGGAAGCAACAGGATGAGGTGGTAAAGGAGTAGGCTCAGGTGCAAAGCCTCCCATAGCCGCCTGCTGTCGTGCAATATGACCAACACAAACGTTCACCTAATACAACTCCGTAGAGAGTGTATCCAGGCGAGCATCCATGCCCTGCAGCTGCGCCATGACGTCTCCCAAGGATACATCACCAGAAGAGGAAGGAGCAGATGCTGATGGAGTAGACTGGGATGGAGCAGAACAAGAGGAGGGTGCTGCTGAATCCATCTGTCGCGACCGAAACTGGGCCTCGCTACGTTTAACGGTAGCGTAGTCTATGGCACACATGATGGAAAAATGGTCGGACGAGGGAAAAGGAACGGAAAAATGGCGTAGAGTCCTCGTGATAGCGAAAGGAAAGATGAGCTTATCACGGGACGCCGAATCCAAATGAACATCTATAATAGACAGAATGAAATGTGAGGGAAAATCTATAGTGAGATGCTCAAGAAGAGATAGCAAAAATCGAGCACAAGGCTCTATGATGGAGTTATAATGAGAAAGAGGATGTAAAACAAAAGTCATCACCATGTTCATGAATCTAGAACCTTTAGCAAAAGGTCGACATGGTGTGAAAAGACGTTCACCCCAAGCAGTAGGGCGCTCACAAAAAGAAGACATGAACTCATCCCTGGACACTGTCCTCAGACGCTCACAGCTAGGATAGTTAGGAAACTCTATCCTAGGGACATGAAGTACATCCGCAACCAGCTGCGGTGTGACAAGGATGCGCGTACCTCGGACGCGAGTGAAAAAGAGAGGTACTGAATGATCTATCCTGTGCATGTTGAAGTAAAACTCCTGGATCAGCACGAGAGGACATGTGACTGGGACGTCACATAGTAACTCCCATCCCCTATTATGAATGACAGAGGGAAGGTCGGTGTTGGCAAAGTTCGACAGTACAACTTGGCGTTCCGAATGAATGCCTCGTCTAGAAAAGTTCTCCGAGAATGCCTTGTGGGCATCATCATCACAAAACCGAAGAGAGAGAGGGGCAGAATCAGAAGATGAAGAGGCACCAGAATAAAGAGGGTTCCGGGCCGAAGTGGATTTACGCTTAGGTGCCATAGACATGTCTAACGTAAACAGAAAGAGAGGGAGAGAAAGAAAAGACAATCAAAAAAGTCCCAAGCAGTTTCAAATATATCAAGTATATTGAAAAGAAGTACGTATGTATGGGAAATGCATGAACATGTGACATGCAAAAAAAATGCATCATAGGCTCAGCCCAATCCAAACGTATCAGCACACAAACATATAGCACACATCTAAATGCATGACAATATCATTATAATGCTAATGTGATGCAATGTATGAGGTTTTAAACACATTTAAGTGAAAAACCTATCCCAAAATTTCAATGAAAGCTCATCAATTTTGAAAAACCCCAAAAATTTTCAAAAACCCCAAAACCTAGGTTTCAAAACATAAAATGCATGAATGAGAAAGGATTAGAAGCTTACCAAGTAAAGAGAAACTTGAAAAAGCTTGAAGAATCCTTGAGGAAGAGGTTTGGAGTGAAAAGGAGAGTGTTTGGGAGAGGAACAGTCGCGGACAGATCGAGAGAGATCGAAGAAATGAGAGAAGAATCACGATTGAGATATATATAGAAGCTTCAGTAATGCTCGACAGCTGAGGTATTGGGAGGTATCGAGGAAGCTGTTGAGGTAGGTGTCAAGGATCTGGTCTTCGATAGCTAAGGTATCGAGGAAGCTATCGAGCAACAAAGAGCAGATTCAAGAATAGAAGCTCGATCAATCCAACAGGTGTCGAGGAGCTATCGATGATGCAGGAGCTTTCTTGATCGATCCACAAGGTATCAAGGAGGTGTCGAGATTGTGTTAAGAAAAAGGCTTGAGAAGCTCGACAGATAGCAAGGTATCGAGGAGGTGTCGAGCCAGTTTTTCAAAACAGTTTTTCGAGAGGAGAAAAACACAGATATGAATGCAATCTAACATACAACTCAACCAATGATCCATTCAACACAAAATCTCTCAAAATAGTCCCTCAATCTAAAAAATTTTGAGCACAAGGATCTCCAAAACACACACATACACTAAAAAAGTCTAACCAATTTTATATTTCAAAAACCAAGTTAAGACAGTTTAGTGAGTATACATTAACTCATGTAAAACTTGTGATGGCCAAATCACATTGTATCTGCACATGTATCATGAATAGCAAAGAATATTGCGTGTTGTGTGTGAAAAACATCGCAAGATTGCATAAGTGTATACATGTTATGACGATTTGAGATATGAGATAATCACTTTAACTCACACACAATCATAACTGCTTGATGGGGACTATCACCTTCAAGGTACATCCTATAACTCCCACATCTCTTAGAATACACGCTTGCAATCATATTTAAAAGTATTTTTGATCTTTTAGTTTTTTATTTTTCTTTGCATATTTTTCTTTTAAGTATATCATACATGGGCTTATTAGAGAGAGAAAAGAATTACCCAATGATATTTGACATTCCAGTTTTGCTATGCCTAAGCACACAAATGTCATTGACATCACACTTTTGCTATGCCGAAGCATACAAATGTCATCCATGATTGACGAGAAACAGTGGTGAGATGGTTATTAACGCCTTTCTCTTAGGATTTTTTAGTTATTCCCATCAAAAAGAGTGATATGAGTGTTAAGTATAAGAGACAACTCAATCTTACTCATCACAAACAAGAGCCACAAAGCTCACTTACTTAGTTGTGCATAGAGATGCTCATCAAGCTACAAACAATACAAAGTTTAGAAAACTTTGTTTCAATGGCCATCCAAGGTACACAAGTACCAATGTACACATAACACACACTGTTTTTGTATTTTTCTGATTTTTCAAATTTTTTTTTTTATATCAAAAACAAAATAGACAAAAAAAAAACTGAAAACAATCAAGCAAAAACATGTTAAACAAAACAAAGCATAAAACTAGACTGACTCAAAAATAAAAGCAAAACACATAAGTAATGCAACAAACAAAAACAAGAAGATAGAAGAAAGTGATAGAATCACTTAGAGTCCTTTTTCTTCCACATCTTGGAAGAACTTTTCTTTTGTTTAAACCCTTGAACCGGTGGAAAGGGGGAAGAATTGAAACCGTTCAATTTCGAAAGGAACATGAGGGCCTTAAGAAGATCACCGAGAGGAGCGAGAGATGATTGAAGCTGATTTTGGCTTCCAGACGCTATCATGCCGTTGCTCTGTTGAGTGACTAACCACTTATAGCAATTTGGTCGAGTATGACCGGCAGCTCCACAATGATGATAAAGATGTTACTTCTTTTGTTTAGGCTTTTAAGAGTTAGCCTTCTTAGTTTTAGGATTTTTAGCTTCTTTCTTATCTAGTTTAAGGGGTGCTCCTAAGATAGATTTACCCTTGTCTAAGTTTTCACTAGCTTGACTAATTTTAACATCAATGCTCTCAATTTCAGTATTTTTAGCAGGAGGAACAAAAACAGTAGTACTAGTAGAAGCAGTATTAGAGGAAGAAATACCATACCCTAAACATGTACGGTCTTAAGCAGATTTCTGAATGCTGAGCATCTCGTCTAGCTTAGTGCTTGAAGTCCTCTCCAGTTGAGCTCTGACTTGAGACAACTCCGCCTCAAGCTTCTTGGTCTTCTCAGCCAAGAAATTGTTCTCAAACCTCAGTGCTCCAATAGTCTGATTAGCCTCATCAAACTTAGTGGATAATTCCTCACGGTCAAGTTCCACATCATTGAGTTTCTTGGTGGCCAGCCTATAAAGTTTCTCATGTTTTTCAGAAACTTTGTACAATTTCTCATAGGCTCTATGGATATCATCTTAATCATCCATCTTCTCAAATTTGGACTCCACCAATTCTTCTTCTTCGTCCACATCTTCAACAATCCCATCAGTAGGATTAACAGTGGCAGTGAAGGCATTCAAGATTCCGTCATCCTCATTGTCGGAATCTTCCTCAATCTTAGTGTCGCTTAAAGTAGCAGCAAGTGCCTTACTTTTCCCAATGCTCTTGAGATACGTAAGACACTCATGTTTCATATGCCCGAAGCCTTGACATCCAAAGCACTTAGGTCCTGCAGGAACAGTGTACTGACCACTTTCCTTAGCATCCTTCCTCCCTTTGTCTTGCCCTTTAAACTGAAAAGAACTGGATTGCCTGCGGTCCTTGTCGAAGTTCCTTCCGTTGGCATTCTTCATAAACTTCTTAAACTGCCTTGTAATGTAGGACTTCATCATAGAATCTTCATCATCAAAAGACTTATCTGTGTCACTGCTCTTGACCTTCAGTGCCATGCTCTTGCATTTACCCGTCTTACCAATCCTTGTCAATCCTAACTCATAGGTCTGCAAGTTTCCAACCAGCTCAGTCAAAGGAATTTTGTCAATATCCTTTTATTCTTCTATCGCCGTAATCTTGGCATTGAATCTCTCGGGTAGAGATCTGAGCACTTTCCTTACAATCTTGGGTTCAGGAATGGTTTCCCCAAGATTGAAGGCTAAGTTTACTATGTCCTTGAGCTTGGCATAGAACTCATCAAACGACTCATCCTCCTCCATCTTTATTTCTTCAAAGCTTGTAGTGAGCCTTTGAAACTTTGAATCCTTGATAGCCTTTGTACCCTCATAAGTTGTCTGGAGGATGGTCTATGCTTCCTGTGCAGTTTCTGTGAAGGATATCTTCTTAAACTCCTCATTAGTGACTGCACTAAATAATGCATTCAATGCTCTGCTGTTGAAGTTAGCCGCCTTGATCTTTGCTTCATCCCAATCGGCTGGCGCTTCCTTTGGCTTGGTCCAGCCAATCTCTACAGCTTGCCACACCTTCTCATCTAAAGACTGCAAGAAAACTCTCATGTGTACTTTCCAGTATGCATAGTTAGTGCCATCAAATAAAGGAGGTATAATTAATAACTGTCCTCTATCCATGACAACAAGGGTCAATGGATCAACACAACAAAGATTAAACCCTAATCAGAGTGTGCCCGCTCTGATACCACTTGATATGCCACAAACTGAATGACCCCTTGTGATAGAAATTAATTAATTAATTAGCCAAGTTATTAATTAATCAATTTATCATGCAAAGCATGGTAGCAAAAACAAATCACCAATAAACTAAAATAGCAGTGGAAAATAAATGACACGGTGATTTGTTTACGAATGGGGAAAAACCTGACGGCAAAAACTCCACCGGGTGATTTTCAAGTCACCACTCCTGAAACTCCACTATTATCACAACAAGCGGTTACAAGCAAGGAATCTCAAGTACCTTACCAACCTACAGTTGAACCCTTACCCCAATACCCAATCGGACTTGTTCTGTAGTGACAATTTCCCTTTCTGATACATAGCTCCCAAGTACGTGACTAACCAATTGCACAGATCCCAGTACGCGACTTCAATCACCAATCTGAAAAGATTGTTGGCTGCAAAGTTCTTCAGTTCATCCACACGATGAAGATCAGGAAGATACTTGGTCACAAAACCCTAAGGTGCAAATACACAGCAATTTCTCCAAGCAAGAGATAAACTAGGTCAAGAACTTTGTCTCCGGTCACAATTTGCTTGAACAGAGTTTGCTCAATGCTTGTGTAACTTGTGTACCGTTTGACGGCTCTTAAAACAATCCTTTTATATGTCTAGGGTTAGGAGAAAAGAAGGCCCATAGACAGATTCACGGATCCCAAGAAAATCAGAGTTGAAATCTGAAATTCGTAAACCTCGACAGATAGAAGGTGTCAAGCTGGTATCGACCAGCTGTCAAGCTTTAATGATTTTGCACTCCTTGCTTGATTTCTTGAACAAACTTGAAGGCTTCTACTCTAGATCTTGAAACGTGGTTTCTTGAAGTAGTTTAACAATCCTAAGTCTACCCAAATACAAGTAAAGTGTGTTTTGTCAAAGGATAAGCCAATTACATAAAATCATGACATATGTTCTATAACATGAGAAACACATATGTCCTAACAATGTGTAAAACACCTTAAACATTTATACCCCCAAATTACAAAATATCAATTCAAGCTAATAATCAAACAATGTATGTGCGGAATATGAAAATAAGCTAAAACAAAATTGATAAACCAATCTAAGCCAAATAAAATCACAACCACAACAGAAATTAAATGGCAAAGATTAAGGGAAGAGAGATGCAAACACAAAGACAACACAGCGATGTGTTATCGAAGAGGAAACCGAAGTCCTCGACGTAAAACCTCTCCGCCGCCCTTCAAGCGATCAATAATCCACTAGATAATGAAGTTGGGATACATGAACAACAGAAGACCCTCCAAGCCTAATCTACCTAGTGTACCTCAGCCCTCTAAGCTTCTTGCTCCAACGAGGTTACGCCGAACCTTTTTCTTCTCTAGCTTACTGGATCCCGCAATACACCCGATTGCATCCACCAAGTCTCACCGACTTCTTTTGGCAATTTTCCAAAACTTCCCAAGCTCCAAAACACTATCTACACTCTGAATAGGTGTGGGTTTTGTTTGGGTACAAATCTTCTCTCAAGGTATGACAATGGGAGAGGGATGGAGAAGAGGCTACAATGATTTCTCACTAAGGATAAGTAGCTCTCTCTCTCTAAAAGATGGGTGTGTGTTGTAGAAAACCTATCTAGGGTTTTTCTCTCTGAATGGCCTCCTTTATATTTGTGGGTAATGAGGGTATATATAGTATGGGTAAAGGGTAGGAAAGTCACACTTAAAAATCCTCCAAGCAAAAAGTTTCGCGACTACCTCGCGGGAAAGCCTTACCCACGAGACACTTGCGAAAATGACAGTCTGGCATGACTCTTCAGCTTCTAATCATGTGCTCCTCACATAGCTCTTTCGCGAGTTAGCTTTTCGCGAAATCCACTGATTCTTCATTTAAGCTTGATTCTTCACCAACTTAATATTAAACCCAATACAATAAAATCCCACAAAATACAAGGAAATAAATTAAAGCAATTACAACACTTTTTGTCATGGAATAAAGCCAACATAAAACATAGTTATAAATCACAACTTTACACTATGATGATTAGACAAATTAAAAAATATGTTAAGCAACTTCCTTGTATTGTTATTCCTTCCCCCGATACTTTTAAAATTGTTGAGACGGATGCTTCTAACATAGGTATGGTGGAATTCTAAAACAGATAGCAAAAAATGATGCCAAAGAACAGATTGTTAGATTCCATTCTGGCTCCTGGTCAACTACCCAGTAGAATTACAATACTATTAAAAAAGAAATTTTATCTATTATATTATATGTTTCAAAATTTCAAAATGATCTCTTTAATCAAAAGTTTTTAATCCGAGTTGATTGTAAAAGTGCTAAAGAAGTTTTACAGAAAGATGTTCAACATCTTGTTTCCAAACAGAGTTTTGCTTGATGGCAATCTATTTTAAGTGTTTTTGACTTCGATATTGAATATATTAAAGGAGAAACTAATTCGATTATTCCTGATTTCTTAACCCGTGAATTTCTACATGGAAGATGAGTTCCCCTACAGATAAGAGCAAATCTCCAAAACCCATAACCAGAAAGTCTTATGCTGCTCCTCTGATTCCCCCCTAGCAAATTTCTCCCTTGTCCCTCTTTCACCTCACCTACTTTCTCTTCAAACAGACCCCATGAAAGATCCCCATTAACATGTAGCCTAAACCCCTTTGAACCACTCTCCCCAAGCCCCATTCCAACAACCAAACAAACATATGCTTCGCCCTCAAACCCCTCAACTCCTCCTTTAAAAAAACCATTTAATATAGTTGCATCCTCTTTCCCCCCTTTATCCTCTCCCTCTAACCAACCAAAGTATAGATCCTCTACCTCTCAAGAAGCCCAAGCCCTAAAAGAAAACCACAGTATTGAACTCCCAAAACATTCCTAGAACTTTATTCTATGGATTGAAACAAAATCCCAGCACATAACAGATACTCTCTCCCTCATCAGACAGCTCATACCCCCAGGATGGGAACACCCTAAGATAGAAACTTTAAAGACCCAGAAAATTTATAAGTTTATTTTAGTTGATACAGACTCGTTCCTAGTAACACATATGCCATGCTCCCAAGACCCAAAAAGAGTTGGCTACTCTAAGGTAGTCATAAAAAGATCCTCACCCCCTCTCAATGGAATGCAGCACCCTGAATTACTAGGAACTTTTCTCAACCCTTTAACCCTCAATTTTATAATTATTACGACTATGTAGAAGCCTGGGATTAGATTCCTTCTATTCCAAAATAACATTTACAGACATACTTGGTTTTTCCGTTTTGATATGTATAGAAAGAAAGACATGATGGTTCCAAGATGGTTCATTGACTGGTGGAATTCCCATGGTCCTGAAGCTATGATTCTCCCTCCTAATCTCTTAAAAGCATATGAGACTTTCAAGAAAGAACTAGCTATACCGCATCTTAAGAATTTCCCATATCTTTTGCAGTTTTATTACAGGTTTCCAGATCTCCCATGGATTATTAGATGGGAATACAAGATAGAAAGACATCGCCAGTATCCTTTTCCCATGCTCACCAAAAAGTTTAAATTAAAATGGTG
Source organism: Quercus wislizeni (assembly GCA_023055345.1). Lineage (NCBI taxonomy): Eukaryota > Viridiplantae > Streptophyta > Magnoliopsida > Fagales > Fagaceae > Quercus > Quercus wislizeni. The sequence goes on along the minus strand of JALGQJ010000019.1, from coordinate 5,440,535 downwards.
GAATAAACCTTCTCCCTCCTAAACAGAAAGTTCTAATTTCCTTCTAGAAAAGAGTCAAGTCTAGTGCCATCTTGCCTCTATCTCAGACAGAAGACAGCTTAAGAAGCAACTACTTGAAGCTGTATCACAAATTTCAGACGATGAATATGACACAATAATGGAATCTTCCTCCCCAAATTACAGGACTCACCCCGAAGCATTTCAAGATTCTTAAGATCCTTATTACATATGACAGATACTATTCACAAACATGCATGATTAGCTTTCAGACATATCGGACATGAAATAGCTTTCAAACAAATCAGATACAGAATAGTTTTCAGACAGATCCAAACAAATCAATACAGTCCAGATAGAGACAGAAAGATTAAAAGTCACTTTATGATAGACTACTATTCACCAGCACGAGACAGACAAATTAAAAGACACTTTATGACAGACTACTATTCACTAGCACGTGACAAATTTTCAGACAAACTATTGTTTATGAATAGTAAAAGTTATTTCTAGATGGTTCCACAAGTTTCCACCAACAGGTTAACTTAAGTTCACTTTACTTAACTCAGGTTACTTTTGAAAACTTACCATGGTTACTTTCATCTATAAAAGGACAAACTTCAAAGACAGAAGACAAGTTCAAATTTTAGGTTCCAATTCTTAAGCTCAAAATTAAGGTCTAAACTCCAAAAAGAAGATAGCTCTCTCCCTCTCCTTTAGAAAGACTTTTGTAATCCTTCCTCTCTTGTAATCTTGTAACCCTTCCCTTTAGACAGATATAATCTTGTAACCTTTTACTTTCAAAGACAAATTTTACTTTGTAATCTTGTAACTCTTCAGACAGTTTTATTTTCAAAACTTGTATCGAAGACAGACATTTTCATTTTTAATCGAAGACAGAAGTTTTTATTCTAGTAAGATTTTACTAGTTTCTGTTTTCATCTTCTATATTCCGTTTTTAACTTATTTTGAATATATCTATTTTGCTATTTTCTTCTTTATCATCTATTTTATCATTGTTTATGCTTTCATATTACTGCTATGACAAGATTATATTTGTCTGAAGGGAAGGGTTTCAAGATTACAAGAGAGGAAGGATTACAAGAGTCTTTCTAAGGGAGAGGGAAAGAGCTATCTTCTTTCTAGAGTTTGGACCTTAATTTTGAGCTTGAGAATTGGAACCTGAAATTTGAACCTTAAACTTGAGAACTAGAACCTGTCTTCTGTCTTTGGAGTCTATCCTTTTATAGATGAAATAAACCATGATATGTCTTCAAAAGTAACCTAAGTAGGTAAAGTTAACTCAAGTTAATCTGTTGGTGAAAGCTTGTAGGATTCTCATGTGGAAAAGAGCAGTAAAAATTTTACTATTCATGAACAATAATCTGTCTGGGAATCTGTCGGGGTGCGCATGCTAGTGAATAGTTATGAAAATCTGTTTGGACTATCTAAATCTATCTAGAAGCGATTCACGTGTGCTAGTGAATAATGGAGAGCATTTTGTCTTGCTTGGCCTATCTGTCTGTCAATTTGTATCCGCGTAATTATCATAATCTAATGGATCAGAGTCAGAGTTGGCTTCATGCTCATGGAGTGCTCCATAATTTTCATATAGAGTACAATATACTATAGGAAGAAAGGTAGGAGCACGATTCTTTGTCATTATTCTGTGGTCTTTAGTGATCTTTCTTTTCCCAATAAGCCTTGTTGTTGAAGGTCTTGGTCCATATACAGCTATTCACCAGATTTAATATGAAAAGGAAGGCTGAGGGTGAAGGCTGCCTATAAATTATGAAGAAGTAATTTAATATGAAAAGGAAGGTTTATAAATTCTCTGTCTTGAAAAGTGAGATTAGTGCAGAGCACTTCTTGCAGATTTTCACCTTTTCCACCACATGAATACATTGTCTCTGCTAGCAACGTATCCTGAAGGGATATTGTCTCTATCAAGACTCCTTCATGCTTATCCGAAGTCTTCACTGAAGCCTTTACTTGAATCTTTTGATCATTGGCAATTTCCCATTTTTGAATGTAGATTGGATCATCTATCGGCCCTACTGATCCAGACTTCAAAATTATGTATTCTATTTCCATTCATTAAAGAATACATTAAGTTATGAAATGTTCTTTAAAAATAAAATTATACTATCCATTGGATTTAACAAACTTAAACTTCAACAAAATGTGAATTGAAATGATGTATTTCTCCTCTTAATACAAAAAACAAGATGATATGGAATTTTTTCCCATTTCTATGTAGAATTTATTGGGTTTCTTTTGGTGCTGGATTTACTCAATTTTTTATTAACATTGTTTTTGATAAGAGAGCATCCACATTGGTGGAGCCATAAATTTAGCAATATGACTCCACAAAATGCTACTTTATCTATTTTACTTTTTCACTTTACAATACACTCAACATCAATGGATCTATATTTTTAGCTATTTGATTAAAATAATATAAAAATTCATCAAAAAGCAGTGTGTACATAACTAAAAGAGATTTTTTTTATTAAAAAGCAGGGTGAACACAACAATTTAATAATATATTTTTTTTATACATATGAGCTACAATGCACAGCCAAAAGTAGCAATGCACTGTAGCTGTGGAATAAAAAAATATGGCTTTAGCTCCATCAATATAGCCACATTTTGATATTTGGTGGTGCTAAAAATAACAATATAATTTTGGCGAAAATGCACTTTTGATCCCTACATTTTGGGCATATTCTCAATTTGGTCCCTAGATTGATTTATCTCCTAGGTCAGCCCCTGATTTTTAAAAATCGTTTTTAAAATAGTCCCTACCATCAACCTAGTGACAGAAAATGCTAAGGTGGCAAACGAAGGTCCTATCTGTCAAACCCCTTTATTAAAATAATAATTAAAAAGCCAGCGTATCCCACTTACACCCACGTGACCCCACACGTGACATTGCCACATCATCTCCCGCAGACTTAGCCCTCACATGACCCTCACGTGTTCCTGCCATGTCATTTTCCCGCCCACTTAGCCCACACGTGACCCTCTTATGACTGAACTCATAACTACCTTCAATCCTTCACCGAAAATCCCAAAATTTCACATTCACCTGAACTGAAACCCAAACAATCCCAAATCAACCCGTGTCATCTTATCCTCATGTTCTTTCCCAAAATCCAACTTGAAAACGGTAACATCCCCTGAGAAAACCATTTCCCTGAAACTTGAAAACCCATAATCTGAGAAATCATAATGAGTTAGAACGACAGAGACTTTTACTGCAGCTAGCTGCAAGGTGCAAAGCTATTTCTCTCTATATATGTATCTATTTATGTGTGAGTCTGTGTGTGTATCTGACTCTCTTCGAAAAGGTGTGAATGTGTGTATATCTATCTCTGTCTCTCTCTCTCTTACTTTTAACGCTTTTTGTCTCTTTCATCGATTATGGACCACAGTTTGAGTGCTTTATTATGCTTTTATTTGTATAATGCTGTCTGGTTGGTGTATTTTTCTGTTTGGCCTTTAAGGATCATGGTAGACTATGTGTGTTCCCTGTTATCAGTAAATGATATATGTTTTGGCATTGTTTTATGTTAGAATATATAGAGTCAATGCATGTTTGACTGTTTGGTTTAGTTTTGTCTTTATTGAAATAAAATATTCTGTAAATAATTTTTCATGCATGCAGGATGTACGAGTCTTTTACTCTGTATGTGCATCATGGTGGACATTTTAGTGAAAATTATTAGGAGTATGTGGGGGGGTGATATGGGGATAGTAGATGGTTGTGATCTTGATAAGTGGTCTAAGGTGGAAATTAAGTCCATCTGTAAAGATTTTGGGTACACGTGTGTGAGTAGGTTGTGGTACACAATACCTAGGGAGGATGATCAAGAGGATAGGATGTTCCATTTGATCAAGGATGACAAGGATGCAATGTTCATGACTGGTTTGGTAGGGGGTCATGGACATATTCATGTATATGTCCAGCATCCAGTACATGACCCTATACTGGTTAATAATGGTAATGGTGTGACATTGGACCTTGTTGTAGAGCCTGAGCCTGAGCCTGAGGGGTACAGTTCTAGTGATGGTGAACCTGCTTATGAGGATGGAGATGACTTCTATCATGGTGATGATGATTTTGATGGTCATCAGTACTTCTATAGGGGGTGATTAGGATGATAAGGATGATAAGGGTAGGGATGATTTTGATTCTGATGTTGAAATACTTGGATGCAGGAGACCTAGTAAGGAACCAGTTGTTGAGGAACCACAAGGGGATGGGGGTGTCACCATTGATAGTAATGAAAGTTCTAGTGAAACTGAAATGGAAGGGACTAGAGAAATGAATCCCAACCAACGGTATGTGGGTGAAGATAGTAGTGATAGCTGGGACAATGATGTTGAGGCAACATTGCCAGATCGGATGGGGGCTGGTGTAGTGAACTCAGATTACACCAATGAGGAGCTGTTAAGTCTAATTAAGTCATCATCTAGTGGTGATGAAGGGGTTGATGATAGTGACAGTGAGAGTGACAGTGATGCTGCTCATGGACATGTGGATAATGTCATTAGGAGGAAGAAGTTTCCAGTGTTAAAACCAGTTTCTAATCCTAAACACATGAGGTTTGAGAAGAATATGTTGTTTACTTCCCCTAAACAGTTTAAGGACGCTATCACTGAGTATGCAATGAATGGTGGATGGGGGGTGAAGTTTGTGAAGAATGATAAATTAAGGGTTAGAGCCAAATGCCAACCTCCTTGCAAGTTTACAGCTTACCTAGCAAAGCTGCCAAAGGAGATGAGTTACCAACTTAAGACCTTGAACATGGAGCACACATGTACCAGGAGCTACAAAAATCCAAGGTGCATTACCAAGTTCCTTGCAAGGAAGTTGATGAAAAAGGTGAGGAGACAACCTAATATAAAGCTGAAGGATAATCAAGAAGCAGTGCATGAGAAGTATGTGGTGAATATCAGTGCTGGGAAGGCCAGTAGGGTTAGGGAAAAGGCTCAAGAGTTTGTTGATGGGTCTTATATAGAGCAGTACAATCAACTCTGGGGTTATTGTGTAGAACTGAGATCTAGTCCTAGTAGTACAATTCTGATGAAGACTCACACTTATAATGAGGGAGACTTGGCAACTAAAATGGATTTACAGATAGAAGTGTCATACTTTGAGAGATTGTACATTTGCTGGGCTGGGTGTAAGAAGGGATTCTTGGCAGACTACAGGCCAATAATTGGATTGGATGCTTGCCATCTTAAAACCAAGGTGGGGGGGCAGCTGATTGTTGCAATTACAAGGGACCCCAATAAAGAATATTTCCCTTTTGCTGTGACAGTAGTGTAAGCTGAAACCAAGGACTCATGGACTCATGGACTTTATTTATAAACCTATTGCTAGCTGACATTGGTGACAGTAAAAGGTGGACATTCATATCAGACCAACAGAAGGTATTTCCATATTTTATGTTTGTTTATAACATGAGAAATATGAACAACAATTGTATGTGCTGTATATATACTTACTTCTTGTTGTTTGCATTTAGCAGGGATTAGTGCAGTCATTTGCAGATGACTGACCTCTTTATGAACATAGGTGCTGTTGTAGACATTTGTACAACAATTTGAGGAAGTAACATCTTGGTCTCCTAATTAGAGAATTGTTTTGGAGAGCAGCAAAAGCAACTTATGCACAGGAATTTGAGAGAGCAATGAATGAGATGAAAGATATTAATGAGGGTGCATACTTTTGGCTAAAAGGACACACCACAACAATATGGGCTAGACACATGTTCAGGAGTGATGGGCTAAGTGATACTATCCTCAACAATATATGTGAAAGCTTCAACAGTAGGATCATAAAATTTAGAGGGAAGCCCATTATTAGCATGGTATGCAAATTTCCTAAACTTTATGTATGTTGGTCTGAGTTATATTTTTTTTTTTAGCATGCACTAATACGTGGGTTGTTTATGTATGCAGCTTGAAGACAGTAGGTTGTATTAATTGAATAGGTGCCAACAAAATAGACTGAGTATTTTGAAGGTAGAGTTTGAGTTATGCCCTAAAGTATGTAAAAGATTGCATAAGGAGAAGATGAGTAGCAGTAAATGGTTGGCTAGTTGGTCTTCTGACATAAAATTTGAGGTTAAGAATGGGCTACAAAGTTTCATTGTGGACTTGGAGAAGAGGATATGTACTTGTAGGAAATGGGACATCACTGGTATTCCATGTTGCCATGCAATTTCATGCATATTCTTCAACGGGGAGGTAGTTGAGAAATACACCAATGACTGCTACAAAGTCAGCACATACAAGGCATGCTATGAGCCCATTATTGATCCCATTAATAGTTAGAATATGTGGACCCCAACTAGACTCCCACCTGTGTAGACTCCCACCTGTGCAGCCTCCAATAAAGAGAAGGCCACCTGGCAGGCCCAAGAAGAAGAGAGCAAGGGAACCCAATAAACCAAGAAGGGGTCACAGCAAGGGGTTGGGTATTGCCAAGAGGTGCAAGTCATGTGGGAAGATAGGTCATAATAAAAGAAGTTGCAAAGGTGAGGTTGGAGGGAATTCTTCACTGCCTACAGCTGTTAGTGGTGGTCCAAACAACAAGAGTTCTAGGCAAAAACAAGTATAATACTTGTTTGTGCATTAATTTTTTTTGTTTGCACTTGTTTCAATTTTTTTAATGTTAACTTGAGTGTATGTGTTGTTTGTAGACAACTAATAAGGCTCATGCTAGTGGAGTTGGTGGAGCAAGTGGAGGAGTGGCCATCAATCAGCCAAATCCACCAAGGGTACCATCTACCACACAAGCTGGAAGCAGTGCAGCAACTACCAGACAAGCTATAAGCAGTGCACTCCCCAATAATACAACATCCAATCCAAGCAAGAACACACATGGAAATCCAAAGAAGAGAAAGAAGGGGAATGTCATAAGTGAGACTTTGAATGCATCAAGAAATGCATCTAGGTACAGAGAAGTATTGAGGTTTGCTAAGAGCCAGTCATCTGTGCATGGGCCAATGGGATAAGCCAGTGTGAAAGGTTGTAATTATGGCTGAATTATGTACATTTTGGTAGTGTTGAACTATGGCAGCTAAGAACTACACAATGGCCTTGTGAAAGTTTGTCAGTGGCAGCAAAAGTCCTTTTTGTTGGTTGTAATTATGGCTAAATTATGTACATTTTGGTAGTGTTAAACTATGGCAGCTAAGCACTGCACAATGGCCTTTTTGTTTTTGTTGCCAAAACAATGGCTAAATTATGCAAAAGAAGTTTTTGTGTATTGTGATTTATGTATGGCAGCTAAGGTTTTTTTGTATTGTGATTTGTGTATGGCAGCTAAGGTTTTTGGGTATGGTGATTTGTGTAATATGGCAGGGATTGCTTGAGTTTTGTCAATGAATTGTGTATTATGATCTATGTATTATGGCAGGGGATTGCCTATATGGTTTGTGTATTGTGATTTGTGTAATATGGCAGGGAATTGTCTATATGGTTTTGTGTATTATGATTTGTGTATTTTGGACAGATTCATGTCTGTCATGTATGTAGTGCAGTCTGGTTTGTGTATTGTGTTTGCACACAATGGTGCAGTTTGTTTGCACACAATGGTGCAGTCTATGCACACAATCACCAATTCCTTGTGCATGTGAAACTAGTAACATCATGGTTGTAGGAAGCATGACTATGCATCATTATCATGCTTTCAACATGATGTTACTAGTAATGAATCCTTCAAATTGGTAACTTCAGTTCAGTATTTTCCAGATAAGTGTCAAGTATTTTCCAGATAACTTCAGTTCAAAGGTGCAGCTCATGCCAGATTAGTGCAGTCATTTTCCAGTGGGCAGTTTGCACACAATGATTGAATTAGTAACTTCAGTTCAGTAAGTTACACACAGTGACCATTAAGTTCATTCATTCATTACAAAACCAAATAACATTGAACAAAATTACATTTCATTTCATTGAACCAGATAACATTGAACAAAACCATGATAATTTCATTTCATTCAAACAGAAATTACAAAGGTAATTGGGATATAGTTTTCCACAAAATTCTTCACAAAATGCTCCACAAAATGCTTCATCAGCAATGCCACAATCAGCACAACTAAAATCACCATCTAACCCACCCATCTAAACCACCAAAACTAAACAAAAATAAAATTACACAAAGTCAAATCCCACACATCAGAAATGCCACAATCAGCACAACTAAAATCACCATCTAACCCATCCATCTAAACCACCAAAACTAAAATTACAGAAAGGTAGATCCCACACATTAGCAATGCCAAAATCAGAGACACTGTCAAACACGTGAAACTTTAGCCTAGAGTTTGAGAATGGTCTGCCTCTGTTCTGGGATAAGGACCTTACCACGTGAACAAATCTCACCATCAACCCATTGAAGATATTTGCATTTTCTTCCAACCTGAAATTTAAACTAAATCAATCAACCCACTAAAAAAACGAACTAAAGAAAAAAAAATTGAAATAACTCAGAGCTTACCTAGTAATTAGGACACCCATAGAACCTTCTTCCTGGATTGTTCTTGTAACGATCCAAGGAAAAGCGCTAGCCACATCTGTGCTATACCTCAAAATGTCTAGTCACAATTAAGGCTCCTTGTAGTTGTTAATAAAGCCCAGTTCAACCCAGTATATACCTGATGTGGAACTCATTACACACCCACACACATCACACAATCAATCAAATTGGGGCATCACAATGTCCCCCAAATCCATGGAACATAAATTTAGATGCATGACTAACTTGCTGATCTTACATAACTCAATAAACATGATTAATTAAACATAATTCAAAACTCCAAATAAACAATGCTATTGATAAATCTCTTACAATAACTAAAATCCACAAATTTAGAATAATCTCCAAAATACTGTGAAATCTAAAGCGGAATAAAAAAATAACTAATAATCTTTTAAGACTTCAAGTATTATTGACTTCGCCTAAAACTCCTATGCTCTACCTTGCACCTTACAAAGCGATCCAAAGGTTCTATATTCCCAACTACACTTTAATCTGAAAAAATAGTAATTGATGGGGTGAGCCACACATCTAGTAAGTAATTATACAGAATATACAACGAAATAGAGTCAAGCAAAGCACGAGTATTTTGATTTTTCACAAACTCATTCAATGATATCAAAAATAATTATTCCAAAACATATAATGAATCACTTAATACGTATGTAATCACATCTTAAAATCATTAGAAAACACATACATATAATTGATTAGAGCACAATGTCACATATACACATCACATATTCTCACATACAATCCTGTGAGCGGATACCAACATCTAACCCCTGCTGGTGAGGGATCAACACATATTCTCACATACAATCCTGTGAGCGGATACCAACATCTAACCCCTGCTGGTGAGGGATCAACACATATTCTCACATACAATCCTGTGAGTGGATTTACACATATATCTGATATATCTAATCAATTCTTAAAAAAAAAACTTATTTTGAGTCACATATCACAAAGCAAAGTTTATACAAAATATAATAATTTACTTGGTATTAACAATTTCTTTTCAAACACAGAGGCATATCAAAGATCACAATATCAAATAGAATATAAATCAAAGGATGCTTGACTCTCTTAGGGAGAGAATAGAGACTGAGGAGTTTATGTAAACATATTACAATTCTTGAGTAAATTTGAAATTTAAATTTGCTAAAAGAAACATTTTAAATACCATTTGGAGAATATGAATATGACCTTGAAATAACTTGGTTTTAACAAATTTAAAGAACAAGAACCTTTTTAGAAAACTTACATTGAAGCTCAATTATTTACGGAAAATAGTTTAGTTTAGAAATCATCTTTTAAATGAGATTTAGACATTCAAAACTTATTTAAAATTCGAAGTATCTCTTTAAAACATTATTTAATAGTCGAAATTTCTCTTTCAATGATACAAAAATACTTTTGACAAACTTTAGAAAACATAAGTTTGAAATACAAAACTTTTGAAAACTTTTAACTTCTAAGAACCTAATGGGCAAAACTTGTGCATATTATGCATAATTACTTACCTCTCTTGCTAATACTTCTGAACACAGCTGAACACTTTAATCTTCTGTAAGCTATAAACAAAAGAATGCTTTAATCAGTAAGCATGAAATCTAATCCTTACAAACCTTTTCTTTCCAACTGTCCTACAAAAATCAAGTATGAAAACTACTTTCGTATATACCATTGAATTAAGCAATTTATTATTCCTTATCAAAGTCCCACCGCAACAATATTTCCCCAAAACTAATCTGTACTAAAAGAGTTCAAACAAATTTCTATAACCACAATTGATATTCTAGGCCAATAATGCTTCCTTGCATTGGGTCAAATCTCATATTACCATTAGAGAAGCAATAGCCGAAATACCATAGACCTTAGATTAATATTCCCATTGAAAACGTAAGGATACCGGGCCACCTTTAGGATTTAAGGTTATAATCATGGAATCTATATTCAAATGAAATCTGTAGGCAATTCAATGAAATCGTGTACTCACTTTTAGGAATTAATCTAATATATATAATCCTTTGTTAGACCCAAGGTCCTCAATTTCAATGGGTAATCAATATAAAATACAAAAGTACCATTAGCTTATGAGTATTACAATAAGATCTTTACATAAATAACGCTCATATATATAACCATCTTTCCATTGTAATCGATTACTCAAATAGTAGACATAACTGAATCTTATCATGCTGCCAAAATCGTAAATATATCTCAAGATTTATAAACAGTATAGAAATATTGAGATGGGGTTCTCACCTTGATTTTGTAGCCTAAATCTTAAGCCCCTAGACAATTTTGTCTCTTCAATTGTATGTGCTCTAAACTCCAAGGAAAAACACTTCTTAGCCTCTTTGATAAAACCCTTCCTATGAAAACCCTAATTTATCTTTTCCTCCACATTATATTTTAACACATCAGAGATGTGGCTTGATGGGGTAGTGGGCTGGAGTTTAAAATTCACTTGAGCTTATCTCTTTAGTCTCCAAGAAGCCCATAAAACATCTTTCTCTTTTATTTATTTATTTATTATTTTAATTGCCGCACTAAATTGTATGCACTAAAACTTTAATTTTCTCATCTATTTTGGTAACACCACAAAATTGTCTACTCCCATCTTACTGTGCACACACATATAGTACATCAACTCTATATTAAAATGATAAGGTATGGTAATAATCATAAAAACAAAATTGGGGTATTACAGAAATGGCTGAAGAACACGAGGATGAAAGATTATGGGTTTTCAAGTTTCAAGGAAATGGTTTTCTTAGGGGATGTTACGGTTTTCAATTTGGATTTTGGGGAAGAACACGAGGATGAAGACGACACGGGTTGATTTGGGATTGTTAGGGTTTCGGTCCAGGTGAAGGTGAAATTTGGGGATTTTCGGTGCAGGACTAAAGGTAGTTATGAGTTTAGTCATGAGAGGGTCACGTGTGGGCTAAGTGGGCAGGAAAATGACGTGGCAGGAACACGTGAGGGTCATGTGAGGGCTAAGTCTGCGGGAGATGATGTGGCAGTATCACGTGAGGGGTCACGTGGGTATAAGTGGGACACGCTGGCTTTTTAATTATTATTTTAATAAAGGGGTTTGACAGTTAGGACCTCTGTTTGCCACCTCAGCATTTTCTGTCACTGGATTGATGGTAGAGACTATTTTAAAAATGATTTTTAAAAATCAGAGATTGACCTAGGAGCTAAATCAATTTAGGGACCAAATTGAGAATAGATCCAAAATGTAAGGACCAAAAATGCATTTTCGCATATAATTTTTTAGCACCACCAATAAGTCCAATACTAGTGCTAACATTGAAAGTGAAGAAAAAAAAAAAAAAAAAAAAAGGTTTGGTTTCCAATGAAATGACAGATATGAAAGCCATAGGATATTTTGCGGAATAGTGTACCGGCACAACTCTAATTTTTGTAGCAAAATAAAAACCTCAATAAAGACAAAATCAGCATAATTCAAAATTCAATTTCAATAAAAAGTTTTAATCAGTCACAATGGGTTGTACTTGTACTGTAGTAATCGAAAAAAGAAAGAAACAAGATAACATTAATTCAAAAATTTGTAGTTGTGTGCTTGTGGATTAGGATCACGTAAGCCTCGTGATGACTCAAATAAAAGTCCAACGCTTCAGAACAAAGAGCACCGTCTAAGCCGAAGCCCAGTTCTTGCCCAAGCTGCAGCTCAACTCCAAGCCTGGTCGGAATCTAAAGTACACCTTTTTCCTTTTTTTAATTTTATATTGTCTTTATTTTGGCTTTTCATTTGGGTCCTTTAAGTTTGATTCCACTTTTATAAGGGTTCCATTTGTCCAATTTCGTTAGTAATATGACTAATGTTGAGTGTACCTCTTTATTTATATATATATATATATATATATATATAAGAGGTTTGTAACTTAGGGGGCGTTTGGTAATGTTGTTTTAGTAACGTTGTTTGTATTTTTTGAAAATACATGTGGGTGAAAAAATGTATGAAAATATATATAATGTTGTGTTAAACACTGAAAACTGTTGTTTGAAATATACTACCAAATAGCCCCTTGGCTTCTGTAAAACATCTGAAGTTTAAATCTTCTATTACAAATTAAGAAAGAGAGGGGGGGGGGGGGTGGGGATTCACCATAAAACTGGGTTGAGTGAATTTTTTTAATTCATTATATGGCAATTTGTAAAATCATTCATGTGTATTTTTAGTAGCATAACTTATTTAAAGAGTCATATGTCTTGTTTAACTAGTGTCTATGGACAATTTTATTAATCATTACATAATGGTGTTAGTGCCCACTTTTGACAATGGGCCCAACAGTAGAAAAAGCCTAATAATATTGAAAATGTGAGAAAGAGAAAATAGTAAGGGAATAAGGAAGCAAGCCCAGCAGGCTAAAATGGTAGGATTGATGGCTAGCAAGCCCACAACAATAAAAAAAGAGGTAAAGATTAAGTAAACGAGCCGAGGAAGCCCAAAGAATGAAGTAGTAAGCCTAAAGAATGAAGTAGTAAGCCCATGAGAATTAAAAAAAAAGGTAAAGAAGGGGTAAATGAGCCGAGAAAGCTCGAGAAATGAATTAGCAAATTCAATGGATCGGCCTAAAGGCTAATAAGCTCAAGAAGTAATAAGAGGTAAGGATATGGTAATTGAGTCGAGGAAGCCCAAATGATCTAGCAAATAGCCCATGGAAGTAAAAGAGGTAAAAAGAAAGTAATGGGTTGAGGAAGCCCAAGGAATGAAATAATGAAATGGTTTGGCACAGCAGGAATGTTGGCCAACAAAGCCTAAAAGAGGTAAAGATGTGAAAAGTGGGCCTAGGAAGCCCTGAGCAAAAGATTGACAAAGAAGTAGGCTGGCACAACAGGAACGTCAGTGGACAAGTTCACGGGATAACACAAAGTAAAAAGGAGGGTAACGCTATAGCAGGCATGATGAAGTGATATGGTAGGATCAATAGCCAAGAGGCCCACGGACACAAGAAAGAAAAACATGGGCTCGGCATGAAGATGAAGACCTTTACCTAAGCAACGCCCAGTCCAAAGAAAGGATGAAAGGCAAGGAACATGAGCCCAAAACCCTACACTTCCTTTATGCCACAAGAGATAAACACCAACCAGAATATACAGCAGAATCAAACAAATACGGAGGCAGTAGAAATGGTATGAAGGACAGAAAGAAACAATTCAGATGGAGTGGAGTATACACAAAGGACCAAGGCACCACCTATTTGTACCTAGCCAATACATGGGAGGTGGGCCACAGGTCAATGTATTCAAAGGGTGTAGTTTGGTGGTGGGGAGAAAGAGGGGGTCTATTTTAAGGTTCTCGCTCAAACTTTTTTGGGGAGAGATGTCCTGCTGGGATGACATCTCACCCAAAAGAGGTAAATATGGGTTTGGATCACTTGATGCATGCCATAAAGGTAGGTAATGAAGAGGTTTGATCCTTATCCAGATAAAGGAAGTGAAAAACAAAGAGAGGTAAGAAACAAAACAAGCAATTTTGTCTAGGAATGGGGAGTGGTGCAACCAATACATTCAGAGTAATGGTAATGGTTGAACAGCTGGCAGGCCAATGGGCAGTCTTGGAAGGACACCCATAAGGAGCCAAATGCAGTTAATGGGTAAAAATGGTAAATCTCATCATGGCAGATAGTATAAAAAGCGATAGTTGTGAACAGTAAAGGGGGACAAAAGGAACAAAAAGAAGAAGAGGTAGAACAAGAAAGAAAAGAAAAGAAGATACAAAAACCAGAGAGATATGTGTGGTAGGAATAGAGGCATGCATCAATAGACTACCTTTTTTCTCTCCCTTTTGACAAACCCACTCTTTGAGAGATTGAGGATTGAAACTTAAACCATTTAGGCCTTTTTTTTAAAGTGAGTAACTTCTGTGGCAAAAGGATTCTTTGAAGTTACTCACATTGGGGATCGGTTTCCTTCTTGGGCTTCCATTTGCTAAGAAGCTAAGCTTACTTTTTTGGCAGATAAGTTTTTCTTTTATGCTTGTTGGGTTATTGGTTTATCATTCAATTATTAAATTGTTTGTTGTAGCATTATTTTTACTGTTGTACCATTCCGCCATAACTTTATTAGGCCACTTTCCCTTATTTAGGTGTTAATGTTATTTTGTTTAGTATCATAGTTATTTTGCCATACTGTATTCCTGCTATAACATTTATAACAGTTATTTCTGCTGTGGGCATGCCGTACACTCAATACCTCCGCCAGGACGCGTCCATATTGGGATGGCTCGACTTGTGCACAAATTGGCCTAAAGTGAGTTTCATTTAAGCTTGCCCCAACTCTCTTATCTCAGAAGGGACCAAAGCCCAACAACATAAAAAGGCCTACCACAAAATGGGTTAAATGAGATTCCTTCAAAACTAGCTTAGGGCAAAAAATTTGTTCCACAAAACTAAAAAATCAATCCTTGATATTTAACTATTTTATGAAATATTAGCTCTAAAATGAGATTTCATTGATTTAGGTAGAAATTTTTTTTTTATGGAAAGTCGGTAAAAGTATTTACATCAGCTCATGCAAAAATTGCTATCTATTTTAACATAAGAACTTACTCATTTTATTTTACCTAACTACTTTTCAAAACATTCATATAAAATTATTTATTCTAAATTCTATTTTCAAAAAGGAAATTATTAATTTTTTAAATTGTTTCTTTCTCTGCACATATTGTAACTATCATCTACTCTCTACATTTATCTCGAGAAATGCAAAGAAAGAAAAAAAATTGAAATTCACAACAATAATACTTATATATATTTGCACAAATATTGTCGCAAAAATGCATTTTGGGGTTAGATTTGGCCTTGATGCCATTTTACAATAGTTGACGCCAATGTGATAAAAATAAACGGGTATGGTCAATATAAAAATAGAATCAAAATATACAGGGTCAAAATAAAAATTTTAAAACTTAAAAAGGACGAAAATTAAATTAAAGCAAAAGCCAACTTTTAGTTTTGATTTTAGATTGAACTGTGTGGAAAGAATAAAAGCTAAGGAAAAGTCTGTCCCAGTTCGGTGAGATTTTTTTCTCTACTCTTACATTCCCTCTCTGCTTCACTTTCACAGTTTCTCTCTGTCAATCTCTCTCTCTCTCGCTCTCCAACTTTCACTAATTTCACAGCAACCCTCGCAACAAGTTCAGTTTTCTCAGAAGAACTATGATATACCTTAGTGCATTTAAGGTTCAGTGGAGCCTTTTGTTAAGCACTACTACTTGAACTCTCAGTTAAAACTATATGCTTTGAGTTCCAAGTTGTCCTCTTTTGTAAATTCTCGGAGCTTTTGTTTTTTTGGGTACTTGGTATTCTTTTGAATATTCAGCTGGGTTCCTATAATTTGTCGAAATTAAGGTAATATTTGCAAGATCTTTATTTATTTTTGTCCTACTTTCTTGCCCTTTAGTTTTCAGTTCTGTTTAGGCAGTTTGAGTTTAATAATCTGTGGTATTTAATGCTCTTGATTAGTTACTTAATTGATTTAATAAGTATGTTTCATTATTATGCAAGTGTGTGATGTGTAAATGGTAAAATTTTCATGGAGATCTGGTTGATTTTTCATTTTTATGAATTTTATTTTCTTGTTTGGGGTTGAGATGTACAAAGTTACAGTTTTGATATTTGATCTAAAAACATAATGATGTAGGGACTAAGGAAATTCTTAGGTAACATTTAACTTGATTATAGAAGTAAAATGGGGAAGGCATTTTTCTAGGTGAAGTTTGGATTTATTTTTATTTTTATTCTTCCATTTTCTGTTTGTTGGATTAGAAAAACTAAATTTTGCTGAAGAGACTTATTTGGATGTTCTTTGCTTAACAATTTGCAGAGCATTAATGTTGATTAGAGTTACTGTGTTAGTGAGGGTAGAAATCTACTGGGAACTATGTGCTTGTTAGCGTGACAATAAATTTTAGCATAATGGGGCATTGCCATGAAAGTGGTGCCAATGTTGGTCCGACGGAGATAACTAACCTTTTATTTTTATTTTTAAAATTTTGAGTTAATTTCTGAATATCAGAGCATTGCATGGTTAGCAGAGTTGTTTGAGTTTATTACTAAATTATACATTTTCTATTTGACCTGATTTATGTGTATGCATGTTTTTGAGTGGCAGAAAAATGTTTTACACCTTTTCAGCTGACCAGATAGTAAATAAAAGACATCATAATTTTCAAGTTTATCATTGTTAATCATACCCATAGAACCTATAATCTAAAAGAGGGTGATGGCTAAGAGATTGGAGAACTATACGAAATGATTGCACCATGTACAATCTACATGGGTAAAATCATGATAATTTCTATTTTCACTGCGAAGGGTTTAGTGTGTTCACCATCACTTGTAATTCTGTAACGAATCTTCTTGTTCCAGGTGTCTGCCTCATATCCAAAATTTAAGTATATGTGCCAACATTTTGACCTCAGTATAGACAACCTTATCTTCAGTCGGCGAATACCTGAGCTATCTGAGAAGATATGGTCAGCTTGCATTCAGCTGATATGAAGACTGTACAGGTTCTGCTGATAGACTACTTCACAATTTTCCTCTTTGGAACTAGCATGCAAATCTCTTTCTTATTTTTTCTTTAGCGTTTCTTCCTTTGTCTAGTTTTGATTTGTCAATTTGCTATGCAATCATATTGCTAAAACCTGAACTTCACCACACAACATTCCAAACTCCAACCTCAAATCATCACCCCCCCCTCTCTCTCTCTCTCTCTCTCTCTCTCTCTCTCTCTTTGCACTGCATTCCTAAATGTAATATTCACTACATGTTTGTTCAGATCATGTTTTAAAATTATGTTAGTACCATTTCACTTCTAACAAGTGATGCACACATTTTTAACCACAGATAGACATCCATGAGACTTATTTATGATAATTTGTAGCAAATGATTTGATGTTGCTATAGAATTGATTTTTAATTTTTATGTATCGTGTATCATACAATACATGAATGCTCTATCAACTTCATAAAAAATTATAAAGGAAAATAACGACTACCTCCCTTGAGGTTTCAAGAAATGACACTCACCCTCAACCTTTTATAAAAAATACACCCCCCCGCTCCTCCCTTCGCAGTTTGTGATAAACCAAAACCAAAGAGATTAGTCCTGACCTTCTATCACCAACAAAAAAAATTCCTTTTTTATTTTATTTTATTTTTTATTATAAAGATTATAACTGTTGACCACAGAGAGCTTCCAATGATTGAAAGCCTTTGCCACCCTGAATCTTTCCTGCTCCTTTGGAAACTTCACCACGTTAGAATTAGCTTCCACCTCTTCCTCTTCAATTGAATTGTAATTCATGTGGATCCTGATGTGACTACCTAAGGCCTTCCCACATTGGTACCTCTTATTGCAGACTTGCACACATATTGCTTCTTTTGCTCCTTTTTTATTGGATTAATTTGACCAGTCAAATAAAAAAGAACTTGATTAAAAAAAAAAAAAAAAAACATAAAAAGGAAACTAAGTCTTACCTCAAATCTGCAAGAATGCTACATTCCATGATATTTTTCCACCAAGAACACCAAAATGATGAAGCATAGGAAGTGAGAAGCCCAACCAGATGGGGAAGTTCAGCAACATATCAAACCCACATAAAGGGTCCTTTAAAATCCATTTTCATTCCATGTACTCTCTCTCCCCCTCTTGAATGTTAATGATTTAATGCATTTGAAAAGATAGTTCAAAATGGGTTGCTAATGATGGCAAGAAAAAGAAGGCCTTTAGAAGAACAATCAAAGCACAACCATGACTATTTCTCTCTCTTTTTGCTGAATGGTTTGGCCAACTCCCTTCCCTTTTGCTCTGTTCAAAATGACTTTTTATGTGTTTCTGATGAAATATAAATTTAGTTCCACAATAACTCAATCTACACTTCAAACTTCAAAGTCCCTCTTAGAGTTTAAAGAAAAAGTATGAATAAGCGAAACAAAAGGTTCTTTATCCTCTCCCATTCATCCACATCTGAAGAGAAGAAATTGGTGGATTGCCAAGTTCATTTTGCGTCATTGAACGTACACAAAGTGATGTAGGACAAGGGGGAACAACAAAATCTGATTTAGAACACCGGGGGCAGATCTGGTATAGCTTGGGTTTTGAAGAATTAGGGTTAGGTTTTGGTAGGGAATAGGCTTGAAATAATAGGGAATATAGGTTTTAAAAATGGGACAAGGATTAGTAGGGTTTGGGAATGAAAACAAAGGCGAAAATCAAGATTTGAGTTGCTGTAAACAGTTATGTGAACAGTAATTGTGAATAGTAAAATTAAAGAAAATAGATAAATTCTAGGCACCACGCAGGGTTCCTTGGCATCACACCTCGGAGAAGGTTGCATCACACAAACCATAAAAGAAAGCTTCATAGGTCTTAAATTTAGAAAACATTAATCATTAACCAACTAAAGTACTAAAACTCTTTAAATGGAAAACTAATACCTAATCCTAGTTGAACTAGGATTTCTTAAAACCCTAATAAGACTTGAACTTGGACTCCTTAGGCTTCTACTACTAAGCCTGACTAAATAACCAAACTTAAAATTAAACTAAAGTAAGGCCCAGTGGACTATAGCACTGCCCATTCCTGAATATTAGGAAATTACAGAATTGCCCTTGATACATAAAATAAAATAAAATATAATAAATCCTTCTCATTGCCTCTTGCATCACAAAGGCTAGAGCCATACCCTGATCTATGACCAGATACTAATATACGTTGTTATGAAATTGGTATACATTATATTCAATTAATAATTTATTTTATAATCATTTATGCAATTATATATAACAAATCTTACTAAATAAGGTAATTGGAAATATATATATATATATATATATATATATATATATAACATCTACATTCAAATTATTTACATTTTAAAAGTTATAATAAATAATGTAGAATAATATTCTTTTTCTTTCTCATTAGATTCAACATTGTGTCCAATAATCTTCATCTCCATAATCCAAATCAATGTTAGCATCATTTTTGTAATATTTAAACATCATCTCCATCATTGATAGCCTATTCTCCTTAGAAACAAATTAAAAGCTATATTATTTAGTTGTTGGGCTCCACAATCTGGTTCAATCTCATAATTTTGCATGCATATTAGAAGATTCATATATCGTGTATTAAAAGCTATATTATTTAGTTGGTGGGCTTCACAATCTGGTTCAATGTCATAATTTTGCATGCATATTAGAAGATTCATATATCGTGTATTAAAAGCTATATTATTTAGTTGGTGGGCTTCACAATCTGGTTCAATGTCATAATTTTGCATGCATATTAGAAGATTCATATATCGTGTATCATCTAATATTAATTACCATGGGTGCTACCATATTTGTGTTATATTCCAAAATGACTTGCGTTGCTAGGTTGGTTTTGATAACATTTGTTGGCTCTGATACCATTTGTCACTTGGGAAAGTGGCAACTACATTTGTGCCATACCTTAAAAGGGCTAGCCACAATTGAAGCTATCTGTAATCGTGTATATAACCCAAATCAACCTAGTATATGCTTGGAGTAAGGCTCATTACACTGCACAATTTATTGCAAATCCACACAATCTGGGTGCTTCAATAACCATGTGGAGCACATGCATGATTTGGTGCTCCTTTTGTTACTAGATGTGGTTGATATAAAATTATTTTCAAGCCTTAGTTTGTTGTTTTGCTTTGCTATTGTATACTAGGGCTTTCTCCTTTTATGTTCGATAGAACTTTATTACATACAAAAGAAAATATATGGTAAATGGACTACATAATAACTTAGATGAGTTGGATATTAATCATAATGTTTTATTAATATATTTGCAAAATTCAATTAAGACGGATACTTTTTGCGCATACTTATAATGGTTGGTCAGTAATTATGGCAAGCAGTTTTTACTTACTAATTCTGGGAAAGTAAACTCAATAAGCTTCATCTTGCAAAAATCAAAATAGAGAACTTTGCTTTTCAACCCCAAAAGTGGTGCGTGTCTGTTCCTTAGGTTTTATTAGTAGTAGCACTCGAGATATCTCGTCACTAAAATGAAAAGCACTTCTATGGATCCACAGAGCACGCAAGAAATACAAGCCTCAACGCAAGTCTCTCATGAGTCCCAAGTTGACCAACTGAACCACACAACTGAGGCTCCTGTAACAGATTCAGGTTCAGTATCTGCTTCAAGCAATGATAGCAAAAAAGTTTCTCGCCAAGATATTGAACTTGTAAGACAATCCATTCCTAGTTACATTTATCTGTTTTTTTCGTTTCATATTTTTGTCTATTCAAATTATCTTTGAAATGGATCTCAACTAATCTATTTCTCATCTTTGTGTTGATAAATTCTGCAAATGGCCGTTGTAGGTTCAGAATCTAATAGAGCGGTGTCTACAATTATATATGAATAGAGATGAGGTGGTTAAAACCCTCTTGAATCGTGCAAGGATAGATCCTGGATTTACTACTCTGGGTAGGCAGCATGAATCCTCTCTACAAGTCTGTGACTTGTTTTTTATATGTTATATTAATAATTTGTTATTATAGCAGTGTTTGGTTATAAAAAATTATCACAATCAAGGATTTTCGATTTGTTATCTTCAGTGGAAGAGTTATAATTTTGTTTTGGGTTGCTACTACATTAAAAAAAAAAATTAAAAAATAATAATAATAATAATAAGTGGGGTGTGAGTTAATGAATTGGAAAATTGGTAATATTGTTATGACAAAAAATTAGAAATATTGTTCTCACTTTATGGCTTTATTTTTTGAAATAAGAATCTGACCTACAAAGTAATTAAAAAGTATTATCATTATTTTTACATCTTAAGCAGCACCATAGTCACTTCAGTACCATGTCAATTCACTTAAGAAACACCTTTATGTCAATTTTTTTTTACTTAATGTCAGATTTTTTACCAATTTTATAGGGTGTAGATTCAAAATAAAGCTAACTTTTTGAATTTCACTTGTCACTTTAGTACTATTTTCAGTCATCTTATCAATTCATACAAATTTTTTATTAGGTGGACCCCACAATAAATCATCATCCCTTTAATCATTATCTATTTCATTCAGTATGGCAGAAGTTGGAAGAAGAAAATGCTGATTTCTTCAGAGCCTATTACATACGGCTAAAATTGAAAAAACAAATTCTCCTCTTCAACCATCTGCTTGAGCATCAGTATCACCTGATGAAGTATCCTGTACCTCCAAAGGTTCCTTTGGCCCCTATACAGAATGGGATACATCCCATGCCCGGTAAGTTCTTACCTTACAGTGATATGGTTGTTTAAGAGCACAAATTACCCTGTTATATTAATGCAAGAGTAAACGGTGATTTTTCAGAAGCTATTTCTGCATTTCCACTTAGCAAAGTTCCTAACACTTACTAATGAAATATAAGTTGATAACTATCTAATAACATTTCCTTAAATAAGTTTGTTGTAAGATGCTTTTGTTAATTCTTATCCTCTGCATGCTATTTTTGAAAGCATAATTCCTGTCAGGAAACATTGTATTGTAGCATCCGCTTTCCTTTATTTTTTCCCCTTTAATCTCTGGTTGATAAACAGGAATTGCCATTGGGGTTTCTTTTTGCTTCATTAGAGTTTTGGGTAAAAATTTACTTTGCCCTTGAAAATGTGGTTCCTTGATGGTTTCATAGGAGTATTTTAATTAATGGAAAGATGGTGGTGGCTAAAGGTTCTGATCAAGGCCAAGAGTCAACTGTAATATGTTATGTGGTTTTCTTGTATTATTGTTGTCATAGTTATTCAACACCACTTGTTTGCAGTGCAGTTAATAACTTGCCTATGGGATACCCCGTACTACAGCAACCTTCATTTCCAGCAGCAGGTCAACCCCATCTGGATCCAATGGGTTGTGGAATATCAAGCTGTCATGTGGTTAATGGAGTCCCTGCACCGAGCAATTTTCATCCCATTCGGATGAATTCTGGGAACGAGTGAGAACTTTGAGCTTAATGAAAATTCATCATTGATTACCTATTCAATTAACAGTACTTATTATCGTTGGTCTATGTATTTCAATTTATTTGTGTTCCTTGTCTATGAATATTATTACATCAATTCTATGAAATTTCTAATGGTTTGATTAATAAACTATGAGTTGCATGTTCATGCAATGATGAGTTTGTGTGAGAGTTTTTTCAGGGAAAATAGACATGTTTGGATTACATATCCATTTTGATGTTAAGTTTTTAGCTGAAACAACAACCCAATTAAAAAGGTTTCACACTTCCGTTTAAAATTACATTGGTCACGAACATATTGTGCTTGGATGATATTGGCCTGTCCATGATCAAATCTTATTAGACAATGAAGACTTAATCTCAATCTTCCTTCTTTCTAGATAAGCATTTTGCATGATATAAGTTCCACTAAAGGTAGCTGCTTTTGTCCTTGTTGCAGTATGGTGATGGAGAACAGTGCTGCTGATGTGGCTCCTATTATTCCACCAAACAGCACCATGTCATCAATGTCAGAGATGCCTGTGAGTCCTGGATCAGTGGCGTCCAGTGGCCATTTCCCCTTTACTGCATCAGAAATATCAGGAATGGGGGTAGAAACATCGGCACTTGACACAGCATTTACATCAGATGTGGCAACTTCAGTAGGATTGCAACTAGCACCAGATGGCCCTGGAAATTCCAGGTCACTAGATCAGATTCAGTGGAATTTCAGTCTATCAGATCTAACAGCAGATTTGTCGAACTTAGGAGGTAATTTGTAGTTCATCTTTATTAGCTGAGAGATAATATCTTGTGGAAAAATTCCAATGGTTGAATGTATTACTGCTATAGTAGATATTTATATCTTTTAATGGTTGCACACACAAGGTACAAAGAATATTCACATAAATAAATAAAATTAAATAAAAAGAGGAATGCAATGAAGTTTCTCATATCTTTTGCAAAAATGCCAATGGTTGAATGCGTTACTGCTATAGTAGATATTTATGTCTTTTAATGCTTGCACACACAAGGTAAAAAGAATATTCACATAAATAAATAAAATTAATAAAAAAGAGGAATGCAATGAAGTTTCTCAATAAAAAAAAACAGGTTTACATATTAAAATGTAGAGGTTCTTGAATTAATATGAACTATTTGTTACTCTCTTCCTTTTCTGAGTAGCATAAAGTCATTTTGTTATTAATTGAGACAAAATTTTGCACAATTCTTCTGGCTACTTGGTAATTATGTAACATCTTTCAAATCACATAATGTCATGCAAACTCCAGATTGCACCTATTAATGCGAATTGATTTTGTTAGGCCTGAATGATTGTGATTGATGCTGATTGAAATTGATTGATGCTATTAGGTAGAATAAAGTATTGATTGTCCCAAAAACTTAAGCTATTAATTGATGCAATTAGAGAAATTTGATTGCTATTTGATTTTTATTTGAATATGTGACGTAATTTCATTTTGAAATTTTTTTCTTTCCATGATTGGTGTAATTAGGGATCTTATTTTAAAGGGCCAAACATTTACTGTTGTTGACAGTTGATCATGGATTTATAAAATTATGGCTAGAAGTTTTCTTCTAGTGCTTGGTGCTGTATCCAAGCTACCCTAGGTGGTGATTTTTAGGTTTTCATCTCACGATGTTGATTCCAAGCAAGCCTTCGGTGATAATTTTTTAGTTTTATCCCTTTATTTTGTTCTCTCTCTTCACACACCACCCCCCCCCCCCCCCCCCCCCCCCAACCAAAAAAAAAAAAGAGTTCCACATGAAAGTTTATTGTCTTGCATAAGTTTTTCTATCATAGCAAACATTGACCCATCAACAACTGCCTCCCCAACACCAACAGCCAAGACACCATAGCTGACAACAATTGACCCATTTTGTTATGATCCTAGTTGCCTAAGTGTAAACTTAAACATGTATATATAAATTCTTGGACACTCCTCTCGCAAGCCAGTTTTCAAGGGTGAGTTTTATCAATGAATTTGTAACATTTGGAATTAGAGCCAACCACCATCCCAAGTAATTGGGTGTAGCTCATTGAATATGGGATCAAATGAGTTGTGGCTTTGTGGTTGGATCCTAGAGAGGGCAACCTAGAGGCTAGATTAAAATTACTGATAGGTGAGTGGAGTCACCAAAAAAGAGAAAGGGCCATTGGGGCAATGTCGCTAGGGTGAGTTGTCGTGGACGTTGGCTGCGGAGCATGGTGGTATGTTATAATTCTAGTATCTCACATTGTTTAAGTATAAACATAAATATGTGTATATAAGCTCTTGGGCACCCTCCACTTGCAAGCCAGTTTTCAAGGGTGAGTTCTATTCATGGGTTTATAACACATTTCCACACCTTTGATCAACTCCACAGCCTCTGTGAGGCACCTAAATTAACCCACCATAGCCACCCTGACTTGGCTACCCTTTCACTGCAAATTCCTGGAAAACTGCCCCTCATCATGGCCATCATTGATTTCCTTTTACCAAAACCCATCCCTCATCATGGCCATCATTGATTTCCTTCTACCAAAACCCATCTGATCTACTTCATTCGCAATTGATAACATGTACTATGTAAATTTCAGAATATAAGAACAAGAAAGCATACCTTGGTGTGGTGAAATTCAAAACCAAAGATTAAAAGTACTTGGGAACACTCTTAATCTTTACTCAAATTCCACTTGTGGCCAAGAAGTGTGGTCTTTCAATCAGTTTATATGTATGTGGTCAAGGGAAAATAAGAGTGGCTTATACTCACATACACCATTTCATTTCCATACAAAGTTCTATATGTTTCTCTTCTTATAACTGATTATCTAATTGGGCTAACCTTTTGGGCTATTCCAATTGGGTTTTAGTATGTGGCTTGGAATGGGACCAAAAGGAAACAAATAACACACTAGCTCCAATGGGTTTTGGGCTTTTCTGTCAACTCTTGATAAGCTTAAAATTACCATTAATTATATTTAATACCACTATATGAATATAATTGCACTCTAGGTTTTATTAATAAATTATATCCCAGACTTTATTATACATACAAACCATTCATAAAATATTTGTAGTAATACAAAGTCATAAATGTTGACTACCACTTTGAAGATTACATCTTAATCCTTGAGTACCCGGTTTAATTTTTTAAGTTATTCATTATATATTTATGAAATCCAGTTTTATAAATTATACTTTAGTAACTCCTTACTAAGGTGATTAGGCTTAATACTCTGAATAACTAAACCCATTATCTCTATTAAGAGATTATGAATTCCATCTTGAGAATATATATTTCTTCAACACTAAATGTGGCTGCTCAACGTACTGAGGTTTTGATCGTAACTTTAGATCTCTCCTAATATATTAAAGCAATCTACACTTCATGATCAGGTTTATTATTCTCTCATGATTAAAAGTTGATGTAAATAGAAGTCTTGAGATTTATTATTTATTGGACAGTTGTCAGTAAAATAATAAATCTTACAGCGGTTCAGTTCAATATGTCTTAACACTTAAAACATATCAACATATTAACTAAAAGTCTCTACTTCCATGATTAAGATAAATCATCTTAGTTAATATATTATAGTCTTTGCAGATAAAATACCCAATTTCAACACCGACTATGAACTAAAATTATGAGTTTACAAAGAACTTGTGATTTATATTTTCTATGACTAAATCACATACTATGCATCTCATGGACTTTATGACAGTGTCCAAATATTCATGTTACCATTATTTTAGATAATAATAAAACAACTCTATTAATCATAACATAATGTCATAAATAATGTCATACATAGCATCATATAATAGAATTTAAAGGGCACATATCCTAACAATCTCCCACTTGCCCTAAAGACTATTGTGCACTAATTTAACTCCAATTCCCTCCAAATGTGACTCAAAAGTCCTTTAAGGCAAGGCTTTGGTAAAGGGATCTGTTAGATTATTTGCACTATTTATTTATTCTTCTACATCTCCTTGAGCAACAATGTCTTAAATGATGTGGTACTTTATTTCAATGTGCTTTTCTTTTTTGTGATTCCTTGGATCTTTAGATTGTGCAACCGCTTAATTATTGTCGCAAAACAATGTACTAGGAACTTGCTCCATTCTCACAACACCAAGATCAGAAAGGAATTTTTTGAGCCAAATAGCCTCCTTTGCCACTTTACAAGCAGCAACATATTTAGCTTCCATGGTGGAGTCCGCAATACAAGATTGTTTAACACCCCTCCAAATTATGGCTTCACCTCCTAAGGTGAATACACAACCTGAAGTGGACTTTCTGAAATCAAGATCTGACTGAAAATCTGAATTCATATAACCAATAGGTATCAAATCCTCATTATTCCAAACAAGCATATAATCTCTCGTTCTCTATAGATACTTGAGAATATGCTTTACAGTTTGCCAATGTTTTGGTCCTGGATTTGATTGATATTGGTTGACCATGCCAACCAAATAACAGATATCTGGTTTAGTACTAAGCATGGCATACATGAGACTTCTCACTATAGAAGCTTAGGGAATTTGTCTCATCATATTTTCTTTCTTAAGAGTCTTAGGCCTTTGGTCATTAGACAGAGGAACTCCATGTTTGAATGGAAGTAATCATTTTTTGGAGTTTTGCATGCTAAACCGTTATAGAACCTTATTTATATATCCAGCTTGTGACAAACCTAACATTTTATTCTTTCGATTTCGTCAAAGCTTGATCCATAAAATGTAGTTAGCTTCGCCCAAGTCCTTCATATCAAATTGGCTTGACAACCAAATCCTTACTGATGACATTACCTGTACATCATTTCCAATGAGTAGAATATCATCAACATAAAGTACTAGGAACATTACTACTTTATCTTGATGTCTTTTGTACACACATGGTTTATCAAGATATTTTTCAAAACCAAATGACTTGATTGCTTGATCAAATCTGATGTTTCATGACCTAGATGCTTGCTTAAGTCCATAAATGAACATTTTTAACTTGCATACCATATGCTCTTGGTTCTTTGCTATGAAACCTTCTAATTGCATCATATAGATTTTTTTTTCAAGATTGCCATTAAGAAATGCAGTCTTGACATCCGTTTGTCAAATCTCATAATCATAACGAGCAATAATGGATAAGAGAATTTTGATAGATTTAAGCATTGCTACTGGTGAAAAGGTTTCTTTGTAATCAATACCTTCTTTTTGTGTATACTCTTTCGCTACTAGCCTTGCTTTTAAAGGTTTCAACCTTTCCATTTATTCCTCTCTTCCTCTTGTAAACCCATTTGCAACCAACATGTTTAATGCCGTTGACGCCTTTACAAGATCCAAAACTTGATTGGAATACATAGAATTAAATTCAAATTTCATAACTTTGACCCAGTGATATGCATCTATATCATTCATTGCCTCTTCATAAGTGTAAGGATCAGATTCAGCCTCTTCTGAGATAGCTTCAAAAGTTTCTCTCAGACTTATAAATCTTATAAGTGGCCTTATAATCCTCCCACTACGATGAGGCACTTGTGTACTAATCATCTTTTGAGTAGAATCTTGTGGTGTATCTAATACATTCACATTATCCCTAGGTTCATCTAATTCAGCCAAGACAACTTTACTTCTAGGATTAAAGTTATTCACATAATCATCTTCCAAAAATTTGGCATTGGTGCTAACAAACACTTTGTTATCTTTATGATTATAGAATAAATAACCCTTGGTTTCCTTTGAATACTCTAAAATCATGCATACTTCTGTTTTTACTTCCAACTTATTAGACTTCCCTTTCAACACGTGTTGGACATCCCCAAATGTGGAGATATTTAATACTAGGCTTGCGCCCACTCCACAATTCCTTAGGTGTGTTGGGAACTGATTTTGATGGAACTAAATTTAAAATATGTATTGCAGTTTTTAGTACATATCCCCAAAAGGAAATTGGTAAAGTTTAGCTCATCATGAACCTAACCATTTCTAAAAGAGTTTTATTCCTTCTTTCTACTACACCATTTTGCATGTGGTCCTATGTCAGGCTTTCGACTTCTGTCTCATTAGGTACACATAACCATATCTTGAGTAATCATCGATAAAAGTGATGAAGTACTCATAACCTCCTTTTGCTTGGGTTGACATAGGACCACATACATCCATATGAACTAATTCAAGCAACTCTTGGGCTCTTCTACCTCTTGCATTAAAAGGTCATTTGGTCATTTTGCCTTCCAAACAAGATTCACAAATTGGAAATTCATCAAAGTCCAATGGCTCTAAGAGTCCATATTTGATCAATCTTCGAATTCTATTTGAATTAATATGACCCAATCGCAAGTGCCAAAGATATGCATCATTAGTAGAAGGAAACTTTATCTTTAATGATTTTATATGAGATTTATTATCTAATTCAGAATTGTATAATTCATGCTTATCTGGAGTTAAAATATAAAGACCATCAACAATATTGCCATAACAAATAAACATTTCATCATTCTTTATTACAACATTGTCTTTCAGGATAACACAATATCGATGCTTACCTAAATAAGTTGCAGAAATTAAATTCCTACAAACATTAGGTACATACAAATAGTCTTTCAATATTAAAACTCTAGAATTAAAACACAAATTAAATACTTCAACAGCTACAACTGGAATTCTGCTCCTATCAGCCAAAGCAAGAAACAATTCCCCGTCATTCAGTTTTCTGGTCTCCTGAAACCCCTGCAAAGTATTGTAGATATGGTTAGTACAACCTGAATCCACACACCAGGAACCCGTGGGATTTTGTACTAAACATATTTCTAAAAGGAATGAACTTTTCATACCTTTATTATTGGCAGTTCTGAATTTTGGACAATTCCTCTTCCAATGACCTTTCTTGCCACAATGGAAATACTTTCCTTTGGCGTAGTCCTTCTTTCCCTTATTCGCAACTCTTAAGGCAATTTGTTTACCATTTTGCTTGGTGAAGTGCTTCTTCTTCTTTTTCCCTTGCCTTTCGACTTAGGTTGAGAAGTAGAAGTTTCAGCCATATTGGCATCAACACTAGATGTACCAAGAATGCCTTTTGCCACTATCAATTCATTCATTAATTCAAACAATGTATAAATCTTTTTGTTCATGTTATAAGTAAGTGTGAATTCCTTGAATGATTCTGGTAGTGACTTGAGTATCATATTTTCTTGGGATTCTCCATCATTATCGGCACCTAAAACCTCCAGAGTATTTAGATGAGAGATCATCCTAAGACAATGCTCCCTCACTGAAGTGCCTTCAGTCATTTTGGTATTATAAATTTGTCTTAGTTTCTTGACTTGCAGAACGGCTTTGCTCACCAAACATCTCCTTTAGACTTAGCATTATGTCCGAAGCTAGTTCTACATTTTGCATTTGATGCTGTAGAACATTTGAGATAGATGCTAGGATATAGCACTTGACCATCTCACTAGATTTCTGCCAACGATAATATCGTTGTTTTTCCTCAGGAAGAGCATCTAATGATGGAAAGTTAGGACAATGTTGACTAAGCACATACTTGTGCTCTTCAGCAATGAGAATAATGTCCAAGTTTATTTTCCAGTTAATATAGTTGGATCTAGTCAGTTTGTTTTGATTAAGAATAGCAACAAATGGGCTAAATGATGCCATGATTAAATCTAAAAACAATAAACATGAATATAATAGGTAAATTGGACATTATCAATTTCTCATATAAGCATATAGTATGGAACCTTAATAAAACCATAATAGAATATATGCAACGACAACCCAATCCATGTCTATAATTCCTTGGTAGCAAGTATATTATAAACATCATAATTGATTGAGAATTATTCTCATTATTAGTGCTATCATGATAACTCTTATTAAACACTTATAATATGCTGGATTAACTTTAGTCTCTAAGTAATAATGACATAGCTCCTTTGAGAGGTTAACATTACACTTAGTTTAGTGTACACCATTATGTAGAATCATGTGTAGCCACATTTCATCTCCTTAATAGTGTTTAAACTTGTAGTACTATGAAACAAAACACTGTCCTTTAGGTTTGCGAGGCATATATGCCAAGTCGAGGTGCTTGTTCACACTACTTTAAATAGGTAGTTCAATCTTGTAGTACTATGAAGTAAACACCCTCCTTTAGGATTGCGAGATATATACGCCAAGACGAGATGCTTACTCACACTACTATAAACTGATAATGGAGGCTGTGAGATCCAACCCTTGTATCTCTCTCCCACTAGATATTTAAAAAGAAAGGTTTTTAATTAGAAAACATGCGTAATCTCATTACACAAAGTCTTGCACTTTTAAATGTGAAAACATTTAGTGGAAATTCAAAACTCACAACTTTCGATCGATCGAATGTGCCCCTTGATTGATTGAAATCATGAAGAAGATTTTAATAAACAATTTGGATGACTCAATCAATTCTTGATTCCTGTTCGATCGATCAAGAAGGCAAATTCGATTGATCGAAAGGAATTCTCGATGAGTCAAAATTTTAATAAATTTAGTACAAACTCTCGGGTTGACTCGATTGATTCTCGATTTCTGTTCAATCGATCGAAAAGGAACATTCGATCGATCGAAGGGAATTCTCGATTGGTCAAAACTTGTGAAACTAAATTTTCTAAAATTTTCACCAAGCAATTTTTAATGGTTTTCATGAACAAACTACCATCATATAAACATAATAGATTGAGTTTGAGATCAAAACTAAATACCATTGATGCTATAGCCTTAAAGTTCAATTTAACATATTAAATATCAAACTTAAAAAACATCATAACATCAATATCAGTTTTTATAAAATAGTAATTTCAACAATCATGCAGAAAATTGAATTTAGAATCTTCTAA
Organism: Quercus wislizeni; assembly: GCA_023055345.1. Lineage (NCBI taxonomy): Eukaryota > Viridiplantae > Streptophyta > Magnoliopsida > Fagales > Fagaceae > Quercus > Quercus wislizeni. Next base: position 5,409,093 of record JALGQJ010000019.1, on the reverse strand, counting down.
CATCATAAAATTACTATCTCTAATTCCAAAACTCACAAAACATGTTATACAAATTCGAAAAAGAAGACCGCTTTGATACCAATTGTAGGAAAAAAAAATAGTATGTATCGCATACAAAATATACGCAATGGGAAATTAACGGATCTATTTCATTCACAATTAATAACATATACCATGTAAATTTCAGAATATAAGAACAAGAGAGCGTACTTTGGTGCGGTGAAATTCAAAACCAAAGATTAGAAGTATTTGGGAACAATCTTAATGTTTACTCCAATTCCACTTGTACTTAAGAAGTGTGGTCTCTCAATCAGTTTATATGCATGTGTTCAAGGGAAAATAAGAAAGTAACTTACACTCATATACACATCATTTCATTTTCATACAAAATTCTGTATGTTTTTCTCCTTATAACTGATTATTTAATTGGGTTAGCCTTTTGGGCGATTCCAATTGGGTTTTAGTATGTGGCTTAGAGTGAGACTAAAAGGGAACAAATAAGACACTAGCTTCAATAGATTTTGGGCTTTTTTGTCAACTCTTGACAAGCCTGAAATTACCGTTAATTATATTTAATACCACTATATAAATATAATTACACTCTAGGTTTTATTAATAAATTATATTTTAAAATTTTATTATATATACAACTCCTTCATAAAATATTCATAGTAATACAAAGTCATGAATGTTGATTGCCACTTTGATGATCACTACATTTTAATCCTTGAGTACCCGATTTAATCTTTTAAGTTATTCATCATATATTTATGAAATCCAATTTTATAAATATATACTTTAATAACTCTTTACTAAACAAAGTTAGGTTTTCCAAGATGAAACTCATTGACAGAACTATAGATTACTGGGAAAATTGACAGGGAAGAGGAAGGCCTGTAAGAAGTAATGTGAGATATGGCAAACAATGGTCCTTGGGCTACTTGAAGTTATTCCTCGAATTAGCCATAGATTTTTCTCTGTTCTCCTGCTTTCTTTTATATGTTTTTTTATGCTTATTTTGTTGATTTCTTTTTCAATATGGGAGGATCTATTTTTTTCTTCGTTGAATAAAAAACATTTGAGTTTTCAGTTGAGGAAGGTGGTATGTTCTACCAACTTCGTATTTATGAGTGAGGTAGAGATTCTTTAAGATCAATTTTTATGGGAAAAGGAAGTGCAAAGAGATTGCTGTTCAATGTCGAAGAATTGATCTTTAGGCAGTCTCGTGGTTAGTTTGCGAAATCTTTCCGTGAGGGTGACAAATGTTTTATTCTTCAATTGGGATCCAACACTTACGGCTCTTTCTTATTAATATCTGAACTCATTCATGGTTGTCGTAAGGATTCTATAGTGGTGCCAGAAGGGAAGTCGGGGAGTGGCTGGAGAGGTTTTGGTTTACACCTGAGAAAGGAAATAGACCCAGAGTCTCTAGCTCCCAAGCAAGCAATCACAGGTATTCCCAAAAGAGATGCCTCAAAATCCTTTGCATTGGTGGTGGTAGGGAAACGGAAAAACAACGGTGGCAGAGGAGATGAAGGAAAGAATAAAACTGCATTGGTTCAAAATTCAAATCCTAGAGATTTCAGCCGTAATAATTGTGATACCTGCAAGGAAGGTATTTTGGGACAGGGGTGAAGATTTTGTCAACAATAAATAAAATTGAAAGTAAAGGTATAAAATCTGAGTTGACCTCGGATCTTTTTATGCGTATGGAGCGTGGGAAAGATGGGAGATGGGCTATAGTGTGGTCTAAGGTTAATGAAGTGGGCCCAAAAGTGGTGCAACCTATAAAGCCCACTGTTCATAATATTATTACCTCTAGCCCATTTAATACAGCCAAGCCCAGATCTGTTTGGAGGCCACGCCAAAGCCAAACTTTGGTAAACCCAGCCCACAGTTAGTGTTTTAAATCTGAACTCGTAGCCTAACCAGTGTATGTGCTGGGGTCTCAAGTTTTGAAGACGATGGAGAATTCGTTGGGCGAGAGTGAGTCTCGGGATCTGCCTCCGTTAGAGAGACAAGTGGGTGCGAGCTCAAGTGGTGATGGGATGATGCCGATGAGAGATTTTGGTGATCCAGTGACTGGAAAAGAATCGGCTTCAAGGTGTAGCTCTGATATAGTTAATCTCGACTCCGGCAAGGCTGTTTTTTCTGGGTTAATGGGCTTTGGTGCCGAGGTAACTCATGGATTAGGTATTTGGGACTCTGGGTTCACCGGTGATATGGTGATTAGCTCGGCAATGGCAGTGATTGAGCCTCCGATTCTGAAAGAGGTGTCGCCAATCCTTTGTCGGCATCAATGGGTGGTTCAAAATAGATTTTCTCCTCTTTCAGACTTGGGTAATGGGATGGAAGTTGAGTTTGGGGAAGGGGAAGCTCATGAATTAGAACGGAGTAGTCCACATGATGATACGACACAACAAAGGTTAGTGGATTTTGTTGGGGAATTTCAAACAGATTCTAGGCTTCACCTTCTACCCTGGGAGACCAGTGGGGTGGATGACAGTGGTTGTGGCAGTGGAGAGATAATTGTGTGTTGGAATGTGAACCTCTATCTCGGTGGGAACCTAATGATCTCAGTGAGAGTTTGTTGGTTCAGGATTTTGTAGAGGGAACACAGGTGACAGAGTCTGGGCCACCTTCGTATTGGGTGTCCCAGTTGATGAAAAATTTCTGTAAAATGGTGGGTTTCCCTATTGTGAAACATGAAGCTCAATGTTTGACTCTTTTTTGCATTCTGGAACAGGAATGTTTCAAGGTGAATGATGATGGGGTGTCTAAGCAACCTGCAAACTCAGAGTCACAAGGTTTCAGGGAGCTTAAGGGGCTTATATCTTATGTTAATTATGATGGTGTCTCTTCTAGGAGTAGGAGCGGAGCTTCTACTACTGCTATGGGGGTTTCTGGTAGTTTTAAATGACTCTATGACTATTTTCTTGGAATGTAAGGGGGCTTAACAATCCGGAAGAGAGAGGTTTTTAAGAATCTTCTAGAAGAGTGGAAGTGTGATATTTTATGTTTTCAAGAAACGAAAGTATCTTCTATCGATGTTGCTTTTGTTCGGAGTTTATGGGGTAGTCCTTTCATTGATTGAGTTGTTTTGGATGCTATGCAGATTTCGGGAGAAGAGGGTTTTTGAGAAGTTGGATGTCATTGTTGGATAGTTTTCTGTCAGTGTCTTATTGAGAGGAGTGGTGGATGACCATGTTTGGGCTTGTACAGGTGTGTATGGCCCTAATGACAATGGACAGCAGTCTACTTTGTGGGAGGAGTTATAATAGGTGCGTGCTAGGTGGCCCATGGCATGGTGTCTAGCAGGTGAATTCAATATTATCAGGTACCCAAGTGAAAGGCTTGGCTGTGAGTCTTTTAGCCCTGCTATGTTCGCATTCTTGGATTTTATAGAGAAAAATTCTTTAATTGATTTACCTTTAGAGGGGGCCTCCTTCACTTGGTTTAGAGATTCTGGTCTTCCCTCTATGTCAAGAATTGATAGGGCTTTGGTTTCTCTTGATTTGGAGGAGCACTTTGAGAATGTATCCCAACGGGTGTTTCCTCGTGTTCTTTCAGACCACTGCTGCTTTTGTTGGAAGCTGGTGTTGTTTGACGTGGTCGAAGTGCCTTTAAATTTGAAAATATGTGGTTGAAAGTTGAGGGTTTTGTTGATAGAGTTAAGCAATGGTGGGATAGGTATAGTTTTGCGGGCTCTCCAAGTTTCATTTTGACACTAAAATTGAAGGCTCTGAAAGCAGATTTAAAAAAGTGGAACAGGGAGGAGTTTGGTGATTTGGCTTTTAAAAAGAAGAACATGCTGATTGAGCTAATGGGTTTAGATGTGAGAGAGAAGTAGGTGGGTCTTTCAAATGAGGAACAGATTTGTCGCCTTCAACTCAAAGGAGACATAGAACAGTGGCTTCTCTTGAGAAGATTTCCTGGAGGCAAAAGTCTCAGGCCTTATATGTGAAGGAGGGCAATAATAATATTCGGTTCTTTCATAGATTAGCAAACTCACATAGAAATGCTAATCAAATTAAAAGGATTGAGGTGGATGGTGTTCTTTATGAGGATGAGTATGATGTATGCTCTCAGTTAGTTCTCTTTTATCAAGGGTTGTATGAGGAAACTAAGGTGGGGCGTCCTACTATGGATGGGTTAGATTTTGCTTGTATTGAAGAGGATGAGCGGTTTATTTTCATCGGCACTCTGTGTTTGAACGGTCTATGAATGTTTCGTTTCTCACTTTAATTCTTAAGAAGTGTAATGCCGTTAACATTAAGGACTTTCGCTCCATCAGTTTGGTGGGTAGTGTGTACAAGCTGCTGTCCAAGGTGTTGGCTAATAGGTTGAGGGTTGTTTTGGATAATCTCATCTTTGAGACTTAAAATTATCGTAGTTGATATGTTATAGTCTTTGCAAATGAAATAACTAATTTCATCTCCGACTGTGAACTAAAATTCTGAGTTTACAAAGAACTTGTGACTTATATCTTCTGTGACTAAATCATGTACTATGCATCCCATGGACTTTATGACAATGTCCAAATATTCATGTTACTATTATTTTAGATAATAATAAAACAACTTTATTAATCACAACATAATATCATATATAGCATCATACAATAGGATTTAAAAGGCACATCCTAACAGTTGTGACCACTCAAAGTGACCCCAATTCATTCATGGATCAAACCCATCTGCACCAGCTGCCATTGAGCCAGACAGCTCCAGTTGCTGTTGAGTTTGATCGATGCTATTGTTACAACCTGCACAGGCAGCTGACCTCACCCTTTTGTCCTCATACATGTTGCCAATGCCTCGCTAGGAAATCTGGCTCCTTGTACTGCTGCAAACACCCTCACTGGAGAGCCACTTTGCTTATCACTACCATATCCTGCCGAAATTTCCTATTACAGGTACATGTCTTGAAGTCACACTCAAAGATACTCGGTTTTCTAAAGCTAAAGACCTAATCCATTATAAAAAAAAAAAAAGTCAAGCAGCCCAGTTAGCCCATTGTGCGATCCAATCCATACAAAACCCAATCTTACCCCTGACCCCACATATTAAGAACCAGTCCTTCAACTCAATCCAACCCACCTTAAAAATAGCCAAGTCCTTGAATCCACCCCACCTATTTTAAAAAATGAAAAAAAAAAGGTACAAGCCCAAGCTTGTGCCAGTGGCATCTTTAAGTCACACTCAATTGGAGGCCTATGATCCATCTAGTGTTACCATGAGCTACACTTGGCAAGGTCGAGTTTCTTCTAGACAGGAAAATTGGTGCAGGCATTAGATTGGACTGATTAATTTTTTGGATTTCATTAATTCTGATTGATGCTATTAGAGAGATTTGATTGCTATTTTGTTTTTTATTTCCATATACACTGTAATCTCAATATGAGTATTTTTTTTCCCCTCATGCTTGATGTAAGGGCTCAAAATTCACTATTGTAGACAATTGATCAGGGATGCATAAGATTTGGGTTGGAAGCTTTCTTCCAGTGCTTGGTGGTGATTATTAGGTTCCTATCCTTCTCCCATGCTTGGTGCTGATTCCAATAAACCCTAGCTGCTGATTCTCATGTTCTATTTTTCTGTTTTCATTGCTCGATACTGATTACAAGAGAATTTTGGGTGCTGATTCTTAAGTTCTATCCCTTTTCTTTATTCTTTTTTTCCCCAAACAAATGGTATCCTTGGGCCTTGAGAGTTCATTGTCCTGCATCATATAGATTTTGTTATTATGGCAAGAAACCTTTCAGAACTTTTAATTTGTCATAAAGGACTTTGGATGGAGAAATTTTCATATCGATTTCAATACTGCATAGCATTTATGTCAAAACCTGTTCCAGACCTGCTCTTGCTAATGTTCAAAATTCTTTTGCAGATTTAGGAGCCTTGGGAAATTACCCTGGTTCCCCCTTTTTGCCCTCAGACTCAGAAATTTTGCTTGATTCTCCTGAGCAAGAGGATATAGGTAATGGAAATTGCAGATATTGTTTTTGATTCTGGTGATTAGTAATGGGAGAGCATGATGCAAAGTATACATTTCAACACAATAGACATCTAAATGATAATCAGCTAGAACTTGAGCATTACATAAAGGCGATTTAATTCATTAAAATATCCATTGGGTGTCCACGCAAGGAAAGGATAGCTCTTTTATCGTAGTATAAAGTGTCAACATGGTTTGACCAGACCTGGCTTGCATTTAGGTCAAGGTTGATGTACTTTTAATTACAAATAAATTCTATATCTGAGTACCTCACATACTCTTTCAAGTTCTGTTTATGAGCAGTACCACATATCAATTATTTAATGGGATCAAGTGTACCCTGAGTTCCAATGATTTCCATAATTAAAATTTGGATGCGTTTCATGTGTTGCTGGTCATATGCTAATTGCTTTACCTAATTTCAGTGGAGGAGTTCTTTGTTGATTCTGTACCTGGACCACCATGCTCTCAATCAGATGAAGAGAAATCCTAGAGGTGAGGCACAACCCGTTTCAACTGAAATTGCTAGGATAGGATAAAGTCAGGTCAATAAATAAACATTTGCCATCCATTTACTTGGCATTTTGGGAGGTTTCTTTATTAACAAATTTGAACATTTTAGTTGGCTAGTTTATGACGCATTAGCGTGCAATACAAGTTGTAATGTTCTTGTACTATCTTATCAAGCAACTTTTATTATCTAGAAAGCTGAGGACCGTATTTGTTTGTAATCTTATATTTGGTTACATTCATGGGAACATTGCTATTTATACAATGTGACAATTTCCCATGTTCCACTTCTACGTGACAAACCAACTAGACAATGGATGGATTTCTTATAGTCAACATACATATGCTGTGTTGTCTACTTTTAGTTATTGTTTGCAGTGGAGTAAATATTGACAGAGAATGACATAAGCAATTGCTTTATTTTTTTTCGTACCTGTGCAAAGCTTGGTAAATAGTTTGATCTTTTTGGGAAGAACATAAAAGAAAGTGAAACCCTGCATCAGATCAGATCAGTGTGAATCGGTTTTGGACTTTTTGATAAATGTTGTTTGGGGCTTTTTGTAAGCCCAATGAAAAATGAACAAGCGAAGAGAATGAAATAATATGGAAAAGATAGGAACTCACAGCTTTATGATTTATGAATATGCATGTCATATTCATGACTATGAGCGTCGCTACCGGTAGATACAATCCCAGTATATAGAAGTGAGGGAAAACCATCTTATCTGCTCCATTACCATACAAACAAGAGAGAGAACTAATAATCTAATAAGAAAATATAAAGCAGAGGAAGAGAATGGAGACTTAACAGAACTATTGCTTCTTCTCGAGCTTGAAGTTAAAGCTCTCGACTGTGCGACCTCTCTGGACCCCATGAATTCAACACTATTCCATAAACTCCTAATAAACTTCATACATGTGGCTACATATGCAATTGGAGGCGGAACATGAGGTAAAGTGCACTTGTTAGATTGTTCATTTTAATCTGCACTTTTACTGATAACCACAAAAAAAAGAGAAAAAAAAGAGAAGAGACAATCCCTAGAGATTACACTGCAATACTAGGGCATCTGATGCTATCTATATAGTGTAGTGTCGAAAGGGTCTTTACAAAGTACTTCCACATAAAGATTGATTGTGAAAATTGGTTTTAGAAAGATCTTACAAATAATTATTCCATTGTTGGAATGAAGAAAACTAAAAACAAACAAAGCCCACATAAAAAAGAACATCAATGATCTATATGTGGTTCAACAATAATCTATGTTCTTGAGTAGTAAAGGATGAATTCACTATATCAAAAGAGAAATTACAAGATGCTTGCATACTCAAAGAGCAATCACAAATAACAAAATCTTTTTAAGGCTATCTCAATCTAATTAAAAGTATTTCTATATATGGGAGAACCCCTGGACCTAAGTGACAAAATCCTTTGCATTATTATTTATTGAAAGGATTTCAATGCTTAATCTTTGGTGGATATGGAATAATTTTTTTAGTGGGCAAAAGAACCGAAATTACCCTTTTTAAATTTTTTTTTTTTTTTTTTTTTCAAGTAAGAACAGGCTCTCCTTCTATTTCATTAAAAAAATAAAAAATAAAATTAAGATTTTGAGACAATTTCTAACAAACTAACTCAAATTCCACCTAGCAATCTTTCAAATCAAATCTAATTAGGAATTTCATCTAAAGACATTTATATGTTTACATTGTACTTGCTGTGTAAATTTACATTGTAGACACAAAAAGTGGCAAATGTCGTACAAATTTGTAAAAAGTGTACAATATTTACCACTTTTTACAAATGTGTACATTTGCTACCTTTTGTGTCTATAATCTAAATTTAAATTACAATTATAATGTAAGATGAGAATTTCCCGTCACCTTAATACAAAACACAAGAGTCACAAATTTCCATCTTGGCAAAATTTGTAGACCACCAAAATTTATCAAATTCCCGTCTATGCCTAGGCATGAATTGAGACACCAATTACAAGTTCTAAAAAAATATCCCCCTCGGTGAGACTTATCCCATGTCACAACTGTTGGGTGTTCCAACAACAATAACTCACAAATGCCTCAAGTGCCAAACCCAAATTAAAGCTCAATTACCAATCAAAGTGCAAATTACACTAAGCTATCTCCAAATGCACCAATAGGCACAATAGAAGATAGTGCAAAACCCAATTAGAGCACAACAAAACAAAGTGCATATTACTGTGGGTGCAAGCACCCGCAATGAGTGGTTTCCTCATGGAAAGTACGCCTTGGTCTAGAGTGGACCATGACGAAGGTGTAAATGGAGTCGCTACCTAGATTAGGCCTAGAAACCATAAATATAGCACCTTTGTGGAAGGACTGATCTTTAACAGAGCCACGTGTTCGGAGTTTAGGTATAGGGATGGGAAGGTGTAAGACACCCAACCCCACCCAACTCGTGGGTCGGCCTCCACTCATTGTATTCCAAATCTTAATCTCATTAAAAGGTCTTTTAACGTGTTATTCTAAACTCACACACACACACACACACACACTCTAACATGCATCTAAAGCAATCACCATGGCATATCATCCTCAAGCCTAGCATCCATCTATCATGGCATCACAAGGCAGTAACATCAACAAGATAAAACTAAACATAGGCCTTAATTCATATCTCATGGCATTCCACTAAGCATATTATCAATAACTTATGTTCAAGTATTCAAATGCATGACTTACCTTATTTACCTCACTGCATCATAGCACCTATGCATCAATGCATATTCATATTCAAATGGAAGCTGTTCAGCCCGTGTGCTCGACAGCTGCTTGACACCTCCTATCTGTCGAGATTTAAGAATTTCAGAATTTTGATATGATTTTCTTGGAATCCGTGAATGTGTCTTTGGGCATTCTTTTCTCCTAACCCTAGACATATAAAAGGATTGTTTTAAGGGCCGTGAAAAGGTTCGCAAATTGCATAAGTATTGAGCAAACTCTGTTCGAGCAAACTCTGTTCAAGCAAACTGTGATCGGAGACGAATTTCTTGCCCTAGTTCATCTCTTTCTCTTAAAGAAGTTGCTGTGTATGTGCACTGTAGGGTTTTGTGACCAAACATCTTCTTGATCTTCATCGTGTGGATGAACTGAAGAACTTTGCAGCTAACAACCTTCTTAGTTGGTGATTGAAGTCATGTACTGGGATCCTCGTAACTGGTTAGTCACGTACTTGGGAGCCGTGCATCAAAAGGGGAACTGCCACTACAGAACAAGTCCAATTGGGTATTGGGGTAAGGGTTCAACTGTAGATTGGTAAGATACTTAGGATTCCTTTACTTGTAACCGCTTGTTGTGATAATAGTGGAGTTTCAGGAGTGGTGACCTGAAAATCCCCCGGTGGAGTTTTTGTTGTTAGGTTTTCCCCATTCGTAAACAAATCACCGTGTCATTTATCAACTAAAAAAAACACTAATCAATCAATTAGACAAATAAGCAAAGCAAAGCATGTTGAAGCATTGGATTAGGACTCAAGGATATGAAAATAAGCTATACAAGGGCTAAACATGTGATAGAAGACAAATAAAAACAAAGAAAAGTGAATTTGAGTTTCTGAACATGAGTGTGCATGCGTATTCCAACTGTTTGTGTACGAACACTTTGAGTATGCATACACATGCATAAAGCATGCGTATGCACACATGCCTAGAAACTCAAACCTTGTAACACAGAATAGAAAACACAATAAAAAAAGATTTTATTGTATTCAACAAGTGAATATGAGTTAAGTGATTTATGACTTCTCTCATATGCTCATTTTTTTGTTGTGGTTTTGTCATGGATTGCCAAAGGGGGAGATTGTTAGGACATATGTGTTTCACTTGTTAGGAACATATGTCACTATTTTATATAATTGGCTTATCCTTTGACAAAATGTACTTTACTTGTATTTGGGTAGATTTAGGATGTGTTTAAATACTTCAAGAAACCATGTTTCAAGATCAAGTGTTGAAGCCTTCAAGTCTGTCCAAGAAAACAAGCTGAAAGTGCAAAATTACTAAAGCTCAACAGCTATCTCGATAGCTAGCATGTGTCGAGGTTTAAGGAAGCTGTTCAACCCGTGTGCTCGACACCTGCTCGATAGCTACTCGACACCTCCTATCTGTCGAGGTTTAAGAATTTCAAAATTCTGATATGATTTTCTTGGAATCTGTGAATGTGTCTTTATGCCTTCTTTTCTCCTAACCCTAGATATATAAAAGGATTGTTTTAAGAGCCGTCAAAAGGTTCGCAAGTTGTGCAAGTATTGAGCAAACTCTGTTCAAGCAAATTATGACCGGAGACGAAGTTCTTGCCCTAGTTTATCTCTTTCTCTTGAAAAAGTTGCTGTGTATGTGCATCGTAGGATTTTGTGACCAAGCATCTTCTTGATCTTCATCATGTGGATGAACTGAAGAACTTTACAGCCAATAAGCTTTTTAGTTGGTGATTGAAGTCGCGTACTGGGATCCGTGTAACTGGTTAGTCACGTACTTGGGAGCCGTGCATCAAAAGGGGAGCTGTCACTACAGAACAAGTCCAATTTGGTATTGGGGTAAGGGTTCAACTGTAGGTTGGTAAGGTACTTGTGATTCCTTTACTTGTAACTGCTTGTTGTGATAATAGTGGAGTTTCGGGAGTGGTGACTTGAAAATCACCCGGTAGGGTTTTTGCTGTTAGGTTTTCCCTATTCGTAAACAAATCACTGTGTCATTTATCAACTAAAAAAAACCCTAATCAATCAATTAGACAAATAAGCAAAAACAAAGCATGTTAAAGCATTGGATTAGGACTCAAAGATATGAAAATAAGCTATACAAGGGCTAAACATGTGATAAAAGACAAGTAAAAACAAAGAAAGTGAATCTGAGTTTTTGAACATGAGTGTGAGTGCATATTCCAACTGTATGCGTACGCACACTTTAAGTATGCATACACATGCATAAAGCATGCGTACGCATACATGCCCAGAAACTCAAACCTTGCAACACAGAGTAGAAAACACAATAAAACAAGAATCTAACAACCTATCATGAACCTAAACTATCACGAACATATTAAAGCAAATAAAATGTAAAAATAAACAACAAAACAAAGAAAAGTGAAGAGCTAAAGTTTGAATCTTTATCTCAACATAAGAAATCTCTAGAGCTTGATTTGACCATTCCCTTTAGTCATTCTAATCAACAACAAAATCAGAAGTTTAGTAAGCTTTAAAACTGAAAGGCCAAGACCAAAATAGGTCCCAAAAAATTAAAACTTGACTTAAGAATGTTTTGTGAAAAACTCCCTCTTTGATTCACTATTTTCTAGTTAATCTTGTATTATTTCATACTCGTTTGAAAAAGTGCATTTTATGGCTTTTTATAGTGGTAAAATAGGGGTGTGGGGCGGCTCCCAAACAATGTGGGATTCACTCTACACGAATTTATGTCCAAAAAATCTTACCTTTCATAGTTTCTGGAACCCTAGATGTGTGCTCATACTCAGGGTATGCATGTGCATACCCTAAGTATGCGTATGCATGCTTCAAGTGTGCGTACGCATGTACGCATTCGCGTGTTTGTGTATGCACACTTAGGGTTTCTTGCAGCCTTTCTTTTCTAAAAGTAGTTTTATTCTTCCTTAAATAATTCTTCAAGTCAAGATTTTACAAGATTAAAACCTAAATCAACCTTGGGCCTCAGAGTAATGTCATCATTAGAAAATGGGAGCTCGAGTCATAAGGGGTACAAAATGAGATGTTTACAATACCCTAAGTCACCTCCAAATACATCAATATGTACCAAATGTAAAGGTGCTCAATTCAGGCAGTGTAATTCAACTACCTATGTCGATGTCGTTGCTAGTTGGGCCTTTGCTTGTAATGTAAGCACCTTCCATCACTTTTATCCCTTCGTCTATGTTGGGTGGCCTGTAAGACTGTAACTTATGGATAGTGTTTGTCTTTTTTTTTTTTCTTTTTTTTTTGGTTAAATAAACATTTGTAGCCAATTCATTATTATTTTCATGGTTTTGTTTTTATATCTATAAATTATTTGGTAACTTATGCATTGCACAAAAAGTTTAATAAAATATAATTTTTTTGTATTTCATGCTTTGATTAAATCTAAAATTCAATAATTGTGGTAATTATTAATAATTATTTATTTATGATTGTGTTTATATTTTGAACTATATACACTACACTTTATAAAACTTATAATTTGGTACGCCTTTTTTTTTGTTTTTTTTTTTAAATGTTTGTACACCTTAGACACATGTCTTGATACTATTAGACATCATCAAGTTTGGGCTTTTTGCTAAGATGGAATTTGGGTTTGATACCTTCGCAAAATGGGCTTTTAGGGTCCTATTCTGCCGCACCAGTAGGTGCACCATTCCAGTCCAAAGAGCGCTGCTGCGAAATGGGCTTGTTCTCCACTTTATACGGATGGGGCATTACTCTACTTTCTACTAAGATTTACTCCACTTTCTACTGTGGCTTTCTCCACTATCTGCTGAAGGAATACTACTTGTTCACTTCATGTAGAATGATGTATTACTCCACTTTCTGCTGAAGGAAGATTACGAATTCATTTTCTACAGGATGAGGCATTACTTTACTTTTTGCAGAAGGAATGTTACTTCTCCACTTTCTGCAGGATGAGTTTTACTCTACTTTCTCTACTATTACAAGTCTGCACACAAAAACACTAAAGTCCAAAGAAAGTTCTCATCAAGTAGATGTTAGTTCACAACATGTTAGTGCACATTGCGGGCACAACGGGAGAGTTGCCACCTAGTTTTTGCAATGGTTTAGGAATCATATATATAGCGTCCTTTCGAGGAATGACCCTTTTAATCTTACTACCAGAGATATGCGTTCGGAGTTTAGGTACGATTTTGGGAAGGTGTTAGGCACCCAAAACTGCCCAACCCTAGGGTTGGCTTCCTCTCATTGTATCTTATGTCTTAACCCTATTAAAGCTTTTCAAGCTTGATTTTTGATTGTTCCCCTTAGTTAAATCTATTCACAATCAATAAGAAACGTGATTAGTAATATTAAACTCAAAGATCAAGGCTAGAAAAGACCCTAATCAAAAGAAAATTGACTTGAGGATGTTTTTTTTTGAAAAACTCCCTCTTTGATTCGCTATTTCTAGTGAATCTTTTTGTTATCCCTTTGGATTTCTGTGTTTCTTTGAAAAGGTACCATATATGGCTTCTAGTCGATGTGGAATTTGTTCCAAACCTTAGCATTAATACAAAAAACTTACATTCTTTATGTTTTTGGAACCCTACATGCGCACGTAGGATCATGCCTACGTGCCCATGCATAATTGCTGCATGCGCAGGTTGATTCTTGCGTGCGCATGTCGAGGGCTTCCTTGGCCTTATTTTTCTAAAAATAGATTTATCTACTCATTAAAAAAGTTATATTTTTCATTTTAACATTTCTCAAGTCAATTTAACATCTGATTGGGCCCTAAACCAACCTTGGGTCTTAAAATTTTAGCATCATTAAGGAATGAGGGCCCGAATCATAAGGGGTGCAAAATACGGTGTCTAGAGATGCCCATCTTTTGATTCATAAGCTTTGTTAATGGAATCAAAAGAATAAGAGAAAAAAATTTTTGTTTCGACGTACGACTTAGGCCCAACCCACGCACACGACACACATCACGCATACATGGGGCAGGGTGCAACTTCGAAGAGTTGTGTGGGATTCGTATGTTCGAATTCCTACCTTTGTTGCTCAGGAAACAAGCAACAATAGGTTCACTATCTCAGAACCTATTTTGTCAATTACAAGCAAAAGGCGAGTGACTCACTATCCTAGAGTCACTTAAAAAGAAAAACAAACAAGGCCAACTGTCGCATTTGAGGCTTTTGCCTCAAACTTCTCCGGATGGTACTTGTCTTCTCTCTCCATCTCTACTTGTTTTGGTGAGGTTCTTGCCTCAGGGTGACCTTAGTTTCTATCTCTGTCTCTACCTCTTCCTCTATGCTTGCATATTCAATTCCTAAAGGATATGTGCACAAGCTCTGTATGATGTACTTGTATGTTCAATTCCTGGAGGATATATGCACGAGTTCTATATTATGTGCTTGCATGTTCAATTCTTGAAGGATATGTGCACAATTTCTATATTCTGACTTTTCTTGACTGGTGTGTGGCCTGTGCCTGCATAGTTAATTCCCATAGGATATGTGCAAAAGTTCTGTGTTGTATAGGATTTGTGCCTGCATATTCAATCCCCTCGAGATATGTGCACAAGTTCTATGTTCCTTTATGATTTGCATAGGGTTTTGTGCTTGCATGTTCAATTCTCGTAGGATATGTGCACGAATTCTGACTTGCTTGAATATTTTGGATGAAAGATCCATTGCGGATGCTGGAGGATTCACTGGGGAGTATAAGTCTATTGAGAAGTGTTTTGGTGATGATTCTGACCTACCATGAAGTCTTGATGGTGTACGGTCCACTGGGAGGGAATAGCTTATTGAGGATTTCTTGATAGTGTGTTGCTCACTGGGGAAACTTTCCTCTACTAGGGAAAAATTATCTTCTTCTTTCTTATGACTCACTAGGGATTGATGTTGACTCCGCCATTGAGGGGGTTTTATCAGCTCCTTGGGGGAAATTTCATTTTGCAACTCTCGAGGGGGTTGCTTCTATGTCTTGGACCCTCGGGGGAGTCCTCCTATGATATTGAAATTTTCTTGGGGATTTGATTGATGATCTTGACTCATGGAGGAGTTTTCATGATGATTTTCGATTCATTGAGGGATGTTTTTTATGCTTTTGATCCACTGGAGATACTTTTGATGCTTTGTGTTCTTTGCTTACTGAGGGCATTTTTGTCATTTTTGGACGTATTTTTAAATTTTCCTTTTCATTTCTAGTCTCCTGGGAACTTCACGGGGATATTTGAATTTTTGTTTTTGCTAAACTACATGTAGTTTAGCGGGGAGGCCTAAACTACACGTAGTATAGCCATCAGGTATGTTCCTGCCTGTTCATCTTTTTTCTCTAACTGTTACCAACCCCTTTTATTTATTTTTATTTTTCTTCATATTCTCTTTAACTCTCTCTACAAAAACTTTTTGCCTCTCTCTCATTCCCTCACAATCTGACCCTCATCTTCTTCTTCAATCTCCAATTCTCTCTCAAACTCTCTCATCTCCTTCAATTGCACCCAAGTCCAAGAAAAGTTCTTACATCCTTTCCACTAATGCATTTCATCTCACCCATTGGAATAGAGTGGTAAGGCTGACTAAGGCTCCTCCCTTAACCTATAGATCACAACAACATCTTTTTGAGGGCGTAAGGGCAGGACCAGTGAGGATTTTTTTTTTTCTTTTTCAAGCCATTCCTTTGATATTCCGTTTTGATCTATTTTTAGGCTTGTAAATGCTTGGGTTTTGCTGTGGGATGTGTTTAGATAAAAACTTGACACTTTTGGAGGGGCAAGAACATGTTTAGGATGAGTTTTGATTGAGAAAACCTTGAAAAAGTAAAAGAACACCCTTTTGTGTTCGTTCTTGCGTGCGTAGGTTTGGGCCTGCGTGCGTGGGCATGTTCTTGTGCGCGTAGCCTATATTCTCGCATACACAGGCTTGTTCTTGTGTGTGCGTGTCTGTTCTTCAGTTCATCCTGTACATGTAGCCTTATTCCTACGCACGCGTGGCGCCAAGCGAAAACCCTAGTTTGGGCATTTGAACTCATTTTTTACTTGTTCTTCATTTGTTTGCAATTTTAACATCATTCCTCAACATTTTTGTATCCTACTGTATGCCCCACATCACATCTCACTCTATTGTGAATCAAATATCACTTTTCCACTATTTTTTTTTTTAATCATGAATTTAATCTCATTCTCTTTTTGCAGGTTTTACCTCCATATTTTGGTAGAGGGAGTACTAGTCGGGCATTTGTATGGTACAACATCCTTACTAAGGAGACTCGGGGTCACATTCGTACTATGGGGTTTGAGCCCGTCCTTCGCTTGTTGCTTGAGAGGCCTTATAGTGCTGTTTTGGTGCAAACCTTAGCTGAGAGGTGGTGGGACACTGCTCACACCTTCCACATTGTTGATTGGGAGATGACTATCACTTCCTATGACTTCCACCACATGACTGGCCTGTGGTTTAATTGAGTTCCCATAAGGTGCAGAGTTGCTTAGGAGGAGGTATGCTACAAATACAATCCGCTACCCCAATCTTAAGGTGGATTTCATGTGTCGTCCATAGGGGATAGTTGAGGAGTGTGCCCGAATGGTTAGGGTCTTTTTGCTATACCTATTAGGGGTGTACTTCTTCACAATAGAGGCCAGACGGTGTCCTCAAGTTGGTCGGCCCTCTTTCAGGACTTTGAGAGGGCTTAGACTGCCAACTGGGGGCAAGCATGCTTGGCCTGCTTTTACTCTTCTTTCGACACTCTTAGTCTGGGGACTTTGCATCAGCTAGTAGGGCCTTGGAAGCTCTTTGAGGTTAGTTTCCTTTTCTCTTGTAGCTCATGTATCCTCAACCCTTGTGATTACATATATCCACATGCCATTTAGGTCAAGACCATGTATCATATTCTTGTTGATTGCATCCATACCAACTATCTTGCAAACCGCCATCTTGCAAACTATCATATCCTCTTGCAGACTGTCATCTTGCAAATTGTCATGTTTTCTTGCAAATTGTACCATAACCTTTTATAAACTATCATTTTGCAAACTGTTATATTTGAATCTTGCAAACTGTCATCTTGTAAACTGTTATATCTTTTTAGCACTAGGCCATGGAGTATGGTCTTATTGCTCGGGGAACTTCAGTGGACTTAAAGAGCATCACCTCAATCCGGGCCCACCTCGACAGGCTCTCTCTTAATGATGTAAGTTAGGAATAATATTGCTTCCTATTGCTTCCCTTGCATGCTTCTTAGGATTTTCTTTGTAACCCTATGTGTTGTCACAGATTGTGTGGAGTCCTTGGGCCGGTGTTGATCCTGTATTAGACCCGAACTTGGAGGCATCGGCTATTGTTGCTTCTAAGATCTCCTAGCCCCTTATGGGTTCTGGATTGAGAGTGATCAATTTGGCAGAGAAGGTGTGTTGCCATTTGGTAGGTGAGGATGCGCCCCAGGTTTTGATGGATCCTTTAGTGTTCATGCTTGCCCCTCGTTCCGTGACGACTGCAGAGTACGACCTGTGGAGGCCAGGCATCCCCTACACTAAGCGAGTCATGGCTGAGCTAGACTATGACTAGTTTAGTGGGGCTCGCCTCATGCCTTCCCTTACTATTGCAGTATGTGATCTTGCTTCTCTCATCTCTTTTCAACCATTCATTATTTGCATTCTTGTACATTGGTAACATTCAAATGAAATACTTATGTCAGGTTGGCCCTACTACTAGTGCTGTTATTGACCTTCCTAGTTTACCCTGCTGTGGACACAACAGAGGAGTCACCACCTAGTTTTGCAATAGCCTAGGAACCATGGATATAAATGTCCTTTCGAGGAAGGACCATTGATCTTACTATTAGAGATATGGGGTCGGAGTTTAGATACATTCTTGGGAAGGTGTTAGGCACCCAAGACTTCTTAACTCTAAGGTTGGCTTCTTATCATTGTGTCTTACGTCTTAAACTTGATCAAATCATGTTCAAGACTTATCTCCTAAACTCACACACACACTAGCATGCATCTAAGCATACAACATGGCATCATCATCCCAAAACACATACATATCCATCCATAAAGCATAAGAAACCAAACTACACATATACAACCTTAGCATTCATCTAACATGTAAAAACCCTATCATATCATATATAAGGCAGCAACTTAATCATGGTAGCAAGTATATCATTTATCAATTAAACACAAAATGCAACACAACAACACATGTACATGTTCATCAAACAAAACATAAGAACACATATGCATGTTCATGTGAATGTATGACTTACCTTTACTCACCTTGTAGTAATTCAGCACTTATGGCATCATGCATGGGCATGTGAATGCATGTTCATAATATCAAACTAAGAAACAAGAGATGAAACCCTAATCTAGCATATCAAAGGTAAAACAACAATAAAACATGCGAAACAGAGGCATCAGATACACATATACATAAAAAGAAATTTAAACAAGAATATGTGAGATAAAAAAATAAAATGACACAAAAGTAGAAGACTAAACTAGGGTTTCTGGGCAACGGCCTGCGTATGTAGGCCAAGCACTTGCGTATGCAGGAGGAGGCCCATGTATGCATGCATAAGGCATGTGTAGAAAGCTCTGCTTGAAACCCTAATCTAGAAACAACAAAGCAGAAAAACAGAGCACAAATAAAAACCCTAATTTTAACAACCAAACATGCTCAGGATATAAAGAAAACTATAAAACTAACCTAAACAAACATATATAAGTGTAAATAAAGCAAACAACAAGATTAAAATTGAAAAGAAAGATAGAAAAGAAAGAGTTAGATTCAATACCTCAAATGAGAAGCTTTACAAACTGATTTTGACCGTTCCTTTCAATCAAATTTATCACAATTCAACACAAATGTGATTAACACCATTAAACTAAATGGATTGGGGCCAGAAAGGGTCCCAATCAAACAAAATTGACTTAAGGGTATTTTGTGAAAAACTCCCTTTTGATTCACTATTTTCTAGTGAATCTTGTATTTTTCCCATGGGATTTTTGTATCTCTTGAAAATATACCATGTAAGGCTTTACATAGTGGAAAAAATGGGGTTTGGAATGGCTCCTAGACGATATGGGATTCATTCCAAACCTCAGCCATTATTGCAAAAAACTTGCATTTTTTATGTCTCTAAAACCCTAGCTACGTACACAAGAGTGTGCCTGCGTACGCATGCCTTGGCCCATATACACAGGCTATTGCCCAGATATGTGGGTTAAAGCCCACTTTGGTCACTTTATTTCAAAAAATAGATTTTTGCTTGTTTAAAAGGTTATATTTTTCATTTTAACACTCCTCAAATCAATTTGATATTTGATTAGGCTCTAATCTGGTCTTGAGCCTTAGAGTTTGGGCATCATTGAGGAATGGGGGTCTGAGTCATAAGGGGTACAAAATGTGGTGTCTACAGATGCCCTTTTTATGATTCGTGAGCTTCACTTACGGAATCAAAGGAATAAGAGACAAAACATTTTGTTTCGATGTACGGCTCTAGCCCAACCCACACATACGACACACACACATACATGGGGTGGGGTGCAACTCCGGAGAGTTGTGTCGTATGTCCGAAGTCCCACCTTTGTTGCTCGGGAAACAAGTAACGACAAGTTCATTATCCCAGAACCTATTTTGCCACTTCAAGCAAATGGTGAGTGACTCACTATTCCAAAGTCACTTAAAAAGAAAAAGAAAAACAAACAACGGCGCTCTTTGAGTTAACCCAACAAACAACAAAAGTATACAGTCTCTATGGTGTCCATCTGGGGCTTTTACCTCAGACTTCTCCAAGTGACTTGTTCCTCTTATCTTCTTCACTTCTTTCTCTACCTTTTCTCGTGAGGCTTTTGCTTCGGGTTGACCTTGGTCTCTTTCTCTATCTCTATCCCTATCTCTACCTTTTTCTACCATGTCTGCATGTTCAATTCCCAGAGGATATGTGCATGAGTAGTCTTGATTGTTGGATCCACTGTGGGTGGTGAAAACTTGCTGAGGAGTATGTATGTATAGGGAGGAATCTTCTGCCTCTTTCATAACTTACTTGGGGATGAGAAACTTGCTGAGGAGTAGTAGAAATGGACTCACTAAGGAGTAGTGTAACTTTTGTAGATGTGTGATCCACTGGGGAAGAATCTTCTGCTTCCTTCATGGTATGCTGAGGACTTTGAGGAAGAATCTTCTGCTTCCTTATTAGGGATTGTTTAAATATGCTTGGGTCCATCGGAGAAGAATCTTCTACCTCCTCCATGTGGATGATGTTCTAGATATGCTTGATCCACTAGGGAAGAATCTTCTACTTCCTTACTAGGGATAGTGTTCTTGAGTTTATGTGACCTGCTGGAAATGGTTTTGGGATGTACATGCTTCACTGGGGCAATCTTGAGATGTTTTTTTTTTTACTGTTCATGACTAAACTACACGTAGTTTAGCCATCAGGTGTGTTCCCGCCTTTTCATTTTTCCCAACGGTTACCAACCATTTCTTTTTCTTCTTCATTCTCTTCATCTCTTCACATTCTTCATAACTCTTCAACTTCCCATTTTTTCTCTACAAAAACTTCCCTCTTCTCTCTTTTCCTCACATCATCTGATTCTCCCATTCTCTTAAAACTCCCTCATTCTCTCATTTTCTCTCTAGACTCTCTTCATCTTTTTCAATGGCACCCAATGCCAAGAAGACTTCCTGCATTCTTTCCTCCAATGCATTTCTTCTCACCCATTGGAGTGGAGCAATGAGATTAACTAAGTCTCCTTCATTGACACACCGGCCAGAGAATCATATCCCTATAGCTGAATTTGTAAGTTTTTCAAAATTTTCTCATTTTCAAGTTTCTCTGATCTTCCATTTTGATGTGTTTTTGGCCATGTAAATGCTTGGGTTTTGTTGTGGGATGGGTTTAAATGAAAACCTAACACATTAGGAAGGGTAGGAACTTATTTAGGATCAATTTTGGATGATATACACTTGAAAATGTCGAAGGACACTTTCTATTTGTGCTTCTGCGTGCATGGGCTCGAGCCTGCATACGTAGCTTAGACTTATGTGTACACAGGTCATTTCTTGCATACGCAGGTCTATTTGTAAGGCTCTACATACGTGGGTTTTGGCCTACGTACGCTAGGTCTTGTCTACATATGTGGGCCTTGACCTGCATACGTGGGACGCTTGGCAGTGGTCTTACTCTACCCATTTTCACTTCTTTTTCAACTATTTCACTTCTATATGCAATCCTAACACCCCTTTTTGTCATTTTTGCACCTAACATCATTTCATCCTTCTTTTTATCTTTATTCTTGCATTGAAAACATCATTTTTCATCATTTTCACTTGAATCAAGATTCTAATGTTATCTTCTTCTTTTGCAGTCCTTATCCCCTTATACTGGTAGGGGAAGCACCAATAAGGTGGTGGAGTGGTACAACCTCCTTGTTCCTAAAACCAAGGCTTAGATCTGGGAAGCGGGCTTCAAGCCTATCCTTAGCCTTTTGCTAAAAAGTTTGCAAGTGCTACTTTGGTGCAATGCCTCATCAAGAGGTGGTAGGATACTACTCATACCTTCCATATTGCTGAACGAGAGATGACAATGACTCCCTATGACTTCCACCGCATGACCGGCCTTAGCTTCGAAGGGGCCATCATTAATTTAGACGGTGTGTCAGAAATCCAGCTGGGTTTTGACATTTTAGGGAGGAAGTATCCCATTAAGACCATCTGTTACTTTGACTTGGTGTCAGATTACATGCTTCTCCCACAAAGGACTATGGAGGAGTGCGTCCGGATGGGTAGGGCATTTCTTCTACATTTTTTGGGAGCTTATCTCTTTAATAATGTTGGGCAAACAGTGTCCTTAAGGTGGTTGACTCTTTTTAAAGACTTTGCAGATGCACAGAGGGCCAACTAGAGGCAGACATGTCTTGCCTATCTTTACTCTAGCCTCGACACTCTTAGCTGGGGCACCTTGTGGTAGCTTGTGGGGCCTCGAGGTTAGCTCTTTTTCCATCTCTTGTATTTTCTTTTGTAGCTTGTAGTATTGCAAACTGTATCATCTTGCAAATGTCATCTTGCAAACTGTACCGTTTTGCAAACTGTACCATCTTGTTGCTAACTTGTGGCTTATGCTTCCTTTTGCAGTGGTGGATTGTTAGGTATGGCCTCATAACTCCGGGCACCAATCTAAATTTGAGGGAATTCCCTCAAGTGAGGGCCTACCTTGCTAGGTTAACTTCGGATGTGGTAAGTTTAAGAGTTCCAGTTTTCATGCTTCTTCGTGCATTTCCCTTAGGATACTTTTCTTCTAACCTTGTATCATTATAGGTCAATTGGACTCCATGGGCCGGCCGGCCCCTTCCTGCTTCTCTAGATTTGGAAGCTGCCTCCATCCTTGCTTCAGAGATTACCTGGCCCTTTGAAAAGTGGGATTGAGGGCACTCTATTTGGCGGAGAGGGTGCGGTGTCAACTGGTGGGTAGAGGTGACCCATAGATTCTGATGGATCCTCCGGAGTTCATGCTTACGCTACGCTCCATGACTGATGCTGAGTACAACTTATGGAGGAGTGGCATCCCCTATGACGAGCGACTCTTTGATGGATTGGACTATGAGGAATTCAGCATCACCCGTCTTATGCCTTCTTATACTGTTCATGTATATGTTCGAAGATCTCTTCTTCTTCTTCTTTTCCTTTTCCTTTACCTTGTTTGTCATGGCTTTTAATGGTGGAAAACTTGTCATAGGAGGAGCCTGCTGCTGGTGAGCCATTTGATCCTCCATATCTCCCTTGGATGGTCTATGCTTACGACCTTGTTGGCTTTGCTCGAAAGCGCACCATGCCCTGTAATCCTAATGTTATGGGCTACCCTTTTCCTCGAAACACCCGGGCGGTGAGTTCTTCTTTCCCTTTGTTCTTTTTTCTTCTTGTTGTCTCTCCTTTTTTTCTGGTCATTAACCCTTCTTTCTTCGAATTGCAACCCACCATCCTAAAACATGAGGAGTTGGCATGGTTGGCTGGGGATCTCAAGCTGGAGGTGACCAAATATTCAAGGAGCTTGTACGGTCCTGGAAAGCTGGCCTACCCGGGAAGTGGTGATGATGATGATGATTGTGGTGATGAGGAGGATTCGGAGGCGACTCTTAGCTACTAGCCAAGGAAGAGGCGACACCATCGATTACCTACAGTCAAGACACATACACATAGACATACAACGCACATATTTCTTTCTTTTTGTTGCTTTTATTATTATTTATTTCTTTTAGCAGACATTTGAATTCAGTTTAAGGCAAAGGGTTGAACTTAAGAACATCCTTTTACATTTATGCTTTTAATTGGCACTAGTACTTAATTTACAAGATATATGGTTAATTGTATATTTCCATACAATATTGCTTCTTTGATGCTTGAAATATGCCTTGAATGATCCTTTAGGTTGTAGGAACCCTAGGGATGCCTTGGAGTGGAAAAACATGCTTAAGACAAGGGAGAATGAGTTTCTACCAAGCCCTGTGCATACATGGGGATGGGCTTGTGTTCGTAGCTTTGACTTCGCGTACATAGGGTTGACCTTGCGTACGTAGGCCACGAATCAGAGGAAACCCTAGTCGCCCAAATTAAGTATAAAAGTAGCCGTTTGGGTCCTAAAACCCTCACGGACGTATTTTCAACTCAGGGAGCACTTTTCTGAGGTCCTTCAATGGCAAAAAACTCTCCACTTGATGTCTTGGCTTGGATTAGGAGGCTTGCTCCTGATTTCAAGGATTCCATCACCCCCTATGGTCTTTCTTACGTCTTTCCATACCATCAAATAAGGGTGGATAAGCTTCTTCTTCGTGTAGCTGCCAACTATTAGGTCCTACTCAGCATGTTTTCCGCTTCAATAGAGTAGAACTATGCCCCACTATCAAAGAATTTGGTGCCATCATGGGTGAACTGGAGATTAACAATCTCATCTTCCCTACCATGGTTGGGGATTTCCCTTCTTTGCTGCAAGTTGTTTGAGCGTCCCTCTTGCTACGGCAAATAAGTGGTGCATCTTTGGCAAACTTAACCTTAGCTTGGTTTTTGCACACTTTTCCAACTTGGCCATTCTCGTAGATGAGAGGCCACATTCATAATTTCATCATGCCTTTTGCTTATGTGCTTTTGCAAGGTACTTCTTGGTTCGAAGTTCATATTATGTGGACCTTCGGATGTGCATGGTGGTTTATGAGCTAAAGAGAGGTAACCCGATGGGCTTGATCTAGGCAGAAATCCTCAATGGTTTGGATGCCATTCATAGGAAGGAAGCAAGCTTCTTTGCGGGAAGTCCTTTTCTTTTTCAGGTATAATCCCTAACTTTTGCCTAGGATCTCAACCTAGATGGATTTCTCTAATTTTTATTGGATTTCTATTCGGTTTTCAACCTATCGAGGCACCTTATATCATCTTTCATTATTATTTACATATATTTTTTCACAATTTTTTTTTTCCAAATATGGCTACAAGAGAGGCTTTAGTTGCTTCAACCTCCTACCATAACCCCCAGAACATACCACCCTAGGCATTTTAGGGACTGTTGGCTTCATCAAAATGACATGAGTTTTGAGGCATACATGGAGCTTATGGGTTGCATCAAGGAGATTGACATTCAATGGGTTGTGGAGTGGTGGCACATCTCAAGCATGGTTCACCATTGCTACAAGGACTACTACGTGCCTTTAGTTGGACTTCGTTGCTACTCATATTACTCCACTTGTTGTATCTCAAGGCAATTTAGAGAGCGTCTAGGTGCTCTTAATGGTGAAGGTGCCTTCCACACTAAGGTGTTTACTAACAGGATCTTAGGTAGGCTTCGTGAGGCTTGGCCACGCCATAGGGTGACTAGAGGCATTGCTCCTCCTTGATACATCTATACCACTGCGAGGTACAAGCAATGATTGGAGGATGACATGAAGTGGATTTTGAGGGATGAGAAAGCTTACATGAAGACTAACAAGAAAGCAAGGAGGGGTGAGTGACCACCTTGATGTTGGAAAAATACATGTTTGTATTGCATACAAAACATACGCGGTGGAAAATTAATGGATCTACTTCATTCGCAATTGATAACATGTGCTATATAAGTTTCAGAATATAAGAACAAGAGAGTGTACCTTGATGCAGTGAAATTCAAAACCAAAGATTAGAAGCACTTGGGAATACTTTTAATCTTCACTCTAATTCCACTTGATGCCCAAGAAGTGTGGTCTCTCAATCAGTTATATGTGTATGTTCAAGAGAGAATGAAAGAGTGTCTAACACTCACATACAAACCATTTTATGTTCTTCTTCCAAAATTCTGTATGTTTTTCTCCTTATAACTGATTATCTAATTGGGCTAGCCTTTTGAGCCTTTCCAATTGGGCTTTAGTATGTGACTTAGAGTGGGACCAAAAGGGAACAAATAAGACTCTTACTCCAATGGGCCTTGGGCTTTTCTGTCAACTCTTGACAAGTCCAAAGTTATTATTAATTATATTTAATATCATTATATAAATATAATTGCACTCTATGCCTTATTTAATGCCATTATATAAATATCTTAAGACTTTATTGTACACGCAACCCCTTCATAAAATATTCGTAGTAATACAAAGTCATAAATATAGATTTTCACTTTACAGATTACTACATCTTGATCCTTGAGTACCTGGTTTAATCTTTTTAAGTTATTCATTATATATTTATGAAATCCAATTTCATAAATATATACTTTAGTAACTCCTTACTAAAGTGGTTAGATCTAACTATCTGAATAACCGAACCCATTAAACTTATCTCAAGGGAATATTTTGTATCTTTGTTAAGAGATTATGAATTTCATCTTGAGAATATCTGTTCCATTAACACTAAATGTGGCTGCCCAACATACTGAAGTTTTGACCGTTACTTTAGATCTCACTCCTGATATATCAAAGCAACCTACACTTCATAATCAAGTCCATTATTCTCTCAAGATTAAGAGTTCATGTAAATAGAAGTCGTGAGATTTATTATTCATTTGACAGTCATTAGGAGAATAATAAATCTCACAGCGATCCAGTTCAATATGTCTTAATTCTTAAAACATATCAACACATCAACTAGAAGTCTTCACTTCCTTAATCAAGACAAATCATCTTAGTTGATATGTTATTGTCTTCGCAGATGAAATGCCCAATTTCATCATTGATTACAAACTAAAATTCTGAGTTTACAAAGAACTTGTGACTTATATCTTCTGTGACTAAATCACATACTATGCATCTCATGGACTATATGATAATGTCCAAATATTCATGTTACCATTATTTTAGATAATAATAAAACAACTTTATTAATCATAACATTAAGCCATACATTAAGTCATACATAATGTCATACATAGCATCATACAATAGGATTTAAGGGCACAAATCCTAACAATCTCCCACTTGCCCTAAATACTATTGTGCACTAATCTAACTCCCATTCCTTTTAAATGTTACTCGAAAGTCCTTTGAGGCAAGGCTTTGGTAAAGAGATCTGCTAGATTATTGCACTTTCAATCTTTTCTACTACTACATCTTCACGAGTAACAATGTCTCGAATGATGTGGAACATTCTCTCAATGTGCTTTCCTTTCTTATGATTCCTTGGATCTTTGGATTGTGCAACCGCTCCACTATTGTCACAAAATAATGTGATAGGAACTTGCTCCATTCTCAGTACACCAAGATCAGAAAGGAATTTCCTGAGCCAAACAGCTTCCTTTGCTGCCTCACAAGCAGCAACATATTCAGCCTCTATGGTGGAGTCCGCAATACAAGATTGTTTAACACTCCTCCAACTTATGGCTCCACCTCCCAAGGTGAACACACAACCTAAAGTGAATTTTCTAAAATCAAAATCTAATTGAAAATTTGAATCTGTATAGCCAATGGGAATCAAATCCTCACACCGGTAAAGAAGCATATAATCTCTCGTTCTCCGTAGATACTTGAGAATATGCTTTACAGCTTGCCAATGTTTTGGTCCTGGATTTGATTGATATCGGCTGACCATGCCAACAGAATAACAGATATCTGGTCTAGTACAAAGCATGACATACATGAAACTTCCTACTGCAAAAGTATAAGGAACTTGCCTCATCATATTTTCTTCCTCTTGAGTCTTAGGCCTTTGGTCATCAGACAGAGGAACTCCATGTCTGAAAGGAAGTAATCCCTTCTTGGAGTTTTGCATGCTAAACCGTTCTAGAACCTTATCTATATATCCAGTTTGTGATAATCTAACATCTTATTCTTGTGATCTCGCCAAAGCTTGATCCCTAGAATAAAGTTAGCCTCACCCAAGTCCTTCATATCAAATTGGCTTGACAACCAAACCTTTACTGATGACATTACCCCTACATCAGTTCCAATGAGTAGAATATTATCAACATAAAGCACTAGGAACATTACCACTTTATCTTGATGTCTTTTGTACACACATGGTTCATTAAGATTTTGTTCAAAACCAAATGATTTGATTGCTTGATCAAATCTGATGTTCCATGACCTAGATGCTTGCTTGAGTCCATAAATGGACCTTTTTAACTTGCATACCATATGCTCTTGGTTGTTTGCTATGAAAACTTCCGATTGCATCATATAGATTTCCTTTTCAAGATTTCCATCTAGAAAAGCGTCTTGACATCCATTTGCCAAATCTCATAATCATAATGAGCAGCAATGGATAAGAGAATTCTGATAGATTTAAGCATTGCTACTGGTGAAAAGGTTTCTTCATAATCAATATCTTCTTTTTGTATATACCATTTCGCCACTGGCATTCCTTTAAAGGTTTCAACCTTTCCATCTATCCCTCTCTTCCTCTTGTAAACCCATTTGCAACCAACAAGTTTAATGCCGTTAGGCGCCTTTACAAGATCCCAAACTTGATTGGAATACATAGAATCTAATTCAAATTTCATAGCTTTGACCAAAGATGTGCATCTATATCATTCATTGCCTCTTCATAAGCGTAGGGATCCGATTCAGCCTTTACTGAGATAGCTTTATAAGTTTCTCCCAAACCTATAAATCTTATAGGAGGCTGAACAATTCTCCCACTACAACGAGGCACCTGTGTACTAGTCATCTCATGAGTAATATCTTGTGGTGTATCTAATACAGCCACATCATCCCTAGTTTCATCTATTGGTTATTCATTTACAGGTTCATTCATTTAAGCCAAAAAAACTTTATTTCTAGGATTAAAATTATTCACATAATCATCCTCCAAAAATTTGACATGTGTGCTAACAAACACTTTGTTATCTTTATGATTATAGAATAAATAGCCCTTTGTTTCCTTTGAATACCCTAAAAACATGCATACTTCGGATTTAGCTTCCAACTTATCAGACTTCCTTTTCAACACATGTGTTGGACATCCCCAAATGTGGAGATATTTTATACAGGCTTACACCCACTCCACAATTCCTTAGGTGTGTTGGGAACATATTTTGATGGAACTAAATTCAAAATATGCATAGCAATTTTTAGTGCATATCCCCAAAAAGAAACTGGTAAAGTTGAGTAACTCATCATGGACCTAACCACTTCCAAAAAAGTCCTATTCCTTCTTTCTACTACACCATTCAGTTGGGGAGTTCCAGGTGTAGTCAATTGGGATACAATCCCATTATGAGTTAAGTAATGCTTGAAATCCCCAAGAAGGCATTCACCACCACAATCAGATCGAATGACCTTTATGCGTTTACCTAATTGATTCTCAACTTCAGCCCTAAACTCTTTGAATTTTTCAAAGGCTTTGGACTTCTGTCTCATTAGGTACACATAACCATATCTTGAGTAATCATTAGTAAAAGTGATGAAGTACTCATAACCTCCTTTTGCTTGGGTTGACATAGGACCACATACATCCGTATGAACTAATTCAAGCAACTCTTGGGCTCTTCTACCTTTTGCATTAAAAGGTTGTTTGGTCATTTTGCCTTCCAAACAAGATTCACAAACTAGAAATTCATCAAAGTCCAAAGCCTCTAAGAGTCCATCTTTGATTAGTCTTTGAATTTGGTTTGGATTAATACGACATAAACGCAAGTGCCAAAGATGAGTATCATTAGTAGAAGGAAACTTTCTCTTTAATGATTTTACAAGAGAGTTATTATCTAATTCAGAATTATATAATTCATTCTTATCAGGATTTAAAATATAAAGACCATCAATAATATTGCCAGAACAGATAAACAATTTATCTTTCTTTATTACAACATTATCTTTTAGGATAACACAATATCCATGCTTACCTAAATAAGTTGCAGAAATTAAATTCCTACAAACATTAGGTACATAAAGACAATCTTCCAATATTAAAAACCTAGACTCAAAGTATAAATTAAACACTTTAACAGCTACAACTGGAATCCTGCTCCCATCAGCCAAAGTAAGAAAAAATTCCCCTTCATTAAGCTTTCTGGTCTCTTGGAACCCCTGCAAAGAATTGCAGATATGATTAGTACAACCTGAATCCACACACCAAGATTCTGTGGGATTTTGTACTAAACATATTTCAAGGAGGAATGAACTTTTCATACCCTTATTATTGGCAGCCCTGAACTTTAGACAATTCCTCTTCCAATGTCCTTTCTCACCACAATGGAAACACTTTTCTTTGATCTTATTTCCTTTTTCGGCAACACCTAAGGCAATTTGTTTACCATATTGCTTGGTGAAGTCCTTCTTCTACTTTTACTTATCCTTGCCTTTCGACTTAGGTTGAGAAGTAGAAGTTTCAGCCATATTAGCATCAACACTAGAAGTACCAAGAATGCCTTCCGCCGCTACTAATTCATTCATTAATTCAGACAATGAATAAATATTTTTGTTCATATTATAATTGAGTCTAAATTCCTTGAATGATTCCAGTAGTAACAGGAGTATCATATCCACTTGGGATTTTCCATCAATATTGGCACCTAAAACTTCCGGTGTATTCAGGTTAGAAATCATTGTAAGACAATGCTCCCTCACTGAACTACCTTCAGCCATTTTGGTATTATAAATTTGCCTCATAGTTTCTTGCCTTGCAGAATAGCCTTGCTCACCAAACATCTCCTTCACACTTAGCATTATGTCTGAAGCTAGTTGCATTTGATGTTGTAGAACATTTGAAATAGATGCTAGGATATAGCACTTAGCCATCTACTAGATTTTTGCCAATGATCATATCGCTGTTTTTCCTTAGGAGGAGCATCTAATGAAGGAAAGTTAGGACATGGTTGAGTAAGCACATATTTATGCTCTTCTGCTATAAGAACAATGCCCTAATTTCTTTTCTAGTAAACATAGTTGTGTTGGATAATCTGGTTTTGTATCTCAAACAAACATACAGAGGAAGCAACAAACATGGATCTATTTCATTCATGATTGATAACGTGCACTCTGTAAATTTCAGAATTTAAGAACAAGATAGCGTACCTTGGTGCGGTGAAATTCAAAACAAAAGATTATAAGTACTTGGGAACACTTTTAATTTTCACTCCAATTCCACTTTATGCCCAAGAAGTGTGGTCTCTCAATCAGTTTCTAAGGGAGAATAATTGAGTGGCTTCACTCACACATACACACCATTTCACAATGATGTTTCTCTTAAAAATAAAATTATGTATGTTTCTCCCTTTATAACTAACTGATTATCTAATTGGGCTGGCCTATTGAGCCTTTCCAATTAGGATTTAGTGTGTCGCTTGGAGTGGGATCAAAAGGGACCAATAAGACACTAGCTCCAAAGGGCCTTAGGCTTTTCTGTCAACTCTTGACAAGTTCAAAGTTACCATTAATTATATTTAATACCATTATATAAATATAATTGCACTCTAGGCCTTATTAATAAATTATATTCCAAGACTTTATTATACATGCAACCCCTTCATAAAATATTTGTAGTAATACAAAGTCATTAATGAAGACTGCCACTTTGTGAATCAATACATCTTAATCCTTGAGTACCCAGTTTGATCCTTTAAGTTATTCATCATATATTTATGAAATCCAATTTCATAAATATATACTTTAGTAACTATTTACTAAAGTAGTTAGGCCTAACATTCTGAATAACAAACTCATTAAATTTATCTCAAGAGAATATTTTGTATCTCTGTTAAGAGACTATGAATTCTATCTTAAGAATATATGTTCTATCAACACTAAATGTGGCTGCCCAACATACTGAGGTTTTGATTGTTACTTTGGATCTCACTCCTGATATATTAAAGTAACCTACACTTCATGATTAGGTCCATTATTCTCTCAAGATTAAGAGTTCATGTAAATATATAAGTTGTGAGATTTATTATTCAATTGACAGTCATTAGGAGAATAATAAATCTCACAACGATCCAGTTCAATATGTTTTAACTCTTAAAACATATCAACATATCAACTAGAAGTCACCACTTCCATGATCAAGACAAATCATCTTAGTTAATATGTTATATAGTCTTTGCAGATGAAACGCCCAATTTCATTACCGACTACGAACTAAATTTTGAGTTTACAAAGAACTTGTGATTTATATCTTTTGTGACTTTTCACATAAATAGCAGACTATGCATCTTATGGACTCTATGATAATATCCGAATATCCATGTTACCATTATTTCAAATAATAATAAAACAACTTTATTAATTACAATATTAAGTCATACATCATGTCATACATAATATCATACATAGCATTATACAATATGATTTAAGGGCATTAATCCTAACAATCTCCCACTTGCCCTAAAGACTATTGTGTACTAATCTAATTCCCATTCCCTCCAAATGTGACTCGAAGGTCCTTTGAGGCAAGGCTTTGGTAAAGGGATCTGCTAGATTATTTGCACTTTCAATCTTTGCTACCGCCACATCTCCACGAGCAATAATATCTCAAATGATGTGGTACTTTCTCTCAATGTGCTTTCCTTTCTTGTGATTCCTTGGATCTTTTGATTGTGCAACTGCTCCACTATTGTCGCAAAACAAAGTAATGGGAACTTACTCAATTCTCACTACACCAAGGTCAGAAAGGAATTTCTTGAGCCATACAACTTCTTTTGTTGCTTCCCAAGTAGAAACATATTCTGCTTTCGTGGTGGAGTCTGCAATACAAGATTGCTTGACACTCCTCCATGTTATGGCTCCACCTCCCAAGGTGAAAACACATCCTGATGTGGACTTTTTGAAATCTAGATCCAATTGAAAGTCTGAATCTGTATAGCCAATGGGAATCAAATCCTCACACCGGTAAACAAGCATATAATCTCTCATTCTCCAAAGATACTTAAGAATATGCTTTACAGCTTGCCAATGTTTTGGTCCTGGATTTGACTGATATCGGCTGACCATGCCAACTGAATAACAAATATTTGGTGTAGTACAAAGCATGGCATACATGAGACTTCCCACTGCAGAAGCATAAGGAATTTGTCTCATCATATCTACTTCCTTTTGAGTCTTAGGTCTTTGGTCATCAGACAGAGGAACTCCATGTCTAAAAGGAAGTAAACCTTTCTTGGAGTTATGCATGCTAAACCGTTCTAGAACCTTATCTATATATCTAGCTTGTGATAAGCCTAACATCTTATTCTTGCGATCTCTCCAAAGCTTGATCCCTATAATAAAATTAGTCTCACCCAAGTCCTTCATATCAAATTGGCTTGACAACCAAACCTTTACTGATAACATTACCCCTGCGTCATTTCCAATGAAAAGAATATCATCAACATAAAGCACTAGGAACATTACTACTTTATCTTGATGTCTTTTGTGCACACATGGTTCATCAAGATTTTGTTCAAAATCAAATGACTTGATTGCTTGATCAAATCTGATGTTCCATGACCTAGATGCTTGCTTAAGTCCATAAATGGACATTTTCAACTTGCATACCATATGCTCTTGGTTCTTTGCTATGAAACCTTTTGGTTGCATCATATAGTTTTCTTCTTCAAGATTGCCATTTAGAAAAGCAATCTTGACATCCATTCGCCAAATCTCATAATCATAATGAGCAGTAATGGATAAGATAATTTTGATAGATTTAAGCATGGCTACTAGCGAAAATGTTTCATCATAGTCAAAACCTTCTTTTTGTGTATATCTTTTCACCACTAGCCTTGCTTTAAAGGTTTCGACCTTTCCATCTACCCCTCTCTTCCTCTTGTAAACCCATTTGCAACCAACAAGTTTAATGACGTTAGGTGCCTTTACAAGATCCCAAACTGGATTGGAATACATGGAATCTAATTCAGATTTCATAACTTTGATCCAATGATGTGCATCTATATCATTCACTGCCTCTTCATAAGTGTAGGGATCCGATTCAGCCTTTTCTGAGATAGCTTCATAAGTTTCTCCCAAACCTATGAATCTTATAAGAGGCCTAACAATTCTCCCACTACGACGAGGCACTTGTGTACTAGACATCTCATGAGTAGTATCTTGTGGTGTATCTAATACAGCCACATCATCTCTAGTTTCATCCATTGGTTGTTTATTTACAGGTTCATTCATTTCAGCCATCACAACTCTACTTCTAGGAGTATAATTATTCATATAGTCATTTTCCAAGAACTTGGCATTTGTGCTAACGAACACTTTATTATCTTTATAACTATAGAATAAACCTCCAACAGTTCCGTTTGGATACCCTACAAAGAAAACCACTTCTGTTTTAGACTGTAACTCGTCAGACTTTCCTTTCAACACCTGTTCTGGACAACCCCAAATATGGAGATGTCTTATACTAGGCTTACGCCCATTCCACAACTCAACAGGTGTGTTAGGAATAGACTTCGAAGGTACTAAATTCAGAAGATACATTGCAGTATTTAAGGCATATCCCCAAAAAGAAATTGGTAGAGTTGAATAACTCATCATGGACCTAACCATTTCTAAAAGGGGCCTATTCTTTCTTTCTGCCACACCATTTTGTTGTGGAGCTCCAGGTGCAGTCATTTGAGATACAATTCCATTTTCAATTAAGTAATCCTTAAAATCCCCAAGAAGGTATTCACCACCACGATCAGATTGAATGGCCTTTTTGCGTTTGCCTAATGTATTCTCAACTTCAGTCTTTAACTCTTTGAACTTTTCAAAGGCTTCAGACTTTCGTTTCATTAGGTACACATAACCAAATCTAGAGTAATCATCGATAAAAGTACTCATAACCTCCTCTTGCCTGGATTGACAAAGGACCACATACATCTTAATGTACTAGTTCTAGCAAATCTTGGGCTCTTCTACCTTTTGCATTAAAAAGTCGTTTGGTCATTTTTCCTTTTAAACAAGATTCACAAACTGTAAATTCATCAAAGTCCATGGGTTCTAAGAGTCCATCTTTGATAAGTCTTTGAATCCTATTTGAATTAATATGACCCAAACGTAAGTGCCAAAGATATGCATCACTAGTAGAAGGAAACTTTCTTTTTAATGATTTTACATGAGAATCATTATTTAATTCAAAATTATATAATTCATGCTTATCAGGAGTTAAAATATAAAGACCATCCACGATATTGCCAGAACAGATAAACATTTTACCCTTCTTTATTACAACATTGTCTTTAAGGATAACACAATATCCATGTTTACCTAAATAAGTTGCAGAAATTAAATTCCTACGAACATTAGGTACATACAGGACAGTCTTCGAATATTAAAACTCTAGATTTAAAGCATAAATTAAACACTCCAACAGCTACAACTGGAATTCTGCTCCCATCAGCCAAAGTAAGGAACAATTCCCCTTCATTAAGCTTTTTGGTCTACTGGAACCCTTGCAAAGAATTGCAAATATGATTAGTACAACCTGAATCCACACACCAGGAATTTGTGGGATTTTGTACTAAACATATTTCAAGGAGGAATGAACTTTTCATACCCTTATTATTGGCAACCTTGAATTTTGGACAATTCCTCTTCCAATGTCCTTTCTCACCACAATAGAAACATTTTCCTTTGATCTTCTTTCCTTTGTCAGTAACCCCTAAGGCAATTTGTTTACCCTTTTGCTTGGTGAAGTCCTTCTTCTTCCTCTTCTTCTTACCCTTTCCTTTCGACTTAGGTTAAGAAGTAGAAGCTCCAGCCATGTTAGCATCAACACTAGAAGTACCAAGAATGCCTTCTGCCGCTACCAACTCATTCATTAATTCAGACAAGGTATAAATCTTTTTATTCATATTATAGTTAAGTCCGAATTCCTTGAATGATTCTGGTAGTGACTGGATTATCATATCCACTTGGGATTCTCCATTAACATCGGCACCTAAAACCTCTAATGTATTCAGATTAGAGATCATTGTAAGACAATGCTCCCTAACTGAACTGCCTTCAGCCATTTTGGTATTATAGATTTGCCTCATGGTTTCTTGCCTTGCAAAACGGCCTTGCTCACCAAACATCTCCTTCAGACTTAGCATAGTGTATGAAGCTAGTTCTACATCCTGCATTTGATGCTGTAGAACATTTGAGATAGATGCTAGGATGTAGCACTTGGCCATTTCATTAAATTTCTGCCAACAATCATATCGTTGTTTTTCCTCAGAAGGAGCATCTAATGAAGGAAAGTTGGAACATGTTTTAGTAAGCACATATTTATGCTCTTCAGCTGTAAGAACAATGTTCGAATTTCTTTTCCAGTCAACATAGTTGGATCCAGTCAGTTTGTTTTGATTAAGAATAGTAACAAGTGGGCTAAATGATGCCATGTTCAAATTTGAAAATAATAAACATGAATATAATAAGTAATTGGACATTATCAACTTAGCATATAAACATATAATATGGATCCTTAATAAAACCATAATATAATATATGCAACGACAACCCAATCCCATATTCAATATCCCTCAACATAAAGTGAACATTAAATACTATGATTGATTGAGAACTATTCTCATTATTAATGCCATCATGATAACTCTTATCATACACTAATAATATGTCGTTATACATTTGGCCTCTAAATAATAATAGTAAGAACTCAGCATAGAGGATACTATAATATTTAGTCTAGTGTATACCATTGTCTAGAATCATGTGTAGCCACATTTCATCCCTTTAATAGGCTTATTTTGTAGTACCATGATACAAAATGCCCACTGCATGGAATGCAAAGCTCGAAGCTAAGACAAGGTGTTTGATTAAACTATTATAAACCAAGAAATTCAATCTTGTAGGACCATGAAATAAATACTCTCCACATGGAATGCTAAGCTCGAAGCTAAGACAAAGTATATATTTCACACTACTATGAACCAACGATGGAGGCCGTGAGATGCAACCCTTGTATCTCTCTCCCACTAGATATTTTAAATTAAAGGTTTTTATGATCAAGAACCATATTAATGCTAGAAACCCTTGAAAACATAATCATAATCTCATTAGGAATAAATTTCATTAAATGAATACTTTAATCCTAGCATTAATATATATATATATATATTGTAATAGAAACCCACATTACATTATAAACCCATATTACACTGTAAATAATATAATATATGGATTATTACATGTAATATATGATTGTTACATTATATATAATATACGGATTCAATATGAAATAAAGAACTTGAATCCTTAATGCATGCGAATTCTTGATGCATATAAAAGCACTTGATGCAAAGAAACATAATCATGGCCTACTACGATTAACGTGAATCAATATATATCTCATGTATTAAACGTAGCTGGCAGTTATGTTAATTGACATTCAATAACTACCCTTGAGAGTAGTTATTGTCAACAGACAATAACTACTTTCTTTGAATGGCCGTGTCTTAATGGCCGGTCATGTTTACAAAACAACTTCAATAAACCCATTCACAAGAAGTGTAGATGGTGCCCTTGATGAAAACAAACACCAAAACCATACAGCATAAAACAAAAGTTACAGTCGTGTCCTCTTGGAACAATAACTTTATGCAGAAATTTGAAAACACAAAGATAACGGTTTTCTTAAATTCTAAAACTCATTCATGTGTTATTCAAGCATGATATGAAAACCTGGCTCTGATACCAATTGTTGGATAACCTAGTTTTGTATCTCAAACAAAACATACAGCGGAAGCAACAAACATGGATTTATTTCATTCATGATTGATAACATGCACTAT
Organism: Quercus wislizeni; assembly: GCA_023055345.1. Classification (NCBI taxonomy): domain Eukaryota; kingdom Viridiplantae; phylum Streptophyta; class Magnoliopsida; order Fagales; family Fagaceae; genus Quercus; species Quercus wislizeni. The sequence goes on along the minus strand of JALGQJ010000019.1, from coordinate 5,371,742 downwards.
GTAAATTTCAGAATTTAAGAACAAGATAGCGTACCTTGGTGCGGTGAAATTCAAAACAAAAGATTATAAGTACTTGGGAACACTTTTAATCTTCACTCCAATTCCACTTTACGCCCAAGAAGTGTGGTCTCTCAATCCATTTCTAAGGGAGAATAGTTGAGTTGCTTCACTCATACATACACACCATTTCACAATGATATCTCTCTTAAAAATAAAATTATGTATGTTTCTCCCTTTATAACTAACTGATTATCTAATTGGGCTGGCCTATCGGGCCTTTCTAATTGGGCTTTAATGTGTGGCTTGGAGTGAGACCAAAAGGGACCAATAAGACACTAGCTCCAATGGGTCTTGGGCTTTTCTGTCAACTCTTGACAAGTCCAAAGTTACCATTAATTATATTTAATACCACTATATAAATATAATTGCACTTTAGGCCTTATTAATAAATTATATCCCAAGACTTTATTACACATGCAACCCCTTCATAAAATATTCATAATAATATAAAGTCATGAATGAAGACTGCCACTTTGTGAATCACTACATCTTAATCCTTGAGTACGCGGTTTAATCTTTTAAGTTATTCATCATATATTTATGAAATCCAATTTCATAAATATATACTTTAGTAACTATTTACTAAAGTAGTTAGGCCTAACATTCTGAATAACAAACCCATTAAACTTATCTCAAGGGAATATTTTGTATCTTTGTTAAGAGATTATGAATTCTATCTTGAGAATATATGTTTCATTAACACTAAATGTGGCTGTCCAACATACTAAGGTTTTGATCGTTACTTTAGATCTCACTCTTGATATATCAAAGCAACCTACACTTCATGATCAGGTCTATTATTCTCTCCGGATTAAGAGTTCATGTAAATATATAAGTTGTGAGATTTATTATTCAATTGACAATCATTAGGAGAATAATAAATCTCACAGCGGTCCAGTTCAATATGTTTTTACTTTTAGAACATATCAACTAGAAGTCACCACTTCCATGATCAAGACAAATCGTCTTAGTTAATATGTTATAGTCTTCGCAGATAAAACGCCCAATTTCATCACCGACTATGAACTAAATTCTGAGTTTACAAATAACTTGTGATTTATATCTTCTGTGACTTTTCACATAAATTGCATACTATGCATCTCATGAACTCTATGATAATGTCCGAATATTCATGTACCATTATTTCAAATAATAATAAAACAACTTTATTAATTACAATATTAAGTCATACATCATGTCATACATAATGTCATACATAATATCATACATAGCATTATACAATAGGATTTAAGGGCATTAATCCTAACAAGTTGGATCCAGTCAGTTTATTTTGATTAAGAATAGTAATAAGTGGGCTAAATGATGCCATGATCAAATATGAAAATAATAAACATGAATATAGTAAGTAAACTGGACATTATCAATTTAGCATATAAACATATAGTATGGAACCTTAATAAAACCAAAATACAATAATTGCAACGACAAGCCAATCCATGTCTATAATTCCTTGGTAGCAAGTTTATTATAAACACACTAATTGATTGAGAACTATTCTCATTATTAGTGCTATCATGATAACTCTTATCATACACTAATAATGTGTCGTATTACCTTTAGTCTCTAAGTAATAATGACATAGCTCATTTGGGAGGTTAACATTACACTTAGTCTAGTGTACACCATTATCTAGAATCATGTGTAGCCACATTTCATCTCCCTTATAATGTTTAAACTTGTAGTACCATGGAACAAAACACCCTCCTTTGGGATCGCAAGGCATATACGCCAAGACGAGGTGCTTGTCCGCACTACTTTAAACAGGTTAGTTCAATCTTGTAGTAGTATGAAGTAAACACTTCTTTGGGATCGCGAGGCATATACACCAAGACAAAGTGCTTACCCACACTACCTTGAATCGATAATGGAGGCCATGAGATCCATGTTAGGATTAGTGCCCTTAAATCCTATTATATGATGCTATGTATGACATTATGTATGACTTAATGTTGTGATTAATAAAGTTATTTTATTATTATCTGAAATAATGGTAACATGAATATTCAGACATTATCATATAGTCCATGAGATGCATAGTATGTGATTTATGTGATTTAGTCATAGACGATATAAATCACAAGTTTTTTATAAACTCAGAATTTTAGTTCATAGTCGGTGATGGAATTGGGAATTTCATCTGCGAAGACTATAACATATCAACTAAGATGATTTCTCTTGATCATGGAAGTGTAGACTTCTAGTTGATGTGTTGATATGTTTTAAGAGTTAAGACATATTGAACTGGATCGCTGTGAGATTTATTATTCTTCTAACGACTGTCAAATGTATAATAAATCTCGTAACTTCTATTTACATGAACTCTTAATCCTGAGAGAATAATGGATCTGATCATAAAGTATAGGTTGCTTGATATATCGGGAGTGAGATCTAATGTAATGGTTAAAATCTCAGTATGTTGGGCAGCCACATTTAGTGTTAATGGAACATATATTCTCAAGATGGAATTCATAGTCTCTTAACGGAGATATAAAATATTCCCTTGAGATAAGTTTAATGAGTTCAGTTATTCAGAGAGTTAGTCCTAATCACTTTGGTAAGAAATTACTAAAGTATATATTTATGAAATTGGATTTCTTAAATATATGATGAATAACTTAAAAAGATTAAATCGGGTACTCAAGGATCAAAAGTCTTATCTCTAAGCACCTTTAGGACCAAGTCCCCTTCTTTAAGGTTTCTTGGTTTCAATTTCTTGTTGAATGCTTTGGCAATCCTTTTTTGGTACCCTTGTGCATGATATTGTGCCCTAGCCCTCTTCTCATCTATCAAAGCCAATTGTTCACATTTTGCCTTAGCCCAATCCTCTTCTTGGACCTTAGTTTCCACCAATACCCTCAAAGATTGTATCTCCACCTCAATAGGAAGCACCACCTCACTACCATAAACCAAAGAGTAAGGTGTTGCCCCAGTCAACACACGGATATAAGTTCTATAACCCCATAAGGAAAACAAAAGCTTCTCGGCCCAATATTTGTATGTCACTACCATCTTGGCTAGGAGGTTCTTCACATTTTTATTAATCGCTTCTATGGCCCCATTAGCTTGTGGTCAATATGGTGAAGACTTGTGATGCTTAATGCTATATTCTTCCATGACTCTCCAAACTTCACCCTCAAAGTGAGAACCATTATCGGAGATGATCTCTTAGGGCACCCCAAACCGACATATGATTTTGTTTTTAGGAACCGAGCCATGTGCTTAGCCTTCAATACGTAGTATTAGGCTGTTTCCACCTAGTTGGTGAAATTGTCAATTGTCACCCGGATGTATTCATGCCCATTTGAAACCTTAGAAGCTATCCTTCCGATCACATCTATGCCCTAAACCGAGAATGGCCATGGAGAAGTCATGCTATACAACTCACTAGGTGGTACATGGTTCAAGTTGGCATGTGTCTAACAATCATGGCAACTCTTCACATAGTCCACACAATCAGTCTCCATCGTATTCCAATAGTACCCCATCCTTAAGATTTGCTAACATTCTCCCATTCATAAGAAGGCCACAAATCCCTGGATGAACTTCTTCCATTACCTTCTTAGCTTCTTCCTTCTTCAAGCAATGAAGGTGTATACCATCATAGGACCTTCTATAGAGTTGTCCTCCACATAGGATGTATTGTGTTGCCATTATGCTAATTGCGAGAGACCGAGAAATTAGGTGCTCTCAAAAAAGAGATTTGGGTGCTTGTTCAAGACACCTCTCTTTTTGGATAAGTGGTGTGGAGTCACCACTTATTTTTTTATACAAAAAAAAAAAAAAAAGAAAAGAAAAAAAAAATTAAATACAACTTTACATGACTAAATTGTTCCTTTATCATTGATCAAGTAAAAAAGTACATATTTGATAAATTGAGTATTACATGGCTTTGGGTCCTAGTTACAAACTACCAAAAGATACATGGCTTTTTGTCCTAGTTACAATCAACCCAAAATAAAAAAACAAAGATAAAGCCTAGGTCTACCTGTCCAAAGACACTAAATTCGGAGGCTAGGTTACGGAATGGGAAGGTGTTAGGCACTCATTCCACTTGACAGAGTCTAGTCTTCTAGACTCTCATGACCAATGTACCCCTTTATGCATGATATGAATGATATGTTGCAAACATGAAACACTTAACTAAACTAAGTCACATAAGTCTATTTATGAATGTGCACTCTTCGTTGTTAAAAATTCAGATCTGTTGTTGTGGGTTAAATAAATGGTTTGATTCATACAAAAAGTATCATATCTATTTTGGTATAAAAAAAATAGTTTTGGTGAAGCAAAAATCAGATAGGTTTTTATTAAGTAAAACAAAGGCTTTTTGGCTTACAAAATATCAGATCTGTTTTTGAACGAAGTAAAAAATTGGTTTTTGTTTTTTATGTAAAATAAAATCAGATCTATTTTGAAATAAAAAAATCTAGATTTGTAGAGAGCTTTTAAAAAATCAGATATGTTTTTTATGTGAAATAAAATAAAGAAAAAAAAATCTTTTTAGAAGAGGGCTACACTCACGAAATAAACCTATGCTACTTACATCAAACAAAACATCATTAGTCGTGACTTTCTTTTTTTATTTCAAAAACTGCTATGTTTAAAAATTTAAATCTACATCTAAGGAAGATGCAGATTAGTTTTTGATTTTGAAAAAAATTAGATTTGCATCTAAGGAAGATACATATCAGTTTTTGTGTTTAAAAAAAATTCAGATCTGCATCTAAGGAAGATACAGATAAGTTCTTGTGTTTAAAAAAATTTAGATCTGCATCTAAGGAAGATATAGATCAGTTTTTAGTTTTGAAAAAATTCAGATTTGCATCTAAGGAAGATATAGATTAGTTTTTATGCTTTTTTTTTTTTTTTTTAATTTGTTAATGAGCAGATTTTTGAAACCCAATAGGTAGTCATGACAACAAAAGCATTAAGAACATATTTCAACAAAAATATTAACAACACATGGCATCAACATTAGAAATTAAAACTAAAGGAATACATCCACTCATGCACCATCAAGTAAAAAAGAAATAGAAAAAGGAAGAAGGAAGACTATCTCTTGCATGGACGTGCTCTTCTTATTAAGGGAATATTTTAGGGTTCAAAGAAATTTACTTAATTATCTTTGAAACCTAAAATATCTTGCTTACAAAAAAGAAATTCTTAAGTCTAGAGCCTCCCTAACGTTAACGTAAGAGGGAGAATAATAGAAATGAAAGTTAGAAAGAGGAGAAATCTGAGAGCGTGAAAAGTCCCTTGAATTTTGAGATGTAGCCTCTATTTATAGAGGTTGGGAGGCTCGAAAAAATAGATAATGATCAGAATACGAACTGGGACATGTCCTTATCTCTAAAAAATCAAAAAGGATGAGTTTTATCTCTATCTAAGTGCCCTCGGGCCGAGGCCCGAGTTTGTGCCAATTGACACTTGAAAAGTGCCGAATGGCATTTTTGGGTGCCGATCCTTTGTTTGAGTTTTGGTCCATTTTGGACTCCTTTTTTGAGTTTTTTTGAGCCGGGACTTGAACTTAGATGCGTTTTTAATCCATATTCTAAAAATTAAACTCTTTTCTAGATCATTCAGGTCTTTGCAGCAACAATTATCTTGTAGACAAATACTCTAAAAGTCTTGATTATCCACAATTTTATTGTTATCAATTTATCCCCTTTATTTCCATGCAAGCAAGCCTATTTTTGACAATAACTAACAACCAATCACAAAATCATTTAATTAGTTTTAATTCTTTAGCCAATCAGAATTAATTTAAATTAATCATGCGTGGTTAATTCTACCTAAACACAATGTATGTTGACAGTGCAAACTTGATCATGCAATATCTTTCAATCCAACGGTCCGATTTGGAAATAGGACATACCGTCACGACTGTTAAAATCTCAAGATCATTTTTATTATATGCAATGAATGAATTAATGTACGTAATGCAATCATGAATTTTGGGTACATGAATGGTCACTCTAGTCATCTTCCTTGATTAAATTATGGGTGCAAAATCATGGGTGAAAAATCGAGTGTCTACAGAATGCCCTTTATTGACAGAGCTTGGAAAGCGAATGTCAATGTAAAAAAAAAGACATTGATTTTAGCGGCCATGATTTAATTGAGGTTGATTTTTCAAAGATTACCTAGCCCTAGAACCTACAACTTGGAACATAGATCTAGTGCCTTGCCTTTTGACAAAAATGAAAATTATGAACACTTGACCTACTTGATTGTTGATTAATTTTGAAATGATTCTTGATTATTGAGGTGAATGAGAGGCTTCTCTACCCTGGTCTGAATGTGGAGGATCGATTAAGGGCTTCTCTATCTCGATTTGAATGGAAGGTAACCAAAGGGGCTTTTCTACCTCGGAACTGGAGCTGTGACGACCAGGGGGCTTTTCTACCTTGATCTTGATGAAAGGTAACCAATGGGTTTTTCTGCATTGGAACCGGAGTTGTGACGACCAAGGGGCTTTTTTACCTTGATCTTGATGAAAGGTAACCAAGGGGCTTTTCTACCTCAGAACTAGAGCTTTGGCGACCAAGGGGCTTTTCTACCTCGGAACCGGAGCTTTGGCGACCAAGGGGCTTTTCTACCTTAATTTTGATGAAAGGTAACCAAATGTCTTTTCTACCTTGGAATCAGAGTTGTGGCAATGAAGGGACTTTTCTACTTCGATCTTGATGAAAGGTAACCAAAGGGCTTTTCTACCTTGGTACTGGAGCTATTGAGATATCAATCAAAGGGCTTCTCTACTTTGATCTGGACTGTTGCCTGCAAAAAGTCAAAATTTGGGATTAGACTTTATATGATGAGGGCTTTGTTGTTCCATTGTTTTTGAGATGTGTGATTTCCATTTGTTCCTTCTTGATTTGGATTTTACATTTTTATCAAAAAAACTTTGATTGATTTTCGTAGTAAAAGATTTTAATTTTGAAACTCAAAATTTGAAACTTGGGATTTGAAATTTGAGATTAAAAATTTGCAACTTGAGATTTTGAGACTTGAAACTTGGAATTTGAACTTTGAAAAAAAGGTTTTTTTTTTAATTATTATTATTTTTTAGAAACATAGTATTTTTGTTCTTGGTCATTTCAAAAAAAAAAAAAAAAAATTTCTATTGTTTTTCAAGATTGCGAGAAAATTTTGCAATTGATGTCATTTTTATTTTTTAGAAAATTTGAAAAATTTTGATTCATCCTTCTTGATTTCTTCTTTTCTCAAAAAGAAAGAAAGAAAAAGAAAAAAAGAAAATTTTTTTTTTGGGGGTTGATTGAGTCAATTCAATTTGGCCCCCAAATTTTTTTTTTTTTCTCCTTCCTTCTTTTCTCCTTTCCTCCATTGACAGTATTCATTCTCCCCTTCCACTTGCATTTTCTTCTTCACTCCACCATTTCTTCTCTAACAAAACACTTTTCTAAACTTTTCAACTTCTCTTCACTCATCCCCTTCAATATTTTTTTAGATCCTTGTGTTTTTGGCCATTTTTGCTACATACCCATTTTTGTGAAACCCATTTCCAATCTTCTCTTTTCTTTGCACAAAAATGTCATCCTCTTCCAATGGGCCTTCTTTTCTTACTTTTCATGGGAAGAAATATCATCCATCACTTGAATGGAATGAAGAAGAGGGGCTCCTTCAAGACCCCAAAACCTATGCTCCACATTCTAAAATTGACTTCAAGGTGAGTTTTTCTTTGTTTCTTTGTTTGGAAAAAATGTTGTTTTCATGTTCAATTGAGAGTTTGATGTCGGGACATTGTCATTTTGTTGCGTGCTCTTGTTGAAATTTGGGGCATTGTATGATTGATCATGTTGTAGTCTTGGCTTTGGAGCATTTTGAATTGTTGTATTTTTTGGTCGTGGTGTAACTTGAACAATGTTGGTGTGTCATGAATTTTGGCAATGTTGGTACTATGTGATGTTGTTGAATGAATTTTGGCTTGGATTTTGGGGAATTGAGATTGTGAAAAATTTGTGGTGTAGGCTTGGTTGAACAAATTCTTGATGTATGTGGAAAATTTGTTGACATGTGTAAATTCTTATTTCATGAGCATGGCAAAATTTTGTAGGTATGAGTATGAAAAATTTTGTGGGTACGAGTATGAAAAAATTTTGTGGTGGCATGCTTTTTTTTTTTTTTTTTTTGGCATTGATCATGGAACTTTGATTATGGAAGGCTTTTGTTGAGCATGGGATTTTGGTTATGGAAAAATTTTTGTTGGGTATGTGTTGTTGGATCATGGAAAATTTTTGTGGTTATGATTTTGGACATGTAGAAATTTTTTTTGTGATTTTGGACATGAAGGAATTTTTTTGATTGTGATTTTGGTTTGGATATGAGAAAAGTTGTGTATGGTTATGGGAAATTTTTTTTGCTTGTGTATTTACATGAAAAAAAAAATTTCGGTTCTGATTTTGGACATGGGAAATTTTTTGTTGTGATTGTGATGTTGGTTCAAACTTTGTTTTGTAGAACCTCAAGAGTTGAGGCAACCTTCAAATGTTGAAAGGCATATGGGAGATATTGTCTCTAGATATTAGGAACATTATTAATGAGGTTGGCTTTTAGACTTTTTTCGAGGCTTTATTGAATTAGGAAACTCATGAGTACAAGGATCTCCAGTTGCTCCTTGCTTTATCAGAATGGTTTTGGGACACCACATGTACTTTCCATTTCCCAGGCATTGGTGAAGTAATGTTGACACCTTACGACTTTTCTGTCATCTCTGGCTTGAGATTGGGTGGTGAAAGAATCAAGGTCAATGATTTTCTTACTCCAAAGGAAATTAAGAGACTTTTAGGTGTAATGCCTTCAAAATTGAAGAGTAAAAATGTCCCTCTGATGTGGCTTTATTAAACATTGAGAACTGTAATACCATAGCAACCGGCAAATGCATGCTTATGCTCCTCTTCATTGGGACCTTTTTATTCCCGGACTTAGGTAGTATGGTGAGCTTGCGCTACCTATGGAGTATTAGAGATATTGATCAAATCAAAAATTATGACTGGGGTGGTATGGCTTATGCTACCTTTTTGCACTTCTTGAATCAACTTTCTCGGCGTAGCCTTTCGAGCTTGGGTGGTGCACCATCTGTCTGGTAGATGAAATTTAGAATTTTTGGTTGTTTGGATTGGGGTTCTTTTGGTGTTTATTGGAGGAAGGTGTATAACTGGAGGGAGATTCTGAGGTGGTAAAGGTCTAGAATCACAGAAAGATGTCCTAGAGGAGAATGAGCTTGTAGGGGTAAACATCATATGGGTCTTTCTGCCTGAGGAACTACTAGGCCTAATAAGGCTGTCAGTTTGTCTGTCATTATTATTGAAAGAAATAATAACTGTACCATCTGTCTTCTGGGCTATGAAATTTGGTTCTGTATTTTCTATCTTAGGTGTGGGAGCAATGGCCTGTAGTTGTAATTGTTCAAGAAGGTTTATGTCTTTCCATTATATCTGTTGGGGTACACGAAGTCTACTATTTGGGGTTGAGGCTTGAAGAAGGAGAGTATGTCCTTTAGGGGAAGGTTCAACCATGGATTGAGGGTCTAGGGTGGTTTTCATAAACAATGATAAAATAAATGATAAAGAAGAAAATAGCAAAATAGATATATTCAAAATAAGTTAATATAGAGTATGGAATATGAAAACATGAACTAGTAAAATCTTACTTGAATAAAACTTCTGTCTTTGATTAAAACTGCTAACTTCTATCTTTGTTACAAGCTTGAAAATAAAACACTGTCTGAAGAGTTACAAGATTACAAAGTAAAAACTGTCTTTGAAACTAAAAGGTTACAAGGTTCTGTTTGAAGGGAAGGGTTATAAGATTACAAGAGAAGAAGGATTACAAAAGTCTTTCTAGAGGGAGAGAGAGAGCTATCTTAGCTTTGAACCTTAATTCTAAACTTCTAAACTGGACCTGGCAATTGGACCTTCAAATTTTGTCTTCGGAGTCTGTCTCTTTATAGAAGAAATGAACCATGGTAAGTCTCCAAAAGTAACTTGAGTTAGGTAAAGTGAACTCAAGTTAATTTGTCGGCAGAAACTTGTAGAATATTGTGGAAATGAATAGTGAAAGTTTTACTACTCAGAACAGTAGTCTGTCTAGGAATCTATCAGTTCATATGTCTGCAATCTATCTGGAAATTTGTCGGGCTATGCAAATAATATTCTGTCAAAATACATGCATTCTTGTGAATAGTAATCTACCATAATTGTTTCTAGAGGGTCTATCGTTTTGTCGTCTTTTCTTATCTGTCATATGTCATAGGGGTCTTGAGAATCTCGGAATGCTTCTGGGTGAGTCCTGTAGTTTGGAGAGGAGGATTCCATTGTTGTGTCATCTTCATCATCTGATATTTGTGATGTAGCTTCAAGCAGTTGCTTTTTAACTGTCTACTGTCTGAGACGGAGGCAAGCTGGCATTGTGCTTGACTTTTTTCTAAAAGGAAATTAGAATTTTCTGTCTGGGAGGAAGAGGTCTTTTTTTTTAATTCTTGGCAAATATGATCAAAATTAGACTTATTCCATCATTTTAATTTAAACTTTCTGGTGAGCATAGGAAAAGGATACTAGGGATGCTTTTCTATCTTGTATTCCCATATAATGATCCATGGGAGATTTGGAAACCTGTAAAAGAACTGCAAAAGATGTGGGAAATCCTTAAGATGCGATATGTTTGGTTCTTTCTTGAAAGTCTCATAGGCTTTTAAGAGATCAGGAGGGAGAATCATTGCTTCAGGACCATAGGAATTCCACTAGTCAATGAACCATCTTGGTATCATCATGTCTTTCTTTCTGTACATATCAAACTGAAAAAACCAAGTATGTTTGTAAATATTATTTTGAAATAAAAGGAACCTATCCTAAGCTTCCATATAGTCATAATAATTATAAAATTGAGGTTCAAGAAATATGGAAAAGTTCTTGGTGATCCAGGGTTGTGCTTTCCACTGGGAAGGGGTGAGAATTTGTTTTATGATGACTTTAGAGTAGCCAACTCTATTTGGTTCTTGGGAACAAGGCACATGTGTTACCAATATTGAGTTTGTATCAACTAAAATAAACTCATAAAATGTCTGGGTCTTAAATGTTTCTCTCTTGGGATATTCCTATCTTGGGGGTATGAGTTGTCTGACTAGGGAGAGGGTGTCTGTTATGTGTTGATATTCTGGTTCAATCCATAAAATAAAATTCCAAGAATCTTTTAGGAGTTCAATATTGTGATCCTTCTTTCGGGGTTTGGGCTTCCTGAGAGGTAGAAGATCTGTACTTTGGTTGGTTGGAGGGAGAGGCTAAAGGGGGAAAAGAGGATGCGACTATGTTAAATGGTTTCTTTAGGGGAGGAGTTGAGGGAGATGAAGGCAAGGCATAAGACTGTTTGGATGTTGGAGTGGGGCTTGGGGAGAGTGGTTGGAAGGGGTTTGGACTACAAGTTGATGGGGTTCTTTCTTGGGGTCTATTCGAAGAGAAAGTAGGTGAGGTGAAAGAGGGACAAGGGAGAAATCTACTGGGGGGAGGAATCGGAGGAGCAGCATAAGACTGTCTAGTTCTGGGTTTGGGGGATTTGCTCTTATTTGCAGGGGAACTCATCTTCCCTATAGAAATTTACAACTTAGGAAACCAGGAATCGAATTAGTTTCTCCTTTAATATATTCAATGTCAAAGTCAAAAACACTTAAAATAGCATGCCATCTAGCAAAACTTTGTTTGGAAACAAGATTTTGAACATCTTTCTATAAAACTTCTTTAGCACTTTTACAATCAACTCAAATTAAAAACTTTTGATTAAAGAGATCATTTTGAAATTTTAAAACACATAATATAATAGATAAAATTTCTTATTTAGTAGTGTTGTAATTTTGCTGGGTAGCTGACCAAGAGCCAAAATGGAATCTAACAATCTGTTCATTGGCATCATTTTTTGCTACTTGTTTTAGAATTCCACCATAACCTATGTCAGAAGCATCTGTTTCAACAATTTTAAAAGCATTGGGGTAAGGAATAACAATAAAAGGGAGTTGCTTAACATATTTTTTTTATTTGTCTGGTTATCATAGTATGTCTATCTATCCAAGGAGGAGGATTCTTTTCTAGCCTTTTATACAAGGGTCTGCATATCTTTATTAATCCTTGAAAGTAACCCGAAACATAATTTAGGCTACCAAGAAATCTTTGTAACTGGTTTTTATCTTTTATTTCATCTGGGAATTTATCTGCAAATTGAATGGCTCTGTCGATGGGGCTTAAAGTTCCCTTATAAATATTGTGATCTAAAAATCAAATTCTATCTTGAAATAAATTTATCTAAGTGGCTGAGACAACCAATCCATTGTGTTTAATTACTTTGACAAATATATATAAATGTTTCCAATGAGTGTCTTTTTCATCTATCTGTATCTGCCAAAATCCACTTTTCATATCAAATTTGGAAAATATGGTTGCTTCATTAAGTCTATCAAGTAGATCTTTCTTATTGGGAATAGGATATCTTATCCATTGTAATGCTTTATTTAAAGGTTTATAATTTATAACTAATTTTGGAACTCCTCGCTCCAATTCTACCTATTTATTAACATAAAAAGCAGCATAACTCCAGGGAGACTTGCTTTTTCTGATTATTCCTTTAATTAAAAGATCTTCAATTTCTTTCTAACAGTGTTCTAATAATTCATTATTCATTTGTATTGGTCTAGCTTTAGTAGGTATCTATCTTTCATTAAAATCTTTTTCATAAGGTAACTGTACTATGTGTCGGTGCCTGTGCCAAAAAGCAATAGGGAAATTAGAACAAATTTCTGTCTCAATCTGTTGTCTGAATAATTTTATTTTATGATTCAGTATAGGTTCTGTTAATTGATCAGCAATTCTTTTGTATATTATTTCCAATTTTAAATATTCCAAATGTCTATTCTTCTTGTGAATTCTTTCTTTATCAACTTCCTTTTATTATGGAGATGTTATTGAGTGAATAGATTTCTTTCGGGATTGGTGGCAGAATGAATTTAAAAAGTATGTCTTTTCCTTTTTAATTCATTCTTTTGTCGTTAAAAAGGGGTAAAGTAAAGCCATAAAGGGATTTCCTAGAATAATTTTAGAAGAAAGGTCTCTAATTAAAACAAAAACTATTTCAAAGCAAACTCCATCATTACATATGTGGACACTAGGTATTTTATAATTAATTATCAGCTAATTATCAGCAAACTCCATCAGATAATTTTTCATAATATTTTAAAGGTATTAATCCTTCTTGTATATAGTTCATGTCAGCGCCTAAGTCTATTAAAGCAATTTCTGTCAAAGAAAACTTTATTGATTACTAAAGTGATTTCTGTATGCTATCTTTGAAAAATTACTCTGTGAATTAAACTCAAAAAATTCTGTCTATTGTGATCATTTTCTAATAAAATGGGGTCTATCACGGGTTTAGAGAATTCTTTTAAATTTATTATTTTTGTAATATTTTGTTCATCTATATCCAGTGAAGTATCTTCTTTAATTTCTTGTTTTACCATTTTTGCTTATGTCATTAAGTCTTGTATAGTTACAGGTCTTATATCTACTCCATCTTGTTTTATTTTTGTCTTTTCTTTCTTATCTTTAGCTTTTTCTTTCTTTCCACATTCCGTGACATGGTGTCCATATTTTTTACACTTAATGCAAGCAATAGGTATGTTTATTCTCCCGGTTTTCAACAATTCCTTCTACTCAGGAATAATAGAGGTTCCACTTCCTCAAAATTGTAGTAACGCCTAACCTAAGAACTTATGGTATATAATATAATCTGAGATACAAAGACATAAGTGGGCTAGCCTAAAACAGAGGAGCTTAACCCACCCGGAAAATTTAATTATTTTATCTATATATAAGAGGATTTAGAAAGTTAGTTATTGTTTTTTTCCCTATCAAAAATACCCCTAAATTAATTAACCAACAACTTAAAAATGGGGTTAAAATAGTAAATTAGAAAAAGAAAGTTAATTATTGTTTTTTTTACTGTAAAAAATACCCCAATCTAAAACTTAAAAATAAGATTATAATAGTAAATTGACAAGAATAATAAATTCCTATTTTTACGTTGAAATGTCTTCCTACTTCTAATAAAATCATACTTTTACATTGATTTAAATTCCTACTTCTACTCACTAACTCCTTATAAAATAGGATTATTCTTTCGTTAGTTTTAAAACTTCTTCAATCTACAAAACTCATCCCACGTATTTTTTTTTACTTCATCACAATGTATTTGTTTCTTCTATCCTCCTTCTTTTTCTTTTTTTTTTCAAATTTTTAAAAAAAAAATTTCATTACACCTTTAGGTTTTTTTTTTTTATTGGAAAAAGTAAAAATCCCAGATTATAATAAATGCAAATTATTAATCTTTACTTAAAAAATAGAAGAGCCTCTGAGCACGTGCGTAAGCGCGTGCTTAGAGGCTAGTTTATTTTTAAAATTTTAGTTGTCCAAGCACACAAAGCTCTAAACCCAAACAAATGGAATCACAGTTGTCTATATATATATATATATATATATATATATATATATATATATATATTCAATTATTCACGCGTGCTCAGAATCTAGTTTATTTTTAAAATTTTAGTTGTCCAAGCACACAAAGCTTTGAACCCAAACAAGTGGAATCACAGTAGTCTGTGTATATGTGTATATATATATATATATATATATATATATATATATATATATATATTCGATTAACGGGTTAATTAATTGTGATCTCATATGGTAATCTATATATATATATATATAACCGAAGCCTTTGAAGCTTCCACAATTTTCCACGTCAGCACAACATTTATATATATATATATATATAATATATTAAAAAAACGTAATAAAGTCAGCACAACATTAAAAAAAAAAAAAAAAAAAAAAAACGTAATACTAATAACCCGATACTCCCGATGCTCTGAAAAACTGATACTTCTAAGAAAAAAATCTCTCTTTCTCTGTTTCCCATATCTCTCACACTACCGCCTCCTTCCCCCAAAACCTAAAACTCAGATAATCTCTCTTCTCATATCTGAACATCTCAACTACTTCCCCCAAATCTTAGATCTGACCATCTCCTTCAAACTTTATGGATCCGGATCCGGCTTTGATCTTCGTAATCGGAAACCCACCTACATGGTCTGCCATATCTTCCCTGCCTCCAATCGATCTCCTTGCTCAGACCACCCACCACCCACATCCAACCTGTACAACCTAGAAACGGCGCCCCATTTGCCGTGGGTCTCACCCATCAACTATGTTGGTCGGCAATACACCCAATCCAGCCCATCGAAACCGGCCTAAAGGTAACTACTAAACAAATTTAATTAGAACACTATAAATTTTTATTTTTGAATCCGAACTCTATAGCTATTAGGACTTTATAACTATTGTCTTATAAATAGTTGATTCTTATTAGTCTTTTTTTTTTCACGGCTGTTCAATTTCTAGGTTTATTCTTATTTGCTATTCTCTTCATTCTTTTCCTCCATTAGAATTAGGGTTAAAGGTATGGTATTCGTTTGCCTCTGTGATAATCTATGTAGATCTAATTTCTAACTATTTTACATTTAAAGAAATCATGAAATTCAAATTTTAGTGTAGTTCTATAAGTTTTTGCAGTGTTCTTTCAATTAGAATTTTTTTTTTCGCAGCTGTTGAATTTCTAGGTTTATTCTTTTGCCTTTCTCTTCATTCTTTTCCTCCATTCGAATCAGGGTTAAAGGTATGGTATTCGTTTAGTTTAGATTTCTTAGCTTTTAGTTTACTTTTTTTTCTTAGCCTTTCTAAGATTTTTTACCCCAGCTTCATTGATTTATATTTTGTATTTTAGAGTTGATTTAATTGTAGTTTTAGCTGTGTTTCTCTTTGAATCTGTAATTGATTGAGTTTGGGTTTGGAACTCTATAACTGAGTTTAGTATTGTGTTTTGACGATAATCAATTTGATTTTTTTTTCTGTGGAAATTGAGCTATGGGTTTGAATTTGTTTAGTGGTAGTCTATGGTTGGTGCTTGCTTTCAATCAATTTGATGTTAGAATTATGACTTAGGATCTGATCTGCTTTTGTTTACTTCAAATTAATTTACTTTGAATTAGTTCACTTCAATGAAAAGAACTATTGAGGGTTTAAAGATTAGGTTATGCTTGAAATAGTTGGTCTTCTTTCACTCTCAATGGAAAATATATATATATATATATATATATATGTATATATATATATATATATATTTATATTTGTAGATGGCCCTAACAATCCAGCTTTATGGATTTCCCTTTACTTCTTTTGATGTTTCCAATTTGAGTCTAAAATTCATTGTTCCATGGGTGGTTTGAAGGGCCATGAGAATTAATAATTGGAGAATATCCCATTCCATGAAGCAGAGTGCTTCTAAGTGGACACACTTTCTTAGCCACCTATGTGTCAATACCTGGTATTTTCTAAAGCACTTTGTGTTCTGCCACTTTCATTAATATGGTTACGGCAATGGAATTCTTTGTTATAATAGTTGCTCCACTTCTTTTCACTCCTTAACAAGAACACCATTATACATATATTTGGGAATTTTCTTTTGTGAATGCATTATTCATTTGAGTAGGTGATTTTGGGTCAATTTACTATTTTTTGCAAAACTTTTTTGAGTATATATTGATAAAATTTTCTGTATTAAGCTTTATTTTCTTTTCTGTGTCATAAATTGAAAGATGTATCTTGGAATTAAGTGGTGTGATACATTATAACCAGTATTGGAATGTGGGGCTTTGTTGTCTTGGGCTATCCCAAAGATGGAACTTTGTGAATTGCATTTGCAACAGATGGTGAAGTCAGCTGTTTTGTAATTCTAGAGGGATTTATTCAGTTGTTTATGTGACAGTTATTGGTTTCTGTAACTTCAACAGTTTACTGTTGGCTTATTATTCTAATACGTGCTGTTTTAGCTGTGTTTCTTTTGTATTTGTAATTGAGTTTGTGCACACACTTAGATAAGTCTTAGGTTCGGAACTTTGTAACTGAGTTTAGTAGTGTGTTTTGACAATAATATTTTTTGAAGTGAGTTACATCTTCAATATTTTAAATAGATATTAAAATGGTGATCATCAATTTGAATTTTTTTGTGTGGAAACCGAGCTATGTGTTTGAATTTGTTTAGTGGAAACTGAGCGAGGTGGAGTTATCAGCTTGCTTTCATCAGACAACATTCCTGATAATCTTAGCGAAATTGGTGTGGAGTACATTGAGGTTAGTTTTTCAGTGTTGTTTAGTTTTTCAGGTTTGAATATTGTATTGCTCAACAACATTATTTTTGTTTTCAAACACATGAACGTATGGACATGCAAGGTATGATGCAGCTGACACTAATTAGATAAGATACATTATTAGATAAGATACATTCAAATGCTTGCAAGGCTGCAAGACTATAACTGAAAGTAACTGCATAAAACAAAATGGAATTCTTAAATCAATTAGAGGACTTAGTTTAGGCTTTTGCTTTTAATATCTGGGTTCCTTTGCCTCTATAAATTACTGGTCACTATGGAAAAAATGAATTTAAGTTAGCTAACAGCAGCAACTATGGTGATGCAGGTGATTGTTTTTTCATTGGATAGAATCATTGAAATTTTTATGCTAATCTATTTAATTCTTGAAGAAAATAACATATATAGGAAGAGTTCTCATTTTTTTTTTTTTTTTAATGAGGGTAAGCTGCCTGCTCTCACAATCAAATTGTTTGATGATATGAAGGAGATTAAAAAAGAAAAATTTGCACTACACTGCACTGTTTCATTAAAATCTGCACTACACTACACTATTTCTCTTCTATTAGTGTTTCTTGGCTGAAAATTGGATTTTTACTGTTTTGTAGGTAGGGATTTTGCATTTTGATATCTGGCTTATTTGGTAATACAACAATAAGACAAGGAAAGTCAGGTATTTACCAATCTTTCCTTTATTCTGTACTGTTTATTGCATATTTATTGGTAATATGTTTGTAGAAAGAATTTGAAATTGAAATATGATTGCATATTTAAGTTTCTTGGTTATCTCAAACTTGGTTTTATGTTTGGTTTAATTGTTTCATCTCTAGATTTCCATTGTTTTAACTACTTCTATGTACAATTTGTATTTTATCAAATAATCATGCTTTTATGGGATTTATTTATTTATTTATTTTTTAATAATTTTTTATATTTTTTATAATTTTGAAGTTAGTATGTGAATGCTTTATTTTTCTTCAATTAAGAAGAAAAATACAACTAAATGACTAAAATCTCAAGCATGGATGAGAATTCTACACTATCAAGAAACTTTTTGACTCTTGAAGAAACCAACAAAGTAATTCAACTTGATAAAATGACAGAAGTACATATTCTTTAATTTAGCAAAATTACAAATATGATATTTAAGATGTATATGTTGTAATACATTCCTCAACCTATTCTATTGTCAGGCTTACATCAGTGATACTTCAAATGAATGTAGCAACAACTTATCAACTGAAGAAGATGGTGATTGTACAAAATTTCAAAAACTTGATATTCAAAGCAATGTGCAACTCACACCAAAAGGGCATATTCGGGGACTACTACAAAGCAACAATGACGAAGATACAAAAAACACTTTAAAGTTGTCTTTTAATCTTTAAGATTTTCTACACAAAATTGGTTGTAATGGATTTGTGATTTTGGTACTAAAGACATATTGGAACAAAGAAATTTTTTTTGCTTTTTTTGCACAATTTGGTTTTAAATTGAAACAGAGAGGAATTAAACTCTTTTATTTAGTTATTTGAGAATACAACTTTACTTCAACATTTTTTAAAATATAATGAATACATTGAATATTTAGTGGAAGTCATGAAATAAATGAAAATAAAAAATAAAAACAACCATAGAAAAAATACATGGTATTGGGACTTATGTGCAAATTAAAAAAATTAATAGCATACCCGTGCAATGTTCTTTGGTAATACTTATTAAACCAAATGTAAGAGCACATTATGATTATTGTAATATATTACTTCATAATATTTGTATTTATCTCATTTTTAATATTATTTTATAATATGACATGTTTCATCTTATATTAGAGTCAATTTAGTTTTCAATAATTGAAATTAGAGAGATGTTTAAATCTGAATGTGTTAACATTTAATTTAAAACTATCTCGTGCATCGCACGGGTTTGCGACTAGTATCTCGTAAACGAAAAGCCGGTTCTTGTACTATAGAATAGAAGAGAGTATAGTACTGCAGCCAGCATATACCATATATATATATATATATATATATATATATATATATATGTTGCTTTGTGGACATTTCCTTCTTTCTTTCTTAGCCACACACAACCGAAAGTGATCAAACTATCAACAGCCTCCCTCCATGATCACCAAACCTCTCATCTTCACTTGCCACGTGCCACACAGCAACTGGTACAAAGCTCATCTCCCATGCCATGTCAGCACCTCCCTCCACTCAAAAAAAGTGAAAACAACCTGCCAAACCAAATTGTTTGTACCCACTGAAGCTAAGGTTAGGCTTGTCAGCCTAGAAGCAAAGAAAGAAACAAACTCTCTGTTTGTATGGTGGTTCAAGCTTTTCCATCACTAATTTGAGAGCCACAGAAAGTCTATGACATAGAAGAATTATGCCATGGAGGCCCTCAATGCAGCAAGCTTGACCCCCTTGTCTGTTCTTTGTGACAGAAAAATAGAACCCAGAAAACTCTCATCACTACCTACAACTTTTCCGCTTAAATTCTCTAATTCTGCTGTTTTGAGTACCAACCCACCAACTTTAAAACAATGTTTATCAAGGAGTTTTCAAGGAAGTCTAGTCCTTGCATCTTCATTTCTTAACACTGGGATTGCTAGAGCTTTATCATATGAGGAAGCACTTCAAAAGTCTGTGAATGCCTCATCATCTGGGGATTTTGATGCAAGTGGGGTTCTGAATAGTGTTATAAGTTTTGGGACAGAGAATCCTGTAGTTATAGCGGGTGGTGCCACCATTCTGGCGGTTTCTTTGGTTTTGTCTCAGATTCTGAAGCAGCCAAAGCCATGGGGTGTTGAGTCTGCCAAAAATGCTTTTGCAAAAATAGGTGAAGAAGCCAATGCTCAGTTGCTTGATATAAGAGCACCAGTGGAATTTAGGCAAGTGGGTAGTCCAGATATCCGGGGTTTGAGGAAGAAGCCAGTGTCTATTGTTTACAAAGGCGAGGATAAGCCCGGGTTCTTGAAGAAGCTTTCTTCAAAGTTTAAGGAACCAGAAAATACCACATTGTTCATTTTAGACAAGTAAGAATTTAAGACCAATTTTTATAATTTCTCCTTCATTTTGTTTTCTAAATTATACGGCATATCTTTTATTCAGTTCATATGGATAATTAAGAGAAAGATATAAGAAATTCACTAGAATAATGTTCTTTTTCTACATGCAGCACTTAGATTTTCCATTCTGAAATTTAGCTTTCTTAATAGATAATGTTAGGATCCCTAGTGTCAACAGTTCAAATACATTGATTTTTGCCTTTTTTTAATATATAAAATTGGACGATATTAAAGTGGAACCATATCTATGTCCAGAACTGAAATAACCTAATTATGTACATGCTCAGAATTTTTCAATCTATTTATTTCAATTGATTCTGCACTAAAATAAAATGATTTACAACATCTACCTGAATTGTGTATATTTATGGATATTCTATAACACTCTTAATTGAGGATTCCAAACTGTTCCTTGCACATGTTTCTTATTAGTTTCTCCTGGTGGGGGTGTTTATTGAAGCTGACAGAGCTGATTAAAATAAAATTAGCCAAAAATTGGTGTGAGTGAGAATCTACATGTGTGATATTCATTGCCCAATCATGCAGGTTTCATTATTGAATTAGCGATTAAATAAAAGTAAAACTATTTTTTTCCTCTTCAAGGGTTGTTGTTCTTGGGTTGATAACTGCAGCCTGCATCATAATTACTTTTTAACTAGTTCTGACAGTTAAATAACCATAACTTTATTTAAATTCAAAATTTCTGATCAATCAATCATCTCTTTCCCTCTTTATTGTTCACATGCTTTCTGATTGTCTCGAAAAACAGTCAATTTCTGACTTTATGTTTGTTAATCTAAGGCTAATATATGGAAGTAATGTTTTTGAATTTGTGATGAAGCCAGATTTGATGGAAATTCCGAACTGGTTGCAGAGTTGGTCACTGTAAATGGATTCAAAGCTGCATATGCAATAAAAGATGGTGCAGAAGGACCCCGAGGATGGATGGTCTTCCCTTTCTTCTTATGCTGTTTACATTGAATACATTGTTATTGAAATCCATATCTTAGTGTGTTTGACACAAAAAACTTTGACGTGACTTGTAATTTTGCAGAATAGTGGCCTTCCTTGGATACCACCAAGGAAAGCATTGAGTCTTGATTTTAGCAATTTGACAGATGCTATTGGCGGTGCAGTTGGAGTATGTTTCTAAGCTTTTAGTTATATGTTTACTAAATAATCAAAATTACTGTGTAACTGAAAAACTTGTCTTGTGAACTTTTGGATGCCCCTTTGACCTTTGATTCTGTAGCCTTTTCTTTCTTTTTGGTTCTTAATCTATCATAATTTCAAAAAAGTGAAGTTTTATTGTAGCTGATGTGTTGTTCAATGATGGCATTTTTAGGAGTATGAACTTTTTTGAAATTAAAAGGTTTGTTCTGTTGAGTTGATGCGTTAAACAGCTATCCTAAACATATTATTTTATATGTGGTTCATTCAGAACAGGGAAATCATCTTTCACATTAGTTTTTGAACCATAAATACTAATACTATAAGTTTGCTAAACTTGGGGAATAAAAAATAATTCTTTTATTTCAATGGCTATATGAATTGTTCTAATTCTGACGAGTTTCCTTTCTTCTTAATGTTGCTAGAATGCATTATTTTTCATGTGGAGAATGACTGTCCTTTGGTCTAAAGTACTATTTTTTTAATTTACTGAAGAGTAAATATATTTCAACATCATTATATATATTATTCTGTTTCCCTCATAAAGTTATTGCATAAGCTGAAACATTAGGATATTCTACCTTCAGCATATTGTTTTCTTTGAAAAGTTTTTTACATGGTTTCTAAAATGAGCACTATAAGGTTTATGATGGCAATTAATGTGCAGGAGGGTTCAGATGCTGTTTCTCTCACCCTTGGGATTGCTGCAGCCACTGGATTAGGTTTATTGGTTTTTTCAGAGGTTGGGCTGATAATGCTTTGTTAATTGGTTTCTCTTAATTTTATATTCTTCTTATTTGATTTGAATTTCAATGCGACATATTTTTGTGATAAGCATCTGCATTTTATGATTTTTCTCTATCTTTTTAGGTAGAAACAATACTCCAGGTTTTAGGCTCAGCTGCTCTTGTTCAATTTGTGAGCAAGAAACTCCTATTTGCTGAGGTGAGTTGCCAAAACCTTTCTGTAAGATTTTCTGTTATAATGTTTAATGAAGATACTTGTCACTGTAAATTATATTCTTACTACCTTTGAAGCTACCACACATTGCCCAGATTTGGATGGCCAGCATTATTCTACAGCATGTGTTAGTGTCTTATGGTTGAGACCACATTGGTCTCACTGAGGTGGAATACAGATCTTATGATAATTTCAATTTGTATGGCTCATCCAGCTTGCAAAATTTATTGATTTTTCTG
This sequence comes from Quercus wislizeni, assembly GCA_023055345.1. Classification (NCBI taxonomy): domain Eukaryota; kingdom Viridiplantae; phylum Streptophyta; class Magnoliopsida; order Fagales; family Fagaceae; genus Quercus; species Quercus wislizeni. The sequence goes on along the minus strand of JALGQJ010000019.1, from coordinate 5,348,950 downwards.
ATGATAGAGGCAGGTCATTGTGTGGTGTAGAGTTACAGAAATTTTGTATTAGTCAAATGATATAGTTCTAGTCTAGATTGGAACTTAGCTGAATTGCTTTGCATGACAGGATCGGAAGGAAACCCTACAAGAAGTTGATGAGTTTTTGAACACAAAGATTGCCCCTAAAGAGCTTGTTAATGAAATAAAGGTGTGTGATATTGTGTGAAATCTGTGTTTCCATTACTTTTCCTGGAAAGTAAAATGGACAATACGTTTGCAGAGTTGTATATATGTTTATGGTATTGGAGCATACTTGCTAAATCACTATCTGTTGCTCTTTCATCTATTTAATAAGAATTATCCAAAAAATGAATCCTGTTAATATTATGAGAGGTGCTACATCTACAATATTTTTATAATATTTTTACAACAAATCATGAGTGGTTAGTTATTATTGGTTCAAATTTAAATTTAGCACTGATATTACTTTTTTAACCCAACAATAACAACCAATAACAACCTGCCACTTAGGATTTGTTGTAAAAATGTTGTAAAATTGTTATAGACATATCATTTCTCTAATATTATTCCTAATAGGATTTTACTAACGTATGCCTTTAGAGCATACATTAATAAACTATTTTAGGAAACCTTTTATAAAAAAAAGAAAAAGTGACTAACTTTTTTTACAGCATTTTCAATTGCCCATAAAAAATTTCATAGAATGGATTATTAATACCCTAAGGACATATGTTAACCGGACCCTTCATAATTATATCCTCTATCTATCTTGAATTGCCTGGAATTTCAGGAAATTGGAAAAGCTCTTCTACCAACAACTGTACCTAGAAATGCTCTTCCTGCACCTGCCGAGGCAAGCCTAGAGCCTGCTACAACTAATAATGCTGTACAAAAATCAGAAGGAGCTCCTGAGCCAAAAGTAGAAACAGCTGGACAACCTATTCCTGACATAAATTCAGTGCCAAAACCAGAAGTTAAAGCAGAATCACTTCCTGGATTTTCAAAATCACTTTCTCCATATCCATACGTAATTCTCACTTTCACTCCTCTATAACTCTATAATATAATGTTTCTGCTCCACTCTTTATGTGCTTAGGATTTCAAGCTCATAAACTACTCACTAGCGGCTAATTATTCTGCCACTTTTTGAAGTATGAGAACTGTTTACTATCAGGGTAGCTTGGGTTTTGGGTAGGTCTTAATCAAGATTATATCTGGGATGTGGTAGGATTGGGTTTGTGTTACGGATATGAAAAACGAAAATATACTATATGCTCGTGTCCAGTGCCTGGTATGATGAGTGTAGGCTTAGACGCTTAGGAGGTTTGCTACAATGGGATGTTAATATATATATATATATATATATATATGTGTGTGTGTGTGAGAGAGTGAGAGAGAGAGAACTAATTAAATAACTAATATATATATATATATATATATATATATATCTAAAAGTTAAAACGTAACATTTATTGTTGCTACGCCCTTAATGAGTCACATTAGCGGCCATATCATCTACCTATTTTCAATAATTTCACTCCACTATTTCCAACCATAATGTCCCTTTTACCTTTTCATCTCTCCACTACTCTCAATTTTAATGTTACTCTTCATCTATCCCTTCCTCTTCATTTTATTTTGGCTCTTTTTATCCTCATTCTAATACAATAAGTATGTGACTCTTTCTCCCATTCTATTCATATTTTCCCACATGAAAATGGGTTATTACTTTCTCTCTCTTTCATGTTTTATTTTTGTGTGAATTTTTATTTTTTATATTTCTACTTTAGATTGATGAATTTATGTGTTATTTAGAATTCTACTTTAGGTTGATACAATTTGGTTTTGTATTTTGAGTTTTGAAGTTATTATCTTTTTTCTTTTCTATGATTGTTAAATGTTATCCTATTGCATATAAAGATAGTTTACAAGGATATAATGTTATTCTATTATATAACATGACTTGGATAATTTGGTGTTTGACTCATAACTATATTTTATATTTTGACGCTTCTTCTTCCCATTTTATTTTATATTTATCTCCCAAAAAAGGTAATTATTTTCTCTCTCTCTCTCTCTCTCTCTCTCTATATATATATATATATGTGTGTGTGTGTGTGTGTGTGTGTGGGTATTATTTATTCTTTTTGGCAAATTTACTTTAGGTTGATGAATCATTGTATTTTTTTATAATACTATTTTGGTTTTATATGATTTGGTAGTGTTTTTTTGTTTTTTAATTTAAATTTTTTTTTTTTCCATCACAAGTCTTCTCTCTCCCTCTTATACCTTTTGTTTTATTTTTTTTGACATAATACTTAGTTATTTGGGAAGTGAGATTTTGAATTTATATCAAAATACAATCTTGGCTATGTATTTGAATATGTCTATCAACTATTAATCCGCCCAAAATGAATATGTATAGACAATATTTTTGTTTTAATTTTTCATTGATTTATTTTTTAGTTATAGCATCAAAATTAAAATAGATGAATATGTAAAGTTAAAACTACCTAAAATGAATTTGTAAAGCCAATATATTTATATATTTAATATTGTCAAAATATTAAAAGTAAAAAATAAATAATAAAAAGAATAATGATGTAGCCAATGATGTGGTGGATGTGAAGGCTGAATAGGAATGTAGCAACAATAAATGCAATATGAAAGTCCAGTTAAAGGCAATTAAATCTTAATAAGTGAAAGTGTATCTAGTCAATATTTTTGTTTGTTTGTTAGATCATGTTCTCTTAACGTTGTTAGACAAATTATTTTCTTTTATTTCAATAGGTGAAGTGTTCAATTTTAAAAATGAAGTCTACTTTTTTTTACATATTATTTTAAATATTAAATTTATAATATGGTATAGTCTCCTAGGAATTTTTGAGAAATATGCAGTTACAATCTCATGTATCTATATTAGTAAACAAAACTCAATCAATAGTTCTAAACTACTCCTACGATATGAAAAATTATAAATATGATAATCTCTTTTAAGAGAATGAAAATTTTGAATAATATATTTGAAACTTAGACAGTTTAGTTGTACATGAAAAAAATTAGGAAAATATAATGCTCAATGACATAATTTAGCGAACTATGGACTGCCTAAAAATGAATAATATCAATCAAACAAATCCAAATAATAAAAAATGATATATTTTTTGGGATAGATAAAAACCATTTTAGAAATTGTTTAATTTTTTGAGAGAGCAAATTATTTTCCACAGAATATAGAGAACAAATTATATATTATACCATAAAATTGAATAAAAAAAATAGTAAAAATAATAAATTACATGGTAGAAGGAAAAATGTAATACCAAGTTCTTTTTAAAATAAGAAATTTTGGTAAATGATAAAAATAATTTAAATTAAATAATAAAACTTTTTCAAATTTCTTAAAATTTGTGGTAATAAAATTTTGATTAAAGTAATATTTTAAAATTTTGAAACTTTTGTATTAGAGTTTTACCTAAAAGTAAACCATGTTAATAATTAGTGAACGAAAAGATGAAACTTGAAAGTGGGTTGTACGATGTTTAACACTTACGTTGAATCATACGATACAAGTATGATGTAACCCAATTAAAATTTTGGTAGATGGTTAAGTCTTTTAAAATAAATAATGAAAATTTTGTTTTGGCAACAAAATTTTAATTGGACTAGTATTTTAAACTTATTGAAACTTCAATAATGGAGTTTCATCCATTGCAAACTATCCTAATCCTTTTAATATACTTTTTCTCAACCACAAAACAAAAAAAAAAAAAAATCCTTTTAATATACTTATAATGAGTCTTTAATGATTAAGATAAATGGATAAAAAAAGACTGTCCACGTGACATAAGAAGACATTCACTTATTGCAACCACATGTAAGATACAAATTTTTATCCTATAGTTTATTATATAATATGGATGTATGTATTTATACATGCATATATGTATATTTTATTATGATCTTAATATATGTAAAATATATAAACACAAATACATATATATACCCCACTTGACAACCCTTAAATAGTACTAAAAAGTCATAATTCTATTACAAAAAGAAAAAGAAAACTATTATAAATCATATCAATTGCTTTTATTAGGAATGGGCTCAAATCAAATGTTTTAATTTTTCAAAACAGAAAAATACTATTTGAAATGAAGTAAATCCTTCTTTTTCTTCTTTAATCTAAGATCAAATTAGTTGTTTATCTTTTGATATTGAGATCGCTAGCTAAATGTATGTTTGGATGAAGGGAGACTAGAGAAAGATATTGTTTTAGTTTTAGGTATAACTAAGACGGAAAAAAAAAAGAGAAAAGAAAAAAAGAAACCCTTCTCTTTTCCTAGCCCTTTTTCAATCAAGGAAGAAAGGAAGAAAAAGAGATTTGAAGAGAATAGAAAATATGATTCCTATGTTACAAACCTATGGGTAGAACTTATCCTTGAAAACCAGTTTGCAAGGGGAGGGTACTCAAGAGCTTATAAACACGATTATGCTTATACTTAATCCATGTGGGACACTAGGATCATAATACCACCATACTCTGCAGCCGACGTTCACGATAACTCACTCTAGCAATAATGATCCAATGCCTTTTCTCTTTTGGTGGCTCCACTCACTTATTAGTTATTTTAATCTAGCCTCTAGGTCTACCCTTTGAGATCTGACCATAAAGCCCCAACTCATTTGATCTCATACTCAATGAACTACGCTTGATTACTCGAAGTGGTGGTTGGCTCTGATACCAAATGTTACAAATATATAGGTAGAATTTACTCTTGAAAACCGGCTTGTATTGGGAGGGTGCTTAAGAGCTTATAAACACGATTATGCTTATATTTAATCCATGTGGGACGCTAGGATCATAAGTGGTGGCATATTTAATCCATGTGGGACGCTAGGATCATAACATACCACCACTTATGATCCTAATGTCTCACGTGGATTAAGTATAAGCATAATCATGTTTATAAGCTCTTGAGCACTCTCCCTTGCAAGCCAGTTTCAAGGGTGAGTTCTACTCTATGGATTTGTAGCATCCTACTAGACATAATTGTTTATGTAATGTTGTTTTTAAGAGGGGGGGGGTGTTTGGTCCTGAATTACTGAAATAATAAGTCTAGTGAGACAAAAAGTTTCACAACTATTGAGGTGGCATATATGATTAGTGAGCAATAAACATAATGTTAGTAGTGGGGCCATGTGATAGTGATATTACATACTTACATCACTACAAATTGACTCCTCAGCAAATGTTGTGTCTCTAGCATTGCTCTAACTGAAATTTTCTTCATATTGATTTGTCGCCTGAAGCAGACATTCTTTTTATTGAGTTATTTCTGCCGTATATTTACTGAACTAATTCTTGCTTCTATTTTTTATTCCTCTCTTGTTGCAGTATCCAGATTTGAAGCCTCCTACATCTCCTTCACCATCACAGCCCTAGAGTTGCGATTGCATTAAAATGCCTCCCATGTGTTTCTGTAACAGACAGCTGTTTGGCAGTGACTTGCATTGCTATATTGTGAGTTTTGCAATTTATGCCGCTCTTTTAAACTTGAATTCAATTTAGGTGACATCTTGGAATGAATGCAAAATCGGTGTCATGAGTTATATAAAATAGAAGTCTGCTACAACCATCTTTTTGTGGTCATTATGCTACTTTGCGTAATCATTGCGTCTCTTCTAGATGGAATTTATGTATTAGCTCTATTCAGATGGGTATAATAAAGAGTTTTTGAGTAAGCAATAGAACATTTTATGTATATCCATCTGTGCCTGGATGTGTTTATTAAAGATGTGATCATGTGAGTGCATGAAAACACTGGATTGTGTATTCCAGAATATGTAATCTAGTTACAACAAAAGAACACAATTGCATATTTATTCTGTTAGTTGCATTTTCAAAATGTGATGCTGGTAATTGGAGACCACTTATTCTAATTTTCCTTAAAATGGCATCAGAGGAAGACACTTGCAGTTTTCGAGATTGCTATTAGATTACATTGGATTGGAGATCAGCACCCTTTAGGATTTAATGAGAAGGAATAAGATGTAATTGTGCCCCAACTACATGATAAATTGAAAAAGAGAAAGAAAAAAAAAAAAAAAAAGAAGTAAACTTTTTGAAGAAAGAAATCAGGCAGGTTTTTGAAGGTAAGGCTTCCAAGGGTCTCTCAAGTTCGGTTGTTGTGACTGCTGTTATTGTTACATGAAACATGTATTCGTGCTAACCAAAAGGGGTCTTCCTTGTACTGCCTGCCTCTTAATAATAATAATTTTCTTTATTTGACATGTGAGGTGATATAGCCCGTAGATGTGCTGGAATTTACACATTAATTTACGACATGGCATTTCTATTAAAAAAAAGAAGAAGAAGATAATTACAGTAAACCCACCTGAGGTTAGACCCGTTTTCACTTTGCCTACCCGTGGTTTAAAATTTTACACTTTACCCACCTTAACTTAAATCCGTTACCCACCTCACCCTCAAACGTTAAAAAAACACATTTTTAGGGAAAAACAAACATAACAAAAATCAAAAAGCTAGGGTTTTGATTGCTTAAGAACTTCTATAAGAACAAAGTAAACAAATCAAAGTGATACTCCTGAATGGGTCTTCCAGTAACAACCCTCGATTACTGGAACGCCCATTCAAACCCTAAAGTCGTATTTTTCTGATAATGGGTTGAAGTTGTTTCCAATTGATGATGATGATGTCAATACTGGAATTTTGGACAAGCTGTTGGGCCATAGCCTAAGAAAGTTGGAAGCTCTGGAAGCCCCCAAACATGTCATAAAAGCTCAACTTTATCTACATCAGAAAGAAGCTCTTTTTTGGTTGGTTGAAAGGGAGAGATCAGAAGATTTATTTCTATTTTGGAAGGAGGAGAATGATGGGTCTTTCTCAAACAATTTGAATGATTCAGTTTCAAAAATTCGTCCAGTTTTGCGGGGAGGAATTTTCGCAGATGAATCAGATTTGGTTAAGACGTTGAATCTCTTATCTTTAATTGGTTTTAATAAGGTGGTGAATGAGGAGGATGGTAGTGTTACTGAGAACCCTTGTAGTGATTTTGTTAAGAAGACAACTCTAATTATGTGTTCGGATTCTGTGTATTCGGATTAGTTAACATAGATAGAAGAACATTGTTTTCCAGGAAGTTTCAGGGTGTATCAATATAATGGAAAGGATAGAACCGATGATTTTGAAGTTGTTCACAATAACGATATAGTGTTAACGACATATTCTACTCTTCTCGACAACGACCGTAAAAAACGAAAGTGTTCTGCCGTGGACAGGGTTGTGTGGTGGCAGGTCATTTATGATGAGGCGCATGAATTGAAAAGTGTGAGTGGAGCACATAAAGCTGTCACTAATTTGCAAGCCAGTGGATGTGGGTTGTTACTGGAACACCCATTCAAGAGTATCACTTTGATTTGTTTTCTTTGATGTCGTTGTTGCGGTTACAGCCCACTTTGTTCTTATAGAAGTTCTTAAGCAATTAAAACCCTAACTTTTTTATTTTTGTTATGTTTGTTTTTTCCTAAAAATGTGTTTTTCTAACATCTGAGAGTGAGGTGGGTAACGGATGGGTAACAGATTGAAGTTCAGGTGGGCAAAGTGTAAAGTTTTAAACCACGGGTAGGCAAAGTGAAAACAGACCTAACCCCAGGTGGGTTTACTGTAATTATCCAAAAAAAAAAAACCTTTGTGGGTGCCTTTTTTGTGTTGTTTGCAGACTCAGACTAAGGCGGACTAAGGCTTTTCAAGTTTGAGGGAGTTGGGTATGGTTTTCTCTGCAGGACGAGCCTTGCGAATCAATGTGTGCCCAAACAACACACTATAAAACGAACAAGGAACAATATAAAGATAGCCCAATAACTGTTAGTTCAAATACAACGCCCACATATTCAAAAAAAAAAAAAAAAAAGCAAATGAATATATAATTAGTCAATCACATATAATCTTTCTAAAAAAAAAAAGAAGTTAATTACATATTGTAGATACCGTATTTTGTCTACTCTTGATTTGCGTGTCAGACTCCAAAAATCTCAAAAATATAAACTTTCTTAGATGGGGCCACAAAAACATCTAGACTAATGTGGTGTAACACGTTCGAGCATCGGAGTACTTTAAGTGCCATTTCAAGTCAAGTTGACCAAAATGCCTCTAGTCAATCCTAGGTTGACCGAAAGTCAAAACTGGTCAAAATCATCCCAAAACAACATTTTCATGTTTTTGCATCAAACCTAAGCTACTTGGTGATTTTCGTCAACTTTGACCAAGTTTGACCCAAAGTTGACTCCCAAGAGCCCCAAAAACCCTAATTTTGATCTGACCTCCAAAATAGGTTGGGACCAACGTCATTGCGAAGATTATTGAATTCATTTTTCAATGACTATTCATGGGTCGAAATTGGAGTTAAAACGGTTGAGATATCCTAAAAACTGTGCAAACCGCGTTAGCTCGCTTCCCAAGCCATTACTTTTGATTCGATCGTCGGAATTTTGATTTCTTTAGTGTTTTGGAAATTAGACATCTAGAGCTTTTCAGAAACACCAAGATTAGCACTATCAAAGTTCAAAAAGGCCTTCAAATATATATTCAAAATTAAACCAGGGAAGAAGTTGGGATTGCTGATGTCAGCATTGGACCCGGCGACCACTAAAGGGCCGCTAGCCCTAAGTGGCTATAGGTAGCCAAAAAGTCACAAAATCAATATAAATACCCCTAGACCCCTCAGGAAAAAAAATTTAAAAAAAAAAAAATTTGGGCAATTTGGAGCATTTTTCTAGGCAGTTTCTCTCTCTTTTCCTTTTTAAATTATCTCCCAAACACATCCAAAAACCTTTGATTTCTCTCTTTTCTCAACAATCAAGAGGTAATGTTCTTACACTTTTTCTCCTTTCCTTGGTCTTAGGACCTTGGATTTGAGGTTTTAAGGGTGTAGATGTAGCTTTTTAGCTACAATTTACACCCTTTACTTTATCTTTCTTCATAACATGTCTATTTGTTTTCCATAGTATATCTTTGCTTTTTTTGCTTCCTAACATGTTTTATAACTTTCCTAGCATGTCTCCTTGCTTTTTGTTACGATTTACTGCTTTGATGATATTGGCCTAGCCTTCTTGGGCTAGGATATTCCTAAATATTGTATTTGTACGTAGATCCATATGCCTAGGTACTTTTTGCCATATTTATGCTTAGATCTACTTGTTTATGTGCTCCTTGCCACACTTATGTAAATCTATATCTTTGTGCACTCCGTGCCTTGTACATGTGTCTAGATCTACATGTTAGTTGCTATGCCATGTACAAGAGGGCCCACGTCAACGATTTCTCTGACACAGGAAATGCAGGTTCATGGGAGGATCACAACTAGCCAGAATAGACCTCGACAGCAGGGACAACTTAGGTCACCGCAGCTTACTTCATGCTCGAACGCAACACGGACCCTCCTTCTGACGATGATCAATACCTTATGCTGACCCAAGATAAGAAGGAGGAAGGAGATGATGGAGTGATTAGCTGTTGGAGTGAAGATGATGGCGACTGGTTTTTCGACGAGGTAGGAAGAGATTTTCCCAACGAAGGTGAACTTCTGTATGACATAACCGAAGCTATACGCATGTGGGGGCCTCTAAAAGATGGGGAATGGTTCGTTGTGAGCTGAAGACTTTGTTTGAAGAGGAGGATGAGAAGGAAAGCGATGCACCCTAAAGAAGAAGAATGAGGGAATTCATCGTGGGGCATCTCAATAATTGGACTTGGGTTAGGGAAAAGAAATTTTGTTATGCAAGTTCCAATGTACTTTTCAACATTTTTAATAAGATGAATTCTGATTTGGATAATTTTAATATGTCCCATAATATTGAAATTCTGAACTTAAATGATTCTAATGAATTTGAAAATTAAATTAATAAACAATTGGAAAAGGAAAATTGAACCTATGGAACCAACTTTTAAAACTATTAATTTGGGCAATGATGAGAATCCACACTTAATAAATTGGCTCAACCTTAAATGAAAAAGAAAGAAAAGATCTCAAAAAACTTCTCACAGAATTTCAAGAAGTTGAGGCGTATGAGAACCGAATGGCTTCTAAAAATCAGAGAAGAGGTCACTAAGCAGTTGAAAGTGGGTTCATCAAACCCATACCCCAGGTTAAATGGATGGCGAATGTTGTGCTCGTACCAAAGAAGGATGGAAAAGTAAAGATGTGTATGGATTTCAGGGATTTGAACAAAGCTTGCCCTAAGGATGATTTTTTCCCCACATAGATGTCCTAGTGGATAATACAGCCGGTAGTGCCTTGATATCCCTTTCAGGATATAACCAAATCAAAATGGCTCCTAAAGATATGACTAAGACCACCTTCACCACAGAATGAGGAATCTATTACTACACGGTAATGCCAATTGGACTCAAGAATGCGGGTGCAACTTACCAAAGGATGGCCACAACTTTGTTACATGACATGATGTATAACGAGGTTAAGGTATATGCAGATGACATGATCATGAAATCCAAGGATAGAGAGGGTCACATCATTAACTTGAGAAAGTTCTTCGAGAGGATCAAGGAGTATAGATTGAGGTTAAATCCCCAAAAGTGTGCCTTTGGAGTAACAGCAGGGAAATTGCTAGGTTTTTTAGTAAGTGATAGAGGGATAGAAGTTTACCCATCCAAGATCAAAGCCATATTGGAGATGCCTCCACCCAAGAGTGAGAAGGAAATAACGGGATTCCTAGGTCAACTACAATATATTAGCCAATTCATTGCCAAACTCACTTCCACTTATGAGATCATCTTCAAGCTCCTAAGAAAGAATGAACGCTATGCATGGAATGATGAATGTCAGAAGGTATTTGAACTTATCAAGGAATACCTCCTCCATCCACCCACCCTATTGCCCTTGAGGCAGGGAAAACCACTACTCCTATACCTCTCTATCATAGGAGATGCGGTTAGAAGCATACTTGCACAGGAAGACGATGATAAGAATGAGAGAGCAGTATACTGTTTAAGCAAAAGATTCCATGATTATAAGACTAGATACACGCCCATAGAAAAGTCATGTTTTGCACTCGTGTGGGCCATGCAAAAGTTGAGACACATCGTCCTACCATTCCAGATATGGTAGCCAGAATGGATCCATTGAAGTATCTATTTGTGAAGACTGCCTTATGTGGGAGATTGTCAAGATGGTTGATCCTATTAGCATAATTCGATTTGAAGTATGTGGCAAGAAAAACTATTAAAGGAAGAGCGGTGTCAGATTTTTGTGTCGAGAATCCCATAGAAGGAGACGATGGAAAAGAGAATTTCCCAGATGAGGATATTTTGGATATTGAACTAGGGGCATGGAAAATGTACTTTAATGGAGCCGTGAACCAATATGGGCATAGGAGAGGAGTACTTTTGATCACTGTAGATGGATCTCATGTGCCTTTGGCGGTTAAGTTAAACTTTGAGGCAACTAATAACATGGCAAAATATGAAGTTTGTATTGCAGGAATGGAAGCTCTCCGAGAATTAGGGGTAAAAGAAGTAGAGGTATTTGGAGATTCGACCTTGGTTATAGCTCAAGCACAAAAATTGTGGAAGGTAAATGAAGAAAATTTGAAGCCCTATCAACAATATTTAGAGGACCTAACCAAAACCTTTGATAGGATTGAATATACTATCATCCCTGGGGCTCAAAATCAGTTTGCAAATGCCTTTGCTACCTTAGCCTCCATGGTTGAAATACCCGAAGGAGTATGGACACGACCCCTAGAGATTGGGCGGAGTTATGAACTAGTACACAAAGGGAAAACGAAGTCTTCAATCTTGGTTATAGAAGAACAAGGGGTTCCTTGGTATTATGACATCATGAAATTCTAGGAATTAGGAGTGTATCCTGACGGCGCTAATAAGAGATAACATCGTTCAATAAAGATGATAGCTATGCAATATATCCTATGTGGAGGATAGCTCTATAGGAGATATTATAATGGTATACACCTCCGTTGTTTGAAGAAAGAGGAAGCCAAAAAGGTTATGGAAGAAGTTCATCAAGGGATTTGTAGTCCTCACATAAATGAGAGATTGCTATCCAAAAAGATCCTAAGGATGGGGTAATATTGGAATATAATGGAGACTATTTGTATAGACTTTGTGAAGAGTTGCCATGACTGCCAAACACATGCAAACTTGAATCACATGCCACCTAGTGAGCTATACAACATGACCTCTCCTTGGCCTTTCTCACTCTAGGGCATAGATGTAATTGGAAGGATAACCCCTAAGGCTTCAAATAGGTATGAGTACATCCTAGTGGCAATTGACTAATTTACCAAGTGGGTGGAAGCGGCCTCCTACTCCATATTGAAAGCCAAGCATGTGGCTCGCTTCATAGAGAATAACATCATTTCCCAATGTTAGGACATATGTGATTCACTTGTTAGGAACATATGTTACTATTTTATGTAATTAGCTAATCCTTTGACAAAACACACTTTACTTGTAATTGGGTAGATCTAGGATGTGTTTAATGCTTCAAGAAACCTTGTTTCAAGTCCAAGTGTTAAAGCCATGTAAGTTTGTCAAAGATTTAAGTGCAGAAAGTGCTGTTCATTAAAGCTTGACAGCTAGCCATCTATCAAGCCTTGAAGAGCTGTTGAAGCCCATGGCTCGACAACAGCTTGACAAATAGGGCATTTGTCAAGGTTTATGAAAAACAGAGTTTCAGTTATGTTTTGACTCCAATCCGTGATTGTATATTTGGGCTTTCTTTTCTCACAACCCTAGACATATAAAACGATTATTTTAAGGGCCGTCGAAGGTAACACAAATTGCACAAGTGTTGAGCAAAGTTTGTTCAAGCAAATTGTGACCAAAAACAGAATTAGCCCTAGTTCATCTTTCTTGTGAAGAAGCTACTATGTTTGTGCACCCTAGGGTTTTGTAACCAAGGAGCTTCTCGATCTTCATTGTCTATATGAACTGAAAAACTTTGCAGCCAACAACCTTCTCTAGTTGGTGATTGTAGTCACGTACTAGGATCCGCGCAATTGATTAGTCATGTACTAGGAGCCGTGCATTAACAAGGAGAGATTGTCACTATTAAACAAGTCCAATTGGGTATTGGGGTAAAGTTTCAATTATAGGTTGGTATAAGGTACTGGGATTCCTTTACTTGTAACTGTTTGTTTTGATAATAGTGGATTCTCGGGAGTGGTGACCTAAAAATCACCCGGTAGGGTTTTTTGCCGTGTTGGTTTTCCCCATTCATAAACAAATCACCGTGTTAATTTATTTTCCGCTGCATACTTAGTTTATTGGTGATTTGTTTGTGCTACCACGCATTTGCATGTTAATTTGATTAATTAATAAACTTGGCTAATTAATCAATTAATTTATCATAAGGGGTCAATTCATTTTCAGCCTATCAAGTGGTATCAAAGCAGACACACTCTGATTAGGGTTAATCTTTGCTGTGCGATCCATTGACCCCTGTTGTCATGGATAGAGGACAGTCTCTTATTATACCTCCTTTATTTGATGGCACTAACTATGCATATTAGAAAGTACATATGAGAGTTTTCTTGCAGTCTTTAGATGAGAAGGTGTGGCAAGCTATTGAGATAAGCTGGACCAAGCCGAAGGAAGCGCTGGCCGATTGGGATGATGCCAAGATCAAGGCGGCAAACTTCAACAGCAGGGCATTGAATGCCTTATTCAGTGCGGTCACTAATGAAGAGTTCAAGAAGATATCCTCCACTGAAATTGCTAAGGAAGCTTGGACCATTCTCCAGACAACCTATAAGGGAACCAAGGCTGTCAAGGATTCAAAGCTTCAAAGGCTCACTACAAGCTTTAAAGAGATCAAGATGGAGGAGGATGAGTCGTTTGATGAGTTTTATGCCAAGCTCAAGGACATACTGAACTCAGCTTTCAATCTTGGGGAAACCATTCCTGAACCCAAGATTATGAGAAAGGTGTTCGGATCTCTACCCGAGAGATTCCATGCCAAGATTACTACTATTGAAGAATCAAAGGACATCGACAAGATTCCTTTGACAGAGCTGGTTGGTAATTTGCAAACCTATGAGTTAGGATTAACAAGAATTGGTAAGTCGGGTAAGAGCAAGAGCATGGCATTGAAGGCCAAGAGCAGTGATACTGATGAGTCTTCAAATGATGAAGATTCTAAGATAAAGTCCTACATCACCAGGCAATTTAAGAATTTTATGAAGAATGCAAATGGAAAGGGCTTCGACAAGGACCATAGTCTATCTAGTTCTTCTTAATTCAAGAGCCAAGACAAAGGGAAGAAGGATGCTAAGGATGGCGGTCAGTACACTGTTCCCTTAGGACCAAAGTGCTTTGGGTGTCAAGGCTTTAGACATATGAAATAGGATTGCCCCACATATCTCAAGACCATTGGGAAGAGCAAGGCATTTGCTGCTACATTGAGCGACACTGAGCCTAAAGATGATTTTGACAATAAGGATGACGGAATTTTGAATGCCTTCACTACCACTGTCAATCCTACCGAGGGGATTGTTGAAGACGTGGACGAAGAAGAGGAATTAGTGGAGTCTAAGTTTGAAAAGATGGATGAACAAGATGACATCCACACAACCTATGCAAAATTGTATAAGGTCTTAGAAAAGCATGAGAAGATGTATAGGTTAACCACCAAGAAGCTTAGTGATGTGGAGCTTGAGCATGAAGAGCTTTCCACAAAGTTTGATGAAGTCACACTATTGGAGCACTGAGGTTTGAGAATAATTTATTGGCTGAGAAGACCAAGAAACTTGAGGCAAAACCGTTCCACGTCATAGCTCAGCTAGAAAGGACTTCAAGCGCTAACCTCGACGAGATGCTCAGTCTTCAGTCTTCAGAAATCTCTCTCGGCCAACTCAGTCTGAAGGCAACAAAAAGCCCACTGTGTCTCACTAGGCTCATCGCCCTCTCTCCCTACTCTATGCTCTGGGTAGAGTGAATATAGGATCTCACCTGCAATAGCTCTAGTGTTAAATCATCAGCCTGGTTGCTAGCCGCGGCCTTGCTAGCCTTCAATGCAGCTCTCTCCTCATCCCAAATGTGATCTAAGTGGTAGATCTTCGAGTAAGAGTAGTAAGCTCTCTCCTCATCTCAACTAAACACACTCTACCTCCATGCCTAGAAGGGCAGGCCCCTTCTGATCAAGCTCTGCCCTAAGAGCAACAAGCTCACTTTCCTGCACGTTGCTAATCTCCTTGATGTCCTCCACGAGTGTATCAGTTATCTCCCTACAGTAGTCTTTATCCCTAATAGCCTCCCTTAAGCACTCCCTCAGGTCTGCAAAGGCCCTTTCGGCTCTTATCTCGAACTCTAGAGTATAATCTCTCAAGATGTCAGTTGGAAGTGGCAAATCAGTCGAAACTGGCGATGACAAATCAAGCACAAAGATAGGATCCCGCGTGTCTTGCCATACCCTAAACTCAGCGGAGAACCATTCTTGGTCATCCCTAGAATAGAGGGGGAAGTCTATACTTGATTTGCACACCTCCCAGAACTCAGAGGCATGCCCTGCCATGGCTATATCGATGTCCACAAGCCTATACTCATAGGTGACAACAAAAAGATCACTAAGTCGGGGGATATACTGAATACCCCCAAACTGTCGCATTGCCATGCCTGGGAAATACCCTGTGCACCCCCAGATGCCCACCAAGGGAATACCGAACAAACTGACACAATGGGTCTATCCTTGCCATCTAGTAATACCCCACTTGACCCTTTAGGTCCAGTCAATGGGGCTTAGGCTGCATAAGTATCTCAGCCAACCATCAATATCATCAGAGAAAGGAAGATTGAGAGATACAGTAGCCTGGACTCTATTTCTATTCACAAAGCCCATCGGCTGATCCCTAACAATGACACACAAATAGGTACAGAACCACAACTGTAACTATGGACGCAGCAACCTAATCTACCCCTACCAGTCTCCCGACACAAGAACAATGACCTAATGGTCTCGAAAAGTAAAGCAGGAATGAAAGAGGTGCCATGAGGTAGGGCATTCACCAAAGGAAGAACGACAAAACTGATAGCTCTTGAAGTTGAAGGGAATAGCACTATGCCAAAGAAGGCCACTAGGAAGGCCTGACACCGATAGAATGCCCATCACTTGTTCAAATCCACAAAATCGTCTTGGTAGCCAGCCAGACACTCTGGTAACTGGATCCGATCATGTAGGAACTCAAAGGCCATGCTCCCTTCTACCCCGTTATCATACTAAGTCAGCGCCTCCACAACGGGCCTCTTAAAGCCCATCAGATCAGCAAGCCTCTTGTGGTAACGTGTTTGCAATGGTGGAACGAAAACAGTGCTCAAAGGAGTAGAAAGACAAAGGAAACAATCATACTTCTCCAAAGTAGGCACCATGTCAATGTCTTCAATAATGACGCATCTTAAAGGAAGGTCCTAATAAGAAGTTATAACCTCTAACAAGTGCCAATCTAGTGTGGTGTGAAGCAGAGCAATGGCGTCTCCAATTAGCTACCGGATAAGTGCCTGGTCACCAATAGAAAAAGTACCCCACCACTTCTTAAGCTTCCTCTCATGGTAGTCCTCCCTCTCAAGCTCAACCAAGGTGTCATAAGAATGAATGCCAAGGACATCCATGAGCAAGTCCTACTGAATCTGACAATCTGATAAAGATCCATGTAAAAAACGATGAAGAACGGTGTTTTCTAGGCGTTTTGAGTGAAGAAAAGGGTAGGAGAAGACCCAAAGAAATCGCAGAACTGAATAAGCTGGGGCTAGGCAGAACACAACTTTTTATACATGTTCCCTAAGGCGGCAGACCTCTGGAAACATGCAGGGCACAAACCCACATGCATTCTGGCATTCAACCTCCTATTTGACATGTTTCTGATCACTTTGGAGTAAAGATTCCCTTGTTTTAGTGCCCGTCATAATGTGTGATTGGCCCAACAATGAACAAGACTGTTAGAAACTCTCACTCATGCATCTAAGGCCACACAAATCCCACACTTGGGCAGTTTATATTTATGCGTCTCATTCAACACCTTCAAATGTCTTGAACCTCATTTTCAAAGCCTAGTTCGCCCAGTTCAGGGGTCGGTTCAACCCCAGTAGTCAGAATCTGCAACAAAAAAATACTAAAGCCTGATCCTGACCGTCCGGCAACCTTGTAGGCTTATTAGGAGGACAGAGGTAGTCGTTTATCATGTAGGTACCTCAAGAATCCCATTCTTGGATTTCTAGCCCACTCAGATAATAACAAGAGCAATCTGCATACCACCTTGTGGCGTGTCTAAAGTTATCTCGTTCGAAGTGTCCGCACTCATCATTAGCATTATGGCATGGCCTACGAAGCTGAGGCCACTTACATCCAGTCTACAGGCTTGGAACCCCGCAAAACCCTAAATTGGTGTAGTTTATTTTGCGCGGTTCTTTCCCTCTTTGTCCAATATACGAGAATGGGTTCGTCCCGCTGAGGATGTATCTTTCATGTCAAGAATCACATGAAACCCTAAACTGGGGCAGTTTATTTTACGCGATCTCTCCTTTCTTTCTGCCCCCAATGGGATGATCATTGTTTAGAAGCCACTGACAAACCCGTGAAGCTGCAGTGCAAAACAAGTGGTCGCGACATAAGTTGGTTCAAAACCACCATCCTCGATAAAAAAAGCAATAGTGCATACACATCGGCGACCCTCCCATGGGCGATTTACCTAGAGCTATACATGTAAGTCCTAATCAGAGGCATTGTCTTTCATACACATACATCAACTGCCCTTCTAAAGGCAGGTCCTTGGACTCATACATATAAGTCCTAGTTAGAGGCATTGTTTTACACATACATCATTCGCCCTTATAAAGGCGCGTCCTTGGATTCATACATATAAGTCCTAATCAAAGGCATTGTTTTACACATACATCAGCCGCCCTTCTAAAGGTGTGTCCCTGGATTCATACATATAAGTCCTAATCAGAGGCATTGTTTTAAACGTACATCAGCCGCCCTTCTAAAGGCGCGTCCCTAGAATTATACATATAAGTCCTAGCAAGAGGCATTGTTCCATACACACATCATGCTACAAAGAGATAATGTCATACATCAAAGCCCACTTTGGGGCAATACAATACATACATGTCTAGGCCTACCAAGAGGCAATACATAATATACATACACAGCAGACCCATCATGGGGCAATATCTACAAAATACATGAAAAAATTCATGCCCACGTAGGGGCTACATCATGCTATAACAAATGGCTAATCCTATGGAGAATCATCATCGCCTATAAACTAGTCCAGATCATCATCATCGTTGTCACTATTATCATCGCCTGCAAAAGGGCCAGTGGAAGGACCCGCATCGTCTAAAGTGCCGGGAGCATACCCTGGACCTTGGGAAGGCCTTAGAGCCTGAGCAAAAGAATCCTATCCACCTGGTAGGCCTCGAGGAACTGACATGTACCTGGGCTCAAACGGAGGAATGATGGGTCCTCGGCTTGGAATCTGAGGAACAGCCGAAACGGGATGATGAGCCACTTATAACTCTCCCCCAAAAAGCATGGAATAGCCCTAATATAGGGCTAGCTCAGTCTGAAATTGACTCCGCTCTCACTCCATCACGATAGCTCAAATCTCCCTATCTCTCTGTCAGATATCCCTCTCCCAAGCTAACACCCGAGCAGTCTTCTCCTACACGTGTGCCTCTCTAGCGGCAAGTAAGGCCTCAATCTTTGTCACTCTGGCCTCTACAATCTTGGCACGCGCTCTCCACTCAGCCCCGATGGCCACCTGAGCGTGGATAGCGCCTCCCAGCACTCTACCTCCACTCACGGGGACCTCTCCAATGATAGGCTTTGTAGAAGACTCTGTAAACCAAGTGGAATAGTCTCTGCTCATGTCCACATAAGTGTTAAAGGTGCCTGGCACATAAGCCAAGTCACCTAGGACCATGGTCTCGAATGACAGACCATGAGGAGGCGAATCCCTAGGTACTTCATAGACTGGTATAACCTAGTGGAAGGTCCTTTCTGCCAGAAAGAACTCCTAGCTCGTCAGGGCCCAAAACCAATGTCGGATCCTCGACTGGCCCATAGTAATAGTGAGCTCTGGCCTCCCCATAAGCACCCTGTCATAAAGGCGGACTATGATCTCATCCCAAGTGACGCAATCCAGAGCTGCAAAAATAGTGATCGACTATACTACGATGACCCACATGATCCCACAATGAGCCCATGCATATGCTTGAGGGTATGCTGTTGCAGACAAGCCTATGTGGCCACAAAGTTGGGATGTACTCATATGCCCACCACGACAAAATTTGCCAACATCCCTCCAAATTCCTGAAATCCCGCTAAGACGCTCTCCTCAAGAAAGCAATGAAGAAGCCATAGGTGACAGCCCCCCAATCATATGTCCCAATGTCGGAAACTACTCCCATGGCCCATAGCAGCTGGCAAGTCAACATTGACCAGTTGTTGCCAAAGAAGCAACTACCGAGGAACCACAGGAAGAACTGACGAAGATGAATGTCGGTAGGTGCCACATCCTAGGGAATACTACTCTGCAACCACTTAATGCGGATCTGTGGCGATCTAGTGGCCCTGAAATATCCCCTCATCTTCGCAATCAATGGAAGAAGAATGCCCAAAAGCTCATAAGCCATATCAAAGCTCATCCCCTCGGTTTAGATTGGGTGGCCACCAAACCTAATACCAGCATGGTTGTCCAGTCAAGAGGGAGGACCGCATACTCCCTACAACTCAAGTGAAAGGTGCCCGTCTCAGCATGAAAACACCGCACCAAAGCCTCCTTGATCTTGTGCCTTATGGTGAATGGGGGAATCTGCAAGAAGTCCTCAAACCCTTGCTCTCTCAAAAACGCGGTGTACCACAGATGGGTCCTAGGAGTGAACAACAACCGAAGGAAAGTGGACTAGGTGCCCCGACCACGGAGCTTGTCACCCCCCTGCATTTGAAATCAGAAGCTTCTCATTATCACATGCATATAATCGGAATCTAAATGAGCAGGAAGGAAATGCAACATATCTCCCCCCTCTGCGTCAGTACGGAAGGATGATCCTTCAGCCCGTGCTGAAGGTAAGTGTCCTGGATGCCTCTGTCTACAACTCTGGTGCGAGCATCGGCCCTGGCCTGATGTGGTGTGAACCTCGACCTCAAACTGGGCCTCCGAGCGCCAAACTCCGACAGAACCTCAGGCTCGAGAAAGTCATCATCTATGTTCCATGAGGACATCCTCGGCTTGCATCTCGGCCCCATTCCCTCTAGTCGGCCTACCCCGTGAAGAAGCCCTGCTAGAAACAGTACAAAACTTAGACGAGACGTTGGCTGTCTCAACTGAGCGCTGCCTCCTGGACCGTGTCTTTATAGATATACCGTAGGCAGGTCTAATATCCTTCTCCACACGGTCGAAACAACTCTGCAGAACTCGAGCCACCTGCTTGCTAGCTGAAGTAGTCTCATCATCAGAAGAATTGTCCCCGTGGGACGTAGCATACATGGGGGCCTTCCCCCGATCTCCCCTAGAGCCAACTCTTCGGGATATAATCTACAAGAAAACAAGCAATTCAGACATAAGTGGTAAGCCCATGAGTTAAAAGGCAGTGCAAATGAACTAACTCTTTTCCTAAACATGTTATGCAGGTCTATGGCAAGCATATGATCTCACAAAAAAGCAGATTATTGCACACATTTCATAATGGGTGAACTAGCGGCAAGTGTCTCTAGGCTTGTATCCTACAGTGGGCAAACCAATGGCAAACGTCTTTGGACTCACATTTCATAGTGGGTGAACTAGCGGCAAGCATCTCTAGGCTCGTATCCTACAGTGGGTGAACCAGTGGCAAGTGTTTCTAGACTCACATTCCATAATGGGTGACCTAGCAGCAAGCATCTCTAGGCTACTATAGTGGGCGAACTAGTGGCAAGTGTCTCTAGACTCACATTTCATAATGGGTGAACTAGTGGCAAGCATCTCTAGGCTCGTATCCTATAGTGGGCGAACCAGTAGTAAGCGTCTCTGGAATTACATTTCATAGCAAGTGAACTAGAGGCAAGCGTCTCTAGGCTCGTATCCTACAATGGGTGACCCAGCAACAAGCCTCTTTAGACTCACATTTCATAACGGGTGAACTAGTGGCAAGTGTCTCTAGGCTCGTGTCCTACAGTGGGTGAACAAGCGATGAGTGAACTAGCGGTAAGCGTCTCTAGGCCCGTGTACTACAGTGGGTGAACTAGCAGCAAGCATTTCTGGACTCACATTTCATAGTGGGTGAATTAGCAGCAAGCATCTCTAGGCTCATATCCTACAGCAGGTGAATCGACGACAAGCGTCCTCGGGCTCACATTCATTTAAGAAATTTTCCGACCTCCTAATCTACGGTGGGTGAACTGGTGACACACGTCCTCGGGCTCACGTTCATTCAAGAATTTCTGAGTCATGTTTCCGTTATTCCCGACTACCAGGTAAGTCCCCTTACCTATATCCTGCATTTTACTTTAAACATTTAAATTCCTGCACATTCACGTACTCATATATCAAAAACAAAATGCACGCATATTTTCCTAAGATAGCATGGCATAAATCATGGCAAAAATAAATACTTGTGAAATTTCCAAAAAAAAATAATAATAAAATAAACGCTAGCATGCATCTCTAGTAGTATTGCTATTAGCATTTTGTAGAAAAAAATAAAAGAAGAAAGAAAAACAAACACTGGCCTCAAATGCAGAAAAGGTTGAAGTAGCAAACTAAAATGGCAAACTAAGGCTACAAGGACAGACCCGCTGAGCTCCAAGTCACTCTAGAGATTTTGTAAGAAGTGAGAAGTGGAGAGAAAGAGAGGAAATGAACCAAAAGAGGGGCCAAAGGGCCTTTTATAGGCCTTGGACTGCCCAGCGGCCCTAGAAAGGCCGCGAGGCAGCGCTAACTGGTCAAACCCTTAAAAAAAAAAAAAAAAAAAAAAAACCTCTATTTTCTCCTCTTCCAAAGCTGAGGGACGTGTCCAGAAAATACTTCAATAGCAACGGGCTAAGCAGGTAAAGTCTAGTCTCAATCCATGAATAGTCTCCACACGCAAATCCGGGGGCAACAAAATTTGAAATCGTGTTCTTTATTCGACACCTCTCATTGCACTTAAGATATCAGATAAAGAAGGGGTAACTATTGATACCGTATTTTGTCTGCCCTCGATTTGCATGCCGAACCCCAAAAAATCTAAAAATATCATTTTCTCTCCAGGGGTCCTCGAGAGCATCCAGAATGACGTGGCACGACCCGTTTGAGCGTCGGAGCACCCGAACTGCCTTTTTTAGCTAAAATGACCAAAATGCCCCTAGTCAGCCCTAGGTTTGACCGAGGGCCAAATGAGGTCCAAACTCTTACAAAACAACGTTTTTCATAGTTTTTCATCAAACCCGAGCTTCTCAAATATTTTTAACAAGTTTGACCCGAAGTCGATCCCCAGTGGCCCTAAAAACCCTAATTTTGATCCGGCAACCATAACTGGTTGAAACCAATGCCATTGTGAAGATTATCAAATTCTCATTCCAATGACTATTGGAGTTAGAATGGCTAAGATATCATGAAAACCGGGAGGACGCACCGATCGATGCACCACAAACTTCCGAGAGCCATAACTTTTGTTCCAACCGTTGGATTTTCAAGTTCCATATTTTTTCAGAAACAGGAAGCCAAGATCTTTCCAAAGGAGTCAAGATTAACCAAATCAGGGTCCTTTTGAGGCTGGCAATCCTTGAAGGGCCATCGGCGGCCCTCCAAGGGCTGTTGCCTCGAAAAACGCGCTTGGGGCTATAAATAGCTCCAGGCACTTCTCAAACCAAAAAAAAGGGAATTTTGCTAAGTTTTGCTCTCGGCCCAGCTTCTCTACGCGTTTTTTCTCTCTTCCAAACTCCCAAAAAACACATCAAAACTTTTTGACTCTTCTTTCTTCACTAAGAACACAAGGTATTGCTTTTGTACCCAATCTTCCTTTCTGATTCTACACTTTGGATTTGGGGTTTAGGGTGTGGATGTAGCTTTTTTTTAGCTATCATCCACACCCCTAACCTTCTAAATCTTTTTCTAGCTTTTATCCTTTCTTTTTGCTAGAATAACATGATTTATCGCTTTCTTTAGCATGCTTCTTGTTTTATGTGTGTTCCTTGCTTAGATCTATGTAATTATGTGCTTTTTGCCATGTTTTATGCTTAGATCTACATTTTTACATGCTTATATGTTTAGATCTACATGCTTGGGGTTTTATGCCATGTATTCCTATGTTTTGTGCCTCTTTTTGTTCTAGGTTGATGTTTGGGTTACATGCTCACATGCTTATATAATGTTGTTATCTATGCCTTGCTTGGATCTATGTGTCTATGTGTTTATTTCCATGCTATATGGTCAGATCCTTGTCTTCACATGCTTATATGCTCGGATTCATGTTCTTCCATGTTTATATGCTAAGTTCCTATGTTTACATGCATGTCTCTATGCCTATGCCTATATCTATGCTTCCACATGCTTGTGTGTTTGGATCTATGCTCTCTACATGTTTCATGTTATTTTCCATGTGCTTGTGCGCTCTATGCCATGTTCACGAGCCTAGACCTAGGCTATGTTTGTCATGCCATGTGCTATTGTAGCCCTTTTGTCGCTTTATCTTTCTTTCTTGTGTTTTGGCCTATTGGTTCGGACCCGATATAGACTCTGTGGTCTTGGTCATTGTCCATATACCAAGGCCCACGTAAAAGGGTTTGGATCATCCTATTTGCATGTCTATGCTTGCTTGCTTCTATGCTTTATGCTTGTGTTAGCATCTTTAGTTGTAGACTTTGCCACGCTTGACACCCTTAGCGGGTTTGTGGTTGTGTGGTTACATTCGACGCCCATGAGGCCTTGTTTGGATGCAACCACTTGGGATGCATCGCCATGATGCTGGTTGCTTTGTGCATACCTTTCCCCTTTTCTACTCCGTGCAATGCTATGCTTACCATGCTTATTTGTGCCACCCGTTGGCTTTCTATGCATCTTTACACGCTTGCTTACACGTCCATGCATAAGTCTTGCTTGCTAGTGTGTCATCCATGCTTCAACACAATGACGTTATGGATATTCGATCCAAACCTACATTTGTCCCTCGTGGACACCTCCTTTTGTTCACTTTCTTGCTTGTTTACCCTTTTGCTTGTTTGCTTGCTTTATTGCTCCTTTGCTTGCCATGCCTATCATACTTATCTGCTTTATGCCTTTTCATATGCTCTTCGCACTTCTTCCTTCCATTGCTTGTCTGCTAGTTTGCTTGTCTTTGCCTTTGCATGTACACACATGGAGTGAAGACGTATGGAACTAGGGCACGGTCTCCCAGGCAAGCAAAAAGGGGGCAAGTGGAAGCATGTCGATACGAGCCAAGCGGCTATGTTCAAAAGGTTTAGGAGTCCAGTTTTCCCATTTGGTTATGTACTCTTTTAAACCCCTTTCTTCCTTCTCCCTTTCTCTCTTAGATGGGTTGTATTAGGTATATCATGCCATGTACCATTCGTCCTCATCTCCAAGGTATGGCGACCCTTGTTTACTTTCCTGCACTTATATTTTGGGCCATGCTCTAGGAATGTAGGCATCTACTTTCTTACTCTATGTACTTGCATTGTGCATGATGTATGTATATATATACCTACTCGTCCCCTCCAGTGTGATTGTCACAATCCGTGTCACGTAAGGCAAGCAATGCCTAATTTCCGCTGCGAAAGTAAGGTGACTTGTTGCCAGATTTTTGCCGTAGAAATCTAGCACTTTGCTCGAATGCCTTAGGAAAGCATAGACTGGGACTACACCCATTCATAAGCCAAATCTCAAAACCCCCATGCATGCAAAGCCTTGAAAGCCAATGCCAAAGTCATGTTTTTACTGCCAATTTTCGAAAATTAAGGTTTTATCAAAACAAAGGACTGTCCTTGGACAAGCGTTATGGGCTGTCTAACACCTTCCCCACACGTAACCAAACTTTCAGACCTAAGAATCAAGATTTTCTTGCCATCCACATTAGATTAGGAAAAATGCCCTTTTTCTTAACCTAGGATCGGTAATAAAAATCAACTAGAAATAGGTGACCAATCACACCTTAGAAATACCCAATGATTGGTGGTGACTCCACTTATCTTTGGGAATCACTTAAAATTTGGCCCAGGTTCCTGCCATAACACCAAAGGTAGACCAACCTTCCTCCACAGAGAGAGAGAGAGAGAGAGAGAGCACCTGAAGCTCCGTGTGAACAACACACGCACCATATACCATTCGAGAGGGGCCTTCCAACAGGGCCCTGCGTGCAAGGGAGCTGTCGCCATGGCGGGTGGTCAAACGAAGGCATGACAGCGGCGTTCTTTCTGCTTAGCCGGTCGAGGCCAGGCATCAACAAACGTGTTATATCACAAATAAACAAGAGAACAAAAAGATTAAAACATGGAAAAGCAAAGAAATGAGATAAGAAAGTTTAGAAATAATACATCAAATTTTGACCATTTCCCTCAGTTAAATCTATTCAAAATAAAAAATAAAAAAATTGATTAGTAAACTTCAAAACTCGAAGATCAAGACCAAAAAAATGTCCCAATCAAAAGAAAATTGACTTACGGGTGTTTTGTGAAAAACTTCCTCTTGATTCATTATTTCTAGTGAATCTTAGGTTTACCCTTAGGATTTTCTATGTGCCTTTGAAATATACCATGTTAGGCTTTATGTAGTTGAAAAATAGGGGTTTAGAACGGCTCCCAGACGATGTGGGATTCATTCCAAATCTCAGTTTTAATGCAGAAAAACTTACCTTTCATAGCTTCTGAAACCCTAGCTGCGTACGCGAGCCCATGTATCCATACTCATACATTAAACTTGTGTATGTAGCCTTAGGGTTTCCGTGGCCTTCATTTTCCAAAAATAGGTTTATTTTATTCATAAAAGAGTTATATTTTCCATAAAAACTTTCCTCAAGTCAATTTATAATTTAATCAAGCCCTATACCAACCTTGGGTTTTAGAATTTTACCATCATTGAGGAATGGGGGCCCAAGTTGTAAGGGGTACAAAATGCAGTGTCTACACCCACCTAACCAGTAGGTCGGCTTCCACGTATTGTGTTCCAAGTCTTAATCTCATTAAAGACATATTTAACATGTATTATAACTCACATACACAATACCATGCATCTAAAGCAATCAACATGGCATAATCATCCCCAAACCTAACATTCATCTATCATGGCATTAAGAGAGCATATCCAAGGGCAGAAACATCACTAGGCAGAAACAAACGAACATATTATAACATCTAAACATCAAAGACATGGTATTCAACCAAGCATATTCATGTCCATCCATCACATCATGCTTATCATTTAAATCCAGTGCATGTTCATGTGAATGCATGACTTACCTTAGTGCATCACAGCACCTATACATCAATGCATGTTCATGGTATATGCATGTTCATGGTATTCACACAATTTAGAACCTTAATAAACAATCAAAAGGATAAAACAAAACAAAATAGGATGAAACAGAGAAACAAAGACCAAAATAAAGGCTAAATAAGTTAAACAGATGGTAAAGCGGGTGGATAAAACAAAGGGAAACAAACAAAAACAGAATTAGGGTTTCTAGGCAAGAGTATGCATGTGCATACATAAGGCATGTGTATGCAGCCCAGCTGTATGTGTACGCATACTACAAGTATACATACGCATACAAGCTGCATGTGCACACATACACACCCGAAACCCTAAGCCTAGAAAACTAGAATAGAAAGCAAAGAAAACACAACAGAAAGAAGAAAACTATCAACCTAACATACTTCAAGCATAAACATGAAATAAACCTAAGCTAAACAAACATATTAAAGCAATCAAAATGTACATATAAACACAAGATCAAAGGAAAAGTAAAGAAAAGCGAAGAGCCAAAGTTAAAAACTTTACCTCAACATTAGAACTCTCTAGAGCTTGATTTTGACTGTTCCCCTTAGTCAATCTATTCACAAGCATATCAAAGATAGATTAGTAAACTTAGAACTCAAAGACCAAGACCAGAAAAGGTCCTAATCAAACAAAATTGACTTAAGGATGTTTTGTGAAAAACTCTCTCTTTGATTCACTATTTTCTAGTGAATCTTGTGTGTGTTTTACCACAAGAATTCCTCCTTTTTGAAAAAAACCTTTTTTTGGCTTTATATAGTTGAAAAATAGGGGTTTGAGGCGGCTTCCAAACAATGTAGGATTCGTTTCAAACCAAGTTTAAATGCACAAAACTTGCCTTTCATAGTTTCTAGAACCCTAGCATGCATGTGCATGCACATGTATGCGTACGCTTGCATGAAGCATGCGTACACATATGCGTGTATGCGTACGCACACCCAAGGGTTTTCGTGGCCTTTTTTTTCCAAAAATAGTTTATTTGTCCCAAAAATATGTTATATTTTCCATAAAAACTTTCCTTAAGTCAATTTTTATCTAATTGGGCCCTAAACCAACCTTGGGCTTTAGAATTCTAGCATCATTAGGGAACAGGGGTCTAGTAGGAATTGTTTGATGCATGCTAGAGAGTGAAGACAAAAGGAATTAATGAGGGCTTCACCATTCTGGGAAGAAGGAAAGAGGTAATGGTTTATGGTGGATTGGCTTTTACCAAAGGTTTGTAGTAGAGTTGAGTAGTGGGATTGAACCTAGCTGCCAACTGTCAGATGTTGGTGGGATTGAACCCACTTGCACATGGCCATAAGGTAGTGGGTGGTACCTTAAACATGCTGGGTGTCTACAGCAAACAAAATGGTTGGTAAAAACAAAGGTAAAAGGAAGAAATCACATAGACTTGACTTGGGAATATATAGGAACATTACCCATAAATAGTGGGACACGGTAACCAAGGCAATCAGAACAAGGAAATGAGAGTGAAAGAAGAGAGAAAAAGGAAATAGGAAGTGAAACTTGAGAAATATATGGCAATGTATACGAAAAATCTAGGCAACCTTTTCCCTCCCTCACATAAAAAATCTAACCCTCGGTAATCTCATTAGAAAATGTAGCTATTTTGACATACTTTCCAAATCACATAACTTTATAGCCCTATAGAGTTGACAAGGTTGTGTAAGTTAGAGTTTGGGCTCTTTTTAGTCTATATTTTGCAGAGATTCCTTTTTCATTTACATTATTAGGTCTGCCACCATAACTATTTACAACTACTAATAAAACTTTTGGACTAACAATCATTATGCGTAGACTGGTTCTAGGGAAATCACACCAAAAGAACCAAGCTCAACTCCCACACTCAATGCAAAAGCCTTGGCCCAAGAGCACAAAAAAAGTCATCTACATAAGGTAAGTAGTGGGGGAGATGAGAGGTTGGATTAGAGTCCCAAACATTGAGCATCACAAAAAATGCTAATACCATTGTGCTATCATTTGAACCTCAAGCATCAACACCAACATTTTTTTGTTATTATTGGACCATCTTACATAAAAATAGACAAATTTTAAGTTTTATTTTTAATATATATATATATATACACACACATATCAAAGTTTACAGTTTATATAGTGTTAATTATTTCTCATTCTAATTCAACTTGCATCGAGTAAATCCTTCCTAAGAAAAAGGGACAAATTATATTTTAAACCCTATAATTTAATGATAGTTTTAAATTAAATTCTACATTTTCAAAAGTTTAAAACTAAACACTATACTCTTAAAAATGTTTCAATTCAAACCATAATAAACTTGAGATCTAAACACAATGATGTCGTGTGGTTATTTCAACATATATGTCTATTATATATGAACATTATTTCACTTCAAGCTATACAAAATTGTTTTGTTTAAGTATTTTTCATCAAGAACTCTATTTGTAATGGATTTTATGGTTTGATCAAAATGTTGTTGAAAGTATAGGATTTGGTTTTGAAATTTTTAAAAGTGTGAGGTTTAATTGGAAAGCACCTCTAAATTATTTTGGTTTTCTCTTTTGAGAATGCACCTTTTGTTTTTGTTTTTGTTTTTTTTTTTAAAGGAAAATTATTTTTTAAAATATGAGGAGCTTTATAAGTGCGTGTTCAGAGGCTTTTCTATTTTTTGGCGTAAAAGTTAATAATTTGCATAAATTATAATTTGGGATTATTATATTTTCCGGTCATAAACAAAAAAACCTAGGGGTGTGATGAGTGTTATGTTATGGGTCACACCACTAGTTTTTTTTTTTTTTTTTTTGTGTGATTGGAAAATATAGTAATCCAAAATTATAACTGATGCAAATTATTACCTTTTATTCAAAAAAATAGAAGAGCCTCTGAGCACATGCACACACGCATACTCAGAGGCTAGTATTCCGTAATTATCATCCGTTTTTGGCAATTTTGTTAATGTAGTAATCAATATTTTAATGACTGGTAGATGATGCTATAATTCAGTATTAACCTTTAGGGGGAGGAAAAAAAAGATCCCTTGAGTAAATCTTATAAATTTAAATAAATTGAAAATGCATAATGAAATTGTAACTATAAAACTAATTACAAATTACATGTGAAAATATTTACAAAATCTATTATGAAGAAGTTGATGGATAAATGTAGAAACTTGAAATATTTACATTAGGTAAAATAGTAAAATAATTCACCACATTAGAAACATGGAATAGGTCATCTTATTAAAATAATTCACTACATTAGTTTTTATTATTAGTATTGAATTTAGTCTGTTATTTATGGGCAGATCTAAATTATCTTCTTCTTTTTTTTAGTAAAGAATAGAAAAAGAATACTTCATTTTGAAATGATTCTTTTATTCAAATTTTTATTTACACCTCTTTCCTCGATTGTTTCTTATATTTTTTAAAGAGAAAATTCTAATTTATTTATGGGAGTTATCTACTTATTTTTAATCCTAAAAGTTAGCCACTTACTACACATCTATAATGAAAGTTAAAAATAGCTTAAATTCAGGATTTAGCAACTACCTTTAAAAGTAGGAAACTGTACATAACATTTTTTATGGAATAACATTTTTGATGGAAATAAAAATGGAAATGGAGGTCTTTTTAGAAGAATGGACATGGTTGTTATCTATTTATAGTAGTCATAAAATGTAGCCACTTAGTACACATCCATAACAAATCATAGTACAAAATTTTAATAGTTTTTATTTTTTTGGTTACAGTAAAATGCTCACATTTTTTTATTTAATTTTTTATTTTTGTTAAAGGAAAGGATCGAGATCCATGTTTCTTTATCTTTTGGTGCTGTTGTTTTTGTTGTTGTTTTTATTATTATTTTTTTTATTTGTGACATCTATCATTTTTTGTTTAATCATAAAATTTCGCCACTTACTACACATCCATAACAAAAGTCAAAAAGAGCTTAAATTCAAGATTTGCAACTACCTTTAAAATCAAGAAAGTGTACATAACATTTTTTATGGAATAACATTTTTAATGGAAATAAAAATGTACATAACTATCTATTATATGTTTATGATAGTCCTAGAATGTAGCCACTCAGTAAACTAAACGGCTAAACCACTAAATTTCCTACAAAATAGAACCACTCTCCCCCTCACCCGTATATTCAAAACAACCCTATTTATTCACCCAAAAAAAAAAAAAAAAAAACCTCAATCCACTAAACGGCTATCAAACCTACCCTCTTTTTTTCTTCTTTAAATCTCTTTTGCTAGATAGAAACCTCTTCTAAAATCTCTCTTTTTTCCTCACCTTCTTAGAAAAACAAAAGATTTACATTTGATTTCAATCATTCTATCCAAAGAAAACCATGTTAACCTAGATTAATGTTGAATTAGAGTTGAAACTAAGAAAAAAAAAAAAACCCTTATTTCCATTTTTTTTTAAAACCCTTATCCTTATCCCATCATCCATGTATTTTTAATTTTTAATGAGATTTTCTCATGTAGTTAAAAGAATTTCCAGTTATCCACCACTCTTTTTCACTTATCTAAGTAAAATTATTAATTTTAAAATCCTAAATTTTAGGTTATAAAATCTCTCTCTCTCTCTCTCTCTCTCTCTCTCTCTCTCTCTCTCTCTCTCTCTCTCTCTCTCTCTCTCTCTCAAGCACGTCAATTCTTCTCTTTCTTTTTTCCTTACCTTCTTAGAAAAACAAAAGAAAAATTCCTTTGATTTCAATGATTCTATCAAAAAAAAAAAAACCCACATTAACTTAGATTAATGTTTAAACTAACTAAATAAATAAAACTTATTTCCATTTAAAAAAAAAAAAAACCCTTATCCTTATCTTATCCTTATCAAAAAACTATAAATTGAATCCCACATAGTATTATACAAATGATAAATATAAATAGAATTATACAAATGATAAATATAATTTTTTTTACAAAAGAAATTTTTTTACAACAATTTCTTAGATAACAACTACTTCATGTGAGGTTTGAATCATACAATAATTCTTGTAAAATCTTTCACCCGAACTTATCTAATATTCCATTCCAATACGTTTTGAATGCAATTTGAGAATTTTGTGCATAAATCAACTTGAGAGAGAAAAGAGATAAATCTAAAATTATCATTATTTTGAATAAATTGAGTATTTTAAAATTGAAAAAAGAGCAAACTTTATAAATGGAATGACGTTGAATGACACTTTTTTTTTTTTTATAACCACCTTGAATGACTTTTTTTGTTCACAAACATGTTGAATGACTTTGAATTAATCAACAATGATGGGAAAGTGGTTCACAAACACGTTGAAGGTTTTTTTTTTTTTTTTTTAAGGTTATCATTATTAAAAAAAAAGGAAAGCAAAACATAATTATATTGGCAAACCAAGCAGGGTAAAATTCCTATATATATATAAAACTAAAAAAGAGTTTGTATTTGAGCGAACAGTTTGTACTTAAAAAATTAATCCAATGTTAATCATTTAAAAAATAAAGAACGAATTCATTATAAAAATAAAAAAATAAATAAAAAGCAAATGTTTGGAAACACGTTGGTGCAAACTACAAATAGAAGTAGTCGTTGCCAGTATCCTTTCTCAAGTAGCCAGTTCAAGCACAAACCTCCTTATTGAAAATTTTAAGTCAGCCATAGATAATAAGCAAGCATCAAAACAACCTCAAATTCCTTTAAAAATCACACTCACCCACGGGTAAGTACTCTTTAAACTCTGAATACTTGACAACCATGGTAGGTAAGAACTCAAATAAAATCAATGATAAAGAAAAGAAAAAAAAAAAAAAAAGAAGAAGAAAGAAATAGGAACTTGCAAAAGATAGAATCTGAAAAGCTGTTGGAGCCTCTTACAATATCTATTTAAATTGTTTAGAAACCAAATCTAAAAGTATAAGGAGCCTCTGACAAAGTTTGTTTAAATTGTTTAGAAACCAAATTTGAAAGTAGAAGAAGAAGAAAGAAGAGGATGTAGAACTAAACTGAATGTCTTCAATCTGAAGAAGAATTGAGAGAAATGGGCAAAGTGTATGTGAGTTTGTGGGTCTTAAAGTATAAGAGTTTTGTAAGTGAGTATAATGAGGGTATTTTAGGCATCAAAATTGAGGAACCCAAATAGAGAAAGCCCTTTAAATTATAGTATAGATAAAGTATATAATAATAAGGCTGTGTTTGGCTCAATGTAAATTGTTTTCCGAGTGTAAAATATTTTTAGGTGAAAATATTTTTCAAAAAGGAAAATATTTTCAGGTGTTTGGTTGCATTCCAAAAAATATTTTGGAAAATATTTTCTGGTGTTTGGTTGTATTCTTGACAATGCTCTAGAAAACACATTTTTATCAAGTTTCTCACATTTTCCCAAGATCCAAACAAATATTATTATAGAAAATCTCAATATATAAACACAAAAAGAAACAAAAATCATAACAAAAAAAATTTTCCCTTCCTCAAACGGGACACTAATCGTCAGAGAGGTGGAGAGCGATAGCTTGAGAGGAAGAGATGGGTAATGGCAGTGGCAAGATCGTGAGATACGATATCGAGCTTGGGGCTTTGGGGGATGAGATCAGTGGTTCGATGGTGGCAGCGACTGTGGGGGTGGGTGGCAGGTTGTAGATTAGTGACATGCAGTTGCAGATTCATCCCTGGTTGGTCAAAGAGAAAGAGAGAGAAAGAGGGAGGAAGAGAAGAGGAAGAGAGATGATGAGAGGCAGAAGACAGAGGGACTGTGGACGGAGCTTGCACGGCAATCCGATTCTTTTGGTGCTCTCTCTCTTCGGGTTGTTGAGTCGTAAGTGAGGCTAGAAATTCATTGAAGGTAAAATAACTATCTAATTAGTTTTACAGAGTTAGGGACTCTACTTTATGGTTAACTGATTTTTTTTTTTTCAATTTGATTGTATTTTCATGTGTACCCAAACACCCTTAAAGGTGTAAAATGTTTTCCCAATTTTCTTTACAGTTGAAACAAACGCAGCCTAAATCGAAGAGGGGAAGGAGTAAAACTAAGTAGAGGCAAGAAAATTCAATTTAGTAGTTACAATAGGGATAAAAGAATTGAAAAGAGAAAATGCGAGAGGTACGGGGATTGATACCCCGCATCTCTACCACGTTTTTTGTGATTAAAAATTCAAAAGTCTGAGTGGAGCGGGAAATGAAATTTTCTAATCCTTTTGATATTTTTATTTTCTTCAAAAAAGAAAATAAATTATATAACACACGCTGTCTCTCTCTCTCTCTCAATACTCGGTCACAACTCACAAGACAACGTTCCACTTATTACTATGAACTGAGAGAGAGAGAGAGAGAGAGTGTGTGAGTGCTCTCCCAATTTCTTCTCATCCCAAAAATCACAATCACATGGCGAGGATTAAACACCCTGCTCATAAAAATCCAAATCGAAAAAAATTATCTGGTTCTCTCTCTCTCTCTCTCTCTTTCTGCTATATATGTCAGTGTGTATCAATTTCTTCTTAGGGTTTTGATTTGTTTTGTTTCAGATCGCACCGCAGGAGGAGGAGGGGCCTCAACATCTTCTCCAAGAACCGTAACTCTCTTTTCCTTAACTTCGCATTTTCCTTTCCTCTTAAAAAGATAAAATAAAATTTGTGTTCTTGTAGAAAGAAAGTTGAGCTGAGCGGTCACTCACACTAGTTGAATATTTTCTTTCATCTGCTTTACCAAACAAACACTGCCTCCTTCCTTTGGCTACATTAGGGTTTCTAATTCTTTTTATTCCAATTTTTATATTGAAGTCTCCTAGTGGAAGGTCGAGCCAAACCAACAGGGAGAATCCAAAATGTAAGGTTGTTGGGTCAAATCAAATCCGATAATGTTTAATCGGTTTATTATGTTGACTTATTTAACCAACTTGTTTGATGATATTTTTTGTAGCTCCAGGAACTCAGCGGAAGAAGCGACGTTATAGGCCAGGAACAGTGGCCCTTCGTGAGATTCGCCACTTTCAGAAGTCTTGGAATCTGCTCATTCCAGCTGCTCCTTTCATTAGAGTTGTGAGTTCATTCTCTTTTTATTTATTTATTTTTTATGCTTCAACATTACACGCATACAAGGATGAACGAACATTTGGATATTATGTGCTAGAATACACATTTTAGAAATATATATATCTCTATGTATGTATGTATGTATGTATAGAGCTTCCGAGGACTATTGGTAAATGAAATAACTGGTAACAAAATTACTCAAGTAAGCATTGAATTTTGTGAAATTGGGTTTGCTTTTATGAATGCTCTTCAACTTATTGGAGTCACAAGGAGAGCTGGTTGTGTTCAGTTGATGTTAGTGGTGCTTATGGTGTGAGCGTGTAGGAGGTTTATTTCAAAGAATGTGAAGCATTCACTTTTGTCATGATATGCGGTGTGCACAAGCCACTCTTAAGTTGTATGAAACTGCAACTGATAAGCGGGCTACTATTGCTGAGAACGTGTAAAAGTGGAAGTTGTTGTTCAAGAGAATAATGTATTTGTACACCTTTATTTTACTGGGTGGTGAAAATCCTTTGTGCAATTGTACTCTAGTTCTTTGTGTTGCTCCCAAATGATTGGCTAAAACCTCAATTTGCAACAAGTTGCTGTGTTAGGAATTTTAAAATTGTTGTATGCTCTCATAATCAAATTTGGACTGTTAGTTGTGTCAATTCTATGTTCACAAAAGCGGAAATTTAATTTTGGATACCCATTTGGGGGAACCCTGTTTTGTGTGTTCATTTTGACCATGCTATCTCCCACTTAGAGCAAATGTTGGCAAGTATATTGATGTTTGGAGTTGTGGAATCCTTTATGCTCTTACTGTCAAGATTGCACTGTTAATCTGAGATTCTTGTAAATTCTCTGATATAGTCATAAAACACATTTTGAATGTCAGTATATATTCATATATATTCCTGTATTTGGAAATTTTGTAATTCCATTCTCTTTTAAGATATTCCATTGAATCTCTTTTTTAGTATTTTTATGACCAATTTGATCAACACAGCTCTGCAAAACAGTGCAAGATAGGCTGTGTTAGAATTGGGTTGTGGAGAAGTATTATCCTCTTAGTTGATGTTTCTCTTTTCATTGACTTTTGTACAGTAGGTTTGGTAGTGAGGTATGATCTCATTGGCACATAATCCTCGTCATTTGTTGTAGGTAAGACAATTATCACTGCAATTCTCTCCAGAGATTAGTCGTTGGGCAGCAGAAGCTTTAGTAACACTACAGGAGGTACGTAACTATTTCTTATGTTTTTAGATTTTTTTCTTATTTATTTGAGACTGGGGCTAGTCGCTTGTCTGCCTGCATGTCTTGGGAATGGTAGTCTGGATAAATTTTATTTTTATTTTTTGGTTGATTTGAAATTGCATGTACGTACTTAAATTTTTTTTATTTTTTATTTTTTATCAACTTTCCTGCATGTCTTGGGCTGAGCATGTAAATTTTTTTAATGTATATTCATTTTGAGCATGGCATGCTCAAGAGTATGATATTTTCCGTAGATGATATCGCTTGTTGAATCGGTGACTCAGTGTTGTGAACAAGACTTGTTTGTTCAGTTCTCTGCATATATACATTTTAGTTGTTAGTTCTCATGACTTTGTACTCTGAATCTCTGATTGAGAGAGCAACATTGTTTGTTTTCCACTCTATATTAGTTCAGAAGTATTAACCAATTCTGAGTGGAAATTAACAAATAAGATGTATTAGAATGAGCAAATAGGATCACTAAACCTGACCCAAAATAGGTAGCCTATGGTTGATTAGTAAAAAAACCTAAGAATCGACTTTGCCAAGTGGCTTACTGTTGGGGTTGGATTAAGGCTGATGCAAATGTGCCAGTTGTTAGTTGGAGGCTAAGGATTACTTGTTGTGTTTCAGGTTTCAAAGTGCTTTGTACCTGCATAGTGATCAATTTGTAGTTTTAAACTAGGGTGTATGCCTGATCTAAGATGGTGGCTCCATGGAAAATAAATCTTCTTCTTGACATCTTCATTGAGGCCTTTCCTACTCAAGGCCATTCTCTCATCTTTGACTACATTTCTCACCATCTAATTATCAAATTGTGCCACATTATTAGTAGTACACCTATTCCCTTGTCTTAGACTTTTCCACTGACCTAATTGGTTATGGCAGGTTGGTTACTCCTAGGAAAGACCTATTTGGTACTTTGCCAGAATGATTTAGCTCAATCTATGACCTTGACCATATTGTTATCTATCAAGTTGTATCACTCAAAGTGGTCCATCTCACATATACAACAACCAGTGGAGGCCTTTATGTATAGGCGACCATCAAAAGTAAGCACTTCCACTTTGATATTTCTATCACCCTTTCATCAAGGCCTCTATGTTACCTACAGTCAAGATGATTTTGAAAACTGAAAATGTGTCCTAGACCTGAGTCTCTATAGGAATTGATTGTTGGTTTTGTTTAGGTGGCTCCATGCCCTCATTACTAGAATTGTGCCTGCCTCCCATGTGGGAAGTTTCTCCCTTGTGACTACCAGTCATTCTTTGGAATGAAGCCTCCACTAAATCTATTCAGGCATGGGTCCCAGTGTGATTTGATTGATCTTTGCAGATAAGTCTTGGATTGCTTTCAATAGAGTTTTCAAGGTGTGTTTCAAAACAAATTGGGATTCAGAACCAGAGAGGGAAGAGGCTATGTGACCACTATGCAAAAGCATGGAATGTGTGCTAGGCATAGATGTGATTGAGATTAGCAAGCAAGATTCTTCACAAATTAATTTTTCATGTAAAATAAAGGCTAGAGTAGGAAGTTAGTCAATAATTCAAATGGCTAAATTGCAATCAAGTAGTACCAACATTCATGGTACTGAAGGTGATTGTTGGAAGTCAAAAACTTCAACTGGGTAAGGTGAGCTCAACAGTTCATAATGAGGTTATGCAAAGATTTATTTATTTATTTTGGCTCAAGGGGTGACAAAAGAAATAATTGTTGACAATTAATTAAAACCAGCAGTTAAAATAATGATGAATGAAACCAGAACAGCAAACATGCTTCCTGATGCTGGTAATTGTAAATTGATAATCATCATGTTATCCTAATCTCAGCTCATGCAGCCAGCATATTGATTGGGGTGGATGGATCGAACTTTACTGTCCCTTAACTGAGAGACTTATGTTGTGCAATGCTTGCTTCTTCAGCATAATAAGGAAGCTATTCATCCTTTGTAGACATGGCAAAACGGGTCAGACCCGTTTGACCCGACCCGTTTGACCCGCAACCCGTTTGACCAGTAACCTGATTGACCCGTTCAAAAACGACCCGTTTTGACATGTGACCCGTTTTGACCCGCGACCCGATTGACCCGACCCGACCCCGACCCGACCCGCCCGTTTTGCCATGTCTACCAATGATGAGTAGATTGAGATTAAGGTGTAATTTTTATAAAATATTTACTTATTATTCTTTACTTAATATGTTATATACTCCATTATAAGTTGTCATTCTTTGCTTGCCACCTTCATTTTCTCTTCCTACTTTAAATAGATCGATACCAAAATTAGTTTCTAGAAAGCTGGAACAAGAGTTGCATTAAATTTGGGTATCAAGTCAAGTGTTTAGTGGTAATTGGTAACAATATCATCAGTGAAAATCTAATTATAGTTAAGGAACTCATAAACAATTGATAGATTGCATCTACTTCCCAAAAAAAAAAAAAAAAAATTTTGAAAAATACGGGTCAACTCGACCCGACTCGCAACCCGACTTAACCCGCGACCCGTTTGACCCGCAATCCGACTCAACCCGCGACCCGTTTGACCCGCAACCCGATTGACCCATTTAAAAATGACCCGTTTTGACCAGTGACCCGTTTTGACCCGCGACCCGATTGACCCGACCCGAACCCGACCCGCCCCGCCCGTTTTGCCATGTCTAATCCTTTGGTTGTTTTTATGCTTATTACATATGCCAGAAATATACTGTTCAAGGGCTTGCTTCATTTTGTTGCAGCTGGAAATTGATTTTGATAACCATCAATGGTACTTCGTAAGCACCATTATCTGTGTGTTTTACATGTTCTACTTCATTCTCATATCTCTACTGGAAAATGCCTAATTGCCAAATTGTTTGGGTTTAGTTGCTGGGATATCATTATCCCTTGTGTAACATAGGCTGCCACATCTTTTCTAAAAGTCTTCTCACTTGTTCCTTTTGTTACATTTCCCCAAAACCACTCATCAGTGGTGTTATCACTGAAATCCACTGTTGCACACAATTAATCCATCTAAGATGACTTTCAAATGTTCAGTCACTGAGCTTAATTCTTCACTTCTGCTGGGCTCATTTCGAATGCGATAGGTATTTGTTTGCTGATGGATATTCTTTAATCTTGATACACCACAGTCTCTTCTTTGAACTTATAATGGAATTGCAAAGGAGGTTTCATTACATAGGAGGTACTGTGGCTCTAGATATAATGGAATTACAAAACTTAGTGTCAACTGACCACGCAGGGTTAAAATGTGAAAGTTTACGAAGGAAATTGCATAGAAACTCTCTTTTGGTAACATTTGCATTCTTAATATATGGCAAAGATTTGTGTTTTGATTCAAATTTTGACTAGATAAGGAAAGACAGTGCTGTTCTGACTTGCTACAATTATTGACATAAAGACCTAACTCTTTGGTTTTTTATATTTCTAGGCAGCAGAGGATTTTTTGGTCCATTTATTTGAAGATGCAACGCTCTGTACAGTTCATGCGAAGCGTGTAACTCTGAGTAAGTTAAACTTGAGACTTTAAATTTACAGGTCATGAATCAATCTTTGGTAATAAAGTATGTAAAATTGATAAAGGCTTTTTTTTTTCCCTATAATTGCAAAATTGAGATCACATATAAACCAGTGGTTCTTGGGTACCTCAGAAGGACATAACCACCTTGAATTTATAAGCGACTCCAAGTTCTATGTCTTTTCTAAGTTAATTTTCTGCAAATCCTAGTTCTTTGGGCCTGGCTAGAATGATTGTACAGGACAAATAGTTTTGCTCATAGGAAATGGAATACGGTAGTTACTTCACTAAAAGAGAATATATATATATATATATATATATATATATATATATCTATCTATCTTTGTTTCAAATAAAACAATGAAACAATTTGGCATGACAATTTTATGTTCATATTTCTTCAATTTGCATAGCTGCAAACATGATGTACGTCATATGCTGGCTTGAACGTTATTCCTTTCGTCTATGTTGTGCTGGAAGGTAAATTGCTCTGAATGCTAAGAGGGTGTTTGGTTTGATTTGTATTCATTTTCAGTTTTTTGTGGAACCCACTGCAAAAAATTGGTTTGGTTTACAAATCTATACTCTGTTTTCATTTTCAGTATCCAAAAAAAGTGGGTTTGAAAACAAAAAATGAACAACTTTTGACTGTTTCATTTCTAGCAAAAATGAATATAATGACATTTTTGTAATAAACCCAAAATTGTGGCCTACACATTCAACTTTAATTATTTATTTTCTCTCCCCAACGTCTCTCTCTCTTTGGTCCCAAAACCATCAGCCCATGACAACAATTTCTCTCTTCTTTCATTCTCTCTGTCTCCAAGGTAAGACCCTTCATTCTCTCTCTCTTGGTTAAGCTCTATCGGTTGAGTTCAACAATGGTTTGGGTTTTTTTTTTTGGGGCACTAAGCTGGTTGAGTTTTGTGGTGGTGAATCTAGGTTGTGGCTGTGATTGTGGGTTTGGTGGTGGCCACGGTAGGTGTGGGTGTGGGTGTGGTGATGGTAGTGTGGGTTGGCCGTGGGTCTGGCTATGGCTATGGCGATGGGTGTTGTGGCTGTGGATATGGTTGTGGTTGGGTGTATTGGGGGAGGAAATGGTGGTGAGTGTGGGTTTGGTTGTAGCTGTGGTGATGTAGGTGGTTGTGGGTTGTGGTTGGGTGTACCAGTGGGGGAAATGGTTTTGGGTGGTTGTGTGGCTGTGCTTTTGTATGTTCGAATTTGGTGGTGATGGTGAAGGAGGTGGATTTTGATCAGTTGTGGTGGTTATGGAGGTGGGATTGTGGTGGTGATGGAGGTGGATGCTAGGTTTGGTTTTGGTATGACCGTTGCTGTTGTTGTGGTGAATTTTCAATTGAAAGATATATAGTGGAAAAAGTTGAAAAATAAACAAAAACTAGATCAAAATGAGTTCCAGATTTGAGAAATAGAAAACGAGTTCAAAAAATGAAAAGAGAAAATGAATACACCCCCAAAGAGAACCAAACAGGGCCTAGATTTGCAGTGTTTGGATAAGCTTAAAATCTAGCTTATTTTTACTGTTAATTTATGTACAGTTTTTTAAAGTTTCACTTTTTCTAAGTACAACTACACTTATACGCAGTTTTATTTTAGGCAAAGTGGATGTCTTATGTAGATTTGACTTCTGTTTTGTTTAACAGATTGGAAAACAAATCTTAGCCAAATTAGTCCAGAAGACATACTATTTTTTTACACAGAAATAACGAACCAAATATAACAAGATATATAGAATGATTAGTAGCCTACTTCCCAATGTAGTATTTTAGTATTTTGAGGCATGGATGGCAAGTGCTTTCCACCAAAAGCAATAAGTAAAGGGATGGCAATTGCGGCCTGATCCGCGAGTACCCAGCTCGGCCCGATAAATAATAGGGTCGAGTTTGGGTTTAAAAAAAAAAAACCTGAAGTGGGTTCGGGTCGGGTCCCTTTTTTTTGGTAAAACCTGGCCCAGACCCGACTTGATTCGGTTACAAGTTAATAAAATTACAAAAAAACCCTACTATATATATAAGCCCTAAAACTAATCCTCTCATTTTACAACATACACTCACCAGCCTCTAGCCGCCCACTCTCCTCTTCACTCTCTCAATTTCACTGTCGGCCTAAGCTCAAGCTGTCACCGCCCTGCCTCAAGCACTCCCTCAACCGATCAAGCACCACGCAACCGGTAACTCACCCAAGCCACCATAGCCAAAACCAAGCCCAAAAAACTAGATCTAAGAAAATCCTCGCCGACAAGCCTAGCCACAATCAAGCAATCAAGCTCCTTGCTCGTTGCAGATCCACCGTGAACCACCCCTCACATGTTACAGATCCACAATTAGTGTGGTTTGGGTATTTTTCTTTTCGTGATTTTGTGAGCGAAATTTGGGTTTGGGTTTGGGTTTTTTTTTTTTTTTAATTTTTAATTTTTATTTTTGTGAGTCAAATTTGTTGGGTTTTTTTAGTGTTTTGTTGCTGGTATTTTTAGATTTGCTA
This sequence comes from Quercus wislizeni, assembly GCA_023055345.1. Lineage (NCBI taxonomy): Eukaryota > Viridiplantae > Streptophyta > Magnoliopsida > Fagales > Fagaceae > Quercus > Quercus wislizeni. Next base: position 5,307,190 of record JALGQJ010000019.1, on the reverse strand, counting down.
ATTTTATTTTTGCGTATGCAAAATTTCTGGGATTTGTTGGATTTTTTGTACAGATTAGTTTGTTAGATCTTGGCATTTGTTTGGATGGCAAGAAAATTCCCAAGAAAATGCTATGATTGCCAAGAAAATTACATGTATATTATGTGATTTGTGATTTTGGGTTCGTATTGATTTTTGGGTTTATGATTTTGGGTCGGAGCCTACGGGGCCCGTGGAGCCCGACGGGCCGGGTTTGGGTGCAACAAAAAAAACTCGTTTATTAAATGGGTCGGATCAGGTAACGGGTATAGGCCTGCGGGTGGGGTCCGAGCATAGAGAAACCCGACCCAAACCCAACCTGTTGCCATTCCTAAGTCTAGGAATCAACTACTCCAACAAACAATTGGGGGTAAGGCTGTATATTATGAGTTCATGACTTCATCCAAACCTTGTAAAAATGAGTTTTGTGCACTGAGTACGACCTTAGGCATGGATGGTCAAGGCTTAAGTTTTTGGCTTTTGTCTCGAAAAAATTGTTGCTATCTTTTGAGAACAATATAATGCTCAATAAAAAAGAAATATTCTTCTGGATGCTAGTGGAAAATAAGAGTAGATGGATGAAAATAGGGGGAGTCTTTAGGGTGATATTGTTGATATTATCAGACTTGTTCGATTAGCCACCAATTAAAGCTAATGCCATTTATTAGTAAGTCATGCAATCTATGTCTTGGTCTATCAAAAATGGTTTTAACATGAAGGTTTTAGTTGGTCTTTCTGACTGTTGTACTTATTACTATTCGAAATATTGAAACATGTTTCATTTGCAATTTCTGACAGTGAAGAAAGATTTTGAGTTGGCACGTCGGCTTGGAGGGAAAGGAAGGCCTTGGTGAGGGCATCAGCAACCAGAATTTGGAATTGTTCTTAAACTGACAGCAATTACCATTTTTTTTTTCTTTACTATTTCCTTGTAGTTTTGAGTACAGTTATGTAGGAAGCAATCTCACTTTATCTGACATGATGTATTATCATCTAGTGTAGTTGTCTGATCGTTCAACATATAGGATACTGGCATGTAAGGTTCTGACTTTAGATATTAAGGTGACGTGCGGAATGGAATGGAAAATAAAACCTAAAATATATTGAAGAAGTTCCATGATCTCCATTGCTAAAATATGCTAGTTATGCTTTTAAAGGGTTAATGCGAATTTCCCATTAGACTGAAGCCAGGGACCAGTGTTCAGCATTGGAACTTCTTTTATGAGCACATTGCAGTTCTCAGTGTTAGAGCACTAGTATAAATTATGCTAAATGTCAAATATTTGATATTTGGCACACTAAACACCAAAAAATACTCACATGAGATGTTTTAAATACCAAAAATTTCGGCATAGGTGAATAGTATTATTCTGAATTTGGAGCAGTACAGACACTGATGCTAAATTTTTTCTCACATATCTATCTCATCACTCCTGTCTGCCTCTCCCTGTCTTGCCAGGCGCCCGCCTCTTTGCTTTTTGCCTCTCGCCAGGTTGCTTGCCTCCACTGAACTCTGCCTAATCTCACCATGCATCGAATCCCTTTTTTTGTTTTGTTGCTTATGGTTGATTTTCGGGATTGGATTTGGTTTGAGAAGTGGGATTGTAGTTCTGTAGGTTTGGTGTTTTGAGGTGGTAGTGATTGGTGGTGGTTTTGGCCAGTGGTGTTAGGCTTATTTTGGTTGGTGATGGGTGGTGGTGGGTTCTAATCTCTCTCCTCTTTCACTTTTTCTTTGACTTAGTGGTGGTTGGAAGTGGTTTTGGGTTAAGCCATGCGTGGTGGGTGGTGGTGGTTTTGGTGTTCCGATCTAGTGGTTTATATTTTGCTGCTTCTTGTTGGGTTGATTTTGGTAGTGTTTTGCATTTGGGTTGTTTTTAGTATTTTTGCATCATGGTGGCCAGTGGTTATGGGTGGTTGTCATAGTGGAATTGGGTTGCGGTTGCGGAGGTTGTGGTGAATGAGTTCAAAGTAGAGAGGAGAGGTTTTGGGATTATAGAAATTAAATGATTTTTTATTGGTTGTTTATATTATTTTAATGTGTTGTAATATTAAAATAGAACATTTGATATAGGGTGTATTGTCAAATGATGTGTTAAATAGATAAATTAGATTTTGGTGTGGGAAAAGGGAATTTGGGTTGGCATAGCTAATGCTAGTACTCTTACTGTCTTTGCCATTTAGAATATTTTTCAAAGTAGACACTTTGGTACAAGTTTTTTTTGGATGTTGTACAATATTAAATTTAATGCTAAAATACAAAATTGACTCTAAGTTTCACCTTTTGTCATTTCAGTCCTCTAAGTTTCAATTTTGTCATTTTAATCCTCTAAATTTCAAATATTGTCAATTTAGTTCTTTGTTAAGCTTTTTGTTAATTGTTGCTGTCTACTAACCAAAATAATGCCGTTTTGAGCTCTTTTTTAATTTTATTTCTTAATAAGAATAAAAAAAAATGAAAAACGTTTTTTTTTGATAGAATGAAAATGTTATTTACAACCCAAAAAAAAAAGAAAAAGAAAAAGAAAGCTGGGGGGTTGGTGGGGGGGGGGGGGGGGTGGGGGGTTGGGAACAACGTTGTTCTCTTGCCAACTGAAAAACAAAACAAAAAACCCCACTCCCACCCACCGACATGATACCCTATTCTCACCAATTTTTGAGAAAAAATTAAGGGGCTGAGGGATTGGCTGAGGGAGAAATCAAACAAAATAAATAAATAGATAAATTTGCAATGAGTGGAAATGGTCACAAAAGTGGAAAGCAAGTAGAATATGCTTGAGCCAACATGCTAACTGAAGAGGATAAAAAGGAGCCCGACGGGCCTTGTGAAATGGGCCTGACAGATCCATATCCATGGGCCAATAAAGGGCAAGCCTAACTCACGTAAAGGTCCGTTATGGATAGACACTATGAGAAATTTAGGTGGAATCCCAATGTAAATAGAATCCTAGCACAAAGAGGATTTCGGAAGATACACGCATTAATGAAGATTTTCTGTATAAGGGAATGACTTGTTCATCACGTTTTGGGATTAGTTAAAAGATTCCTATAAGGAAAAGACTTTCACTCAAAGGAAGAGAGATCAACCCTCTACTACTATAAAAGCTCCAATACCACCATAAATCAAGGTACGCATAATTTACTCTTCTCTAGCACTCTAGAGTTGCGAAAATAGTTCTAACTTGACCTTCGGAGCGTATTTGGTCGGCCCCACACTGGTACTCTCTGCTAGGTCTCTTTTCTAATTATTTGTGCAGGTACTCTTTCAAGCGATAGGATCGTGTAGCTCAATGGTGATTTTTTACGGCATCATCAGTTGGCGCCGTCTGTGGGGAAGATTGTTTAGCCAAACTAATCGCCTCCCGGACACAAGAGTTGCATGGTACTCACTCGCTTGATGGCTACCACCAACAAATTTCAAGGAGACGAGTTGCCGCGATCCACCGCCTTGGAGAGGCAGGTCCAAACACTCATGGCTGCAGTGGAATGTCTAGTAAAACAGAACCATGATCTGCAAGAACAGCTACGTTAAAGGGACGCAAGACACAATGTTCAAGAGGAAAACCAAAAGGATAGTTCCGAACGAAGGGAACAAGAAAGACCAGAGGGTAGTAACGCACCAAGCAGACCAGAGCGGCAGAACTTGAGCCTTCCATCTCTCATGGATATGGCCCCACCACCCATTGTCGCAGAGATGCAGGCGATGAAGGAACAAATGGAGGTTATGATGAACGTCCTCAAGGGACGAGTGTCCAACGACCTTGATGATTTAGTAAATAGAACCGACTCACCGTTTACTACCTTCGTCAATTCCTTTCCCCTACCACAAAAATTTTGCATGCCACAGATTGAAAGCTACGACGGGGTCAAGGACCCCCTCGATTACCTAGAAACCTTCAAAATCCCGATGCACCTCCAAGGAGTACCAGACGAGAGATCATGTGTAGGACCTTCCTTACGACGTTGAAGGGCCCTGCAAGAATTTGGTTTAGTAGATTGATGCCAAATTCAATCAACACTTTCAAGGAGTTGAGCACCCAGTTCACCTCACACTTCATTGGAGGACATAGGTACAAGAGATCTACGGCGTGCTTAATGAGCATCAAGCAGCGGGAAGACGAGACGCTGAGGTCTTACATAACACGATTCAAGAAGAAGGGCCTTTCAATTGATGAAGCAGATGATAAGATACTCGTAGCGGCATTCATAAACGGGTTACGAAAGGGTATGTTCTTGTTTTCTTTATACAAGAACGACCCAAAAACCATGTCAGATGTGCTTTATAGAGCCACCAAATACATGATCGCGGAAGATGAACTATTGGCCCGTGAAGAGAAACCCCAAAAGAGAGAAAGACAGGAAGACACATGACAAGACAGGGGGCGAAAGATAGCCAGGATCGGAGATCGACGAGATGAAAGATGCTCTAAGCCCCCCCTCGGGAGGAAGGTTTACAAGCTTCACTTCATTGAATGCCCCAATAGACCAAGTCCTGATGCAAATCAAAGACGAGGGGCTCTAAAGTTTCCAGGAAAGTTGAAGAGTGATCCAAGCAGGTGATCTAGAGATAGGTATTGCCGCTTCCACCGTGACCACGGCCATGACACGGCTGATTGCTACGACTTAAGGCAACAGATTAAGGCCCTTATCAGACAAGGAAAGTTACAGAAGTTCGTTAGCAAGGAGAAAACAGATACACATCCTCGGGAGCAAGCCCCTCGACAGGACAATGAGCATCTGAGACCCCCCATTGGAGACATAAGTATGATTTAAGGGGGAACCGCGACTACTAGCTCTTCCAAAAAGGCTCGAAAGACCTACCTTAGGATGGTCTAGAACGTCCAGCTAACAAGCTCTGTACCTAAGATAGCACGGCGGGAAAGTCCCCTCATTGGATTCTCGGAAGAAGATGCGAGACGACTTCATCACCTACACGATGACGCACTTGTTGTCAGCATACGTGTGGGAGACTACAATGTGCACCGGGTGTTGGTCGACAATGCAGCTTAGCTGACATCCTATACTACCCAGCGTTCCAGCAGATGGGGATTGACAGAACATGATTGATACCAACGAATGCTCTGCTGGTTGGCTTTGGAGGAACAAGGGTATTCCCGTTAGGAGTGGTCACACTCTCGGTGACGGCGGGTGATTATCCTCAGCAAATCACTAAGGACATAACATTCCTTGTGGTCGATTGCTCGTCCGCTTATAATGGTATCCTCGGACGACCCACCCTTAACTCGTGGAAAGCAGCAACATCGACATACCACCTAATGATCAAGTTCCCTACAGATTATGGGATTGGTGAGTTGCGGGGAGACCAGGTGGCCGCTTGCGAATGTTACGTTGCCATGTTAGAAATGGAGGATCACCAGCAGACCATGTGTATAGAAGAGCAACGGACCACAATGGAGTCGGTTGAGGAATTGGAAGAGGTAACTCTCGATGAATTAAGGCCAGGATGGATGACTAGGATGGGGACATTGGCCAGCTAGCCAATACGCCAAGCCCTCGCAGCTTTCCTTAAGATGAATCAAGATGTGTTTGCATTGAGCCACGAAGACATGCCTGGGATTGATCCCTCGATCATAATTCATAGGTTGAATGTAAACCCGACATCCTCACCCGTCCTACAAAAAAAGCGAGTGTTCGCGCAAGAGCGAGACAAAGCGATAGCAGAAGAAGTCAGGAAGCTGTTGGAAGCAGATTTCATTTGAGAAGTATACTACCCCGACTAGTTGGCGAACGTAGTCATGGTCAAGAAGGCTAATGGGAAGTGGTGAATGTGCGTCGATTTCACGGATCTCAACAGGGCGTGCCCGAAAGACAGCTACCCTCCCTTGGATAGATACTTTGGTAGACTCAATGGCTAAACAGGAGCTCCTAAGCTTCATGGACACCTTTTCGGGTTATAATCAAATCAAGATGAATGAGGATGATTAAGAAAGAACTTCTTTTGTCACAAGCTAAAGACTTTTTTGCTACAAGGTGATGCCGTTCGGACTCAAGAATGCAGGGGCGACGTACTAAAGATTAATGAACAAAATGTTCACACACTAGATTGGGAGGAACGTAAAAGTTTACGTTGATGACATGTTGGTAAAGAGTTTGCGCGAAAATGACCACCTCGACAATCTCCAAGAGACGTTTGACACACTTCGGTCATATAACATGAAGTTGAATCCAAGCAAATGCGTGTTTGGGGTAACGGCTGGGAAATTCTTGGGCTTCATGGTATCCTAAAGAGGTATAGAGGTCAACTCGGAAAAGGTGGGGCCATAATGGAGTTAGAGCCACTGAGGACGGCGAAAGAAGTCCAAAGCTTGAATGGCAAAATTGAAGCCCTAAACAGGTTCGTCTCCAAAGCGATTGACAAATGTCTGCTATTCTTCTGCACTCTGAGAAAATCGTTCAAGTGGACGGACGAGTGTTAGAAGGCATTTGAGGACTTGAAGAAATATCTTTCGTCTCCACCACTGCTCAGCCCGTCCAAACCAGGAGAAGAACTCTACCTCTACATAGCAGTTTCGCAAGCAGCAGTCAGCGTAGCCTTAGTAAGAAAGGAGGAAAGAGTGCAACGACCCGTCTATTTTATAAGTAGGGCATTCCGAGGGGCAGAAGAGAGGTACCCCCAGATGGAGAAGTTAGCTTTCGCACTGGTAACGGCAACACGAAAGCTCAAGCCGTACTTCCAGGCCCATACCATCATAGTCTTGACGGATCAGCCCCTAAAAAGGGCCATGAGCAACCCTGAGGCTGTTGGACAAATGGCTCTGTGGGCAATAGAGCTGAGCGAATTTGATATACAGTACCGCCCGTAAACCGCGATAAAGGGACAAGTTGTGGCAGCCTTCATCGCTGAATATACTCAATTAGAAGGCAAGGAGGCAGAAGTCCTTGGACAATGGAGCATCCACACGGATGGGTCTTCAAATCGGCACGCAGGAGGTGCTAGTGTGGTGATACAAACCCCAGAAGGAGATAAAATCGAATGTATGATACGACTGGACTTCCCCATGACCAACAACGAGGTCGAGTATGAAGCCTTGGTGGCAGGGTTAGACCTCGCAAAGGTAGCAGGTGCTGAAAATATGGTCGTGCATTGCGATTCCCAGGTAATAACAAGTCAGATTAACGGCGACTATGAGTGCAGAAATGAGAGGATGAGGTACCTAGAAGAAGTGAAGAATCGGATTGGCAACCTCGAAGTTAGATTCGTTCAAATCCCAAGGGAGGAGAACGAATGTGCCGACTGTCTTGCAAAAGCAGCCTCTGCAGAAGTTATGATTGTCTTCGAACAAGTATTGTCGTTTGTCCAAGTCTCCTTACTTATTGATGACAGAGCAAATGTTCAGGAAATAAATTCTGAGAGGAATTGGACCATGCCATTAATAGCATACCTGAGGTTAGGCATTCAGCCAGTCGGGAAAGACGTTGCTAGGAAGCTGAAAGTCCAAGCCTCACGATTTGTGTTGATCAGAGATGTCTTATACAAAAAAGGGTTCTCTCGACCGTACCTGAGGTGCTTGAGCCACGATGAAGCAGACTACGTGATGGGAGAGGTCCACGAGGGTATTTATGGAAACCACTCAGGGGCACGGTCATTAGTGCACAAGTTAATCCGAGCAGGGTACTATTGGCCTACTATGCTGAAGGATGCCCAAGCTTACGTCAAGACTTGCGACAAATGTCAAAGATTCAGTAATCTGATCAGGCAACCGTTCGAGGAGCTGACGCCCATGACGGCCCTTTGGCCATTCGTCTAATGGGGACTAGACATCATGGGCCCCTTCCCGATGGCTGTAAGGCAGCTAAAGTTTCTGGTAGTTGATATCGACTACTTCACTAAGTGGGTGGAAGTTGAAGCCCTAGCAACTATCACGGAGAAGAACATTCGAAGCTTTGTATGGAGAAATATCATTTGCAAATACGTAATACCAAGAGTAATCGTCTCCGACAATGGAAAGCAATTCGACAACAGCGCATTTAGGGACTTCTGTTCAGAGCTTGGTATTAAAAATCACTACTCGTCATCCGCACACCTATAGGCCAATGGGCAAGTCGAAGTCACGAACCGATCCTTGCTCAAGATCATCAAGACCCGGCTCGAGGGGGCAAAGGGTATCTGGCCTGACGACCTACCAAGCGTCCTATGGGCATTTCGTACTACAGTAAGAACACCAACTGGAGAAACGCCGTTTCGACTAGCATACGGAACTGATGCAGTCATCCTAGCGGAGGTGGGCCTTACAAGCTATCGGGTGGACAACTACAGTGAAGATAAGAACAGAGAGAACGAAGAAGCTTTGCGCCTTTAGCTAGACCTGGTGGACGAGGTCCGGGCAACAACAGAGCAAAGGTTGGCGCGATACCAGAATCTCATGGCGAAACACTACAACTCCAACGTCAGACATATGGACTTTCAGGTTGGAAACTTGGTGCTACGAAAGGTAATGGGCGCTACTAAATACCCTTCACAAGGGAAGCTTGGACCGAACTGGTTAGGACCTTACAGGATCACGTCATGGCAGAAGAAGGGCAAATACCACTTCGAGACGCTGGACGGACGGAAGCTTCAGCACCCGTGGAACACGGAGCACCTTCGGAAGTACTACCAGTAGAGATAATGGACAACGACTTTCCCCTATTTCCCAGCTTATTTAATTTTATTGCTACTAGTTTTCTTTTTTAGACAGTTTTACTACAATATTCTTAGTACTTTTTTAAGCCCAAAGGGGCAGGTACTTTTCTACAAACGCATGCTTTAATTTTTTAAGGAGAAAGAACATTCAGACTCAACTATGTTTCATCACTACTGTGCTTTACTAAAAATTCTAGCTACTAAGTCCACAAAGTGGACGGACCCTACGAGGGTTAATTACTAGACAAGTCCACAAGAGTGGACGGACCTTACGAGGGTTAATTACTAGGCAAGTCCACAAAGTGGACTGACCCTATGAGGGTTAATTACTAGACAAGTCCATAAGAGTGGACGGACTCTACAAGGGTTAATTACTAGACAAGTCCACAAAGTGGACGAACCCTATAAGGGTTAATTATAAGACTGGCCCACAAAGTGGACGGACCCAATTAGGGTTAAAAATTTGACAAGTCCATGAAGTGGACGGTCCCAACTAGGGTTTAAAATTTGACAAGTCCACAAAGTGGACTGACCCTATGAGGGTTAACTATTAGACAAGTCCACAAGAGTGGACGAACCTAACTAGGGTTTAAAATTTGACAAGTCCACAAAGTGGACGGACCCCATGAGGGTTAACTATTAGACTAGTCCACAAGAGTGGAAGGACCCTACGAGGGTTAAAAATTTGGCAAGTCCACAAAGTGGACGGACCCTATGAGGGTTAACTGTTAGATAGGTCCATAAAGTGGACGAACCCTACGAGGGTTAAAAATTTGGCAAGTCCACAAAGTGGACGGACCCTATGAAGGTTAATTGTTAGACAGGTCCACAAAGTGGACGGACCCTATGAGGGTTAACTGTTAGACAGGTCCACAAAGTGGATGGACCCTATGAGAGTTAAATATTTAACAAGTCCACAAAGTGGACGGACCCAATTAGGGTTAAAAATTTGGCAAATCCACAAAAATGGACGGACCCTACAAATAGTTAAATATTTAACAAGTCCACAAAATGACGGACCCTATTAAGGTTAAATATTTGACAAGTCCACAAGGGTGGACGGCCCCTACGAAATTTTAAAATTGGATGAGTCTATAAAATGGATGGACCCTATGAGGATTAAAAATCTGGTAGGTCCATAGAATGGATGGACTCCCATATACATACATGAAAATATCACAGATATATCCCACAAATAAAGTCACATAACAAAATATAAATAAGGCATTGGTAATATTGTTTACACATTATCCATGACGGATAAAAATTGTTCTCCAGATAAAAAAAAATGCACTACAAAAATATATAAAAACAAGTGAATAACTACGTTTGGGCTGAAATGTTCTCCTGCTGCTCTGTGACGGGTTGAATGGCTGCCTTAATGACGGACGGAGTAGTAGCCTCTGGGACGAGCTGATTGGCCGAGTTTGTGACGGGTGGAACTGGGGCTGACTCCCCTTCACCTTGACCGTCAGCTTTAGCAAAGAGGTTGTCTGTGTCTTCTGAAGCAACGGGTAGGACGGACGTTTGAGCTTGATCCTCCATTTTAATGTTTGAAACGTCCAGGTCGAGATAGGCCTTCTTGACCTGACGGAGGGCGTCGTCGAACCCTTGAAGGAATGAGTCTCCAAGCTCTGATAACAAGGCGTTGGAGTTGTGGTACTCACGCACCGCCACCTCCTTAGCCTGACGGAGCCCATCCTTCAGGTTTTTTATCTCCTTCTCCTTACCCCCAAGGGCATTCTTCACCTCTCCCATGCGCTGCTTGAGCTCCTTCCTCTCTCTCTCTGAAAGTTCAAACTTTTTCTCCATTGTTGTTTTCCAACTCCGCAGTTGGTTCAGCTCGTCCTTCGTCTGCTCTGCCTTGGACCGTACACCCTCTAGGGCTGCCTCGTGCTTCAGACACCGTCCCATCAGCCCCTTCATCATCACCATTGCCTAAAAATGCAAGAGAGAGAAGAGGGTTAGATATTCATCAAGATTAGGCTGACGGACGGAAAGGTGACGGGTCGGATTACTTGAGCGATTGCAAAGAGGCCGGACTCCCCCATGGCCTCCGTGGAGTGGTTTCCTAGATCCTCATAATCCTCTGTAGAGATGATGGATGAGATCTGCTCCAAGGCATGCTTGGAGTCTTCATGGAGGAGAACGAGCGGTTTCTCTGGGATGTTGGACGGAGCCTTCATAAAACCCTTGCCTGCCCCGTGCTTCACAAGGGTAGCTGTCTTGTCCTCAGCCATTAGCCCTACGACGGGCTCTAAAGAAACTTTAGGTTTCTTGCCCTAACGGTCTCCTTTGGGTGCAGACTTCCTTTTAATAGATGGGTTGATAGCTACCATCGCTGACGGAGCCACGTCGCCAGACTTTTTCTTCTTGGCGGCCTGCGCCTTGATCAATGCTCTCTTCCTGGCATCGTCCATTTCTGAAAAAATGAACGGATAAAATTAACTGCTCGGTTAAACTATGACCGTTTAAATAAAGTAAAGATGACGGATTTACGTTTGCGAATTTTTGCTTTGTACTTAAGAGCTGCAGGTGTTGGCTCTAGTCCGTCACAGTACCAGTGTATGGTCTTGAGATTGACCAGTTTTGCCCAAGTCCTTTCTTCTGGCTTGGTCTTTGAGAAAATCTTCTCAAGAAAGCCAAACTCTTCAACGTCAACTTATGGGCGCTGTTTAACTGAAAAGAAGGACGATCAAAATGAAATAAAAAGTTGAATTCTATGGAATGGACCAAAAAAAAAAAAAAAAAAAAAAAAAAAAAAAAAACACACTAGGACAGGTGCATACAAGATGGATGTAAAATGCCCCAAGTAGTGTCGACGGGCATATGTTCGGTATCCCCTGGACGACACATCCAGCCGTCACCTTCTAAGAAGAAATAGCGGCTTTTCCAATCCCTGTTTGAGTCCGGAGTTTCATATATAACCTTCAACAACGGACTTTTAGGAGCAAAACTGTACACCCCCCCTAGACTTATCAATCTCGTCCGGACAGTAGCAGTGGAGGAACTCTCTAACCATTAGACTCCTAGCACCGTTTATCATGGCACCATATAGAATCTCCATTGCTATAAAGATCCTCCATGCGTTTGGAGATACTTGATTGACAGACAGACCCAAACACTTGAGAAGCTCACGGTGAAGGGTGCTCAATGGGAACCTAAGTCCTGCCTTCAACATTTGTTCGTATACACCAACACCCTTTACGCCGTCAAAGTAGCATTTCTCTGACGTATAGGGCAGACGAATGGGAATGTTCTCTGGAATTTGGTAATTTTCCCTAAGGGTTTTGAAGTGATTCTCTTTGATAGTAGATATAAAGTAATTCATCGTCCACTCTGGCAACATAATGAACTCCCTAAGTCCATTAGCACCTATGACGGATCTTAATGTTTGCTCCTCACCATCATTAAAACCTCTACTAGTTTAGCCATCTCCATATCCTCATTTGTTGAGGATGAGAAGCAGGCAGACGAACTTCTATCTTCACCTGGACTCTCTAGGTCTACATGACCAGATGGATAAACTTCCTTGTAATCCACCCCGTCACGAACGACTGACTGATTACTCGACACATTAGACATCGCCTACACAAGACGATAAAACCTAACGACTCAGACGAATTTAAAAATGATGACGGGCGTGTAATATCCAAGAAATTAAAATGAAAAGTGAATCTGCAAGACTCTCTGAAGAAGAACACTTACCAATTTTTTTGAATCAACGACGGGTAAACCAAGTGAACAGAGCGAGTGTGTCGACGGTCGATATAACAATATGGACGGGTTGCTTTGACAAGGATGACGGTTGCGCTTTGACAATATGTTTCAGCTAAAAATGAAGAAATGAGAAGAGAAGACTTTGGTTTTTATAGGAAAAGTGCATGGAAGACGTGTTAGGATTAGTACCCTTAAATCCTATTGTGTGATATGTATGCTATTATGTACGACATTATGTATGACTTAATGTTGTGATTAATAAAGTTTCTTTATTATTATTATCTAAAATAATGGTAACATGAATATTTGAACATTATCATATAGTCCATGAGATGCATAGTATGTGATTTATGTGATTTAGTCACATAAGATATAGATCACAAGTTCTTTGTAAACACATAATTTTGGTTCGTAGTCGGTGATGAAATTGGGCATTTCATCTGCGAAGACTATAACATATCAACTAAGATGATTTGTCTTGATCATGGAAGTGGAGACTTCTAGTTGATACGTTGATATGTTTTAAGAGTTAAGACATATTGAACTGGACCGCTATGAGATTTATTATTCTCCTAACGACTGTCAAATGAATAATAAATCTCACGACTCCTATTTGCATGAACTCTTAATCCTGAGAGAATAATGGACCTGATCATGAGGTGTAGGTTGCTTTGATATATCAGGAGTGAGATCTAAAGGCATGATCAAAACCTCAGTATGTTGGGCAACCGCATTTAGTGTTGATGGAACATATATTCTCAAGATGGAATTCATAGTCTCTTAACGGAGATATAAAATATTCCCTTGAGATAAGTTTAATGGTTTTGGTTATTCAGAGAGTTAGGCCTAACCACTTTAGTAAGAAATTACTAAAGTATATATTTATGAAATTGGATTTCATAAATATATGATGAATAACTTTAAGGATTAAACCGGGTACTCAAGGATTAAGATGTAGTAATTTTCAAAGTGGCAGTCTACATTCATGACTTTGTATTACTACGAATATTTTTTGAAGGAATTGCGTGTATAATAAAGTCTTGGGATATAATTTATAAATAAGACCTAGAGTGCAATTATATTTATATAGTAGTATTAAATATAATTAATGGTAACTTTGGACTTGTCAAGAGTTGACAGAAAAGCCCAAGGCCCATTGGAGCTAGTGTCTTATTGATCCCTTTTGGTCCCACTCCAAGCCACACATTAAAGCCCAATTGGAAAGGCCCAATAGGCCGGCCCAATTAGATAATCAGTTAGTTATAAAAGGGAGAAACATACAGAAATTTATTTTAAGAGAATCATAATTGTGAAGTGGTGTGTATGTGCAAGTGAAATCACTCGATTATTCTCCCTTAGAAACTGATTGAGAGACCACACTTCTTGGGCGAAAAGTGGAATTGGAGTGAAGATTAAAAGTATTCCCAAGAACTTCTAATCTTTTGTTTTGAATTTCACCGCACCAAGATACGCTATCTTGTTCTCAAATTCTCAAAATCACATAGTGCATGTTATCAATCATGAATGAAATAGATCCATGAATGTCGCTTCCGTTGTGAGTTTTGTATGGGATACAAAACTAGATTTTCCTTCAAGACGAAGCGACGCTTTGATTCGAGATAAAAACCAATCAAACAACGACACGTGTCATGCGCCATAAATGCTTCCAGACAACTTGTCAGATGTTTGTACACCTGATGACATCTGCATTTTCAACCGTCAACTCATTAACCTTGTCACCATTAACCCAGTGATTTAAGTCGTCAACCCGTTAACCTTGTCACCGTCAACCCAGTCATTTGAGCCGTCAACCCCTAAACCTTGAACCGTCGACCCATAAATTTTTTACCGTCACCCCATTTGGTCCTCCTAAATAATGACGAACCAAAAGGGGTGAAGGGGGCAACTGAAGAGGATAAAAAGGAGCCCGACAAGCCTTGTGAAATGGGCCTGACGGATCCATATCCATGGGCCGATAAAGGGCAAGCCCAACTCAAGTAAAGGTTCGTTATGGATAGACACTATGAGAAACTTAGGTGGAATCCCAATGTAAATAGAATCCTAGCACAAAGAGGATTGCGGAAGATACACGCATTAATGAAGATTTTTTGTATAAGGGAATGACTTGTCCATCACGTTTTGGGATTAGTTAAGAGATTCCTATAAGGAAAAGACTTTCACTCCAAGGAAGAGAGATCAACCCTTTACTATTATAAAAGCTCCAATACTACCATAAATCAAGGTACAAATAACCCTTCTCTAGCACTCTAGAGTTGCGAGAATAGTTCTAACTTGACTTTCGGAGCGTATTCGGCCGGCCTGACACTGGTGCTCTTTGCTAGGTCTCTTTTCTTCTTATTTGTGCAGGTACTCTTTCGAGCGATAGGATTGTGTAGCTCACTGGTGATTTTTTACGGCATCATCACTAACAAAGTGGGCCCTACCACCTCAATGGTCGAAGCAACGCCCAATGACTCTTCAGACCCATTCCCTACACTCCTCCTACCACCATCACCACTGGCAATCACCGATTCCCCTCCCTCACTAACAAATGGAAACATTGGTATTGGGCTTCATTGACCCTATCTCTCCCTTATCTCACTCAACTCCATCTCTAGTTGAATCTTCGCCAGCCCAATTATCACCTTGTGCTTCTTTGATTACACTTCTGGTACTGGCAACTCCTGATTGCCGGTACATGTAGTGAGTTTGACCAATGAACCTAACAGAGTGGAATTTCTGGGACTTGTTGAAAAAGAGCTGAGGGACTCACTGAGGGAGAAATAAAGAGGGGAAAAGAGAAAGAGTGAGAGATTGGTGAGGCTAGGGTATCGTATTGATGGGTGGGGGTGGGGTTTTTTTGTTTTGTTTTTTAGTTCTTAGGGGGACGACATTGTTCGCTTAGAGTTTTTTTTTTTAGTCCAAAACGACGTTTGGTTAATAGATGGTAACAGTTAACAAAAGCCTAACAGAGGACTACATTGACAGTACTTGAAACTTAGAGGCTAAAATGACAAAACTGAAATTTAGAGGACAAAAATGACATAATGTGAAACTTAAAGGGTCAATTTTGCATTTTAACCTAAATTTAATTATGTATCTTGGTTATGTAGAAATGGTTGTATTCTGGGTTTTGGGGTTTTTTGGTTAATAGCTTTGGCATGACTAACAACTTCGGTAGATATGATTTGGTATCCAACAATCTATATAACTTCTATTTGATTTTTTTTGATGAAATATATAACTTCTATCTGATAAGTGATAGTGTAAGGCTCTTGAAAATAAATTTTTGGATAAATTGCACTTTTGGTCCTCAAATATGGGTTTAATTGATTGAGTTTTAAAATGTTTGATTTTGATTTTGAAATTTAAAAATATAAAAATTTTGAGGGGGTCAGATTAAATCAACCACAATTAATGGACCAAAATCGAACTTACCACAAATTTTAAGAATGAAAGTAATCCCATTTTGACATTTTAGGGACCAAATTAGAACCTTTTAAATTTAAAGGATCAAAATTAAAAGTTTCATGGACCGAAAGAATTACAAACACAATTTTAGAAAAGGTTGAAACTATCTTTGTGGTAAAAGATTATGTTATAATGTTCCATATGCACCGATTATTTAAAAAAAAAAAAGTTCCAATATGCACCCAGTTTTAATTAAAGGGTTTGGCTTACTTCCAGTACTTTTTTAACTAGAGGTCTCCTTTTATTTTAAATACACAATGACAAGTGGTAGTGAGTTTTAATCTCCACATTTTATTTAGTTAGTGAGTGATGTGACAGTTTCTCATTAAAACAAAAGGAGATTCCAGTTAAAAAAGTACTGGAGGTAAGCCAAACCCCTAATTAAATAACATTATGATGTTTTATGCAATCAACTGATGAAATTCCAAATACGTGTCGTTTGTCACCTCTAGACTAAAACAATTTTCATTTCAGTTTATTATTTGATGTCATTTTATTATATTATAATTAAGATACTCTTAGGACATTTGTTTAAGGACTATTTAAAGAAAGTTTTTATATCAGCTGGTAAGTTGCCCGTATGATGTATGGATAATGTTATAATGTTTTATGTAAATTTGTTTTTGGAAAATATTATACATATATTATTATAAAATTTTGTTAGTAATGAGTTTATCATAAAAAGTAACAATTATAAATTGCACACATATATCTATTATAATTATTTTGTTCAAGTAAGAGCAATAATTAAAACAACTTTGGAGTAATATTGTATAATAAAAGTTGATACAAGCATATTAATTGATTCTCTATTATTGATTTTTATTTATATGATGTAATAAAAAGCTTCATTATGAAATCTTTTTTTGTTTGTTTGTTTGTTTGTTTAATACCTTGTTACTGCAGTATGGTGGCACTTGTTATCATTATCAGTTTCTCCATCTTCAATGTTTGAAGTTTAGTCCATCCATATTTGTTCAATTTTCGAGCCTTCACCACTTTTTCCTTTTGTTGCATCATTTGTGTTAATCAGTAATGAATTGGCATCGGAAGATTCTTGATTGGATCTTACAAAGTTTGGACTTTGTCGTTAAGATTTTTTGTAAGTATTTGCATTTATGTTAAATTTCAATGATGTGACAGTTTTTTGTAAATGTTTTTATTTTTTATTTTTGTTAATTTTGGAATAGTGTAGCAAAAAGAATTAATATAGCATATTGGATTGTGTATATATATATTTTTATTTTTACCTTTTTTTTTTATTTGAAGGTGCATCAAAAATCTTAGCAACTATGTAATTTTCAAAACCATCCTTTAGATTGAATTCATTCAAATGAAGTAGGAAAATCCATATTTTTCTTAAAATTTTTTTTTCAAATCACGTGGGATTCCTTCTTCAATATCAATAGTTTTACAATAATTTAAATAAGTTGTACCTCAATTTATTTTTTAGCAAAATCTCTTGTAGATTTATTTAGGATTTTCTCGGCATTTTGATCAAATATCACAAAATTTGTTTTGTTAGTTGCATCAAAAGCTTCAATTTGAATCCTGTATCTGAAGTAGCTTGCAATTGTATATATATAGTAGTTAATAGTGAGATAAATATATTATAAATATTTAGAGAGTATGTAGTTAATGTGAGTGCCTCTAACTTTGGGATAGAAAGATTTGTTTTTGTTTCACATTTTGCACACCAAAATAATTCTGCTTGTGGTTTGACATTCATTTCACAAAGTACACACAAAATGTAATACCAACGCATTATTGTATCAATGTTACTTATTATTGCAATACCTTAGCAGTTCACATCTTGCAATGAACTTTGAAATTAATATGTTGTTAGGACATATGTGTTTCACATGTTAAGAACATATGTCATGATTTTATGTAATTGGCTTATCCTTTGACAAAACGCACTCTACTTGTATTTGGGTAGACTTAGGATGTATTTAACTACTTCAAGAAACCACGTTTCATGATCTAGTGTTGAAACCTTCAAGTCTATTCAAGAAATCAAGCAAGGAGTGCAAAATCATTAAAGCTCGATAGCTGGTCGATACCTGCTCGACACCTCCTATCTGTTGAGGTTTAAGAATTTCAGATTTCAACTCTGATTTTCTTGGGATCCGTGAATCTGTCTAGGAGCCTTCTTTTCTCCTAACCCTAGACATATAAAAGGATTGTTTTAAGAGCCGTCAAATTGTACATAAGTTGCACAAGCATTGAGCAAACTCTATTCAAGCAAATTGTGACCAGAGACAAAGTTCTTGACCTAGTTCATCTCTTTCTTGGAGAAGTTGCTGTGTATTTGCACCTTAGGGTTTTGTGACCAAGCACCTTCCTGATCTTCATCGTGTGGATGAACTGAAGAACTTTGCAGCCAACAATATTTTCAAATTGGTGATTGAAGTCACGTACTGGGATCCGCGCAATTGGTTAGTCACGTACTTAGGAGCCGTGCATCAGAAAGGGGAACTGTTACTACAGAACAAGTCCGATTGGGTATTTGGGTAAGGGTTCAACTGTAGGTTGGTAAGGTACTTGGGATTCCTTGCTTGTAACCACTTGTTGTGATAATAGTGGAGTTTCGGGAGTGGTGACTTGAAAATCACCCGGTGGGGTTTTTGCTGTTAGGTTTTTCCTCATTCGTAAATAAATCACCGTGTCATTTATTTTCCGCTGCAATTTTAGTTTATTGGTGATTTGTTTGTGCTACCATGCTTTGCATGATAAATTGATTAATTAATAACTTGGCTAATTAATTAATTAATTCCTATCATAAGGGGTCATTCAGTTTGTGGCCTATCATATGTATTATTTTTCTTATGTAAATAATATGATGTATCATTATTTTTTTACGTAAATGATGAGTATAATTTGAAATGATTAACAAACCTATTTCGTAAGATCTCATTCAATTCATTTTATCTTAACTATTGTCTTCATATTATTTAAAGATGAATCCTCTTATGAAAATTGTTTTGCATGTATTTTTTGTATTTCTTGTATAAAATCATGTTTTTAACCATTCCTATCATTGAATTTTTTTAAAGAAAATATTAAGTTAATAGCATTTAGTGAGATAGTATATGCTATTTATTAGACTTTTTGTTATTATAAATTTTAGAAATATGCACTTGTCAATAATTTCAACAACCTCAGGGATCTCAAGATTTATATATATTTTTGTTGCACTGGTCAATGACAGAGAATTTATCTGCATAAATTGCATAGAACATTATTAATAGACAAAAGCATATTGAATTGAAATTGGGGAAAAATGGAGACATGATTTCATGAGAATTAGATTTTCTAGAAGTATCATCTATACTTGGGGGAGGAAGAAGAGAGTTTTTAAGAGGGTAAGAGTTTTTGCTTTGATTTACATGTGGGAAGGGTCAAACTTGGGTTATAATTGTTGGAAAAACACATGTTTGTATCGCATACAAAACATACACAGCAGAAAATTAATGGATCTACTTCATTCGAAATTGATAACATGTATTATGCAAATTTCAGAGTTCAAGAACAAGTGAGTGTACCTTGGTTCAATGAAATTCAAAACCAAAGATTAGAAGTACTTGAGAACACTTTTAATCTTCACTCCAATTCCACTTTATGCCCAAGAAGTGTGGTCTCTCAATTAGTTTACACGTATGTATTCAAGGGAGAATAAGAGAGTGTCTTACCCTCACATAAACACCATTTCATTCGTTATAAAAAACTCTTATGAAATTCTGTATGTTTCTCTCCTTATATTTAACCGATTATTTAATTGGACTAGCCTTTTGGGCCATTTCAATTGAGTTTTAGTATGTGGCTTAGAGTGGGACCAAAAGGGAACAAATAAGACTCTAACTCCAATGGGTCTTGGGTTTTTCTGTCAACTCTTGACAAGTCCAAAGTTACCATTAATTGTATTTAATACCACAATATAAATATAATTGCACTCTAGGCCTTATTAATAAATTATATCCCAAGACTTTATTATACATGCAACCCTTTCATAAAATATTCGTAGTAATACAAAGTCATAAATGTAAACTGCCACTTTGAAGATTACTACATTTTAATTCTTGAGTACCTGGTTTAATCCTTTAAGTTATTCATCATATATTTATGAAATCCAATTTCATAAATATATACTTTAGTAACTCCTTACTAAAGTAGTTAGGCCTAACATTTTGAATAACCAAACCCATTAAATTTATCTCAAAGGGATATTTTATATCTACGTTAAGAGATTATGAATTCCATCTTAAGAATATATGTTCCATCAACCCATTATTCTCTTAGGATTAAGAGTTCATGTAAATAGAAGTCGTGAGATTTATTATTCATTTGACAGTCGTTAGGAGAATAATAAATCTTATAGCAGTCTAGTTCAATATGTCTTAACTCTTAAAACATATCAACATATCAACTAGAAGTCTCCATTTCCATAATCAAGACAAATCATCTTAGTTGATATGTTATAGTCTTTGCAGATGAAATGCCTTTCATCACCATCTACGAACTAAAATTCTGAGTTTACAAAAAACTTGTGATTTATATCTTATGTGACTAAATCACATAAATTACATACTATGCATCTCATGGGCTATATGATAATGTCCAAATATTCATGTTACCATTATTTTAGATAATAATAAAACAACTTTATTAATTACAACATTAAGTCATACATAATGTCATACATAGCATCATACAATAGGATTTAAGGGTATTAATCCTAACAATAATATGTAAGGTAATAATTGGGCTTGAGCTTTTCATAAGGTTTGATTTACTTTAAAAAGGTAGTCCATTTTGTGGTGAATAAATTTTGCTCTAATTCTCAAGAACAGCCTATATTTTGTATAATAGTAAAGAAGTTACTATGATATATTGGGTAACAGTAAAAATAAGTTACTATGATCTAGGGTAATAGTAAAAAAAATTTAATGAAAAGAGGTAAAAAAAATACTAAATGCAACAATAGAGTTCCACGTGGTAGGACCTCATGCACTCTCACATGAGGTCTCTACTTTTATATATACTAGCGTTTAACCTACGCAATGCGCGAGATCATTTTATGAATTAGAAAACAATAAACTTAATATAACAATACATTAAAATTCAAAATTCATCAAGGCATGTTGTACAGCCCCTCATTTGTCCTACTTGCAGGAATGCTATATATAAAATACAATATCACTCCATTTAAAATTAACTCCAATAATATTTTATAGAATTTAAAAAATATATATCATATGTTACGATGGTGTCCATCTAGAAAAAAAATATCAAGCACATAGTGAGCATCATATGTTGTTGAGAACACACAAAAGCACCAACCTAAATAAAATTAACCACAAACTAAAGCCCTTTTATGTTGGGGTGATTTTTTATTTTTTTTATTATTATTTTTATTTTTAATAAGCTTTGGGTTTATAGAGATAAAAACATAGCCTTAATTCACAGCACATACTTTGAAAACATTTTTTTTTTCACTCTTCAATTTCCAAGGACAATTGTTCAGTTGGTTTCCCTTGTTAATATGTCAAGCTTATCAAAACAACTTCAAATTGTTAATTGCATTTTGGATCCAAATGCAATGGACGGAGTTAGAATCAATCAATAAATAAATAAACAAAACCACTAATAAGATTTTAGATTAAAAAAATATGAAACTATTCTCACAAAATCTAGTTATATATTACAATGTCCTTAATAAAGAATAAAATAAATTTCCAGCAAACATACAGAAAATAAAATAATAGATGCACGAAAACGTTGTTTGCATGGGACTAAACTAAATGTTGTGGTGGGCATATATTACAAAGTGATTTGTTGGGAATTTTCTTGAATTTAGTTCTCTATAGCTGCAAATAAAAATACAGCTTAAATAAAATCACATATTTTCATACAAAAATAATTGCAAAGTCTCAATGCTACTTAAAAAAAAAAAAAAAACATTCACACACAAAATAGAAAGGAGGAAACCAAAAAAAATTAAAACACTAATAAAATAAAAGAGAAATAGACATTCCCTCACTTCCCCGCTCTTTGTTTGTATTGATTTTAATTTAAGTTGATCATAGACATCATCAACTAATTTGCCACCAGCAACAATTGTTTCAAAGGGAAACCCAATCTGGATTTCTTTGAAATTATTTTTAGCATCGCCACTAATTAGCTAATATCAATCAATTACTTTCAAACTAACTAAATTCATACATGCATTAAAGAATTAAACTTAGCATGAAAGCATAATAAACTCAAAAATAAATGTGTATATGAATAATCTCAAGGAACTTGTGAACTAAACTATCTCTTAATTAGGACACATACACAATTCAAAGATTCTAACGGATGTTGATGGAAGGGGCACAGTGATGTGGTGGGTGCAATACATGAGGGATCTAAATTGCAAGTATTAATAGTCAATAGACATATTTAGAAGCGACCCCAAACATAGAGTGTTGTGCATTTTAGCCTAAAAAGTTTGGAGTGGTTTTGCAATCTTTCTAGTCAAATGATCAATTTTAACAAATCTGCAGTGTTTTTCCTGACCAGTGTAAAGAATTTGTTTTAGCTCTTTTTAAGGTTAAAGAAGCTAATAGACTTGGTAACACCTGGATCTCAATTGAGATTTTGGCCAGAAGAAATTTGACCTGTTTAAAAGTCTGGTTGAAGGCAAAACTGTTGTCTCTGGCTAGAAGATTGACTTCGCTCAAACTTGTGCTTACTTCACTGCCTCTCTATCATTTTTGGGACCATTTAGAAGGTGTTGGAGCATTTTGATATTAAATAATTAAAATGAATAAATGTTATAATATAAATGTAAAGATGTGGGAATGAATATGGAAGATGAGGAGTTAGTGAAAATGTTTAATCCCACATTGAAAAGGAGAGAGGCTATTTTATTCTTTTTAATTGTGGTGATTAATGGGCTAAAATGTATTGTCTCAGATATTGGGCTAGATACGTGCGCAAGGGGGAGGTGAAGAGTGGAGGTATCAAAATTGGAAATGAATCAGCCTCTTGGATCCTCCTACTTGACAGCCCATTCAAAGAAATTACCATATCCGTTGGTGAGTAAATGACCCGATTTAATACTCCATTTTTATTATGGACAATAAAGAGCCATTAACCCACTTAATGGACTTTTCGTTTGGGCCTATTCATTCTTCAGAAACTCCTTATCTCACCATTAATTATGTAACTCCAGCCCATCAGATTAATATCCAACAATTAATCTTGTAACACCTACTACATCAGAATAATGGACCTAATTAAATCAAAATAAATTGGGTAGTAATTTCATGAGGCCCATTGAGCCTATAAATAGACTCATTCAGACCCCAATCCAAGTTACTGCAATGCACAATACACACAAAGAAAAAATAGAGAGATTCTTGGCAAGGAAGGGTGTTCTTTTTGGTGGAGTTTTGGGCATGAACACTTTGTGCAGAGGTTGTTCTAGCCATACAACACTTGTTGGGCTGTTGTATCCTAGGGGAGACAAGTCAGAGAAGGTCTACACCAGTTACAAAGTTTAGCCAACCAATGGCTTGAATCTCCTTAAAGAGTGCGAGCATCGCGCCTCAGTCCAAATTGTGTTGTGTAATTCCTTTCTTTATACTAATAATATTCAGAAGTATTATTCAGTTTCTCGTTGTGTTATTTCTATTATTATTGTGATTGCACCAACAATTTTAAGGAGATTCAATCACATGGAGCCTACATAAGAGAAACCAAATGAGCCTGTTGGAGATCTCAACAAGCCCTTTTGCTTTAAGGGAGCCCACTTCAAGAGGTGGAAAGGAAAGGTCCTCTTCTACTTGAGTCTTCTCAAAGTCTCCTACATCCTCACTGACAAGAATCCATCAAAAGTTCCTACCAATGAGATGAGTGAGGAAGAATATAGTCTCCATCAAGAAAAAATAGATAAGTATACAAAAGATGAATATAATTGTCGCTCTTATCTTTTGAATTGCCTTGCCGATCATTTCTATGACTATTATGATACAACTTATAATTCTGCTAAGAAAATTTGGAAAGCTTTACAAAGCAAGTATGATATCAATGAGGCAAGTGCAAAAAAGTATGTTGCTAGTAGATTTTTTCGTTACCAAATGGTGGATGGAAAATCGGTGGTGGATCAAGCACAAGACTTCCAAATGATTGTAGTAGAATTGAGATCCGAAGGCATAAAGATTGGAGTCAATTTGGTGGTAGTTGGCATAATTGATAAACTACCACAATCTTGGAGGGAGTTCCAAAAGACTTTGTGGCACAAACAAAAGGAGACATCCTTGGAGACTTTGATCGCATGCATCCGTGTGGAGGAGGAGGCTAGAGGACAAGATGTACTCATGACACAAGAGAGCAATGGTAATTCTATCACAAAGGTAAACCATATTTCATCCAATAATAATATGCCCAAAAATCATTTTCCTAGAAATGTTCAATTGAAGTCTAAAAAAAGAGCCTTAAAAAATAATAATAGACCTCAAGGAAGGGGAAATCCAAATAAAAATTACAATAAGAACCAAGGACCCCTTTCACAAGATCAATTTAATAGATCCTGTTTTGTCTGTGGCAAGAGTGGGCACATTGCTCGATTTTGCAAATTTCGGAAACGTGAATCTATCCTGCAGGCTAACGTAACCGAAGAGCCTTTAGTGGCTATGATTACAGAAATCAATATGGTGCAATATGTTGAAGGGCGGTGGGCAGATTCTGGTGCTAATAGGCACGTCTGCTATGACAAAAATTGGTTCAAATTGTACACTCCTTTTGAAGAAGAAAAAACTGTTATGCTTGGTGACTCTAGCAAAACCAAGGTTCTTGGGAGTGGTGAGGTTGAATTGAAATTCACTTCTGGACGTGTGCTAACATTGAAAGATGTACTTTACACTCCGTCCATGAGGAAGAATTTGATGTCAAGTTTTTTGCTTAACAAGGCTAGCTTCAAGCAAACTATGGAATCTGATAATTATGTAATCACTAAAAAGGGAATATTTGTGGGCAAGGGTTATGCTTGTGATGGAATGTTTAAATTGAACATTGAGAATAATAAAGCATCTACCAGTTCAGCTTATATGCTTTCTTCTATTAATTTTTGGAATGCTCGCTTGTGTCATATAAATAGTAGTAGATATGTGGGAATCATGAGTAGTTTAGAATTAATTCCAAGACTGTCAAAAGATTTTGAAAAATGTGAAACTTGTAGTCAAGCTAAGATTACAAAAAGGCCTCATAAAAATGTTGTAAGAAATACCGAATTGCTTGAGTTAATTCACTCCGATTTATGTGAATTTGAGGGAATTTTAACTTGTGGAGGAAATAGATATATTATCACTTTTATTGATGATTTCTCAAAATATAAAACTGTTTATTTGTTGAAAAATAAAAGTGATGCTTTTGAAAAATTTCAAGATTTTTTAAAAGAAGTTGAAAATCAATTCAATAGAAAAATAAAAAGAATAAGAAGTGATAGAGGCCGTGAGTATGAATCAAGTGCATTCAACTCATTTGTTCAGTCTTTGGGAATTATCCATGAAACTACTGGTGTGGCTAAAAGAAAAAATAGAACTTTAATTGAGTTAACAAATGCCATGTTAATTAAATCTGGTGCACCTTTACATTTTTGGGGTGAAGCTATTTGAACTGCATGTCATGTTTTGAATAGGGTGCCACATAAAAAGTCACACACCACACCTTTTGAGACGTGGAAAGGACATAAGCCAAATTTGGGATATTTGAGAGTATGGGGTTGTCTTGCTTAAGGCTTACTGACCCTAAAATGCCTAAATTAGGTATAAGAGCTATTACCTGTGTTTTTCTTGGTTATGCGATTAATAGTGCAGCCTATAGATTTTTTGATCTTGATAACAAAATAATTTTTGAATCTGGTGATGCAATTTTTCATGAAGAAAAATTTCCTTTTAAATTGAAAAATAGTGGGGGTGAAGAAAATATTTTATTACAACCTAGTTCTTCTACTTCACATTTACAAAATCAAGAAAATTTTGAAATGGAACCTAGAAGGAGTAAAAGAGCTAGAGTTGAAAAGGATTTTGATCCTGATTATTATGTTTTTAACATTGAGGAAAATCCCGAAAATTTAAAAGAGGCTTTAACATCACTTGATGCTATATTTTGGAAAGAGGCTGTAAATGATGAGATGGAATCTCTAATTTCTAATAGAACTTGGAAATTAGTAGATCTTCCATTGGGTTGTAAGACCATAGGTTGTAGATGGGTCCTTAGAAAAAAGTTGAAACCGGATGGGTTAATAGATAAGTTTAAAGCTATACTTATTGCAAAAGGCTTTAAACAAAAAACTGATCTTGATTTCTTTGATACTTTTTCTCCGGTAACAAGAATTACATCTATTAGGTTGTTAATTGCTATTGCTGCAATTTTTTATTTGAAAATTCATCAAATGGATGTAAAAACTGCTTTTCTAAATGGGGACCTAGAGGAAGAGATTTATATGGATCAACCCGAAGGCTTTGTAGAGCCTGGACAAGAAAGCAAGGTATGTAAGCTAACTAAATCCCTATATGGCTTAAAACAAGCACCTAAGCAGTGACATGAAAAGTTTGATTCCTGCATGATTGAGAATGGTTATAAATCAAATGAATGTGATAAATGTATTTATTCTAAATCATGGAATAATTTACATGTTATTATTAGCCTCTATGTGGATGATATGTTGATTTTTGGCTCAAATATGCATGTTATAAATGAGACAAAAAATATGCTTAAAAGCCATTTTGATATGAAAGATCTTGGTGAGGCTAATTTTATTTTGGACATGAAAATTAAAAAAGCATGTGATGAAATATATCTTGATCAATCACATTATGTTGAGAAAATATAATTTTCATGATCACAAAAGTGTAGCTACTCCTTTTGATTCTAGTGTTCATTTATTTTCTGTGAATAATGATGATGAGATTTTTAATCAAAAGGATTATGCTAGTATCATTGGTAGTTTGTGTTATGCTACTGATTGTACTAGGCCTGACATTGCATATGTAGTAGGAGTGCTTAGCAGATTTACTAGCAAGCCTAGTAAAGATCATTGGCTAGCTATTGAGCGAGTCATGAGATGTTTAATTGATACCAAAAACTATGGCTTATTTTATAAAAAGTACCCTACTGTGATTGAAGGTTTTAGTGATGCCGATTGGAATACTTTGTCAGGTGATTCTTTCTCTACCATTGGTTATGTTTTCACCTTAGGTAGTGGTGCTATTTGTTGGAAATCTAAAAAGCAAACAATAATTGCTAATTCAACAATGGAAGCTGAATTATTAGCATTAGCTTCAGCTAGTGAAGAGGCAAATTGGCTTAGAGATTTGTTATATGAAATTCCACTTTGGGAAAAGCCAATTCCACCTATATTAATTCATTGTGATAGCATTGCCGCAATTGGTAGAGTTAAAAACCGTTACTACAACGGTAAATCTAGACCTATAAGAAGAAAGCACAGTACCGTGAGATCTTATTTGAGTGGTGGTATCATAACTGTTGATTATATTAAATCTAATGATAATCTTGCAGATCCATTTACCAAGGCCTTGGCAAAAGATAGAGTTTGGAATACATCAAGGGGGATGGGACTAAAGTCCATAGAATCATGAGCCATGTATGAGGATACCCAACCTAAGGATCAGAGATCCTGAGAATTGGGTTCAATGGGAAAAACGAATCATACGATGGTCGTAAAAAATGCACAATTTATTTATTTTTAATTATTTATTTTGTAAATAATTTTTTAATTGTTCATCCCTATGATGTAAGTGCATTTATCTTGTAATGTGGAGAGGATGAGTTAAAAAACTCTTAATGAAATTTGTAGCTCATATGAGTGGGGTATCAGAATTACAGGAGCACCCTTGACAAAATTTCACCTATGTGAGTGTGGGGGTGGGGCCGCTTCCTATGAGATTTGGACTTAATCTCAAATACACTCATGAAATCGGGATCAGCACACGGTCGTAAAGTGCTAGCTATAAAAACTCATATCAACACCTGGGTTATTATGTGTAAGCAGTGATGCTTAATTTCCCTAAAGCAGTCCTAGTTCAAGTCGGAGACCACTACGACTCTGGAGTTGAGATCGCTGTTTTACTAAGAGAAGGTTCAATGCAGAGCACACCTTCATGATGCATAGTGACCCGTCTTTGCTTGGTAATCTCTCTTTAACTAAAAAATTTAATATTAAAATGAGTGGGGGATTGTTGGAGCATTTTAATATTAAATAATTAAAATGAATAAATGTTATAACATAAATGTAAAGATGTGGGAATGAATATGGAAGATGAGGAGTTAGTGAAAATGTTTAATCCCACATTAAAAAGGAGAGAGGCTATTTTATTCTTTTTAATTGTGGTGATTAATGGGATAAAATGTATTGTCTTAGATATTGGGTTAGATACATGCGCAAGGGGGAGGTGAAGAGTGGAGGTATCAAAATTGGAAATGAATCAGCCTCTTGGATCCTCCTACTTGACAGCCCATTTAGAGAAATTACCATATTCGTTGGTGAGTAAATGGCCTGATTTAATACTCCATTTTTATTATGGACAATAAAGAGCCATTAATCCACTTAATGGACTTTCTGTTTGGGCCTATTCATTCTTCAGAAACTCCTTATCTCACCATTAATTATGTAACTCTAGCCCATCAGATTAATATCCAACAATTAATCTTGTAACACCCACTACATCAGAATAATGGACCTAATTAAATCAAAATAAATTGGGTAGTAATTTCATGAGGCCCATTGAGCCTATAAATAGACTCATTCAGACCCAATCCAAGTTACTGCAATGCACAATACACAAAGAAAAAATAGAGAGATTCTTGGCAAGGAATGGTGTTCTTTCTGGTGGAGCTTTGGGCTTGAACACTTTATGCAGAGGTCGTTCTAGCCATACAACACTTGTTGGGCTGTTGTATCATAGGGGAGACAAGTCAGAGAAGGTTTGCACCTGTTACAAAGTTTAGCCAACCAAGGGCTTGAATCTCCTTAAAGAGAGCGAGTGCCGCGCCTCAGTCTAAATTGTGTTGTGTAATTCCTTTCTTTATACTAATAATATTCAGAAGTATTATTCAGTTTCTCGTTGTGTTATTTCCATTATTATTGTGGTTGCACCAACAGAAGGTGTTGGAAAGTTCATTTTATGAATTTGATCACAATTTATTTTTCAAAAAAGAGAATGGGGCTGGGTTGTAGGAAAATGGGACATTTGAACAAAGAATTGTTAGCTAAAAAATTTTGGAGAGTTGCTTTGAACCTAAATTGTTTGTTATTTGAGGTGTTACAGGACAAAAAT
This sequence comes from Quercus wislizeni, assembly GCA_023055345.1. Taxonomy (NCBI): domain Eukaryota; kingdom Viridiplantae; phylum Streptophyta; class Magnoliopsida; order Fagales; family Fagaceae; genus Quercus; species Quercus wislizeni. The sequence continues at coordinate 5,277,997 of JALGQJ010000019.1, read as the reverse complement.
TGTAGAAAAAATAATATATTCTGTGTTAGGATGAGATGTTTTGATTTTTGGGTTGGAAAGTTATACTTTATTGTAGAAATTCAGTTTTGATTGAGGCTAAGTGGTGTGTAGGGGATGGTAAATCTATCACAGTTAATTACCCTGCTTGGTTTATCATGAAAAAGGGGGTGGATAGTGGTCTTAGTTCTTTTGTGCATTCTGTAGTAGATCTGATTGATCAAGATGGATTTTGCTGGAAGACCTTTTACATTAAGACCCTTGACCATCCTTCAGTGGCCGATGAGATTTTACGGTTCCCTCTGTCCAATGGGAATCTTAAGAATAAGGTCATTTAACTACACTCACAGTCTAGGATTTATTTTGTGAAGAAAGAGTATCATCCATATAAAGCACAAAAGCTTAGATGATCAATTGAGTTCTGCTTCTTCTGTCAGTCAGAAACTTAGGACTAGGTTATGGAAGCTGAAATTGCCTTTCGAATGCTTGGTCTTTTCTTTTAGAAGTTAGTACACAATGCTTTACTTGTTAAAGAAAAGTTGGTTAAAAGACAAATTATATCTTCCGCATGTGTACTTTGTGGTGGGTGTTAGATTCTAAGACTTTAGGAACTAAATGTATTAAAACTTCAATGTGTAATGTATTGGCAAACCACGATAAAAAATTAGAGTCTAGATTTAGGCTGCTCAAAGTGTGTTTATTTGTAAAGTTGGAATCGAGTGAATTGCAAGATTTGTTGGCTAAATCTGCAAGGCTCGATCGATCGAAAATTAGACTTGATCGATCGAACCTTGTGCAGATTAATTTTCTGCAGATTTTTCCAACTTAGCCCAAGCCCGGTTTGATGTGTAGGATTTTATATTTTACTCCAAGTATAAAAGGAAAAACCTTAGCTATGTTTTAAAAGTTGTTGATATGCTGTGTGTTGAATCTCTTGTGAGATCTAGAGGTGTATACCTTCATATACACTTAAGGTTATCAAGATTTATGTCAAGAACTTGGTGATCGTTTTAGTTGTTGCATAAAGAATTTCAAAGAAGACCTAAAACCTTTGAGTGGAGTCTCAAAGTCACAAGTGGGAGTACTTGTGGTAGCAGTGGATCAAAGAAAGAAGTAGTCCGTGGACTCAGAGCTGTCACATGGTCATGGTAGTAAGTTTTCTACACAAGGTAGCAATAGGATGTTAGTGGTCTAAGTTCTATTGTACAAACTTTAATTCTTTCATAGTGGATCTGTTTTAACTTAAGGATAGCTAGGTTAAATCCTCCATAGGTTTTTTACCGGTTTGGTGTTCCTGGGTTATCATATCGTTGTGTTATTTACTTTTCCGCATTATTTACATGATATGATTTGATTGTGTTAACCTAGATCTGAATAATATATTAAGTAATCACTTGTCTAAATAACTAGGTTAATCAACTTGTGTTTTAAGGGGTCTAAAAACGTATAATGAGAATGAAGTGATTGCAAACCACTTGTTTTTATCTTGTTCTATTGCTAGAGCAGTTTGGTTTGCTTTTGAATGTGATGTCAGACTTGATCTGTTGCAACCATAGTCAATTGGATTTTGAGTAGAACATTGTATTAATGCTTTTTATGAGGATGGCTCTATTAACTCCTTGTTTATGGCTGTGGTGGTTGGGAGTTCTGTGGTTTGTGTGGTTTTCCAAGAACAAAGTTGCTTTTGAAGGCTGGTCTATTTCACCTAATGTGATGGTAAAATATGGAAGGGGGTGGACGGTTTGTTGTTCAGATGATGATGCTAAAGTGCAGGTGTTCTTCTAAAAGAATAAAATTGACTGGCTTTGTTTTTGAGTGCAAGGATAGGTTGGGGAGAAGTATGTTGCTTGGATGTTATAGTCAAGCATCGACAAACAAGAAAGAAAGAATGCCACTTTTTAAGCTCATAAAAAGAAATGAGAAAAAAAAGAAAAAACACAAACACACAACCTTGTTTAGAAAATGACCAATTTGGCACAAACACATTATCTAGAAAAAATGATAATTTAAATTTGATAAATTATAACTAATGTAGCAAAAACTCTAGTAAATAATCCCTTAATATGCAGTAACATAGTGTTTAACAAAATCTTCACTCTAAACTTTAGATTTGGCTAATAAAATCAATCTATAAAGAAAAAAGCTTGCTAAAATATGCAAATCAGAGCCAATTCAAACACAAATACACTAAATGGACAAAATCTAATACAAAGTATGAGATAAGTAGAAGAGAAATCAAACTTTTCTAACCTACCGGTTTGTTACAACAACTCTTCTTGGAGATTACCCAAGTGTTGTAATTGGCAAAGAACTCAACAAATTTGTAATTTCAAAAGAATTATAGGATCAGAATTAAGCTTTCAGATTTGACTATTAAAAACAAGGGTGACACTCCCTTCATCAAAACAAAAGGCAAAGCTTCTCAATTAGGTTTACAAATTTGGTATAAAAGATTAAATTATATGAAATAAAATTCTTGGTAAATTAACTTAAGTAACTAAATAGAATAGACTGAAAATAACATAAGAGAAGGCATATTTTTTTAAAACAATGTCCTGGAGACTTGGAAATCAGTCATAGGCATATTGACACCAACAAAAACAATAGTTCCAAGCTTCCTCCTCTTAGCATCTGGCATTATAGAACCACCATTAGCAATCTCTTTTAAAGTTTTAGTTGTTCCACCAAGTTTGAAAACAAACTCCAAATATAATCTGTGGTCATTTAAAAAAGTAAAGAAAAATCATCTAGCAATTTAAGAAAAAAAATTATCTGCTATTGATGCTTAAAATATTAAGTTCCAGTAGATAATTCTTATTAAAACCCATAAAATTCAGAGTTCCAGATTAAAACAGCCAAATTTTGTGTTTATCCGCAACTAATATAATCAAGTAAATGGCAAACATTACAGAATTATTTAGATTATAGTTTTTTCTTCTTCTTCCTCTTCCGAGAGAGCCTAGAAGTTTACAAAGTACATTATAAATGTATCATCTCTATCTCAAACATATATTTTTTTATACCTTGACATATCTGGGTCTCATTTGCATACCATTCCACTCATGTTCCTTCGTTCATGATTAGCCATCTTTGTGAGTTATATAAACAAATTTTGCAAATTAACAAAGCAAAACTCACAAACATAATAATAAATGATGCTAAAATACATTCATAATTGATTGTGCATGATGTGTGGAGAACAAAACTTCATCTTTCTTTGAATTAGAAGGTGAAATCCAAAATAAAAACAACCCAAATATGCAAAATCGATTCCCATCCAAAATATCCAAAAACAAAACTATTCCTAACCAGAAAACCTAACTCATAATCAATTGAACCATAATACCCACATGTAAATCATAATTAACGCATAAATTTCAAAAATAAAAAACTAAACATAACTTTGTCTCTACCTTTCAACAGCAACCATAATATAATGATTGAAGATAAAAGAAAGAAGGAAAAAAAAAATGAAATAGAATTTAGAGAATGAAATTGAAATGCTTGATGTTTTAAAGTCACAACCTTTCACGTTTTTTATTTTGTTAAGATTAGAAAAAAGAAAAAAAAAAAAAAACCCAATCCTTAATTTAACCCGAATACCCCAAACTAAAGCATTCTTACCCAAATTCCTTCATCAAAATCAAATTTAATCCAAACACCTATATCGATATCAATCTGACCAAAATAACCAAATCTAAATAACAATTAATCAATAAATTTTAACAACGAGAAAAAAAAAAAAAAAACGATAGGTTATGTGTAGCATATATGTAAATCTAAATCTAAACCAATCCAACCAAGAAATTCAAACCTAGATTATATTCAATTCCTAGATTTGAAAAAAAAAAAAGAAAAAAAAAAAAGAAAAACGAAAACAATAACTTTACCAGTTATGGGAAACGGACGGTGGTCTATCTCTGTAGTTTGTATCACAAGTTTTTTTTTTTTTAATAATTTTTTTTTAATCTCTCTCTCTCTCTCTCTGAATTTTTTTTGGGAGCATTGCAAGTCATTTAATTGTATTTTAACCGGTTATTTTTTATTTATATAAGGAGAAACTATCAAATGGTGTTTTAACGTGAAACAGTATAATTTATTGCTTTTTAATTGTGAATGTGGCATAATTTTAGATGGACATTTTTCCTAGATGGCAGCACCTCTTTAATTGTAGGACAAAGGCTTCTGCTATTATATATAGTATATATGATATGATATTGATTGATTTCATGAGAAATATAAAAAATTGTAAAAAACATATTAGTTGTTTTTTCCTTTTTCAATAAAATTTTCTAAAAATATTTACAAAGCAATGCTCATAGAGCATTTGTTATCGTTTTCCATTATATTATACTAGCTTCTAAGCACGTGCGTTGCTCATAAAGCATCTGTTATTGTTTTCCATCGCGCGCATGCTCGGAGGCTAGTATCTATTTACTTTTTTATGATGTTTAAAAAAAAAAAAAATTGATTTGAAGATAAATGTGAGGATGATTTTTTTTTTTTTAAGGGGGGGGGGGGGGGGGAAAACCACAACAAACGTATAGTTGAATGTGGTATAGTTTTTTTTTTTTTTTTTTTTTTCATAGAAACATTGAGATGAAGAGAGAAAATTAAATTAAAATAATATAAAATTAAAAACACAGCCGCAAAAAATGATACCAAGAGGAGATACACGAAGAAAACCATTTCAATTCTTACTGAATCAACTATTCTTGGCAAAATTCCAATCATATTTGGTAAAATTGATAAAGCTTACAAAGTTCATGTCAAAGGTCTAACATTCTGTTCATTACCTTTAACCATACATGCAGGGGCGGAGCCAGAAATTTTGGCTTGGGGGGGCCAAGTTATGATGTTAATATATTAGTTAAGACAAACCTCTACACACACATGTATATAAATTAATTTACTAAGAGAATTTATCATTTTCTAAATTTTAATGAGTATATAAAAGTCATGTATTTCTTCTATTAGACATGTACAAAAATTTATCATTTTCTACATAGTTTAATTTATTAAACCTCTTAAATTATATGATTTTAATATAATTTCTATTTCTTTTAAAAGCACCATTGAAATAACTCAAAAAGGGTCCATGTATGCAGTGGCAACTTCAATTTTTACATGCTACATTTTTAAAATGTAAAAAATATACCTACTATAAATTAATTTTTTAAAATTTTGGGGGGCCTTGGCCCCCCCACCTTTGTGTGTGGCTCCGCCACTGCATACATGGACCCTTTTTGTTTTTTGTTTTTGAGAAACTACCATACATGGACCTTAATCACTCTATTCATGTTCCATCTTTTCATCTCTATTTTATTACACCATCATGTTCTACAAAAAGACAAACTGCTGAGACAGTTGAACGATTACTTCTTGAAAAAACTGGAGCAAGTTCCCCCAGTTGTACATGGAAAGCAGAATGTCACAACCCCAACCAATTCACCATTCACAAATCACAATGAATAAACAACTATTAATCGGATTGTGTTGGGAAACTTCAATTATGTGAAGCTTCTCAATTGCGTCATCAAAGTTCCCTCTGAAACAATCAAATTCAAACTTTTAATTTCTTGAATGTACTGATTGGCTATCAACGGGAAAAAAAAAAAAAAAAAACTTACAGAGAATAAGAAAGACATGGCCAAGAAGGCAAGAACACCAATCTCCCTGAAGTCTCAGCATGTCAACCCTCACTTTAATAACTGGAACGGAATTGCTCTAATACCAACAAACCTTGTTCTATTCCTCGTAGAATGGACAAAAACCACAGTCAAACTCAGATTCAATTTCCCGTCTGCCGCAATGTTCTAAAAAATGATATTACATATTCATAAATCTTGGTAGAAAAGAAAGAAGAAGGCCCTTATATCATGCAATGGCCTTTTATTTTCTCTTTTATGCAAAGTTGGAGAATAGGGAGCAAGAGAAACCACAATGAAAGAAGGCCCTATATATTCTCACTACGTTTGAGATATAAGAAAAAAGATCATTAACTTCAAAATATACATAAAGCTGGGTTTTTATTGAGCAAATTCTTCTCAAATTGGGTTCCAGGAATCTTGGGTGGACTTGATCATGGAGTGTATTACAACGGTTTCGTATTCTATTCTTGTGAATGGTGAACCAAAGGGTATGATCACACCGTCGAGGGGTTTGCGGCAAGGAGATCCCCTTTCTCCTTATTTATTCCTATTTTGTGCGGAGGGTTTAAATGCCTTGTTATGTGATGCGGCAGCTTGGGGAGATATTCATGGGTTCTCTATTTGTAGGAATGGTCCGAAACTAACCCATTTATTTTTTGCCTATGATTGCTTGATTTTTTGCAGATCTACCTTGGAGGAATGCCATAAAATTTAGGAGTTGCTTGGGTACTATGAAGTGGCTTCCGGTCAAATGATTAATAAGGAGAAAACTACTCTTTTCTTTAGCAAGAATTCTGAGGAGTCCTCTCAGGTTGCTATCCAAGTAGCTTTACAAGTCCTGGCTATTTGCCATTATAACAAGTATTTGGGGCTACCTTCTTTTGTTGGGAGGAATAGGATGGCGTGCTTCACTAAGATCAAAGAAAGAATTTGGGCTCGAATGCAAGGGTGGAAGGAGAAGCTGTTGTCTCAAGCTGGCAAGGAGGTCATGATTAAAGCCATGGTTCAATTTATTCCAGTTTACTCTATGAATGTTTTTAAATTACCGGTGGGTTTATGTAAGGATATTGAGGCAATGATTCGGAAGTTTTGGTGGGGTAATGGAGAGACTAAGAAGATTCATTGGGTAAAGTGGAGCTCTCTTTGTTCTTCCAAATCAATTGGCGGTATGGGGTTTCGGGACCTTCAAAAGTTCAATCATGCTATGTTGGCCAAGCAGGTTTGGCACTTAATTCGTGATAAAGATACTTTAGTGTATAAAGTTTTTAGTGCCAAATATTTTCTTGAAGGTAGTATACTTGATGCTCCTGTCCATCCGAAGAGTTCTTATGCATGGAAAAGTATTATGCAGGCACGTGAGGAAGTTCACAAGGGCGCAATATGGAGGATTGGGAATGGCAAAACAATTAAGGTCTGGGACCATCAATGGCTGCCTGAACCGGGGTGTAGTAAAATTATATCTCCTAGAGCGGGTTCTGTTGTGGTTAGGGTTAGTGAGTTGTTTTGTTAGGGACATATTTTTATGTAATTGGCATATCCTTTGACAAAACACACTTTATTTGTATTTGGGTAAATCTAAGTAGGTTCAAGATGATCATTACAAGTGGTTAAATTGAAGACATTGAGACTACTCAAGAACTCTCAAGAAAAGTGCAAATCTGCAGGCCTCGATACCTCCTTGATAGAAGCTTGATCTGTCGAGATTTATTAAAGCTCGACATATGTCTCGATCGATCAAGCTTACGGGTTTTTAGATTATAGCCAGAAATGTTTTTATTCTAAAATGCTATTTGTTTATGGGTTTGTATAATCCTTATTGGACTAGAAAAACCCAAGGTTTGTGTAAACCTATTTGGAATAGGAGAGCCCATTAAGTTTCTATTTAAAGTAGGTGGGAAAAAGAAAAACCTAACCCTAGAGAGCTTCATAAGGTTTTCTTTTTGAAACCCTAGCCTCATCCTACAGAAGAAAGAGTTATTGCTGCGTTTCTTGTACGCCATTGGGTTCTGTAACCAAGCAAAGTCTCTTGCACCAACATTGAAGATCTTATTGGTGTTTCTATGTGAAGCTGTTGCAAATCAACGACAACAATCAACTGTTTGCTGTGGAGTTAGTCACATACTGGGATTCGTGTAAAGGAGTAAGCCACGTACTGGGATCCGCGCATTAACTGGTTAGTCACGTACTTGGGAGCCGTGTATCAGAAAGGAGAACTGTTACTACATAACAAGTCTAATTGGGTATTAGGGTAAGGGTTCAACTGTAGGTTGGTAAGGTACTTGAGATTCCTTTACTTGTAACCGCTTGTTGTGATAATAATGGAGTTTCAGAAGTGGTGACCTGAAAATCACCCGGTGGGGTTTTTGCCGTTAGGTTTTTTCCTATTCGCAAACAAATCACCGTGTTATTTATTTTTCACTGTGTAATTAGTTTATTGATGATTTGTTTGTGCTACCACGCGCTTGCATGATAAATTGATTAATTAATAACTTGGCTAATTAATTAATTAATTTCTATCACAAAGGGCCATTTAGTTTGTGGCCTATCAAGTAGTATCAAAGCAGACACACTCTGATTAGGGTTTAATCTTTCTTGTGTGATCCATTGACCCCTGTTGTCATGGAAACTCTTGATTGTTTAGATTTGCATGATCCTATGTTGAATGATGATGATGATATTCAAGATGCCTATTGCAAGCTTTATAATTTTTGTATGAAATCTCTTGAATGTTCTACAAAATTAAAAGCTAAATTTAAAAAGGTCAAACTTGAAAAAGATGATTTGATTGCAAAATTGGATGAAGCAAATAATTTGAATGAGAATTTTAAAAATCAAATTTCTTCTCAGGTGGACAAAATTAAGAGTTTGGAAGAACAACTAGTTGAATTTAAAACTGAAGTTGAAAAATTAACTAGTGTCAAACTTGTTGTTAAGCCTAACTCAAAAGAAAAAGATTTTTATATTCCCCCATTTAAAAGGAATAATGAAGGGTTGAAGGCTAATATTGCTAGGATAGACAAAAGTAAACAATCTGACGTTAACGCTGAAGTTTCTAAACTTATGTCTAAAACTCCTCCTAGGTTGAATAAAAATTCTGAATTTGTCCCCACTTGTCATCATTGTCATATTGTTGGTCATATTAGGCCAAATTGTCCTAAGTTGAGGTCTCTGTCAACCTCTAAGGTTAGACCTCCTTCTAGGAAACCGAGTAGTTCTAAAACTACTCATGTTTGTCACCATTGTGGTGCTTCAGGTCACACGTCCTAATTGTTTCAAATTGTTTCCTCATAAGCGAGTGTCCAATAGGTCTCATCCTTTGTCTAAAGGTTCCGTACCTATTCTTGGTGAGTTACTAAAAGCTTTGATCTTTTTAACTCAATTTCAGGGGAATTCTAATTCCTCTATGTCCTTTAGTAGTCATATTAGGACATGTGCCTTTTCATCTTCACGGCCAAAGACTCGTGCTGTGTGGGTGATAAAGGATCCTAAGACTTAATTGCCTTTCTCTTTGTCCTCTGCTTTAATTCTTTCTATCTAAAGTATGACTCTCTTAACTTGATTTCTTATCTACTTTTGGAATCATGCTTTCATGCATCTGCATCTTTCTTTCATGCTTTCATGTTGTTTCACATGTTTTTGTTTGGTTATTTTTCAGCTTTGCTTTATTTTGTTTTACATATAAAACAAATAAATTTTTTTTTTTGAAAAATAAAAAAAATACAAAAACAGTGTGTGTTTTATGTACATTGGTACTTGTGTACCTTGGATGGCCATTGAAACAAAGTTTTCTAAACTTTGTATCTTTTGTAAATTAGATGAGCATCTCTATGCACAACTAAGCAAGTGAGCTTTGTGGTTCTTGTTTGTGATGAGTGAGATTAAGTTGTCTCTTGTACTTAACACTCTATGACTCTTTTTGACGGGAATGACTAAAAAATCATGAGAGAAAGGTATTAATAACCATCTCACCATTGTTGCTCGCCAATCATGTATGACATCTGTATGTTTCGGCATAGTAAAAGTGTGATGTCAACGACATTTGTGTGCTTAGGCATAGCAAAATTAGAATGTCAAATATCATTGGGTATTTCTTTTCTCTCTCTAATAAGCCCATGTATGATATACTTAAAAGAAAAATATGCAAAGAAAAATCAAAAGCAAAAAGATAAAAAATGCTTTTAAATATGATTGCAAGTGTGTATTCTAGGAGATGTGAGAGTTATAGGATGTACCTTGAAGGTGATAGTTCCCATCAAGCAGTTATGATTGTGTGTGAGTTAAAGCATTTTCTCATATCTCAAATCGTCATAGCATGTATACACTTATGCAATCTTGCGATGTTTTTCACACACAACACGCAATATTCTTTGCTATTCTTGATACATGTGCAGATACAAGTGATTTGGCCATCACAAGTTTTACATGTGTTAATGTATGCTCACTAAACTGTCTTGACTTATTTTTGAAATATAAAATTGATTAGACTTGTTTAGTGTGTGTGTGTGTTTTGGAGATCCTTGTGCTCAAAATTTTTAGATTGAGAGACTATTTTGAGAGATTATTGTGTTGATTAGATCATTGGTTGAGTTGTATGTTGGATTGCATTCATATCTGTGTTTTTCTCCTCTTGAAAAACTATTTTGAAAAGCTGGCTCGACACCTCCTCAACACCTTGCTGTCTGTTGAGCTTCTTAATCTTTTTCTTATCGCAATCTCGACAGCTTCTCGACTCCTAGTGGATCGATTGAGAAAGCTCCTGTCTCCTCGATAGCTTCTTCACACCTGGTGGATCGATCGAGATCTTTTTAACCTTTTTGTTGATTTGTCCCTCAACAGATCCTCGACAACTACATCTGTCAAAGTATATTATGCTCGACACCTGTCTCGCCATCTCTCTTTTGATCGAGATTCCTCTGCATGCATTTCATTTTTCTTTGTTCTGCATTTTTTCCTTTGTGTAGGTCTATGGTTCCTTGTTCTCCTCGTTCCCTTTATGTCAGTTTTCTGTTTGTCTCCGTCATGTCTTTTGGCTTTTTATGCCTTTTGACAATCGTGTCAAAAAGGGGGAGAAATTTGAGAATTGAATGTCATTCCTTAGGGGGAGTAATAGTTTTCGGGGGAGAACTTCATGTTAAAGGGAAGAATGTTTTTGATGTAACTAACTTAGGGGGAGAGTTAGTTTGATACACATTGATATTGATATATTTTTTGTATTATGTATCTTTTGGTTTTGTAACCATTTACATACATCATGTGTTGTTTCTATATTAGATGATGATGTATGTGTTTCACTTATTATCTCACATGTGTTGTTTCTTTTCTCTCTTTATACACATATTTCTTATTTATTTAACTTGTTATTATTTTCCACATGGTACCTTGATGTGTTTTGCTTAGTACCTTTCAGGAAAGACAAGTTAAAGCCAAGTCAAGATTCCAAACCTTCTTCTTGCAGCAACTTCCAAGGTTTAGATCTTTTAGACTAGGCTTATTTATTTTGTAATCTTGAGTAGAATTTATTCTAGGACATTCAATGTACTCTTGTGATTTTGTCATGGATTGCCAAAGGGGGAGATTGTTGGGGACATATTTTTATGTAATTGGCATATTCTTTGACAAAACGCACTTTATTTGTATTTGGGTAAATCTAAGTAGGTTCAAGATGATCATTACAAGTGGTTAAATTGAAGACATGAAGACTACTTAAGAATTCTCAAGAAAAGTGCAAATCTGCAAGCCACATACCTCATCGACAGAAGCTCGATCTATCGAGATTTATTAAAGCTCGACAGATGTCTCGATCGATCGAGCTTACGGGTTTTTAGATTATAGCCAGCAATGTTTTTATTCTAAAATGCTATTTGTTTATGGGTTTGTATAATCCTTATTGGACTAGGAAAACCCAAGGTTTATGTAAACCTATTTGGAATAGGAGAGCCTATTAAGCTCCTATTTAAAGGAGGTGGGAAAAAGAAAAACCTAACCCTAGAGAGCTTCATAAGGTTTTCTTTTTGAAACCCTAGCCTCCTCCTTCAAAAGAAAGAGTTCTTGTTGCATTTCTTGTATGCCTTTGGGTTCTGTAACCAAGCAAAGTCTCTTGTACCAATATTGAAGATCTTATTGGTGTTTCTATGTGAAGCTGCTGCAAATCAACTACAACAATCAAAGGGTTGCTGTGGAGTTAGTCACATACTAGGATTCGTGCAAAGGAGTAAGCCGCGTACTGGGATCCGCGCATCAACTGGTTAGTCACGTACTTGGGAGCCGTGCATCAGAAAGAGGAATTGTCACTACAGAACAAGTTCAATTGGGTATTGGAGTAAGGGTTCAACTGTAGGTTGGTAAGGTACTTTACTTTAATATTTTACTTGAAGGTTTATTTATTTATTTTATATTTTATTTTATTTTAATTTTTTTATTGAAGAGTTTTAAATGTGTAGTTATCCACAAATTAAAAAAAAAAAAGTGGCTAGGATAGGCTTTTTTGGATAGAACGTGTTATATATATATATATATACATTTTTCTTTTAAATTTTTATAACAGAGTAGATAACTTTTTTGATAGAAACGTGGTTTTTTTTTTTTTTTTTGGTTTATAATTTTTAAAAAGAAGTTAAAAATAGTTTAAATAAATTGTAATATATATCTATTTATTTATGGATAAACTTGAGGATTGTTAAAAAAAAAAAAAAAAAAAAAAAATTGATTTGAAGAATGTTTGATTTATATATATATACACATTTTTTTTAAATTTTTTTTTTATAACAGGGTAGATAACTTTTTTGATAAAAACATGGGGGTTTTTTTTATTAGGTTTTTTGTTTTTAATTTTTAAAAAGAGATGAAAAACAGTTTAAATGAATTGTAATATATATAAATATATATATATCTATTTAGTTTTTTTTTTTTTTTGTATAAACTTGAGGATTTAAAAGAAAAAAAAAATTATTTGAAGATAATGTGAGGATGATTTTTTTTTTTTTAAAGGAAAAAAAAAATAACAACAAACGTATAGTTGCTTTGAAGAAGTGGTTTAGTGGGAGAGTGATCTTATTTTGTAGGAAATGTTTTAGGTGAGAGTTAGGGATATATTTTTAGTAGGTTATCCTCAAGTTTTTCCCCTACTTAAACGTAAGCTGTAGGAGTATTTTGAAAAAAAAAAAAATCCGATCCAAATAAGAGTAGACCTTAAATAGTAGTATAGACAATTGAAAAATGCAAACCAAATACTATTTTTCATAGGCTCTTTATTTTTGTTAGTTAGAGAAACTTAAATTCCTTTTCCCTTTTTTATTTTATTTTATTTTTATTTTTAAAATTTTTATAGTAAACGATAGCTATTGTATTTTACTGCTCAAAAAGGGTATACATCGCCAAGAAATTGGTGGGTTACTCAAGGTGGAATCTCCTCCAGTGAGCTCAATGTATTCCCATGGGATGGGAAACTCCATAAGTTGCAAGTATTTTGGCTACTTTCTTACATTGTGCTGGCTCATGATTAAGAGATACATTACTGAATTTATGGGTTACCACTATGATGTCTTTGAGTATGTAACCAAAGCTCGCCTTCATGCATATCCACTATGCTGGAGAGTATTTTATGTACATTTAGTGTTAGGTCTAGTAGGCCTATTTACTATGCAAAATCTATGTCACAGGCGTGTATAAGAAAGGTGGAGAATTATGGAAGGATATATATTGATGAAATAAGTTCTCCTTAAGTAGAATGTATAATGCTCCCAAGTGCAGGATTGTTGTGAAATAATAATTAAGCGAGTCCATGGTCGAATCCACTGGAAAAAGGATTTTGTTAGGGTCATGTATATATATATATGATGATGCACAAAAATCATCAGTGAGTTGATCGTCCACACACGTGCCAATGGGTGCACCTGAAGAATAAAAGAGAAGAACCAATCAAAGGACACCGGTAGGGTACCGGCCAAAGACCCTCCGATGGTTAAGTTAGTGATGGAAGAATCTCTAAGAACTCAATAGTGCAAGAACTAGAGAGAATTCACGTACCTTGATTTGTGAGGGCTTTAGGGTTCTTATAATAGCATAGAACTGACCTCAGTTTCTTGATGGAGAAGGTATTTCCTTATGGAGAAGATCTTTTCCCGTGTCCATATATCGTGGGATTCTTTCCTTGTAGGGATCCCTCAGAATATGGTGGAATGTAGAATACAAGACATTCCCATATTAGGTTCCTTGGAGACTACTCAAGTCATGTGGGTGCCATGTGGCTTTGCCACCCATCTTCGTCGGGTCCATCCACCTTAAAGAGTCCATCCCCATTAAAGGGTCCGTCCACCTTAAAGAGTTCATCCCCATTAAAGAGTCTGTCCACTTTAAAGGGTCTGTTCGTCTCTCTGCTTTCCATTCAAGACAAGACTCCGTCTACCAGGTCTTTGACTGTCAAGCTATCTGGATCGTCTCTAGGTGTCACCGTCGCTTTATTATTAGCTTAGCAAATTGGATCCGTTTGCTATAGGATTTATCCCTATCAACCGTCAAGGTGGAGCATGTCGAGCAGTGTCAAGGAAGGTACCTGACGACCCCTTGGTACTTGATGATCCATTGATACGTGACGACTGTTAGGGCGAAGCATGCCGCGTGGTGTTAGGGAAGGTACCTGACGACCATTGGGTACCTGACGACCCCTTGGTACCTGATGACTCATTGATACGTGACGACCGTTAGGGGGAAATGTGTCGCGTGGTGTCAGGGAAGGTGTTTGATAATTGCTGGGTACCTGACGATCCCTTGGTATATGACGACCAATTGATACGTAACGATTGTCAGGGCTGAACATGTCGCGTAGTGTGAGGGAAGGTGTATGATAACCTTGGGTACCTGACGACCCCTTGGTACATGACGACCAATTGATACGTGACGACCGTTAAGGTGGAACATGTTATGTAGTGTCAGGGAGGGTACCTAACTACTGTTGGGTAACTGATGACCCCTTGTGACTGACCGATGATACTTTTGGTGACCGAAGATTATTTTGGATGCTTTTGGTAATCGAAGACTTTAGGGTGTTAGAAAAAATTTTCTAACTAGTGAAAATATTCCCCCCATCTCATAGTCATCACGTAAGTGGATGAGTGCAGAATATGAAGGCTTGTGTTGTAATCGTAGAGTGTTAGGGGGTTTTTTTCTTGCCCCTCACTCCATGAGCAACTTAATTGGAGCATTTTTACTTAAGTTGATTGTCATCGGAGGATTGCTACTTGACCCGATCATCTTTGGGAGGTCGTTTGTCACCTTGGTGACTTGGTTCAATGATTTCTATTTGAGTCAATCAACTTTGGAGGATTGCTTGGATCGTTCGTCAACTTGGTGACTTGGTTAGATGATCTCTACTTGAGTCGATCATTTTGGGAGGATCACTTGGATTGTTTGTCACCTTGGTAAACTGGATCATTTGTCACCCTGCAAGTAGGAAGATTTAGATCTTTTACCAAGGCACTTTTTAGTGGATTGATTTGTTCGTCCACCCGTTGGTAGGAGGACTTAAATTTTTTACCAAGGCACTTGTGAATGACTTGGTTCGTCTGTCCTCTAATAGGTAGGAAGACTTAGATCTTTTACTAAGGCATCTGTAAGTGGCTTAGTTCATCCATCCTCTCGTAGGTAGGAAGACTTAGACTTTTGACCAAGGCACACGTTGGTGGCTTAGTTCGTCTGCCCACCCGTAGGTAGGAAGACTTAGATTTTTGACCAAGGCACTTGCGAGTGGCTTGGTTCGTCCGTCCTCCCATTGGTAGGAAGAATTATATTTTTTACCAAGGCACTTATGGGTGGCTTGGTTCGTCCATCCAACCGTGGGTAGGAGGACTTAAAACTTTTTTACCAAGGCACTCGTGTGTGGCTTGGTTCATCCGCTCTCTTGTAGGTAGGAAGACTTATATAAGGCACTCATGGGTGTCTTGGTTCATCCGTCCACCTAAAGGTAGGATGTCACGCCCCGAACCCAACTATAAAGATAGGCATGTGACAACCGCCGCACGCTTATAAAGCAAGCACCCTACAAGTGTGCAAGACCTTCTTAGCAACTAAAATTTATCCTCAAAAATTAAAAATCAAATAAATCCAAAATACCTCAACAATTTCTTTATGAATAGATCTCCAATAATTTAATAGGAACAAAATCCAAACCTCATGTACATAATGCTAATTGGCCAATAAATATAAAACTATTAGAAGACCATCCAATCCCAAAATCACTAAGCTTCTTTTCTTGCTCACAACACAACATCAAAACTCCCAAAACTTGGTATTCTTTGCGATTTGAAACTGGAGGGGAAAAAGGTGAGTTGACAACTCAATAAGTAACCTAAGTCCTAATAAATTCTATCAAGCAATAGATCTGTAAAGTATAAGATGTAATATGTTTTTTCAAAAGTTATAATATACTATGTGTTTTCAAAATAACTGAAGAAGTTTCATAATCTTAAAATAATAAGTTGCACATAGGTCACATACTTTAATCTTCCACATATATCATAGATGGTTTAGAAAATAGTCAGTTTTCCATATATCAAAAGCTATAACTTACAATAGGTTCCAAAAACACATAAGCAGTTTTAGTGACTCAAAATAGTTCAAATACTCAAACATTTCCAAAATCACAAATGTAGTTTTAAGGACTCAAAATAGTCAAATATTCAAACGTAATTCATATTCTTAACAATCTTATGACTATGGCTACGTTATATCCCGTGACTGGGTATTAGAGTACTAATGAATAACCCCCATTGGCTGGGTATCAGAGTACCAATGAATAACCCCCATTGGTTTGGGTATCAGAATACCAATGAACAACCCCCATTGGTTTGGGTATCAGAGTACTAATGAACAATCCCCATTGGTTTGGGTATCAGAATACCAATGAATAACCTCCATTGGCTGGGTATCAGAGTACCGATGAATAACCCCCATTGGTCTGGGTATCAGAATACCAATGAATAACCCCCACTGGTTTGGGTATCAGAATCAACTCATAGTCAAACTGTCCATAATCATATATGTGAAATTATAATTTCTAACAAAAATATATCTTATTCCAATACTTATATATATAATCATATATTCAATATTCAAATATATTTGTGATATTTCTATATTCTTACTTTAAATCAATATAGCTAAGAAAAAAACAATTAAATAAAACAAATCTTATATTCAATGCTCATATTTATTGGTGGAAATTCTTATTCTTTACTTTAAATCAATATAGCAAAAAACAATTAAATAAAATACATCATATATTCAGTAATCAAATATATTTGTGATAATTCTTTACTTGAAATCAGTAATACAATAGAAATAAATTGTAACGACCGTAAACAATTTTCAGTAGTTAAAATACGCAAGGATAAAACTAATTAGGATAAGGTTACTTACCTCAGCTAAATCATCACAAGGATCTTCTCCCTGACACTTTCTCTAAAATCCTTAGATATCACCTAAACAATTTTTCAAGTACCCTTTAATCAATAATCAAATAATTTAAGAAAAACTTAAAACTGTACCCGGCTAGAAGAGAGACAGTTAAAAATATCTCATAATTTTTTGCTATTATCTCAAGGAAAAAAATCCACTTATTCACCATATATATATATATATATATATATATATTCTGCCACCCCTTTATGCCTTAAAAGATAAGGCTATAGCACCTAGAAGTAGTACTATGTCACACTAGACAAGGATGTGTACTACACTTTACAGCTTTCTTCTTCTTCACTCATTTTTTTTTCTTTTTCAATTCCATCAGTTTAGGCGCAGTTTCCTAAACAACCAAAATGTGCTGAAAGCTAACCCTTAGACCCATCAGTAGTGAAATCTGTAAGAAGTAGCGTCCAATTAACCGAAATATAAATCTAAACTTTTCTTCGTTTGCGTCATTAAAACTCTTGAATAAATAAATAGCTTCACTATTGATTAAAATACCCACGTAAATAAAATACTCTAATTTTAGATAAAGTTTAGATTTGACAAGAATAGATTTTTAGGCTCTTACCTCAAGGGTACAATCAATCTTTCTCTACTTCAGTCCTTTGGGTAATCTCCTCTCTCAAAATATCTCTCCATATGCATTGACTTAATAAACTTATATATATAGCTAGGGTTTCAACCTTATTTTTTAAAAACTCCCTTATAATTAGAAATTATAAAATTGGCCCCACAAAATAAATTTACTTAAATAACCTTCCTTTTAATTCTTTTTTTTTTTCCGGGGTATTACATAGGAGGATTTAAATTTTTGACCAAGGCACTCGTAAGTGGCTTAGTTTGTTCGTCTACCCATAGGTAGGAAGACTTATATAAGGCACTTATGGGTGGCTTGGTTCGTCCGTCCACCTATATGTAGGAGGACTTAAATTTTTGACCAAGGCACTCGTAAATGGCTTAATTCTTCCATCCACCCATAGGTAGGAAGACTTATATAAGGCACTCATGGGTGGCTTGGTTCGTTTGTCCACCCGTAGGTAGGAGGACTTAAATTTTTGACCAAAGCACTCATAAATAGTTTGTTCGTCCACCCATAGGTAGGAAGACTTATATAAGGCACTCATGGGTGGCTTGGTTCATCCATCCACCCTTAGGTAGGAGGACTTAAATTCTTGACCAAGGCACTCGTAAGTGGCTTAATTCTTCCATCCACCTAGGTAGGAAGACTTATATAAGGCACTCATGGGGGGCTTGGTTCGTCTGTCCACTTGTAGGTGGGAGGACTTAAATTTTTGACCAAGGCATTCGTAAGTGGCTTAGCTATTCTATCCACCCATAGGTAGGGAGACTTATATAAGGCATTCATGGGTGGCTTGGTTCGTCTGTCCACCCATAGGTAGAAGGACTTAAATTCTTGACCAAGGCACTCGTAAGTGTAGGAAGACTTATATAAGGCACTCATGGGTGGCTTGGTTCATCTGTCCACTTGTAGGTAGGAAGACTTATATAAGGCACTCATGGGTGGCTTGGTTCATCTGTTCACTTGTAGGTAGGAAGACTTATATAAGGCACTCATGGGTGGCTTGGTTTGTTCGTCCACCCGTAGGTAGGAGGACTTAAATTCTTGACCAAGGCACTCGTAAGTGGCTTGGTTCATCTATCCTCCTATAGGTGACTTTGGTCATTGTTATTCCCTCTTAGGGATGACTTTACTCTGGACTGCCCATCGTAGGCGACTTTGGTTTTTTGTCCACCCGTAGGCAACTTTGGTCGTTGTCCTTCCATTTGGGGGATAATTTTAATTATGACTGCCCACCATAGGTGACTTTGGTTTTTTGTCCACCAGTAAGCGACTTTGGTTGTTGTCCTTCCATCTTGGGGATAACTTTACTTTGGACCATTCATTTGTAGGCGAACTTAGTTTTCTGTCCACCCGTAGGCAACTTTGGTCGTTTGCCACCTGTATGTAGCTTTGGTCATCCTTCGTCCTTCTAGGGGATGACTTTACATTGGACCAACAACCTTTATGTGAATTTGTTCTTTTGTTCACCCGTAGGTAGGACTTAGCTTGCTATGAGGATCTGGTGCCCATCAATGTTTTAAAATGTCGATCAATCCCATAAGGATGAGGATTAGGTGCTCGTTGGCTTCCTTGATCATCGGTCCATCCAATAGGTAGGACTTAGTTTTGGATGAGGAACAGGTGCCCGTAGGCATCTTTGATCGTTGGTCCATCCTGTTGGTAGGACTTAGTTTTGGATAGGGGTAAGGTTCTTGTAGGCATCTTTGATCATCTGTCCATCCTGTAGGTGGGACTTAGTTTTGGATGAGGATCAAGTGCCCGTAGGCATCCTTGATCGTCAGTCCATCTCGTAGGTAGGACTGAGTTTTGGATGAGAATCAGGTACCGTTGACATTCTTGTTCGTCGGTATCCTTGGTTGTTGATCCATCCTGTAAGGATGAGAATTAGGTGCCCATGGGCTCTTGGTTGTCGATCCATCCCATTGGGATGAGGATTAGGTGCCCGTCGGCTTCCTTTCGTATTGTTTAGCCATGAGGTCTTGTTGAAGTGTTGGCGCTTGTCACATGCTTTTACGTAGGATTGGGCATCATCTGCATGGTAGGCCAATATACCCTGGTCGTACATGCTTGTGGACCAACGATCGCGCCCTCGAGTGGTTTCCACACACCCTTTCATGGACTTCCCTCATGATGTAGTTTGCTTTGTTAGGGATCAAACATCTTAGGTATGGTTGGGAGAAACCTCTCCCATAAACACATAGTGCGATGTCCGAACTTTCAGCCTTCGGGACGCGTTATGGTCCTCCGGAAGTGTCATATTCTTAAGGTAGGAGGTGATAGCAGTCCTCCAACCAATACCTGCTGGTATCACTTGTATTTCAAATTCCTCAATGGTAGGGGAGTATTGGGTGAAGGATAGTACTTGATGATTGATAGTCAAGTGTTTGGTAGATGTGGCCTTGGCCAATTGATCAATATGTTCTTTTTCTTCCCTTGGGACTTGAACAAATTCAACTGTAAAATTTTGATTTATCCGTCTCTTGACAAGGCCAAGTTACTTCTTCATCCATTCTCCTTTGGCTTCGTATTCTTTGTTGATATGCCCGATGACAACTTAGGAGTCACTGTGGATGACAATTGATGAGACCCCAGCTGCTTTGGCTAAGTTGAGTCCCGTTAGTATAGTTTCATACTCAGCTTCATTATTGGTCGTTGAGACTAAAGTCGGATGGTTCAGATGCTATTCGTTCCGCTGGCCCAACTTTTGTTCTAGCTTATAATTCTGTTGGGTGAGTGGCTCAACCGCCGTGGTGAGGGTTTGCACTTGCCTCTCCAAGGCGTTGGGCGGGTTTCTAGTCTCTTGGTCAGGTAGCCATTGATTGTCTGGACCATGCAACTCTTTGTCTTAGGAGTGGTGATATTGTTGATCACTTGACTTCCCATAGACGGCGCCAACTAATGATGCACAAAAATAGTTAGTGAGTTGATCGTCCACACATGTGTCAATGGGTGCACCTAAAGAATAAAAGAGAAGAACCAATCAAAGGGCACCGGTGGGGTACCGGCCAAAGAACTTCCGAAGGTTAAGTAAGTGATGGAAGAATCTCCAAGAACTCAATAGTGCAGGAGCTAGAGAGAATTCACATACCTTGATTTGTGAGGGCTTTGGGGTTTTTATAGTAGCGTAGAGCTGACCTTAGTTTCTTGATGGAGAAGGTACTTTCTTATGGAGAAGATCGTTTCTAGCTTCCATATGTCATGGGATTCTTTCCTTGTAGGGATCTCTCAGATTACGATGGAACGTAGAATGCAAGACATTCCCATATTAGGTTCCTTGGAGATTACTCAAGTCACGTGGATGATCTCTGTCGGGTCCATCCACCTTAAAGAGTTCGTCCCCATTAAATGGTCCGTCCACCTTAAAGAGTCCGTCCCCATTAAAGAGTCTGTCCACTTTAAAGGGTTTGTCCGTCTTTCTACTTTTCGTTCAAGACAAGACTCCGTCTACCAGGTCTTTGACTGTCAGGCTATCTAGATCGTCTCTAGGTGTCACCGTCACTTTATTATTAGCTTAGCAGTGTTAAAGAAAGTACCTGATGACCGCTGGGTCCCTGACAACCCCTTGGTACTTGACGACCCATTGATATGTGATGACCGTTAAAGTGAAGCGTGCTGTGTTGTGTTAGGGAAGGTACTTGACGATTGTTGGGTACCTGACGACTGCTTGGAACTTGATGACTCATTGATACGTGATGATTGTCAG
The DNA here is from genome assembly GCA_023055345.1 of Quercus wislizeni. Taxonomy (NCBI): domain Eukaryota; kingdom Viridiplantae; phylum Streptophyta; class Magnoliopsida; order Fagales; family Fagaceae; genus Quercus; species Quercus wislizeni. The sequence continues at coordinate 5,256,600 of JALGQJ010000019.1, read as the reverse complement.
GGCGGAATGTGTTGCGCGGTGTTAGGGAAGGTGTCTGACAACCGCTTGGTACCTGATGACCCCTTGGTACATGACAACCAATTAATACGTGATGACCGTCAGGGCTGAACATGTCATGTAGTGTTAGGGAAGGTGACTGACAACTGCTGGGTACTTAACGACCTCTTGGTACATGACGACCAATTGATACATGACGACCATTAGGGTGGAACGTGTCGTGCAGTGTCAGGGAAGGTGTTTGACAACCGCTGGGTACTTGACGATCGTACATGACGACCAATTGATACGTGATGACTGTCAGCGCAAAACGTTTTGCGTAGTGTTAGGGAGGGTACCTGACTACCGTTGGGTAACTGACGACCTCTTGTGACCAACAATACTTTTGGTGACCAAAGATTATTTTGAATGCTTTTGGTAATCGAAGACTCTAGGGTGTTAGAAAAAATTTTCTAACTGGTGAAAATATTCCTTATCAATATATATATATTTATATATTTTAATGTAATTGACATATCCTATGACAAAACGTATTTTACTTGTATTTGGGTAGTGTCAAGTGGCTTCAAGAACCTCATATCAAGTGGTACCTCCCCATATATTGAGCTGACGAGATTTCTAATATAGCCTGCAACATTTATTTTAAGGCTGTTTATTTGTGGGTTTGTGTAACATAATAGAAGATCCCATTTAAAAGGTCCATTAAGCTCCTAATTAAATAAGGTGGTAGAGAGAAAACCTTAAAGAGCTTCCTAATGCTTCATAAGGTTTTCATATTGAAACCCTAGCCTTCACTTATTGAACCTGCAAGTTTAGAAAATAGAAGAAAGAGATCTTGCTATAACTTTTGTGCGCCTTTGGGTTTTGTACTAAGCAAAGTCTCTAGCACCCATAATTGAAGATCTTATTGGTGTTTTTATATGAAGCTGCTGCTAATCAACTACAGCAATCAAAAGGGTTATTGTGGAATTAGTCATGTATTGGGATCTGTGCAAATGAGAAGGCTTCTACAAAATCAAGTTTAATTGGGGATTGGAGCAAATGTTCTACTGTAGGTAAGTACTTTGGGATAGGTCAGAAGGGTAAGATTCCTTGTACTTGTAATCATTTATTCTTGATTAGTGGATTCTTCAGGTGTGGTGACCATAAATTAATCTGGTGAGGTTTTTTTCCTGTGAAAGTTTTTCCCATTCGTTACCAAATCATCGTGTTAATTTATTTTCCGCTGCACTCTAGTTTAGATTGATGATTTGTTTGTGCCTCCATATTATTTGCATGTAATTTGGATAATTAATCAACTTGGGTAATTGAATCAATTAACCAGGGTTGATATTAGAGCAGACACACTCTTATTAGGTTTTTAATCTTTGCTGTGTGATCCATTGACCCCTGTTGTCATGGAAGTTGTTGATTGTTTTGATTTTCATGAACTTGTGTTGAATGATGATGATGATGATTTACAAGATGCCTATTGTAAGCTTTATTAAGGTCATATTTTGTATAATTGGCTAATCTTTTGACAAAATGCACTTTACTTGTAATTGGGTAGATCTAAGATGAGTTTAATACTTCAAGAAATATGTTGTTCAAGCATATCAAGTGTTCGTATTAAAAGACATGAAGATTGGTCCAGGAAACAGGTGAAGAAAAGCTGATGATACAAAAAATTGTCAGTATGAACTCCTTGTCAATACAGATGGACGAAGGCATTGGCTTCATCTAGAGACAAACCTTCTGGTGTTGTTCTTCTCTGGCTTTGAATGTCTTTTATAGCTTCGTACATTACTTTTATAGCCCGTACGTTACTCCTTAGCTGTCTTTGGCATTGAATGTCTTTTATGGCTTCGTCCATCATTAATTTCCGTACGTTATGCCTTGCATTGAATAATGTTTAATTCTTTTGTTGAGAGATGGACAATCTTAATAATTCATCAGTAATGAATGCAGAGGCATAATAGACTTCAATGGTCTTCTGCCCGTTGGCCCTTCAGTTATACTTTTTCCTGTCTAGTGCGTTAACTGTTACTTATGTCATTTATGGGGAACTCATTTAATGTATGCTGTAGTAGTTTGTCTTATGGACGATGCTGGTGTAGAGAGGGAAAAATTCCCGACCTATCACAAGCTGACACATCATACTACTGAGTCCACAAAATACATCCAATTACAAAGCACCACGTATTGCTACTAGGTTTTACTATCACTACTTAGAAACCAACAGAAATTTGCCAAGTGTCATGCAAGAACCAATCACACCTCAGCACGTGTAAGCAATGACACAAGCAACCTCGCACGTGTAAGCGATGACACAAGCAAGCTCGCACGTGTAAGCGATGACACAAGCAAGCTCGCACGTGTAAGCAATGACACAAGCAATCCTCGCACGTGTAAGCGATGACACAGGCGGACCAATCAGGTGGTGACATGTGTCACAAATCGGACTTCGCCACGTGTCGCTCACCCACCCCCAAACTCCTATAAATAGAAGCCTTCCTAAGGCATTTGGGGAGGAGAGAAGAGTCAGAAGTACAAAAGCTCTACAAAAATTAAGTCTCAAAGCCTTCAAGAACTTCAATCCCAAAATTGAAGAACACTCGAAGCAGAATCATCCAAGATATCTGCCTAGATCCTAAAGTTTACGGGAATCAAGCTCAAAGGTCCGAAAAACATCAACAAACCACAAATCGGTGAAGCTCTACGGATTCAAGCCTCTAAAGCCCCGAAGAACTTCCACTATAAACCTTCGAAGACGAAGAACACACGAAGAACACACGAAGAACACGAAGAACGCGAAGAACAAAGGATTTCTAACAAGCTCATAGCCAGAGATTCATTGCAATTCCGTTTCAACAATCTTCGATCCATCCCTCTACCAAATTGAAGGATATTCTGTGTTCAAGTCAAAATCACATTACCACAAATCCAATTAGCAAATCTTTTAAGGAGATTGAATCAGAGGATCGCTCTTTTGTAATCACAGAGAATTGTACCACAATCATCAATACAAATTCGCATTTGTGAAGCTATTTTACTTGTTTGATTTATTTCGAACTAGAAATTTAGTCGCTCTACAAATTCTGGCACGCCCAGTGGGACATCTCTGCCTTTCATCTCATTCTCCTTCAAAGAAAGAAATCTTTATCATCTTGCTACCAACTTCAATGGCCTCTAGCAAGAACATTCAAGCTTCAACAATAATTACTTCAACTAAACTTGGTACGGCTACCACCAACAATTGCATTGGTGCAAACAATCGTAGCCAGCCTAAAACTCACAATCAACTTCAAGCTCAATCAACCAAGGAAGCCAAGATTCAAACAATCATCTCCTTAGACCCTCTTACAAGAAATAAGGTCATCAACAAGGACATCTCCATCTTAGAACACCTCAAGTATGGGGGCAAATCCCCTTCTTCCTTCATAAGAAGTTGGTCGCATGATTTCTCTCCCATCAAAGGGAACCCAAAAGATGAGATTTCACATGCTCACTTCAAATCACTTTCTTCTCCATCATCTTGGGAAGTTGTGTCAGTCATGATGACTAACACCTCTACCATGGAAGAAAAGATGGCTGAAATGCAGTAAAGGGTCGTCCTTCTCACAAAAGCACTTGAAGATAAGGACCTCCAAATTGCAACATTAATGAACAAACTCGAAGTTCAAGATCTTGGTGAATCAAGCATGGTCATAAATTCACATCTGCAAAGGATGACGAAGGGAGAGAAATTGAAAACACTCCCCAACAAGAACAATCTGCTTCGATGGCTTCGTTGTCAGTCCAACAATTACAAGACATGATAACAAATACCATCCGAGCACAATATGGAGGTTCTTCTACGAGTTCTCTCACATATTCAAAACCCTACACAAAGCGCATCGACAATATGAGAATGCCAAATGGGTATCAACCCCCCAAGTTCTTGCAGTTTGATGGCAAAGGAAATCCTAAGCAACACATTGCTCACTTTGTAGAAACTTGTGAGAACGCAGGGACTCAAGGAGGCCTCCTTGTAAAGCAATTTGTTCGTTCGCTCAAGGGAAATGCCTTTGATTGGTATACAGACTTAGAATCCGAGTCAATCAATAGTTGGGAATAACTTGAAAGGGACTTTCTCAACCGATTTTACAGCACACGGCGCACAGTAGGCATGATGGAGCTTACCAATACTAAACAGTGGAAGGATGAGCCCGTCGTTGATTATATCAATCGGTGGCGTTCTTTGAGTTTAGATTGCAAAGATAGACTTTCTGAAATATCTGCTGTAGAGATGTGCATCCAAGGCATGCATTGGGGACTTCTTTACATCCTTCAAGGGATAAAGCCTCGAACATTTGAAGAGTTAGCAACTCGTGCGCATGACATGGAATTGAGTATCTCTAGCCATGGAAGTACAAACCCTTCCATACTTGAGGAAAGCAGAAAGGAAGTAAGGAGGAATGACAAGAATGCAAAAGTCAACCTCAAAGACCCAATGATTGTTAACACTACCGAAGTCAAGGTTCCAAGAAGAGGAGCAAATGCAAATGAAAAACAGCTTGAAGGATGGCAAAAGAACGAGGTGCGTCGTCTGACCTTTAAGGAACGTGAGCAAAAAGTATATCCGTTCCCCGATGAAGATGTGCCAAACATCTTAGAACAACTATTGCAATTGAAGCTGATTGAATTGCCAGAATGCAAGCGGCCAGAAGACATGGGGAAAGTTGATGACCCTAACTACTGCAAATATCATCGCATCATTGGCCACCCAATCCAAAAATGCTTCGTCTTCAAAGAACAAATCATGAAGCTTGCTAAAGAAGACAAGATTGATCTAAACTTCAATGAAGTTGTCGGGTCAAACCATGTGACCGTTGCTTGTGATGTACTTCCAACTCTCAAGCAGGGGGCAAACACCAACCAGGCTTACAAATTGATTGACAATGATGGCATAAGGATCGGCCCCATCAATGGGAAGTTCCTTAAACACTTCTATGCTTGAAAATCAAGAATTGCTCCTCGGTAAGAGCTTAAACTACCCACTATAACGCTGCAAGAGTACATGATGTCTTCCCATTACCCTTGAAAGCGTACCAATAAGGAGAAATTAACCCCACTCTATGTCACCAATTGCTAGTGTGGCGTAGTGGTTGGATGCCCATGTCACCCTTGAGGCCATCTCGGGTTCGATCAGTGGTGATACCCATTATTACACACTAAGCCCTCCTTTTTGCAAAAATACATAAGAAAAAAAAAAGGTTATAAAAAAAAAAAATAAAAAAAAAAAAATAAAAAAAAAAAAACTTTTGAACTACGTGATGACTTGATCCCTTTCGAGGGTACGTAGGCAACTTAGTATCTTTTTGCTGAGTTCAGTCACATGCCAAAAAAAAAAAATTTTTTCAAAAAAAAAAAGAAGAAAACTTTTGAACTACGTGATGACTTGATCTCTTTCGAGGGTACGTTGGCAACTTAGTATCTTTTGCTGAGTTCAGTCATGCACATAAAAAAAAAAAAAAAGAAACAAAAAAAAAAATAAAAAAAAATGGAAGCAAAAGAAAACAAAAATCATCAGAAAGGAAATTATCAAAAAAAAAAATCATCAAAAAAAAAAAGAAATTATCAAAAAAAAAAATCTGTTGAACTACGTGATGACTTGATTCCTCTCCAGGGTACGTACGTAGCTAAGTACTTGTCACTGAGTTTAGTCACATGAAAAGAAGAAGGATTGCCAGTCTAGCTTGAAGAGTTTTCCAATGGTCATCGATATTCTTTTAAGGTCCTTTCGGTTGACAAGGCATTGCTTAAGGACAGTCAAGTTCTCAATGTAATGATCAAGGGTCGTTCTAGCAGAAAATGAAGACTGTAAGGAGTTGACATTGAAATGATGATGAACATAGCTTGATGCATGGTTGTAGAGTAAAATGAAATCTCCAACTTCTTTTGCAAGAAACGAAGTCTTCATGGCATTGCCCATCTTCTATGGATATTTTCCCACATCTTTGAAGTATGTTTGGCATCACTTATCTCCTGGGGGCATCTTCTTATACCTTGCAAGTCTAAACTACATCATCTCTCTTCTAGGTTGTGCCACTTCATAGCTCTGAAATTTGAACCACATCATCTCCCTTCTGAGTGGTGTCGTTTCACATCATGTCTCTGAAATCTGAACGACGTCAACTTCCTCCAGAATGATGATAGATTATATATCCGAAGTCGATGTTGCATCATCTCTCCTCTATGGGCATGTTCGTGCAATGTTAGAATTCTTGATGGCATGTTTCGACATCTTCAAAGTCTTCGCAGCATACTCTGGCGTCTTCAAAGTACTATACACCCTCGATGTCTAAGCTATGTTGCCTCTGAAAATTTGTGCTAATGTGGAGTGTTGTCGTGACTTTATGGCTTCATGAATGTTGGCACGGCATTGGTGCAAATGGAGCTTTGACATGGCTTCATGAATGTTGGCACGACTTCAATACAAATGAAGTGTTGACGTGGCTTCATGGAAAAGATGGATGTTGGCATGACTTCAATATAAATGAAGTGTTGTCGTGGCTTTATGGCAAAGATGGATGTCGGCATAGCTTTGGTGCAGATAAAGTATTGATGTGGCTTCATGAATGTTGGCACGGCTTCGGTATGAATGAAATGTTGACGTAGCTTCATGGCAAAAATGAAGTGTTGACGTGACTTCATGGCTTCATGAATGTTGACACGGCATCGGTGCAAATGGAGCTTTGACATGGCTTCATGAATGTTGACGCGGCTTCAATACAAATGAAGTGTTGTCGTGGCCTCATGGAAAAGATGGATGTTGGCATGGCTTTGATGCAAATGAAGTTTTGATGTGGCTCGGTGCAAATATTGGTGCAACTTCAATGCAAGTGCAAGTGCTAATGTAGAGTGTTGTCGTGGCTTCATGGAAAAAAATGAATTGTTGACATAACTTCATGACTTCGATGCAAATGGAGTGTTGTCGTGGCTTCATGGAAAAGATGAACGTTGGCATAGCTTCGATACGAATGAAATGTTGACGTAGCTTCATGGCAAAAAAATGAATTGTTGACATAACTTCATGACTTCGATGCGAATGGAATGTTGTTGTGGCTTCATGGAAAAAATGGATGTTGGCACAGCTTCGGTATGAATGAAGTGTAGATGTGGCCTCAATACAAATAGAATGTCGAGGCAGCCTTATGGCAAAAGAAAAGTGCTAGTGCAGCTTCATTACAAAGGCAAATGATGGTGCGACTTCATAGCGGATGCAAATACAAATATTACTTTATGGCAAAGATGAATGTTGGCATGGCTTCAGTACAAGGACAAAGGCTAGCACGGCTTCATGGTAAAGGCTCACGATGTGACTACGTTGCAAAAACTCTTGAAACGGCTGCGTTGAAAAGATAAGTGTTGGTGTAGTTTAATTGCCAAGAGAAACATGCTGCATAACAAGAACAAGCAACAACAAAAAGCTTGTCAGAAGAAAATCTCATGGCACGTCTAAAAAAAAAAAAAAAAAAAAAAATCTACAAAGAGAGAAAGCTTCAATTTTAATCTCTAACCTGTCAAAAAAAAAAAAAGAGAAAGAAGGTCAGTACAAAAAAAAAAAAAAAAAAAAAAAAGCGTAATTTCTCTACACTTATTATTTCACCCACTGAGGCTAAGCTTGTGTAACTCAATGCATGCCCCGGATGGCCTTATATAGAGGTTTATGGAGCTCAAAGTCAGATTTTGCAAATTCAAATGCACTCAAGGTCAGGAAAGTCTGCACCGAAGTTTGAAAATGGTGGCTCACCATCTCTCTTTTGACCTTCAAGTCTAAACGCAGTCACCCTCCTGTCAGAGCAGCTAGCATTAGAACCACAATGTAGACTAAAATGGCAACAAGTTCAACGAAGTCTGCGGATTCTCATCCCGAATTTCTAAAATTTCTGACAAGATTTCACAAAAAATCAACCCACATAAATCTTCTAAGGACTTTGATGTACAAAACCCAGAAAAAATCATCAACAACGGAGCCACCACGCACCGCCACGCACGGCCACAAAAATCCAGCCACCCGCGGATTTCTCATTCAAATCTGTGCAGATCTGAGAAAAATTTTACAAAACTGATGCAACCACTAGATCCATCGGCCCACGATCTACAAAACCTTAAAATTTCAAGCCCAAAAGCGGCTGCACGCACATCCACGCGCCGCCCCGGACTCGCGATGACCCACGGCCTAGTCCTTCAGATTTGTGCAAACATGCTCAGAATTTTACAAAACTGACCCTACAGGAGTCTTCTACGGCCTTAGATCGACAAGGCCCAAAAATTTCAGGCCCAAGCGTCAATTCACGCGCTGCCACGCGCCGCTTGAAGCTCCGACAGCGAAACACGCGCCTCCCTCAGTTCTCACGCGCTAACACGCGCCGGCAGTTCTATTCTACTTCACGCGCTCGCACGTGCCACACGTGCCTCCAGCGGTATGACGTCATGGATGACGTCATCCTCAACAACCGGTTGACCCGTTTGTCCAGACCGACCCGGTTTGACCCGGACCGACCTGGAAACCTGACCCGGTCCGAACCGCCTGCAAAAAAAAAAAAAAAAAAAAAAAAAAAAAAAAAATTAAACAAGAAAAAGGGAAAGAGAAAATGCTTTGACCAAGTAGACTCTTGACCTTGACCAAAAGGTCAAAATTTTCAAAATGGACCTGTCCCACTCAATTTTTCGAGTACATTCCAATTTTGGGACCCGTTTCTTCATTCGAAACTCAAAAATTGTGCAAATGTCCAGTTTCCAAAAGTTGACTTTTGCACAAATGTTGACCAAAAATTCAAAATTTTCAAGAAGTACTTGTCTTGCCCAATTTTTCGCGTAGATTCCATTTTTGGGGTTTATTTCTTCATTTGAGAATCCGAAATTGCTCAAATAATGTGATTCTACAACTGTTGGTTTTAATGTGAACTTTGACCAAGAATCAAGATGTTCGAGCAAAACTTGTCCTATTCAGATTTTCATGTGGGTTCTGATTGTGAAATCCATTTATCTGTTTTGGACTTGGAAACCACCTATGTGACCCACTTCCCCGAAGTACCAACAATATTCAAAAGTTAAGCTCCCAAGATTAAGATTTGAGATTCATTCACTTAATTTGGATTCCCTCAAGGTTATTCTCCAGACTTTATCAAAGGCTTCCCTTCCAAAGTACAAATAAACTCTCACAAATGTGTCTTGAACTTGAAATTACACTGGGTCACTAATTCAACTTACCATTCTCGTTCGGTGCCTACCGGTCTTCAACCTACCATTCCTCATTCGGTGCCAAACATTCTCATCTAACGTTCAGTGCCTACCAGTCGAAAATCCACCAGTCTCACCAAAAATTCTCAACCGCCATTCTCGACTACACAACTACCAGTCTTCGTCTCTCCACTATAAATAGAAGGGCCGGATTCATCAAGAACTCATCAAAAAAAAAAAAAAGAGAAAAAAAAAAAAAAAAAAAAAAACACTGAATCATGAAATGAAGATTTGCTTCTTTCAAATTTTCAGGTCCTCTTTCTCACAACCGTTTCTCACTATGGCCTTATCATTTTCAACACGTAGCAACCAAAATTGCTTCATAATCAGTTTGAAATCAACCCTCTTATGGTTCAGTAGAAACCCTCCTCACAGTGTCATTGTAGTTTTGAGATCCAAACAAATTTTGTTTCTCCACTTAACGACTACCGTTGTCCATAAAATTACTCATAACAAGGTTTGCATTGCCCTTCCATGCTTTCGTGGATTTGGTTGGCCAAGAAATCCAAGTCCAGCAGAGACACCTGTTCCTAATCTAAGGTCTCCAGTAGTCTCTTTCCAATTGCTTGGTCTTCCAGCGGAAGCAGTGGTTCGGAACAAACACCAACTTGGCTGGTTTCTAAGACCAGAATCACAAGTTAGTTCCATCTTTCTTTTTTCTGTGCTTTTCCAACAAGTGGCAGTAGAAGAAGATGGTAAAAAGTGTTGGGGTATCCTACAAATTGTCTTTCATCCAACACTTATAATGATATCCAAGGGACCAGCTCATCAGAATTCAACCTTTGGTGTCGGTAAATGGTCGCCAAAGCCTCATCCTATGTTCCCACAAGCAGGGGACCCAAAGGTCATCGTTGCTGGTACCTCAAAACACATTTTCTGAAATTACTCCAACTTAAATCCAGCTTGAGGTATTTCAGAAGGTATTCTTCTGAAATTACTTCAACTTAACGTCCGTCAGCATGGTCCCATTACGCAAGCACATTCTACAACTTGCTGTCGGACCTCATTCAGCATGCAGTCAGTCCCAGATCCAAAGGTGTACTTCCCAGGAACATTTACACCAGAGGGTCCCCAACATACAGGGCCAGCACCATGGAGGTGTATGTTTCACCCATTCGCTTTGCTTCATCCCCCTCATCTTCATCACCAACACCAGCACCCCCAGAATCCGTAAGCTTCTGAAACTACCTCAACTTAACTTGAATGATGCGACGACACAAGCACATTCAACCACATTCCCACATGGCCTCGCCGTAATCCGAAGTATACTCTTCTGAAATTACTTCACCAGGGGTTAAAAGAAAAAAAAAAGAAAAAGAAAGAAAAAGAAAAATGAGGCTAGCCCCACGACCCTGCATGCTGTGCCCAACCAACATCTTCACATCTTCCCTATCTTCTACACCCTGTGATCGCCGCCAACGATCCAAAATACTCTTCTGAAATTACCTCAGCTTAATCTCTACTGAAATGATTCAATCTTGCAAGTATATCCAACTTCTTGCAAACAACCTTCAGCCTCACCAACCCACTTCAAATACCATGGAACACTCTTTTGAAATTACTTCAACTTAACCTATACTGAGAAGGTCCAGTCATGTAAATACATTCAAATACTGGCAGACCCCTTTTCGGTCTTACCAAAGCCTTTCATGTGGGTGGATCTACTCTTCGGAAATTATCTCATCATGCTGAAAGCTCCACCACCTTCAACTATTTCACTTAAAGAGTCAAGTGTGTAAAAAAAAAAAAAAAAAAAAAAAAAAAAGGTTTTCGAAACTCATTCCCACACTACACTCCAAAACTGTGTGCGTGAACGAGTCTCGAGGGGGCATTTGTAGAGAGGGAAAAATTCCCGACCTATCACAAGCTGACACATCATACTACTGAGTCCACAAAATACATCCAATTACAAAGCACCACGTATTGCTACTAGGTTTTACTATCACTACTCAGAAACCAACAGAAATTTGCCAAGTGTCATGCAAGAACCAATCACACCTCAGCACGTGTAAGCAATGACACAAGCAACCTCGCACGTGTAAGCGATGACACAAGCAAGCTCGCACGTGTAAGCGATGACACAAGCAAGCTCGCACGTGTAAGCAATGACACAAGCAATCCTCGCACGTGTAAGCGATGACACAGGCGGACCAATCAGGTGGTGACATGTGTCACAAATCAGACTTCGCCACGTGTCGCTCACCCACCCCCAAACTCCTATAAATAGAAGCCTTTCTAAGGCATTTGGGGAGGAGAGAAGAGTCAGAAGTACAAAAGCTCTGCAAAAATTAAGTCTCAAAGCCTTCAAGAACTTCAATCCCAAAATTGAAGAACACTCGAAGCAGAATCATCCAAGATATCTGCCTAGATCCTAAAGTTTACGGGAATCAAGCTCAAAGGTCCGAAAAACATCAACAAACCATAAATCGGTGAAGCTCTACGGATTCAAGCCTCTAAAGCCCCGAAGAACTTCCACTATAAACCTTCGAAGACGAAGAACACACGAAGAACACACGAAGAACACGAAGAACGCGAAGAACAAAGGATTTCTAACAAGCTCATAGCCAGAGATTCATTGCAATTCCGTTTCAACAATCTTCGATCCATCCCTCTACCAAATTGAAGGATATTCTGTGTTCAAGTCAAAATCACATTACCACAAATCCAATTAGCAAATCTTTTAAGGAGATTGAATCAGAGGATCGCTCTTTTGTAATCACAGAGAATTGTACCACAATCATCAATACAAATTCGCATTTGTGAAGCTATTTTACTTGTTTGATTTATTTCGAACTAGAAATTTAGTCGCTCTACAGCTGGCTTGATGGGCGAAGCTGGCTTTCTCTTCTTTTGAATGAGGGTGATTTTTCCCCTAATCGAAATCCATTTATTAAGTCTTGACAGATGCCTGCTATCAAGACTTAATGTGAAGCTCGATAGATAGCTTGATAGAAGCTTGATCTATCAAGAACTACAATTTTTAGTTTTCTAGATCTGAATTTCAGCCCAGACTTATGTACTTGTTTAGGGTTTCTTTTCTCACAGCCCTAGACATATATAAGGCTTATTTTAAAAGTCGTTAAGATATGGACACAAAGACCTAGAGATTTATTTTTTCTGTGAAAAGCCTCTGTGTTTGTACGTCAAAGGGTTTTGTAACCAAGTTCTTCCAAATCTTTATTGTTGGTGAAGTGAAGAACTTTGCAGCCAACAACATCGTTCAAATTGTTGGAGTTAGTCACGTACTAAGATCTGTGCAAAGGGTTAGTCACAGATTGGAGATTTGTGCATCAAGGGAAAGAAGGCTACTACAAGATCAATTCCAATTAGGTGTTAGAGTGAAGGTTCAACTGTTGGTAAGATTCCTTATACTTGTAACCACTTGATTGTTGATTAGTGGATTCTTGGGAGTGGTGACCTTAATCACTCGATGGGGTTTTTGCCTTGCGAGAGGTTTTCCCCATTTGTCGACAAATCACTGTGTCAGTTTAATTTATGCTGCATTTAGTTTAATTGGTGATTTTTTGGTACCTTCACAATTTGCATGCAATTGAACCTAATTAATCAACTTAGGTTATTGAATTAATTAACCGAGTCAAAATATCTTAACCCAACAAGTGGTTTCAGAGTAGGCACACTCTGATTAGTTTTTAATCATTGCTGTGTTATCCATTGACCCTTGTTGTTATGGATCGTGGGCAATCCCTAGTTATACCCCCATTATTTGATAGTACTAACTATGCATACTGGAAAGTATGCATGGGAGCTTTTTTGCAGTCTTTGGATGAGAAAGTATGGCTTGTAGTTGAAGTAGGTTGGAAGAAACTTGAAGAGCCACTAGCATCGTGGGATGATACCAAGATCAAAGCAGCAAACTTTAACAGTAGAGCACTCAATGCTCTATTTAGTGCTGTGACCAATGAATAATTGAAGAAGATCTCTTCCACTAACAATGCAAAGGAAGCATGGACTATTCTTCAAAATACCCATGAGGGGACAAAAATTGTTAAAAACTCTAAGCTCCAAAGGCTTACTACCAACTTTGAGGAAATAAGGATGGATGAGGATGAGTCCTTTGATGAGTTCTCTGCCATGCTCAAGGACATAGTGAATTTAGCTTTCAATCTTAGAGAACAGATTCCGGATCCCAAAATTATTGGAAAGATCCTCAAATCTCTTCTAGAGAGATTCCATGCCAAGATCACTGCCATAGAAGAATCAAAGGATCTTGATTCTATTCCTTTGATAGAGCTGATTGGAAATTTGCAAACCTATGAACTAGGGTTAGCAAGAGTTGGCAAGGGTGGCAAGGGTAACAAAGGCAAGAACATGGCTTTGAAGGTTAAGAATGATGATAATGATGAGTCGTCTAAAGATGAGGATACTAAGCTCAAATCTTATATCACCAGACAATTCAAGAAGTTCATAAAAAATGTGAACGTCAAATCAAGTGACAAGGATCGCAGATAGTCTGGATTCTCTCAATTCAAGTTCTAAGACAAAGGCAAAAGAGAATTCAAGGATGTTGGTTAGGGCCATAGTGTTCCTGTTGGGCTAATGTGCTATGGGTGTCTAGGATTTAGACACATGAAGCAATAATGTCCCACATATCTCAAATCCATTGGCATAAACAAAGCCTTAATTGCCACCTTGAGTGATACAGAACCAGAAGCAGATTCTGATGACAGTGATTAAGATGGGATTATGAGTGCGTTCACAGCTACTGTTGAGTCCTCTGAGGAAGCATTAGAAATAATTGATGAGGAAGACAAGTTGATGGAATCAAAGTTTGAGAAGATGGATAAACAAGATGACATCCATACTGCCTACTCTAAGTTGTACAAGGTCTCTGAGAAGCATGAGAAGCCTTACAGGCTAGCTACGAGGAAGCTCAGTGAAGTGGATTTGGAATGAGAGGAACTCTCCACCAAGGCTGATGAGGCTAATCAAACCATCGGAGCACTGAGATTTAAGAATAACTTTCTTATTGAAAAGACCAAGAAGTTGGATGCTAAACTATTTTAGGTAAGGGCACAATTGGAAAGGACTTCAAGTGCCAAACTGGATGAAATGCTAAACTTCTAGAAGTTTGCATCTAACAAAATAGGACTCGAGTATGATCATTCTCTCTCTTCTTACAATACCTCTTTTAATGCTTTAAATAGAGTTATTTTTATTCCCCCTGCTAATAATGATAACTTTGAGGTAACTAATCTTAAGACTAAAAATGTGAGTGAGGATAAAAGTGATAAGGGAAAATACATTCTAGGAGCACTCCCCAAGGTTGGTAAGAAAGAGATTAAGTAGAATAATCATCACTCCACCAACAAGAAGTTTGAACCAAAGAAGCCTCACTTCTATCACTACTGTGGAGCTTCTAGGCACACTCGTCCAAATTGCTATAAGTGGTTTGCCACTTAACAAAGCAATAGCGTGTTGTCTTTTGGGAACCAAAATCAACTCCAACTTTCTTGAGCCCCTCTAGGAGAACTTCTAAAGGCGGTCATGTTACTCTCTAACCTAAATGGTTTCAACTCTCCTCCTTATCCTTCTGAACAAAGGTTCACACAAAAGAAAGACTCTCCATCAAGGTCTTCGATTTGGAAGGAAAAAGATTCCAAGTGATTCCTTCACTTTCTTGATCTCATGCATGGTGTGAGTTGTGGTTTGAGTTAGAATAGTTTTTAATTCTTTGTTTCAAGTTTTTTTTTTTTTTGATAAAAAAAAAGAGGTAAAAATTTCAAAAATAAAAAAACATTGTGTGTTTGTGTATACTGGTACTTGTATACCTTGGATGGCCTTTGAAACAAAGTTCTTAACTTTGTATAACTTTAGATGGGCATCTTCATGCATAATTAAGCAATGTGAACTTTGTAGCTCTTTTATGTGATTTGTATGATTTGGTTGATCACTTATCCTTCATATCTTAAATCACTCTTTTTGACGAGAAGGACTAGAAAATCCTAAGAGAAAGTCATAAATAATCATCTCACCACTAAAACTCGTCAATCATACAATATTTGTGTGCATTTCATAAAAGCCGTGCTCAGTAAGGTGTAGCACTTGCATAACAAAAACAAAATGTTTAACTTTCATAATTGGGCAATTCTTTTCTTTTTTATATACCCATGCATGTTATGTCATTTTTTGCTTAAAAGAAAAATATGCAAAGATCATGTAAAGTAAAAAGAATCAAAATGCTTTCAATATGGTTGCAAGTGTGTTTCTAGAAGATGTGGGAGTTATATGATGATGATGATGATTTACAAGATGCCTATTGTAAGCTTTATTAAGGTCATATTTTGTATAATTGGCTAATCCTTTGACAAAATGCACTTTACTTGTAATTGGGTAGATTTAAGATAGGTTTAATACTTCAAAAAATATGTTGTTCAAGCATATCAAGTGTTCGTATTAAAAGACATGAAGATTGGTCTAAGAAACAAGTGAAGAAAAGCCATTCATTAAGTCTTAATAGATAGCTCGACAGATGCTTGCTATCGAGACTTAATGTAGAGCTCGATAAATAGCCCGACAAAAGCTCGATCTATCGAGAACTACAATTTTCAGTTTTCCAGATCTGAATTTCGACCCAGGCTTATGTATTTGTTTAGGGTTTTTTTTTTTTTTTTTTTCACAACCTTAGACATATATAAGGCTTATTTTAAAAGTCGTCAAGATACGGATACAGAGACCTAGAGATTTATTTTCTTTGTGAGAAGCTACTGCGTTTGTACGCCATAGAGTTTTGTAACCAAGTGCTGCCAGATCTTCATTATTGATGAAGTGAAGAACTTTGCAGCCAACAACATCGTTCAAGTTGCTAGAGTTAGTCACGTACTGGGATCCGTGCAAAGGGTTAGTCATAGATTGGAGATTTGTGCATCAAGGGAAAGAAGGCTACTATAAGATCAAGTCCAATTGGGTATTGGGATAAAGGTTCAATTGTAGGTTGGTATTTCAGGATAGGCTAGGGTAGTTGGTAAGATTCCTTATACTTGTAACCACTTGATTGTTGATTAGTGAATTATTGGGAGTGGTGACCTTAAAATCACCTGGATGGGTTTTTGCCATGTTAGAGGTTTTCCCTATTTTTCAACAAATCACTGTGTCAATTTAATTTTAGTTAAATTGGTGATTTGTTGGTGCCTTCATGATTTGCATGCAATTGAACCTAATTAATCAACTTGGGTAATTGAATTAATTAAATGGGGTAATTGAATTAATTGAATTAATAACTAACAAGTGGTATTAGAGCAGACACATTCTGATTAGTTTTTAATCATTGTTTTGTGATATATTGACCCCTATTGTTATGGATCGTGAGAAATCCCTAATTATTCTCCCATTATTTGATGGTACTAACTATGCATGTTGGAAAGCACGCATGAGAGTTTTTTTGCAGTCTTTGGATGAGAAAGTATGGCTTGTAGTTGAAGTAGGTTGGAAGAAACTTGAAGAGCCACCAACATTTTGGGATGATACTAAGATCAAAGCCGCAAACTTTAACAATAGAGCACTCAATGCTCTATTTAGTGTTGTGACCAATGAAGAATTCAAGAAGATCTCTTCCACTGACAATGCAAGTTAAGCATGGACTATTCTTCAGAATACTATAAGGGGACAAAAGCTATTAAAAACTGCAAGCTATGAGGGGAAAATACGTCTGAAACTTCAGAATACCATGAGGGGACAATAGGTCCGAAACTTCGACCTATAGTCAATGAGAAGAGGAAATTGAGAGAGGTTGTGAGTAAAAGAAGGAAGGTTCCTTTGTAAAAGAGAGAAGTTGTGAGTCCAAGATATTTGGTTTGAGACTTTTGGTTTACCTTAATTAATAAGCCTTTAAAAATTATTTTAGTTAATTAGGTATCTTAAAATGAATTAGACTGCGTTGGTGACTAATCACACCTAATACAAAATGAATGGTTGGTGGAGACTTCTAAAATAAAAATAAGAAAATGGGACTCACAAACACCCACCTCACCCTAGAAACACATGCACACAAAGTGTCACGTCGCTAAGGACCCAATGTAAGGACCCAATGTGCGACCAAAACCCAGGGAGAAAAAATCCGATTTTTTGTGGGCGTCCACAGCTTGGCTACTCCATCGGGGATATTTAGAGAGGTCAAGCCTAGGAATTTTAATTTAATTCCAACGTCATCTTTTTATGAAATAAATTTTATACTTGGCTTTTGACCAATACTAGATTTCTTTTTCGTATGTATACGGTATACCATGTTCACATGTTGTTTGTTATAATCTTTCCATATTGTGTGAAAACCATAGGATAAAGACTTAATTTTTGCAGCACTTTGTATATGTTTTGCTTGTGCCAAAAAAAGTTTCCTCTTTATTTTTCAAAAAATGAATAACATGTCCCTATGCATTATGGGAAAAACCTGGGCCCGAGATGAAATTAGAAAAGCAAGCCTCTAACCTTAGATAGTTTTGGGTATAAAAGTAGACAGCCTCAGTTGCTATGTATGTAGCCTTGAAGTGAGTTGAAATGATTCCCCGTGATCCGTTCTATCTCCACAACCTCTATGAGGGGCAGAATACAATGATCAAGGTCCCTTTCTTTAGGATTCTAGGTATTACCCTTAACAAAGCCTCATATAGTGAACTTAGCTAGCATGACTACCCGTGAGGATTTGACTAAGTAAACATCCAAGCCTAAGGTAGGATTACCATGCAGGATTGTTTTTCAAAATGAATCAAGTGGAAAGTATGTTTGTTCCTTGTTGTAGGCGCATTCATTTTTATTTTC
The DNA here is from genome assembly GCA_023055345.1 of Quercus wislizeni. Classification (NCBI taxonomy): domain Eukaryota; kingdom Viridiplantae; phylum Streptophyta; class Magnoliopsida; order Fagales; family Fagaceae; genus Quercus; species Quercus wislizeni. Next base: position 5,238,564 of record JALGQJ010000019.1, on the reverse strand, counting down.
ACTTGTTTCATACCATTAACCCTTAGAGAGTAAACTGAGGTTCACTCACATAATAGGACCCTACCTATACCCTAAGGGTTTACAACCCTACAAGGGTCATTATGTGTCGATGCCTCGCGGCAGTCATCCACCCATCGTGGCGACACTTGCATGCCCTAAGGTGGCTTCTTCAAGCTCAAGTGATGTGAAATGTATGTGACTTGAATGAGTTAATTTTAACCTATTATTTCCAAAGGTAAGTTAAGTTGCCACCAATCATTGAAGTTTTTCTAAGGTGTGATTGGTCACCTGACTCTATTTGATTTTATTACCAATCCTAGACTATGGAAAATGTCGTTTTTCTTAATCTTACATGGACAGGTAAAAAATCTTGATTCTTGAGTTCGGAAGTCTAGTTATGTGCGGGGAAGGTGTTAGGCACCCTGTAATGCCTGTTCAGAAATAGTCATTTGTTTTAGTAAAATCTTAATTTTTGGACATTGGCAATTAAAACAAGATATTGGCGTTAGCTTTCGGGGCCTTACAAGAATCGGGTTTTGAGGTTTGATTTTGGAACGGGTATGGCCTTAATCAATGCTTTACTTTTACTAGCACATTTTTGGAATTGTTGCCAAATTTCCACAACAAAAATTTGGCAACATTTCACCTTATTTTCATGGTTGAAATCTGGTAGTGCTTCGCCTTTGGTGCATCATAGCGCACAAAACACTATTCTTATCAACCTTTACTTGTGATAATACAACAACAAAGGTGACCAATTTTCACAGCAAAAATTTGGTAGGGTTTTGCATTTGGTGCGCTATGGTGCATTGTTAGGGTTTCGCGTATGTGTATATGGTGCGCATCAATATGTTCATACCAAGGTAAGCCGAAGCTCTCCAAAGTGTCACACATGTTGACATGGATGTCACTAGCTGACACGGATCTAGATAATCATACTATGATAATCATGCACACAATATGGCATGAATATGCACCAACGACAGTCACCTTGAGTGCATACTCACACCATAAGGTTAAGAGCACCCATAATTATATGAAGGTTTCTCCTAACTATCGGAGTCCATTATACAAAGTGCACGATCACCCATAAATAAGTAGATATATATATACACATACATCATGCACAATGCAAGCACACAGAGTAGGAAGATAAAACAGACATTGCCATACCCAAGGAACACGGCCCAAGCAAGGTACAAGAAAGAAAAGCCTAGTCTAGATACATTGTTTTAAAGAAAAAGGATAGGAGAGAGAAAGAAACCACTCGGGGAGGCTAAGCCTCCTAATCTACTGAACATTGCCCTTTTTGGTCTTGAGTCTTCTAGCTTGCAATTGCCCTTTTTAGCTTATGTCTTGGAAGTTGCATCCTTGTTCCAAGTGTGTACATGCAACCAAAAAAAAAAAAAAAAAACACAAAGCCAGTAGACAAGCCAAAAAAATCCAAATCAATGGCTCTTAAGTCAGTTGATGATGTTGATGGGAATGGATTTGATGATGAACTCTCTACTACAGAGATTGCTTACCTTGCCAAGAACTTTAGAAATTTTCTTAGGAACAATAACAGAAGAGTAAGAGGTAATAACAATGCCGAACCTAGAAATTTTAGGAGGAATGATCCCACTAAGGTGAATAATACTGAAAAACCTAAAGAGAAAGTAGGCCAAACCTCTAATAATTCTATGGGTCAACAATGTTTTGGTTTTCAAGGGTATGGTCATGTGAAATCAGAATGTCCTACATTCTTGAGTTCAAAGGGTAAAGTTATGGCTATAACCCTTAGTGATGATGAAGTTTCTGATCATGAGTCTGGAAATGATGAGGATGAAAACTTCATTGCTTTCACAACTACTGCTATAGTTGAAGAAAATGTTGTGGTTGATGAGAACCCTTCTGATGGAGAACTCTTTGAGAGTGCTGATTTGCAAGATGCCTATAATAAACTTTGCAAGGTTGTTGCAAAGGATGCCATGAATGTTGATTTAGGCCTACAGAAAATTACTTCTCTTGAACTTGATAAGAAAAATTTTCTCTTGAAATTGTTTAATGCTAATGTACCTTCCTCTCTATATCAAAAAGTTCGGTTTCCACATGAATGGGCTATTTTGACTATCTATGGGGATACTTTGACTGTGCCTACACTTGTTTATGGTATTGATTCTGAGAAAGAGCCATTGACTTTGGATGGCTTTGAGATTGAGAGGCCTGGTTTTGAAAAGAGAAAAAAAGAAGTGGAAAAGATCCCAATGGACTTTGCTCCTTATGGTAAAAACAATGTGGTAGCAATGATGAGGAAAATGAACTACCTTTTGAGGATGAATTTGGGGAGAGCTGTGAAGAAGCCAATTGTTCAAGACCTGGCAATTCCTACTGCCACACCACCTTTTGGGCTAGGATATAAGCCCACTGATAAGGATTTATTAGAGATGGAAGTGAGAAAGATGGCCTGAGCCAAAGCCAAAGGAAAAGGACTTCCTTGTCCTCCAGAACCTCTGAACCAAGATTTGATCCCATGACAAAGGCAATGGTACCTGGATTTAAGATACTACTTGATTGCCATAATAAGGTTCCAGAATTAAGAAAGAAGATACAACCTGGGTTCCTACTGATTGGGCTGATTAGATGGACCCTGATGCCATGACTACACTTCTTGGAGATCATATTTGCAACATAGAAGAAGAGGAATATTGGGAGGCCCTCTAGCATACATTGAAGAGCCGGTATGAACTAAAAGCCAATGATGAAGATGAGGAATGGGGAGCAGCCCCCAGTGATGATGAAGATGGAAGTGAAGACAAGAGTGATAGTAGTAGTGACAACAACAACAACGATATTGGACTTGATGATGATGACAACAACATCGATAGTGATGTCAACAGTGGCAAAAGTTATGATAGCCCGTTCAATGGTGATGATTGGGGTGAACCCCCTAGTGATAGAGAAGATGAAGATACATACCTATTTTATGAGGAATATGATAGTAATGTGGACTATTATGATGAAGACATAAAAGACGATGCTGAAGCCAACAGGTGGAGTGACGCTGATAATGGTCCATACAGGTTGATAAATGTGTTAGAGAATGTGAGAGAGGAGAATGCACAAGCCAATCAAATGTATCATGATGAATATCCCTATGGGCATCTTTTAGATTGGAGTGATATCACTAATGTTAGTTCAAGGTCCGGTCCTATGAATTCTGATTATGCTTATTTGTCAGCTTTGAATGTTTTTATTTCTGAAATTGGTAAAGAAACTCTTAATAATAAGGAATTAAAACATGGATACATAGAACCTATAATAGAAGAAACCCAATGCATTAACCTGGGAACTGATGATGAGCCCAAAGTGATCTAAGTGGGCAATACCCTAACCACTTCAGAGAAAGATGCATTAGTGGCACTGTTGATAGAGTTCAAGGAAGTCTTTGCTTGGTCATATGAAGACATGCTTGGGATTGATACTGATATAGTACAACACTGCATCCCAACAGATCCAACCATGAAGCCAGTCAAGCAAAAGTTGAGAAGAATGAAGCTAAAGTGAACTCTCAAGGTCGAGGAAGAAGTGGAGAAACAGTAAAATGTGGGATTCCTAAGAGTGGTCAATTATCTAGAGTGGTTAGCTAATGTATTTTTGGTATCGAAGAAGGATGGGAAGGTTAGAATGTGTGTGATTTTTGAGATCTGAACAAGGCTAGCCCGAAAGATGATTCTCCATTGCCTCACATTGATGTCTTGGTTGACAACACAGCAAGTCATTCTTTGTTATCATTTATGGATGGATTTTCATGATACAATCAGATTAGGATGGCTCTAGAAGATATGGAGAAAACTTCCTTCATCACTCAATGGGGGACATATTGTTACAAGGTCATGTCATTTGGCCTTAAAAATGCTAGTGCTACTTATCAACGTGCAGCCACCACTTTATTGCATGATTTAATCCACAAAGAAGTAGAAGTTTATGTCGATGATATGATAGTGAAGTCCAAAGACTGTGAAGGACACGTACTGGCTTTAAGGAAGTTCTTTGAAAGAATCCGGTTCTACAAATTGTGGTTGAATCCAAAGAAGTGTGCTTTCGGAGTCACATTCGAAAAAATGCTAGGTTTTATAGTAAGCCAGCGGGGATTAGAAGTTGATCCTGAGATAATCAAGGAAGTTGTAGAGATGAAGCCTCCAAGAATTGAAAAAGGAGATTCAAGGATTTCTGGTGAGGATACAGTACATCAGCAGGTTTATAGCTTAACTCACCATTACATGTGAACCAATCTTCCGACTGCTCAAGAAGGAGGTCCTAATAGTGTGGAATGAACAGTGCCAAGAAGCCTTTGAGAAGATCAAGAACTATCTAATGAAGCCACCAATACTTGTCCCACCATTTCCTGAAAAGCCATTGTTGTTGTATCTTACCACTACAGATACATCAATGCGGGCTTTACTTGCTCAATACCTAGAGGAGATTAGAAAGGAGAATGCAATTTACTACATCAGCAAGAAGATGCTGCCTTATGAAGAGAAGTATTCGCCATTAGAGAAGACATGTGTAGCACTTGTATGGGCAACCCGTAAACTCAAACATTATATGCTTGCTTACAAGGTTTTGTTGATTGCAAGAATGGATCCTTTAAAATACTTAATGGAAAAACCTGTGCGAGATGGAAAGACCACTAGATGGGTTTTGCTTTGTTCAGAATTTGATATTAAGTATGTGACTCAGAAATCTGCGAAGGGGAGAGCAATTGCTAATCAATTAGCCTATTATTCACCAAAAGAAGCAGAAGAGATCCAAGGAAACTTTTTGAATGAAAACATCTAGGAGATTGAAGTAGAATCATGAAAGATATATTTTGATGGAGCAACAAATCAAAATGGAAGCAGAATTAGAGTTCTCTTAATTTCTCCAAAAGGGCCACACATTCCATTTTCTGGTAGACTTAATTTCCTTGCCACCAACAACACCACAGAATATGAAGCTTGCATTATGGGCCTACAAGCAGCTTTAGGCCTAGGAGTGAAAGAGTTGGAGGTGTATGGAGGCTCAATGTTAATAATCTCTCAGATTTAGAATAAATGGAAGATAAAAGAAGAAAGGCTGATGCCTTATCATCAATGTCTCCAGAAGTGGGCATCAAAGTTCAGCAAGATCCAATATCAATATGTGCCGTGGATGCAAAATCAAATTGCAGGTGCTTTAGCAACCATGATGGACGAGCCAAAAAGCAGAACTAGCCTATTACATGACAATAGAAGAAGATGAGGAAAAGAGTGGGGAAGGTGAATGGTATTTGGACATTATTTGTGGTGAAAAGCTCTATAGAAGATTATATGATGGAATTCATCTCCTTTGTGTAACTGCCAAAGAAGCACAACAAATAATTGAAGAGGTTCGTGAGTCAAGTTATAAGCCACATATGAATGCACACATGTTGTCAAGGAAGAAAATGAGATAGGGTTATTGCTGGACTACTATGGAAGCCGACTGTGCGGTTCATGTCCGAAAATGCCATCAATGCCAAGTCCATGGAGATCTGAAGCACATGCCACCCATGCCACTACATACCATGACATCACCTTGGCCGTTCTCTACATTGGAAATAAACATTATTGGGAAGATTCACCTAACAGAAACCAATGGCCATGAATTCATACTCGTAGCCATTGACTGCTTTACTAAGTGGGTAGAAGCTGCTTCATATAAAGTCCTGAATTCAAAGAAAGTCACTTAGTTCATTCAAACCAATATCAACTGCAGATAAGGGGTACCGTATTAAATTATCTCAGACAATGGGTTGCATTTTAAAGGAGAAATAGAGAAGCTATTACGACAGTTCAACATTCAACACCACAAGTCTTTACCTTACCGTCCTTAGACTAATGGAGCAGTTGAGGCTGCTAATAAAAACATAGGGTGAATCTTGAAGAAGAGCATAAAGAACTACAAGGACTGGCACCTAAAATTATCCTATGCACTATAAGGGTACAGAACATCAATTCGATCTTCCATAAGGGCCACTCCTTACTCATTAGTGTATGGGATGGAAGTAGTCCTCCCTATTGAGATGGGTGTCCGTTCATTAAGGACAATACTGGAAAGTAAAATCCCTGAAGCAGATTGGTTACAAAGTAGATATGATCAGTTATGCATCCTAGATGAGAAAAGACTCAAGGCCTTATATCATATTCAAGTTTATTAGAGGAGGCTTAGGAAAGCTTTTGACAAGAAAGTGAGAACCAGAGATTTGAAGTTAAAGGGCTTAGTGTTGAAAGAAATCCAAGCCCTGGTTCAAGATGTAAATGGGAAGTTCAAGCAAAATTGGGCAGGCCCATACATTATCAAGCAGATATACTCTGGGGGAATAGTAAGATTAATGGACTTAGATGCAAACCCTTTTACTGAGCCAACCAACATGGATCAACTGAAGAAATATCACATTTGAAGTGGTAGTTTGAAAGTACCATGTTTGAAGTGGTTGTAAATTATGTTATTTCCCTTCCTAGGTTTGACTAAAAAAAAAAAGGCTCGCTAGGCTAAAAACTCGAAAGGGCGGTCTAGGAAAAAATTAGAGCAACAAAAAAAAAAGAAAAAAAAAAGAAAAAAAGAAGAAGATAGGTTGAAAACCCGAAAAGGCAATCTTTGCAAAAGGAGAGTTAAAAAAAAAAAAAAAGGTGAGAAAGCCTGCTAGGTTGAAAACCCGAAAGGGCGGCCTAGGCAAAATTTGAGGTAAATAAAAAATCAGTGAACTATGTGATGACCTGATCCTTTTATCAAGAGGGTACGTAGGCAACCATGCATTGGTTCGGTCACAATTTCCCAAATCCACCATTTTTCCATTAACCAAAATTTAACCAAAAATTCAACCATTACATTAAACTATGTCATTACACAATTCAGTAACCCACACTTTAACCACACACACACCAAAGAAAAAAACCAAACCCCAAAAGCCTATACCTTACACAGAATCCCTACCTGCAAATCTTAAATAATTCCTAAACATAAGAGTTTTTACATCAACTTTAAAAATAAACACGTTCAAAGCCAAAAAAAATAAGGTCACTTTGTCTTTAGTCTTTTCTTTTCCTGTTGGTCATTGATTTCTTTTGTGATAGGTACTTTGTTATCATTCATGTCCCTTCTTTTGAGTTCATAGTTGTCTTAGTTGAGTCTTTCCTGGTTGTATTTGAGAAACTGTTCTCTCATAGCAATCCTTTCAGCCTCCTTATCAACAATCTTATCTATCAACCAGTTAGAGTATTATGTAGTCATCCTGTGAAAGTGAGAACCTTGACAAAAGAATGGTCCACTCGGTAAGCCATCTCCAATCCCAATAGCATGTTCTGTACAGAAGTAGAATTTGTGTCCACAGGAGTGAAAGGTCTCCTTCTTTTGCCACTAGGCATTCCTTACTAATATTTGAATTGCCCCAATAGTCTATCTCCCTTGTAGAAAGTTGCTCTCCGCAACCCAACAAGGAAGATTTGACCTAATCCTAGAGACTTCAGTAGAGGGGGTGGGCACCTCCACTAATAACAATCCCATTGAATTGAGGTATTGATTTCTTGTTTAGGAATTTCACCAGTCACTCCCAGTTTGGCACTCAGTTTTGATTACAACCCTGCTAAGAAAACTGCTAGGCCCATAACTTCTGATTGTAGGCTTGGAAATCATGTCCAGTTGCTCTATCAACCATATTTTCAAAGTCAAAAGACTCCCTAAGAAGTTCTAAGTTTCTCCACTATCAAATACAACATCCAGTCCTAGAAGAGTTTCTGCCCAGATCAAAGAATCAAGATTATCACCATCCCTAATTTGATTCACAATACTTATGGCTTAAGCATTCACAAAGCTATGTCTTCCAAAGCAAAAAAAAAGTTTTCCCACCATGCATAAAGCCAAACTGAAGTTTTTCTTCATATTGTCAGTAACTCCATAGGTGCGTTTGTCAATTAGCCGAGAGATAATGGCATGAGGATTCACCATGTGACCTTCAATCATACTATCAGTAATGGAAGTAGGAAAACCAAGAGCATCAGATAAAGATTCCTTATGCCTTGGATCACAAGAAACCGCTATAGATTTTCTACTAGGATCATAGCTCAGGATAGCAGAGAATTCTTTAATTGTCGAACAGAGTTCAACAGTATTAAACCAAAACACATGATCTTCGGGATCCCAGAATTTCATAGGAGCATGAAGGAAGTCCCACTTCATTTTGACATTCCTCAGAGCCTTGATTCCTTCTAGTTTATAGGCCGTAAAATTGGTTTTGGTACTGAAATCAAAGCTACGAACCAATTTGTTGATATCATGAATTGTTGAATAAGAAAAATTATGATTGCTAGCCATGAATGACTTTTGCTTATGATTGTGTTTTACTGACCACTATGTAGAGATTTGTTGCAGGAGAATTCATTTATATAAGCTACATCAACTCCTAATTAGGTTTGAAATAGGTTTTAGAGAGTTTGTAGCTGACTAGGAGAGTGTTTAATGATCACAAACGAAGTAAATGTTTTTCACAAAATGTGAAAACACGAAACATGCATGGGAAAAGTGTGAGAAGTCGGCCCACCATGGTGTGAGAACCACAGTATGGCCCAATGCCATTCAACACTCTAAAAGTGTCGAATGGCACTCTTCATGTGCCAAGTGGCACGTAGCCCCTCTATCAAACATCCATGCAATTCTATGCAATTTTGTGTTATCGGACATTTTTTTTAGGATCAATTAACATTCAAGAAGATTCTTTTTTTTCTTTTGGGTCAAACGAAGGCATTCTGATGTGTCTAACTCACTTGTTTTCAAGAAATCATCACTTGCATCATTGTTTTCAAAAATTGATCAAATCAAGCTTTTTAAGACTCATGAATTCGTGTTCCAAACTAGGGGCATTTGCCCATGGCTCATTCATTTTTAAAAAAAATCATCAACATCTATTTAATAAAAAAAAAAATCATCATAACCAAGATTTCCAAAAATCATGCATTCATTTTAAACTAGGGGCATTCAACTCCACCTCATTCAGGTAAGTGTAGATTCTAGCAAAGCCAAGTCAAATAAGTCTAAATTAGCATTACAAGCCATCATCAAGTGAATTCTAAACTTGTCTTAGTTAAAGTTTCTACATGATCCAAGGTGACTCCAAGGACAAAGAGCTAAGCATAGGAAATAATACAAGATTGTCTAAGAAACACTTCCTTTTCTTTTGCATGAAAAATAAAAATACAAGTCATACATCATTAGGACTTCGAGTTTGCCTTCGTGAGGATCTCTTTGATACACCTCTAGAAGAGCCACCCTCAGTATTTCCTTCCTAACTTGCGAAAAAGCGAGGATCGTATTGACAATTTTCAATTTCAAGGCTCTTGATTCATTCCTCTAAAGCTCTTCTGGTAGTGTCAGCTGTTTCCATTTGATGTGCCTGATAGCAAAATCAAGTGTTAATTCCACTATCAAGCACAGTTCAAGCCAAAGACACTCAGAAAGCAACATGGCATACCCAGCTTGCACCATTGAGCACATATTGGGAGGATTAAATGCGAGCCAATGACTATAAGCCTCCAATCATCCGCATGCTATCTTCCACTAGATCCACATCAACTTGAAGCATAACCCTACCAGGTTAAGAACCATTCGTCAAGCTAAGAAGAAATAAGGACAAAGAACTAAAAATTCAAGAACATATCGGATTAGGCCAAGGAACATTTCGTACGTGCTCTGGCCTAGGCATGGAACTATAAGTTCCATTAAGATTCATCACATCATACTGTTATGCCAGAAAATGAGGATTAGCCTCCATGAAGAAACTAGAAGAGCCACCAACATGGTGAGGAGAGGAAATCTCTTCCTCTTCCTCTGCCCCTTCCTTTCCTTCAGAAATGGAGGCTAAAAATACAACATGCAAGTATTGTTACCAAGCAGAATTGTAAGATCAAAAATTTGACTTTAGAAGGGAAGAAAAGTACCACTCTGCTAACAAAAAAACCTTGTAGATGAAGTTGAATGAATTTATAATAATTCCCTTCTACTCCTGCAACAATATAGCCGTCACGGGCCCAAGCAATCTCTTCATCAGCTAGAAGGTCAGCCAACCGAACGGTGTGACAAGGAGGATTTGGAATAGTGGTAGGAGGATACTTATGTTCAACTTGGGGCAATACCTAATCACTAAGATACCAATACCTTCCATGTGATACCCCAATTTGATTGATTGTGTGATGTGTGTGGGTGTGTAATGAGTCCCACATCGGGTATTTACTGGGTAGATCTGGGCTTTATTAACAACTACAAGGAGCCTCAATTGTGACTAGTCCTTTTGAGGTATAGCGCAGATGTGGCTAGCGCTTTTCCTTGGGTCGTTACATATGGTATCAGAGCTGGCCCGGTAATCCCGTGTGGGCTCAGAGACACTACCCCACAAAGTGGGCCCTAACGAGGACGTTAGGGATTTAAGTGGGGGAGATTGTGATACCCCAATTTGATTGATTGTGTGATGTGTGTGGGTATGTAATGAGTCCCACATCGGGTATTTACTAGGTAGATCTGGGCTTTATTAACAACTACAAGGAGTCTCAATAGTGACTAGTCCTTTTGAGGTATAGCGCAGATGTGGCTAGCGCTTTTCCTTGGGTCGTTACATATGGTATCAGAGCTGGCCCGGTAATCCCGTGTGGGCTCAGAGACACTACCCCACAAAGTGGGCCCTAATGAGGACGTTAGGGATTTAAGTGGGGGAGATTGTGATGCCCCAATTTGATTGATTGTGTGATGTGTGTGGGTGTGTGATGAGTCCCACATCGGGTATTTACTGGGTTGAACTAGGCTTTATTAACAACTGTAAGGAGCCTCAATTGTGACTAGTCCTTTTGAGGTATAGCGCAGATGTGGCTAGCGCTTTTCCTTGGGTCGTTACATATGGTATCAGAGCTTAGGTTATGATCTTGTGGACCTTATGCTAGGTTTTGATTTAGAATGAAATTTGCGCCCTAGGTATTACAATTCTAGTTATTGTTTATGAAGGTTATTAGGTCATAGATAGTGTTCTTTTGATGACTTGATGAAAAGTGGAAGTGAGGTTCCATCATATGATGATTTGTTAGGTCATATTTGAAGGATTTGATATTTATGTCTATGTGGTTATGCGTACGTGACTTATAATTACAAAGGAAGGATTTTAATTGATATACTTCTATGATCTTATACTAGTATTAAGTGAGTGTATTTTATTCTTGAAAATTTTGTAATTGATCAGATTGGTTATTAAAACTTCTTCTTCTCATTAAAAGGAAAAGAGAGTGAGAAAAGATGAAGCAAAGGAAATCTTCCTATTATTTTGTGATTGATCTTTTGAAAACTCATTTGATAGTTTTGCCTAATATAGTCGACCTACCTAAGGTTAGTTTGATCAGTAGGAGATTCTCAAAGGTTTAATTATTGAATGATAGTTTACTATATGCCCTATTCAGAATTTGGAGTGCTTGATCATTATTAGGGAACTAACTATTGCAGAACTTTATTTAAGGGTGAAGGTTTGATGTTAGAGCTATGATTCCTTGATTTTAGTTTATATAGAGTAAGGAAATTAACGGAAAGTTCGTAGTGTGAAGGAAAAATTAATTTGTGGTTATTGTAGTTCACATTATATTATATGTTATTATATAAATTCTGAGGGTGTTTAGAGAATTTAGTAATATATCGGTGACTTCTTTGGATTCTAATGTTAAGGACCGACTTTTGGGATCATTGTTCTTGTTAGGGTTGACCTACATGGATTACCATAAACTAATTTATGTGTGAGGTAGTCCCTAAATGTTTTTGAGACATGTTTTGTTACTTAGAAGTTTGAGGTCCGTAATTTCTTTTCTATGGACTTGGAGGATTGTTTAATATCTCGGGGAATAAGTTTTGATGCCAGAAATGTAATTCTTTGAACTTAACTGATAAAATTTAATGGATTGGCTCAATAGAAAATGAAGTGGATAGAATACAAGTATGTGGTAGTGTAGAATTGGACTAGTGAACCATATTTTTTATTGGATATCGAAGGAGTTGGGATGGCAAGAGAGTTTATTTTGAAAGACTATTACAATTTGAATTATAGTCATTTGTTGTACCTTTTGTTTATATTGGCAGATGGTTAGTGATTATAAATTGCAATGTACTCTTAAGTTCTAGATTGCTGGGACTGTTTTTTTTTGCAAAGTATATTAAAAAAAAAAAAAAAAAAAAAAACAAAGGGTTGAGATACTTCATGGACTATTCCCTTCTAGCCAATGTATACTTAGAGATTTGTTTTCATCATAGGCTATGTAATTATAAGGAACCCATCTCTTCAATGAGTTCCAACCCAAGAATCATTTAGAGATTAAAGGTGAATAAATGTTGCTTATTTGAGAAGATAATTTATGGTTAAGATAGAGGTTCTATGAAAAACCTTATATCAATGCTCAATTGATTATTTATGGAGATTTTGGAATTTCTTTTTCTTACAAAACTTGAGGAAGAAAAGATATAGTGATACACACATATGTTGTAAATTAGTTCTGGACTTAGGAAGGATTGGAACCTTGGATGCACTACTTAATTTTGAGGTATAGAATTAAACGGATGCTAGCATTCAATGGTCTATGGTGAATCTCAAAATTGTGGATTTCCCTTGTTGAAATTTTTAGAGACTACTTGGGCCTTGGAATTTTGTTGAAATTAATAATTGATGGAAAATCAGTTATTGGGGTTAATCTAAACGAATGGGCCTTGGAACTTTTATTCAAATTAAAAGGAACATAGAGATCTATTTAGACTAGAGATATGTATATCTTAAAAGAATCATATAATTTTCATAATATGGTTGTTCTTAAACTATGGGTAATTGAGTAAGGGATTTTATAGTGGTATTGTATTATGCAGCGGAAACATCATGGCTCCATTTGCTTTGGAAATTTTTATCTTACAAATCTTGGGAAGGAAAAGTCTACGCATATGTTGGGAAATAGTTTTGAACTATGGTGATGAGTGATAAAATTGTATAGATCGATACAATTGTGGCTTTAGAGTAGCGCAGTGGAAGCGTGATAATTCATTCAGCTTGTGATGAATTCAGAGGACTGAATTCTTATAAGTGGGGGAGATTGTAATACCCCGAAAAAAAAAAAAAATAAAAGGAAGGTTATTTAAGTAAATTTGTTTATAGGGACAATTTTATAATTAATAATTATAAGGGAGGTTTTTAGTAAATAAGATTGAAACCCTAGCTATATAAGCTTATTAAATCAACGTATATGGGGAGATATTTTGAGAGAGGAGACTACCCAAAAAGACTGAAGTAAAGAATGATTGATTACACCTTGAGGTGATATCTAAGGATTTTAGAAGAAGTATTAGGGAGAAGTTCCTTTTGGTATGGCTTTTAGAGGTAAGTAACCTTATCCTAAATGGTTTTATCTTTGCATATTTTAACTACCGTAAATTGTTTACAGTTGTTACAATTTATTTCTATTGTATTACTGATTTCAAGTAAAGAATTATCACAAATATATCTGATTACTGAATATATGATGTATTTTATTTAATTGTTTTTAGCTATATTGATTTAAGGTAAGAATATAGAAATATCACAAATATATTTGAATATTGAACATATGATTACATATATATATATATGTATGTATTTGAATATGATATTTTTTGTTTGAAACTATGATTTTATATATATGATTATAATCAATTTGACTATGAAGTTATTCTGATACCCAGCCAATGGGGGTTATTCATTGGTACTCTGATACCCAGCCAATGGGGGTTATTCATTGGTATTCTGATACCCAAACCAATGTGGGTTATTCATTGGTACTCTGATACCCAAACCAATGGGGGTTATTCATTGGTATTCTGATACCTAGCCAATGGGGGTTACTCATTGGTATTCTGATACCCAAGCCAATGGGGGTTATTCATTGGTACTCTGATACCCAGCCAATGGGGGTTATTCATTGGTATTCTGATGCCCAGTCACGGGGATATAGCGTGACCATAGTCATAAGATTGTTAAGAATATGAATTACATTTGAATATTTGAACTGTTTTGAGTCCTTAAAACTACATATATGATTTTGGAAATGTTTGAGTATTTGAATTATTTTGAGTCACTAAAATTGCTTATGTGTTTTTGGAACCTATTGTAAGTTATAGCTTTTGATATATGAAAAACTGATTACTTTCTAAACCATCTATGATATATTTGTAAGATTAAAGTATGTGATCTATTTGTAACTTATTATTTTATGACTATGAAATTTCTTTATTTATTTTTGAAAACCCATAGCATATTATAACTTTGAAGGCTCATATTACATCTTGTTACCTTACAGATCTATTTCTTGATAGAACTTATTAGGATTTTGGTTACTTATTGAGTTGTCAACTCACCCCTTTTTCCCCTCCAATTTCAGATTATGAAGAATAACAAGTTTTAGAAGGTCTGATGTTATGTTGTGAGCGGAAAAGGAAGCTTAGTGATTTTGGGATTGAATGGTCTTCGAATAGTTTTATATTTATTGGCCAATTGGCATTATGTACATAAGGTTTGGATTTTGTTCCTATTAAATTATTGGAGATCCATTCATAAAGAAATTGTTGAGGCATTTTGGATTTAATTGATTTAATTTGAGGGTAAATATTAGTTGCTAAGAAGGCCTTGCACACTTGTAAAGGACTTACTTTATAAGCGTGCGGCGGTTGTCACGTGCCTATCTTTATAGTTGGGTTCGGGATGTGACAATAAGTTTAATGGGTTTAGTTATACAGAGAGTTAGGCCTAACCACTTTAGTAAGAAATTACTAAAGTATATATTTATGAAATTGGATTTCATAAATATATGATGACTAACTTAAAAGGATTAAACCGGGTACTCAAGGATTAAAATGTAGTAATTTACAAAGTGGCAGTCTACATTAATTACTTTGTATTACTATGAATATTTTATGAAGGCGTTGCATGTACAATAAAGTCTTGGGATATAATTTATAGATAAGACTTAGAGTGCAACTATATTTATATAACGGTATTAAATATAGTTAATGGTAACTTTGGACTTGTCAAGAGTTGACAGAAAAGCCCAAGGCCCATTGGAGCTAGTGTCTTATTGGTCCCTTTTGGTCCCACTCCAAGCCACACACTTAAGCCCAATTGGAAAGGCCCAAAATGCTAGTCCAATTAGATAATTGGTTAGATACAAAGGGAAGAAAAAGTACAGAATTTATTAGAGAGAAACATCATTGACAAATGGTGTAGGTGAGTGTATGTCACTCTCAAATTCTTCCTTTGTAACTAATTGAGAGTCCACACTTCTTGGGCGTTAATGGAATTGGAGTGAAGATTAAGAGTATTCCTAAGTGCTTCGAACTTTTTTTTTGAAATTCACCGCTTCAAGGTATGCTCTCTTATACTTGAATTCTGAAATTTACATAGTGCATGTTATAGATTGTGAATGAAGTAGATCCGTTTAACTTTCCGCTGCGTATATGCATATTTCCTACACCATTTTGGTCCCACTCTAAGCCACATACTAAAGCCCAATTGGAATGTCTCAAAAGGCTAGCCCAATTAGGTAATCAATTATATATAAGGAGAGAAACATACATAATTTAGTAAGGTATGAAAATGGTGTGTATGTGAGTGTAAGCCATTCTCTTATTCTCCCTTGAACATATACATATAAACTGATGGAGAGACCACACTTCTTAGGCATAAGTGGAATTGGAGTGAAAATTAAAAGTGTTCCTAAGTACTTCTAATCTTTGGTTTTGAATTTCATTGCACCAAGGTATGCTCTCTTGTTCTTAAATTCTGAAATTTAAATAGTACATGTTATCAATTGCGATTGAAGTAGATTCGTTAATTTTCTGATGCATATATTTTGTATGCGATACAAACTATGTTTTTCCTACATGGTGCATGGAGCTGAAGACTTTGTTTGAGGAAGGGAGCAAGGGAGACATTCACAACATCTAAGAAGAAGAAGAACATAATGAAGATTTGAATGATCCTTCTACATTCATCATACCTACTGAAGGGCACCTTAGCATTTAGACTTGGGTCGGTTTTTCTAAAGTCATAAGGAAAATGTCCTATAACGCGAGTTCTAATGTACTTTTCAACATTTTTAATAAGATAAATTCTAATTTGGCTTATTTTAATGTGTCCCATAATATTGAAATTCTGCACTTAAATGATTCCAATGAATTTGAAATGAAAATTATAAAAAATTGGAAAAGAAAACTAAACCTATGGAACCAATACTTGAAGCTCTTAATTTGGGTAATGATGAGAATCCATGCTTAGTTAAAAGTGGCTTCACTTTGGATAAATAAGAAAAGAAAGATCTCAAAGAACTTCTTACTAATTTCCAAGAGGTATTTGCATGGTCCTATGAAGATATTCTAGGCATTGATCCAAAGATAGCTTAGCACCATGATCAAAGAGGTTACCAAGCAACTAAAGGTAGGGTTCATCAAACCCGTACACCAAGCCAAGTGGATAGTCACTGTTGTACTCGTGCCTAAGATGGATTGAAATTTGAGAATGTGTGTGGACTTTAGAGACCTAAACAAGGCTTGTCCCAAAGATCATTTTCCTTTACCCCACGTAGATGTCTTAGTGGATAACACTACCGGTAGTGCTTTGATGTCTTTCATGGATGGTTTCTTCGGATATAACCAAAGCAAGATGACTCCCAAAGACATGTCTAAGACCACTTTCACCATAGAATGAGGAATCTATTGCTACACGATGATATCATTCGAACTTAAGAATGCAGGGGCAACCTATCAAAATAAGGCCACAGCCTTGTTACATGATATGATACACAATGAGGTAGAAGTATATGTTGATGACATGATAGTGAAGTCTAAAGATAGAGAGGGCCACATAACCAACTTGAGGAAATTCTTCAAGAGGATTAAAGAGTACAAGCTTAGGTTGAATCTAGAAAAGTGCACCTTTGGAGGGACCACCGGAAAATTGCTAGGCTTCCAAGTAAGTGATATAGGGAAAGAAGTTGACCCATCAAAGATCAAAGCCATCTTGGACATGCCTCCACCCAAAAGTGAGAAAGAGATAAGGGGATTCCTAGGTTGATTACAATACATTAGTCGATTCATTGCTAAACTCACTTCCACTTGTGAGCCTATCTTCAAACCTTTGAGAAAGAATGAACCACATACATGGAACAAGGAGTGTCAGAAAGCCTTTCAGACCATTATGGAATACCTCCTTCATCCACCTATCCTAGTACCTCTAGAGCCCAAAAAACCTTTACTCCTTTACTTATCAATCATAGAGGATGTCGTGGGAAGCATGATAGCCCAAGAAGATGATAATAAGGATGAGAGAGTCATGTACTACATAAGCAAGAGGTTGTATGATTATGAGACTAGATACACACCCATAGAGAAGTCATGTTTTGCTCTTATGTGGGTTGTACAGAAATTAAGACACATCATCCAACCATTCCAAGGGCGGATAGTTTCCAAAATGGACCCTTTGAAGTACCTATTTGAGAAACCTACCTTGAGTGGAAGATTATCAAAATGATTAATCTTATTGGCCAAGTTCGATCTGAAATATGTGGCTAGAAAGACTATTAAAGGGACTGTCATATCTGACTTTTGCGCCAAAAACCCTATGGAGGGAGAAGGTAGTAGGGAAGACTTTCTTGATGAGAACATATTGAACATAGAGCTTGGACCATGGAAGATGTACTTTGATGGATTAGTGAACCAATACAGAAATGGCATAGGAGTATTTTTGATTAACCATGATGGATCACATATACCCATGGCTGTCAAGTTGAACTTTGAGACAACCAATAACATGGTGGAATATGAGGCTTGTATCATCGAAATGAAGCCCTATGAGAACTAGGGGCAAAGGACGCCAAGGATTATTAAGCCTAGAAGTTGTGGAAAATGAAGAAGGAACATCTAAAGCCCTACCAACAATACTTGGAGCAGTTGATAAGGACTTTTGGTAAGATTGAATATACCATTATCCCTAGAGCCCAGAATTAGTTTGTAGATGCATTGACTACTTTAGCTTCCATGGTTGAGATACCTGAAGGTGTGTGGTCATATCCTTTGGAGATTAAACAAAAGTCTCAAGTGGTACATAAAGAGAAGGAAGGACCTAGTCATCTTAGACAAAGAAGAGGAAGGAGTCCCTTGGTATTATGACATCCTAAAGTTCCTAGAGTTAGGAATCTATCTTGAGAATGTTGGCAAAAAGGAACGGTATTCTATGAGACTGATGGTGATATAATACATCCTATGTGGAGGCCAACTCTATAGGAGATCTTATGATGTGCTACACCTTCATTGTTTGAAGAAGGATGAAGCTGAGAGAATCATGGAAAAAGTCCACCAAGGAATTTGTGGTCCTCATATAAAGGGAAAGATGTTAGCAAAGAAGATCTTAAGGATGGGGTACTGTTGGATTACAGTGGAGATTGATAGCATAGATTTTGTGAAGTGTTGCCATGATTGCCAAACACATGCTAATCTAAACCATGTACCACCTAGTGAGCTATATAGTATGACCTTCCCATGGCCTTTCTTGGTATGGGGTAAAGATGTGATTGGAAGAATAGCTCCTAAAGCCTTAAATGGACACAAGTACATTTTGGTTGCAATTGACTACTTCACTAAATGGGTAGAAGTTGCCTCCTATTATGTGTTGAAAGCCAAGCACGTGGCCCAATTTATACAAAACAACATCATCTATCGGTTTGGAGTATTATAAGAGATCATCTCCGACAATGGATCTCACTTTTAAAGGAGAAGTCTGAACGATCATAAAGTTTTATAAGATTGAACATCACAAGTCTTCACAATATTGACCACAGACTAATGGGGCCGTAGAAGCAACCAACAAGAATGTTAAGAATATAGCCAAGATTGTGGTAACATACAAGGATTAGTTAGAAAAGCTTTCATTTGTGTTAGGCCATATGTGATTTAATGTTAGGAACATATGTCAACATTTTATGTAATTGGTTAATCCTTTGACAAAATGCACTTTACTTGAAATTAGGTAGATCTAGGATGAGTTTAATGCTTTAAGAAACAAGGTTTCAAGTTCAAGTGTTAAAGCCACGCAAGTCTGTCCAAGAGTCAAGTCAAAAAGTGTTGTTCATTAAAGCTCGACAACTAGTATCTATCGAGATTTAAAAGCTGCTGAAGCTCATGGCTCGACAGCTAGCTCGATAGATGGCTATTTATCGAGGTTTATGAAGTTTAGTTTTTTATCCAATCCGTGAATGTATGTTTGGGCTTTCTTTTCTCACAACCCTAAACATATATATGGATTATTTTAAGCGCTATAAAAGGTGACACAAGTTGCACAAGAGAAAATTTCACAAGTGTGAAGAAGAGTGTGATCAGAAACCTAGTTTGCCCTTGTTCTTCTAGAAGCTGCTGGGTTTGTACACCGTAGAGTTTTGTGACCAAGCAACGTCATGATCTTCATCATCTGGATGAATTGAAGAACTTTGCAGCCAACATACTTCTCAAGTTGGTGATTAAGTCATGTACTGGGATCTGCACAATTGGTTAGTCACATACTGGAGTTCTGCATTGAAAGGAGAGATTGCCACTACAGAAAAAGTCTAATTGGGTATTGGGATAAGGCTTCAACTGTAGGTTGGTATAAGGTACTAAGATTCCTTTACTTGTAAGCTCTTGTTTTGATAATAGTGGATTCTCGGGAGTGCTGACCTTAAAATCACCAAATGGGGTTTTTGCCGTATAGCTTTTCCCCATTTGTAAACAAATTACCATGTCAATTTATTTTCTGCTGCATTTAACTTAGTTGGTGATTTGTTTGTGCTACCACGCCTATGGCATGTAATTGAATTTAATTAATTCACTTGGCTAATTGATTGGTTAATTCATCACAAGGAGTCAATACATTCTTGGCCTATCAATTTGCTTTATGGGGCTACATGACTTCTATTCGAGCATTAACTGGGGCAACCCCCTACTTTTTGGTGTATGGTAGTGAGGTAGTACTTCCTATTGAGATGGAGATATAATCTTTAAAAGTGTTGGTGGAGGCCAAAGACCTAGAAGGGGATTGGATGAGGAAAAGATATGAACAATTGACCTTGATAGATGAGAAGAGAATATATGCCCAATACCATGTGCAAGGTTATCCGAAGAGAATTGCAAGAGCATTCAACAAGAAATTTAAGTTAAGAAATCTAAAGGTGGGAAGACCTAGTTCGGAAAGAGCTTAGGGGAGAAATTTCTGACCTTAGGGGCAAGATGAAGCCAAGATGGTCCTTACCCTTTGTCATCAAGAGAATCATGTCGGGAGGCACTATAAAAATTACTAATTTAGATGGGGAAGAGATGTTCCAACCAATCAACATGGATAGACTTTGGAAGTATAACCCTAGAAAAGAAAAAAAGAAAGAAAAGATGAAAACCCCACTAGGTTGAAAACCTGTAAAGGTAATCTAGGAAAAAATTAGTGGAAAAGGCCACAGGTATAGGGAAAATTCCCACAAGGACATCATGGGCAAATGTTACATGGCGTAGAAAAAAGAAAAGAAAAATAAAGACAATAAGTAAAGATAATAAAGTAATTAATTCTCTCATTGCTCAAACTAAAAGATGATAAATTGTTTTCATAGTGGACTTGGAACTTTCTAATCCTTTATCAACTCAAATGAAAAAACATGGAATCATAAAAGTGTAGAAAAGTAAAATTTGGGACATATCAAGGTATTCACTCAGTCCTCTTTCTTTTGTTGGATTTCTTGTGATCACTATCTTCCCTATTGATTGCTCTTATATTAGTGGATAACCAATTCTTGTATCTTGTAGACACTGCATTTCATACCCTTTACGATTCGGGCCCCTGTTCCCTAATGATGTTAGAATTCTAAAGCCCAAGGTTGGTTTAGGGCCTAATTAGATGAAAATTGACTTGAAGAAAGTATTTGTGGAAAACATAACTTATTTTTGGAAGAATAAAACTATTTTAGGAAAATAAAGACCACGAAAACTTTCGAGCATGCATACATATACATGCGTATGCGCATGCATGCTCAAGCTTTGCGTAGGCATGCTTCATGCGTGCGTACGCATACATGTGCAGGCACGTGCATGCTAGGGTTCTAGAAACCATGAAAGAAAATGTTTTCATGCATTAAAACTTGGTTTGAAACAAATCTCATATCATCTGGGAGCCGCCCAAACCCTATTTTTTGGCTTTATATGCGTATGCACAAGCATGCTCAAGCTCTATGTGGGCATGATTTATGTGTGCGTACACATACATGTGTAGGCACGTGCATGCTAGGGTTCTAGAAACTATGAAAGAAAATGTTTTCATGCATTAAAATTAGGTTTGAAATGAATCTCACATCGTTTGGAAGCCAGCCAAACCCTATTTTCGACTACATAAAGCCATAAATGGTACATTTCCAAGGGGGATGAATTGTGGTGGTGAAACACATTATATTCACTAGAAAATAGTGAATCAAAGAGGGAGTTTTTTCACAAACAACCTCAAGTCAAATTTGTTTGATTGAGACATTTTCTAGTCTTGACCTTTAAGTTCTAACTTTAGCTTTTCACTTTCCTTTGATTTTCCTTGTACATATATGTTTTTATTTGAGTCTATGTGTTCTAAAATGTTTGTTTAAGCTTAGGTTTTCTTTGTGTTTATTTATGAGCATGTTAGGTTGTTAGTTTCTTTTTTTTTAATGTTTCTATTTTGTCGTTTCTAGGTTAGTGTTCTTAGGGAATGCGCACACTGCTTGCATGTGTATGCATACTCATGGTATGCGTACGCATACAGCTAGGCTATGTATGCACACAGATACTCTTACCTAGAAACCCTAATTCACCTTATGTTTATTTTTCCTTTGTTTTATGTACATGTTTAACCTAGTTTTCACATTTGTATACATCTATTCAACCTATTTTGTTTTGCTTTTCTTTATTTCATGCCTTTATGTTTATTAGGCTTTTGATTTGCTTGGATACCATGAACATGCATATAAACGTGAACATGCATTGATGCATGGATGCTCTGATGCAGTGAGGTAAGTCATGCACTCACATGAACATGCATTGGTTGGAATATGAGTTTGATATGTCTAAATAACTTGAACATGTTTGGTTGAATGCCATGTTTATGGTGTTTAGATGCTTTAACATGTTTTGTTGATTCTACCATGTGATGTTTCTACCTTTGGAGATATTTGTTTAAATGCCATGATAGATGATGATTAGGTTTGGGATGAGTGATGCCATGTTGTGTGTCTTAGATGCATGCTAGAGTGTATGTAAGTTAGAATAACTTATTAAACCTACCTTTAATGAGATTAAGACTTGGAACACAATGAGTGAAAGTCGACCCACAAGTCAGGTGGGGTTGAGTGCCTAACACCTTCTCATCCCTATACCTAAACTTTGGACACATGCTTTGGTAAAAGACCAGTCCTTCCAAGAAGGGCACTATATTTATGGTTCCTAGACCTAATCTAGGTGGTGACTCCATTTCTCCACCATAGTCCACCCTAGGCCAAGGTGTACTCACCCAACTACGAGGATGACACCACTCACTCGCGAGCACTTACGCCCACAATGGCGACTCAGCTAGGGATAGATAGTTTGATTCCAATGTGTTCCATTTCTTAATCTTAATAAAGGCTTGATTAATATTGTTTGCACACGCTTTCTTTCAATTCTTTTATCTCTTGCCTTGGTTGGTGATAAGTGGGAAGGTGGATGCTCCATCTGGGCTAAAATCTTCCAAAATTCATCCCACCAACTCACAATTTGCACCATCACCTATAATGGGCTTCGAGTACATTAATGGTTTGCCACCAATCCATTATGGTCCATTTAGGCCCAAGGTTGGAATCATGGCCTACCTAGTTATGAGTGACTTATTGACCTATCCCTTTAGCTTTAAGGAGACTACCCACAGTTAGAGAGATCCTAGATCCTATCAAAAGAGGATACCCTTTATATCTTTTATTTGTTCAGCCATATACCTTGTGTTCACCTAATTCTAAAAGACAAATAAAAAATGAAAAAATTTGAAAGGATGACCCAAAAGTTATGGCGTGCCCTAAGATATAGGGATGAAAAAGAAAAGAAGTTCTCACATATAAGAGATTTATCCTAAAGTCTAAAGGTATATCTTAACTTGAAAGGTTCATAGGATCATAACCTAGTTGCTATCATAAGCCCAATATCAAAAGGACTCTTGACAAGGAGAACCTTAGGCCTAAGGTAACAAATATGCTATGGGCCTAGCTCCTAACATTCTGCAAAGTCAATATGAATCTCCCTAATCTTAGGCCTCTTTGTTGCATACCAAGATCCAAAATGATGAGAGATTCATGGACTTTGAGAGGATAGCCACAACATATTCTAGCTAGAAGGGTACTTTAAAAAAATAATTAACAATGAATATAAGAAAAGAAGAGCCTAAAGGTGATGAATACATTGTTGGCCCGTATTTGAGATAAATGGTTGAAAATCTCCAAGGCCTCGTTTGGGAGGAGGGAATGGAATGGAAAGGAATGAAAAAAAATCATTTTAGAATATTCTTCCATTCCCTTGTTTGAGAGTTTTAATGGAGGGAATGGAAAGCTCATTCCATTGTTTGGGAGTTTAAGTAGGAGGGAATGGAATGGGTAGAAGGGAACAATCATTCCTCTCTATTCCCTTAAAACCTCAAATTTTTATTCCCCCAGAAATTGGGAGGAATGGGAGGGAATGGAATTAGATTTAATGATTTTTGAATTAAAACTCCCAAAATACCCTATATATTCAACTCTTTATTTTAAAATAGGGGTCTAATAGTAATATTGTCATAAAATGATTCCATTCCATTCCCTCCATGTTCCTCCCAAACAAGATTACTTACATTCCATTCATTTTCATTCCTTTCTATTCCTTTATTTTAAAACATCCAAACAAGGTTACTTATTTAATTCCATTCCATTCTTTTTCATTCCTTTCCCTTACTTAAATATATTCCATTCCATTCCCTTATGAACTCCCGAATGGAGCCTAAGTGTGGTTAGAGTACTGAGAAGTCAGAATAGTCACGCTGACTCATTGGCCACTTTGGCTTCGTCGTCTGATGAGTGTGTTCCTCGAATGATCTTTGTAGAGTTGTTGGAGCAACTGAGCATAGAGCATCACCCATTCGTTAGCTTCGGTGTCCGAATCAAGTTGGATGGACCCTTATGTTTCTTTCCTAACTGATGGATCTTTACCGACTGATGTGGAAGACGCAGAGAAGGTAGGGAGAACGTCGACTCGTTTCTAGTTATCTGAGGATAAGAAGTTGTATCGGCGATTGTTTGGAGGTTCTTATCTGTTATGTCTCCATCAGAATGATGTTGCTAAACTCCTAGCCAAGCTGCACGAAGGGATTTGTGGTAGACACTCGAGGGGAAGGTCTTTGTCCCACCAAGCTATGGCTCAAGGATTCCGGTGGCTGAACATGCAACAGGATGCAGCCGAGTATGTGAAGAAGTGCGATCAGTGCTAGAGACACGCCCTAATCATTCATCAACTAGGTGGAAACTTGAACCCAATCACTAGCCTTTGGCCTTTTGTGCAATGGGGTCTAGACATAATTGGGCCATTCCCTTGGGCAATGGGAAATAGAAGGTTTGTATTGGTCATCACTAATTATTTTATGAAGTGGGTGGAAGCTGAAGCCTTGGTGAATATCAGGGATGTTGATGTGAAAAGTTTTTTATAGAAGAATATTGTCACAAGGTTTGGGGTACCTTGGACACTAGTTTTGAACAACGGATTGCAGTTTGGCAGTAAAACATTTCAAGATTACTGTAGCGATCTAGGAATCATTAATAGGTACTCATCCCTAGATTAATGGATAGGCAAAAGCGACAAATAAGACAATAGTCAATGGTTTGAAGAAGAGACTAGAAAGGGTGAAAGGGAATTGGGTTGAGGAGTTACCGAGTGTTTTATGGGCTTACTGAACTACACCGAGTAGGTCAACAGGTGAAACTCCATTCTCTATGACGTATAGGGTAGAAGTAGTCATTCTAGTGGAGATAAGCATATCAAGCATGAGGGTTGCTGGTTTCTCTCCGGACAACAATGACACTCAGATGTCCAAGAATTTAGATTTCCTAAAAGAGAGACGAGGCATGGCATCTATTCGACTTGCTGATTACCAACAAAAGTTGGCTCGGGGGTACCAAAGAAATGTAAAGCCCTACTGAGTGACAACCATGGCTGGTACAGGTGATTACTTCTTGGAGGACATAGACGAAGACCCTTACCCCGATTGTGGAACGTCTACAATCTAAAGAAGTATTATCCTTAAATGTAATATGGTTATTTTAAGAAATTTACAGTATTGTAAGTAGGTTCAAATAGAAAACATGGAATGGATTTCGTTGATTTGCATCATATTGATTCTGGAGCTTAATAAATTTTTCTAATAATAGAAATCTAGCCTCGGCCTGACCGATTAGGTGAAAACCTTAATAAATTTTTCTAAGGACAAAAACCTAGCCTCAGCCTGACCTCAGTCTGACCTCAATCATCGACTAGGTGGAAAACTTAATAAATTTTTCTAAGGACAGAAACTTAGCCTCAGCCTGGCCCCGATTACCGACTAGGTGGAAACCTTAATAAATTTTTTTAAGGACAAAAACCTAGCCTCGGCCTGACCTTGGTAACTGACTAGATGGAAACCTTAATAATAAATTTTTAAGGATAAAAACCTAGTTTCAGTCAGACTCCAATCATTAGTTAGGGGGAATCATCACCAGAGTTTCTACCTCCAAAACAGAGGATCCAACCCCGACTGAAGTCAAATTGGTAGAAGGACCTTGGCTATAGTAGTTAAATTATAAGTCTTTTCTTTCGGGGAGTCTCCTTCGTACTAACAGTGGTTACTCACAAAACTTTATAATATTAATAAAAGGTCACAATAAACCAACATCTCGGTTAGAGGGTATGATTATGTCACATTCGAGTTGCCGATCATTTATACTTAGAATATTTTGAAATTCGATGGCATAATTTCATTCAAAGATTGTAGGTCATTTGTACAAAAGGGGTTTGGCTATGTAATCATATACTAATCAAAATATTGTAATAGTC
This sequence comes from Quercus wislizeni, assembly GCA_023055345.1. Taxonomy (NCBI): domain Eukaryota; kingdom Viridiplantae; phylum Streptophyta; class Magnoliopsida; order Fagales; family Fagaceae; genus Quercus; species Quercus wislizeni. Next base: position 5,212,386 of record JALGQJ010000019.1, on the reverse strand, counting down.
TGAAAAATAGAGTAAACATAATAGTAAAACAAAATGAAACAATAAGTAAGGAATTTAATCAAAGGGACTCAATCCCCAATATTAAACCAACCAAATATTGTTCAAATACACAGACAAGTGCCACTTGATGGGATACATGTAGTTAGACCAGTTAAAAGAAAAAACATAGAAAAAGAGAAAAGAAAAGAAGAAAATAGGAAGCGATAAGCAGGTCAGCAGAATTATGCAATCGGGCCTTGAGTCACGGCGGGGTGGTCGAGGAGACTTCACTAGCAGTTTGGGGAGGGGGGGGTCGGCCCTAGGCCTGCTTGAGGGGCGCCCTATACTTTGGTAGCAGCAATGGTCGTCAGATTATCCACATCAATTACCACTACGTGGGAATCTATTCACTGGGCTAACTCCTCCATGTTGGGGCTATCCTCCCTTTCTTCTTCATCCCCATCATCCTCAGGCTACTTTTGGGTTGGTGTGTCCACAGGCGAATTGTTGGGCAAGGGAATTTGACTTCCATCCCCGAATGTGGAAGATTTGGGAAGACCGATGGCATTCATAGCCGCCATCCAACCTTCCGAAAACCCAAACCTCCGAACTTGGAAGACAACCCCGCCCACCAAATTCTCGACGTCTTTAAACCCCATATTGTAGAAAACTTGCTCGCAAGTTTTCATGGTCTCCTTAAGGTTGACTAGCGCCTTGTCATGAGCCGAGACAATGCTAGCAGCCTCTAGAAGCTTGATCTCATGCCTCCCCAAGTTTCCCTTGTAGATCCTCAGCTTTTCGCTCAACTAATTCCTGAGCCTTCTTAGCAAAAGCTGCCCTTCACTTTGCTGCGGCTAGCTCAAAGACTTTTTCATTTAACATGGCCTCAGCCACCTGCTTATAGGCTTTCTCCTTATTAGCTTCCTTCATGACACCCTTCAACCGACCCTCCACAATGTGAGTCAACTGGGCGGCCTAGAACAATGACAAAAATGATAAGAAAATTAGTATAGACTAAAAAGTAACACTTAAAAAGAAAAAGGGGGGGGGGGGGGAGGAGAACACCATAGGATAAGAGAAGGATAGGATACTCACAACTATGTTGTGCCACTTCAGTTTGAGGTCATTCTGAGAGCCCGAGTAGTGTTCCATATCCATAGGTAATAATAGGGCCTGCCTGAGGTTGTTAGAAGTTGTTCCTTGTAGGCCACTCCTCCAGGTTCTAATAAAGGAGTCGGTGGGTAGGACTTTATCGCAAAACATACAAGTGCACTCCCATCTTGAAGATAGGGGTGTGGAAATGGAGGCCACATTGGACCCGACGATTACCGGTTGATTGGCAGGCCTAGTGTCTGAAGGAGTTTCCTCGAGCTATTAAGCCTTTGTAGTGCCCGTTATTGGGGTAAGGGGCTAAACAGCAAGAGGGTTTCTGGATTCGAATGAAGGATCATTAACACCCCTTTGCCTCTTCTTGCATTGTCTGGGGGTAGGGGTAGTTGTCTGCTGGGGGGTTGATTGTGGAGTAGTTTGACCCCCGATAGGTAGGGTGCTTGGGAACCAGCGACCGAGGCCATAGCATGTCGTTGAACCATCTCTTCAGTTGGTTTATGGGGGATAGGAGCTTCAACCGAAATGTATTCTGCTTAGCCATGAAAGACTATCTGCTGAACCATCATGAATTGGCTCGAACGAACCCTCCCTTATTCTCCAAGGTCCCTGATGCCGAGCTTCATTGCTTGTAAGACTGTTAGGAAAAAACCCCAGTAGCTGAATGTCCAAGTAAGAAAGAAAAGGGCTACCAACTGTTAGAGTGCTTGACGAATCCTGGTAGCTAGTGTAGGAGGATTAGATGAGACGACCTGAGTTGACCGTCGTAGTGCACGAAAATCTCTAAGCATAAGATGAAATTAAGATCCCGAACCTGTAAGACATTTAGGTTGGGTTGAAACCTTTTGGAAACTGCGATGAGAAACATTAAATAATGTAAAAAAGTATAAAAAAATAAAATAATAAAAAAGAGAAAAAAGGAAAACAAACAACAACATACAACAATAATGGAACAAATTGCAAAGTGTAAAAAGTAGAGAGAAAGTTAAAGCTAAAATCTGTACTTCGGGGTGACACTAATGACTCAGGAAGAAGGATACCGACCTATCTGCTAAGGAGAGGTCAGGCAAGTGAATTCGCCATTAAGCTAATTCCCACTCACTCTCATAAACTCCCCTACAGAATTCCTATTGGAGTCGGGGAGGCATGATATCAATCTAACCATGGTGTGTTAGGTCTGAAGATAATACCCATTCTTTAGACTACCCCGAATACAGTATAGGAAATTGATGTCGTGGTGTGTGAGGCTTAGGCCGTATAGTCAGTTAAGATGCCTCACATAATTCACTACCTTGTAAAAGTTGAGCAGACATTGGTTGGGACTTAGCCCGTAAAAACTAAGAGTTCTAAGTAAAAAGGGGTTTACTAGAAATCTGACCCCACCCTCTGGTATGGACATTAAAGTGAAGAAGACTACTCGGGGAAATCTTTCGTCCTCTATATCTCCCTCATGAGATTATGATATATTCATGTCACGAGGGATATTGAACCTAGCTTTAAAGGATTCTATGCCTGCATTAGTGTTTACAAGATGTGAAAAAACCCATTTTTCCTATTAAGATAACTAGGGAAGAACAGGAATGAAAGAGGCAGGAGGAAGAAGACTTATTGAGTAACTTCTTGATAGTAGGGATGGTCTCAAGAGAAATTTAGGGGCTCGAGAAGAAGAAAGTAATAAGAATCTGAACTTAGAAGAAACTAAAGAAGGTTATAACAAGCACCATGATTGTATTTATAAGGGAAAAAAACATTTAATACAACTGCAAGAAGTTAATTAATACATGCCGTTACTTCTTTTCATGCGTACCTCAGTAATCGAAGCGTTAGATCATCTTGACCATCCGATGTCACAGATGTTGCCAGTTGCGCATAAAGAGCGAGTTATCATGTCTACTGCATTAATTGATCAACGATTGATCTTCTCGAGATATAACCATCGTTTTGAAAAACCTAGTTGACCGCTAAATAGAAGAACCCCAATCCAATCTCGACTTCATGAAAATGGGATCGTGGGAGGCTTGGGATCGGGTGACCAAGAGCAGCCCATGTAACCAAGGCCCAAGGCTAGCTGAGGTAACAAAGGCTATCCTAGGTAACTAAAAGTGGCCCAACACTATAAGGATAGACCCAGTCCAATGACAAGTGTGCAAAGGTCTAAGTATTGGTGTTCAAGGGAATCCTATTGTGTCCAGGCCAAGTTAGGCTCAATATTGATTAACAAGCTAAGGGTAGGCTGATGAAGGGATGGTTAAATTCAAGTCGGTCCCCGAGCACTGTTAGTGCATTTGGGAAGTTCGCTGCCGAATGCTATTTGGTGTCTATGACAAGTTTCAAGAGAATTCTTAGAATGAATCATTTTTCCTTGGAATTATAGGCAAAAGTGGGATTGCGTGGGGATTGATGAAAAAGTAATAATTTGGACCCCCACTAATGGGAGACTATAAAAAAGAAGAGACGACGAATGGCAAAGGGGTTCTTTTGGGTTGGCAAACACACAGAGAAAAGGGGAGGATGAAAGTTGAAAGGGAGAAAGGGAGGTACTTCGAGGGAGAAGAAAAACTAGAGGGTAGGTGAGAATTGGGCTTAGAACCACAAAGATAAGGGGGTTGGGCTGTGAAGGCAGTGATTGAGGCAACAATCAGTAGGAGTGCTAGGAAACCCACCAACAAATAAATTGGGAGCCCAAGTCCTTCGCCCTTGAAAGTAGCACTCCTGGGTTTGGGCACCACATTAAGCTTATCATTTAATAACTTATTACAATTTACACATTTGAATCTACTATTCCAATTCCCCCCCCCCCCCCCCCCCCCAAAAAAAAAAAAAAATCTTAAAATACCAAAATAAATAGAACTAAAAAAAATTAAACCAAGTCCCAAAACCTTTAAAAAAATGTTCTATCTAAACTGTTAATAGTGTGGATCACGTAAGGTTATTTGGGTTGAATATTGGTTAACCACAACTTGAACTTTGACCCAACCCAAGTTTTAAAAATATATGGAAAACAACCTATTAGCCCATGTATAACCAACCCAAAGCGTAGGGATGAGTTTAGTTTGTTAGATTGGTAGGTTGAATCCATGACCGTACTTGGAGCTCCTTATTTTTTAGCATTAAATAATATTAGAAAATGTGTGAAGAATGTTACAATTTCATAATCTAATTGGAAATAATCCTAATATTATGTAGGTTCTAATTAGCTCAACTAGTAAAATTTCTAATGGTTGTATAAGAGATCTGGGGTTTAATCTTTGTCTACATCAAAAATTGAATTGTATCTTGGTTTGATGATAAAGAGCTATCATCAGAAATGGATGTCATACGTTGAAACTCTCTAAAAAAAACCCTAATATTGTAGTTCAAACTTTCACTCAACTGTTTACTAGTCATTTTGGCAGAAAAGAACATCTTGACATATGCTTTAGTCCGTGTCTCTTTCGCTTCAAGTATTCATTGAAGCCAATAATGGTGACAATTATTGTACTTATGAAGCATAGTATCACAAGCACTATAAGAGTCCTCTTCTAATTAAAATTTAGCATGCAATAAGATCAATTCTAAGTTCACTTTCATCTCTTAAGTATTTGATGTCACCAATGATATGGCTTTATCCCTGGTTGATCTTAGTCAATAGGAATTGTATTTGGCTTCTTCCTTGTCTCTATAGTTCTATCATCTAAAAAGTGCAGCCCCAAATAACAAAATCTCTCAATAATAATTAAAATAATCATGTTTTTAGAAATATCAAAACAATGGTTTTTAGCATTGTATTTTTCTCCCTCTTGCGGTGAGTATTATAATTCAACTAGTATTTTCTTGGTGTCTCTATGGAAGTTTTCTAAGGTTCAAATTCCCCTCTATAACTATAAATTTTTTATTCTCATTTTATTGAAGATGAGTTTTTTTTTTTTTTTTTTAATTCTCAGAAAGCATATTTTAGAAAACACAATCAAGTAAGGCACATTAAACTTTTACTTAAAAAAAAAAAAAAAAAAAAAAAAAAAACCTTGTTTTTCAAGAATTGAGATTTATCCAGAAGGAAAACGACCTCGGCTGCATGCATACTGCTTGGACTATTGGAAAATCGAATTGCAGGAAAGCCACTCCATTGTTTAATACCTCTTACTTTTCCATTGATTTATGAAAATTATATCCACTAAATGGCCTTAACGTCAATGCCGAGCCACCTAATCGTTCTGGCTAAGTGACACACTTTATGATGAGATAAGGAAAGTTCGAAGTAGTTGGACCCACCCCATTTTGGCTTGACTAGATGGTATATTATTTGCAATGGGTAATGCTGGTGTCACAATTTGTTATATAATTTGTGACACAACTCGTCTACATGGTGAGTTCGTCTACAGGATAAGTTGTGAGTGATGGAGAAGTAATGACGGGTATGTGTAGAGACACCTCTCTACTACTCACAACTCGCCAATTAAATAAGTTGTGCCACAAGTTGTGGTACCACACAACTCTATGCAATCCCGTGGCGACATCCAGCGCACCAACTTTTATATATATAATGTTTAGGGAATAGTAGCTTTTTGCACAATAATTGACATTACTCTTTTGTTATAATAGAAATGATGTAAGTATTAGACTCTGAATAAAAAAAGAAGTTTGAAATAAAATTGTGAAAAAGTGTATAGCTCAAAAGAAAAATAATGGGAAGTGAAAGTGATAGCTGTATGAAAAGCAACTCTAGATTAATAAAGCAAACATGTATTATACAATCATGGGCTATAGACCTTAAAAAGAAAATAATTGCAATTCTAAAATAAGTTACTTTGTGTTGTTCCACTTGAGAGCCAACTCAGAAAGTGCCTTTGTAGAAGCCCCATCTTCACTCAGATTCCTTGCTGCTGCGTCCTTTAGGTCCTTCATTTGGTTCCTGAGCTTCTTTCCTTCTTCGCCTTCCAACAAAGCCTTGCCCACTTTGGCAATCTCCTCTCGTTTTACAAGCCCATTTTCACTAGGCTTTGCTCTCAATGCCACCTTTATGTCCTCAGTTAGCATAACTGCATTCATTTTTTGCTCAGCATAGAGCGGCCAAACAATAAGTGGTATACCATTGACAACACTTTCAAGGATAGAATTCCAACCACAGTGCGTAAGGAACCCACCGGTTGAGCCATGGCTCAGTACTTCAGCTTGTGGTGCCCAAGATGGTACCACTAGACCCCTCCCTTTGGTCCTTTCCAGAAATCCTTTAGGCAAGAAATCAAAAGGGTCTTTCTGACTTTGGACACTAAAATAGTTGGCATTAGCAACCTTATCATTTGGGCTCCTCACAACCCATAAAAATCTTTGTTCACTCATTTCCAACCCCAAAGCCAACTCATTGATCTGATCATAAGAGAGAGTCCCACCACTTCCAAAAGAAACAAATAACACAGAACCATGTGGCTGTCCATCCAACCATGTCAGACACTCAGACCCAGACCCATCAACTTTTCTAGGTGAACCCATATTCACAAGAGGCCCAACAGGGTAAATACTCGGCTTACCTGGTTCTTCAACTTGCAAAGATTTAATGGCACCTGGTTCCAACTCCATAAAGCTATTGACCATGACTCCTTCAGCCAAAGTGTACCTTTTTGCGTGGTGAAGAACCCACTTGTAAGCCTCGTTCTTCCTAGCTTGAACTGGGTCTAACAAATCTTTACCATGAATTGGAATACACCCAGGAATTCTAATCAGCTCAGGATGGTCTCTATACTCACAAGAAACCATTTCATCTAGCTTTGGTAGATAAAGGAATAAAGACAACGTCATGGCTGTGGAGGGAAAGAAAACATAAGGCAAGACATTAAATTCTCTAGCAACATCAAAGGCATCAGTACCAAAAAGATCTACAACCAAAGCCACTAACTTGGTATTTGCACAAGTCTCAGTAAATAGTTGGCGCAAAGAAGGAAGAGAGAGAACCACAGTGAGAGAAATTAGTGGCTCAATCTGTGTGCCTTCGGGTTGATCATCCAAATTAACTGGTGGGAGAAAGGTGTAGTTCATGGAACTAGGGAGAGCATCTAGGACAGACTTTTGAGCTGTGGAGGGAGGTCCATCAGTGGGAACAATGAAGGTGATGGTGAAGTTTTGGTGGCGTTGGACAAGTCTCTTGGCGAACCCAACTAGTGGGATTAGGTGTCCCATCCCAGGACTAGGTAGAATGGCTATATGGGGTTGGGGTGCTTGTGTTTGTAGTTGTGGACCTTTTGGTTGTTCCATGGTACCTTAATTTGGTGTAAGAATAGATAGATAGAAAGAAAGAAAGGAAACTACTCAAAATTATTGAGAGAGAAAAATGGGGATACTTTATTATGAGAGGTTTTTTGGGTTTTGGTTTTTGATTCTTCTGGGGTTTGTGTAGAAGGATGATGGATATATAGTTGGGGGGGTGGGGGTTGGGGGGGGGAAGAGGGGCGGCTTGTTTGTTTCTTTTGTAGTGTTTGATTATTCGCTAGTTGGTGCTTATGGAATTGGATATGGAAAATGGAATCGAATTTGACTAGTTGTGTGTGTGAGTGTGTGTGCGTGTGCGTGGGGGCAACTGTGACGGGAATTTCTAGAGGTTATGGGCGTAAGCGTGATCGTACAAGTGGTGATGATGTCAGTTCAAACGTAAGGCTTATGTTATCAACAATCATCGCATGTCTCGCTTGTTTGGTGTTCGAAATTCGAATGGGATGTCTTTTATTTTTTGAGAACTATTATTTGAATATATACAAAATTTTGGCCAATCCACTTTAAGAACCATCCATATTAAGGGTATGTTTAGTAATGTTGTTCTAATGATATTATTTATATTTTTTTAAAAATATGAGCCTGTTTATTACTATTGTTTAAATAATCATTTTTAGTATTTAAATAATATTACACGTATTTTCATACATTTTTCATCCACACGTATTTTAAAAAAATACAAACAACGTTATTAAAAATCTCTTACCAAATAAGTCCTACATATTAGTAAAAAAGAGTGTGAAAATACGTATAATATTATTTAAACAATGATAACAAATGAGCCCTAATTAGTGTAAGGTTATGTATTTATGATCAATTTTTCATTTTAGTTACAATACTTATGTAAATTTATATAACTACTATGACTATGTATATTCATATTTTATTCATTCTTCATGTTTTCTTGAGAATAAAAGAAAATAATTTTTTCCTTTTTTTTATAAGAAAAGAAGAGAATGTTGATATGATGGTTATGATGTGTGAAATGAGAGAAACAATTATAAAAAATTTTAAAAAATGGATATTTTAATAAAATAGATAACTGAATAGATAATCAAGTCTAGATAATGGGTGGCGCATTTGTTAATATAGATCATTTTTAAAAAGTTTTGATACAAATTTTATGGGAAATATACAAAGTTGCAAAAAAAATTAAAAACTTTCTTTTCTTCTTAACTAATGCTCTTAAGGCATTTATTAACTTTTTTCTTAATAATTTGATGTGAGTATTTTTTAAAAGTGTTATTTAAAATATAAAAAGTATGTTCTTATGCTAAAATGACATATAGAAACGACACTTTACTCAAAATGTTTAAGCTAATGGGTATGAGTTTAACTATGTTATACTAACACTCATTCTTGTCATTTGTATTCAATGTGGGACCCCACTACTTAATCAACCACGCTAACCACACAAGAAGATTCTAACAAATCTTTTCTTCACGTGTGAATCTTTTACCAAGTCACTTACGGCATTTTGGTTAATCACTCCCTTGAATGGAAGGCTTTTTCTTGACATCCAAGTGTCATACATCACCAACACCAATTGTGTGCCCTTTACTCAATCATGCTTGAAGCGAAAATGAGAGTTTTCTTCACACACTTGCCTTTGACATGCACCTAGTAGAACCTTTACTCAACCATGAGTGAGAGGACATGAGAGTCTTCCCCGTTCTACCTGATGGAATCCACTAACAAGCACTTACCCTCAAACCATTGACTTTGATACGACTTGTTGGGGAGAGAACACCTTGGAGAGTTTCTAATTAAGTAATTAATATAACATATAAGGACAACACTTAACCCAAAAAGCATAAACTCAGTGGGAAAGTGTGTGATATGAACAAATATATGATTTCATTATTGATAATGTGATATGAGAGATGAATCAACTCTGTAGGTACAGATACGCACACGATTACATTAACTTATTTTTTAATCTAGCCAAGTTACAACTTTTTACAACACCACTTTTCTTAGGTACAATTGTATTTTAAACCCACTCAATTTCTAATCAAAATAAGAAGAAAAATTATATTTTATCATCTTAAACTATACTCTCGATTACACTTAGCACCCTAAACTTTTAGAATGCACATTTAGCCCTAATCCAAAACATGTGTTATACTTTGCACCTCGACGTCAATTTTATAGTTGTCTTGAATGGATAACCCAATCATGTGCGAATCAAATGACTCATTTCAATGTTTTGAATTGGTGCCACTTAAGCAAGAGTCATATAATTCGCACGTGATTGAGTTTTTCATCCAAGATAACAACAAAATTGTCAGTAAGGTGTAAAGGGTAACATAAGTTATACTTTAGGGTGTTAAATGTGCACTCTGAAAGTTTAGTACAAAGTGTAATTTGTAGTATAATTTAGAACAATAAAATATAATTTCTCCCAAAAAGCCATTGAAAATAAAGTTGGGTTTGATTAATGGATACTATTAGGGCATATGTTAATAAACTATTTTTAAAAAGTTTTGATATCACTGTTGTGGAAAAATAAAGTTTGGCTACAAACTTGTTTGTAGCCTTAGGTTATAACTCAAGTTTGTAGCCTTAGGTTATAACTTCACTTACTGTCTCTTTATTAGATATGAATTTTGATAAATCTACTATTAATTTATATTTTATTCTTATATCCTTCATACTTGCAAAATTTTAAAAAAATAAAAATTAATAACTATATTATCAATTAAATTTTTATATTTTAACTTTTTATAATTTAAAATTATATATAAAATAATTTTATGAATTAAATAATAAATAATATTCAATTGACTTAAAGAATATGCCATTCAAGGTTTTATAATTAAAAAGAAATGGTTTATTAAAGAATGCGCCAAGTGTATCGGTTAGTCCAATCCAATAAAGTATACCAATTTGATCTCAGCCGCACATGAGTTCAAAGTCCCACATTGTTCCTAACCATACGCATGTCCAAATAAATATCTTGTCCTCTCGTCGTTCTTGCCCAAGCTCAAGAATTTTCCACATAAATATCTTGTCTCCACTCTTTATTATTCACTGACATTCTAATGGCGCCCAAATGTAGCGATAGTTAAACAACCTTAAACCTAGTGCCATGCTAAACCCTCCTTCAACCACAACTAACATGTACATCAAGCACACTAAGAGCACTCATATTTGGAATTTACAAAAAATTATATTCTACCACCTCAAAAGCTACTTTATCATTTATACCATATCATTTTACAACACACCTAACATCTCAACTTTTATTTTACCACACTACACATTAAAATAATATAATATAAAATAAAATAAAAATAAAATAAAAATATTCTCACCTCTCTTTCACAGAAAGCACACTCATTTAACCACAAGCAAACCCACTGATCAACCACAACTCACAACAACCCACAGATCTCCACTGCTGCATAAACCCCATTGGAATCACCACGCCCGATCTTGCCATGATTCACTTTGACCACCACGCATGACCTCGCCAATCTCCACCGTTGCACCCACGAACAATCCACGACCCATCAAACCCAAAACCTAGCTAAACTCATGAACTCATTAACAAACCTCCACCCCAAGCCAATCGTCGTGAGACCCATCAACCACCGTGAGAGAGACCCATCAACCACGCACAATCCACGCCGACCACCAAAATCAAAACCCACTCACCTCTGTCGTGAGTCCGTGACCCACCTCATTAGAATCCATGTCGTGAGTCTATGACCTAGCTCGCTGTGATCCACCTTGCTACGCACGACCTTGCCACGACCCACACCGTCACCTGACCCACGCTAGAGCCCACGCCAAAAAATACCCACCACCATGAGCTAAAGAGAAAGGGAGAGAGGGAGAGCAAAAGTCTGAGAAGAGACGCCAAAGAGAGAAAAAGAGCTAAGATTTGGAATAAAAAAAAATATTTGGGATTTGGGATTGTGCTATAGTACTCTTGTATATTTGGGACGGTACTGTAGTGGACTTGTAAATTTTTTTGGGTTTACAATTTTGAATGTTGGGTGGTTTTTGGGCTTTAATGCTAAATGAACCCTACATATCCCATTTGGCAGTCCCAATAGGAATGCTCTAAGGGGGCGTTTGTCTCCTCTCCTTATTCTTCATTGACATTCTAATGGCGCCCAAATGTAGTGATAGTAAACAACCTTAAACCGAGTGCCATGCTAAACCCTCTTTCAACCACAACTATCATGTACATTAAGCATGCTAAGGAGCATTTGGTTCGTTGTGATGTGCCTTTTATGTGATTCACATTACGATAACGTGATATTAATATTTTTTTTGTTTATTTTATTTTTTATAACATTACTATAATTTAAAATTACAAAATATATCACATCACCTTAATCTCATTACCTTCCTAAACAATATAATATTGTATTCTTGTACTAAGATTTCAATAACCTAATATTGCAATGTAATGTAATGTCACAGCAAACAAAATGTCCCCTAAGATTTTATGAGTTCACTCCTTAATTACATCATTAATGTTCTTTACACGAAGATGACAAGTTCTAAAATTATAAGCGCATACATGGATTCATTGTCGGTAATGTAATATCATAATTGAATTGATATTATGGTATGCACTTGATTGGTTGGCTAAGCTAGCCAACGCATAATTTTTTAAAACTTCACTACTTCATGATACAATTATATTTTAACTCAATTTATTTTTGGGAAAAGAAAAAAAAAAGCCAATAATTAAAAATAAGTTATACTAAACACAATAAGATTATAAGTTTAAAATACTTAAATAAATCGTCAATTTCCTTTACATGAGCATGATAAAATTTGAAATCATGAGGGAGAGGTCAATTGTTTTAAATCGGCACCTCTTTTCTTTTAACAAGAGAGAGGTCTACTGTTCAACGAATGAAATTTGAATTTCCATTACCTTTGTTTTCTCATCCTTGAGTGTTGTTTTATATGCCATTTTGCTCATTACATTTTGGAGTCATTATCAATTTAGTACCTATAATTTAGTAGTAGTCAATTTGATCCATGTTATTTTGAATTTACGGTTAACTTTCAGCCAATTTCCATTAGTGAGTTGAAAATAAAAATCAAAATGAAATTTTAACCTTTTATTTATCAAGTATATATAACACCAATACTCTTACTACTGTGATATCCTCTTCTTCTCCAAGTTTTTTTGGTCACTTGATTTGAGCTCATGGGCTAGATGACTATGATTTTGCATAATGGAATTATAGTTTGGGGCTGCAGTGGTTTGCAATTGTTGATGGTGGCCACCGCATTGGGTTATAAATGATTTTGAAGGTGGAGAGATGATAGTGAATATTTTATTATCTCGGTTTTGAAGAGGACAAGGGAGAAGAAAATAAATACTAAAGGAAGAAGTAGTTGTTATAAAGGCCAGTTTATGCGGTTTAAGAGCATTCGCATCAGACTAGTCAAAATAGTTTTGTTAGGACATATGTGTTTCACATGTTAGGAACATATGTCACTATTTTATGTAATTGGCTAATCCTTTAACAAAATGAATTTTACTTGTATTTGGGTAGATCTAGGATGTGTTTAATACTTCAAGAAACAAAGTTTAAAGTTCAAGTGTTAAAGCCGTGCAAGTCTGTCGAAGAATCAAGTGTGAAAGTGCTGCTCATTAAAACTCGATAGTTAGCTCGATAGTTAGCATCTATCGAGGCTTAGAGAGCTGTCTGAATCCCGTGGCTTGACAGCTACTCGGTAGATAGGTATCTGTCGAGATTTATGAAAAACAAATTTTTCAATTCTGTTTCAATCCAATCTGTGGGTATATGTTTGGGCTTTCTTTTCTCATAACTCTAGACATATATAAGGATTATTTTAAGAGCCGTCAGAGGGGACACAAGTTGCACAAGTGTGGAGCAAAGTTTTGTTCATGCAAATTGTGACCGAAGACAGAATTTGCCCTAGTTCATTTCTCTCTTGAAGAAGCTGCTGTGTTTGTACATCGTAGTGTTTTGTAACTAAGGAGCTTCTTGATCTTTATCGTGTGATGAATTGAAGAATTTTGCAACTAACATCCTTCTCTAGTTGGTGATTGAAGTCGCGTACTGGGATCTGCACAATTGGTTAGTTACGTAATGGGAGTCGTGCATTGAAAATGAGAGATTGTCACTACAATATTGGGGTAAGGGTTCAACTGTAGTTTGATATAAGATACTGAGATTCCTTTACTTGTAACTACTTATTATGATAATAGTGGATTCTCAGGAGTGGTGACCTTAAAATCACCCGGTGGGATTTTGCCTCGATGGTTTTTCCCATTTGTAAATAAATCACCGTGTCAATTTATTTTCTGCTACATACTTAGTTTAATTGATGATTTGTTTGTGCTACCATGCATATTGCATGTTAATTTTATTAACTAATAAACTTGGCTAATTAATCAATTAATTCATCACAAAGGGTCAATACATTCTTGGCCTATCAAGTGGTATCAGAGCAGACACACTTTGATTAGGGTTAATCTTTGTTGTGCGATCCATTGACCCCTGTTTGTCATGGATAGGGGATAGTCTCTTATTATACCTCCTTTATTTGATGGCATTAACTATGCATACTGGAAAGTACGCATGAGAGCTTTCTTGCATTCTATAGATGAGAAAGTGTGGCAAGCTGTAGAGATAGGCTGGACTAAGCCTACAGAAGCACCAGTCGATTGGGATGATGCTAAAATCAAGGTGGAAAACTTTAAAAGCAAGTCATTGAAAGCATTATTCAGTGCGGTCACAAATGAGGAGTTTAAGAAGATATCCTCCATTGAAACTATGAAGGAGGCATGGACCATTCTCTAGACAACCTATGAGGGTACAAAGGCTATCAAGGACTTGAAACTTCAAAGGCTAACTACTAGCTTCAAAGAGATCAAGCCGGAGGAGGATAAGTCGTTCTATGAGTTCTATGCCAAGCTCAAGGACATAGTGAACTCAGCTTTCAATCTTGGGGAAACCATTCCTGAACCCAAGATTGTGAGAAACGTGCTCAGATCTCTAACTGAGAGATTCCATGCCAAGATCACCGTGATTGAGGAATCAAAGGATATTGACAAAATTCCTTTGACAGAGTTGGTTGGAAATCTGCAGACCTATAAATTGGGTTTGACAAGGATTAAGAAATCGAGCAAGAGTAAGAGCATGGCATTGAAGGCCAAAAATAATGATACTAATGAGTCTTCAGACGATGAAGATTCTAAGATAAAGTCTTATATTACAAGGCAATTCAAGAAGTTCATGAAGAATGCCAATGGGAAGGGCTTCGACAAGGACTGTAGGCAATCTAGCTCCTCACAGTTCAAGAGCCAAGACAAAGGGAAGAAGGATATTAGGGATGACAGTCAGTACACTATTCCTTCAGGACCAAAGTGCTTTAGGTGTCAAGGCTTTGGACATATGAAACAAGAGTGCCCTACGTATCTCAAGATTATTGGGAAAAGCAAGGCACTTGCTGCTACATTAAGTGACACTGAGTCTAAGGATGATTTTGATAATGAGGATAATGGAATCCTAAATGCCTTCACTGCCACTGTAAATCCTACTAAGGGAATTGTTGAAGATGTGGATGAAGAAGAAGAATTTGTGGATTCTAAGTTTGAGAAGATGGATGAACAAGATGACATCTACACAACCTATGCAAAGTTATACAAGGTCTTAGAAAAGCATGAGAAGATGTATAGGTTGGCCACCAAGAAACTTAGTGATGTAGAGCTTGAGTAAGAAGAAATCTCTACAAAGTTTGATGAAGCAAATCACACTATTGGAGCACTGAGGTTTAAGAATAATTTCTTGGCTGGGAAGACCAAGAAACTTGAGGTAGAATTGTTCCAAGTCAAATCTCAGCTAGAAATAACTTCAAGCGCTAAGTTCGATGAGATGCTCAGTCTTCAGAAATCTGCTTCCGATCGAACCGGTTTAGGGTATGATTTCTCTTCTCCTAGTATTGTTTATATTAGTACTACTGTTTTTATTCCTCATGCTAATAATATTGAAATTGAGAACAATGTTGTTAAAAATGAATTAGCTAATGAGAATATAGATAAGGGTAAATCTATCTTAGGAGCACCCCTTAAGCTTGATAAGAAAGAGATTAAAAACCCTAGCTAAGAAGGCTAACTCTCAAAAGCCTAAATAGAAGAAGCAACATCTCTGTCATCACTGTGGAGCAACTGGTCATACTCGATCTAATTGCTATAAGTGGTTCGCCATTCAATAGAGCAACAACTTGATCGCATCGGGAAACTAGAATCAGTTTCCATCCTCTTTTGCTCCCCTTGGAGATCTTCTTAAATCCTTCATGTTCCTTTTGAACTTGAACGGTTTCAATTCTTCCCTCTCACTGCTGGTTCAAGGGTTCACTCAAAGGAAAGGTTCTTCCAATGTGTGGAAGAAAAAGTGCTCCAAGTGATTCAATCACTTTTCTTTCTCTCTTCTTGTTTTTGTGTTTGCATTACTTATGTGTTTTTCTTTCAAGTTTTGTGTCAGTCTAGTTTTATGCTTTGCTTTGTTTAACATGTTTTTGTTTATTTTTTTCATATAAAAAAAATTAAGAAATAAAAAAAATATAAAAACAGTGTGTATTTTGTGTACATTGGTACTTGTGTACCTTGGATGGCCATCGAAACAAAGTTTTCTAAACTTTGTATCTTTTGTAGCTTAGATGAGCATCTCTATGCACAACTAAGTAAGTGAGCTTTGTGGCTCGTGTTTGTGATGAGTAAGTTTAAGTAATCTCTTGTACTTAATACTTGTATCACTATTTTTGACGGGAAGGACTAGAAATCCTAAGAGAAAGACATAAATAACCATTTCGCCACTATTGCCCGCCAATCATGAAATGACATATGTATGCTTTGGCATAGCAAAATTGGAATGTCAATTGCTTAACATAATTGGGTATTTCTTTTCTCTCTCTTATATGCCCATGCATGATTTGCTTAAAAGAAAAAAAAAATATGCAAAGAAAAATAAAAGCAAAAAGATCAAAATGATTTATATATGACTGCAAGCGTGTATTCTAGGAGATGTGGGAGTTATAGGATGTACCTCGAAGGTGATAGTCTCCATCAAACAATTATGATTGTGTGTGAGTTAAAGTGATTTTCTCATATCTCAAATTGTCATAACATATAGACTCTTATGCAATTTTGTGAGGTTTTTCACACACAGAACACAATATTCTTTGCTACTCTTGATACATGTGCAGGTACAATGTGATTTAGCCATCACAAGATTTACATGTGTTAATGTATACTCACTAAATTGTCTTGGGTTGTTTTTGAAATATAAAATTGGTTAGACTTGTTTAGTGTGTGTGTATGTGTTTTAGGATCTATGTGCTTAACATTTTTTTTATTGAGAGATGATTTTGAGAGTTCAAAATGTTGTTTGGATCCTTGGTTGAGTTGCATGTTTGATTGCAGTCATGTCTGTGTTTTTCTCTTCTTTGAAAAACTATTTTTAAGCAATCTCGACAGCTCCTTGACACCTCTCGACACATAGCTTATCTATCAAGCTCTTCAGTTGCTTTTTATTGCAATTTCGACACCTCTCGATAGCTAGGTTGATCGATCGAGAAACTTTCTGTCCCCTCGATAGCTCCTCGACAAATCCTCAGTCCATCGAGATTCTTCTTGCCTTGGACACTTGCTCGATAGTTGCATCTGTCGAACCCTTTAAAGCTCGACACCTCTTGACACCTCTCAATCTGTTGAGAATTACTGAGCTTGTATATAAAGGGTTCTCGCGATCTCAGACTCATTTTGCTCGATCTCTCTCAATCTCTCTTGACTCTTCACCGCTTAAAACCTCTCTCACTCACTCCAAACATTTTCCTCAAATTTAGGGTTTTTCAAAATCAAAGAGGATATAGCAAAATTTTTAGGATGGGTTTTGTGTTTTTGATCTTAAAACTTCATGCATTACATTTCATTTGCATTATAACAATGTTTCATGCATTCTTAGATGTGTGTTTACCTTGTTGCAAACTTGTGTGCTAGTAGGATTGGATTTGGCTGAGCCCATGATGCAATTACTTTTGCATGTCACATGTTCATGCATTCTCATGCATACGTTCTTTATATTCAATACATCTTGATATTATTTTGCTACTTGGGACTTTTCTGATTGTCTCTTTCTCCCTTTCTCTCTTCTGTTTGCGTTAGTCTGCTTCTATGGCACCCAAACACAAATCTACTCTATCCCAGAACCCTTTTTGTTTCAGGGCATCCACTTCTTCTAATCCTACACCTTTTTCTATCCGATTCCGTGATGAGAAGGCCAAATTGGACTTCTTTGAGAACTTCTCTAGATGAAACGTTCATTCGGAACGCCAAGTCATTTTATTGAACTTCTCCGACATTGACCTACCCACTGTCATTCACAGTAGGGGTTGGGAGTCACTATGTGATGTCCTGGTCACTTGTCCATCCATGCTTATCTAGGAGTTTTACTCCAACATGCATGGATTCGATTATTCAGTACCTCTTTTTGTTACTCACGTTCGAGGTACGCCCATTGTGGTCACATCAGATATTGTATCTGATGTGCTCCGTGTCATGAGGGTAGAGCATTCTGACTACCCTAGTTGTGATCGTTTGAGGACTGTGTCCAAAGACGAGCTCAAATCTTCTTTTTGTGAGCGTCCCTTTGATTGGGGTGATTGTCAGTTCACCTCTTGTATGGCCTTTGCTAAAGGCCCTAGGTTTCTTAACATGGTCATGACTTTTGTTTTACATCCATTATCTCACTATAACTCTATTACAGAGCCCCGTGCTCGATTTTTGCTTTCCTTTTTAGAACATCTCTCTATAGACTTTCCCTCTCATTTCATTCTTTCTATCATAGAAGTACATAAGGATTCGGCGACCTGTGATAAGCTCATCTTCCCTTCGGCTATCATGAGGATTTTATGCCATTTTTCTGTTCCCTTTCCCTTGATCGACCACTTCCATGTTATGGGTGCTATAGATGCTGCTATCGTTAAATGGAGCGAGGCACAGTTTTGTTCAAGATGGTCCGGGTTGGCAGCTCCTCCCACTCTTTCAACTCCATCCACCTCCGTTCCCTCTTCTTTTGTGGGAGGTGTGACCCTTGATGTGATCATGGCGTAGCTTCAGTGCATGGATGCTGACCTTGATACACTCATTACTAAGATGTATAAGGTGAACACCCATGTCGGTTATATTGCTAGACAGCAAGCTCGCCTTAGTGGCTTTGCGGAGTCTCCTTCTCTTCCTCCCGAGGCATCTGAGGATGATGATGACTCCGACGACGATGATGATGATGAGGATGGAGATGCTAGCTCTTCCAGTTTTGATGAGATGTCTACTTGATACTCTTACCTTTTGTCAATCATGACAAAAAAGTGGGAGTAGTTTTGGATATGAGAGTAGTCATACTTAGGGGGAGGGTTAGTATAGGAGATTTTTGTTAGGGGAAGTGTTGATTTTGAGGGATTTAGTGAGGATTTTATGTATTTTTTTTCTTTTCTTTCTGCTTTAAATACATTTATCTCTTGTACATGGGTCTTGTGATCATTTTGACATACATTGTACTTATATTCTTTATATATTGATGTATATTCTTTCATATATCTTTACATGTGTTGTTTCTTTTCTTTCTTTATGCAATGTTTTTTATTACATGTATGCAATCTATTATTTCTGTTTTACACTAAAATGCTTTAATGAGTTTTGTTTAAAGTGTTTTAGAAATACAGGTTGTCAAAGTCTACTTGTCATAAACTCTCTTTTTGCAAAGTTTTTCAAAAGTTTGTATTAGGATAGATTTTATTTTATAGTTGAGTGATTTACGACTTCTCTCATATGTTCATTGTTTGTTGTGGTTTTGTCACATATTCCAAAGGGAGAGATTGTTAGGACATATGTGTTTCACATGTTAGGAACATATGTCACTATTTTATGTAATTGGCTAATCCTTTAACAAAACGTACTTGACTTGTATTTGGGTAGATCTAGGATGTGTTTAATACTTCAAGAAACAAGGTTTCAAGTTCAAGTTTTAAAGCTATGCAAGTCTGTCCAAGAATCAAGTGTGAAAGTGCTGCTCATTAAAGCTCGACAGCTAGCATCTACAAGGCTTAGAGAGCTGTCTGAATCCCGTGGCTCGACAGCTGCTCGACAGATAGGTATCTGTTGAGGTTTATGAAAAACAGATTTTTCAGTTTTGTTTTCATCCAATCCATGGGTATATGTTTGGGCTTTCTTTTCTCACAACCCTAGACATATATAAGGATTATTTTAAGGGCCGTCAAAGGGGATACAAGTTGCACAAATGTGGAGCAAAGTTTTGTTCATACAAATTGTGATCGGAGACAGAATTTGCCTTAGTTCATCTCTTTCCTGAAGAAGTTGCTATGTTTGTACACCGTAGGGTTTTGTAACCAAGGAGCTTCTTGATTTTCATCGTGTGATGAATTGAAGAATTTTGCAGCCAACATCCTTCTCTAGTTGGTGATTGAAGTCGTGTATTGGGATCCGCACAATTGGTTAGTCACGTATTGGGAGCCGTGCATTGAAAATGAGAGATTGTCACTATAGAATAAGTCCAATTAGGTATTGGGGTAAGGGTTCAACTGTAGGTTGATATAAAGTACTGGGATTCCTTTACTTGTAACCGCTTGTTATGATAATAGTGAATTCTCGGGAGTGATGACCTTAAAATCACCCGGTGGGGTTTTGCCTCGGTGGTTTTCCCCATTCGTAAACAAATCACCGTGTCAATTTATTTTCCACTGCATACTTAGTTTAATTGGTGATTTGTTTGTGTTACCATGCATATTGCATGTTAATTTGATTAATTAATAAACTTGGCTAATTAATCAATTAATTCATCACAAGGGGTCAATACATTCTTGGCTTATCAAGCCTAATTTTAAAATTTTAGCTAAAAACACACAAAAAGCCTATAAATCAGTCTCAGTAAACTAACAAAAAATATTAACATTAGACACTTGCTCGCCACAACCAACGAGACTCAAGTCTTGCTACTAGTAATAAAAATATATTTTTATTCTCTCATATCTGTCTCGAGTCTAACTATGTTTTACTCTCTATCGATCTTTCTCTCTTCTTTCCCTCTTTCATCACATTTGTTCTCTCTCTTTGGTCCATTGCACAAGATGTTGAATGGGTTCTCACTCTCTCGCATAGATGGTGGATGGGCTTTCTCTCTCTCTCATCCATAAATCTATTCAGTGATAATGGTAGATGGGTTTTAATGGCTGCCAGTAATTGGTGGGATTGGTGATGTTTGATGGTTGAAGGTGGTATGATTGGGTTTGGTGCTTGAAGGTGGGTTTTACCAATGATTGGGTTTGGTGCTAAAAGTTGAAATTAGGTTCTTGATGGAGCTCATAGATTTTGGTTGTTGGTTTGGGTTATTTGTGATGGAGTTGGGTTAAGACAGAGTGGTTTTATGGTAGAGAGAGAGAGAGAGAGAGAGAGAGAGAGAGAGAGAGAGGCGGCAAGTTTTGGTCTTTTATTTTTTGTGATTTTGTTGGACAACCGGGGGGGGGGGGGGTGCTTGGTGGTGTTGTTGAGGGAGGGTCCAATGGAGCAGAAGGAGTCTATTGAGTTGCTAGGAAAGGGGTGAGGAAGAGAATTAAAAAAATAATAATTATTTTGGAGAAAAAAAATTAAATAGAGTAGATAAATAGATATTGAGAATGATGTATTTGTGTATTTGTTAAAATAGTATAAGTAAAGTTTTTTGGATTAGTTTAGTTAAAATTCTATTGAGACTGATGTAAATGCTCTAAAGTCATTGATATAGCAAAATATACCACCTAGACATATAAAATCTATTAAAGCTAGAATTGTTTGACTTTTAGTTGTCTTTATAACATTTTGCCACCTAAGTTTTGACCCCTCATAAATTTACACACAATTATTCTAATATATATGTATTTTAATTGAATTAGATTATATTCTATATTTAAGCATTCCATTAGAATATTGCCATCTAAGGAAAAATGATCAATTTTATATTTAAGAAAAAATTAAAATGAAAAAAAAATTATTAAAAGTTCCTGAGCATTGCACGAGTTACTGCCTAGTTTTATTGTAATTATGTAACATGTAAGCATTCCTTTGGACGACTCAATTTCTATGTCATATGGCAATAAGTGTAGCATTGAAGCATGTTTATAAAAAATAATAATAATAATAATAAATAAAATAAGGACCAAATTGACATTATTAATTTTTTAAGGACCAAAATGAAATTTTCCCTAAAATATGCGGTTCAAAAAGTTTCCCCCACACCCCCCCCCCCTTCCCTTTTTTTCCCCTAGTCCTTATCTTGATGCAAATAATATTAACAAAAATAAAAAGGAGGGAAAAGAACTTTCTACCTCTATGTTTGGGGTAGTTTACAATTTTCTCATTTATTTTTAAAACCAACTAACTTTCCCTTCAATGTCTGGGAATAAGCAAATACGATCCAATAGAAACTTTATCCGTTAAATTCAATGAAATTTTTTGAAGAAACTATTAGTTGTGTACTACAAAAGAATAGAGAAAGTTGAGAATTGTATTTTTGTTTTCTTAGATTGTATTTTCTATCATTGTAATTCTATTGGATTTAACTAAAAAAGTATCATATTGGAAGTATTTGCTAATTTTCTAAATATAAAGGATAAAATTGATTGGTTTTAAAAGTAATAGGAGAATTGTGAACAACTCTCAACACAGAAAGGGAAAAGTACCTCATTTTCGTTTGAAAAATAAAAAGGGTTACTACATTTGATGATCACTTCCTAGACTTGGAAACACCAAATACATTGATTTTCGTTTGTAAAATAAAAGAAGGTTATTGAATTTAAAAATCAGTTCCTAGACTTGGAGAAGACAAATATTATCATACTCAAATTGGAATATTGATAGAGTTAGATTTATTTTTGAAGATGGGGGGGCCCAAGTGAAGGACCATAGGAAAAAAAGGGCTCAATTAGTGGATAATACAACACATGAGGCCCATTACAACTATGGATCACGTCTAGTGAGAGCCCAAAGTCTGGATACAGGAATGGAAAATATATGCCAACATGGACCTCAAAGGCAAAACCCAATTTCAACATCTCCAGTGACCTTTAATTCTGACCTAGGCCAGAACTCAAATCTTTTGTTTGATGAAAGTACAAGTAATAACAGAGGATCAACAAGGAAAAGGCTTGGCATGGAGATAGGAAGGTTGGGGAGGAACATTTGTCAAAAACTACTCTATAGTTGCCTCGGTAATGAAGGTAACCTTGCTTTCCTTAACGGTTATACATGTTGCAATGTTGTACACTATGCTTATTCCGTTGATCATCATATCCCTTTTAATCCAAATGGGTGTTAGGAAGCTGGCCCTACACAGCTTCCCTAGTAGCCATGAGGATTCTAAGTTGGAATTGTAGAGGTTTGGGCAAATCCTCTACAGTTCTACAAGTTCAAAAAATTGCCCAAGATTTTAATCCTGATGTTATGTACTTAATGGAAACTTGTCTAGCTAGTAATAAGGGTAAGGATATTCGGAATAAATGTGGTTTTTTATTTATTTATTTTATTTATATGGCTGTGAGGTTCCTAGATTGGGTTTAGGTGGAGGTCTTATCCTTGCTTGGATGCAAAGGAGTTATCTCAGGGTGGTTCATGAATCCCCACACCTTATACATATAGATGTTACAGATAACAAGGGCAAACCTTTATCTATTACCTTTGTTTATGGCCATCCAGAACTAGCCAAGAGGAATGAGGTTTGGCAACAATTAAAAACTCTAAAAGATATAGCTCAAACTAGTTGGCTTTGTATTGGAGATTTCAACCAAGTGCTCTCAAGAGAGGAAAAGTTCTCTTTTCACCAAAATCCCATTGCTAGTGTTGAGTTATTTCATCAAGTGTTGAGTGATCTTTATCTTTGTGACTTGATGGCCACTGGGCAACAATTCACGTGGATGAATAAAAGGGAGGAGGAATCTTTTGTTATGGAGAGGTTAGATACAGCTTTTGCTAGTACTAAGTGGATTAACCAATACCATTTATATTACCTAAGGAATCTCCCCATTATCAAGTCTGACCATGGACCTATAATCCTAGATTTTGAACATCAAACACCTTTCAGAAATAGACCCGTTAGATTTGAGCACATGTGGATCACCCACCCTAGTTGTAGGGACATGGTTAGTTAGCCCTAGGAATGGTAGTCTAATGGGTCTAGAGCTACAAAATTAAGGAATAAACTTAACAACATCAAAATTGTTGCTAGAAACTGGAATAGAGAAGTGTTTGATAGAGTATTTTCAAACTATAGTGAAACAAAGAAGAGCAAAAAAAACAAAATTCTTCAGTTAAAAGATGGGGATGGCAATATTACTGAAAATCTTGATGAGATTGAAAACATTCTTCACTCTCACTTTGAGTTAAATTATGAAGATTGTAGTATTAGAAGTGTGGATAACATTATTGAGGAGCTCTAAAATCTCAACATCCCTACCTTAACAGATGAGCAAAACTTATCCCTCAACAAACCAATATCAGATTTTGAAATTAAGTGTGCTGTGTTTCAAATAGCAGCCCATAAAGCACCAAGTCTTGATGGCATCCCTACTTTCTTTTTCCATGTTTTCTGGGACATTGTGAAACAGGATGTTACAAGAGCTGTCCAAGCTTTCTTCCACTCAGGTTCCTTATTTAAACCTCCAAAAAACCCTTCCCTGATGAGGTTTCTCACTTCAGACCTATTAGCTTATGCAATGTGATCTATAAGGTGATATCCAAAGTGATGGTTAATAGATTGAAACCTGTAATGGATAGTTTGATAACTCCATACCAGAATGCTTTCATACAGGGGAGAAACATTTTGGATAACATTCTTCTGGCTCATGAGATCATGGATACCCTAAAGAAAAAGAAAGGAAAGAAATTCTCTTTTGGAGCTCTAAAAATAGACATGTCCAAAGCCTATGACAAACTCAATTGGAATTTCTTGAAAGTTGTCCTAACAACCATGAGGTTTGATCCCAAATGGATAAGATAGATTATGGAGTGTGTATCTTCTGTGTCATACACTCTTCTAGTTAATGGGAGTTTAACTTCAACCTTTCATCCAACACAAGGCCTAAGGCAAGGAGATCTCTTATCTCCGTATCTCTTTCTTTTGTGTGCTAACATTCTCTCTATTTCTTTACTACAAGCTGAATACTCTAATAAGATCAAAGGAGTCAAAGTAGGAAGGAGTGGTATTCCTTTCACTCATCTCTTTTTTGCAGATGACTCTCTTCTTTTCTTCAAGAATGACAGGAACTCTCTAGGTAATATCCAATCAATCCTGAATTGGTACTGCTCTATCTCGGGCTAGAAAATAAATTTAGCCAAATCTGACCTTTCTGCTCCCAAAACATGCCTAAGGATTGTTAGGAATCCATAGCTAGAAGTTTGAATGTGAACCTTGTCCAACACCCCAGTAAATATCTTGGTATCAATTTTAAGTTGAGGGGGAATCGTATTACTGATTTTCAATTTCTGATTGATAAGCTAAGCTTCTTTCACAGGCTAGCATAACTACCTTCATCTCTTTTGTTCTCCAATCCTTTCCTTTATACACCTTCTCTTGTTTTAAGGTTCCTGAATCTATTTGCAACAAGATGGATTCTATTGTGAGATCCTTTTGGCAGGATCATGAACCTAGAGAGAAAATGCTTCATTTGATCAATTGGAATAAAATCTGCAAGCCTAAAAGATGTGTTGGGGGGGGGGGGGGTTCTTGGAATTAAGAAGTTCAGCCCTATGAATTAAGCTTTGTTGGCAAAACTGTATTAGAGACTTATTAACAATCTTTAATCCCTTTAGCTAGAACTTTTGAAGCTAAGTACCGTCCTGGAGAATCCTTACAAGCTCACAAACCTAAAGCACACCACTTCTGGGTATGGAAAAATATAGTTCAGCAAGGTGATCATATTCTTAGAGAAGATAGATGGTTGGTTGGAGATGGTTTTGATATACCCCTTACACATCTTGATTGGTCACCAAACTTAAGGGATAGTTCTTTTCTTCCACTTTTACAAACAGGCACAATAGGAGATCTTATTTATCATAATTCTAGAAGTTGGAAAGTGGATTTAATTAGGAGCTTATACCATCACACTAAAGCAGTCAAACATTTTGCAAATGGCCATTTCCAAAACTAATGCCTCTAAGGATAGGCTTATGTGGAAGCACTCAATGGATGGGAATTACTGTGCCAAGATAGCTTATGAGTTGTTAGCTGAAGACTTTTTAGGGTCTAAACAATCCTAGCAGGAAAGGAAGATATGGGCTATAATTTGGAAAGCCCATGTTCATTTAAGGATCATCAATTTTATGTGGAAGCTTCTCCATGACAGCCTACCTACCATGGCCACTCTACATAACAAAGGAATCAGTAATGATGACACTTGCCCCGTATGATTTATTTTGCAATACTTTAGTTGTTCCTCATGTAGTAGTTAAGGCTGTGTGATGTTTTGCTAAACAAACTGTTAACAGGCCTTTGTGTCACAGGTGGTACAATCCTGCACTATATAACCATGTATGAACTCTTCCTTTATTTGGTCTAAAAAAGAAAAAGAAAAAAGAAAAAATTCGGTTTGGTGTAGTAGCTACAACATGATATAGAAAGCCATTTTCTAGGAACCATTAGCATTTTTAATTTTTGATGCGTCTGAAAAGCCGGTGAAATGATGCTTCGTGTCTTCAATGCAACAATTTGTTATTTTCAAATGATGAAGGTATCGAAATAAAATTTGCCCTTTTCTCACACATGACATGGTCACAGTATTTGATCGTTTGTGCCTGTTTTGACCATTACTACTTAAAAAAAATGCTGTTATGTTCTCAGGCCTATCAATCCATGCATTACCAATAATGCAGGTGCATAATATAATAATAATGACAATTTTATTTCTTTAAAAAAAATGACAATTTTATGACGAAAAGCTGATGCAAATAAGAATAAAAAGAAGAAGAAAGATTAAAAGTCATAGTCAATGCTGGGCCCGGCCCTTATTTTGTTCTTGTCCATGGGTAAAGTCAATGTTGGGTCCTGCCCTTCAATTATAGAGGCTGCCATGCTAATCTTGATTTTATTGTTGTTGTATGTGTAAAAAGGATTTTAGGATCACAAATATATTTTTGTCATAACTTTGTTACAATTTGATAGGCATGTCAAATAGCTGAGTTCGGGTGGGTTAGGGTGGGCATTATTGGGTTGAGTACATAAAACCTATTTACCTATTTATTATTTATTTAACTAAATACTTCTAACCCAAACCTAACTCAATCCAATTATTATGGATAAACTCCAACCAATCCAATTATCAAAATGCTCCTAAAATTTGGAAATGACCAAAATACTCCTAAAATTCTTTAAATTACCAAAATACCCCCTAAACCTAAAAAATACCAAATATGCTTAAAAACCACTAGATTTACCAAAATACTCTCAAAACTTATAAAATGACCAAAAAACCCTCAAAACCTATTAAATGACTAAAATACTCCTAGTACCTAAAAAATTACCAAAATACCGCCAAAACTTAAAATTACCAAAATATCCCCAAAACCTAAAAATTACCAAAATACCCTCCTAAACCAAAAATAAAAAGACCAAAATACCCCCTTAAAATGACCAAAATACTCTCGAAACCTAAAAATTGACCAAAATTCCCCCTAAACCTAAAAAATGACCAAAATACTTCTGAAACCTAAAAAATGACCAAAAATACTCTTGAAACCTAAAAATGACCAAAATACCCCCTAAACCTAAAAAAATGACTAAAATACCCCCTAAAATGTAAAAAATTACCAACATATCCTTGAAACCAAAAAATTAACCAAAATACCACTGAAACCTAAAAAATGACTAAAATACCCCTGAAACCTAAAAAATGATCAAAATAATCCTAAAACCCCCAAAAATGACCAAAATACCCCCAAACTAAAAAAAATTACCGAAATATCCTCGAAACCTAGAAATGATATTACAAAACAAAATCACAACTCAAACCTCAATAGATTGAGATTTTCCACCACCCTTAACTTCTATCTTAGCATCGTGGGTATTTTTTTTTTCTTTTTTTTCTTTTGTTGAAACATAACCTAACAAAAAAGAAATAGCTACATAGACTAGTTGCCCTAAGAAAAAATCAAAGCAAAAGAAAAAACACCAAACAAAAATAACTTAAGGCCTCTTTGAGAGCACTAGGCTAGAAAAACTTTGAGGAAGATTCATTGGACTTAAAGAAGCTGAAAAAAGAATGAGAATCACCTCACTTAAGGAGTAAGTCAGCAACTGAATTCCTCATCCTATTCACCCACATAAAGATAAACTCTGAACCCATCGCATTCTCTATCAAGGCTTTGATATCATGGGTTTTTCTGCTCAAACATTGAGCTCGTCCATGAAGTGAACTAGGAAGTCTTTCATGGGGGTGTGTGAATTGTGACTTGTGAGGAAGGAGTCCAAATCTACCATCCCATATATTGTGTTCCACTCCATGCTCCATTAATAAAAACATGACACCTGGCTTCTTTTATTTATTTGGACTTTTTTAAGGTTTCAGGGGTATTTCGCCATTTTTTTTAATGTTTAGGGGGTATTGTGATCATTTTTTAGGTTTCGAGGATATTTTGGTCATTTTATAGTTTTAGGGTATTTTAGTCATTATAAAGGTTTCAGGGGTATTTCATAATTTTTATTTTTTTATTTTTATTTTTATTTTTTTTATGTTTAAGGGATATTTTCATTATTTTCTAGGTTTTGGGGTGTTAGGTTAAGATAGCTTGACCCCATTTAATTAATTCAATTACCCAAGTAGATTAATTAGGTTCAATTGCCTGCAAATCATGAAGGCATTAACACATCACCAAAAACACTAAGTGCAGCGGAAAATAAATTAGACACTGTGATTGTTGACAAATGGGGAAAACCTTACAAGGCAAAAACCCCACCAGGTGATTTTAAGGTCACCAATCCCAAGAATCTATTAATCAACAATCAAGCAGTTACAAGTATAAGGAATCTTACCAACAACCCTAGCCTATCCCGAAATACCAACCTACAGTTGAACCTTCGCTCCAATACCTAATTGGACTTGATCTTATAGTAGCCTTCTTTCCTTTGATGCACAAATCTCTAATTTGTGACTAACTCCTTTGCATGGATCCCAATACGTGACTAACTTCACAGCAACCCTTTGATTGTTGAAGTTGATTTGCAACAACTTTACATAGAAACACCAATAAGATCTTCAATGTTGGTGCTAGAGAATTTGCTTGATAACAGAACTCGAAGGCGTAGAAAAAGTACAGCAAGAACTCTTTCTTCTGTAAGAAGAGGCTAGGGTTTCAAAAAGAAAACCTTATGAAGCTTTCTAGGGTTAGAGTTTTCTTTCTCCACCTCCTTATTTAAATAGGAGTTTAAGGGGCCTTTTAAATAGGCTTTCCTATTCCAATTAGGTTTACACAAACCTTGGGCTTTCCTAGTCCTATAAGGATTATGCAAACCCATAAACAAATAGCCTTTAGGAATCAAAACGTTGTAGGCTGTATAAAAAATCTCTTAAGCTCAATAGATTAAGAGGTATCGAGCTTTAATAAATCTTAATAGATCGGCAAGTATCAAGGAGGTATCGGGACCTACAAATTCAGCTTTTCTTGAGCAGTTCTTCAGTAATCTCCATGTCTTCAGTGTAATCACTTGTAATGATCATCTTGGACCTACTTGAATTTACGCAAATACAAGTAAAGTGCGTGTTATCATAGGATATGCCAATTACATAAAAATATGAACCTAACACATGGGTATTTTGATCATTTTTTAAGTTTCGAAAGTATTTCAGTCAATTTTTAGGTTTCAAGGGGTATTTTGGTCATTTTTAGGTTTCAGGGGTATTTTAGTCATTTTCTAAGTTTCAATGGTATTTTGGTTATTTTCTATGTTTCGGGGGTATTTTAGTCATTTTATAGTTTTAGGGGGTATTTCAGTCATTTTTAGGTTTTGAGAGTATTTTGGTCATTTTTTTTTGGGTTTAGGGGGTATTTCGGTCATTTTTTGTGTCGGGGGCATTTTGGTCTTTTTTTGGTTTCAGGGGAATTTTGGTCATTTTCTAGGTTTCAGGGGTATTCTGGTCATTTTATAGGTTTAAAGGGTATTTTGGTCATTTTAGGTTTAGTCCTATTTTGGTAAATTTTAGGTCTCGGGAGGTATTTATGTCATTTTTAAGGTTGGGTGTATTTTGGTAGTTTTTTAGGTTAAATGGTTATGTTGGTCTTTTTTTGTGGTTTTGGGGTATTTTACAGTTTGGTGATTTGTAGAAATGATACTTAGGTCATAATTGAGTATCTAGTTAAACCCAATAAACATTAATGTTAATTGGATTAATACCTATTTAACCCAATTAATAATTGGATGGGTTTGGGTCTTACTTAAGTGGGTGGGTTTAGGTGGGAAAATGGGTTTTAGTTGATTTTGCTGCCCCTAAATTTTAACGTGACAAGTTATAAATGATTGAGAAAAAATGAAGTATCAATCAAAATGAAGACAAGAAAAAAGAAATTGTGATCCTAGAATTTGTTATGTCAAATCTGCTTATCAACCCACTTATTATCTAGAACAAGAATTTACTCAAGCCAATCAATGGAAATGTATTTGGTAGATTCCTTGTTTAACAAAAAAAAAAAAAAAAAAAAAAATCATTTTGGAAAGCCTGTTGATGCCTCGCATTTGTTCGACCACCCATCGCAGTAATGCTTGCGTGCTTCTCCTTTCGGGAGTAAGGGGCATGCACGTGCATACGTAGCTCGGAATTCGGGTGTTGTGGAGGAAGGTTGTACCTTGAGTGTGTGACTAGAATATAAGTCAACTTTAAGGAAATTTCCAAGGTTAAGTGAAGTTGCCACCAATCATTGGGTTTTTCTACGATGTGATTGGTCACCCGACTCTATTTGATTCGGGGCTTTAAGTGAATTGGGCTTTGAGGTTTGGATTTGAGTCTCGATCGATGCTTCCCTAGTGTCTTTGGAATCATTGCAAATTTCGATGACGAAAATCCGGCAGCATTTTGCCTTGTTTTTATGGCAGAAATCCGGCAGCGCTTTGCCTCAAATGTGTCATAACACACAATACGCTATTCTCACCAAGCTTTTTCTGTGAGAATATGGCAATGGGGATGCCTCATTTTCATGGTGAAAATCTGGCAAAGTTTCGCGTTTGGTGCACTATAGCGCACTGGTAGGGTTTCATGCCTGTGTATACGACATGTGCCTACATGCTCATGCTAAGATGACCCGGAGCCCCTCAAAGCATTAAGCACATTGATATGTGTCGCATACATGGGGAAACCGATGTCACTTGGTGACATGGATTAGTAAGGTCACACCGCGGTGACTATGATACAGTATGACATGAATATGCACTTGCAACAAATGCCTTAAGCACATACTCATGCCACAAAGGTCAAGAGCACTCCTGGCTAGAGAAGGTTGCTCATGTGGCCATATGTGTGGAGTATGGATGATATATAGACTCATGCATGAACATGTAGGCAAGCATGCAAAGATGCAAAGAAGCAATGAAAGCCAAACATGTGGCACAAAGTAAGCAAGGCAAGCATAACATCACACGGAGCGGAGAAAGGGTATGCATCAACCAAACTGACACCACAGAGGTGCATCTCTCAAGTGGTCACATCCAAACAAACCATAAGAACGATGGATGCAACCACATAAGCAAGTGGCCCCAAATACCGATAAGCATAAACCCACGAAGGGCACAAAGCAAGGCAAAGCCTAGATCTAGATAGGCAAACATGGAGATAAAGCATAGAAGCAAGCAAACAAACATAGGCATGCATACAGGAAAAGATCCAAACCCTTTGATATAGGCCTAGGTGCATGGATGTAGGCCTAGACCATAAGATCTAGATCTAAACCCTACCTAAAGGGCCATAACACAGTAAAAAAGGGATAACTGGAGATAAAAAGGCTTTAGAAGCACATGGCATTGTAACCAACATGTAGATCTAGACACATGACATGAACAAGGCATGAAGCACTCAATGATATAGATCTAAACATAAGCATGGCAAGGAGCACATAAACAAATAGATCTAAGCATAAGCACAAAATTTAGGCATAGCTTAGCCCACGAAGGCTAGACCAAAACATTAAAGCGGTAAAACATGGCAAAAAGCAAGGAGATATCCTAAAAAGGCTATAAAACATGCTAGGAAGCAAGATAAAGCGAAGATATACGATGGAAAGCAATAAATCATGTTATGAAGTAAGATAAAGCAAATGGTGTAGATTGTAGCTACAAAGCTATATCTACACCCTTAAAACCTCAAATCCAATGTCCAAAGACCAAGGAAAGGAAAAAGAGTGTAAGAACACTACCTTTAGATTGTTGAGAAGAGAGAGGATTCAAAGGTTTTTATTTTTATTTTTATATTTTTTATGTGTTTGGGAGAGATTTAGAGAGAAAAACAGAGAGAATCTACCCAGAAAATGCTCCAAATTGGCTAATTTTCAATTATTTATTTTTATTTGAGTGGCATCTAGGGGTATTTATATTAAAAAGGTGACTATTCAGCTCCGACGACCACTTAGTGGTTGCTGACTTGGAGTGGCTTGATGGAGGCCTTTCGGGCTTGGATTGGATCGATCTTGATGTCTCTAGAAAGAACTTGAAAATCCAATGATCAGATTAAAAGTTATGGCCTTGAGAAGCGAGCTGACACACTTTGCACGATTTTCAAGATATTTCAACTGTTTTAACTTCGATTTCAACTTATGAATAGTTGTTGGAAAAAGAACTCAATAATCTTTGCAATGACGCTAGTGTAAATACCGTATTTTTTCTACCCTCGATTTGCATGCCGGATCCAAAAAATCTCAAAGATATTAAATTTTCTCCAAGGGGCCGCGGAAACATCTAGATTGACTTGGCGCAACCCGTTCAGGCATCGGAGCACTCTAAGGGCACGTTTGGTAGATTGTAATAAACATTGTAATGTAATAGATATTCCTATGGTATAACTATTTGGTTGTTTGGTTATGTTTTTATTACAATGAATAGTTATTCCTTATGAATAGCTATTCTTCAAAATGAGGAATAATTATTCCTTATCAAAAGTACTGAATATCAATTCCTTCATCTTATGTAATAACTTTTTAAAAAAGTTTCCTAAAAAGCCATTAGTTGTCACATCTTCAAAAGGAAAGAAAATAAATTTTCTTTGTTGTTAATTATTAGCTCTATTTTGAACACCCTAAAATAAGTGCATTTTAGGAAATTTGACTTAAAAATGATTTAATTACACCTTCTGTTTAAATACTTTATTAAATTATGGATGCATATTCAGGATTCTATTCCTAAATGCTTACCAAACTAATGAATAGTAATACTTATTACATTCCAGCTTAATATATTCCTTGTAATACTTATTCCTATTCCCATGTAATAATCATTACAATGTACCAAACGTGCCTCAAGTGTCGTTTTAGGTCAAATTGACCAAAATGCCCCTAGTCAACCCTGGGTTGGCTGAAAGTCAATGTTGGTCAAAATATCTCGAAACAACATTTTTCAGATTTCTACACCAAACTCGAGCTACTTGGATATTTTTGACAAATTTAACCATGTTTGACTCGAGGTTGACTCTCGAGGGTGCCCAAAATCCCTAGTTTTGATCCATCCATCATAATAAGTTATCAAATTCCTTTTCCAATGACTATCCATCGGTCGAAATTGGAGTTAAAACAGATGAGATATCTAAGAAACTGTGTTGGGTGCATCAACTTGCTTCCCAAAGCCATAGCTTTTGATCCAACTGTTGGGTTTTCAAGTTCTTTAGCTTTCCAGAAACTAAACATCTAAAGTTTTATAGGGACACAAATATCAGCTCAATCCAAGGCTGAGAAGGCCTTCAAAACTGCATTTGAAGGTGGCGGCCACGGGACAAAACCAAATAGTCACGTTTATGTTATCAATGCCCCCAAACCCTCCTCAGACTAGGAGGAACGTTTTTGGGAATTTTTGGAGCTTTTTTTGGGAAGTTTTCTCTCTCTTTTCTCTACATTTCTCTCACAAAAACACATCAAAAAAACCTTTGATTCCTCTTTTCTCTCAACAATCAAAAGGTAGTGTTCTTGCACCAAATATTTCTCTCCTTGGTTCCATACCATGGATTTAAGGTTTAGGGGTGTGGATGTAGCTTTTAACCTACAATCCACACCCTTTTCTTTTCATTGTTTTTTCTAGCTTTTTCTTGTTCAATAATATGCTTTATTGCTTTTCCTAGTATGTTCTTGCTTTATTTTGCTTCCTAGCATGTTTATGGTTTCTCTAGCATGTTTCCTTGATTTTTGCCATGATTTATTGCTTTGATGTTGTTGGTCTAGCCTTCTTTGGCTAGGATATGTCTAAATTACATGCTTGTGCTAAGATTGACATGCTTTTAGGCTCGTGTCATGTTTATGCCTAGATCTACATGCTTTTAGGCTCCTTGCCATGTTCATTCTTAGATCTACATGCCTATTTGTTCTTTGCCATGTCTATGCTTAGATCTACATTTTTATGTT
The DNA here is from genome assembly GCA_023055345.1 of Quercus wislizeni. NCBI lineage: Eukaryota > Viridiplantae > Streptophyta > Magnoliopsida > Fagales > Fagaceae > Quercus > Quercus wislizeni. Next base: position 5,178,431 of record JALGQJ010000019.1, on the reverse strand, counting down.
TAGATCTACATGCCTATGCTTAGATCTATGTGTTTATATGCTTTGTGCCATGTTGGTGTGCTTAGATCTATATGTTGGTTGCTATGCCATGTGGTTCTATAGTCCTTTTGTTCATTGATGTCCCTTTTTCTTGTGTTTTAACCCTTATTGGTGGGGTGTAGATCTAGATCCCATGGTCTAGGCCTACACCTGCACACCTAGGCCAATATCAAAGGGTTTGGATCATTTCCCTATATGCATGTCTATGTTTGCTTGCTTCTGTGCTTTATGCCTATGCTTGCCTCACTAGATCTAGGCTTTGCCATGCTTTGTGCCCTCCTATGGGCTCGTTCTTGTGCGGTTACATCCAGCCCCCTCGTGGCCTATTGGGGTGTAACCACTTGTGAGACGCATCCTCGTGATGCCGATTTGCTCGATGCATACCTATTCTTCGCCCTGTGTGATGTTGCTTTCCATGCTTTCTTTGTGCCACCCGTTTGGCTTTCCTTGATTATATGAATTCTTTTTACACACTTGCCTACATGTTCATGCATGAGTCTTTGCTTACTTGTGCCATCCATACTCCAATCTAATGGAACTGTCGACATTCGATCCAAACCTGCATTTATCCTTTTAGGACACCCTCTTTTGCCTGATAACATTCTTGTTTGCCCTTTCACATGCTTAGCATGCTTTGTTTGCCCCCGTTTGGCTCGTTTTGAGTGTGTTCTTTGCATGCTCTCACTATTTCCCTTGTTTCTTCCTTTGCTTGTTTGTAGGCTTGTTTCTTTTGTCTTTGCATGTACATACATGAAGCATGGACACTTGGAGCAAGGGTGTGACCTCCTAGGCATAAGTAAAATGGGCAAGGATGCAAGCAAGAAGATGTGAGCCCATAAAGGGCAATGTTCAATAGATTATGGGGCCTAGCCCCTTTTAAGTGGTTTTCTCTCTCTCTGTCTCTCTCTCTTTAAGCCTCTTCTCCAATGCATGTGTTAGGGTTCCCACTCTCCTTGTACCCTTTCCTTTTCCTGCTCTTTGTTTAGGCCGCATTCCCTAGGTATGGCAATGTCTGTTTTACTTTCTTGCTCTGTGTGATAGCATTGTGCGTGATATATGTATGTATGCGTGTATATATATATATGCCTACATTTGGGTGGGTGATCATGCACTTTTTATGATGGACTCTCATGGTTACACGAGTGACCTTCTCTGGCTATGAGTGAATTTCTCTGGCCATGAGTGCTTTCGACCTTGTGGCATGAGTATGTGTCATGTATCAATGTGTTTAACACTTTGAGGGGCTCCGCATTGTCCTAGCATGAGCACGTTGGCACGCACCATATACATAAGCGCAAAACCCTACTGATATGCCATAGCGCACCAAACACGAAACTCTGCCGGATTTTCACCGCAAAAATGGGGCATCCCCATTACTGTATTCTCACGTCGAAAGCTTGGTGAGAATAGAGTTTTGTGTGCTATGACATATCTAACATGAAGCACTGTTGCATTTCCGCCATGAAAATAAGGCGAAATGTTGCTAGATTTTCGTCGTGGAAATTTGCAATGATTCCAAACACACTTGGAAAGCATCGATCGAGACCACACCCATTCCGAAACCAAACCTCAACCCAATACATTTAAAGCCCTGAAAGCTAATGCCAATAGCTTGGTTTGAATTGCCAATGTCCAAAAATTATGATTTTACTAAAACAAAGGATTGTCTGTGGACAGGCACTATGGAGTGCCTAACACCTTCTCCACACATAACTAGACTTCCGAACTCCAGAAACAAGATTTTTCATCCATCCATATTAGATTAGGAAAAACGACATTTTTCTTAGCCTAGGATCGGTAAAAAATCCAAATAGAGTCAAGTGACTAATCACACCTTAAAAAAAACGCAATGATTGGTGGAGACTTCACTTACCCTTGGTAATTTCCTTAAAATCAACTCATATTCCAATCATATACCCAAGGTATGACACACCTCCACACCATATCATCATCTCTCGCATTGAGATAGAGAGGCACGTGAGCGTTGCTGCGATGGGTGGTCGAGCAACTGCAAGGTGTCGACAGACTGGCGACTACACTGGGGACACTTAGAGAGTTTAGCCCGTAGAGCTTTTGATAAAACCATAATCTTTGGACATTGGCTTTCAAAAACATCGAAATTGGCATTAACCTTCGAGGCTTTCCTTTTTGAAAATGCTTTTACTATATCCTAGTAAAATATTTTTAAAACTCAAAAATATTTTCCAAAAAAGTTTTTCAAATGGTTTTCCAAAAACTGGCTTTGAGGTATTTTCATATGTGTGAAGCTTTACTTCTTTCCTAAAGCATGCTTTATAGCTTTCCTTCACATGTGTGAACCTAGGGTAGTAGATTTAATTTTTGCCACACCTTTATCTATGCATATATCTGTTATGCTTGGAAAGTCTTTCCCCTTTCATTTCAAAATGCATGACATCACCCTTCATATTTGGTTGAACCTGGACTCAGCGTTGAAGGTGAATGCTGGCTGCGTATACCTTAAATAGTTACTGGATGTCTAATTGTGGGATTTTCCTAGGTCTATAGGTGGACAGGATTATGCTAAGAAGGCATCCTTGATCCACTCTATCCCATAACTTCTATGAAGGGAAGGATTAGATGATCAAGGTCCCCCTTAAGAATAGGACTAGCTTACCAGTTAAGTCGTGTCTCATATAGTTGGCCTAGACTACGTCAAACCCGTGAGGACTACGAAGAGCCAAATTCGAGTGAACATCCCAGCCTAGGTAGGATATCTTTCATAGGATTGTTTTCAAAATGAGTCAAGGGGAAAATGTTTAGTTTCGATTTGCAGGTTTGCCCTTTTGCTTACATCAAAGAGTTGTGCTCTACTCTAGGTTCTATCCAGCCTATTTACACAACATTTGTGATTAAATGCCTAGGGAAAGGCAACCTCATTGCTTGCACATTAGATCATACCCAATCCCTAAGAGTTTCCAACCCTACAAGGGATGCATGCATACACTAATGGCTGCATCATGTAAATGTGTGGCAAGTAGCCGAGATTCTGTGCCAAGGAGGACATTGCCAAGAATCCAATTTCTTCCCCGAGGAGACCAAGCAATCAAGAATGAATCTCTTCATTATAAATTTGAATTTCCTTGTATTGTAAACGGCCCAATGTTGGAGCCATTGCCTATAGCCCATGATCTTGGGGTGTTGTAAAAAGATAAACTTTGTAAAGGCATTACTTTTTCATGTAATCAAAAGAGAAGGGTTCATTCTTCGATTTCGAGCATGATATGAAAGTTCTGATTACTTGCCAATTTTGTGCATTAATTCTGCATCACTATAGAAACTCACCATGATAAATACTCGATCAAGGGTCCAAGCCAATATTTCGAAAATGATAGGTGCATTTTAAATAAGCAAGAACTAAACTTACTTCGTGTTCTTTTTTTGTTTCCATATTGTCAAATTTTCAAATGTACCCCATTTCTTTCCTATCCCATTCTTTTCCTTTCCAGGATGATAAAGGGATAGTGTTAGTTTTTAGACCCCTTAAAACACAATTGGATTAACCTAGGAATTTAGCCAAGTTGTTACTTAGTCAAATTAATTAAATCTAGGTTAACACAATCAAATAATCATATTAGTAAAGCAGCGAAAATATAAATAACACAAGATATGATCACCTAGGAAATCAAACTGGTAAAAACCTGGGGAGGATTTAACCTAGCTATCCTTAAGGTAAACTTGAATCCACTATCTTAAAAGAATCGAAGTTCATACAATAAGACTTACAAGCCCTCACGCTCAACTTCTTATTGCTACCCACCAGTAGAACTTACTGACACGACCAAATGCAAGCTTCGAATCCACGGACTCCTTCTTTCTTGGATTCTCCACCAAATACAAGCACACCTGCTTGTGTTTTCTTTAAGCTTCAATGGCAACAACTGGAATGATCATCAAGGTGTAGAAAAATCTTCTCCTTGAAAACCCTAAGTTTATGTGAAGGAAAGCTCCTCAAAGATCTCACAAGAGATTCACATAAACCGCAATATGAGAAACACAAAAACGTGGCTAGGGTTTCCCTTATATACCTAGGGTAAATTAGAAACCTAAACCAATTAAAACACTTAGGGCTGAGTTGGAAAATCTAATTAAAAAATGTCAGGTACGATTTTCGATTGATCGAGCCTAAGCTTCGATTGATCGAAATGTACTTAAACAGTTTTTTAATTAGTTCAGTAGTTTATTCCAACTTTACAACAAAGAACCAACTTTGAGCACTTCTAAAACAACTTAAATACATTGTTTTGATCATGGTTTGCCAACAATACAAATTAGGATTCTAAATACATAAAACCTAAGTCTTTAGAACCTAACAGATAAGATTGCTCAAAGGATACAGTCCAAGTTACCATCACATCGTGATCCCATTATCACTAGGTCTCGTGCTAGAGAGATGTCTATTAGTGATCTTTCAGCTTTTGAAGTAAGTGTTGCCGAGTTCATACAGATGAAAGAATAGATGGTAGAAATTATATGCATGATGCAACAACTAGTTGTAGGAGGGAATCGAGATTCATCTGGTCCCACTCCAGAGGGCTCTACAACCAATTTTGAAAATAAGACTCGGCCTCCACTAGATCCAAATTAGGGCTACACCATGCCACCATTCACCCCACAAAGGAATAACCAGGAAGTAGATCATTCTAAGAATAAGACCTCAGAGTTCGGTTACAATTAGGTTAAAAGTCAAGTGGAAACCCTGACTAAGAAAATTCGTATCATAGAGGGCTCTAGCACTCAAGGAAATGTCGATCTAAACAGCTTGTCCAATTTCCCTTAGGTCATTATGCCTCCCAAGTTCAAGGAACCCGAGTTTGTCACGTATGATGGTACTAGAGATCCTTATGCCCATCTGCACATGTTCTTTAGGAAGATGGCAACCTTTGGAAACAATTATCCTTTGCTTTACAAGATTTTCCCTGAGAACTTGACTGGCCTGATAGCCACATGGTATTTGAGATTGGAAAATACCTTCAGCTAGAGAAAGATGGCCAATGCATTTTTGGAGTATTACCGATTCAATATCGAGATAGCTCTCGACTGCATAGTTCTTCAGAGGACAGAAAAGAATGGGGAATTCTTCCATGAGCATGCCTAAAGGTGGCATGAACTAGTCGCCCAAGTGCTTCCTCCCATGATGGAAGGCGAAATAATTAGTGGTTCATCAATAATCGTAAGCCTTCTTACTCTGAGAAGATGACTAGTGCCCAAGTCACTCACTTCGCAAGCCTGATTCCTATTGGGGAGCACATTGATGAGGGCATTAGGAGCAATAAAATAGTTGATCCTGAGGCTCTGAGTTCTATGATAGAACAACAGGTAAAAATGGCAACCGGCCTCAAAGGGAAGGAAGTCGATGTTCATGTGATCGACAAAACACTTGAAGGACCAATCTGTATTGTTTCTACTTATACAGCCCCAAATGCCCGACCTTATCAACAACTAGTTCAGCTAGCCCAGGCACCCTATTGAGAATTCAATCTAAGGGGAAGGCCCGATTAACCCCGATATCCCAAGGTGGAACCACGAAAATTCCCTCCGTTACCCATGCCCATGGCAAAGCTTTATGCCTATCTGTTGGAGAAGAAGCTAGTGACACCAAAATTTGCGAAACCTAGAGACAGTCCTCCTCTGCCTGGTTTTGACCCATCCAAGAAATATGAGCACCATTTTGGAGCCGAAGGGTATACCTTGGAAGAATGTGCGCAGTTGAGACATCGAATCCAAGATCTCATCGACAACAAGTTGGTAGAGTTTGACAATGCGGTCAGGCCAAATATTATCACCAACCCCTTGCCTCCTTATTTGGAAGGGAATGTGAACACTATCTTTACAGTGGAGGAAAGGGTCCCAAATTTCTCATCCCCTCATTCCCTTGGAAAGCCATGCTACGGGCTTTAGCCCAAGAAAGTCACACTGTTTTGGAGAACATAGGAGCCCCAGGTTCCTCCAGGGATAAGGACGCCAGCTCCTTTGACCCCAGTCATTATCGAAGAGATTATAAAATCACCTGTGGATTCAAGGGCACCAGCTCCAAAGAAAGGACAAACCATACCAGCCATTGAAGGTTTCACTCCTTTAGTCTTAGCATTGCCTACAGTCACAGAGCCATCTCCTAGATTTATTTAGAAAGGAACCCTTGTCGTCCCTACCATTTGAGGTTTCAATCCTTTAGTTCTGCAAAGGTCTATCTCAGGAATCTTTAGGATACCTGGCCCAAAGGCCTTAGTCCTAGCTTTACCTGGCCTAGTCATCATTGGTCTAAATATGTTTGCCCTAGTGCAAAATCTACAAACTCAAGTAGGCATGGTCATCCGTATGGTGAAGCCTTTCCCTTACAAAGATAGCCATCGTGTCCCTTGGAAGTATGATGTGACTTTGATCTCCACCTGAACTGGAAAGGAAGAGGTTTGCTCTAATATCTCTTTAAGCCTAGCCGGACTCACTAGGAGTGGTCGATGTTATACTCTTGAGGAATTAGAAAAAAGGAGGAAAGAGGTTGGAAACGGTATAGTCGAGCTAATCAGGAATAGGGTTGCCACTAAAGAAGCCAAGGAATTCTTGAAAACTACCCGGAAGGCTGATTATAATGTGATTTAGCAGTTGAACAAATCACTAACACAGATTTCTATTTTAACCCTGTTGCTATCTTCCGAAGTCCATCATGAAGCTCTGTTGAAGGTATTAAAGGAAACGCATGTTCCCACTGGTATTATAGGTTCCTTTTTCGAGGGTATGGTATCATTGGTGTTAGCCACCAACCAGGCCTCCTTTTTAGATGATGAGTTGCATTAAGAAGGTAAAGATCATACCTTGGCTATGCATATCGTAGTCAAATGTGAAGACATGAATGTCGCAAGGGTATTAATCAGCAATGGATCAGCCCTGAATGTCTACCCGATTGCAACTCTAGGGCACTTGAAGGTGGATATGTCTTTTATTAAGCCTAGAACTTTGATTATCAAAGCCTTTGATGGCACGTGTTGCAATGTGCAAGGCGAAATCAAGCTAATGATTGAGATCGGACCAAGATCCTTCATGGTTAACTTCCAAATGATTAAAGTGGACTTTCCATACAATATGCTTTTAGGGAGGCCCTAGTTGCATACAGCAAGTGCAATCATGTCTACCCTTCATGAGAGACTCAAGCTCATCTCCGAGAATCAATTGATCACCATTATGGCTGAAGAACCCATGATAATTTTCCAGAAGACATCTATCCTTTACATCGATGCCAAGGCTTTCCTTGAAGCATGTTTCCATAGCTTCAAGCTAATTTCCATGATTCATAATGCTTCAGAGCATGAGTCCAGCTACCCCGCAGTTGTTTTAATGGCTGCAAAAGAGATGCTCAAGTTTGGGTACCAATTAGGCTAAGGCCTCAGAGTTGTAGGACATGGGAGCCTTGCTCCCATTGAACTCTCAGATAACAAAGGAAGCTTTGGTTCGTGGTATGAACCCACTCATGAAGAACTCTTTCAAGCTTTTAGAGGCAAGAAGAGGAAGTGTGCTGGCCAAGGGATGTCTATTTCCCATATTAGAACCACTTTTTCAGCTTTGGCCGTGGTCATTATGCCAGAATCTTTCAAGGAATTGGAAGACGAAGAGCCTGATCTAGCTTGCATTATTTGGCTTTATCCCGAAGAGTTCTCTGTGAATGCTATCACATCTTTTGAAGATGATCCGACTTCTACTATCCAACCAGGGATGGTAGGGGAGACAACAGGCCTTTCAACCATCGAGCCTTGCTTTGTGGTTGCACTGGCTGAGTAAGGATTATTCCATCATCGAGTGATTGGGCCTCTCGATCAACTGAGAGGATTGGAATATCATATCTAGTTTATTTTACATGCTTATGTCATTTCTTTCTTTATTTGTATTTCCTATTCATTTCCCTAGTTTGTTTTCCTAAAAACAAAACAAAAAAGCTTTTCCCAAGTGGGTACACTGTCCCTTTGCCGAAACGAGGGTGTGGATAATGTGAATGAGATAATAGAGTTGGATCATGATGTGGAAGAAATGGAAGAGGCCCGAACTTACCTCGAGACATCCTAGAAGCTTTGAATAGAAAGAGTGACAGGTTCGAACCCAATATGGAAGAAACAGAGGTGATAAACATAGTTGACAAAGGCAAAAAAGAAAAACCCGTCAAGATCGGGGTAAACTTTCCCAAAGACATGAAAGATGAGCTTATAGCTTTGTTGAAGAAATTCAAAGAAATCTTCACTTAGTCTTATCAAGATATGCCAGGACTGGATACAAAGATTGTAGTGCACAGGATTCTAGTTAAACCTGAATGCTCCCAGTGCAGCAAGCCTTTTGAAGGATGAAATCCGAGACTATCTTGAAAATCAAAGAAGAAGTGGAAAAGCAGTTGAAATTCGTTTTTCTTACTGCCATAACTTATTCTGATTGGGTTGCCAACATTGTTCCCGTGCCAAAGAAAGATGGGAAGGTACGCATGTGCATCGATTATAGAGATTTGAATTGGGCCAACCCGAAGGATAATTTTCCCCTACCACATATTGTTACTTTGATTGATAACACCGCGACCAACATTTTCTTCTCCTTTATGGATGGATTCTCGGGTTATAATCAGATCAAGATGGCTGAAGAGGACAAAGCCAAGACAACATTCACCACTATTTAGGGAATTTATGCCTACGATGTCATACCATTCGGCTTGAAGATTGCTGGGGTGACCTACCAGTGAGCCATGGTAACCTTGTTCCATGATATGATGCACAAGGAGATCGAATTCTATATATATGTTATTATCGCCAAGTCGCGCACTCCTAGAGATCATTTGATAGATTTGAGAAAGCTATTCAAGTGCCTTGTCAAGTACAACTTGAGGCATAACCCTAACAAGTGCATCTTAGGAGCCAGTTTAGGGAAATTGCTCAGTTTCATAGTCTGCCAGAGAAATTGAAGTGGACCTAACAAAAGTCTAGGCCATTGAGGAAGGATCAATTTCACAGCTTGCTTCATAGCGCAGCTAACCACCACATGTGATCCCTTGTTCAAGCTTTTGAAGAAGGATATAAAGGTAGAATGGACAGATGAATGCCAAGCGACCTTTGACAGGATTAAGCGGTATTTTTTGAACCCTCTTATTCTGGTTCCCTTGACACCGAGACATCCATTGATTCTTTTTCTAGCGATGCAAGAAGCATCTATGGGTTGCATGTTAGGCTAGCTAAATGAACCAGATCAAAAAGAGAAGGCGATTTACTACCTGAGTAAGAAGTTCACCAGTTGTGAAATTAATTACATCGTCATTGAAAAGCCATGTTGTGCCCTAGCATGGGCCTTACGTAAGTTGCAGTAGTACATGCTCTACTTCACCACGCAGTTGATTTCCCTAGTGTACCCTATCAAGTACATCTTTGAGAAGCCTGCTCTCATGGGGAAGATCCCCCGTTGGCAGATATTGCTATCTGAGTTCGATATCGTGTTTATGGTGCGAAAGGCCATTAAAGGCCATGCCATAGTCGATTACCTAGTGGATCAGCCTTTGAACAATCTAGCTTTCTCAGAATCCCTCTTCCTAGATGAGGATGTTTTGGCAATAGAGCCTGACCCAAGCAATGTGGAACTGTGGCATTGGAAGCTTTATTTTGATGGAGCCGCTAATACCACTGGACATGGAATGCGATCAATCTTAGTATCCCCGAAAGGCCAGCAAATCCCTATTTCAGTGAAGCTAAATTTTGATTGCATAAACAATGTCATAGAGTATGAGGCATGCATAGTAGGCCTACAAGTCGCCTTGGAGTTCAACGCATACGATCTAAGTGTCTTTGGAGATTCCCTATTGATCATCTCCCAAATAGAGGGAAAGTGCAAGCCCGAGATACCAATTGATTCCATATTAGAAATGTGTCAGTCATTTAATCTTGATGTCTTGGAACAGTACCTTTGCCTATTTGCCCCAAGCATACAACTAGTTTGTGGCGTGTCGGCCTACTGCATGAATATTGAAGAATGCATGAATGTCAAAGCCGAAATCGATGGGAAGCCATGGTACCATGATATCAATGCTTATATTAAAGATGGTGTATACGCGCCTAGAGCAACAGACAGCGATTGGAAATTCGTTAGGTGCATGGCATGTCAATTTTCCTTCAGTGGGGAAGTACTGCATAAAAGGAACCACAACATAAATTTTCTTCAATGCATAGATGCCCCTAAGGCTAACCATTTGGTGGAAGAGATGCATGAAGCCTTGCTTGGAGCCTAAGCCAATAGACCCTTGTTGGCCCAAAAAATCATGAGAGTCGGCTACTATTGGCTTACTACAGAGAGTGACTACATTAAGTGTTGGAAAAATACATGTTTGTATCGCATACAAAACATACGTAGCAAAAAATTAATGGATTTACTTTGTTCACAATAGATAACATGTACTATGTAAGTTTCAGAATTCAAGAACAAGTGAGCGTACCTTAGTACAGTGAAATTCAAAAACAAAAGATTAGAAGTACTTGGGAACACTTTTAATCTTCACTCCAATTCCACTTAATGCCCAAGAAGTGTGGTCTCTCAATCAATTTCCAAGGGGAGAATAAGAGAGTGTCTTACACTCACATACACACCATTTCATTCCTTATATGATCTTAATGAAAAACCCTTATGAAATTCTATATGTTTCTCTCCATATATATAACTGATTATCTAATTGGGCTAGCCTTTTGGGCCATTCCAATTGGGCTTTAGAATGTGGCTTGGAGTCAGACCAAAAGGGAACAAATAAAACTCTCGCTCCAATGGGCTTTGGGTTTTTCTGTCAACTCTTGACAAGTCCAAAGTTACCATTAATTATATTCAATATCACTCTATGAATATAATTGCACTCTAGGCCTTATTAATAAATTATATCCCAAGACTTTATTATACATGCAACCCCTTCATTAAAATATTCGTAGTAATACAAAATCATGAATGTTGACTACCACTTTGAAGATTATTACATTTTAATCCTTGAGTACTCGGTTTAATCCTTTAAGTTATTCATCATATATTTATGAAATCAAATTTAATAAATATATACTTTAGTAACTCCTTATTAAAGTGGTTAGGCCTAACACTCTGAATAACCGAACCCATTAAACTTATCTCAAGAGAGTATTTTATATCTCCATTAAGAGATTATGAATTCCATCTTGAGAATATATGTTCCATTAACATTAAATGCGGCTGCCCAACATACTGAGGTTTTGATCATGACTTTAGATCTTACTCCTGATATATCAAAGCAACCTACACTTCATGATCATGTTCATTATTCTCTTAGGATTTAGAGTTGATGTAAATAGAAGTCATGAGATTTATTATTCATTTGACAGTCATTAGGAGAATAATAAATCTCATAGCGGTCCAGTTCAATATGTCTTAACTCTTAAAACATATCAACATATCAACTAGAAGTCTCCACTTCCATGATCAAGACAAATCATCTTAGTTGATATGTTATAATTTTCGCAGATGAAATGCCCAATTTCATCATCGACTACGAACTAAAATTCTGAGTTTATAAAGAACTTGTGATTTATATCTTCTATGAGTAAATCACATAAATAACATACTATGCATCTCATGGACTAAGATAATGTCCGATTAGTTCATTTATTAATAGTCTCATATAATTAAACAATTTAATTATTTATAACATGTCAATAAATTATATTTTAGGGCACAAACCCCAACAATCTCCCACTTGCCCTCAAAGACAATTTATCATATATCTGACACTTATCTCCCTTTAGAGTAATTCATTGTCTCTCTAAGGCAAGGTTTGGGAACAGGTTTTAGCTTGATTTATTGCATAAATTATCTTTTCTACTACTACTTCGCACGTTCTCATATCTCTCTAATGAGATAATACTTACGCTTAATGTGTATCTTCACCACCTAGGATGAACACATATCTTAAAGTCCAACTTCATAAATCACAATCAAACTACAAGTCAGTACTTGTACATCCTGTAATTATCAAAACCTCACTTTTGGTGGATAAGCCTATAATCCCTCATTCTCCTAAGATATTTGAGTATTTGCTTTACTGCCACTAAATTAAGTGATCTTTGATTTAATTGATATTTGCTTACCATGACCACTGCAAAATAGATATTTAGCCTACTATATAGCATAGCATAAAGTCTTCTTATTGATTTGGTATAAGGAACCATCTTAAAATGCTCTTCCTTTTATATGTTTTAGGACTATAATCCCTTATAAAGGAACTTCAAACTTAAAAAGGAAAGAATCCTTTCTTGAAGTATTACATGCTATACTTCTGAATCTAATCTATATAAGTAGTTTGAGGTAGACCTAACATTCTAATTTCTAAATTTTAACAAAGTTTAATTCTTGGGATGTGACTAGTCTTTCCCAAGTATTTTATATCAAACTGGGCTAGACAACAAAAACTCTATTGATGAAAATAACTCTACATCATTCTAAATGATTATAATGTCATCAACATACATTAAGACATTTATTATTCTATATATCTTTTACACACATAAGGCCTTTTAATACTTTATCAAAATCAAACAATTTGATAGCTTGATCAAAGATGATATTTTATGATTCATATGCTTGCTTTAGTCTATAAATGGAATTTAAGCAACTTGCATACTAAACACTGCTGGTTCTTTGCTATGTACAAGTCTAGTTACATCACTTAGATGTTTTCCTCAAGATTGCTACTAAAAGAAGCTTTCTTGATATCCATTTCCATATTTCGTCCAAATGAAAGATAATGAATAAGAGAATCTAGATAGAGTCAAACTTAACTATTGGTGAAAAAATCTGTTCATAATCGAACCATTTCTTTTTGAAAAAATCTTTTTGCCACTAGTCTTGACTTTGAAGGTTTGCGCCTTCAAATCTATCAATCTCATTTTCTTGTAGACCTATTTGAGAAAAATAGGCTTAATGCCACTAGGCGCCTCTACAAGTTCTAGACTTTAAATAGAATCTAATTTTAGTCACATAACCTTGATCCAGTAATCCATATTCATATCATCTATTGCCTCTACGTAGGACCGAGGATCAAATTCATATCCTTATGGAATGACTTCAAAAGTTTACCCCAAAGGTATGAATTTATTTGGTAATTGATAATCCTCCCACTACGACATTGAACCAGTGTACTAGCTATATATATATATATATATAGATTAATGCCTTATGATGTATCTAATACAACCATCTCATTTCTAAATGTATGTTATAGTTGTCTTACAACAAATTTTGACATTATTCTTTTAGAACAATTCTATGTTTAGCTTTAAGATTATTCACATAGTCATAATCTAGAAACTTTGTATTTGTACTTTACAAACACCTTGTCTTCTTTATGACTACCAAAATAATATTCTGCAATTCCTTTTGGATTCCCAACATAAACACACATTTTTCTATCTAATGATTCCAATTTGTCAGAATTCCTTTCTAGCACAAGTGCTGGACATCTCTAAAAGTAGAAGTATTAAATACTAGGTTTTCACCTAATCTACAATTTGACAAATGTCCTAGGAACAAAATTTTGATAGATGCTCAATTTCACCCAAATAATTGATAGATGCTCGATACCTTCTCAATCCATCGAGCCCCTTTTACTGTGGACACCTCTTGACAAATCCTTGATAGCTTCTCGAAAGCTATTTCTCATGTTTTTATTCTCGATAGATCTAGATACCTCTCAATCCATCGAGAAACTGGAGTTCCTATAAATAAGGTCCACACAATGCTTTCTTCATTTCTCCTCGATCTCTCTCGAAAGAAAACATCTTCTCACTTTCCTAATCATCTCTCTCACTCCAAACTTCATTCCTAAGAGATTTTTGGCCTAGTTTGATCTTTCTTCTTCTAGTAAGATCTCTTTCTTTCACTTTTTCATGCATTTCATCTTTCTGACCTAACTTTTGGGATTTTTTGATAAGCTTTGGGGTTTTTCAAAAATTTTGGAGTTTTTGTGAAATTTTTGGGATGGGTTTTTGTTTAACTGAGTTTAAAACATCATGCATCACAATGTTTAATGGATTTTAGATGTGTGTTTACTTTCTTGCAATGATATTTTTAAGTTTGCATGTCACATGTTCATGCATTTTTCATGCATACGTACCTTCATTTTTCTTTATTTTGATATTGATCTGTGTTGGTGTTTTTCTGCATGTTTCCTTTTCTCTCTCCCTTTCTTTCAGTTAGTTGCTCTATGGCACTGAAATGAAAATTCACTCTGTCCCAGAACTCTCTTCATTCTAGGGCATCTTCCTCTGATCCTGCCCCCTCCCATGTCAGGTTCCATGATGAGAAGGCCAAGTCGGACTTCTCAGAGAACTTTTCATGATGCAACATTCATTCGGAATGCCAAGTCCTTCTATCGGATTTTTCTGATACTGACCTTCCCACTGTGTGGTATCCCGGTCACTTGTTCCTCCATGATCATACAGGTGTTTTACTCCAATATGCACATATTCGATACTTCTGTACCTCATTATTACTCACGTTCGAGGTACGCACATCATAGTTATTCTGGATATTGTATCCGAGGTGCTACACGTTCCTAGGGTAGCACATCCTGACTACCCTATCTACGATCGTCTAAGGACTGTGTCCAAAGACAAACTCTTGTCTCTATTTTATGAGACACCTTTATCTTGGGGTGACCATCAAAACACCCCTTGCTCAAGCTTTGTAAAAGGTTCGAGATTCCTTAACATAGTGATGACATTCGTTCTCCAACCATTGTCTAACTATAACTCCATCATAGAGCCTCGTGTTCGATTTTTGTTATCCCTTCTTGAGGGACTTTCTATTGATTTTCCCTCTCATTTCCTCTTATCCTTCATAGATGTCTATAGGGATATGGCGACCTGTGATAAGCTCATTTTTCCTTCGGCTATCACATGGATCCTTCGCCATTTTTCTGTCTCTTATCCCATGTCTCTTAATTTCTTGGTCATGTGTGCCATAGATGTGGCTACTGTTAGATGGAGTGAGGCCCAGCTTCGACTGAAGAAATCACAAACAGAGACAGTAGCTCCTTCAGCTTCCTCCACTCCTTCCACATCCACACCTTCTTCATCGACGGGTGGTGTGAGCTTCGAGGTGCTTATGGCACAGCTGCAGCGCATGGGAGCGCCTTGATACACTCAGTGATGATTTATGTCAAGTGGACACTCATGTTGGCCGTATTGCTAGACAGTAGGCTCACCTTGGTGGCTTTGTGGAGTCTCATTCCCCTTCTCCAGAGGACAATCACTGCGACTCCGACAACAATGATGATGATGAGGATGAGGATGCTAGCTCATCCAATGATGACGAGATGGCTGATTTACTTACCGTTTGTCATTCGTGACAAAAAGGGGGAGTAGTTTTGATATGAGAGTAGTCATATACATAAGGGGAGGCGGTTAGCATAGGAGATTTTTGTTAGGGGGAGTGTCTATATTTTTTGAGGGATGTAGTGAGGACTTATATTTTTTTTTTCTTTTATTCTTTTAGAGATACATTGTTCTTACATTGTGATAGCAAACCTTGTACTTATGATGTTATATATATGATGAGGTTGTTATTACAGTACTTGCACTTGTCGTTACATGTGTTGTTTCTTTTCTCTCTTTATGCATTTGATTCTTATATATTGTATGCAATCTTTTATCTTTGTTTTACACTAAGATGCTGTGATGAGTTTTGTTTAAAGTGTTTCAGAAATATAATTTGTCAAAGTCTTCTTCTCATGAACTCTCTTCTTGCAAAGGTTTTCAAGAGTTTGTGTTAGGATAGATTTTATTGTATTCAACAAGTGAGTATGAATTAAGTGATTTATGACTTCTCTCATATGTTCATTTGTTTGTTGTGGTTTTGTCACAGATTACCAAAGGGGAAGATTGTTAGAACATATGTGAATAATTGTTAGGAACATATGTCAATATAGAATTGGCTAATCCTTTGACAAAACGCACTTTACTTGTAATTGGGTAGATTTAGGATGTGGCTAATGTTTCAAGGAACAAAGTTTCAAGTTCAAGTGCTAAAGCCATGCAAGTCTGTCTATGAATCAAGTGAAGAAGTGCTGGATTTTAAAGCTTGATAGCTAGTATCTATCGAGGTTTAAAAAGTTGTTTCAACCTGATGCTCGATAGTTGCTCAATAGATAGGGAATCTGTCGAGGTTTATGAAATTCATTTTTTCATAGCTGATTTCACTCCAATCCATGAATAGATGTTTAGGCTTTCTTTTCTCATAACCCTAAACACATATAAGGATTGTTTTAAGGGCCGTCATAGTGGATGCAACTCAACGCAAAAGTTTTTCACAAACTTATTATGAACTGGAGACATATGCCCTAGATCATCTTTCTATTCAAGAAGCTGCTGTGTTTGTACACCGTAGGGTTTTGTAACCCAGGAGCTTCGTGATCTTCATCGTGTTGGTGAATTGAAGAACTTTGCAGCTAACATCTTTCTCAAGTTGGCAAGTAAGCCTCATACTGGGATATGCGCATCAAATTGGCTAGTCACGTACTGAGAGCCATGTATTAAAAGGAGAGATTGTCACTACTAAACAAGTCCAATTGGGTATTAGGGTAAAGGTTCAACTGTAGGTTGATATAAGGTACTGAGATTTCTTTACTTATAACCGCTTGTTATGATAATAGTGAATTCTTAGGAGTGGTGACCTTAAAAATCACCCGGTGCAGTTTTCACCATATAGTTTTTCCCTATTCGTTAACAAATCAGCGTGTCAATTTATTTTCCACTATATTTTAACTTAGTTGGTGATTTGTTTGTGCTACCACGCGTATTGCATGCAAATTGAATTAGTTAATTAACTTGGCTAATTAATTGGTTAATTCATCACAATGGGTCAATACATTCTTGGCCTATCAAAACCCGTTAAACTAGTCTTAAGTGAATATTTTATATCTCCGTTAAGAGATTATGAATTCCATCTTAAGAATATATGTTCCATCAACATTAAATTGGCTACCCAACATACTGAGGTTTTGATTGTGACTTTAGATCTACCTCCTGATATATCAAAGCAACTACACCTCATGATCAGGTTTATTATTCTCTTAGGATTTAGAGTTTATGTAAATAGAAGTCATGAGATTTATTATTCATTTGACAGTTGTTAGGAGAATAATAAATCTCATAGCGGTCCAGTTAAATATGTCTTAACTCTTAAAACATATCAACCTATCAACTAGAAGTCTCCACTTCCCTTATCAAGACAAATCATCTTAGTTGATATGTTATAGTCTTCGCAGATGAAATGCCCAATTTCATCACCAACTACGAACTAAAATTCTGTGTTTACAAAAAACTTGTGATTTATATCTCCTGTAACTAAATCACATACTATGCATCTCATAGACTAAGATAATGTCCCATTAGTTCATTTATAAATAGTTTCGTATTATTAAATAGTTTAATTATTTATAACATGCCAATAAATTGGATTTAAGGCACAAACCCCAGCATTAAGCATGTGAGGACGTGCCACCATTGGCAAGTCTATCAGAATAGAAAGAATGTTCCTCCCCAGTCCTTGCACTCTCTAGCAGTAGCATGACTTTTTTTAGCCTGGGGTGTGGGTGTCATCAAACCCATGATTCCGAAAGCGTTAAATAGGTATGAGTATATCTTGGTGGCCATCGATTACTTCACCAAATGGGTAGAAACCTCTTCCTACAAAAGCATCACCTAGGCTGTGGTGGCCTGATTCTTGAAACAGAACATCATTTGCCTCTACGACATACTAGGAAAGCTCATTACAGATAATGAGAAAAACCTAAATGGGAAAATGATCGAGCAACTCTGCCAACAGTTCAAGATCAAACATGGAAAGGATCTTGGTGAATGGTGCAGTAGAAGTCACCAATAAAAACATAAAAAGGATCTTGGTGAAGATAATAGATGCCTCTAAGGATTGGCACGAGCTCTTCCCATTTGCCTTGTGCACCTATCACACTTTTGTTCGTACTTCCATGGATTTTACCCTGTATTCCTTGGTCTAAGCCATGGAAGCCATCCTCCCCGTAGAGGTAGAGATCCCATCTCTCAAGATCCTGTCATAGACAAAGCTATCAGAAGCTGAATAAGCCCATTCCCAATATGAGCATTTGAACACGATAGATGAGAAGGGCATGACCGCAATGTGTGATGGACAATTGTTACCAATGCTACATCGAGCGAGCATACAATAAGAAAGTTAGACCTAGAGTCTTTTAAGTAGGTGACCTAGTCTTGAAAAATTACAACTAGGCCATGCCTGATCACAAAGGAAAGTTTTCCCTGACCTACAAGGGCCTATATGTGGTGATGGGCACGACTTTAATATGCCCACCAATTGTGATGCTGTCATACAATACTTTGCATGAGGGAGCCTCCAAATGCAACTTTTTTTTCCTACATTCCTATGTAAACAAAAAAGAAAAAAAGAAAAAAGAAAATTTAGATTGAAAACCTGAAATTGTGGTCTACGTAAAAGGAAAGCAAAAGAACGAGTTCAAGGGAGCCTGTTAGATTGAAAACCTAAAAGGGCGGTCTAGGCAAAAATTAAGGCAATCAAAATTTGTAATGTTAGTTGAACTACGTGATGACTTGATCCTTCCTATTAGAGGTATGCAGGTAGCCACCTTGGCCCTGTCACATTTTGGAAGAAATATTAGTCAGTTGAATCCACTTGGGTTTATGATCAAGATCAAGGAAAGAAAGTATGCACCCTCTCGGGTTACTCTATGTTTGAAATATGCATGGCCCGCTATGGTTTTATTCAAAGATTTTATGGCCCATGCCAGTGGAAGGTGTACCCCAATGGGAAAGGAAAAGTTTCTTCTAGAACAGGATGTATCCTTTGGAACTTGAGATATTGATATGCATAGATGTACATTTACCTTTTTTATTTTTATGATCTTGCATTTTCAAAGCATTTGTGCACATATTCATTAAACATGCCTGTTTTGTGCCTTTCTAATCCTTTCATGCATTCATCATTCGCATCCAAACATAAATCTCTTGAACATAAATGTTTCCTAAAAATCATTATATGCAAAAACAACTCCATTTCCACCTTCTTTACACTTTTAAGCATGCTTTACAAACTAGACTATGCTTTGGAAACCCAAAAGTAGAGGGCCATACGCAATTGCCTAGCATTTTACAACAGACCTTTTCGTACATGGTGGAATACTAACTACATAGCTCATGTGTAGGAATCGAAAGTAGAAAAAGCTAAAAGGAGTCAAACATGGCCCAAACGGTCTAACACTGCCCTATATAGCATCCCGAAGTTGGTGAGAAGAATCAGATCATTCAAGTAATGGGTACAAAGCAACCCTATTGCATCAATGCCCATTTTTCTAGTAACCTCCCTAACTCTGCTGTATGAATATAGAAATCGGACAAGCTCCCTCTCTAAAGTTGGACTCGAGGTGGAGCTCTGCCTCTCTATGTCAAGTAGAGAAGGGCCAACCTTAGCAGTAGCAACTCTTAGTGCCTCTTCCTTCTCGGCTACCTCATCTTGGAGATGACAAAAAGCCAATTGTGGTTCACTAGGCTCATCAGCCAGCCCTAATTCCAAGCTCAAAGTGGAATGGATAAGGGCCTACACTGGGGTTCTTTATTTTTGTGCATCTCGTCTAGCATCTTGAAATATCTTGAACCTCATTTTCAAAACTTGGTTCAGGGGTCGGTTCAACCCGCATCATCAAGACATGTAATGGGACAGTGCCAAGGCCATATCAAATTACTAATAGTAATCCATCCAACATGTATAAAGATCGCAATGATCAGTTCTTGCATGGAACCCTTTAAAAGCACTAGTTAGTTCAGTTGATAATCGAGTCAATCAATGCATTCTGCCATATAACAAGTCCAAAATCGCGCTGGGGAAATCCATGATCATTATTAGGGTTGTCGAGAAACCTATATCGTCTAGTGCGATTCTAATCCCGCTTCAAGTCGGTTGATCAGTTTAGAATTGCACAAAGCGCTACACTAGGGTAGTTTACTTTACACAGTTCTGTCCATTTTCTACTAATTAATGTGCTCAAGAACGAGTCTATCCCACCAAGAACCTTTCCTCTCATGTCGAGAACCATATAAAACCTACTATAAGGTAGTTTTATTTTATGCGGTCTCTCCCCTTCCATATCCCTCAATGGGTTAATCAATATTAGATTTTATCGGTAAACTATGAAAATACAATGTGATGCGAATGAAACAATGCATGAGTAACAACTGTGGTGCAATTGGCTTATAAATGCTAAAGTGCTACTGGCAAATATACATAAGGCCTACCAAGAGGTAGTATTGACATAAATCGGGAGCCTACCAACGTGTGAAATCTTGAATCATACATGTAAGGTCTACGAAGAGGCAATGTCCAATCATACATCTAAGCCTACCAACAGGAGAAATCTAGAATCATACATGTAAGGCCTACCAAGAGGCTATGTCCATGCACACATATATCAGGAGCCTACCAACAGGCGATATTTGGAATCATACATGTAAGGTCTACCAAGAGGCAATGTCCATACATACATCAAAAGCCTACCGAGAGGCAATATCTGGAAACATACATGTAAGGCCTACCAAGCGGCAATGTCCATACATATATTAAGAGCCTACCAAGAGGATATTATACATCA
This sequence comes from Quercus wislizeni, assembly GCA_023055345.1. Taxonomy (NCBI): domain Eukaryota; kingdom Viridiplantae; phylum Streptophyta; class Magnoliopsida; order Fagales; family Fagaceae; genus Quercus; species Quercus wislizeni. The sequence continues at coordinate 5,157,700 of JALGQJ010000019.1, read as the reverse complement.
GGGCCCACAATGGGGCAATATAATATGTACATGTCTAAAGCCTAACAAGGGGCAATATAAAAATACAGTCCAGGCCTACCAAGAGGCAATCCAAGATATAAATGTCTGATCCACCAAGGGGCAATGTTTACAAAATTCAAAAAATGAAACATGCCTGTGCAAGGAGAATTATCATTTCTGACAGTATTGCTCGCAAAGTAACATTGCTACCATTAGCATCATCACCTACAGTGGGACCAGTAGAAGGACTGGCTCGATCTATCGAAGAACCTGGGGCATATCCTGGAACTTGAAATGGTGCCTGATCTGTTGCAGGGCCCTGTGCCCAATCATCCAAAGGGATACATCCCCAACTATTGGCTGGTCCTAGAGGAATAGGCATATACTCTAATTCATGTCGTCGAAAAGGAGGATCTTTGCTAAGAATATGAGGTGTAAAAGGTACAGGCATCCTATGCCCCCTTATCTCGTCGATCAAAATGTCGATGTACCCATAGAGCATGCCTATCTTAACCAGGAGCTAGCTCCTCTCTATCTCTTTGACAATAGCATGGGCCCTCTTCTCTCTCTACCATCGATCCTCCTTATAAGTTAGAGAAATGGCAATCTCCTCTTGCACATACCTATCCCTAGTGGCAGTTGCACCCTCAAGCTCTCTCACCTTAGCCTGTAAGGTATCTACATGTAATCTCAAGTGGGCCTTTGAAGCCCAGCGAGTACGTGCTACGCCATCGACCACTCTGCCACCACTCACAAGGTAATCATCGATGATAGGTTCGACCGAGGACTATAGAAACCAGGTGACATAATTAGTATCCTCCATAACAAAACCCTTAAAGGAACCTGTCTCATAGTCAAGGTAATCCAAAATCACTGCAGAACAAGAAAGTTCGTAAGGTGGGTTCCTGGGTACTTTGAAAATCGGCATGACTTGTTGGAAGGTCATCACTGCCAAGGAGAACTCCTAGCTTGATAAAGCCTAGAACCAACATCGTGCATGCAACTTAACCATAGCAGGGGTGACCTTATGCCTAGCCAACAACTGCCCATTATAGGGGTTGTTAAGTATCTTGCCCCAGGTGACACAATCCAACGCAGCGCCAATGGTGGACGGCTGTGTCAAAATAACTCTAGTGACTATGTAAAGGGACCAGGCGTACACCCTAGGATATTTCGTCGAAGACAGGCCATAATACTGTGGATGTAAGGTAGGGATGTGCTCGTAAGTCCTCCACATCAAAATCAACCAACAACCCTCGAGGCTTCTAAAGCCCTGTTGTGAAGCCTGCCTCAGGTAAGCAATGAAGAATCTGTAATAAAGGGACCCCCAATCATAGGCCTCTATGTCTGATACTACTCTTATAGCCGATAGTAGCTAATAGGTCAACACTGACCAGTTGTTGTTAAACAGGCAACTACTAATGAAATAGAAGAAGAACCGCCTGAGAGCAATTTCATTTGGCTCCGCCCCCCAAGGAATGTTCTTCTTTAGCCACTTCATGCAGATCTGAGGCTCATCGGTAGGTAGGTAAGGGGATAGCTGATGCCTAAAAGCTTGCTCGTGACGTCGAAGTCTACAAACTTAGTTAGGACTGGACACCCACCGAATCTAAGGCCCAAGATGGTCGTCTAGTCAAAGGGGAAGGACTGCATACTCCCTACAGTTGAAATCAAAAGTGTCAATCTTTGCGTGGAACTGCTGCACCAAAGTCTCTGCTATCGTGTGCCTCATGGAATAGGCCAAAATCCTTAGGAAATCCTTGAAGCCCTACTCAATCAAAAATGCGCAGTAGCACACATTAGTCCTAGAGTCAAACAGCCGGATAAGGAATGAAGACTAGGCTCCTCGACCGTGAGTCTTATTAGCAGCTTGCATTCAAAATCATAAAAGCTACTAGTTAGCTTCGCGTATGGCTCCACCTCCCAAGGTGAACACACAACTTGAAGTGGACTTTCTGAAATCAAGATCTAATTGAAAATATGAATTTGTATAGCCAATAGGTATCAAATCTTCACACGGGTAAACAAGCATATAATTTCTCGTTCTCCGTAGATACTTGAGAATATGCTTTACAACTTGCCAATGTTTTGGTCCTGGATTTGATTGATATTGGCTGACCATGCCAACTGAATAGCAGATATCTTGTCTAGTACAAAGCATGGCATACATGAGACTTCCTACTGCAGAAGCATAATGAACTTGTCTCATCATATTTTCTTCCTTAAGAGTCTTAGGTCTTTGGTCATCAGACAAAGGAACTCCATGTTTGAAAGGAAGTAATCATTTCTTGGAGTTTTACATGCTAAACCGTTCTAGAACCTTATCTATATATCCAGCTTGTGATAAGCCTAAAATCTTATTCTTACGATCTCGCCAAAGCTTAATCCCTAGAATAAAGTTAGCCTCACCTAAGACCTTCATGTCAAATTAGCTTGACAACCAAACCTTTACTAATGACATTACCCTTACATCATTTCCAATGAGTAGAATTTCATCAACATAAAGCATTAGGAACATTACTACTTTATCTTGATGTCTTTTGTACACATATGGTTCATCAAGATTTTGTTTAAAACTAAATGACTTGATTGCTTGATCAAATCTGATGTTCCACGACCTAGATGCTTGCTTTAGTCCATAAATGGATCTTTTCAACTTGCATACCATATGCTCTTGGTTCTTTGCTATGAAACCTTCTAGTTACATCATATAGATTTCTTCTTCAAGATTGCCATTTAGAAAAGCAGTCTTGACATCCATTTTCCAAATCTCATGATCATAATGAGCAATAATGGATAAGAGAATTCTGATAGATTTAAGCATTGCCACTGGTGAAAAGGTTTCTCTATAATCAATACCTTCTTTTTGTCTATACTCTTTTGCCACTAGCCTTACTTTAAAGGTTTCAAACTTTCCATCTATCCCTCTCTTCCTGTTGTAAACCCATTTGCAACCAACAGGTTTAATGCCGTTAGGTGCCTTTACAAGATCCCAAACTTGATTGGAATACATTGAATCTAATTCAGATTTAATAGCTTTGACCCAATGATGTGCATCTATATCATTTATTGCCTCTTTATAAGTGCAGGGATCAGTTTCGGCCGCTTTTAAGATAGCTTCATAAGTTTTTCCCAAACCTATAAATCTTATAGGTGGCCTTACAATTCTCCCACTATGACGATGTTCCTGTGTACTAGTCATCTCATGTGTAATATCTTGTGGTGTGTCTGATATAACCATATCATTCCTAGTTTCATCCATTGGTTGTTCAATTACAGGTTCATTCATTTTAGCCAAAACAACTCTACTTCTAGGAGTAAAATTATTCATATAGTCATTTTCCAAGAATTTAGCATTTGTACTAACAAAACCTTTGTTATCTTTACGACTATAGAATAAATAACCCCTAGTTTCTTTTGGATAACCCACAAGCAAACACATTGTTTATTTTGATCCAATTTATTAGGCTTCCCTTTTAACACATGTGTTGGACAACTCCAAATGTGGAGGTATCTCATACTAGGCTTACACCTACTCCACAATTCCATGGGTGTTTTGGGAACAGATTTTTATGGACATAAACTCAAAAGATGTATTGTTGTATTTAAGACATACCCCTAAAAAGAAATAGGTAAAGTTGAGTAACTCATCATGGACCTAACCATTTCTAAAAGAGTATTATTCCTTCTTTTCGCTACACCATTTTGTTGGGGAGTTCCAGGTGCAGTCAATTGGGATACAATCCCATTTTGAGTTAAGTAATCCTTGAAATCCCTAAGAAGGTATTCGCCACCACGATCAGATCGAATGGCCTTTATGTGTTTACCAATTGGTTCTCAACTTTAGCCCTAAACTCTTTGAATTTATCAAAAGTTTTGGACTTTCGTTTCATTTAATACACATAACCATATCTTGAGTAATCATCATTAAAAGTGATGAAGTACTCATAACCTCCTTTTGCTTGGATTGACATAGGACCACATACATCCGTATGAACTAATTCAAGCAATTTTTGGGCTCTTCTACCTTTTGCATTAAAAGGTCGTTTGGTCATTTTGCCTTCCAAACAAGATTCACAAATTGGAAATTCATCGAAGTCCAATGGCTATATGAGTCCATCTTTGATCAGTTTTTGAATTTTGTTTGGATTAATATTACCCAAATGCAAGTGCCAAAGATATGCATCATTAGTAGAAGGAAACTTTCTCTTTAATGATTTTACATGAGTCATTATCTAATTTAGAATTATGTAATTCATGCTTATCAGGAGTTAAAATATAAAGACCATCCATAATATTGCTAGAACAGATAAATACTTTATCCTTCTTTATTACAACATTGTCTTTGAGGATTACACAATATACATGTTTACCTAAATAATTTGCAGAAATTAAATTCCTACGAACATCAGGTACATACAAATAGTTTTCCAATATTAAAATCTTAGACTTAAAGCATAAATTAAACAATCCAACAGCTATAACTGGTATTTTGCTCCGATTAGCCAATGTAAGAAACAATTCCCCTTCATTCAACTTTCTGGTCTCTTGGAAACCCTGCAAAGAATTACAGATATGATTAGTATAACCTGAATCCACACACCAGGAATTTGTGGGATTTTGTACTTAACATATTTCAAGAAGGAATGTACTTTTCATACCCCTATTATTGGCAGCTCTGAATTTTGGACAATTCCTCTTCTGATGTCCTTTCTCACCATAATGGAAATACTTTCCTTTCCTTTGTTGGCAACTCCTAAGGCAATTTTTTTACCATCTTGCTTGGTGAAGTCCTTCTTCTTCTTCTTCTTACGCATGCCTTTCGACTTAGGTTAAGAAGTAGAAGCTTCAGCCATATTGGCATCAACACTGGATGTACCAAGAATGCCTTCTGCCGCTACCAATTCTTTCATTAATTCAAACAATGAATAAATCTTTTTGTTCATATTATAATTAAGTTCGAATTCCTTGAATGATTCCGGTAGTGACTGGAGTATCATATCCATTTAGGATTCTCCATCAATATTGGCACCTAAAACTTCCAGCATATTTAGATTAGAGATCATCTTAAGACAATGCTCCCCTCACTAAAGTGCCATTTGTCATTTTGGTATTATAAATTTGCCTCATAGTTTCTTGCCTTGCAGAATGGCCTTGCTCACCGAACATCTCCTTTAGACTTAACATAATGTCCGAAGCTAGTTCTACATCTTGCATTTGATGCTGTAGAACATTTGAGATAGATGCTAGGATATAGCACTTGGCCATCTCATTAGATTTCCGCCAACAATCATATCACTGTTTTTCTCTAAGAGGAGCATTTAATGATGGAAAGCTAGGACAAGGTTGAGTAAGCACATATTTGTCCTCTTCGGCAATAAGAACATTGTCCAAATTTCTTCCAGTCAACATATATGGATCCAGTCAATTTGTTTTGATTAAGAATAGTAACAAGTGGGCTAAAGGAGCAAACCTTGCGTTTACATAGCTATGCCCTTTAGTTGCGCATGTTCAACCTAGGCAAGACCCTACTTGCTGGTTTATCCATCATTCAATCCACAACAAATCTGAAAACAATAAACATGAATATAATATGTAAACTGGACATTATCAATTTAGCATATAAACATATAGTATGGAACCTTAATAAAACCATAATATAAAATATGCAACGACAACCCAATCCTATGTTTAAAATTCCTTGGTAGCAAGTGAATTTTAAACACTTTGACTGATTGAGAGGTTCTCATTATTAGTGCTATCATGATAACTCTGATCAAACACTAATAACATGCCTTATTTCCTTTAGCCTCTAAGTAATAATGACATAGCTCCGAAGGGAGGTTAACATTAAACTTAGTCTAGTGTACACCATTGCCTGAATTCCATGTGAGTCATTAAGTAACTCCACGATAGTGTGGTTGTTCTTAATGTAAAAACACATATCACCTGTCATTAAGAAGTTTAATCTGTTGTACCATGAATTAAACACCCTTCGAAGGGAGCAAGGCATATACACCAAGGCGAGGTGCTTAATCATACTACAATAAACTGACAATGTAGGCCGTGAGATCCAACCAATGTATCTCTCTCCCACTGGATGTTTTAAAATAAAGGTTTTTTAATTAGAAAACATGTGTAATCTAATCACACATAGCCTTGCTCTTTATATGTGAAAACACTTAGAAAAATTTCTAAATTCTCAAGTTTTGATCGATCGAATGTGTATCTCGAACGGTCCAAAAAATTAAAAAATTCACACTTGACAATTTGCCTTGCTCGATCGGTGCTCGATTGATCAAAAAAGAACATTCGATCAATCGACTAGCAATCGAATATCAATCGAACCAAACTCAATAATTTGCTTGGCTTGATCGGTTCTCAATCGATCGAAAAAGAAAATTTGATCGATCGACTAGCAATCTAATATCAATTGAACCAAACAGATTGGTCATTGTTTCACTCAATTGATCGAAGGTAATTTTCGATCGATTGAATCTTGTGAAACTCGAATTTTCCAAAATTTCTCTTAAGGCAGTTTTCAATGGTTTTTCATGAACAAACAACCATCATATGAACATGATAGATGGAGATTGATATAAAAACTGAATTCCATTGATGCTATAGCCTTAAAGTTCAATTTAACATACTTAAATTCAAATTTAAACAACATCATAACATCAATATCAGTTTTCATCAAATGATAATTTCAATATCCTTGCAGAAAATTAAATATATAATCTTCTAACAACATGAAATTATTATTTGTAATTCCAAAACTCACAAAACATGTTATACATATTTGAAATTGAAGACTGCTCTGATACCTTTTTTTTGGAAAAATACATGTTTGTATTGCAAACAAAACATACACAGTAGAAAATTAACGGATCTACTTCATTCGCAATTGATAACATGTACTATGTAAATTTCAGAATATAAGAATAAGAGAGTATACTTTGGTGCGGTGAAATTCAAAACAAAAGATTAGAAGTACTTGGGAACACTTTTAATCTTCACTCCAATTCCACTTATGCCCAAGAGGTGTGGCCTCTCAATCAGTTTCTGTGAATATGTTTAGGGGAGAATTAGAGAGTGTCCAACACTCACATACAAAACCATTTCATTCTCTTACAAAATTTTGTATGTTTCGCACCTTATAACTGATTATCTAATTGGGCTAGCCTCATGGGCCATTCCAATTGGACTTTAGTATGTGGCTTGGAGTGGGACCAAAAGGGAACAATTAAGACACTAGCTCCAATGGGCTGTAGGCTTTTTTCTCAACTCTTGACAAGTCCAAAGTTACCATTAATTATATTTAATACCACTATATAAATATAATTACACTTTGGGCCTTATTAATAAACTATATCCCATGACTTTATTGTACATGCAACCCATTTATAAAATATTTGTAGTAATACAAAGTCATAAATGGAGATTGCCACTTTGAAGATTACTACGTCTTAATCCTTGGGTACCCGGTTTAATCCTTTAAGTTATTCATTATATATTTATGAAATCCAATTTCATAAATATATACTTTAGAAACTCCTTACTAAAGTGGTTAGGACTAACACTTTGAATAACCGAACCCATTAAACTTATCTCAAGGGAATATTTTATATCTTTGTTAAGAGATTATGAATTCCATCTTGAGAATATATGTTCCATCAACACTAAATGTGGTTGCCCAACTTATTGAGGTTTTGACCATTATTTTAGATCTCACTTCTGATATATCAAAGCAACCTACACTTCATGATCAGGTCCATTATTCTCCCAGGATTAAGAATTGATGTAAATAGAAGTCGTAAGATTTATTATTCATTTGATAGTCATCAAGAGAATAATAAATCTCACAGCGGTCCAGTTCAATATATCTTAACTCTTAAAACATATTAACATACCAACTAGAAGTCTCCACTTCCATGATCAAGAAAAATCATCTTAGTTGATATGTTATAGTCTTTGCAAATGAAATGAACAATTTCATCACCAACTACGAACTAAAATTTTAAGTTTACAAAGAACTTGTGACTTATATCTTCTGTGACTAAATCACATAAATCACATACTATGCATCTCATGGACTATATGATAATGTCCAAATATTTATGTAATCATTTTTTTAGATAATAATAAAACAACTTTATTAATTACAATATTAAGTCATACATAATGTGATACATAGCATCATACAATAGGATTTAAGGGCATTAATCCTAACACCTTGGGTATGGCAATGTTTGTTTTACATTTCCTGTACCTTGTTGGACCCTACCCTTGGAATGTTAGCAATGTCTGGTTTACTTTCTCACTCTATGTGATTGCATTGTGCATGATGATGTATGTATATATATGTGACTGCTTATGTGTGGGTGATTGTGCACTTTGTATGATGGACTTTCATGGCTACGTGAGCGACCCTCTCTAGTCACGAGAGCTCTTGATTGCGTTGTATGGGTATGCGCTCAAGGGGCAATTGTTGTAGATGCATATTCATGCTATATTGTGTGCATGATCAATGCAGTGTGATTGTTTCGATCCATGTCACCAAGTGACATTGGTTTCCTAATGTATGTGACAAGCATCAACATGCTTAAAACTTAGGGGGGCTTCAACTCATCACAGTGAAAGCACGTTGATACGCACCGTATACACAGACGCAAAACCCTATCGTGCGCCATAACGCACCAAACGCGAAACTCTGCCAGATTTTCATCGTGAAAATGGGGCATCCCGATTGCAGTATTCTCACATTCGAAATCTTGGTGAGAATAGCGTTTGGCATGCAATGACGCATTTGAGGCAAAGCGCTACTTGATTTTTGACACAAAAATAAGGCGAAATACTACTGAACTTTCACCGTAGAAATTTGGCAATAACTTCAAACACACTTGGAAAGCATTGATTGGGACCACACCTATTCCAAAACCAAATCTCAAAGCCAAGCACATTTAAATCCCTAAAGCTAATGTTGATAACTTGTTTTCAACTGCCAATGCTTGAAAATTATGATTTTATCAAAACAAAGGAGTGTCTACGGATAGGCATTGTGAGGTGCTTAACACCTTCCCCATACGTAACCAGACTTCTGAACTCAAGAATCATCAATTTTTTGCCCAACCATATTAGATTAGGAAAAATTCCATTTTTCTTAACCTAAGATCAGTAATAAAACCAAATTAGGTCAAGTGACCAATCACACCTTAGAAAAAACCCAATGATTGGTGGCGACTTCACCTACCCTTGGTAATTTTCTTAAAATCGACTTTGATTCCAGTCACACACCCGAGGTACGACACACCTCCATAACAACTCTCGCATTGAGAGAATTGATGCATTGAGGGTCACCGCAATGGGTGGCCGTATGCGGCCACGAGGCATCGATAAATTGGTAACTCCACTGGGGATACTTACAGAGTTTTGCCTTTAGAGCTTTTGATAGGATCCTAATCTTTGGACATTGGCTTTCAAAAACATTGAAATTGGCATTGGCCTCTGGGGCTTTCATTATATCCTAGTAAACTATTTTCAAAACTCACAAAGTATTTTCCAAAAATGTTTTTCAAAATGGTTTTCCAAAAACCGGCTTTGAGGTATTTTCGTATGTGTGAAGCTTTACTGCTTTCCTTCACATATGCGAACCTTAGATAGTAAGATTTAATTTCTGCTACACCTTTATCTGTGCTTATATATTTTATGCTTGGAAAGTCTTTCCCCTTTATTTCAAAATGCATGGAGAAGACATCCTTCACTACTCCATGGGGAACTTAGTACTACAAGGTCATGCCATTTGGCCTTAAGAATGCTGGTGCCACTTACTAGCAGGTAGCCACTACTCTGTTGCATGATTTGATACACAAAGAAGTTGAAGTTTATGTGGATGACATGATAATGAAGTCCAAAGACCATGATGGGCATATATTGGCCTTACTGAGGTTTTTTGAGAGAATCTGATTTTATAAGTTGCCGTTGAATCCAAAGAAGTGCACTTTCGGCATGACATTCGAAAAATTGTTGGAGTTTATGGTAAGTTAGAGAGGAATTGAGGTTTATCTTGAGAAGATCAAGGCAATTGTAGAGATGAAGCCTTCAAGGACTAAGAAGGAGATTCAAGGATTTTAGGGAGAATACAATACATAAACAGGTTCATAACCCATCTCACCGTGACATGTGAACCACCTTTTTGATTGCTCAAGAAAGAAGTTCCCATAGTATGGAATGAACAATGCCAAGAAGCCTTTGAGAAGATTAAGAGTTATTTGATGAAGCCAACAATACTAGTTCCATTGGTACTTGAAAAGCCATTATTGCTATATCTCACAACCATGGATACAACAATGAGGGCTTTGCTTGCTTAATATCTAGAGGAGACTAGGAAAGAGAATGCAATTTATTATATTAGCAAGAAGATGATGGCTTATGAAGAGAAGTATACAACACTTTAGAAGACATGTGTAGAGCTTGTATGGGCTACCCAAAAACTCAGACATTAAATGCTTGCTTTTGAGGTCTTGTTAATTGCAAGAATGGAGCATTTGAAATATCTGATGGAGAAGTTGGCACAAGATGGAAAGACATCTAAATGGGTTCTCCATTTGTCATAATTTGATATCAAATATATTGCTCAGAAGTCTATAAAGGGAAAAGCAATTGTCAATCACTTAGCTCATTATACACTTGAAGAAGCCGAAGAAATCCAAGGAGACTTCCCAGATGAAGATATCATGATGATAGAGTCAGAACCATGGAAGATTTATTTTGATGGTGTAACTAATTAGAATGGAAGCAACATTGGACACATATCCCATTCTTTGGTAAGCTCTACTTTCTTGCCACTAATAACGCCATAGAATATGAAGCTTGCATTATGGGATTACAAGCGGCCCTTAGTCTTGGAGTGGAAGAGTTAGAAGTGTATGGTGACTCAGCCTTGATAATTTGTTAGATTAGAAATAGGTTGAAGATTGAGGAAGAAAAGCTAATGTCTTATGATGAACATCTTCAAAAATTGGCCTCAATGTTAGGAAAGATTCAATACCAGTATGTGTCTTGAATGCAGAATCAGATTGTAGATGCTTTAGCAGTGATGGCATCCATGATGGATGGGCCCAGGGAAGACCAAGCTTGACCGATAGTGGTGGAACAAAATGAAAAGCCGGCTTATTGTATTTCGATAGAAGGAGATGAAGAAATAAATGGGGAAGGTGAATGGTATTCATACATTTTATAGTATCTCAAGGTGGGGACTTGTCGAAATCTGCAGATAAGAACGGCTAATTGACTATTCAAAGGTTGTCCACTAATTACATTATTTGTGTTGAAAGGCTATGTAGAAGATCGTATGATCGAATTCATCTCCTTTGTGCGACCACCAAGGAAGCATAACATGTAATTGAGGAGGTCCATGAGTCAAGTTATGGACCACATATGAATGCACACATGTTGTCACAGAAGATAATGAGATAGAGTTATTATTGGACTACTTGGAAGTAGATTATGCAGCTTATGTTTAGAATTGTCACCAATGCTAAGTCCATGGAGATCTAAAGCACATGCTGCCAATGCCATTACATACCATAACTTCACCATGGCTATTCTCTACATGGGGAATAGATATTATTAGGAAGACTCACCCAACGACATCAAATGGTCATGAATTCATACTGGTAGTTAATGATTACTTCACTAAATTGGTGGAAGCGACCTCGTATAACGTGTTGAACTCGAAGAAAGTTGTTCAGTTTATTTAGACTAATATAATCTGCTAATATGGGGTACCACACGAAATTATCTCAAATAATGGGCTGTACTTCAAGGGAGAAACGAAAAATCTACTGTGAGAGTTCAATATTCAGCACCATAAATTATCACCTTACCGTCCTCAGGTGAATGGAGTAGTGGAGGCTGCAAACATAAACATTGGACGAATTTTGAAGAAGAGTACGAAGAACTATAAGGATTGGCATTTACAATTACCCTATGAGGGAAGGCCTTTCAAAGATGTACTTGATGGGGTCTATGCAACTTACGTGAAGTAGAGCACGTACTGATGCAACTTACGTGAGGCCTATGCTACGACACAACATGTCTTCTGAATGGCAATGTAATTGATCTCACAACTAGTGAACTTCTTACTCACGTAGTAAATTGCCTTCCCTTTTTTATCGGGTTCATTTAACTAGCCTAACATGCAACCCATGGATGTCTCTTGCTTTGATAAGTAGAGAATTAATGGATGTCCCGGCATCGACGAAACCAGAATTGGAGGGTTCAACAAGTACTACTTGATTCTGTCAAAGGCTACTTAACACTCATCTGTCCATTCTATTTTTGTATCCTTCTTCAAGAACTTTAACAAGGGATCACACGTGGCTGTCAGCTGTGCTATCAAGTGGGCTATGTAATTGATCCTTCCCAAGAAGCTTCAAATCTGTTTCTTGATTTTCGGCGCAGGCATGTCCCTGATGGCCAAACTTTGCTAAGTCCATTTCAATTCCTCTTTGGCTGACTATGAAGTCGAGCAATTTCCCTGATCTGGCTCCGTAGATGCACTTGTTAGGGTTAAGCATCAACCTGTTCTTGACGAGGCACTTGCATAGCTTTCTTAAATCTATCAAATGATCTCTAGGAGTGCATGACATAGATCTCCTTATGCATCTTATCATGGAACAAGGTTACCATGGCTCGCTGGTATGTCGCCATAGTATTCTTCAAGCTGAATGGCATGACATCGTAGGTGTAAGTTACCCAATGTGTGGTGAACGTTGTCTTGGCTTTGTCCTCTTTAGCCATCTTGATCTGATTATGACCCGATAATTCACCCATAAAGGAAAAGAACATGTTGGCTATGGCGGTAAGAAAACCAGCTTTCAATTGTTTTTCTACTTCTTCTTTGAATTTCAGGATAATCTTTTACTTCATCCTTCGGAGAGCTTGCCGCACTAAAGGGCATTCGCATTTAACTGGAATCCTGTGGATAACAATCTCTGTATCCAGTCCTAGCATATCTTGATAAGACCAAGCAAAGATTTCCTTAAATTCCTTCAAGAGAGCTATAAGCTCATCTTTCATGTCCTTGGGAAAGTTTACCCTGGTCTTGATAGGGTTTTCCTTTTCACATTCGTCAGCTAGGTTTATCACCTCTATTTCTTCTATACTGGGCTAAGACCCTTAAGTCTCTCTATTCAGAGCCTCAAGGATGTCTCGAGGTAAGTTCGGGACCTCTTCCATGCCTTCAACATCATGATCCAAATATATTGTATCATTCACATCATCCATACCCTCGTTATGGCAAAGGGACGATGTACCCACATGGGAATTAGAACATATCCTATAGAGTGGAACATATACAGAGAAACATAAGATAATATGCACACACATATTCATAGGAATGCAAATAAAGAGAGATGCAAGAGTTTTCCTGAATAATACGCTGAATATTTTGGTAATGGATTATGGGTAGGGGGAAAACAAAGTTCATGCTAGATAATGATAAAAGGAAAATGCTCTTTTTTGTTGTTTCTGGGAAAACAAATTAGGGAAACGAATAGGAAATACAAATAAAGCGGGAAATAACATAAGCATGCAAAACAAACTAAATATGCTATTCCAACCCTCACAATTGATCGGGAGGCCCAATCACTCATTGATGGAATACTCCTTACTTAACTGGTGCATCTACAAAGCAAGGCTCTATGGTTCAATGGCATGCTATCTCGCCTGGTATCCCTAGTCGGATAATAGAAGTCAGATCATCTTCAGAAGATGTGATAGCGTTCACGGAGAACTCTTCGAGATAGAGTCGAATAATGCAAGCCAGATCAAGCTCCTTGTCTTCCAATTCCTTGAATAGTTCTGGCAGAATGACTTCAGCCAGAGCCGAAAAAGGTATTGATATGGGGAATAGACATCCTTGAAGTGTCACACTTCCTCTTTTTTCCACTGGAAGGTTGAAACAGTTCTTCATGAGTGGATTCGTACCCCAAATCGAATATGAGGTCTTATCCTTAGGATGATCCACTTCTTGGTTATTCCCTTGTGGGGTGAATGGTGGTGTAGTTTGGCCCTAATTGAGGAGTCTAAACGGCACCCGAACACGAAAGTGCATTTGGAGCCATAGGGCCAATTTGGCACTATTGGAGTGTTAGGATTAGTGCCCTTAAATCCTATTGTGTGATATTATGTATGCTATTATGTACGACATTAAGTATGACTTAATGTTGTGATTAATAAAGTTTCTTTACTAATCATATAGTCCATGAGATGCATAGTATGTGATTTATGTGATTTAGTCACAGAAGATATAGATCACAAGTTCTTTGTAAACTCATAATTTTGGTTCGTAGTCGGTGATGAAATTGGGCATTTCATCTGCGAAGACTATAACATATCAACTAAGATGATTTGTCTTGATCATGGAAGTGGAGACTTCTAGTTGATATGTTGATATGTTTTAAGAGTTAAGACATATTGAACTGGACCGCTGTGAGATTTATTATTCTCCTAACGACTGTCAAATGAATAATAAATCTCACGACTCCTATTTGCATGAACTCTTAATCCTGAGAGAATAATGGACCTGATCATGAGGTGTAGGTTGCTTTGATATATCAGGAGTGAGATCTAAAGGCACGATCAAAACCTCAGTATGTCGGGCAACCACATTTAGTGTTGATGGAACATATATTCTCAAGATGGAATTCATAGTATCTTAATGGAGATATAAAATATTCCCTTGAGATAAGTTTAATGGTTTTGGTTATTCAGAGAGTTAGGCCTAACCACTTTAGTAAGAAACTACTAAAGTATATATTTATGAAATTGGATTTCATAAATATATGATGAATAACTTTAAGGATTAAACCGGGTACTTAAGGATTAAGATGTAGTAATTTTCAAAGTGGCAGTCTACATTCATGACTTTGTATTACTACGAATATTTTTTGAAGGGGTTGCGTGTATAATAAAGTCTTGGGATATAATTTATAAATAAGACCTAGAGTGCAATTATATTTATATAGTGGTATTAAATATAATTAATGGTAACTTTGGACTTGTCAAGAGTTGACAGAAAAGCCCAAGGCCCATTGGAGCTAGTGTCTTATTGGTCCCTTTTGGTCCCACTCCAAGCCACACATTAAAGCCCAATTGGAAAGGCCCAATAGGCCGGCCCAATTAGATAATCAGTTAGTTATAAAAGGGAGAAACATACAGAAATTTATTTTAAAAAGAGAATCATAATTGTGAAGTGGTGTGTATGTGCAAGTGAAACCACTCGATTATTCTCCCTTAGAAACTGTTTGAGAGACCACACTTCTTGGGCGAAAAGTGGAATTGGAGTGAAGATTAAAAGTGTTCCCAAGAACTTCTAATCTTTTGTTTTGAATTTCACCGCACCAAGGTACGTTATCTTGTTCTCAAATTCTCAAAATCACATAGTGCATGTTATCAATCATGAATGAAATAGATCCATGAATGTCGCTTCCGCTGTGAGTTTGGTATGGGATACAAAACCAGATTTTCCTTCAATTGGTATCAGAGCCAGGTTTTCATATCATGTTTGTATAACATGTGATTGAGTTTTGGAATTTAAGAAAACCGTTATCTTTGTGTTTTCAAATTTATGCATAAAGTTATTGTTCCATGAACCCTTTGTGCATTGATCAATATATGCGATATATTCTTTTGCATGGTTCTAAGAGGACACCATCTACACTTCATGTGAACGGGTTCATTGAAGGTAGTTATTGTCGGCCATTAAAAGATGATAGTTATTGTCCATTGACAATAACTACCCTTGAAGGTAGTTATTGTCAATGAACAATAACTACCATTGAAGGTAGTTATTGTCCGTTGACAATAACTACCCTTGAAGGTAGTTATTGTCAATGAACAATAACTACCATTGAAGGTAGTTATTGTCAACAATGGTAGTTATTGTCCGTTGACAATAACTACCTTCTTATGTTAATTGACTTTCAATAACTACCCTTGAAGGTAGTTATTGTCAATGAACAATAATTCTCATGCCAAGTTGAATATATGAGATATATATATTGATTCGCATGCATTAAGGATTCAAGTTCTTTATTTCATATTGAATCCGTATATTATATATAATGTAATATAATCATATATTACATATAATAATCCATATATTATATTAGTTATAATGTAATATGGATTTATAATGTAATATGCATTATATATAAATACATATATTAATGCTAGGGTTATGAAATTTATTCCTAATGGGATTAGGATTATGTTTTCAAGGTTTCTAGCATTAATATGGTTCTTGATCATAAAAACCTTTAATTTAAAATATCTAGTGGGAGAGAGATACAAGGGTTGGATCTCATGGCCTCCATTATTAGTTCATAGTAGTGTGGGGTTAGCACCTCGTCTTGACGTATATGCCTTGTGATCCCAAAGGAGGGTGTTTACTTCATAGTACTACAAGATTGAACTAACCTGTTTAAAGTAGTGTGGACAAGCATCTCGTCTTGGCGTATATGCCTCGCGATCCCAAAGGAGGGTGTTTCGTTCCATGGTACTACGAGTTTAAACACTATAAGGGAGATGAAATGTGGCTACACATGATTCTAGATAATGGTGTACACTAGACTAAGTGTAATGTTAATCTTCCAAAGGAGCTATGTCATTATTACTTAGAGGTTAAAGGTAATACGGCATATTATTAGTGTATGATAAGAGTTATCATGATAGCACTAATAATGAGAATAGTTCTCAATCAATTAATGTGTTTATAATAAACTTGCTACCAAGGAATTATAGACATGGATTGATTTGTCGTTGCATATATTATTTTATGGTTTTATGAGGTTCCATATTATATACTTATATTCTAAATTGATAATGTCCAGTTTACTTATTATATTCATGTTTGTTATTTTCAGATTTAAAATCATGGCATCATTTAGCCCACTTGTTGCTATTCTTAATCAAAACAAACTGACTGGATCCAATTATGTTGATTGGAAAAGAAATTTGGATACTGTTCTTATTGCTGAAGAGCATAAATATGTGCTTACTCAACCATGTCCTAGCTTTCCATCATTAGATGCTCCTCTTGAGGAAAAACAGTGATATGATCGTTGGCAGAAATCTAATGAGATGGCCAAGTGCTACATCCTAGCATCGATTTCAAATGTTCTACAACATCAAATGCGGGATGTAGAATTAGCTTCGGACATTATGCTAAGTCTGAAGGAGATGTTTGGTGAGCAAGGCCGTTCTGCAAGGCAAGAAACTACAAGGCAGATTTATAATACCAAAATGGCTGAAGGTACTTCAGTGAGGGAGCATTGTCTTCGGATGATCTCTAATCTGAATACATTGGAAGTTTTAGGTGCCGATATTGATGGAGAATCCCAAGTGGATATGATACTCCAGTCACTACCAGAATCATTCAAGGAATTCAGACTTAACTATAATATGAACAAAAAGATTTATTCTCTGTCTGAATTAATGAATGAGTTGGTAGCGGTAGAAGGCATCCTTGGTACTTCTAGTATTGATGCCAATTTGGCTGAAGCTTCTACTTCTCAACCTAAGTCGAAAGGCAAGGGTAAAAAGAAGAAGAAGAAGAAGAACTTCACCAAGCAAGATGGTAAACAAGTTGCCTTAGGAGTTGCCTACAAAGGAAAGAAAACCAAAGGAAAGTGTTTCCATTGTGGTGAGAAAGGACATTGGAAGAGGAATTGTCCAATATTTAAGGCTGCCAAGAATAAAGGTATGAAAAGTACATTCCTTCTAGAAACATGTTTAGTACAGAATCCCACAGATTCTTGGTGTGTGGATTCAGGTTGTACTAATCATATCTGCAATTCTTTACAGGGGTTTCAGGAGACCAGAAAGCTGAATGAAGGAGAAATGTTTCTTACCTTGGCTGATGGGAGCAGGATTCCAGTTGTAGCTATTGGAGTGTGTAATTTATGTTTTGAATCTAGAGTTTTAATATTGGAAGACTGTTTGTATGTACCTAATGTTCGTAGGAATTTAATTTTTGCAACTTATTTAGGTAAACATGGATATTATGTTATCCTAAAAGACAATATTGTAATAAAGAAGGATAAAGTGTTTATCTGTTCTGGCAATATTGTGGATGGTCTTTATATTTTAACTCCTGATAAACATGAATTATATAATTCTGAATTAGATCATAACTCTCATGTAAAATCATTATAGAGAAAGTTTCCTTCTACTAATGAAGCATATCTTTGGCACTTGCGTTTGGGTCATATTAATTCAAACAGAATTCAAAGATTGATCAAAGATGGACTCTTAGAGCCATTGGACTTTGATGAGTTTCCAATTTGTGAATCTTGTTTGGAAGGTAAAATGACCAAACGACCTTTTAATGCAAAAGGTAGAAGAGCCCAAGAATTGCTTGAATTAGTTCATACAGATGTATGTGGTCCTATGTCAACCCAAGCAAAAGGAGGTTATGAGTACTTCATCACTTTTACCGATGATTACTCAAGATATGGTTATGTGTACCTAATGAGACGGAAGTCCGAAGCCTTTGAAAAGTTCAAAGAGTTTAGGGCTGAAGTTGAGAATCAATTAGGTAAACGCATAAAGGCCATTCGATCTGATCGTGGTAGCGAATACCTTCTTAGGGATTTCAAGGATTACTTAACTCAAAATGGGATTGTATCCCAATTGACTGCACCTAGAACTCCCCAACAAAATGGTGTAGCAGAAAGAAGGAATAGGACACTTTTGGAAATGGTTAGGTCCATGATAAGTTACTCAACTTTACCAGTTTCTTTTTGGGGATATGCACTAAAAACTGCAATGCATATTTTGAATTTAGTTCCATCAAAATCTGTTCCCAACACACCTAAGGAATTGTGGAGTGGGCGCAAGCCTAGTATGAGATACCTCCACATTTGGGGATGTCCAGCACATGTGTTGAAAAGGAAGTCTGATAAGTTGGAAGCTAAAATCGAAGTATGCATGTTTTTAGGGTATTCAAAGGAAACAAAGGGTTATTTATTCTATAATCATAAAGATAACAAAGTGTTTGTTAGCACACATGCCAAATTTTTGGAGGATGATTATGTGAATAATTTTGATCCTAGAAATAAAGTTGTTTTGGCTAAAATGAATGAACCTGTAAATGAACAACCAATGGATGAAACTAGGGATGATGTGGCTATATTAGATACACCACAAGATATTACTCATGAGATGACTAGTACACAAGTGCCTCGTCGTAGTGGGAGAATTGTTCGGCCTCCTATAAGATTTATAGGTTTGGGAGAAACTTATGAAGCTATCCCAGAAGAGGCTGAATCGGATCCCTACACTTATGAGGAGGCAATGAATGATATAGATGCACATCATTGGATCAAAGCTATGAAATCTGAATTAGATTCTATGTATTCCAATCAAGTTTGGGATCTTGTAAAGGCACCTAACGGCATTAAACCTGTTGGTTGCAAATGGGTTTACAAGAGGAAGAGAGGGGTAGATGGAAAGGTTGAAACCTTTAAAGCAAGGTTAGTGGCGAAAGGATATACACAAAAAGAAGGTATTGACTATGATGAAACTTTTTCGCTAGTAGCCATGCTTAAATCTATCAGAATTCTCTTATCCATTGTTGCTTATTATGATTATGAGATTTGGCAAATGGATGTCAAGACTGCATTTCTTAATGGCAATCTTGAAGAAGAAATCTATATGTTGCAACCGGAAGGTTTCATAGCAAAGAACCAAGAGCAGTTGGTATGCAAGTTGAAAAGGTCCATTTATGGACTTAAGCAAGCATCTAGGTCATGGAACATCAGATTTGATCAAGCAATCAAGTCATTTGGTTTTGAACTAAATCTTGATGAACCATGTGTGTACAAAAGACATCAAGATAAAGTAGTAATGTTCCTAGTGCTTTATGTTGATGATATTCTACTCATTGGAAATGATGTAGGGGTAATGTCATCAGTAAAGGTTTGGTTGTCAAGCCAATTTGATATGAAGGACTTGGGTGAGGTTAATTTTATTCTAGGGATCAAGCTTTGGCGAGATCGCAATAATAAGATGTTAGGCTTATCACAAGCTGGATATATAGATAAGGTTCTAGAACGGTTTAGCATGCAAAACTCCAAGAAAGGTTTACTTCCTTTCAGACATGGAGTTCCTCTGTCTGATGACCAAAGGCCTAAGACTCAAGAGGAAGTAGATATGATGAGACAAGTTCCTTATGCTTCTGCAGTGGGAAGTCTCATGTATGCCATGCTTTGTACTAGACCAGATATTTGTTATTCAGTTGGCATGGTCAGCCGATATCAATCAAATCCAGAACCAAAACATTGGCAAGCTGTAAAGCATATTCTCAAGTATCTTCGGAGAACGAGAGATTATATGCTTGTTTATCGGTGTGAGGATTTGATTCCCATTGGCTATACAGATTCAGACTTTCAATCAGATCTAGATTTCAGAAAATCCACATCAGGATGTGTTTTCACCTTGGGAGGTGGAGCCATAACATGGAGGAGTGTCAAGCAATCTTGTATTGCGGACTCCACCATGGAAGCAGAATATGTTGCTGCTTGCGAAGCAGCAAAAGAAGCTGTATGGCTCAAGAAATTCCTTTCTGACCTTGGTGTAGTGAGAATTGAGCAAGTTCCCATTACTTTGTTTTGGGACAATAGTGGAGCAGTTGCACAATCAAAAGATCCAAGGAATCACAAGAAAGGAAAGCACATTGAGAGAAAGTATCACATCATTAGAGATATCATTGCTTGTGGAGATGTGGTGATAGCAAAGATTGAAAGTGCAAATAATCTAGCAGATCCCTTTACCAAAGCCTTGCCTCAAAGGACCTTCGAGTCACATTTGGAGGGAATGGGAGTTAGATTAGTACACAATAGTCTTTAGGGCAAGTGGGAGATTGTTAGGATTAGTGCCTTTAAATCCTATTGTGTGATATTATGTATGCTATTATGTACGACATTATGTATGACTTAATGTTGTGATTAATAAAGTTTCTTTATTATTATTATCTAAAATAATGGTAACATGAATATTTGGACATTATCATATAGCCCGTGAGATGCATAGTATGTGATTTATGTGATTTAGTCACAGAAGTTATAGATCACAAGTTCTTTGTAAACTCATAATTTTGGTTCGTAGTCGGTGATGAAATTGGGCATTTCATCTGCGAAGACTATAACATATCAACTAAGATGATTTGTCTTGATCATGGAAGTGGAGACTTCTAGTTGATATGTTGATATGTTTTAAGAGTTAAGACATATTGAACTGGACCGCTGTGAGATTTATTATTCTCCTAACGACTGTTAAATGAATAATAAATCTCACGACTCCTATTTGCAATGAACTCTTAATCCTGAGAGAATAATGGACCTGATCATGAGGTGTAGGTTGCTTTGATATATCAGGAGTGAGATCTAAAGGCACGATCAAAACCTCAGTATGTCGGGCAACCACATTTAGTGTTGATGGAACATATATTCTCAAGATGGAATTCATAGTATCTTAATGGAGATATAAAATATTCCCTTGAGATAAGTTTAATGGTTTTGGTTATTCAGAGAGTTAGGCCTAACCACTTTAGTAAGAAACTACTAAAGTATATATTTATGAAATTGGATTTCATAAATATATGATGAATAACTTTAAGGATTAAACCGGGTACTTAAGGATTAAGATGTAGTAATTTTCAAAGTGGCAGTCTACATTCATGACTTTGTATTACTACGAATATTTTTTGAAGGGGTTGCGTGTATAATAAAGTCTTGGGATATAATTTATAAATAAGACCTAGAGTGCAATTATATTTATATAGTGGTATTAAATATAATTAATGGTAACTTTGGACTTGTCAAGAGTTGACAGAAAAGCCCAAGGCCGATTGGAGCTAGTGTCTTATTGGTCCCTTTTGGTCCCACTCCAAGCCACACATTAAAGCCCAATTGGAAAGGCCCAATAGGCCGGCCCAATTAGATAATCAGTTAGTTATAAAAGGGAGAAACATACAGAAATTTATTTTAAAAAGAGAATCATAATTGTGAAGTGGTGTGTATGTGCAAGTGAAACCACTCGATTATTCTCCCTTAAAAACTGATTGAGAGACCACACTTCTTGGACGAAAAGTGGAATTGGAGTGAAGATTAAAAGTGTTCCCAAGAACTTCTAATCTTTTGTTTTGAATTTCACCGCACCAAAGTACGCTATCTTGTTCTCAAATTCTCAAAATCACATAGTGCATGTTATCAATCATGAATGAAATAGATCCATGAATGTCGCTTCCGTTGTGAGTTTTGTATGGGATACAAAACCAGATTTTCCTTCATGGAGTGCCAAACGACACTCAAAAAGTGCCTAATTTCCCTGATGTGCGCTTTGGCCCAACGGCCTTCGAGTGACGATTATGCATACCCTTTTTGATCTTTTCACAAAAGGATGCATCCGGATTCAAAACCTAATCGTCCGTACCAATTTTTTTGAGTCTTCTAGCCTCTATAAATAGAGACTGAACCTCATAATTTAGCACCTTTTTTTTTTTTTTACGCTCTGAGAGGCATACGCTTTTTACTCTCAAACCACTCATATTTTTTGATCCCCTCTCTAAGTGTTGCTTATTAAATTAGGGTTTTTAGGTTTCAAAGAGAATTGAAAAAATTCCTTTCAACCCTAAAACATCCTCTCAAGAACAAAGTGTGCTCACGCAAGAGGTTGTTTCCTTCACCCTTTTTCTTGTGATGTGATGATGCATCTTATATCTCTTTCTTTTTCAAATATCCATAACATGAATTGTTAATTGTTTTTTTGTTAAAGCATGATTGTTTTTTATGTGATTGTTATACTCTTTTTCTTGAATGTCAATAAATTTGCACGTGAACAATTATTTTTCTTAAAACAAAATAGATCTGCATCTTTATAAGATGTAGATTTGAATTTTTCTCAACATAAAAACAGATTTGCATCTTTATAAGATGTAGATCTGAATTTTTTCAATATAGAAAAACAGATCTGCATCTTTATAAGATGTAGATCCGAATTTTTCTCAATATAAAAAAATTATTTGCATCTTTATAAGATGTAGATTTAAGTTCTTCTCAACATAAAAACAAATCTACATTTTCCTTAGATGTAGATTTGAGTTTTCTCAAACAAAAAGTGATCTACATCTTTATGAGATATAGATCTAAATTTTTATCAAATCAAAACTGATTTGCATCTTTCTTAAGATGCAAATTTAATTTTCTTAATACGTGCAAATTGTTGAAATAAAGAGAAGGACTGTGTATTGTTGTGTTTGTGTTTATTTTAATTTATGATTGCATAAATCTTGATTGTGAGTGAAACTCTCTTCTTAAAAAAATCTTTTTCATTCTTTGTAAAAAATATAACAAAATAGATCTGAGTTTTTGTCATCAAAAATCACTTTTTAAAATATAACAAATCAAATCTGAATTTTTATCATCAAAAATCTTTTTTTTTTTAATACTACAAAACAGATCTGATATTTTGGCAAATTAAAATCATTTTTTTAATCAATAAAAAAATATGATTTTTTTTTTAAACGAAAAACTAAAGAAGAGACTTCATTCATAAATAAATTTGTGTGATTTAATTTTTATTCACATGTTCAACATATCATTCATGACATGCATAAGAAAGTACATTGATCACAAGAGTCCAGAAGACCAGACTTTGTTTGGGCAGAATGGGTGCCTAACACCTTCTCATTTCGTAATCTAGTCTTCGGATTTAGGTTTTTCGTTTAGTAGATCTAGCTTTGTCTTCATTTGTTTTAGGTAGAATGTAATTAGGATAACAAGCCATGTAAATATTTGGTAAATTGTAACTAGGACCCAAAGCTATGTAACTTTTTAATTTTCTTTTAGATAAGTAATTTTATTCAATCAATGAATGGAACTATTCATTCATGTATTTTGTAATTAGTATTTTTTCTTTTTCTTTTTTTATATAAAGAAAAATAAGTGGCGATTCCATATCACTTACCCAAAAAGAGAGGTGCCTTAAAAGGTACTTGAATCTTTTTTTTTTTTTTTAGGGAAGCTTTTTGTTGAGGTCTCTCACAGTAGTGACTCCACTAGGGATACTTCAAATCTCTCTTTTTTGAGAGGCTTTTCGTCGAGGTCTCTCACAGCCACGATTCCACTAGGGATGTCGAGGGCTAAGCTTTGTATTAGACTTAAGTGACCAAATATGTACCTTTGTTTTGCATGGTCTTGCATGATATAGTTGTTTGTTTGTTTAATTATGTTTGATGGGATGTTGCATAATATTGTGGTGTATGATATTTTGTTGTTTGTTTTGGTTGTTAAAATCTTTCCCTAATTGTCCTAGTGTGTGCCATCGAAACAACAATGTATGCACCCCTACAATTTGTGGTAGTAGTAACCATGGATCACTGGTCTTCATTAGATTTGGGTTCCCAATGGTGAACTCACCAACTCACCAATATAGGCCCTTTTTTTTGCAGTAAGGGCCCTATACCATGCCGCCACACTGTTAGTGCCTCCCCTACCTTAGAATGGGAGTGAGATCGACAAAAAGATGAATAAAGGATGTTAGATTTACATTAGGATGAGAAACAGATAGAAAAGGAGTTAAATTAGTGTTTTTAACTATCAGCCTACGTATGTAGGCCTGCATCTGCATACCCAGGCACTAGGCACGCGTACTCAGATTGGAACCTATGTCCATATGAACTGAAGAACATAGATGCATACGCATCAACATGTCCACGTACACATAAAGACTAGCTACATACGTATAAGCACAAGCTGCATACGCAAGCCGATAGCCACATATGCACAAACCTAAGCAAAAGGTTGTTCTTCACTAGTTTTAAGCACATTCCGATTAAAACTCATCCTAAACATGTTCCTACCCCTTCTAAGGTGTCAGGTTTTCATCTAAACCCATCCCATAGAAAACCTCAAGCATTTACATGTCTAAAAACATATCTAAATAAAGATCAAAGCGAAACTTGGAAATGAGAAAAGTTTGAAAAACTCACCAATTCGGCCCTTACGTTTGTTGAGAGATGATCTTGTGGCCTGTAGGTCAATGGAGGAGGTTCATTCAGCCTCATTGCCCCATTCCAACACATTAGATTAAAGGTATCACTAGAAAGCACGTAGGAGGTTTTCTAGGTCCTAGAGATGGGTGCCATGGAGAAGATGAGGGAGTATGGAAGAGGAAAAGAATTTTAGATGAGAGATTGTGAGAGGGAAAGATTAGATTATTAGAGAATGAGAGAGAGGTAGGGAGTTAGAGAGTTAGAGAGAAAGTGAAGAGATGAGAGAGATGAAGTGAAATAAGAAGAAAAGAAAAAAAGCTTTTGGTAATCGTTGGAAATATTTAAAGAGGTAGGAATGCATCTGATGGCTACACTACATGTAGTTTAAACTTACCCACTAAACTACATGTAGTTTAGTAAATTAAAAAACAAAAAATCCAAACATCCCCAGTGGGTTCCCAAAAGGTAGAAAGTGTAAAAGCAAATTCAAGAATGCATTCAAAATGATGAAATACCCTCAATCGGGTAAAAGACACAAGGACCCTTAAAACATGCCTAGTGGATTTAAAGCATCAAAGACATCACTCCGCAGATCAAAAATCACGAAGGAAACTCCCTCGTAACTTAAGACCATCAATAAAATCTCCAATGAAGTATAGTATCATGGAAGGGCTCCCCTATTGGTCCAAGGCAAAGAGGAAACCCCCTTGAGAGTTGTCAAGAAATTTCCCCATGGAGTTGATAAAACCCCCTTATAAATGGAGACAACATAAGTTCCCCAGTGAGTCATAAAGGAGAAAAAAAAAACTTTCCCTGTGAACTACGCACTATCAGAGACTTCTTTGTAGGTCAAAATCACCACCAAACTCCCCAATGAGTTATCTTTCCCCAATAGATTACACACCATCAAAGGCTTCCTCGTAAGTCAAAATCACCAAGATGGCTCCCCTATGGATCACCAACACATCCATTAGTAAAGTTATTCTCCCTAGTGGATCACACACCAAAGACTTCCTCGTGAGTTATAAATACCAAGAACTTATGCACACATCCTCCGAGAATCGAACATGTAGGCATAGACCTTATGCAAGCCAGAATTTGTGCACATATCTTGAGGGAATTGAATATGCAGTCACAACAAAAGAGGTAGAGATAAAGATAGAAACCAAGGTCACCCTTAGGCAAGAGCCTCGCCAGAAAAGGTAGAGATATAGACAAAGAAGACGAGTATTATCCAGAGGCACAAGCCGCTCGAAGAAGTTTGAGGCAAGAGCCCCAAATGGACACCACATATATATATATATATATATATATATATATATATATATATATATATCATTTTAAGCTTGTAAGAGCACCTTATTTGTTTGGTTGATGGTTTCTGCCATTGGCCATATTTGTTTTTCTTTTTAAGTGACTCTAAGATAGTAAGTCACTCGCCTTTTGCTTCCAATTGGAAAAATAAGTTATGGGATAATGAACCTGCCGTTGCTCATTTCCTGAGAAATAGAGGTGGGAATTTGGAAATACAAATCCCATGCCCCATATATGTTTCTTTCACCTACCCTTTCATGTGTTGTTTCTTTTCTCTCTTTATGCATGTGCTTCTTATTACTTGTATACAATCTATTATTTCTGTTTCACACAAAGATGCCTTAATGAGTTTTGTTTAAAGTGTTTTAGAAATACAGGCTGTCAAAGTCTACTTGCCATAAACTCTCTTCTTTCAAAGTTTTTCAAGAGTTTGTGTTAGGATAGATTTTATTGTATTCAACAAGTGAATATGAGTTGAGTGATTTATGACTTCTTTCATATGTTCATTTGTTTGTTGTGGTTTTGTCACGGATTACCAAAGGGGGAGATTGTTAGGACATATGTGATTCACTCGTTAGGAACATATGTCACCACTTTATGTAATTGGCTAATCCTTTGACAAAACGCACTTTACTTGTATTTGAGTAGATCTAGGATGTGTTCAATACTTCAAGAAACCTTATTTCAAAATCAGGTGTTAAAGCCATGCAAGTTTGTCCAAGATTCAAGCTAAAAAGTGCAAATTCATTAAAGCTCGATAGCTAGCCATCTATCGAGCTTGAAGTGCTGTTCCAGCCCCGTAGCTCAACAATAGCTCAATAGATAGGGTATACGTCAAGGTATAAGAAAAACAGATTTTCTGTTCTGTTTTGACTCTAATCAGTGATTATGTGCTAGGGCTTTCTTTTCTCACAACCCTAGACATAGAAAATGATTATTTTAAGGGTTGTCAAAGTTGACACAAGTTGCACAAGTGTTGAGCAAAGTTTATTCAAGCAAATTATGACCGAAGATAGAATTTTCCCTAGTTCATCATTCTTGTGAAGAAGTTACTGCGTTTGTGCACCGTAAGGTTTTGTGACCAAGCATCTTCTTGATCTTCATCGTTTGGATGGACTGAAGAACTTTATAGCCAACAACCTTCTCTAGTTGGTGATTGAAGTCACGTATTGGGATCTGCACAATTGGTTAGTCACGTACTGGGAGCTGTGCAGCAAAATGAGAGATTGTCACTACAAAACAAGTCCAATTGGGTATTGGGGTAAGGGTTCAACTGTAGGTTGGTATAAGGTACTGAGACTCCTTTACTTGTAATTGCTTATTGTGATAATAGTGGATTCTCAAGAGTAGTGACCTTAATATCACCCAATGGGGTTTTTGCCGTGTTGGTTTTTCCCATTTGTAAACAAATAACCATGTCTATTTAATTTCCGTTGCACTTAGTTTAGTTGGTGATTTGTTTGTGCTACCACGCGTTTACATGTTAATTTGATTAATTAATAAACTTGGCTAATTAATCAATTAATTTATCACAAGGAGTCTATACGTTTTTGGCCTATCAGAAAATATAACTAATTTATGAATAAAATAAATCTATTTTTGGAAAATAAAGGCGACAAAAACCTTAGGGCTGCATACGCATACACGGGCACACATATGCAGCTAGGGTTCCAAAAGCTATGAAAGGAAGGTTTTCTGCATTAAAGATTGAGGTTTGGAATGAATCCCACATCATCTGGGAGCTATTCTAAAACACACTGAAAGTTTTAAGGGAAAACCTAAGATTCACTTGAAATAGTGAATCAAAGAGGGAGTTTTTCACAAAACATCCTCAATTCAATTTTCTTTTTATTGGGACCTTTTTCGGTATTTATCTTCAAGTTTTGAAGTTTACTAATCAAATTTTTTTGGTTATGAATAGATTTTATTAAGGGGAACGATCAAAATCAAAGCCAAATAGCTTTTGTTTTTGAGGTATAAGTTCTAAACTTTCTTTTACTTTCTTGCTGTTTCTTGTTTTAATCTTTTTGTTTCCTTTGTTTTTCTTTTTCTTTTTCCTTTTTATTTTATTTTATTTTATTTTATTTTATTTTTTATGTTTGTTTAGCCTATGGTTTATTAATTTTTATGTTTTAAAGCACGCTAGGTTGATAGATTTGTTGTTTTAAGTTTCTGCTTTATTTTACTATATTTCTATTATGGGTTAGGGTTCTTGAGTATATATGCCTATGTATGCACACACATGCTTGTGCCCAGAAACCCTATTCCAGGTTTTCTGCTTCTATCTCTTCATTTCTTTCATATAATATGCTTATGTTTTGTCCCTATTTTATGTCTTTAAGTCTCTATTCCTCTATTTAATTGTTTGTTTGTCTTTATTATGCTAAATTAGGGTTTCTTTCTATTTCTTTCTTTGATACCATAAACATGCATTCACATGTCCATCTATTGATGAAGAGGTGTTGTGATGTAGTAAGGTAAGTGAGGTAAGTCATGCATTCATGTGAACATGCATTGGGTATATGTGTAATGATAAAAATAAAAGTGTTTGTTTGGATGAGTTGTTCTTGATAATGATATGCAATAACAAGTTCATATGATTATGCCATGATTTATTTGCTGCCATGAATGAAATGATGTGATGTATATGATAGACTTATGCATAGGTTTGAAGTGAAAAGTATGATAGATGTATGTTAGGATTTGGGATTAGACACCATGTTGATTGTTAGATGCATGTTAGTGTGTGTGTGAGTATAGAATGCAATACTGAGTATGTCCTTCATATTATTAAGACATAAGATACAATGAATGGAAGTCGACCCACGGGTTGGGCGGTTTTGGGTTCCTAACGCCTTCCCAAAACCGTACCTAAACTCCAAACCCATACTCTGGTAGTAAGACTGAAGGAAAATATGGTTTTGTATCCCATACAAAACACATAGCGAAAGCAACAAACATGAATCTATTTCAGAATTTGAGAACAAGATAGCGTACCTTGGTGCGGTGAAATTCAAAACAAAAGATTAGAAGTTCTTAGGAACACTTTTAATCTTCACTCCAATTCCACTTTACGCCCAAGAAGTGTGGTCTCTCAATCAATTTCTAAGGATTCTATCAAGTGGCTTCACTCGTACATACACACCACTTCACAATGATGATTCTCATAAAATAAATTTCTGTATGTTTCTCCCTTTTATAACTAACTGATTATCTAATTAGGCCGACCTATTGGGCCTTTCCAATTGGGCTTTAATGTGTGGCTTGGAGTGGGACCAAAAGGGACCAATAAGACACTAGCTCCAATGGGCCTTGGGCTTTTTTGTCAACTCTTGACAAGTTCAAAGTTACCATTAATTATATTTAATACCACTATATAAATATAATTGCACTCTAGGCCTTATTTATAAATTATATCCCAAAACTTTATTATACACGCAACCCCTTCCTAAAATATTCGTAGTAATACAAAGTCATGAATGTAGACTGCCACTTTGAAAATTACTACATCTTAATCCTTGAGTACCCAGTTTAATCCTTTAAGTTATTCATCATATATTTATGAAATCCAATTTCATAAATATATACTTTAGTAATTTCTTACTAAAGTGGTTAGGCCTAACTCTCTGAATAACCAAACCCATTAAACTTATCTCAAGGGAATATTTTATATCTCCGTTAAGAGACTATGAATTCCATCTTGAGAATATATGTTCCATCAACACTAAATATGGTTGCCCAACATACTGAGGTTTTGATCGTAACTTTAGATCTCACTCCTGATATATCAAAACAACCTACACCTCATAATCAGGTCCATTATTCTCTCAAGATTAAGAGTTCATGCAAATAGGAGTCGTGAGATTTATTATTCATTTGACAGTCGTTAGGAGAATAATAAATCTCACAGTGGTCCAATTCAATATGTCTTAACTCTTAAAACATATCAACATATCAACTAGAAGTCTCCACTTCCATGATCAAGACAAATCATCTTAATTGATATGTTATAGTCTTCGCAGATGAAATGCCCAATTTCATCACCAACTACGAACCAAAATTATGAGTTTACAAAGAACTTGTGATCTATATCTTCTGTGACTAAATCACATACTATGCATCTCATGGACTATATGATAATATCCAAATATTCATGTTACCATTATTTTAGATAATAATAAAGAAACTTTATTAATCACAACATAATGTCATACATAATAACATACATAGCATCATGCAATAGGATTTAAGGGCACTAATCCTAACAATCTCCCACTTACCCTAAAGACCATTGTGTACTAATCTAACTCCCATTCCCTCCAAATGTGACTCGAAGGTCTTTTGAGGCAAGGCTTTGGTAAAGGGATTTGCTAGATTATTTGCACTTTCAATCTTTGCTACCACCACATCTCCACGAGCAATAATATCTCTAATGATGTGATACTTTCTCTCAATGTGCTTTCCTTTCTTGTGATTCCTTGGATCTTTTGATTGTGCAACTGCTCCACTATTGTCGCAAAACAAATTAATGGGAACTTGCTCAATTCTCACTACACCAAGGTTAGAAAGGAATTTCTTGAGCCATACAGCTTCTTTTGCTGCTTCGCAAGCAGCAACATATTCTGCTTCCATGGTGGAGTCCGCAATACAAGATTGCTCGACACTCCTCCATGTTATGGCTCCACCTCCCAAGGCGAAAACACATCCTGATGTGGACTTTCTGAAATCTAGATCTGATTGAAAATCTGAATCTGTATAGCCAATGGGAATCAAATTCTCACACCGGTAAACAGGCATATAATCTCTCGTTCTCCGAAGATACTTGAGAATATGCTTTACAGCTTGCCAATGTTTTGGTCCTGGATTTGATTGATATCGGCTAACCATGCCAACTGAATAACAAATATCTGGTCTAGTACAAAGCATGGCATACATGAGACTTCCCATTGCAGAAGCATAAGGAACTTGTCTCATCATATCTACTTCCTCTTGAGTCTTAGGCCTTTGGCCATCAGACAGAGGAATTCCATGTCCGAAAGGAAGTAAACCTTTCTTGGAGTTTTGCATGCTAAACCGTTCTAGAACCTTATCTATATATCCAGCTTGTGATAAGCCTAACATCTTATTCTTGTAATCTTGTCAAAGCTTGATCCCTAGAATAAAATTAGCCTCACCCAATTCCTTCATATCAAATTGACTTGACAACCAAACCTTTACTGATGACATTACCCTTACATCATTTCCAATGAGTAGAATATCATCAACATAAAGCACTAGGAACATTACTACTTTATCTTGATGTCTTTTGTACACACATGGTTCATCAAGATTTTGTTCAAAACCATATGACTTGATTACTTGATCAAATTTGATGTTCCATGACCTAGATGCTTGCTTAAGTCCATAAATGGACCTTTTCAACTTACATACCATATGCCCTTGGTTCTTTGCTATGAAACCTTCCGGTTGCAACATATAGATTTCTTCTTCAAGATTGCCATTAAGAAATGCAGTCTTGACATCCATTTGCCAAATCTCATAATCATAAGAAGCAGCAATGGATAAGAGAATTATGATAGATTTAAGCATGGCTACTGGCGAAAAAGTTTCATCATAGTCAATACCTTCTTTTTGTGTATACCCTTTCGTTACTAACCTTGCTTTAAAGGTTTCAACCTTTCCATCTACCCCTCTCTTCCTCTTGTAAACCCATTTGCAACCAACAGGTTTAATGCCATTAGGCGCTTTTACAAGATCCCAAACTTGATTGGAATACATGGAATCTAATTCAGATTTCATAGCTTTGATCCAATGATGTGCATCTATATCATTCATTGCCTCTTCATAAGTGTAGGGATCTGATTCAGCCTCTTCTGAGATAGCTTCATAAGTTTCTCCCAAACCTATAAATCTTATAGGAGGCCGAACAATTCTCCCATTACGACGAGGCACCTGTGTACTAGTCATCTCATGAGTAATATCTTGTGGTGTATCTAATATAGCCACATCATCCCTAGTTTCATCCATTGGTTTTTCATTTACAAGTTCATTCATTTTAGCCAAAACAACTTTATTTTTAGGATTAAAATTATTCACATAATCATCCTCCAAAAATTTGGCATGTGTGCTAACAAACACTTTGTTATCTTTATGATTATAGAATAAATAACCCTTTGTTTCCTTTGAATACCCTAAAAACATGCATACTTCGGTTTTAGCTTCCAACTTATCAGGCTTCCTTTTCAACACATGTGCCGGACATCCCCAAATGTGGAGGTATCTCATACTAGGCTTGCGCCCATTCCAGAATTCCTTAGGTGTGTTGGGAACAGATTTTGATGGAACGAAATTCAAAATATGCATTACAGTTTTTAGTGCATATCCCCACAAAGAAACTAGTAAAGTTGAGTAACTCATCATGGACCTAACCATTTCCAAAAGAGTCATATTCCTTCTTTCTGCTACACCATTTTGTTGGGGAGTTCTAGGTGCAGTCAATTGGGATACAATCCCATTTTGAGTTAAGTAATCCTTGAAATCTCCAAAAAGGTATTCGCCACCACGATCAGATCGAATGGCCTTTATGCGTTTACCTAATTGATTCTCAACTTCAGCCCTAAACTCTTTGAACTTTTCAAAGGCTTCGGACTTCCATCTCATTAGATACACATAACCATATCTTGAGTAATCATTAGTAAAAGTGATGAAGTACTCATAACCTCCTTTTGCTTGGGTTGACATTGGACCACATACATCTGTATGAACTAATTCAAGCAATTCTTGGGCTCTTCTACCTTTTGCATTAAAAGGCCGTTTGGTCATTTTACCTTCCAAACAAGATTCACAAACTGGAAATCCATCAAAGTCAATGGGCTCTAAGAGTCCATCTTTGATCAGTCTTTGAATTCTGTTTGAATTAATATGACCCAAATGCAAGTGCCAAAGATATGCTTCATTAGTAGAAGGAAACTTTCTCTTTAATGATTTTACATGAGAGTTATGATCTAATTCAGAATTATATAATTCATGCTTATCAGGAGTTAAAATATAAAGACCATCCACAATATTGCCAGAATAGATAAACACTTTATCCTTCTTTATTACAACATTGTCTTTTAGGATAACATAATATCCATGTTTACCTAAATAAGTTGTAGAAATTAAATTCCTATGAACATTAGGTACATACAAACAGTCTTTCAATATTAAAACTCTAGATTCAAAACATAAATTACACACTCCAATAGCTACAACTGGAATCCTGCTCCCGTCAGCCAAGGTAAGAAACATTTCTCCTTCATTCAGCTTTCTGGTCTCCTAAAACCCCTGCAAAGAATTGCAGATATGATTAGTACAACCTAAATCCACACACCAGGAATCTGTAGGATTCTGTACTAAACATGTGTCAAGAAGGAATGTACTTTTCATGCCTTTATTCTTGGGAGCCTTCCATATTGGACAATTCCTCTTCCAATGTGCTTTCTCACGACAATGGAAATATTTTCCTTTGGTTTTCTTTCCTTTGTTGGCAACTCCTAAGGCAACTTGTTTACCATCTTGCTTGGTGAAGTCCTTCTTCTTCTTCTTCCTTTTACCCTTGCCTTTCGACTTAGGTTGAGAAGTAGAAGCTTCCGCCATGTTGGCATCAATACTAAAAGTACCAAGGATGCCTTCCGCTGCTACCAACTCATTCATTAATTCAGACAATGAATAAATCTTTTTGTTCATATTATAGTTAAGTCTGAATTCTTTGAATGATTCTGGCAGTGGCTGGAGTATCATATCCACTTGGGATTCTCCATAAATATCGGCACCTAAAACTTCTAATGTATTCAGATTAGAGATCATCCTAAGACAATGCTCCCTCACTGAAGTACCTTCAGCCATTTTGGTATTATAAATCTGCCTCATAGTTTCTTGCCTTGCAGAATGGCCTTGCTCACCAAACATTTCCTTCAGACTTAGCATTATGTCCGAAGCTAGTTCTACATTCTGCATTTGATGCTGTAGAACATTTGAAATAGATGCTAGGATATAGCACTTGGCCATCTCATTAGATTTCTGCCAATGATCATATCGCTGTTTTTCCTCAAGAGGAGCATCTAATGATGGAAAGCTAGGACATGGTTGAGTAAGCACATATTTATGCTCTTCAGTAGTAAGAACAATATCCAAATTTCTTTTCCAGTCAACATAATTGGATCCAGTCTGTTTGTTTTGATTAAGAATAGCAACAAGTGGGCTAAACGATGCCATGATTTTAAATCTGAAAATAACAAACATGAATATAATAAGTAAACTGGACGTTATCAATTTAGCATATAAGTATATAATATGGAACCTCATAAAACCATAAAATAATATATGCAACGACAAACCAATCCATGTCTATAGTTCCTTGGTAGCAAGTTTATTATAAACACATTAATTGACTGAGAACTATTCTCATTATTAGTGCTATCATGATAACTCTTATCATACACTAATAATATGCCGTATTACCTTTAGCCTCTAAGTAATAATGACATAGCTCCTTTGGGAGGTTAACATTACACTTAGTCTAGTGTACACCATTATCTAGAATCATGTGTAGCCACATTTCATCTCCCTTATACTATTTAAACTTGTAGTACCATGGAACAAAACACCCTTCTTTGGGATCGTGAGGCATATACGCCAAGACGAGGTGCTTGTCCACACTACTTTAAACAATTAGTTCAATCTTGTAGTATTATGAAGTAAACACCCTCCTTTGGGATCGCAAGGCATATACGCCAAGACGAGGTGCTTACCCCACACTACTATGAACTGATAATGGAGGCCGTGAGATCCAACCCTTGTATCTCTCTCCCACTAGATATTTTAAATTAAAGGTTTTTATGATCAAGAACCATATATTAATGCTAGAAACCCTTGAAAACATAATCCTAATCTCATTAGGAATAACTTTCATTAAATGAATACTTTAATCCTAGCATTAATATAAATATATAAACCAAGGCAAGCAACAATATGATGAATCCTTTATAAAAAATTTGCATATAAACCCATCTATATATCAAATAATATACGAATTCAATGTAAATTGTATACAAAGCATTCAATACATCCAAGGCACATATTACATGCTTATAATAATCAAACCATGCAAGCCCTATATATATTTATATCCAAGCGGTGCATTAACATCCAAGCCATGCAATGAAGGATCCAAGTTGTGCAATGAATAGATACATGCAAATGATAGTTATTTGAATAACTATATCCAAAACATAAACTTCAAGATGGTTTGGATATATCGGTTAGAGCATTAGAATAACTACCCTTCATTTCAATAACTACCATTGCCAATAACTACTTCACACATATGGTAGTTACAAAACAATTACTTCAACAATCAATAACTACCATAAAGCAATGCAATCGGTGCTAAATTCATATATTTACCAATGCATCAAGGCAATCCATCAATTGTCTAAAATTAGCCAAGCCGTACAATAAATAAAGTAATTCACATAACAGTTATTGATATAGAACTATATCTCCTTGGCAATTTCAATTAGAACACGGCACAATTCTTTAATCATAGACCACTTCGAACAAGCCAAGAGAATATACATCCTTGGTGTGAACCCAATATAATTAAGAAAACATTTTTCTTTAATTCTAAAATTCAATCACATGCTATACAATCATGATATGAAAACCTGGCTCTAATACCAATTGAAGGAAAATATGGTTTTGTATCCCATACAAAACACACAGCGAAAGCAACAAACATGGATCTATTTCATTCATGATTGATAACATGCATTATGTGATTTTCAGAATTTGAGAACAAGATAGCGTACCTTGGTGCGGTGAAATTCAAAACAAAAGATTAGAAGTTCTTAGGAACACTTTTAATCTTCACTCCAATTCCACTTTACGCCTAAAAAGTGTGGTCTCTCAATCAATTTCTAAGGGAGAATTATCAAGTGGCTTCACTCGCACATACACACCACTTCACAATGATGATTCTCTTAAAATAAATTTCTGTATGTTTCTCCCTTTTATAACTAACTGATTATCTAATTGGGCTGGCCTATTGGGCCTTTCCAATTGGGCTTTAATGTGTGGCTTGGAGTGGGACCAAAAGGGACTAATAAGACACTAGCTCCAATGGGCCTTGGGCTTTTCTGTCAACTCTTGACAAGTCCAAAGTTACCATTAATTATATTTAATACCACTATATAAATATAATTGCACTCTAGGCCTTATTTATAAATTATATCCCAAGACTTTATTATACACACAACCCCTTCATAAAATATTCGGAGTAATACAAATTCATGAATGTAGACTGCCACTTTGAAAATTACTACATCTTAATTCTTGAGTATCCAGTTTAATCCTTTAAGTTATTCATCATATATTTATGAAATCCAATTTCATAAATATATACTTTAGTAATTTCTTACTAAAGTGGTTAGGCCTAACTCTCTAAATAACCAAACCCATTAAACTTATCTCAAGGGAATATTTTATATCTCCGTTAAGAGACTATGAATTCCATCTTGAGAATATATGTTCCATTAACACTAAATATAGTTGCCCAACATACTGAGGTTTTGATCGTAACTTTAGATCTCACTCTTGATATATCAAAGAAACCTACACCTCATAATCAGGTCCATTATTCTCTCAAGATTAAGAGTTCATGCAAATAGGAGTCGTGAGATTTATTATTCATTTGACAGTCGTTAGGAGAATAATAAATCTCACAGCGGTCCAGTTCAATATGTCTTAACTCTTAAAACATATCAACATATCAACTAGAAGTCTCCACTTCCATGATCAAGACAAATCATCTTAATTGATATGTTATAGTCTTTGCAGATGAAATGCCCAATTTCATCACCGACTACGAACCAAAATTATGAGTTTACAAAGAACTTGTGATCTATATCTTCTATGACTAAATCACATAAATCACATACTATGCATCTCATGGACTATATGATAATGTCCAAATATTCATGTTACCATTATTTTAGATAATAATAAAGAAACTTTATTAATCACAACATTATGTCATACATAATGTCATACATAGCATCATACAATAGGATTTAAGAGCACTAATCCTAACAAAGACTTAGTCCTTCCACGTAAGGGCACTATATTTATGGTTCCAAGACCTAAACTAGGTGGCGATTCCATCTTTTCTTCGCCCCGATCCACTCAGCCAAGGCGTACTCCTCTTTCCTCCCCAAGGAAGGAAAAAACCGCCATGGTGCCTATGGACTAATGGAGTCGTCACCTAGATTAGGTCTAGGAACCATATTGGGCCCTTTGGGCCAATCACTTACACACATGAATCCACATACCAGATTATGGGTCCAGAGTTTGGGTACGGCTTGGGAAGGTATAAAGCACCCAAGACCGCCCCGCTTGTGGGCCGGCCTCCATTATGTGTTGCTAGGCTATATTTAATTAAAGAGTTTATTAAGAGAGCCCTAATCCTTAACTTAAACATATATCATGCACTTTAAGTAAAAAACACATACAATATGTCAAAAACGTATCACAATATAAAAGGAAATAAAGAAAACATAATCAAACAAAATAAATTAAACGTGGCAAGTTGAAAATTAAATAAAACACACAAGGAAATAATATCAAATAATCTAAACATGGCAAAAATACTAAAACAAACATGGAAAATAATTAAACCTAAATAATTAACCTAAAATAAAGTCAAATAGAATCAAAGATTATGTGAAAAATGATTAAAACAAATAAAAACAAGATTTTACCCTAATCTAGATTCAGAGTGCATGCGCATACTCAACTATGCATACGTATGGTTGAACCACGTGCATGCACACTCAATGATGCGCACGCATCCTTTAACGCAAATTTGAAAAATTACATTTTTATAGATTTAATCAAACAAAGATATAATATATGAGATAAAACAAGCATGTTAGAAACCCTAAAAACTAAACTAACATAAAATAAAAACACCAAGCAACAACATAAACAAATAAACATAAAACTAAACAAATAATTAAACTAAACTACATAAAATAAACATACATGTTCTTCAAATGAAACCAAAATAACAAACTAAGGAAAACAAGCATAGATTATAAACAACCTAAAATCATATTAGAACATATCAAACATAATTAAAACATCAAACACATCAAATATAACAAATGGAGAAACTATATCAAGAAAATCATGTGAATCATATTAAACAAGATGGTAAATCATGGAAAAGAGACTCACCATGCTTTAGAATAATAAATTTGTTGTTATTTAACTGGCCCCTCAGTGTCTACAATCACAAAGGTTAGATGAAGAAGACAAGGATAATCAAAAAACACAATATTTGTTAGTAATCACAACTCAAGAACAAAAGGTTTTGAACATGATTTTAGAAAAAAAATATTGAAAAAATATTTTCTGCCATAGAACTAACTAAAGAGATCTTTTTTGATGATTGAAAAATGTGCTAAGGAGCTGCCCTCCAGTTTTGAAAAGAGAAAAAAAAGGTTTTTGAGAAGATGGAGGCTAAAAAATTGCTCTCTCTAGCTAGGGTTTTGATTGGAGGCATAAAATGAGTATTTATAAGTTAAAATTAGGGTTTTGGGGTTTTTTAATTGTCTTAGGACATTCCAGGGTCTATGGACCAGCCCACATCAAAGCATGATGTTTGGGCCCCTAAAATGAAGTTTTAAGATCCAGAAAATGGGACTACCCAGTTAGCCCAACTTGAATTGGTCATGACTTACTCAATATAAGTCCAAATTATGCAAAATTTGTGTTCAAATTGAAGCCCAGGATGTCTACTTTCCAATGAAATAAACTTGACACAAAAATTCTTTGTGAATCCAAAGTTATGGTTAAAATAATGAGCAAATGTCATTTTTTAGTATTGATTTCAAAGCGATTTGAGCACTTTTGAGTTGTGATTACTTCCAAACTATTGTGAACTCTTTAATTACCCTTTGTTGACATATTTCAAGCTCATCACTGGGGCTAGAGACTAAAATTTATTAATGGGTAGAAAATGTTGTGTCTACAACTGCCCTTGTTTTAACTTTGCTTTCACTGCAAGTATAGTTAAAAGCTTGAAGAGACAACATTTTGTAAGTTAATAAACTTTGAGTCCATGCACTACACACAAACACACAAGCATGAAAGCAAACATGCAAACATGGGGGCATGCTCAAAAAAGGTGATTAGTGCACTTCTAACAAGAAGTGTGAAAAAACACATAAAAGGAAAAAACTGAGATGTTTTCGAGTTTTAAGGACTTTACCTTCTTGTTTTAAGGAATCTACCTTCATGACACACATACATGAAAGCAATCATGCAAATAAGAAACGTACCATAAGAAAAATCTGGGATGCTTTCGAGTTTTTAGGACTCTACCTAAAGTTAGGGAGACCACTCGAAGCGAGCAATTTACATCTAAACACAAACAAGCTACTCAAAAATGAGAAATTTATGCCAAGGGAGACCACTCGATCGAGCAATTTATGTCCAAACACAAACAGGCTACTCAAAAATGAGAAATTTACGCCAAAGGAGACCACTTGGCCAAGCAATTTACATCAAAACACAAACGGGCCACTCAAAAATGAGAAATTTACACCAAAGGGACCACTTGAAGCGAGCAATCTACATCCAAACACAAATAGGCCACTTAAGAATGAGAAATTTACGCCAAGGGGACCACTCAACTGAGAAATTTACATCCAAACACAAACAGGCCACTCAAAAATGAGCATTTACGTCAAAGACACAAACAGTCATACATGACTCACACAAACACACAACCACACAAGGCTTGCAAAAACAAACACACAAGATTCATGCAAATATTCAAGAATACAAAACATAAATACACATGACTCACATAAGAAAAAGAACAAACAAATACACAATACTCACATAAAACATCAAACAAACATGTGATCACAAAAACTAACAAAAAAGGTTGAACACAACAATGTAGGAGGCACATAAACATAACTATGAGAGACCTCGAAAAAAGTGTCCCTCAAAAAAGAGATTCGGGTACCTTTTAGGGCACCACTCTTTTTGGGTAAGTGGTATGGAGTCGACAGTAATTTTTTTATTAAAAAAAAAAACTAAGAAAAAATAAATACATGACTGAATTGTTCTCTTCATTAATTGAATAAAAATAAAATACAAAATTGGAAAAATTGAAAGATTACATGGCTTTGAGTCCTACTTACAAACTACCAAAATACAGGCCTTTTTGTCCTAGTTACATTCTACCCAAAATAAACAAAGACAAGGCTAGATCTACTTAACCAAAAACCTAAATCCTGAGGCTAGGTTACGGAATGGGAAGGTGTTAGGCACCCATTCCGCCCAAACAAAGTCTGGTCTTCTTGACTCATGTGACCAATGTACCTTTTTATGGATGTCATGAATGATATGTTGAACATGTGAAACAAAGATCAAATCACACAAATTTATTTATGAATGAAGTCTTTTCTTTTGTTTTAAAAAAATTCAGATCTACTTTGATTGGTAAAAAATATGATTTTGATTTGTCAAAATACTAGATCTATTTTGTAGTATTTACAAAAAATGATTTTTGATGATAAAAATTTAGATCTGTGTTGCAATGACAAAAAAAATGATCTTTAATAACAGAAAAATTAAATATGTTTTTATATATTTTAAAAGAATGAAAAAGTTTTTTTAAGAAGAGAGTTTCACTCATAATTTAAATTTATGAAACATGATTTACATAAAACAAACACAAACACAATCATGTTTAATCTTTTTCTTTATTTCAAAAATCTGCATATATTAAAAAATCATATCTGTATCTAAGGAAGATACAAATTAGTTTTGATTTAAAAATTCAGATCTACATCTAAGGAAGATGAGATCTATTTTAGTTTGAAGAAAAATTCAGATTTTCATCAAAGGAAGATGCAGATCCGTTTTATTTTGAAGAAAATGAAAAATAGTTGATTACATGCAAATCTTTAAAACTAAGAAACAGATTATACCAATGAACATATTTTCATAAACTAAATTAGCAAAGTAGAATATGAATATTTAAGACAATTAAGCATGTATCATCATAATAAGAGAAGCATAAAAATAAAGGGGTTAGAAAGCAACCTCTTGCATGAGCACTCTTCTTCTTGAGATGATTTTTTAGGGTTCAAAGAAATTTATGCAATTCTCTTTGAAACCTAAAAACCCTAATTTAAGCAACAACACTGAGAGAGGGAAAATACGAGCAATTTGAGAGCCTAATACGTATGTCTCCCATAGCGTAAAAAAAAGTGTTTAATTATGAGGTTCAATCTCTATTTATAGAAGTTAGAGGGCTCTACAAATTAGGCACGGACGATTAGGGTGTGAATCTGGACGCATTCTTTTGCGAAAAGATTGAAAAGGGTATGCATTATCGTCACCCGAAGGATGTTGGGCCAAAGCCCAATACATGAAAATTCGGCCCTTTTAGAGTGCCATTCGGCACTTCAAAAGTGTCGAATCAGCCTTTGGACTCTAAATGTTCTCTTGCGTTTGGGTGCCATTTGAACTCCTCTTCTAGGGTTTTTTGGCCGGTCCTTGTACCTAGATGAGTTTTCATCCTCCGTCTATGATTTTTCATCTCTTTTTTGGATAATTTAGTCTATTTAAGAACAATTATCTTGTAGATAAATACCTTAAAATAAATCTTGATAAAGTTTAGATTATTCACAATTTTATTGTTATCCAATCATCCTTTTTATTCCTATGCATGCAATCCTATTTTAAACACTAATTATAAACTAATCATAGAATTATTTAATTAATTTTAATTGTTTAACCAATCAGAATTAATTTAACCTATTATGTGTAGTCGACCTTACCTAGACACAATGCATGTCAACCATGCAAACTTGAACATGCGATATCTTTCGATCTGATAGTTCGATTTGAAAACCAAAAGCACCATTGCGAACATTAGAATCACAAGATCATTTTTATGATATGTAATGAATGAATTAATGCAAGTAATGCAAAGACAAATTGATGCATGTAATGTAAGAACCAATTGATGCATGTAATGCAATCATGATTTTTGAGGTACATGGATGGTTATTCAAGTCATTCTCCTTGATTAAATCATGGGTGAAAAATTGAGTGTCTTCAGAATGCCCATCATTGACAAAGCTTTCATTGATAGAGCTTGAAAAGCGAATGTCAATGTGGAACAAAGACACTGATTTTAGCAACCATGATTTAATTGAGGTTGAATTTTCAAAGATTACCTAGCCCTCGAACCTAAAATCTTGGAACATAGAACTAGTCTTATCTTTTGATTTAAAAAAAAATGAAAATACTGGACTTAGCTAGTAGTTGATGATTCTTGTCAATTGGGGTGACCAAAGAACTTTTCAATCCTGATCTATGAATTCTGAAATGTTGTTCAAAGGTCTTCTTCTACTTTGAATTGGAATTGTTGGAGTGTCGATCAAAGGCTTCTTCTACTTCGATCTGGAATTGATGGAGTAACGATCAAAGGTCTTTTTCTACTTTGATCTGGAATTACTAGAATGACGATCAAAAGTCTTCTTCTACTTTGATCTGGAATTACTGGAATGACAATCAAAGGTCTTCTTCTACTTTGATTTAGAATTGCAGAAAGGGCGATCAAAGGTCTTCTTCTACTTCGATCTGGAATTGTTGAAAGGGTGATCAAAGCTTTTCTTCTACTTCAATCTGGAATTGTAATGTCAATCAAAGGTTTTCTTCTACTTCGATCTGGAATTGTAACGTCAATCAAAGGTCTTCTTCTACTTTGATTTGGAGTTGCTGGAATGACGATCAAAGGTTTTCATCTACTTTGATCTAGAATTGCTGGAATGACGATCAAAGGTCTTCTTCTACTTCGATTTGGAATTGTAACGTCGATCAAAGGTTTCTACTTTGATCTAGAATTGCTGGAATGACGATCAAAGGTCTTCTTCTACTTTGATCTGGAATTGCTGAAAAGGCGATCAAAGGTCTTCTTCTACTTTGTTCTGGATTTGTAATGTCAATCAAAGGTCTTCTTCTACTTCGATCTGGAATTGAAATGCCGATCAAAGGTCTTCTTCTACTTTGACCTAGAATTGTTTGCAAAAAGTCAAAATTTAGAGTTAGACTTTAACTGATAGGTGCTTCGTGGTCCCATTGTTTCTGAGATGTGTGGTTTTCATTTGCTCATTCTTGATTTGAAATTTATCAAGAAAAGTTTAATTGAAAAAGAAATTTTCTTTTGAGAAACATTTGATTTTTGAAACTTGGAAGTTTTGTAATTCTTATTTCAAATTTTAAGACTTTGGAACCTAAAATTTTTTTACTAGAAATCTAGAACTTAAAATCTGAAATTTTGAGCCTTAGAAATTTGAAAATTAAGGCTTGGAATTTTGATCATGAAATCTGAAGTTTGAATTTTTTGAAGACTGCAAATTTGAGTTTAAAAGTTGGGAAATGAGAGTGTGAAATTGAAAATTTGGGAATGAAAATTTTGATTTTGAAAGATACTTGAAAACTTTGAAAAAGAAGATTTTTATTTATTTTTTTTGGGTTGACTGAGTCAACTTAGTTTAACTGAGTTCAAGTCTGGGGGCCGAAATTTTGGCCCCCCACTTCTTTGTCTCTTCTCTTTTTCTCTTTTCCTTCATCTTCCATCAACTTCTCTTCCTCCATTGACACTATTTACCTTCTTATTCCCCTTGATTTTCCTTCATCAACTCACCATTTATTCTCACAAAAAACACTCTTCTAA
Organism: Quercus wislizeni; assembly: GCA_023055345.1. Classification (NCBI taxonomy): domain Eukaryota; kingdom Viridiplantae; phylum Streptophyta; class Magnoliopsida; order Fagales; family Fagaceae; genus Quercus; species Quercus wislizeni. The sequence goes on along the minus strand of JALGQJ010000019.1, from coordinate 5,113,520 downwards.
GCTTCTTAACTCTCCCTCATCCATCTCTATCAATATTTCTTTAGATCTTTGTGTTTTGAGCATTTTCATCCCACACCCATTTTTGGTGAAACCCATTTTCCAAAACCCATTTTCTTTGCATCAAAATGGCTTCTAACTCCAAGGGATCTTCTTTTCTAGCTTCTCATGGTACGAAATATGGTCCAACATTTGAGTGGCATGATGATGATGGACTCTTTCAAGACCCTAGGACCCATGCTCCATATTGTCATGTGGACACCATGGTGAGTTTTTCTTTGGTTTCTTTGCTTGGAAAAATGTTGTTGCATGTTTTATTGAAAGTTTAATAATGAGATATGTTAGGTTCTAAAGACTTAGGTTTTATGTATTTAGAATCTTAATTTGTATTGTTGGCAAACCATGATCAAAACAATGTATTTAAGTTGTTTTAGAAGTGCTCAAAGTTGGTTCTTTGTTGTAAAGTTGGAATGAAATACTAAGCTAATTAAAAAAACTGATTTAGTACATTTCGATCGATCGAAGCTTAGGCTCGATCAATCAAAAATCATACCTGAAGTTTTTTAATTAGGTTTTCCAACTCAGCCCTAAAGTGTTTTAATTGGTTTAGGTTTCTAATTTACCCTAGGTATGTAAGGGAAAACCTAGCCACATTTTTGTGTTGCTCACATTGCAGTTTATGTGAATCTCTTGTGAGATCTTTGAGGAGTTTTCCTTCACATAAACTTAGGGTTTTCAAGAAGAAGATTTTTCTACACCTTGATGATCATTCCAGTTGCTGCCATTGAAGTTTAAAGAAAACACAAGCGGGTGTGCTTGTATTTGGTGGAGAATCCAAGAAAGAAGGAGTCCGTGGATTCGAAGCTTGCACGTGGTCATGTCAGTAAGTTCTACTGGTGGGTAGCAATAAGAAGTTGAGTGTGGGGGCTTGTAAGTCTTATTGTATGAACTTCAATTCTTTCAAGATAGTGGATTCAAGTTTACCTTGAGGATAGCTAGGATAAATCCTCCCCAGGTTTTTACCGGTTTGGTTTCTTGGGTGATCATATCTTTGTGTTCTTTATATTTCCGCTGTTTTATTTGATATGATTATTTAATTGTGTTAACCTAGATTTAATTAATTTGACTAAGTAACAACTTGGCTAAATTCCTAGGTTAATCCAATTGTGTTTTAAGGGGTCTAAAAACCAACAAGATATTGTCATTTTTGAAATTTTGAGGCATTGTGTGATTGATCATGTTTGGAAATGTTGGCTTTGGAGCATTCTTGAAGTGTGTGTTTTTTTTTTATTGTGCAACTTGGACAATGTTGGTGGCTTATTGAATTTTGACAATGTAGGTAAATTGTGATGTTGTTGAATGAATTTTGGTTTGGATTTTGGGAGTATTGGCATTGTGAAAATTTTGTGTTAGGCTTATTTGAATATTTTCATGCTGTATATAGGAAAAGTTTATTGGTATATGTAAACCTTGTTTTAGAGACATGGAAAAATTTTGTGGGTATGTGCATGGATATATTTGTGGTGATGGGCAAATTTTGTGGGTATGAAATTTTGACTCATGAAAAATTTTGTTGGATATGTGATGTTTGATTCTTGGAAAATTTGTGTGGTTATGATTTTGGCTATGTGAGAAATTATTTGTGCATGAGTTTGTGGGAATTTTTATCTTGGTCGTGTAGGAATTTTTTTTCTTTTCGCATAGCTATGAAAAAATTTGGTCGTTGTGTATAGATATGTGAAAAAATTTTGATTATGGTGAAATTTTGGTGGGCCATTGATTTGATTTTGTGGTGGTAGGGCATTGGTTGTGAGAATATTTTTTATGGAAATTTTTGGTCATGTGGATTTTGGTTATGGAAATTGATGAGCTAAACTTTTTATGTCATAGAGTCTCAAGAGTCGAGGCAGTCTCCAGATGTTGAAAAGTGCAAATGTAGCATTGTCCCTTAGCATCAAAGCTAGTTTTGGCGCACTTTCTTCAAAGCTTTGTTAAATCATGAGACACGTGAGTACAAAGATCTTCAATAACTTCTTGCCTTGGTAGAGTGTTTTTGGGACACTACTTATACCTTCCATTTTCCTGGCATTGGGGAGGTAATGTTGACACCTTATGACTTCTTTGTTATCACCGGTCTAAGGTTGGGTGGTAAAAGAATTCTTGTCAATGATTCCTTTACTTCAACTGAGCTCAAGAAACTTCTAGGTGTAGTTCCTTCTAGAATGAGGAGTAACAATATCCCTTTGTCTTGGCTATATGAGAATATTCTCCAATGTGAGACCGTGGCAAAGGGTGCTCGCATGTTCATGCTTCTTTTTATTAGGACCTTTCTATGTTCAAATTTAGGCAGTACTGTGAATCTACGCTACTTAGGGAGCTTGTAGAAAAATTGAACAAATTCGGAATTATGATTGGGGCGGCATGGCCTATGCTACTCTGACACATTTCATGACCCAACTCTCTAGGTGAAGCCTTTCAAGCTTGGGTGGGGCTCCATTTGTTTGGCAGGTGAGGTTTGGTATTTATTTTGGCTATGTGTTGGTGGTGAAAATTATTTTGGTTATGTATGGGTTATTTTGGCTATGTGGTAATGGTATTGTGAATTTTTCAGGTCTGGATGTATAAGTATTTTGGAGTTGGTCTTGAAATTCGGGAGGAAGTTGCTGGCATTTTTTCGATTGCCCAAACATTGTTTGTCTATACCTTCCAGGCGTTCTTTGGAGATTTGACACTTAGTGATTGACAACCTGACAATTGATGATGTGAGTTTTTTCTTTCTTCTCCTTTTTAAATCTTTAGCACTTGGTTACGATTTAGTCTCTTCTCTTTCTGAGTTCCTTTTTGTGATTTTTCAGATGAACTTAAATCCTTGAGCTGGATGTGAAGGGTATGCTAAGTGTGAGCAAGCTCTAGAACTAAATGGCCGCCAAGTATTGTTTGAATGTGGGCATGGAAAGTACTGGTATCTTGGTGATCGGGTGTTGCCCTAAGTGGAACATGTGTATCCTCCTACCACAATTCCAACTCCTCCTTGTCACACTATTCAATTGGCTGACCTTCTAGCTGATGAAGAGATTACTCGAGCTCGTTATGGCTATAGTATTGTAGAAGTAGAAGGAAATTATTCTGAATTTGTCCGAGATCATCTGCAAGGTTGCTTGGTTGGCAGAACAGTATTTCTCTTCCCTTCTAAGATCAAACTTTTGTTCCACAAATTTATTTTCCATATTTTTGCTTGGTAACCATATTTACATGTTGGACTTCAGCCTCCTACTTCTAAAAGGGAGGAAGGGGGAAAGGAGGAGGAAGAGATTCCCTCTCCTCATCATACTGGTAGTTCTTCTAGTTCCTTCATGGAGACTTATCCTCATTTTCCGGCATGACAGTATGATGTGATGAATCCTGATGGAACGTATAGTTCCATGCCTTTGACTAGGCCAGAGCACATACCATATGTTCCTTGGCTCGAACCGGTATGTTCTTGAATGTTCAGTTCTTTGCCCTTTTTTCTTCTTTACTGGATGAATGGCTCTTAGTATGGTAGAGTTGCATTAGGTTGATGTGGATTTGGTGGAAGAAAGCATGCAGATGATTTGAGGCTTGCAGTCATTGGCTTGCACTTAGTCCCTCCCAATATGTGCTCAATGATTCGAACTGGGTATGCCATGTTGCTTTCTGAGCATCTTTGGCTTGAACTGTGCTTGATGGTGAAATTAACACTTGATTTTGCTAGCTTTTCAGGCACATCGAATGGAAACTGTTGATGCTACCAGAAGAACTTTAGAGGAAAGGATCAGGAGCGTCGAACTTGAAAATCGTCAGTACAATTCTCGGTTTTCGCAAGCCAGGAAGGAAATACTGAAGGTGGCTCCTTTAGAGGTGGATCAAGGAGATCATCATGCAGGTGGACTCGGAGTCCCAATGATGTATGACTTGTATTTTCATTTTTCCTACAAAACTAAGGGAAGTGTTCCTTAGACAATCTTGTATTATTTCCCATGTTTAGCTCTTTGTCCTTGGCATCACCTTAGATCATGTAGAAACTTTAACTAAGACAAGTTTAGAATTCACCTAATGAGATCTTGTGGTACTAATTTAAACTTATCTTGCTTGGCTCTGTTGGAATCTGCACTTACTTGAATGAGGTGCAGTCGAATGCCCTTAGTTTAAAATGAATGCATGATTTTGGGAAATATTGACAGTGATGATTTTTTTTTTTTTTTGAGATGATGATTTTTGGTTCTTTGAAAATGAATGAAGCATGGGCCAATGCCCCTAGTTTGAAACATAAATCCATGAGTCTTGAAAAAAACTTGATTTGATCAATTTCAAAAACAATGATGTCGGTGATGATTTTTGAAAACAAGTGAGTTAGACAAGTCAGAATGTCCCAATTTGATTAAAAAAAAATCTTCTTGAGTGTCAAACGGTCTTAAAAAATTACACGAGAACATAAAACTGCATGGAATTTCATAAGTGTAGGACCGAGGGGCTGCGTGCCACTTATCAAATGAGAAGTGCCATTCAGCACTTTTAGAATGCCGAATTGCACTTGGACATGCCATGACACTCACACCATGGTGGGCCGACTCCTCATGCCTTTCTTATGCGCATCTCACGTTTTCGGGTTTTTTGAAAAACATTTACTTTGTTTATGATAATGAAACACTCTCCTAGTCAGCTACAAACTCTCTAAAACCTATTTCAAACCTGATTAGGAACTGATGCAGCTTATTTGAACGAATTCTCATGTGACAAATCTCTGCATAAAGGTTAGTAAAACATAATAATCACAAGCAAAAGTCATCCATGGCTAGCAATCATAATTTTTCTCATTCAACAATTCATGATATCAACAGATGGGTTCATAGCTTTGATTTCAGTAACAAAAAAAATTTTATAGCCTTTAAATTAGAAGGAATCAAGGCTCTATGGAATGTCAAAATCAAGTGGGACTTCCTTCATGCTGCTGTGAAATTCTGGGATCCCGAAGATCATGTGTTTCGATTTAATACTGCTGAACTCTATCCAACAGTTGAAGAATTTTTTACTATTCTGGGCTATGATCCCAACAAAAAATCTATAGCGGTTTCTTGTGATCCCCGGTATAAGGAATCTTTGTTTGATGCTATTGGTCTTCCTACTTCCATTACCGATAGTATGATTGAAGGAAATATGGTGAATCTTCATGCAATTATCTTATGGCTGATTAACAAATGCACCTATGGAGTGACTGAAAATATGCAGAAAAACTTCAGCTTGGATTTATGCATGGTGGGAGAACTTTTGCTTTGTTTTGGAAGGCGCGGTTTTGTGGATGCTAGAGCCATAAGTGTTGTGAATCAGATTAGGGATGGTGATAACCTTCTTTCTTTGATCTTGGCAGAAACTCTTTGAGGATAGGATGTCGTATTTCATGGTGGAGAAACTCAGAACTTCTTAGGGAGTCCTTTGACTTTGCAGCTATGGCTGATGAAGCGATTGGACATGATTACTAAGCCCACAACCAGTAATTATGGGCCTAGCAATTTTCTTAGCAGGGTTGTAGTTAAGATTGAGTGCCAAACAAAGAGCGACCAGGTGAGGTTCTTAAACAAGATATCCAGTACCTCAATTCATTGGGATTGTTATTGGTGGATGTGCCCACCCCTTCTACTGAGGTCTCCAGGATCAAACCACATCTTCCTTGTTGGATTATGTAGGGCAACTTTCTACAAGGGAGATAAACTCTTGGGGAAATTCAAATATGAGCAAGGAATGCCTAGAGGCAAAAGAAGAAGACCTTTCTCTCTTATGAACATAAATCCTACTTCTATAAAGAACATGCTATTGGGTTTAGAAATGGCTGACCGAGTAGACCAATCTTTTGTCAAGGTTCACTTTCACAAGATGACTACAGAATACTTTAACTAGTTGGTTAACAAGATTGTTGACAAGGAAGCTGAGATGGTTGCTATGAGAAAACAATTCCTCAATGACAACTAAGAAAAACCCGATGAAGACAACTTTGAATTTAGAAGAAGGGACAGTGATGACAAAGTACCTTTCACAGAAGGAATTGGTGATCAACAAAAAGAGAAAAGATTAAAGACAAAGTGACCTTCCTATTTTTTGGCTTTGAACATGTCTATTTTGGAAGTTGATGTAAAAACTCTTATGTTTAGGAATGATTTAGGACTTGTTGGTTAGGGATTCTGTTTAAAGTGTAGGCTTTTGGGGTTCGGAATTTTTTTAATGGTTTGGTTTAGGGTTTTGATTCTTCGATTTTGTGTAATGACTGGTTTAATGGAATGGTTGAATTTTTGGTAATTTTGGTTAATGGGCAAATGGTGGGTTTTGGGAAATTGTGACCGAACTAGTGCATGGTTGCCTACGTACCCCCTTTGATAGAAGGATCAGGTCATCATGTAGTTCATGGATGATGATGGTTTTTTTTTTTTTTCCTTAGCTTGTGCCTAGGTTGCCCTTTCAGGTTTTCAACCTAGCGAGCTCTCTAACTCTCTCTTTTTTTCTTTTCTTTTTTTCTTCTTTTTTTGTTAGGTTCTAAAAGTTTAAAACAATTGGCAAATCGTGAACAAAAACTTGTCTAGATATAGATCCTAGAGTCTATAGGTATTATTAGACAATGCTCAAGGTGATTCAAGTCAAGATTCAAGAACATACAAGCTATAGAAAGAAGAGTTTAGAAACTACCTGGTTCAATCAATCAAAAGACAGGCTTGACCGATCGAAACACGTATCTATAGAATTCTATTTTAGCCCAAAATCTACTTAAACGTATTAGGTTCAAGTAAAACACTACTAGTATATAAAGGAAACCCTAAGCATGTTTTTAAAAAGGCTTTTCAGAGGGAGAAGAGTGTGCCACTTTTGTATCTAGGGTTTTGTACCCAAAAAGCTATCTCATATCTTCTACCAATGTTATTCCTTGAAGAATCTCAAGATCTGGTATTGTAAAAGTTGCTGCCTTCTCTAATCATCAAAGGTGCTGATGATCTAAACCTTCAAGAGTGGTCTTGGAGTCATAAACAGGAGAGTTTGTGTTTTTTATCACAAGTGTGGGTGCTTGTATTGCAAAGCCCTAATAGAGAAGGAGTCCGTGAATACGAAGCTTATACGTGGTCGTGTTAGTAAGTTCTACATGTGATAGCAATAGGATGTTAGTAGTCTAAGTTTTATTGTAAACTTCGATTCTCTATAGTGGATTTACTTTTTACCTTGAGGATAGCTAGGTTAAATACTCCTTAGGTTTTTTACCAGTTTGGTTTTCTTGGGTCATCATATCATTATGTTCTTCATTTTCTACTGCTTTACATGATATGACTTTATTTTTTTAACCTAGATCTCAATAATAAACCTAAGTATTCACTTGATTAATTAATTAGGTTAAACAATCTAGTTTACAAGGGTCTAAAACCTAACTTTTGCCTAGACCACCCTTTCGAATTTTCAGCCTAGCGAGCTCTTTTTTCCTTTTTTCTTTTCTTTTTTTAGTCAAACTTAAGAAGGGAAACAACATAATTTGCAACCACCTCAAACATGGTATTTCTTCAATTGATCCATGTTGGTTGGCTCAATGAAAGGGTTTGCATCCAAGTCCATCAATCTTACTGCTCCCCTAGAGTACATCTACTTGATAATGAATGGGTCTGCCCAATTTTGCTTGAACATCCCATTGGCATCTTGAATCGGGGCTCGGATTTCCTTCAACACTAAATCCCCCAACTTTAAATCTCCGGTTCTCACCTTCTTGTCAAAAGCTTTCCTAAGCCTCCTCTGATAACCTTGAATATGATACAAGGCCTTGAATCTTTTCTCATCTAGCATTCACAACTGATCATATCTGCTTTGTAACCAATCTATTTCAAGGATTTCACTTTCCAATATTGTCCTTAGCAAACGAACACCCATCTGAATAGGAGGACCATTTCCATCCCATACACCAATGAATAAGGAATGGCTCTTGTGGAAGATCAAATTGATATTCTATACCCCCAAAGTGCATGGGGCAACTATAGGTGCCAATCCTTGTAGTTCTTAGTGCTCTTCTTCAAGATTCGCCCTATGTTTTTATTAGCAGCCTCAATTGCTCCATTGGTTTCAAGGCGGTAAGGTGAAGACTTGTGGTGTCGAATATTGAACTATCGTAGTAGTTCCTTTGTTTCTCCTTTAAGTGCAACCCATTGTTTGAGATAATTTCACGCGGTACCCCGTATCTGCAAATGACATTGGTCTGAATGAATTGAGAAACTTTCTTTGAATTCGGGACTTTGTATAAAGCAGCTTCTACCCATTAGCTACTGTTGGGTGAATCTCCCCAATAATGTTTATTCCCCATGTAGAGAATAGCCAGGGTGATGTCATAGTATGTAGTGGCATGGGTGGCATATGTTTTAGATCTCCATGGACTTGGCATTGATGGCATTTTCGAACATGAGCCGCACAGTCGACTTTTATAGTGATCCAGTAGTAGCCCTATCTCATTATCTTCCTTGACAGCATGTGCGCATTCATATGTGGCCCATAACTTGACTCATGAACCTCTTCCATGATCTTCTGTAAAGCTTTTCTCCACAAATGATGCAATTAGTGGACAACCTTTGGATGGTTAACTGATCATTCTTGTCTGCAGACTCTGGGTATGTCCCATCCTTGAGGTATTGTAGGATGTCTGAATACCATTCACCTTCCTCATTCTTTTCCTCATCTTCTTCTATTGTCATGCAGTAGGCTAGTTCTTCTTTTTGTCCCAACACTATCAGTCTAGCTTTATCTTCTTTTGGCCCATCCATCATGGATGCCATGGTTGCTAAAGCATCTGCGATTTGATTCTACATCCTTGGCACATACTAATATTAGATCTTGCTGAATTTTGATGCCTACTTCTGAAGACATTGATGATAAGGCATAAGTCTTTCTTCTTTGATCTTCCACTTATTCTGTACCTGAGAGATTATTAATGTTGAGTCTTCATACACCTCCAACTCTTTTACTCCAAGGCCTAGGGCTGCTTGTAAACCCATGATGCAAGCTTCATATTCTGTGGCATTGTTGGTGGCAAGGAAATTGAGTCTACCAGAAAATGGAATGTTTGTCCCTTTTGGAGAAATTATGAAAACTCCAATTCCACTTCCGTTTTGATTTGTTGTTCCATCAAAATACATCTTCCATGATTCTACTTCAATCCCCATGATGTCTTCATCCGGAAAGTCTCCTTAGATCTCTTCAACTTCTTCTAGTGAACAATGGGCTAGGCGATCGGTAATTGCTCTCCCCTTCACAGATTTCTGAGTCACATACTTAATATCAAATTCTGATAAAAGCAAAACCCATTTGGCAGTCTTTCCATCTTGCACAGGTTTTTCCATTAGGTACTTCAAAGGATCCATTCTTGCAACCAACCGGACCTTGTAAGCAAGCATATAATGTCTGAATTTATGGGTTGCCCATACGAGTGCTATACATGTATTCTCTATTGGTGAATACTTCTCTTCATAAGGCAACATCTTCTTACTGTTGTAGTAAATTGCATTCTCCTTTCTAGTCTCATTTAGGTATTGAGCAAGTAAAGCCCCCATTACTGTATCTGTAGTGGTAAGATACAACAATAATGGCTTTTCGGGAACTAGTGGGACAAGTACAGGTGGTTTCATCAGATAACTCTTGATCTTCTCGAAGGCTTCTTGGCATTGTTCATTCCATACTGTAGGGACTTCTTTCTTGAGTAGTCAGAAGATTGGTTCACATGTTTTAATGAGTTAGGCTATGAATCTACTAACGTACTGTATCCTCCCTAGAAATCCTCAGATCTCCTTTTCAGCTCTTGGAGGCTTCATCTCTACAATTGCCTTGATTTTGTCAGGTTCAACTTCTATTCCCCTCTGGCTTACCATAAACCCTAACAATTTTCCAGATGTGACTCTGAAAGTACACTTCATTGGATTCAACTGTAACTCGTAGAATCGGATTCTTTCAAAGAACTTCCACAAAGCCGGTATGTGCCCTTCATGCAGCAAAGTGGTGGCTGCTTATTGGTAAGTAGCACCAGCATTTTTAAGGCCAAATGGCGTGACCTTGTAGCAATAAGTCCCCCATAAAGTGATAAAGGAGGTTTTCTCCATATCTTCTGAAGCCATCTTAATCTGGTTGTATCCCAAAAATCCATCCCTAAACGAGAGCAAAGCGTGCCTTGCTGTGTTGTCATCCAAGACATCAATGTGAGGCAATGGAAAGTCATCTTTCGGGCTGGCCTTGTTCAGATCTCGAAAATCTACACACATTCAAACCTTCTTATCTTTCTTCAGTACTTGAACCACATTAGCTAACCACTCTGGATAGTTGACCACTCTTAGGAATCCTGCATTGTACTATTTCTCTACTTCTTCCATAAACTTGAGAGACCACTTTGGCTTCGTTCTTCTTAACTTCTACTTGACTGGCTTTACGGTTGGATCTATTGGAATGCAATGATGTACTATATATGTATCAATCCCAGGCATGTCTTCATATGACCAGGCAAAGATCTCCTTGAATTCTATCAGCAGTGCCACTAATGCATCTTTCTCTAAGGTGGTTAGGGTATTGCCCACTTGGATTATTTTGGGCTCACCATCGGTTCCCATGTTAATAGGTTGGGTTTCTTCTTTTATGGGTTCTAGGTATCCATGTTTTAATTCCTTATTATTAAGAGTTTCTTTACCAATTTCAGAAATAAAAACATTCAAAGCCAGCAAATAAGCAAAATCAAAAATCATATTAAAAGGGAAAGAGTTTTTAATAGACTCAATTGGAAAACTATCACAAACAGACTTAACAAGAATAGAAACATTAGCAGAAATAGACTCAATAGGAACGGAAACAACATTCTTGGTAGGAGTGACTGGCTAGGCAGTCTTGATCTTCTTGACAAAAGTGACTGACTTGACGGTCTTGATCTTCCTCACAGAGTCCTCCATGGGGTGGGCGACTCCCTCACATGCTCCGTTCTTCAACTCGATCATGGCTTCCACAATGGGAAGTGGCTCCCAGTAAACTCTTTCTTCCCTCAGCATCAGTACTGTGGGATATGCATCCATATAATCTGTAGCTTCTTCTTCAACCTCCATGTCTGTGGGCTTGTCCATCACAAAAGCATCCAAGCACTCATTACTATCCATCCATTCATTAAATAGATCGTGTTTGTCTTTGTTGCCCAAGTCAGTAGACTGAGGGAGATGTTCTGACTTACTTTCTTCCATTTTCTCCTCATCATGTTCAACATTCTCATTAGTCATGATTTTGAGACTGTGGACCATCAGTTTTTGGTCTAGAGCGGCCAACCTGGCATCTATGTCATCCTCATCTTCAGTATGTAGGGTTGATGTACTTGGTTCTAAATCATAATATGACCCCAATTTTGGAACATCTCTCCCATGCTTGTCATACCTAGGGCCAGACCTTGAACTGACATTAATGTTATCACTGTTGGAAAAACTGGTTTTGTATCTCATACAAAACACACAACAGAAGCAACAATCTTGAATCTACTTCATGTTAAGGTTTGTGCCCTAAAATCCAATTTATTGGCATGTCATAAATAATTAAATAATTTAATTATATGAGACTATCTATAAATGAAATAATAGGACATTATCTTAGTCCATGAGATACATAGTATATGATTTATGTGAAAAGTCACAGAAGATATAAATCACAAGTTCTTTGTAAAATCAGAATTTTAGTTCGTAGTCGGTGATGAAATTGGGCATTTCATCTGCGAAAAATATAACATATCAACTAAAATGATTTGTCTTGATCATAGAAGTAGAGACTTCTAGTTGATATGTTGATATGTTTTAAGAGTAAAGACATATTGAACTGGACCGCTGTGAGATTTATTATTCTCCTAACAACTATCAAATGAATAATAAATCTCATGACTTCTATTTACATCAACTTTAAATCCTGAGAGAATAATGGACCTGATCATAAGGTGTAGGTTGCTTTGATATATCAGGAGTGAGATCTATAAGACACAGTCAAAACCTCAGTATGTTGTGCAGACGCATTTAGTGTTGATGGAACATATATTCTCAAGATGGAATTCATAATCTCTTAATGAAGATATAAAATATTCCCTTAAGATAAGTTTAAAGGGTTTGGTTATTCAGAGTGTTGGGCCCAACCACTTTAGTAAGGAGTTACTAAAGTATATATTTATGAAATTGGATTTCATAAATATATGATGAATAACATAATGGATTAAATCGAGTACTCAAGGATTAAGATGTAGTAATCTTCAAAGTGGCAGTCAACATTCATGACTTTATATTCTACGAATATTTTAATGAGGGGGTTGTATGAATAATAAAGTCTTGGGATATATAATTTATTAATAAGGCCTAGAGTGCAATTATATTCTTATAGTGGTATTGAATATAATTAATAGTAACTTTGGACTATTGAAGAGTTGACAGAAATGCCCAAGGCCCATCGGAGCTAGAGTCTTATTTGTTCACTTTTGGTCCCACTCCAAGCACTATAGCCAAATTGGAATGGCCCAAAAGGCTAGCCTAATTGGATAATCAATTATATATAAGGAGAAAAACATACAAAATTTCATAAGTGGTTTTTTATTAAAATCATATCAGGAAAGAAATGGTGTATGTGAGTGTTGGACACTCTTTTATTCTCTCCTTGGAAACTGATTGAGAGACCACACTTTTTGGGCATTAAGTGGAATTGGAGAGAAGATTAAAAATGTTCCCAGGTACTTCTAATTTTGGTTTTGAATTTTACCGCACCAAGGTACACTTTCTATTCTTTGTTCTATAATTCAAGGTTACATGTTATCTTTCATGAATGAAGTAGATATGTGTTTGTTGCTTCCGTTGTGTGTTTTGTATGGGATACAAAACCAGATTTTCCAACAATTCATTCATGAGAGATAACATGTACTATGTAAATTTATGAATTTAAGAACAAGAGAGTGTACCTTGGTGTGGTGAAATTCAAAACAAAATATTAGAAGTACTTGGGAACACTTTTAATCTTTACTCCAATTCCACTTTACGCCCAAGAAGTTTGGTCTCTCAATCAGTTTCCAAGGGAGAATAATCGAGTGGCTTCTACTCACATATACACACCATTACACGATGATATTTCATATATAAAATTTTGTATGTTTCTCCCTTTATATCGAACTGATTATCTAATTGGGCTAGCCTTTTGGGCCTTTTCAATTGGGCTTTAGCGTGTGGATTGGAGTGGGACTAAAAGGGAACAAATAAGACTCTAGCTCTAATGGGCCTTAGGCTTTTCTGTCAACTCTTGACAAGTCCAAAGTTACCATTAATTATATTTAATACCACTATATAAATATAATTGCACTCTAGGCCTTATCAATAAATTATATCCCAAGACTTTATTATACATGCAACTCCTTCATAAAATATTCGTAATAATACAGAGTCATCAATGTCGACTGCCACTTTGAAGATTACTACATCTTAATCCTTGAGTACCCAGTTTAATCTTTTAAGTTATTCATCATATATACATAAAATCTAATTTCATAAATATATACTTTAGTAACTCCTTACTAAAGTGGTTAGGCCTAACACTTTGAATAACCAAACCCATTAAACTTATCTCAAGGGAATATTTTATATCTCCGTTAAGAGATATTGAATTTCATCTTGAAAATATATGTTTCATCAACACTAAATGTGGCTGCCCAACATGCTGAGGTTTTGATCATGACTTTAGATCTCACTCTTGATATATCAAAGTAAGCTACACCTCATGATCAGGTCCATTATTCTCTCAGGATTAAGAGTTCATGCAAATAGAAGTCGTGAGATTTATTATTCATTTAACAGTTGTTAGGAGAATAATAAATCTCACAATAATCCAGTTCAATATATCTTAACTCTTAAAACAAATCAACATATCAACTAGAAGTCTCCACTTCCATGATCAAGACAATTCATCTTAGTTGATATGTTATATTCTTTGCAGATGAAATGCCCAATTTCATCACTGACTACGAACAAAAATTCTGAGTTTACAAAGAGATTGTGATCTATATCTTCTGTGACTAAATCACATAAATCACATACTATGCATCTCATGGACTATATGATAATGTCCAAATATTCATATTTCCATTATTTTAGATAATAATACATAATGTTATACATAGCATCATACAATCACTCCGATTTGAAAGATGCCTATAGGGATATTTGTCATGATACATTTGATTGGCTTGTACATTCTCCTCTCTTGCATTCTCCCAATATTCTTCTTCTTCTATATTGCAAATAGGATCTCCAAGGAGTGTAGTCATGGCATTAGGATCCATGTGATGAGCCCAATTAGTGGGAACCCTGGTGGTATCTTCCTTTTTCAATTTTGGAGCCTTGTTGTTGCAATCAAGTAGTACCTCAAACCCAAGCACCATTGTTCTTGTTACAGGATCAAATCTTGGCTCAAGGAATCCGTAATAATGTTAACTTCCTCCGGCTTTTATAAACTTCCCATTCAACATAAGAGTGTAGGATTTCAAAGGTTCGTGAGGACAAGGAAGTCTTTTTGCTTTGGCTTTTGCTCAAGCCATCCTTCTTACTTCCATCTCTAGCAAATCATCATCAGTGGGCTTATAGCCTAGCCCAAAAGGTGGTGTGGCATTAGGAATTGCCCAGTCTTGAATAGTTGGCTTCTTCATAGCTCTCCCCAAATTCATCCCATTAAAGTAATTCATTCTTCTCATCATTTCTACCACATTGTTGTTACCATAAGTAGAAAAGTCCATTGGGATCTTCTCAACTTCTCCTTCTCTCTTTTCAAAACTAGGCCTCTCAATCTCAAATCCATCCAAAGTCAACGGCTCTTTCTCAAAATCAATACCATAAACAAGTTTAGGCACAATCAAAGTATCCTCATAGATGGTCACAATAGTCCCTTCTTGTGGAAACCGAACCTTTTGATATAGGGAAGAAGGTATGACTTCTGTGTCATGGATCCATGGTTGCCAAAATAGCATATTGAAGCATGAGAATAGGAAATAGCGAGTTCTCTATTGATGGACCCAATCATTGCATTCAAATCCTGAGAGGTTGTGGTTGTAAGGACTTGGTTTGATTGAGCAAGTCCACTAGGTTTTGTCGATGTTTATATGAGGCTATGAGTAAACCCCATAAGGATATGTTGACTTGTGTCTTCTGCAGTTGCTTGAGAACTTCATCTTCCTCGGCAAGTGTTTGTTGGGTAGATCTATTCAAAGCTTCCACTGGGTTGTCAGTCTCTAGATATTGGGGTTTAAAGTGTCTCCCCCCATTTGTAGGTGCTTGGCTATCCTCTTGGGGTTTGAAGTGTCTCCCCCCTCTTGTGGGTGCTTGGCTATTCTCTTGGGGTTTGAAGTGTCTCCCCCCACTTATGGATGTTTAGTTGTTTTCGGGTTCTAGTATTTCATTCCATATGTCATATCCCACGGTGATAGTAGAGGTCCTATCCATTAATTCTTCCCATGTCATCATGAAGCACTCGAATAGGTCATAGATCAAGTTGGACGGGTCTTCTTTTTCTCTTCTTCGGTCATTAAGCAATTAATCCTTGGTCCTTTCCTAAAATTGTGATTAGGCAAGGGATTGTTAGTGATGCTAGGCCTTCTAGGCGGCCCAATCACTTTGTTGTCTATTAAGTCTTGAATTACATGACAAAGGATGAAAAAATGATCAGTTTCATGACTAAGGACTTGGTGGTAGGCACATATTTTATTCACATCAAACCTTAAAGGCAAGGGGTTTGGAATTGGTCTTGGGTCTAAGGGCTGCAATAGCCCTTTTGCTTTTAACTTATCAAACACTTAGCTCATGGGCATATACAACTCATGAAATTCTCTCTTGGATCAGTTTCTGCAGCCTTAGAATTAGACCCTACGTTCTTTCTAAACCTTGGAAGGTCATCAGTCTTTATAGTACCATTGTTTATAGCATCCTCAATTTGGGTTCCATTTGCAATTAAAGCTTTAAAATTGGGAAAATATTGTGCAAACAAGTGTTTATGGTATACAGGCAATAAATTCTTTACAACCATGGCTAATTTTTCTTCCTCAATTAGCCTACTCATCATCTGTACGGTCTTGGCTCCACACTTGGTAATGAAAGTAGAGAAGGATTCTTTTAGCTCTAGCTTGATAGTCTCAAGGTCTCTTCTTATGATATCCACTTCCATATTGTACTTATATTGCTTGTGAAACTCTCAACAGATGTCCTCCCAACTTCTTGCTCTTGCATCATCCAGGTTGAGGAACCACCTAAGAGCGGCTCCAGTTAGTGTGTTTTGGAACATCTGAGCAAGTACTTCCTCGGTCACACTTAAGGGCTGCATAGCCCTCATGTACATCTTCAGATGGGACTTTGGGCAACCGGTCCCATCAAACTTGTCTAGGGTTGGCATCTTGAACTTGGGTGGCAACCTTGCATTAGGGAATAGGGAGAAAGAATCGTAGACCATAAGTTCCTCCATCTTACGAGCTATTCTCATCATCTCCTCCATTTTATTCATCCTCTCGTTGATCTTCTTCTCATTCTCTAAGGTTGGTGGATCATGATCAGTCTTGTCCCCCTCTTGATTATTCTTCGAATTCTGAAACTGTTGCATTATACGGTTCATGTATTCCCTCAGCTAAATCTGACTAGCTACCATAATGTTGAGTAGCTCTTAGGTGTTTATGGGTTCCTCTGTGTTTGGATGTTCTCCCTCTTCTGCCATATTGCTAGGAGCTTCAAACTTCTTGTGGCTGCAACTGTCTTAGAGGTCAAAGATGGGGTTGTGATGTTGCAACAGTGGAGTCTCTTCTATGCTTGAAGGCTTTAGTATTGTGATGGGAGTAATAGGCTTGGAACTAGAGCTACTGGCTTGAGTGTCGGACTTTGGTTCTCTTTGTAGCCTTCCTTCAGATCTTGACCACATTCTCCCCTAATAATAGGCTTGGTCTAGTTAATCAAAACTAAGACCCATCCACATCCATCAATCAATCAAAACAAACATACACAACATGCAATGTAGTTTTAACCGGGACTGACCTAAAGGTAGGTTCTAAGTCATTATCTTGTAAGGTGGGTTTGTTGTTTCATTGTTTCCCATAACTAGGACGTTACACCTCCCAACTTGTAATGTAATAAACTTTTTGTTAGTCCGAACAGCATGGTTTGTCCATTATAGTCAGTAGGAAATGATCTAATGATTTGGGCTATGAGTTGGTGAGTTCGCCACTAGGTACCCAAATCTAATAAAGACCGGTGATCCATGATTACTACCACCACAAAATTGTTGAAAAGGGGTGCAAACATATTGTTTGGATGACACACACAATGATAGTTAGGGAGATATTTTAACAAACAATACAAACAACAAATTCTATGCACCAAAATATCATACAACATCCCATCAAACATAAATAAACAAACAACAACTATATCATGCAAGACTATACAAAACAAAGGTACAGATTTGGTCACTTAAGTCTAATACGAAGCTTAGCCCTCGACATCCTTAGTGGAGTCACCACTGTGAGAGACCTTGAAAAAAGTGTCCTTCAAAAAAGAGATTCAGGTACCTTTTAGGGCACCTCTCTTTTTGGGTAAGTGGAATGGAGTCGCCAGTTATTTTTTTATAAAAATAAATAAATACATGACTAAATTGTTCTCTTCATTAATTAAATAAAAATAAAATACATAATTGGAAAAATTGAAAGATTACATGGCTTTGGGTCCTAGTTACAAACTACCAAAATACATGACTTTTTGTCCTAGTTACATTCTGCCCAGACAAAGTTTGATCTTCTAGACTCTTGTAACCAATGTACCATTTTATGCATGTCATGAATGATATGTTGAACATGTGAAACAAAGATCAAATCACACAAATTTATTTATGAATGAAGTCTCTTTTTTTTTTTTTTTTTAAATGATTTTGATATGTCAAAATACTGGATCTATTTTGTAGTATTTAGAAAAATTGGTTTTTGATGATAAAAATTCAGATCTATGTTGTGATGATAAAAAAAATGATCTTTAATGACAGAAAAATCAAATCTGTTTTTATATGTTTTAAAAGAATGAAATAGATTTTTTATGAAGAGAGTTTCACTCATAACTTAAATTTATGAAACATGATTTACATAAAACAAACACAAACACAATCATGTTCAATCTTTTTCTTTATTTCAAAAATTTGCTTGTATTAAAAAATCTGATATGTATCTAAGGAAGAAACAGATCAATTTTGATTAAAAATTTAGATCTACATCTAAGGAAGATGCAGATCTGGTTTATTTTGAAGAAAAATTTAGATCTGCATCTAAGGAAGATGCATATCTGTTTTTATTTAAGAAAAAGAGTTGATTACATGCAGATCTTTAAAACTAAGAAACAAATTATACCAATGAACGTATTTTCATAAACTAAATTAACAAAGTAGAATATGAATATTGTTATGACATATGTGATTCACTTGTTAGGAACATATGTCACGATTTTATATAATTGGCTAATCCTTTGACAAAATGCATTTTACTTGTATTTGGGTAGATCTATGATGTGTTTAATACTTCAAGAAACTTTGTTTCAAGATCAAGTGTGTAAGCCATGCAAGTCTGTCCAAGATTCAAGCTAAAAAGTGTCTGTCATTAAAGCTCGATAGCTATCTCGACAACTAGTTATCTATCGAGCTTAAAGAGCAATTCAGCCATGAGGCTCGACAGCAACTCGACAAATAGCGTATCTGTTGAGGTTTATGAAAAAAAGATTTTCAATTCTGTTTTGACACCAATCCATGTTTATGTGTTTGGGCTTTCTTTTCTCACAACCCTAGACATATAAAAGGATTATTTTAAGGGCCATCAAAGAGTTCACAAGTTTCACAAGTGTTAAGCAAAGTGTGTTCAAGCAAATTGTGACTGGAGACAGAGTTTTGCCCTAGTTCATCGTTCTTGTGAAGAAGTTGCTATGTTTATGCACCGTAGGGTTTTATGACCAAGCATCTTCTTGATCTTTATCGTTGGGATGAAGTAAAGAACTTTGCAGCCAACAATCTTCTCTAGTTAATGATTAAAGTCGTGTATTGGGATCTGCATAATTAGTTAGTCACGTACTAGGAGTCGTGCATTAAAAGTAGAAATTGTCACTACAGAACAAGTTCAATTGGGTATTGGGGTAAGGGTTCAACTGTAAGTTGATATAAGGTACTGGGATTCCTTTACTTATAACCGCTTGTTGTGATAATAGTGGAATTTCGGGAGTGGTGACCTTAAAATCACCCAGTGGGGTTTTTGCCATGTTGGTTTTCCCCATATGTAAACAAAACACCGTGTAATTTAATTTCCACTGCATACTTAGTTTCATTGGTGATTTGTTTATGCTACCATGCATCTGCATATTAATTTGATTAATTAATAAACTTGGCTAATTAATCAATTAATTTATCACAAGGGGACGATTCGTTTTTGGCCTATCAAGTGATATCAGAGCAGGCACACTCTGATTAGGGTTAATCTTTATGTGTTGATCCATTAACCCCTATTTGTAATGGATAGAGGACAGTCATTAATTATACTTCCTTTATTTGATGGCACTAACTACGCATATTGGAAAGTACGCATGAGAGCTTTCTTACAGTCTTTAGATGAGAAAGTGTGGCAAGCTGTGGAGATAGGCTAAACTAAGCCTACAGAAGCGCCGACCGATTAGGATGATGCCAAGATCAAGGCGGCAAACTTCAACAGCAGGGCATTGAATGCTTTATTCAGTACAGTCACAAATGAGGAGTTCAAGAAGATATCTTCTACTGAAACTGCTAAGGAGGCATGGACCATCCTCCAAACAACCTATGAGGGAACCAAGGCTGTCAAGGATTCGAAGCTACAAAGGCTCACTATAAGCTTCGAAGAGATTAAGATGAAAGAGGATGAGTCGTTCGATGAGCTCTATACCAAGCTCACGGACATAGTAAACTCAGCTTTCAATCTTGGGGAAACCATTCTTGAACCCAAGATTGTAAGAAAGGTGCTCAGATCTCTACCTGAGAGATTTCATGCCAAGATTATGGCGATCAAGGAATCAATGGACATTGACAAGATTCCTTTGACAGAGCTAGTTGGTAATCTGCAGACTTACGAGCTAGGGTTAACAAGGATTGGTAAGCCGGGTAAGAGCAAGAGCATGGCCTTAAAGTCCAAAAGCAGTGACGTGGATGAGTCTTCGGAAGATGAAGATTCTAAGATGAAGTCCTACATCACCAGGCAATTCAAGAAGTTCATGAAGAATGCTAATGGGAAAGGCTTCAACAAGGACCATAGGCAATCTAGTTCTTCTCAGTTCAAGAGCCAAGACAAAGGGAAGAAGGATGCTAAGGATGGTGGTCAATACACTATTCCCGTAGGACCTAAGTGATTTGGGTGTCAAGGCTTCGGTCACATGAAACAGAAGTGTCCTACATATCTCAAGAGCATGGGGAAGAGCAAGGCACTCACTACTACTTTGAGCAACACTGAGCCAGAAGATGATTCTGACAATAAGGATGACAAAATCTTGAATGCCTTCACTGCCACTATCAATCCTACTGAAGGGATTGTTGAAGATGTGGATGAAGAAGAAGAATTGGTGGAGTCCAAGTTTGAGAAGATGGATGAACAAGATGACATCCACACAGCCTATGCAAAGTTGTACAAGGTCTCAGAGAAGCATGAGAAGATGTATAGGTTGACCTCCAAGAAGCTTTGTGATGTGGAGCTTGAGCGAGAAGTGCTTTCCACAAAGGTTGATAAAGCCAATTAGACTATTGGGGCACTAAGGTTTGAGAACAATTTCTTGGCTGAGAAAACCAAGAAGCTTGAAGCGGAGCTATTCCAAGTCAGAGCTCAATTGGAGAGGACTTCAAGTGCTAAGCTTGATAAGATGCTCAGTCTTCAGAAATCTGCTTCTGATCGAACAGGCTTTGGGCACGGTATCTTTTCTTCTAATATTGCTTCTACTAGTACTACTGTTTTTGTTCCTCCTAGTAATAATGTTGAAATTGAAAACAATGATGTTAAAACTAATTTAGCTAGTGAGAACATAGACAAGGGTAAATCTATCTTAGGAGCACCCCCTAAGTAAGATAAGAATGAGGCTAAAAACCCTAGGGTTAAGAAGGCTAACTCTAAAAAACATAAACAAAAGAAGCAGCATCTCTATCATCATTGTGGAGTTGCTGGTCATACTCGACCAAATTGCTATAAGTGGTTAGCCACTCAATAGAGCAATGGCATGATAGCATCTAGAAGCCAGAATCAGCTTCAATCCTCTCTTGCTCCCTTTGGAGATCTTCTTAAAGTCCTCATGTTCCTTTCAAACTTGAACGGTTTCAATTTTTCCCCCTCACCACAAGTTCAAGGGTTTAATCAAAGGAAATGTTCCTCCACGGTGTGGAAGGAAAAAAGCTCCAAGTGATTCTATCACTTCTCTCTCTTTATGTTTTTGTTTTTGCATAACTTGTGTGTTTTGCTTTTATTTTGAGTCAGTCTAGTTTTTATACTTTGCTTTGTTTAACATATTTTTGTTTGTTTTCAATTTTTTTTATTTTGTTTTTAATATAAAAATAAATTTTAAAAAATCAGAAAAATACAAAAACAGTGTGTGTTTTGTGTACATTGGTATTTGTGTACCTTGGATGACCATTGAAACAAAGTTTTTTAAACTTTGTATCTCTTGTAGCTTAGATGAGCATCTCTATGCATAACTAAGCAAGTGAGCTTTGTGGCTCTTGTTTGTGATGAGTAAGATTAAGTTATCTCTTGTACTTAACACTCGTATCACTCTTTTTGACGAGAAGGACTAAAAAATCATAAGAGAAAGGCATAAATAACCATCTCACCACTATTACCCGCCAATCATTAAATGACATCTGTATGCTTTAGCATAGCAAAAGTGTAATGTCAATGACATTTGTATGCTTTGACATAGCAAAATTGGAATGTCAAAAGCTTTACATAATTGGGTATTTCTTTTCTATCTCTTATATGCCCATGCATGATTTGCTTAAAAAGAAAATATGCAAAGAAAATAAAAAGCAAAAAGATCAAAATGCTTTAAATATGATTGCAAGCGTGTATTCTAGGAGATGTGGGAGTTATAGGATGTACCTCGAAGGTGATAGTCCCCATCAAACGATTATGATTGTGTGTGAGTTAAAGTGATTTTCTAATATCTCAAATCATCATAACATGTATATACTTATGCAATCTTGCAATGTTTTTCACACACAACACATAACATTCTTGGCTACTTTTGATACATTTGCAAGTACAATGTGATTTGGCCATCACAAGGTTTTACATGTGTTAATGTATACCCATTAAACTATCTTGACTTATTTTTGAAATATAAAATTGGTTAGACTTGTTTAGTGTGTGTGTGTGTGTGTGTGTGTTTTTGGGATCTATATGCTTAAAAATTGTTGTTGAAAGATGATTTTAAAAGTTCAAAATGATGTTTGGATCCTTGGTTGAGTTGCATGCTTGATTGCATTCATATCTGTATTTTTCCCTTCTTGAAAAATGGTTTTTAAGCAATCTCAACAACTCTTCAATACCTCCTCGACACCTGGCTATCTGTCGAGCTCTTAAGCTTTTTCTTATCGCAATCTCGACAGATCCTCGATAGTTGGTGGATCAATCAAGAAAGTTCCTAGACTCTCGATAGCTAGTGGATCGATCGAGCTTCTATTCTTGTGTCTTTGCTTTGTTCCTCGACACCTTCTCGATAGTTGCATTTGTCGACGTTATTTTTCTCGACACCTTTATCTGTCGAGAATTACTGAGGATCTATATACATGCTCTTCGCGATCTGGTTCTCATTTCCTCGATCTCTCTCGATCTATCGGCACCTGTTCATCTCCCAAACACTTTCTCCTTCACATCTAACCTCTTCCTCAAGCATTCTTCAAGATTAATCAAGTTTTCCTTCACTTGGTAAGCTTTAATTCTCTCATTTTCTTGCATTTCATTCTTTGAAACATAAGTTTTTGGGATTTTTGCAAAATTTGGGGTTTTTCCAAATCAAAGAGGTTTTTGTGCAATTTTTGGGATGGGTTTTGAATATTCAATCTTAAAAACTTCATGCATTGCATTCCATGTGCATTATAACTATATTTTCATGCATTTAGTTGTGTGCTATACATTTTGAACTGCTTGTGTGCTGGTAGGTTTGGATTGGGCTGAGCCCATGATGCAATTTCTTTTGCATGTCACATGTTTATGCATCACCATGCATACGTACTCCTTTTTCAATATACTTGCTATATTTGAACTGTTTGGATCTTTTCTGATTGTCTCTTTCTTCTCCTCTCTCTCTTGTTTACGCTAGTCGTGACTATGGCACCAAAACGTAAATCCACTCTATCTCGGAACCCTCTTCATTTTGGGGCATCATCTTCCTCTAATCCTACTCCTCATATCCGATTCCGTGATAAGGATGCCCAAAAGGACTTCTCGAAGTACTTATCTCAACGAGGTGTTCATTTGGAACACCAAGTCATTTTGTCGGATTTCTCCGACACTGACCTACCCACTGTCATTCACAATCAGGGTTGAGAGTCACTGTGTGACGTCCCGGTCACTTGTCCTTCGGTGCTGATCCAGGAGTTTTACTCCAACATGCATGGAATTGATTCTTCTATACCTCTCTTTCATACTCGCGTTCGAGGTACGCACATTGTTGCCACACCACAGCTTGTTATGGATGTGCTTCATGTTTTGAGGGTAAAACATCCTGACTACCAATCCATGGAATTGATTCTTCTATACCTCTCTTTCATACTCGCGTTCGAGGTACGCACATTGTTGTCACACCACAGCTTGTTGTGGATGTGCTTCATGTTTTGAGGGTAAAACATCTTGACTACCCCTGATGCGATCGTCTGAGGACTCTCTCCAAAGACGAGATGATCTCTGCTTTCTACGAGTTCCCTTTTGATTGGGGTGATCGTCAGTTTACATTATGTAAGGCCTTTGCTAAAGGTCCTAGATTCGTAAACATGGTAATGACTTTTGTTTTGCACCCACTCTCTCACTATCACTCTATCACAAAGCCTCGTGCTTGATTTTTGCTTTCTTTGTTAGAGCACCTCACTATTGATTTTCCTTCACATTTTATTCTTTCTCTTATAGATGTGTTTAAGGTTATGGCTACCCGTGATAAGCTCATCTTTCCTTCAACTATCACAAGGATCTTACGCCATTTTGTTGTTCCTTATCCCTCCTCCACCCATTTTTCTATCATGTGTGCCATAGACATCGCTATCGTTAATGGTAGCGAGGCGCAATTTAGGTCACGGTAGACGGATTCAGCAGCTCCTCCCTCCTGTTCGGCTCCATCCCGATCTGCTCCATCCACATCCGTTCCCTCCTCTTCTTCGAGCGATGTGTCACTAGGGGACATCATGGCGCAACTACAGTGCATGGATGCTCGCCTTGATACACTCTCTACAGAGTTGTATCAAGTGAACATCCGTGTCGATCGTATCGCACGGCGACAGGCGACTATGGGTGGTTTTGCTCCTGAGGCTTCTCCTCCACCTCCTCATATGGCTTCTAATTCTAAGGATGAGGATGATGATGATGGTGATGACAATGATGCTTCTGATGATGATGATGGAGATGCTAGCTCTATCGATGAGATGTCTACTTAATACTTTTACCCTTTGTCACTCGTGAAAAAAATGGGAAGTAGTTTTGGATATGAAAGTAGTCATTCTTAGAGGGAGAATTAGTAGAGGACATATTTTTTTGTTAGGGTGAGTGTTGATATTTGTGAGGGATGTAATGAGGATTACATTTATCTTTTTCTTTTCTCTACTTTAGATACATTTATTCTTATACACTGGTCTTGTGACCATTATTGACATACATTGTACTTATTTTCTTTATATGTTGATGTATGCTTCTTTCACCTATCCTTACATGTGTTGTTTCTTCTCTCTCTTTATGCACATGCTTCTTATCACTTGTATGCAATCTATTATTTTTGTTTCAAAAATACAGGTTATCAAAGTCTACTTGCCATAAACTATGTTCTTGCAAAGTTTTTCAAGAGTTTGTGTTAGAATAGATTTTATTGTAATCAACAAGTGAATTTGAGTTGAGTGATTTATGACTTCTCTCATATCTCATTTGTCTGTTGTGGTTTTGTCATGGATTGCCAAAGGGGGAGATTGTTAGGACATATGTGATTCACTTGTTAGGAACATATGTCATTATTTTATGTAATTGGACAATCCTTTGGCAAAATGCACTTTACTTGTATTTGGGTATATCTAGGATGTGTTTAATACTTCAAGAAACTTTGTTTCAAGATCAAGTGTTGAAGCCATGCAAGTCTGTCCAAGATTCAAGCTGAAAACTGTTTGTTATTAAAGCTCGACAGCTAGCTATCTATCGAGCTTAAAGAGCTATTCAACCACGAAGCTTGACAGCAACTCGACAGATAGTGTATCTGTCGAGGTTTATGAAAAAGAGATTTTCAATTCTGTTTTGACTCCAATCCATATTTATGTGTTTGGGATTTCTTTTCTCACAACCCTAGACATATAAAAGGATTATTTTAAGGGCCGTCAAAGAGTTCACAAGTTGCACAAGTGTTGAGCAAAGTGTTTCAAGTAAATTGTGACCAGAGACACAGTTTTGCCCTAGTTCATCGTTCTTCTGAAGAAGTTGCTATGTTTGTGCACCATAAGGTTTTGTGACCAAGCATCTTCTTGATCTTCATCATTGGGATGAATTAAAGAACTTTGCAGCCAACAACCTTCTCTAGTTGGTGATTAAAGTCGCATATTGGGATCCACGTAATTGGTTAGTCACGTACTAGGAGCCGTGCATCAAAAGGAGAAATTATCACTACAGAACAAGTCCAATTGGATATTGGGGTAAGGGTTCAACTACAGGTTGGTATAAGGTACTAGGATTCCTTTACTTGTAACCACTTGTTATGATAATAATGGAATTTCAAGAATGGTGATCTTAAAATCTGGTGGGGTTTTTGTCGTGTTGGTTTTCCCCATACGTAAACAAATCACCGTATTATTTATTTTCCACTACATACTTAATTTAATTGGTGATTTGTTTGTACTACCATGCATTTCCACGTTAATTTGATTAATTAATAAGCTTGGCTAATTAATCAATTAATTTATCACAAGGGGTCGATTCGTTTTTAGCCTATCAAATATTTAAGACAATTAAGCATGTATCATCATAATAAGAGAAGCATAAAAATAAGGGGTTAAGAAAGAAACCTCTTGCATAAACACTCTTCTTCTTGAAATGATGTTTTAGGGTTTAAAGAAATTTATGCAATTCTCTTTGAAACCTAAAAACCCTAATTTAAGCAGTAACACTTAGAGAGGGGGTCAGAAAATATGAGCAATTTGAGAGCCTAAAATGTATGCCTCCTAAAGCATCAAAAAAAAGTGTTGAATTATGAGATTCAGTCTCTATTTATAGAGGTTAGAGGGCTCTAAAAAATAGGCACAGACGATTAGGGTGTTAATTGTGAAAAGATCGAAATGGGTATGCATTATCGTCACCTGAAGGCCGTTGGGCCAAAGCCCAATACATGAAAATTCGGCCCTTTTAGAGTGCCGTTCGGCACTCCAAACATGACGAATTGGCCTTTGGACTTTAAACATTCTTTTGCATTCGGGCGCCGTTTGGACTCCTTTTCTAGGGTTTTTTTGCAGGTCCTTGTACCTAGACGTGTTTCATCCTCCGTCTATGATTTTTCATCTCTTTTTTCGATAATTCATGCTATTTAAGAACAATTATCTTGTAGATAAATATCTTAAAATAAATCTTAATAAAGTTCAGATTATCCACAATTTTATTTTTATCCAATCATCCCTTTTATTCCTATGCATGCAATCCTATTTTAAACACTAATTATCAACCAACCATAGAATTATTTAATTAATTTTAATGGTTTAACCAATCAAAATTAATTTAAACTAATCATGTGTGGTCAACCTTACCTAGACACAATGCATGTTGACCGTGCAAACTTGATCATGCGATATCTTTCGATCTAATGGTTTCGATTTGAAAACTGAACGTACCGTTGCGACCGTTAGAATCTCAAGATCATTTTTATGATATGCAATGAATGAATTAATGCATGTAATGCAAAGACAAGTTAATGCATGTAATGCAAGAACCAATTGATGCATGTAACGCAATCATGATTTTTGAGGTACATGGATGGTCATTCAAGTAATTCTCCTTGATTAAATTATGGGTGCAAAATTGAGTGTTTATAATAACAAAGCATGCAAACACATAAGATGCTAAACAAGATAGGCCTAGGGCCCAAGATAAAATGAGGATGAGCCAATGGCCCAACATAAAGTAAGGAGAGGCCTAAGGCCCAAACGAAGTATGAGATGGGCCAAAGGCCCAAGATGGATCAAGCAAACAAACACACATGACATAAAAAGAAATAGCAAAGATCAAAGACCAACTACAAGGATTGCAAACAAACAGGAAAAGACCAAAGGCAAGGACAAACATGACAACGTCTAAACAAGAGACAAACAAAGAAAAACCATGAAGAACAAAAGGATAACAAAGATGACAAGGGGACACATAACAAACTCTAAAAACAAAAGACACAAATCAAGACCATCCTAAAAAGCATGGTAAAAATAGGAACCGAACATTTGATTCATTATGGATAACTTTTAAGATGTTCAATCATTAGACACGTCCTCCTTGTGGGGTACACCTTGTCCCTAGCTTGACTGATTCACATTCTTTTCTTTCTTTTATTTTATTTTTCTTTTTTTTTTAACCCTAACTTTTCCCTAGGCCGCCCTTACGGGTTTTCAATTTAGCGGGCATTTTTTACATTACTTTTCTTCTTATTTTTTTATTACATTTTTTTATGGCCCTAACTTTTGCCTAGACTGCCCTTGTGGGTTTTCAACCTAATAGGCTCTTTCACTTTTACAAGAAACAAACAAATGAGCTACAATGAACAAGAACTACGACTTATCCTTAAAAGGTCTTGTTGATTCAAATTCTCAATACATGAGTTACACAATTTACATGATGTGATGTGGCTACACCTCACAAGGTTGCCTACATACCCAAAAGGGATCACGCCTAATATAGTTCACACGAACAACTTTAGTTAATCAGATAGGACTTTACTTGGCTTATAAAAAAGGCTTTGGTTCTTGGCTCATAAAGAAGTGGATAATAAAGGCTCAAACTTACTTTCTTGAGGGTTACAACTTGATCAAGGATTACTTTTCATCACTTTTGAACTTTCTTCTCTTTCACTTTTTTTTCGCTTCACTTTTCATCTTTCTTTTTTTATTTTTGCATTTCACTTCACTTCACTTTTTCACCTTTTTCTTTTCACTTTTGATTCACTTCTCTTCACTTTTTATTTTTTCTTTCCATCACTTTGTTCATTCATTGCCCCTAGTGTAAAGGGTAATCCTTGAAGGGCTACTTTGAAAGAAAACAACTTTGAAGGCTCAAAAGGGATGAGCAAAGGGAAATGTGTTTAGGATAGTAGAATAATGGCCTCCCTTCATCCTAATTTTCATTGTTCAATTATGGGTAAACATGCAACATCATATATTGAGAATCAAATCAACTTGAAACTTTGAGAACTTGTCATAAAACTCAAACCATTGCAAACCACTTTATTGATTAATTAAAAGAGTACATGAATTGAAAGACTCACTTAATTGAAACAACAAAGACATGTTGAATTGAAATAACAAAGACACTTCAGAATTGGAAAAAAAAAAAAAAAAAACTCTGAAATGAAAGACTCTTATGAATAAAGACTAAACTTCTCGATCAATCAACCCCAATTAGGAGGAGGCACACCATGGTAGTCAAGGAGAGGATTAGTTGATGTTTGGGAGGTTGATGGGTGGCCAAGGGTCCTTGCCAAATTGAATGAGGTCTTCAATGTCATAATGGAGACGAGTGCACTTATCAATAGAATGATCATGGCTCTAATGGTACTTGCAATACTCACTTGCATTATAGATTGGAGTATACCTTCCAAGATCCAATGGCTTGATGAGTCCTTTGTTTGACAATTTTTCAAGTACTTGGGATAAAGTCATTCCCAATTGAGTGAACTCTCTTCAAACATTAACAGCATTAACTTCACTTGTCTTACCACCATTGTTACCACTATTACTTGAATTCCCTACCCCAAACTTCTTTTTGAGGTTTTGCAATACTCTTCTTAATAAGTCCACTATTAATAGCATCCTCAACTTGTATACTAGCATCATACAGATCCACAAAAGTCTTTAAAGAAATTGGTGCAAGATTCTTTTTAGGATCAATGATGGGTCACCTACAAGTGACTTATCCTTATGAGAAAAATTTCATAAGATCACCAACAATAAATTTTACATTCAATTCCTACTTGACCATGCACCTAGAATGAGACCACAATGTTTTAGACAAGACCCAAAAGAATGAAACTTGAAGACACCAAAAGATGGCAAACCTTAACAAGACATGGGCCTAATGCCCTTAGAGAAACAAGAGTAGGCCAAGGGCCCAAGACAAAAGACAAGATGAGGTAACAACTCTAGATGACAAGACATGGGCCTAATGCCCTTAGACAAACAAGAGTAGGCCAAGGGCCCAAGACAAAAGACAAGATGAGGTAACAACCCTAGACGACAAGACAGGGCCTAAAGCCCCAAAACAAAAACATGGAAAGCTCAAAGCCTAGACAAAATCAAGGATGGGTCTAGGGCCCCAAGACAAGACAAAGATGGGGCCTAAGGCCCAAGACAAGACAAATACAAAACACAAATGGACCTAAGACCTAAAACGACACAAGAATAGGCTTAATGCTCCCAGAAAAAACAAGAATGGGCCTAAAGCCTAAGACACAACAAAGGATGGGTCTAAGACCAAAGACAACACAAGGGTGGGCGTAATGCCCCTAGACAAAACAAGGATGGGCTTAAGCCCCTAGACCGGACAAAGGTGGGCCTAAGGCCCAAGATGACGCGAGAATGGGCTTAATGCCCCTAGACAAGACAAATGTGGACCTAAGGCCCAAGACGGCACAAGGATGGGCTTAATGCCTCTAGACAAAACAAGGATGGGCCTAAAGCCTAAGACATAACAAAGGATGGGTCTATGACCCAAGGCAACACAAGGGTGGGCTTAATGCCCCTAGACAAAACAAGGATGGGTTTAAGGCCCAAGACAAGACAAGTAAAAACACAGATGGGCCTAAAGCCAAGACAATACAAAGGAAAGATTCAAATATCAAACAAAAAATGGGCTACTAGAATGGGCTAACCTTTGAAAAATTTTATTACTAAAGAAAATCTCAAAAGATTTTTTTGAAAATTTTTATTTTGAAAGAAACTTTTTTTTTTTTTTTGAAAACTCAATTTGATTTTTTTTTTTTTAATTTACAAAAAACTCACTCGCTTTTTTTTTTTTTTTTTTTTGAAAAACCTTTTTAGGAATTTATATAAAAAAATCTCACTAAAAACTTACATTTTATTTTTTGAAAATTTTTTATTTTGAAAGCAACTCTTTCATGAAAATATATATATATATATATATATATATATATATATATATATTTACAAAGAAACTCACTCTTTTTAATTTTTTTTTTTTGGAATTTATATATATATATTAAAAATTAAAAAAATTAAATTAAAAAAAAAAAAAAAAAAAAAAAAAAAAAAAAAACCTAACTGAAAACTCACATTTTTTTTTGAAAATTTATTCTTTTTTTTTTTTTTGCATGAAAACTTCATACATTTTTTTTTTTTTTTGAAAAAATTTTATTAAAAAAATAACTTAAATTTTTTTTTAAAAAAAAACATAAAAGACTAAAAAAAGATTGACCCATTTTATTAGCCCAACAAAAAATTCAAACAAAGCACACACAATTGGGTAACCCTACATGGTTGGGTTTTAAGTTCATCTACATGCAGGTAAGCTCCTTAAAGCTAAAGGGACAATTCAGTATGTCACTCACAACTAGGTGGGTCATGATTCGAACTGAGGGTCTAAATGGACCTTTGTGGATTGGTGGCAAACCGCTAACGTACTTAAAGCCTATCATAGGCAATGGCACAAATTGTGAGTTGGTGGGATGAACTTTGAAAGCCTTTGGCCTGAATGGAGTGTACTCATCTTCCCGCACATCACCAACCAAGGTTACATGGGTACAAAGTGCATGTGTGTGAAGAAAAAAAAGAGAAGAAGAAGAAGATTGGGCTCAATTAATAAAATCTTTATTTAATTATGGCCTAATAGCACGTTAGAGTTTAACTTCATCTCTATCCCCAATGGAGTCTCACACTTTCACGTTTGTTTTCTAGGTTGTAGGGTTTCAAATTCTAATCTTAATGTGAGTCTCTATAATATTGCAGTCTAATTAAAGAAATTAGAAAATAAAAATAAATTATAATGAGGTGTAAATTGATGGGCCTTGTAAAGCCAATGTGTCAAAACTTTAAAAGCTAAAAATTAAAAATTAAAAATTAAAAATTAAAAAAATTAATTAAAAAAAAAGTAAAAAGCTTCGTTTCTATATATAGTCACATAGATTTGAGAGTTCAAATAATGTTGTAAAAAAATTTGTTGGGTTGTACGGTTTTTGAGTTTTTGGTTTCATACTTTCATGTTTGTTTTCTAGATTGTAGGGTTTTAAATCCTAATCCTATTGTGAGTCTTTTTAATATTGCAGTTCAATTAAAAAATAAAATAAATTAGTGAGATATAAATTTATGAGACTTGTAATGCTGATGCATCAAAATTTTAAAAGGTCAATAAAAAGTTAATTAGTTAAAGGTTTTAGTTTTATATCGTGTGTGTGTATATATATATATATATATAATATATAAAGTAGCAGCTGGAATTAAAAGAGGAAAGCGGTGGTAGGCATAGCCATAGCCAGCAGCGTTGCGCAATGTGGAGGGAACTGGCATTAGGTGCTACATGCAACCGCACATTTGGACCAAATTTTACTTTTACTTTTACACACCATATGTTATGTTGTTCTCAGCCGTTTCTCACCGCACGTGTCGCAAAACGACTCTGCTAGCTCTAGCTTTTCTCTCTCTCTCTCTCTCTCTCTCTCTCTCTCTCTCTCAACTACTCAGTCTCACAACTCATGACATGAAGAGGTCACTACTACTTTAATTTTGTTGTTGTGTCAAGCCTCAGCCTCAGTAACTCTCTACTCTCTTCTGTGCTCACTCAAACTGCCCTCGTTTTTTTTGCTTCCTTGTCTTTTAATTGAAATTGATGAGGTCCCATGCCAAAATAAGTGTTCTCATCATCATGTCACGTCCCTCTCCTCCTAATCCTAAACTCCTATTTTATTAGAATTAGATAGACAATATTTGGGCTATGTTTTATTGATTAATTAGCTCATTAATTTTTGTGTTAATTAAAAGCTAACAATTTAGTGCAAATTTGGATGCGAAATTAATGAAGTTAACACCAACAGTATAATGTACAAAATTTTCCTATAATCCATTATACAACATAAGAATTTCACATTTTAAATGTTTTATAACTCAATTGATTGACATTTCGTAATATTTGATGATGCAAAAAATCAGTAGTTGAGCTCCTCATCTTAGTCGATGGATGATCCTGTGGTTGGTCATATCTCTGAGGTAAACTTCGATAAAATTTTGGAAAGAAATGGAATACACCGGTGTGGTGTTTACCAAAAACACTTTGATGCTTAAGTCAGAAAGGGAGAAAGTTGTTTAAAGAGAAATTGACTTGGATTGATTTTTTGGCTGAGTATTTGTGTGTGCTTTTGGATTCTATTGCTCCTTTCTTTTATAGGTGTTCTTCACCTTAATAGACAATGAATGTTTGTATTTATGTACAATGGCTAGTGCGTTACCAATGGGAGTTCTGATGTGCATAGTTCACTTGTTACCGTTGCTCCATCTGTTACGTTTCATCATCAATGCATGCAATAAATGTGTAACGCTTGCTTTGATCATCATTAATGGGAATGACAATCCTAGGTTATTTTATGACTCATTAGTTGCCCCTCTATTCGTATCCTTGTCTATGGGATGAGGTAAGAACATAACCATTATTCGTTTCGTGTTCCATGTTCAACGCATTTATTGCGAGTTAATGTTTCATCTACCCCATGACACGTGTACGGTCAAGATGTCTTCTTCGTGTCAGTTTTATCTTGGTTTTCCTGCACACGATCTTCTATTTATTCCATTTTTTCCCTCTTTTCTTTTCTTTTCTTTTCACTTTCACTTCATTCCCTTCTATTCGTGGCGTTTCAACTACTCAGAGCTCTCCTTCCTCACTTGAGTTTTTCTTCCTTAGTTTTCTGGTAAGTTTTCTTCTGCTTCTTATC
Source organism: Quercus wislizeni (assembly GCA_023055345.1). Lineage (NCBI taxonomy): Eukaryota > Viridiplantae > Streptophyta > Magnoliopsida > Fagales > Fagaceae > Quercus > Quercus wislizeni. The sequence continues at coordinate 5,080,089 of JALGQJ010000019.1, read as the reverse complement.
TTGCATTCCTATTTTCATGGTAGATTATTCCTTGGTTAGTTTAGATTTTCCTTCAATTTCTTTTTTCTTTGCTCACCTGTGTGGTCTACTTGAGGTTGTAGTTAAAAGACACCCCAAAGTTGGGCTTTTCGTAGGTAGAAATTGGCCCTTTAGGTTTGTCTTGCATTTCCTTTTGCCTTTAGTCCATCGTTCCATGGGGATTGCCCAAACATTGGTTATATTTGGAAAGGGTGAGGTTAGGTCTAGCGAACTTAAGACGGGTTTGTCTTTGTCCGAAGACAATAGGGCCCTTGAAGTCACATCTCCTTCTACCCCTCACAAATCCTGGGGATACATTGTTCTCTCAAGGAAAAGGACGAGAAGAGGATTAGAGGTAGGTTCCAATTCCCTTCTTCTATAACAATTAGGATTCCCAACGGTGACAATAGAACTTGTCACTCCTATATTGATAAAGTGTGCTTTTACGAGGCTAACTTCGTCAGTTGGCTTCATTTCCCTATCCATCCCTTCATTAGAGAGCTTTTCATCTTTTTATAACTTGATCCAACCCAGTCAATGCCGAACTCGTGGAGAATAGTGGTGTACTATATGGTGATATGGATGTTTGCTAATGACAGTGACATTATTAGGATAAATGAGTTTTTACACTTCTATCATCTGAAAAGGTCCAAGGATCCGAGCTATTGGGAGTTTAAGCCACGGGGTAGGAGTTTGAGATTGGTTCTTAACTCCCCGTTGTCTCTCCGGAATTGGAAAACCAATTTTTTCTTCGTTTCTGGTGATGGTTGGAAGTTCATTCTAGGTTAGGATCTAAATGACTCTCCCAAGTTGCTTCTTAGTTAGGGAACTCCTATGTTTGGTGCGTCTTTCTAATTATTTTCCTTGTATGCATGTAATTTTCCAAATGGATGTGGTACTGATATGATTTTTTTTTGTTTTTGCAACTTCCACTTGTCCTCTTCTGAAAAAGAGGTACCACAGTCGTGTTGGGAAAGTTAGAGACTACCTTGAGACAGTTAAGGACTTTGACGAGCTTATCTTTCCTTAGTCTCTTTTCCTTCATTTTCTTAGTCCAAACCCTTCCAACCACATTCGGAAGAACGTTGAGATTGTTAAGAAAAGTGAGTTTACTAAATTGTCATTTTCAGATGCAAATTTGGCATACCTGTACTTACTTTTTCTTCTTCTCTTTCCCCTTTTTTTCTTAGAAATGATGACCAGATTCAATAAAGCAAAACTGGCTGAGATTAAAGAGAAGAAGGCAAAAGGTGGTTTGACAGGTGGCCTCTTGACAAGAAAACGCCAAAAGGAAATGGAGATTCCTAAGGAATATCCTATGATGACTTCTCCCATCACCAAATCCGTCCCCCAACGTCCAGCTTCGCCTACCTCTTCCCTAGAACTAATTGCTTCTACTGACGATGGTTCCAAGGCCAAAGGCAAGGACAAGGCTCCTTCAAGTTCTTTTTAGGATGATGCGGGGGTTGCAGTGCTGAAAGCCCATAAGGCAATATTAGCTGACAAACTGTCTCCTCTGGGGGTGAAACCGTCTCACAAATTGATGTCGTCTCATGTGCACAAGGTTATGCAGGTACGAACTGTGAACATAGTTCTTGTCCTTCTTTTGTTGTGTTCTCTTTTTTAACGCCCCTCTCTTCCTTTTTGCTAGTGTTGGGTGAATCCTTGTACATTTCTGGGAAGTACTTGGATTATGAAGAGAAGTATGTGACAACTAAATCTAAGGTGGAGTCCCTCTCTGTTGAGAATGAGTTGCTCAAGAGCTGATCTCTGCCCTTGCTGATGAGGCTAAATAGGACAATGAACACCTAAAGACTCTGAAGATGAGCATCGACACTGAGAAAGATTTTTCAAAGTTGAAGGACAAGTAGATTGATGAGGCTCTCCTGAAGGTCGAGAAGGCTGATTCGAAGGCGGTGGAGAAATTCAAAGCTTCAGACGAGTATTCAGATAAGCTTTGTGATTATTACTTGGAAGGTTTCAACCTTTTTCGTAAGTACTTGGCCAAGCACCACCCAGAGTTGGACTTCTCCAAGCTTGATATGGAAGTTGTTGAAAAGGAGGTGTTAGTTGATCATCAATCCGTAGGAGTTGGAGAAGGTGGAGAAATTTCTGCTATTAGTGAAGTTGTCAGTGTTGACCCGTCATCTACTGTTTTACCTTAGATCATTGGTTTTTTTTTTTGGCAAGACGAAAACACTGATCTTTTTTTGGGGCTTGCTGTATTGAGCACGCTTATTTGCTTTTCTCCTTTGAACAATCTTTTAGGCTCATCTATTTTGAGCATATAATTTACTTCAAGTATTTTTTGAATATACAATTAACTCTTAAGTATGTTTTAACAACTGTTTCTGTGCCATGTATGAATGGCGACTTTGTTGCTTATTGATAATACTTTTACATTATATGATGATCTAATTATGTATTAGTGACTTTCTCTAGGTCATGTATGAATGACGATTTAGACATATTAATAACTTTTTATGAATGACGATGTTATGTATTAATAACCTTTTCTAAGTCATATATGAATGATGATGTTTTTTATGTATTAACAACTTCTTTTTAAATCATGTATGAATGACGGCGTGGTTTTGTATTAATAACCTCTTTTTAAGTCATGTATGAATGACAATGTTGTTATGTATTAATAACACCTTTTTTTTAAGTCATGTATGAATAACGATGTTGTTATGTATTAATAACTTTGTTAAGCCATGGGTGAATGGTAGTTTAGTTATGTATTAATAACTCTTTAAAGTCATGTATAAATGACGATGTTGTTATGTATTGATAACTTTTTTGAAGTCATGTAAAATGACGATGTTGTTATGTATTAATAACTTTTCTAAGTCATGTATCAATGATGATTTAATTATGTATTAATAACTTTTTTCTAATTCATGCATGAATGACGATTTAGTTATGTATTAATAACCCCCTTTTTTTTTTAAGTCATGTATGAATGACGATTTAGCTATGTATTAATAACCCTTTCTAAGTCATGTATCAATGACGACTTGGCCAATAGTTTATAATGGAAATGTCTGCGAAAATAATTTCTAAATAGTACTTCTGCGTTTGCTTTATTGATAGAGAGACAAAAATATTCCTTCATCTATGGATGGTAAAAAAAAATAAAGAATAAAATACATCTAAATAAAAGTAGGCATTTTGGAATATTTGGGGTTTCTTAATGATAGTATCTCTTTAGGTGTTCTATCTTCCATGGATAAGGCAGTTCTTGGCCATCCAAGACTTTAGGTAATATGATCTTTCTCTGAAATGACGAATTACTTCGTAGGGTCCTTGCCATGCTGGCCTTAATTTCCCTTGGGATGGATCCTTTGTTGCTTGTGAGACCTTCTTGAATATGAGGTCGCCTATGTCAAATCTTCTCACCTTCACCTTCTTGTTGTAGTATTGGGCCATTGCTCCCTTGTACTTTGCCATTCGCTTCATAGCTTCGTCGATCAAATCCAGGTTGCTATTGAGTTCCTGCTGGTTCCTCTACTCTTCATAAGCTTTGATCCAGATCGTCAACCCTACTTCCATTGGTATGACGGCTTCAATTCCAAATCTCAGTCTGAATGGTGTTTTCCCTATTGGCACTCTTGTGGTTGTCCTATAAGCCCATATAACGTTTGGCAGCTCTTCAGGCCATGCACCCTTTGCCCCTTCAAGCCGATTTTTGATAATTTTTAGTAGGCTTCTATTCGTCACTTCCATTTCACCATTAGCTTGAGGGTGTCTTAGGGAAGAGTAGTGATTCTTGATGCCTAAAAGCACGTTTGGTATACTGTAATAGATATTGTAATGTAATAGATATTCTTATAGCATAACTATTTGGTTGTTTTGTTATATTTTTATTACAATGAATAGTTATTCCTTATGAATAGCTATTCTTCAAAATGAGGAATAACTATTCTTTATCAAAAGTATTGAATATCTATTCCTTCATCTTATGTAATAACTTTTTTAAAAAATTTCCTAAAAAGCCATTAGTTGCCACATCTTCAAAAGGAAAGAAAATAAATTTTCTTTGTTGTTAATTATTAGCTCTATTTTGAACACCCTAAAATAAGTGCATTTTAGGAAATTTGACTTAAAAATGATTTAATTACACTTTCTTTTTATACTCTACCAAATTGTGGATACATATTCAAAATTATATTCCTAAATGGTCAAGAAACTAATGAATAGTAGTACTTATTATATTCCAACTTAATGTATTCCTTGTAATACTTATTCCTATTCCCATGAAATAATCATTACAATGTACCAAATGTGCCCTAAGTCTTGGCAAAATTTTCGAAACATGGGATTGTCAAACTGCCTCCCATTATTCGATATAATTACGTTAGGAATTCCAAATCTACAGACTATGCTCTTACATACGAAGTTGGTGATCTTGGCTTCTATGATCATCGTTGTTGGCTTAACTTCCACCCATTTAGTAAAGTAATCGATTTCGTTGATGAGGAATTTGAATTGCTTCCTTCCTATAGGGAGTGGTCCTATTATGTCAATTCCCTACTAGGTGAAAGGCCAAGGCACGATTATTGGCATCATTGGTTCCCTTGGTCACGTTTGGACATTCGCGATGTGTTGGCACTGATCACACGTCTTGACAAGGTCATATGCATCCTTCTATAGTGTTGGCTAGTAGTAGCCTGCTCTAAGTGCCTTTCCCGCTAGAGATCTTGCTCCCACGTGCCGTAGACTCCTTCATGTGTCTCTCACAATACATAGTTGACCTCTTCCCTGTTAGCATATCGGAGATAGGGGAAGGAGTGTCCTCATTTGCATAAGACATTGTCAGTAATGACGAAGCGAGCAACTCTAATCTATATCTTTCGTGCCTCAATCCTGTCTTCTAGGAGCTGTCCTTCTTTCAAGTAACGAACGATGGGAGTCATCTATTCGTCTTGTTCCTGTACCTTCATCACCTGTTCTCCTTCTATGCTTGGTTGTTCCCTTGTTTCCATACATAACTCAAGAGATATGCCACTGTTATCGAACGAGGCAAATCGTGCTAAGAAATCAGCTTCAACATTCTTTGCTCAAAGGATTTACTGGAAGTCGACACTGTCAAAATGCTGCAAGAGTTGTTGGACAATCTTCATATACTTCTGCATTCTTTCTTCCTTTGCTTCGTAATCTCCTTTTACTTGGCCAACTACAAGTTGAGAGTTGGCTTGGACAATGAGAGTCTTGGCTTCTAATACTCTTGCCAGACTTAGCCTTGTTAGAAGTGTTTCATACTCGGTTTCGTTGTTTGTTGCTGGGAACTACAATCTAACCACATACTTCAGGATTTCTCCCTCTGGTGATATGAGGACCACACTTGCTCCTCCAGCTTTCTCAGTGGCGAACCCGTCCGTTTGGACTATCCATGTCATCTTTGGGGGCTCTTCTTCTTCTTAAGGGTAAGTGAACTCTGCAATGAAATCGGCAAGGACCTGTGCTTTGATTGAGACCTGGGGTTGATATTCTATGTAAAACTGGCCAAGCTCTATGGCCTATTGGACGTGTTGTTTTGCTGCATCTATCTTGTTCATCATCTTCTTTATCGGTTGGTCTATCATGACGATGATGGGATGTGACTGAAAGTAGTGGCGGAGTTTTCTAAAGGCGACTACTAGGGCGAAGGCGATCTTCTCTTACCTTGGGTAACTTGCTTTGGCTCCTTAGAATGCTTGGATGATGTAGTACACTGGCCTCTGCACATCCTCCTCTTCCCTGGTCAATGCCGAGCTTACTGCCATATTAGATACTGCCAAATAAAGATGCAGCTTCTCTCCCATTATTGAAGGGCTTAACAATGGTGGCTGTGTCAAGTAATCATTTAGCTTTGTCAAGGCTTCTTCGCACTTGTTAGTCCACTGAAAGGCTTTCTTTAAGACTTTGAAGAAAGGCAAGCATTTGTCTGTTGCCTGAAAGACGAATCTATTTAGGGTAGTAACTTTTCTTGTCAAGCTCCGTACTTCCTTCACCATCGTTGGGGATTTTATCTCTATTTTCGCCTTTATCTTGTCTAGATTAGCCTCTATGCCTTGTTGAAATACCATGAATCCCAAGAATTTCCCTAATGAAACAGCAAAAACATATTCCATTGGGTTCAGCTTCATTTTGTACTTACATAGTGTGTTGAAGGTCTCCTCCAGGTTGTCTAGATGATCTGCTTCATCATTGCTCTTCATTAGCATATCTTCTACATAAGGCGAAGGCGATCTTCTCTTGCCTTGGGTAACTTGCTTTGGCTCCTTAAAATGTGTGGCTGGTGTAGTACACCGGCCTCTGCACATCCTCATCTTCCCTAATCAGTGCTGAGCTTACTTCTATATTAGATACCGCTAAATAAAGATGCATCTTCTCTCCCATTATTGAAAGGCTTAACAATGGCGGCTGTGTCAAGTAATTCTTTAGCTTTGTTAAGGCTTCTTTGCACTCGTTAGTCCACTGAAAGGCTTTCTTTAAGACTTTGAAGAAAGGCAGGCATTTGTTTGTTGCCCGAGAGATGAATCTGTTTAGGGAATTAACTTTTCCTATCAAGCTCTGTACTTCCTTCACCATCTTTGGGGATTTTATCTCCATTATTTTCTTTATCTTGTCTGGATTAGCCTCTATGCCTCGTTGAGATACCATGAATCCCAAGAATTTCCCTAATGAAACAGTAAAAACATATTTCATTGGGTTCAGCTTCATTTTGTACTTACACAATGTGTCAAAGGTCTCCCTCAGGTTGTCTAGGTGATCTGCTTCATAATTTCTCTTCACTAGCATATCGTCTACATATACTTCCACATTTCTTCCTATCTACTGAGAAAACATATGGTTCACGAACCTCTAGAACGTGGCCCCTGCATTCTTTAGTCCAAAAGGCATTACTTTGTAAAAGTACAACCCTTGGCTAGTGATAAACATGGTCTTCTCTTGATCTTCTTTGTCCATCATGATCTGATTGTAGCCAGAGAAGGCATCCATGAAACTTAAGAGCTTTTGTCCAGTAGTTGATTCTATTTGTCAGTCGATCCTAGGTAAGGGGAAGTTATCCTTCGAGCATGCCTTGTCGAGGTCTGTGAAGTCAACACATATCCTCCATTTACCGTTGTTCTTCTTTTCCATCACCACATTGGCTAGCCACTCAAGGTAGAACACTTCCTTTATGAAACTTGCCTCCAAGAGTTTCTCAATCTCTTTTGCTACTGCCTTATTACGTTCAAGTGCAAATACTCTCTGTCTCTGCTACATTGGTTTGCACTCTGGATTAATGTTAAGACAATGCTGGATGACTTCCCTATCAATTCTGGGCATATCCTCGTGCTTCCAAGCTAAAATATCTTGGTTCTCTCTTAGGAAGGTTGCTATCTTCATCTTCTCTAAGGTTGACCATATCTTCAAGACCTTGGATGGGTCTCTAGGGATGACCTCAACCTCTTTTGGCACTTCCGACAGTTTGAGGATTGGTTCAAGTTCGTTTATCATCTATGTATGATTTTCACCTAATGCTAGGGCAACTTGATAGCATTCCATTGCGAGGACTTGGTTTCCTCTGATTTGCCCTATGTCGTGGGCTGTAGGGAATTTCACCTTTAGATAATAGGTCGATGTCGCTGCTTTCAACTTGTTGAGTGTTAGTCGTCCAAGGATGATGTTATACGTCAATGGGCAATCTCCTTGGAGACTTGTGCTGGATAAGTGCCTGCAACTATGGTTAGTTTAACAACACCTTTGGGAATGACCTTGTCCCTAATGAAACTTACCAATGGGGAAGTGAATGGTCAAAGCCTTTTTTTGGCTCAGCTTCATCTGTTGGAAGGCTAGCAAATAGATGATGTCTGTTAAGCTTCCATTTTCCACTAGCACTCGATGAATGCTGAATTCTTCCATTCTAAGCACTATCACTAGTGGATCGTTATGGAGCTGTCTAACACCGCGAGCGTCCTTTTTTGAAAAGACGATGTCCGGTTCGCTGCCCCTAGGTGTTCTTGAAGGTGGAAACCATGAATGGGCGCTGTTCACTTCCCTTGTATACGACTTCTTCAATGACTTTGAGGATTCTCCTGCTACCAATCCTTTTGAGATCATCCTTATTTCTTTTATGGGGGCCTTCTTGCCCACCGTCTCTGGTTCCCTCTCTTCCTCATCCCTATGTTGTCTTCTATATGGCTTCATTTTTCATACAAATTTTTGTAATTTTCCTTGACGGATTAAAGTTTCTACTTGGTGCTTTAGATGTCTGCATTCGTTAGTGCAATGTTCGGGGATCGTGGTGGAATCTATAGTACTTACTTTTGTCTCTTACTTTTGCTAAAGCATAAATTGATCTAGGCCATTGCAGAAAAGGTTCATCCTTTATCTGCATCAGTACGTACTCAATTGGTATCACTAGGGTAGTGAAGTTAGTGAACTTAGGCCTTCGATCTAGGAGGTTCCTCTTTTTGTCCACTATGTGTCCAGTGCTTCGTACTTCCTTTTTCCTGTCAGGGTTATGGCTAGTTCCTTCGTCTCACTTCCTTTTGGTCGTCACTCCTTTAGCATTCACCGCGTCCTCTACATTCATATACTTATGGGCCTTGTGAAGTAGCCCCGCCACTGTTTTTGAAGGACTCTTGGTGATTGAGAAAAAGAAATCTCCTAATAGTAATCCTGCTTGGAAGGTCGTCAGGATGACTTAATCTTCCGCGTTGTCCACTAGAAGTAACTCTTTATTGAAGCACGTCAAATATTGTCTCAACTATTCTCCCTCTGCTTGGCGGATGTTGAGAAGATGCTCAGTTGGCTTCTTATGTCATTACCCTCCAATGAAGTGATGAACAAAACCCTTGCTGAGCTGCTCGAAGTTTACAATAGTACCTGAAGGTAGCTTGCTGAACCACACCCTAACTGCGCCCTTCAACATTGTTAGGAAGGCCCTGCGCATTACTTCGTCTAGGCTTATCTGCGAAAGCATCAAAGTATTGAAGGACTCGATGTGATTTAAGGGATCTCTTGATCCGTCAAATGACTCTAGCTGGGGAAGGCAAAACTTTGGTGGGACAGGGCTATTCAACACTTCAATGGTGAATTGTGAATCCGTCCTTCAAATTATTCCTTCCAAGTTCTCTACAACTCTATCTTTTACTGCATTCCTAAGCTCGTTTATCTCCCTCCTCATGTTACAGAGCTCATTCTCCATCCTAGATGAGTTTTCTTGTAACACTCCTATCCTCCTATTGGCCTAGCTATCTGATTATTCCTCATATGGTTTCCTTTGATCCTCCAGCGTTCTTCTTCATTCTGGTTCTCCACAATCCGCTATCTTTCCTCGTTTCGAGATTCAACGGCTTTCTTTAGCTCTTCATTATGGTGAGTCAATTCCTCCACACTGGCTACTAAGGCTTGAATTTGTTGTTGTGCGGCTTGTTTGGCATCCATCTTGTGCTATGAGGTTCTCTTTTGTCACTTAAGGAAGACGGCTTGAATGATTAGCATTCCCCACAGACGGCGCCAAACCAATGATGCGAAAAATCATCAGTTGAGCTCCTCGTCTCAGTTGATGGATGATCCTGTGGTTGGTTATGTCTCTGAGGTAAACCTGCAATAAAGCTTTGGAAAGAAATGGCATACACCAATGTGGTATTTGCCAAAAACACTCCAATGCTTGAGTCAGAAAGGGAGAAAGTTGTTTAGAGAGAAATTGACTTGGAGTGTTTTTTTGGCTAAGTATTTATATGTACCTTTGGATTCTGTTGATCCTTTCTTTTATAGTTGTTCTTCGCCTTAATGGACAGTGAATCTCTGTATTTATGTACAACAGCTAATGCATTACCGATGGGAGTTCTGATGTGCGTAGCTCACTTGTTACCGTAACTCAGTCCATTACGTTTCATCATTAATGTGTGCAATAAATGTGTAACGCTTGCTTTGATCGTCATTAATGGGAATGACGATCCTAGGTTATTTTCTGACTAATCGATATTCATTGTTCTAATTTTTTCTTCCTCCTTTAACTATCAGAGTGTGTGTATATATATACAGACACTAGCCTCTAAGCAAGCACGATGTATGTGCTCCAAAGCTCTTCTAATTTATTTTTCTTTTCTTTTTTGGTAAAGATTAATAATTTGCATCTTTTTTTTTTTTTTTTTAGTTTGGCTTGAACGCTATTGTTTAAGCTAGAGTAATATGTTTTACGTTTAGGCTTGAAATTACGTAGTTTTGATTGTGCCAGCTCTTCACTTGGTCATCACTAAAACAACATAGTTTTGGGGTTGATTTGGCAAAAATAAAACACATCAGAATGATGATATGTCACTTAACAGCAAAAACTAATAGTGGGGGATGAATTGCTAACGAAACCAAATTTCAGAATGTAAAATCAAGTTTCTGAAACTTTAGGGTGTAAAATCTAGTCAACCCCAAACTTCAAGGGTGTAATTTGCAATTTATCCTATATATTTTTATTTTTCAAACAAATAAAAATGATAAATTTTGGAGATAACCATTAACTGTTATTTCTTTTTTGAATGTGTAATATAGAGAAAAGTTTGGGTAGAAAAATAAGATGAATCTGAGGCGAAAGAATACTATATTTTAGGAGTTTTCTTAGTTTTTTATTTTTTAAATTGGGGTGTTTTACTTTTATTCATATGAAAAAGGAAAAAAAAATACTAAATTTTATGGAATAAAAAAAATGACTGTAAAGGGGAAAAAAAAAAAGTCATAAATTTTAGGAATTTTCTTTTAAAATTCAAAATAAAATTTGTTATTTGACATTTATGACTCTATTTTTAAGAGAAATTGTCTTTAATTAATAAGAGTATTTTTGAACCACATAAAAATCCAATTCAAATTGAAGAATGTATAGACAAACTCATTTACACGAATTAAATTACATGATCGTTAAATCAATTAAACAAATCAAATTATTATTAAATAAATCATGTAACTAAAAATAAATGTTCCTAATTTTTTTTTTTTTTTTAAGATGTCATGTAAATATAAGTTGGGGGACGGAGAGGGAATCTTCTTGAAAACTCCATCATTCCATAATTTTACTTTTTTTTACATAGCTTAAATTGTGGACTTGTAAGGTAATATGGAAAACAACAGTGGCAGTGGAAATCTTCAACAACCACGTGAAGAGATTCTTCTATGGCAGTATCTTGTGTCATTCTTTGATTGCTTCCACTCGTATATATGGTACAAGATCTCACATTTACACACACCCAGAATCTGAAAGAGAGAGAGAAAGAGAAGCAACGTACATTATAAAGTAAACAAACAAATGAAATTCCCAACATAGTTCAGAATCTTGTCTGAAATTCATTTCATATGATATTTACTCTGAATTTCAGACTTATTACCTGCAGCTTGCAGTTGCAGCTGGGACCTGCATTCTCATACATACTGCTTTTGATATTTTCATCTGAGAATTAGTGTGTGATTTTACTGATACAGCTTCCAGTCTCTCATTTTGTTCAACGTCCTCACCTTACAGATTTAAAAGGTGCGTACATTTTATCTCAGTTTCGATGAATTCATACCAAACAGTTTCTATTAGTGCTCTTTAGCTAGAAGACTGTTTAACATGTATTTTACATATTATCTAAATAATTTTTTTAACATTTAGTATATGATTTTATTTTTTATCTTATTTTTATTTGAAGAAGATTTTTTTTTTTTTTTTAATTTTAAAAACATTAAAGTTAGTGTTTTGCGCGCTCAAACTGGTGTCAAATTAATCCTACGCCATGTTTGTACATTGTAATTTTCGTTTCTATTAGAAATTTTGGTATGTATAACATTGTCCATGTCTATGATGTTTGCATTTGAAAGGAATACATTAAAAAAAAAAAAAAAAAAAAAGACTTTTTTCAGTGCAAGAAAATAAGAAAATAACTGGATTGATTTGAGGTAATTCAGACCTCCTTAAGAGAAAATTAAATTTAAATAATAATTCTGATAATTTATTTTGATAACACCCTATAGACTAGTTTCATACAAATACTAAAAATGTTCACAAGCAAAAATGAAGGAATTAACAAAAATCAAATGCTAAAATAAAGGACACAACAATTAATATTGGTTAGAATAAAGAGAAAGTTTATTTATTTATTTGAGAATGAATAAAGAGAAAGTTTAGAGAGTAAATACACAACAAAATATGGTAACATTAAAACAACTTTTAAACTCAAATACTGCTGAATGAAACACAATACGGGGCAGATTCTGCTGTGCCACCTCATTTGCAATTTGAATTATTCTACTAACATACTCCACAACACATATACCCGTAATTCCAAGTTGCAACAATTCAATCCCACGTAATCCTCCTCCTTATCAAGTTTTTATTTCCAGCTTTTGGGAAAATGTTCCAATTTCCCTGTCCAACAATGTCGGCTGCAATTCCAAGGTAAACTCTATGAAATCACGGCAAATCCAAGAGAGGAACAACCGAACAACTAAAACTAAGCCGCCTTAGCGCGTGTGAAACACTTTTCAAATACTATGACTAACAAGTTTTTTTTTTGTTTGTTTAAAATATAAATTTATGAAATTTAATCAAAATCATAAAAGTTTTCCAACATCTTGATCCCATGGCCAATTGTTCAATCTCATATGGTTGGGTGCACCGTCCATTCTTATACTTAAATAGGTTAAAAAATTCAAGGAGTTTGGGACTTTAGAAATAAAGACCAGTTTGATAATGTTATTCTAGTAATATTATTTGTAATTTTTGTAAATATATATGAAAATTCGTGTAATGTTCTTTAAACACTAAAAACGGTTATTTAAACAACGGTAACAAACGAGTCTTAAATATTATATTTAACTAAGAACGGAACAAAATATTATAATTTTTTTGTAATATCTTTTTTTTTTTTTTAATTGTGGTGAATCTCAACATGATAATATTTTATTATTTTATTTAATATTAGTTTAACCTATAATGGACTAATAGTCTAATACCTCAACTACTATAAATATATTTTGAATTTGTAACAATCGAACAACTCAAGTATAATAAACAAATAAAAACATAATCAATCTAAAGAAAAATATGAGAAGGAAGATAAATTACAGGAAACTAAATTAAGAATAACATGGTTTTTCTCCCTTAAGTCTTTACATTGAACTTAGTCTTTATCTTTTAGTTGTTACTATTTTTACGCTTAGCCACATTTTGTAAAGTGTCATATATTTCAGATTGGAGTGTGGAGACTATTAGTCATCTTTGTAGATTCTGACTTCCATTTATGGTTCGTGGCAGGTAGTGAAAGCAGAGAGTTTCAAGCTTGAAAGAGACTATGGATTCTTACATTTGAAACGCTAGAGAAAAGCTTCCATTGAAATTGTTCATCAAGATTTCATTTGGTTCCAGGTATTACTATCAGACATATATATATATATATATATAAATAACACATGTAAAAGTAAAAGTTTTGTCTCGTGGAAATTGAGATTTTGAAGTGGATTGAAAATATAGAATGATAGAAAAGTGGGAGAAAATATAATATTATTGTTTTTCTTTTTGATAAGGGATGGAAAATATGAAAGAGTACAAATAGAATTTTACACAATTTTTATTGAGTAGATAGTATAGAGTAAAGAATTTGAAATGGAAAAATGTGGATGGAAAATAAAGAATGAATAGAAAAGTGGGGGAAAAGAAAATATTTTTGTTTTTCTTTGTGTTTGATGAGAGATAGAAAAATGGAAGAGTATGGAATAGAAATTTTACCCAAATTTTCATTGAGTAAACAATATCGAACTAAGATTTTGAAGATGGAAAAATGTGGATGAAAAATAGAAAATGATAGAAAAATAGGACGAAATAAATATTTTTGTTTTACTTCATATGTATTTGATAAGAGATGGAAAAATAAAAGAATAGAAATTAAGATACTATTATATTATTATTGTAATTTGAAACAGCGGGGATAAATTAAATTTTTGTAATTTCGTCTCTCATTACTGTTTTCTCCCTTTTGTAACCAGGTGGATTAAATTAATGAATAATCAGTTTAGAGTCTTTGAAGGTGGTTGTATTGAATTTACCAACGTTGATATCCATGGCATGTGGTGTTCACTGTTCACACATTTTTTTAGTTCTATGGGTCAAATGTCAAAGTAAGAACATATATATATATATATATATATTTTTTTTTATGAAAAAGTAAGAACATTTGTTATGATCGTCAAACGTTGGCATTTATGTTTTTTGGTGATAAGTTCATGGTAAAGAACTGAGGTAATGGATTATGATATCAAATATTTGTCTTCTTTTGGGAAAAACATGACAACTCCATATCTGAGCAAAGTAGAAAATGAAATAATTGAAAAACCCTTATCTGTAGCCTAGAGACAGCGTTTAACTTCGTTGGCAAAGTTGACACAAGCAAATGTTTTCATCTAATGTGCTCATTGTTTTTGGCCCAATAGGGACAAAGGCATTCTCGTTGTTAACAAGGGGTGATAGTTCCCTAGTGTCCTTATAAGGTCCATGCTCTAAGTTAATTTGTTTCAATAACTCCACCAAAAATCCAATGTTTTGAGTTCTAGACTCTTTCATTCTTCAATAATAGATTTTGATAATATTTCAGGCCATCCCAAGTGTAAGAAGACCCTTCATTAATAAGAATTTTGCTAGGATTCTGCAAAACCAATAGCATATAAATAGCATACAAGTCATGGTATGCACAACGGTGACCATTCCAACATCTCCAGTTGCCACAACAACAAAAGACATCTTCAAGGAGCACAATGGTCTTCACCGCTCACTCTCTAGCAAGGACCTTCATAATAGAGCCACTGGTATCCGGAGGTCCTACTCTGATAACCACCTTTGTTATTCTGTAAACCGTATTCAAGCCACAGCAACACAACCAGAACAAAAGAACAGTCGTTCAATGGGAATTTTCCCATTTCAATTATCTGGCTCCATTATTCCAAATTCAGTTCGATCATTCTTGTTTGACCCGGAGACTAGTAAGGGCATGAATGTAGTTGAGAAAGATATGAATATAGAGGAGAACTTGGTGAATAGTAGCGAAGGAGAGGAAAGAAAGAGATCGAATTGGGTGGAGAGGCTGTCGGAATTAAGAAGTCATTGGAGAGATAGGCAGCAGAAGGACAGTGTGGATAAAGATGAGGCTTGTGAAGGAGATGACATTGGTGATTGTGATTATTGTACAGTTGATTATAGTGCAGAAGAAGAAGAAGTAGAAGTGAGACATAATCGTGAATCATTCTCAAGACTTTTGGTCCGAGTACCATGGTCTGATACCAAGCTATTCTCTAAATTGGCGTTTTTGAGCAACATGGCTTATGTGATACCAGAGATGAAGGTATGTTATTCTGCATCCTCTTAAAAAATGTCCTTGATATTTTAATTACTTATAATGCTGTTTCTTAACCAAATTTTTAGATTGATCAATCAAATACTTTTTGAGTACAAATAAGAACATCCTACTAATATGCAGGCCAAGGATTTGAAAAAATATTATGGCCTACAATTTGTAACATCTTCACTGGAGAAGAAAGCAGAGGCCGCTGTTATTAAAGCCAAGCTGGATGAGGACTCCACTAGAGTACCCAAAATTGCCTCAATAGATATTGATGCCAGTTCACAGAAAGCTGTGGATTTTGAGAAGAAATGTCCTATCCACCCATCTGTTGCTTACGAGATTGCTGCCTCAGCTGCATCTTATGTCCAATTTAGCCACAAGGGCCTTTTGTGCCCAGGCCTTGAATCGAAGGAGAGTGATGGTGAGGCTTCATTCAAAACCGAAGGCCAACCACAAGAGGAGGGAGTGAGTTCAACCCGATTATATAACTCAGAGGTGGCTGCATACATGGCAGCTTCAACAATGACTGCAGTGGTTGCCGCTGGAGAGAGGGAAAAGCTGGAGGCAGCAAGGGACCTTCAGTCACTCCATTCATCACCTTGTGAATGGTTTGCCTGTGATGATTTAAGCACTTATACTCGCTGCTTTGTGATTCAGGTAATTCCGACTTTAGCCGTTGATCACATGATGATCTGTAGGCCATGGATTTTCCATTTATATATGTCTTGCTTTGGATCTGAGGAAGAAGACTTGTTTTTTGAGTTGCAGGGATCAGACTCTTTAGCATCTTGGCAAGCAAACCTTTTCTTTGAACCAACTAAATTTGAGGTAACGATCTTCTCCATTTAGTGAATACATGTACCATACAATGAAACAGAACCATTGATTTACCTGCCTTGATTGCAGGGTACAGATGTGCTTGTTCATAGAGGAATTTATGAAGCTGCAAAGGGAATATATGAGCAATACATGCCAGAAATAATTGAACATATGAACAAATATGGGGATCGTGCAAAACTTCAATTTACTGGACACTCTCTTGGGGGTAGTCTCTCTCTTTTAGTCAACTTGATGCTACTGACCAGAAAGGTTGTCAAGCCCTCCCATCTACGGCCAGTTGTCACTTTCGGCTCGCCATTTGTGTTCTGTGGAGGTCAGAACTTGCTTGATGAGTTGGGTTTGGATGAGAGCAACATTCATTGTGTGATGATGCATAGAGATATTGTCCCTAGAGCCTTCTCTTGCAACTACCCTGATCATGTTGCCTCACTGTTGAAGCGTTTAAATGGATCCTTACGCTCACATTCTTGTTTAATAAAAAATGTAAGTATCATCTTTTTCTTCATCATTTAGTGTTTTTGTAGCCTTGATTGATCCTTTCTTATCTTAAACCCTCCACATTGCTTAAATTCATATTACTTACCAGGCATGGAAAAACACCTGGATTTTGATAATTTGATGCTATTTAATAAATTTGAAGCATAGCTTAAGTCATTAGGAAATTGTGTCAAATATCATGATAAATTACCATTTGTCCCAAAAGCTTAAACTATTAGGAAATAATAAATTTAATCATTTAACCAATATTCTAACAAGATTTTCCACTCACTTTTTCTTATGGCGATATTTTATGCAGAAACTATTATACTCTCCTTTGGGCAAACTATTCATTCTTCAACCTGATGAGAAGTCATCACCTGCACACCCATTACTCCCACCAGACAGTGCTCTATATGTGTTGGACAAGACCCAGATTGGGTACTCTACAAGTGCCCTTAGAGCCTTCCTCAATAGTCCACATCCACTAGAGACCCTAGGCGATCCAACAGCCTATGGTTCAGAAGGTACAATCTGCAGAGACCACGACTCAAGCAACTATCTGAAGGCTGTGAATGGGGTTTTAAGGCAACGTTCAAAGATGGTAGTTCGGAAAGTAAGAGAACAGAGGAATCTGCTGTGGGCATTTCTTACTTCACCTTCTCCACACACATGGAACTACGAGAGTGATTGGACCAACGGCAGTTTAGCGACCAAGGAGATAATGACTGGCGTTTGAAACTTATTCACAGGCCCCAGGGATTGGATTTCTACTCTGATGTATATGTTCTAATCAGTTTCATGCACATTTATTTCATGTATATATATTGCTGACGGTATATATTCTCTCGCACTAATTAATATACATTCGTTTACAAAATGTCCATAATTTCATCCATGATGCTCACATTTTTTATTGATGTCCATATTTAAAATGTGAAATGGCTGATATGTACAGATAATGTAAAATAGATAGTTTGTGAGAACTAATGCCTAGCTCAGAGAGAGAGAGAGAGAGGTTATTGATGGTTAAAGATTATTGAAAGTGCAACTATCCAATAAAAAAGAAAGAAATTATTCATTCCAACATGCTACAAAACCAAAGGCATAATGAATCATTGAGAGAACATTATTATTTCCATTCCTAGACATCTTTTGACCTATATTGTATTAAAAATGCCAAATGTATGCTTGTTGTAGACAGAGCATTTTTTTTTTTTTTTGGGGTCAGTTTTGTTAGAAAAGCCACTGAAAATGAGACTGCAACACCAGCCAATCTATTGAGACTTAATGAAACTCAATACCTAGCTCAACGCCTTTCAATCTATTGAGCTTCACTAAAACTTAATAGTAATTTTTGTTTAAGCCCCCAATAACTTGGTCTATCTTGGAATTTGTGCATTAGGGTTCTAGAACATATTAATGCATTATTTTAAGGTTGTCATCATACACCTAGAGAGACACGTATATTGTGAAACTATTACGACATGTGCCTAGGGTTTTGTATTGAGCTGTTACTGTTTCATCAAACCTCGATTCTTGTTAGTGGATTCTCATACAAAAATACACGGCGAAAACAACAAACACAGATCTACTTCATTTATGAGAGATAACATGTAACCTCGAATTCTAGAACAAAGAATAGAAAGCGTACATTGTTGCAATGAAATTCAAAAAACAAGACTTGAGAATACCTCTAATCAACATCCCAATTCCACATGGTACCCGAGAAGAGTGGTCTCTCAATCAGTCTTTATGTACGTTGATTCTTAAAAAAAGTTTTTCTTCTTCTCATTGTAGAGAAAAATTGTTTTCTTTTTTCTTTTCATCATACGTACATTTTAACTACCTCGGTAGTTACTTTATTTTATAACTCTTATTAAATAAAAATTGATTATCTAATTGGGTTAGCCTTTTGGGTCAGCCCAATTGAGTTTTAGTTTGTGGCTTGAGATGGGACCAAAGGGAATAAATAAGACTCTAGCTCCAATCGGCCTTGGGCTTATTTGTTGACTCTTGACAAGTCCAAAGTTACCATTAATTATATTTAATACTACTATTTAAATATAATTGCACTTTAGGCCTTATTAATAAATTATATCTCAAGACTCTAATGATATCATTTGATCCCTCTATGAAATATCCATAATGAATAAAGTTATAATAAACTATCACTTTGTAAACAACTATTTTATTATTGAGTACCTAGTTTAATCTTTTAGTTATTCATATTTATTGAAATATGATTTCAATAAATATAAACTTTAGTAACTCTTTACTAAAATGGGCAACTTGAATAACCAATTCTTATTAAACTTATTTCTAGGAAATATTTCATGTCTCTATAAAAAGAGATTATGGATTCTATTTCGAGCATATGTGTTCCCTCAACATTACGTGTGGTTACCCAACATACTGAGATTTTGACCGTTAATATTAGATCTCATTCTTAATATATCAAAATAACTTACATTTCATGATCGGGTTCACTATCCTTTCAGGATTGAGAGTCTATGAAATTAGAATTCGTGAGATTAATCATTCAGATAACAATTGTTGATTGAATAATTAATCTCATAGTGGTCCAGTTTAATATGTCTTAACACTTAAGACACATCAACACATCAACTAAAAGTCTCCACTTCCATGATCAAAACAAATCGTCTTAGTTGATGCGTTATAGTCTTCGCAAATGAAATGCCCAATTTCATCACTGACTATGAACTATATTTTGAGTTTACAAGGAACTTGTGATTTATATCTTCTGTAACTTGTACGTTTTTAGATCCCTTAAAACACAAGTAGTTTCACCTAGTTATTTAGCCAAGTGATTACTTAGATAAATTATTCAGACCTAGGTTAACACAATCAAATCATATCATGTAAACAATGTGGAAAAGTAAATAACACAACGATATGATAACCTAGGAAAATCAAACCGATAAAAAACCTGGAGAGGATATAACCTATCTATCCTCAAAGTAAAACAAATCCACTATGAAAGAATTGGAGTTTTTACAATAAGACTTAGACCACTAAAATCTTATTGCTGCCTCGTGTAGAAAACTTACTACCACGACCATGTGATAGCCCTGAGTCCATGGATTATTTCTTTCCTTGATCTGCAGTAACCACAAGTTCTCCTACTTGTGACTTTGAGACTTCACTCAAAGGTTTTGGATCTTCTTGAAAGTTCATTATGCAACAACTAAAACTATCATCAAGTTCTTGATGCAAATCTTGATTTTGATAGCTCAATGTGTATGTATGAAGGTAAACACCTCTTTGATCTCACAAAAGATTCAACACATTACTCAACAAAGACCTTAGAGAGCTTTTGGGTACAAAACCCTAGATCTACAAAAGAGGCACAAAATGCACTCTAATCTCTCTAAAAAACTCTGAAAACCTTACCTAGCATTAGCTTATGATGTCCTTTGAATACTAGAAAAAACGGATCGTGATTGGGGCTTTAAACAAATAAGTTATGGCCTTTTTATGTTTGATGATTTTTGCTAATCTGCGACTTTCAATCGATTGAGCCTTGCAGAAATTGAATAGTAATTTCCTGTAATTACTCAATTCCAAACTTAATTTAAACCAAACTTTGAGCAAGTCTAAACCTAAACTAAATGTTTTGATCATGGTTTGCCAACATATATAAATTGAAGTTCTAATACATTAGTTCCTAAAGTCTTAGAACCTAACAATCTCCTCCTTTAGCAATCTGTGACAAAACACATTACAAAAAAATAAAATGCTCAAAGTTAAAAACAGCCCATTCAAATTTAAAATGCCCAAAAAAATTCAACCTAACTATTATATATCAGTTGCCAGTGTAGACAGCAACACAATTGAATTAACCTATATATTCCTAAAACACTCAACAAACACATAAACGCATGTGTAAAAAATACAAGTAAAAAAAAAAAAAAAAAACAAACTAAAGCAAATAACAAATATGCAAACTAACTCTCCCCTTAAGTTAGATACATCAAAAAAAATTTATTTTCTCCCCCTTTCAAAAAACAATTTCAACCCCCTTTAAACAAAACAAACAGGATTCCCACATATTCCCACATTTCATCTAAATCTCCCCCTTTTTGTCACATATTAACAAAGACAACTCAAACAAAAATGAAACAGAAAACATACGCAACAAAAGTCAAGAGGAAATAGAGAATCAAGGAACCAAATAAAGAGCAACAACTCCCCTTATGAACACTTGTTAGGCTTTAAAAACATATTTCCCCCCTATAAAAATAGGAAAAACAAAAGAAGTTTTGAAAAAAACAGTTTCGGGGAAAATTTAGGAGGTGGGGACAAATAAAACACACAAACCAAACTTAAAAACTAAGTTGAGAATACACATGAAGAAAAATATTCTCTCTTTCAATAAATGCAAACTTGACACTATGTGACCCATAAACAAATGCATGAGTAGAGAAAATATTTGCACATTGATTATCCATCATATCTCTTAAGAAAAATATTTTCTGCAATTTACACATAAAAATAGCATATACTAAAAAGTATATAACTCAAAAATTAATCAATCAATTTTTAAATCAAGTTGAGTACCCAATTTATCAAAATTTATGCATGTTATGTGTGAAAACAATGAGAATTGTGATTGCAAACCTTCAAGATGGATACAAAAAATAATGCAATGCATGTGAATCCTAAACATAAATGATGCATGAAAAAAAATTTGGTCAAAAACTTAGAAACTAAAAATTTTTCAGTTTAGATCAATCAAGCATCGATTGAATACCAATCGAGTCAAGAAAAAAGCAATGATTAAAAATCAAGGGATTTTCGATCGGTCGAAAAATACATTTGATCAGTCAAAATTTTGGAAAAACTGAAATTTTGAAAAACAGCAGAAGTTTTATGCAGAAAACACTCAAACCAATAGATTTCATGAATGAAATGCATGAATATGAGTTTAAAATTTTTTCAAAAACATGAGTTTTCAACCCAGAACTTCAAAACAAGGTTTTTAATCATCAAAAACACAATTTTTGCCAACTCTTAAACATATTTTGCATCAAACACCATAGAAATCATAATCTTGGATGGCCAAACCAAGTTCACACACAATTTCATGTACTAAGTTTAGCAAAGAATAACTTGTGAAGTGTGTGCAACTAGTAACAGCATGAGATACATGTGAGGTGAAATGCAGATAGTAATCAATTATAATTTTTACAATATTTATCACATAAATTTGAGAGTGACTATTACCTAAAGAGTTCCATCATATAATTCTCACATCTCCTAGAAAACAAGCTTGCAATCATGTAATTTTTTTTTTTTTTTTTTTGGCCTCATAATATACGCACCATTTTTATTTCTTTGTGTCATCTTTATTATAGTCCAATAATATACACACCAATTTTATTATTAATCTGAGGCTACACTTTATGTTCTTTTTGTGCATGTGCTACACTTTCTCCACCACAAAATCTTATGATATGTACTAAGGTGTTCATGATTGGCTAGTAAACAGTGGTAAGATAATTATTTATACCTTTCTCTTAGAATTTTCTAGTCCTAACAATCAAAAGCATGTGACTTAAAAATCAAGATCATGTGATCAAAAACTATAAACAACTCTCACACAACATGCACTACATAGCTAAAACTAGTAAAGTGTAGAAAAAAAAAGATCATCCAAGCTAAACAAGGTACACAAGCATGTTATGAAAAGATAATAGGCCAACCTCAATTACATATTCATGATGTGTAATGCAAAAGAAATAAAACTCTTTTTGGCTTCAAAAAAAATTTATGACCAAAACTAAAAGCACACTTTATGCTAAATGATTAAAAATGCAAAGCTATGCATGATAGTGCTTAACTAAGCTATAAAGGGTATACAAATAAGGAATATCAATTTCTTAATTAACCGATGAGTACATGTACAAACTGTGCATACTTATACAAAATCATAAATAACTTAGCACTTATATAACACATACCATTCAAGTTTCTCCACAATGCCAAGCATGTTCTAAATCAAGAGAGATATATCACAATTCATATAATCCTCAAGAAAAATAAAACTAGACATAAAATAAAATATTTTTATCTTTTTAAATTTTTCAATGTTTTTGGATTTTTTTTTTAAATAAAAAATAACTTAAAAAAAAAAGCAACTAAAAACTAAAAGTAAACATGTACACAAATAATTGAAAGAATTAAATCAAGGACAAGTAAACAACACTCACCTTAGAAAATCTTTTCTCACCCATATAGCACGTGTCTTCAATTTTGTAGGTGAAAATCCATGAAAAGCATAGTGTATTTGAGGGATTACACCAATGTTCTAAAAAAGACTGACATCTTGCAAATTCCTTTCACAAGTCAACAAGCTTCAACTTTTCAAAAGAATATGAAACAATTTGTATGGACTTATGGCAGGAGAAATATCATCACATATCCTAGATTGAAATACAGAATTTTTAAATTTCAATTTATGATAATTAGGACGAATGTAACCAGAGACACCATAAAAGTGACAAACATGAACAAATTTAGGAACATCAGTATTCCTAACAACAAATCTAGTCTCAGATTTTGGTTTTTGCCTCAACAAAGAACAATTTGGTCTAATATGACCAACAACACCACAAAAGTGACAAGTAGGTACAAAAACAGATTTATGATGCTTTCTAATAGTAGGTTTAGAAACTTTAGCATCTACATCAGAACTTTTACCTTTTTCTAACCTAGCAAAATAAGCCTTTTTCTTTATTATTCATCTTGAAAGGAGGGATATAAACTTTCTCAGTTTTAGGCTTAAGAGAAACAGAAACACTTCTATTATCAATAGCAGGCTTGGTACTAGTCAAATTTTCAATTTTAGCTTTAGATTCAACTAACTCTTGTTCCAAGTTTTTCATCTTCTCATCTTGAGAGGAAATTTGATTTCTCAAAAATTCATTCTTTTTATTAGATTCATTTAATCTAACAACCAATTCCTCTTTTTCAGGATTAGCCAATTTTAATTCTTCCTTGAATTTCTTAGCAATTTTCAACAAATTTAGATAATTTCTTACGAAGAGTTTCACAAGCATCAATAAGATCAATAGAAGCAATATCATCTTCTTTATTCAAATTCTAACAAGCATAAGCAGAAAGACACTTCAAATTATCCATGATAACAGGGGTCAATGATCAACTCTTAGATCAAAGGATCTAAATATAAGATCTAACCTACTCTGATACCACTTGTGTGTTTTTAGACCCCTTAAAACACAAGTAGTTGAACCTAGTTATTTAGTCAAGTGATTAATTAGATAAATTATTCAAATCTACGTTAACACAATCAAATCATATCATGTAAACAATGCGGAAAAATAAATAACACAACGATATGATAACCTAGGAAAACTAAACTAGTAAAAAACCTGGGAATGATTTAACCTATCTATCCTCAAGGTAAAATAGATCCACTATGAAAAAATTGAAGTTTTTACAATAAAACTTATACCACTAACATCCTATTTCTTATTTCTACCTCATGTAGAATACTTATTACCACAACCACGTGACAGCTTCGAGTCCACGGACAACTTCTTTCCTTGATCTGTAGCAACCACAAGTTCTCCTACTTGTAACTTTGAGACTCCACTCAAAGGTTTTGGATCTTCTTGAAAGTTCGTTATGTAGCAACTGAAACCCCCCATCAAGTTCTTGATGCAAATCTTGATCTTGATAGCTCTATATGTGTGTATGAAGGTAAACACCTCTCAGATCTCACAAAAGATTCAACACACAACTCAACAAAGACCTTAGAGAGTTTTTGCGTACAAAACCCTAGATCTACAAAAGAGGCACAAGATGCATTCTAATGTCTCTAAAAAACTTTGAAACCCCTACCTAGGGATTGCTTATGATGTCCTTTAAGTATTGGAAAACACGGATTGTGATTTGGGCTTCAAACGAATAAGTTATGGCATTTTTATGTTTGCTGATTTTTACTTATCTGCGACTTTCGATCAATCAAATCTAATTTTCGATTGATTGAACCTTGCAGAAATTGAATAGTCATTTCCTGCAATTATTCAATTCCAAACTTAATTTAAACCAAACTTTGAGCAAGTCTAAACCTAGACTAAATGTTTTGATCATGATTTGCCAGTATATACAAATTGAAGTTCTAATACATTAGTTCCTAAAGTCTTAGAACCTATCATAACTAAATTACATAAATCACATATAATGCATCTCAAGGATTATGATAATGTCCCATTAGAAGTTGTGAGATTAATCATTCAGGTGATAGTTGTTGATTGAATAATTAATCTCACAGCGGTCCAGATCAATATGTCTTAACACTTAAGACACATCAACACATCAACTAGAAGTCTCCACTTCCATGATCAAGAAAAATCATCTTAGTTGGATGCATTATAGTCTTCGCAGATGAAATGCCCAATTTCATCACCGACTACGAAGTATATTTTGAGTTTACAAGGAACTTGTGATTTATATCTTCTGTAACTAAATTACATAAATCACATACAATGCATCTCAAAGACTATGATAATGTTCCATTGGTTCATTTATAGATAGTCTCATATAATTAAACAATTTAATTATTTATGACATGCCAATAAATTGGATTTTAGGGCATAAACCCCAACACATATTGTCATGTCAATTCATTTCGATTTGATTGTATAGTTAATCGAATCTTGCATGTAATTAAACTAATTAATTAACTTGGATAATTAGTTAATTAATTGAGATCAATTTATAACCCAACACTTCCAATGCTACTGAAAACATTTTGATAGGCCAAAAATGATTGACCCCTTTGGCAAATTAATTAATTAATTATCCAAGTTAATTAATTAAGTCAATTTAACATGTGTTAAATTAATTAAGTCAATTTGGCAAAAATGCATCAAACAGTTTGCAAGATGACAATTTACAAGATGAATGCAATTTGCAAGATAACAATTTGCAAGATATAGATATAGGTATATTTTGCAAAAGTGTAAAGCACAGTTTTTAAGCATAGATGATATGTGGATGAACATAATTGGAAGAATGGGAAACACATAGATTGCAATATGTAGAGTCCCTCAACTGAGTGTGTCCAAATATGAGTACAGGTAAGCAAGGCATGCTTAGCTCCAATTGGCCTCTCGAGCCTCCTTAAAATCCCGAAAGATAATAGTTTGCAAGTTGACAATTTGCAAGACAATAGTTTGCAAGTGGTAGTTTGCAAGATGACAGTTTGTGAGTCGGCAGTTTGCAAGATGAATGGTACAATTTGCAAGATAACAATTTGCAAGATGAATGCAATTTGCAAGATGACAGTTTGCAAGATGACAGTTTGCAAGACACAGATATAGGTATAGTTTGCAAAAGTGTGAAGCATGTTTTTAAGCATAGATGACATGTGGATGAACATAATTACAAGAATAGAAAACACATACATTGTAAGATAGGATGAGAGAACTAACCTCAAAAAGCTTCCAAGTCCCCATCAGCTAACGTAGAGTCCCTCCACTGAATGTGTCCAAAGATGAGTACAGGTAAGCAAGACATGCCTGGCCCTAGCTGGCCTTTCTAGCTTCCTTGAAATCCTGAAAGAGGGACAGCCACCATAGAGACACCGTCTACCCCCTATTGGCAAAGAAATACGCCCCCATGATATACAGCAAAAAGGCCCTAGCCAGCTGAGCATAGTCATTATGAGTCACCTGTGGGAGAGGCCTGTAATCCATCTCAATTTCATATTAATGGATCATATCCATCAAGTACCTCCTCTAAAGCAAATCAATGTCTAGCTGCACATTCGAAGCACCCCCAGGTTAATGAGCGTCCCATCGCACCTAAGGCTGATCATCCGATGAAAGTCATAAGGAGTCACCGTCATCTCCCGGTCAGCAATGTGGAAGGTGTGGATTGTGTCCCATCACCTCCCAGTCAAGCACTACACCAAAATGGTGCTGGCAAAGCTCTCCAGCAATAAGTGGGTGATGGGCTCAAAGCTTGCAACACATATGTAGCCTTTAGTCTTCTTGGTCATGATCTAGTACCATGAAGCAACACAGTTGGTGCTACCCCTACCTAAGAAAGCGGGCAAGGCCTGTAAAATGATAAATAGAGCATTAAAATGATAGTCGAATGAGAAAATAAGTGGAAAAGGATTTAAAACAATCAACATAGGGTTTCTGAGTGCTAGTGTGTGCACGCGGGCCTGCATTTGCGTACACAAGGATGCCACACACATATGTAGGTTGGATCATGCATCCATATAAACTGAAGAACACGGATGCGTATGTATGAAGAGAGCCTATGTACGCATAAGTCATGTGCGTGTACGCATGGATGCAAGCTGCGTATGCAAGTCGATACCTGTGTACGCATAAGCATAGACAGAAAGTTTTCTTCGACAATTTTAGCAACACTTTGATCAAAACTCATCCTAAACATGTTCCTACCCCTCCTAAAGTGTCATGTTTTCGTCTAGACTCATCCCACAAAAAAACCCAAGCACTTATATGTCCAAAAACAAATTAAAATGGAAGATCAAAGAAAATCTCGAAAATGAGAAAAACTTGAAAAACATACCAATCTGGTCCTTGCATTCTCTAAAAGATGATCATGTAACCTGTGGGTCAACGAGGGGGGCTCATTCAACCTCACAACCCCATTCTAGCGGGTGAGGTTAAACACATCGCCAAAAAGCACGAAAGAACTTTTCTTGGACTTAGGTGCCATGGAGATGAGAGTTTGGGATAGAAAGAGAGTTGTGGATGAGAGATTGTGAGAGGGAAAGATTAGAGTGCATAAATGAAAGAGAGGCAAAAAGTATTTGTAGAGAGGAAATGTGGAAGTTGAAGAGGTAGAGAGAAAATTAAAGGATGAAGAAGATGAAGAGGAATGAAAAGAAAAAGAAACGGTTGGTAACCGTTGGAAAATTTTTGAAAAGGAAAGAATGCATTTGGTGGCTAAACAACATGTAGTTTAGGCCCACCCACTAAACTATGTGTAGTTTAGTAAAAAAAAATTAAAAAAGAAAAAGAAAAAAGAAATATCCCCAGTAGGTTCCCAGAAGGCAGGAAGTGCAAAAGAAAATTCAAGAATACACCTGAAAATTCAAAAATACCCTCATTTGGGTAAAAGAAACAAGGACCCTCAAAACATCCCCCAATGGATTAGCAGCATTAAGAGCATCCCTCAGTGGATTAGAGATCGCTAAAGAAACTCCCTCGTGAGTTAAGACCATCAACCAAATCTCAAGTAAAGTACAATATCATGGAAGGACTCCCCCGTAGGTCCAAGGCACAAAGGCAACCCCTTTGAGAGTAGTAAAGAAAATTGCCCCATGGATTTGATAAATCCCCCTCGTGAGTGGAATCAACACAATTTCCCCAGTGAGTCATGAAAGAAAAGAAGAGGATTTTTCCCTAGCAGAATACACCTGATCAAAGACTTCCTCATGGGTTAAAGTCACCAGCAAACTCCACAGCGAGTTATCTTATCCCCAATAGACTACACACCATCAAGGACTTCCTCATAGGTCAAAACCACAAGAGGACTCCTCAATGGGTCACCAACACATTCATCAACAAAGTTATTTTCCCTAGTAAGTCACAAACCAAAGACTTCCTCATAGGTCGACATTACCAAGAAGGCTCCCTCGTGGGTCACTAATACACTCCTTAGCTAGTCATTCTCCTAAATGGATATTTCACCAAGGACTTCTTTGAAAGTTAGAACACCAAGAACTTGTGCACATATCCTCTGGGAATTGAATATGCAAGCATAGATTCCATACAAGTCAGAAGAGAAAGTACATAATTTGTGCACATATCCTCCTAAGGGAATTGAATATGCAGGCACACTAGAAGAGAAAGAGATGGAGGTAGAGACCAAGGTCACCTTGAGGCAAGAGCCTCACTAGAATAGGTAAAGATAGAGATGGAAGACAAAAGGTGCAAGCCACCCGAAGAAGTTTGAGGCCAGAGCCTCAGATGGACACCACAGATAGGTATCCTTTTAAGCTCGTAAGAGCACCTTGTTTGTTTGCTTGATGGTTGCAGTTGTTGGCCATATTTGTTTTTCTTTTTTGTTACTCTAGGATATAAGTCACTCACCTTTTGCTTGCAATTGGCAAAATAGATTTTGGGATAGTAAACTATCGTTGCTTGTTTTTTGAGCACCAAAGGTGGGAATTCAAACATATGAATCCCATGTATGCACATTGTGTGTCATGTGCGTGGGTTGGACCTGAACTGTACGTAGAAACAAAATGTTTTGTCTCTTATTCATTTGATTTTGTCAGCAAAGCTCACAAATCACAAGAGGGGCATCTATAGACACTGCATTTTATACCCCTTATGACTTGGGCCCCCATTCCCCAATGATGGTAAAACTCTAAGCCCGATGTTGATTTAGAACCCAATCAAACTTTATTTGACTTGAGGAAGGTTTTTATGAAAGATATAAATCTTTTATGAGCTAAATAAATCTATTTTTGGAAAAGAAGGTCACAGATACCCTAGGGCATGCGTACATAAACACATGTATGTGCACGCATGCTCTAGATCCACGTACACAAACTTCATGCATGTGTATGTGTACACAAACTTGCGTATGCATACTAGGGTTCCAAAAACTATGAAAAGCAAGTTTTCTACATTAAAGCTGAGGATTGGAACGAATCCCACATCGTTTAGGAGTCATTCCAAACCCTCATTTTCTTGATATAAAAATCTATACATGGTACCTTTTCAAAACACACAAAAAATCTGAAGGGAAAACCTAAATTTAATTAGAAATGGTGAATCAAAGAGAGAGTTTTTCACAAAACATCCTCAAATCAATTTTCTTTTGATTGGGACATTTTCTAGTCTTGATCTTTGAGTTTTGAAGTTTACTAATCAATTTTGTTCGGTTGTGAATAGATTTGACTGAGGAAAACGATCAAAATCAAGCCAAAGAGCTTTTTGTTTTGAGGTATTAGTTCTAAACTTTCTTTTTTTCTTTTTTTTTTTCTTTTTTGCTTTTTCTTGCTTTAATCTTCTTGTTTTCCTTGTTTCTTTTATTCGTTTATGTTATAATGTGCCTATCTAGTTTAGGTGTTTTCTGTTTTATGTTTTAAAGCATGTTAGGTTGTTAGATCTATCATTTTAAGTTTTTGCTTTGTTTTTCTACTTTGCTTTTCTAGTTTAGGGTTTTGGGGCATGCATACGTATGCATGCTTTCTATCCTAGAGTCACTAAAAAAGAAATACAAACATGGCCAATGGCCGCAACCATCAACCAAATAAACAAGGTGCTCTTATGAGCTTAAAAGGATATATATATATATATATATATATATCTCTCTGTGGTGTCCATTTGGGGCTCTTGCCTCAAACTTCTCTAGGTGGCTTGTGCCTCTGGGTAATACTTGTCTTTTATCTCCATCTCTACCTACTATGATGAGGCTCTTACCTCAGGGTGACCATGGTCTTTGTCTCTATCTCTACCTCTTTTATTGTGCCTGCATATTCAATTCCCGAAGGAGATGTGTACAAGTTTCTTGGTAATTCTAACTCAGGAGGAAGTCCTTAGTGTAATTCTGACTTGAGGGCATCACTTTGCTTTTCTATTACTTTGAATATCTTTTGTGTGGTTGTGTCATCAATTGGAGTAGCTATTCCTTCTTGAGATACTTTCTCTTGAAATGTCTCTTCTTGAAATACCTTTTCTTGATATGTTTCCTCAATTTTGACCAAATGCCTTCCGTTCTTTTCTTGGACCCAAATTGGAGTGGGGACATGCTTACTTGATCTTGGTGGTACAATAGTGCCTAAAAAGAAGTCCCATTTAAATGGTTCTTTTCATTAACTTAGATGTTTTTAGAAAGTCTTTAAGTCCATTTTAATGAAAGCCCAATTACAAAATCCTTTCCACTCATGAACCTTGCCCCTTGTTTCATTGGGCTTTAGTCCATTTACAATAAAGCTCTCATCTTTCTCTTGTAGGCTTTCATTAGAATGTACTTAGAGATTTTCAACCCTTTGTCTCAAATATGGGCTAACTATGTATCCATCACATTTGGGCTCTTTATTTTTTTATTTTTTTTTTCATTCATTATTATCATTTTTTTTTTTTTTTTTGAAGTAGCCTTCTAGTTAGAATATATTGTAGCCCTCCATTCAAAGTCCATGAATTTCTCATCATATTAGGCCTAGGCATGCAACAAGAAGGCCCAAGATTAGGGAATTTCATATTGGCTTTGTAGGATGTTGGATGCTAAGTTCATAGCATATTTGTTACCTTAGGCCCAAGGTTCTCCTTTTCAAGAGGCCTTTTGATTTGGACTTATGATAGCAACTAAGCTATGGTCTTATGAACCTTTGAATTTTGGGACAAGCCTTTTACATGTGAGAACTTCTTTTCTTTTATCCCAACATCCATAACTTTTGGGCCATCCTCAAATTTGTACATCTTTTATTTGTCCTTTAGAATTAGATGAACACAAGATATATGGTTGAACAAACAAGAGATATAAAAGGGTACCCTCTTATTGATAGGATCTAGGATATCTCTAAGTGTGGGTAGGCTCCCTAGAGCTAAAGGGACAGATTATAGGTCACTCACAACTAGGTGGGCTATGATTCCAACCTTAGGCCTAAATGGACTGTAGTAAATTGGTAGCAAACCGTTAACGTACTCAAAGCCGCTCATAGGCAATGGCATAGATTGTGAGTTGGTGGGATGAACTCCAGAAGACTTTGGCCCAAATGGAGTGTACTCATCTTCCCACATATCACCAACCAGAGTGAAGGGATAAAAGAACCAAGTGAAGTGTGTGCAAACAAAAATTGAACAAGCCTTTATTAAGATTAAGAAATAAGACACATTGGAATCAAACTCTCTATCCCCAGTGGAGTCTCCACTGTGGGTGCAACCGCGGGGGGGGGGGGGGGGGGAGGGAGGAGAATACACCTTACCCGAATGGATCAAGGAAAAGAAAAGATGGAGTCGTCGCCACCTAGATTAGGTCTAGGAACAATATATATAGTGCCTTTCATGGAAAGACAGATTACTATCAAAGCACATGTCTAGAGTTTAGGTATAGGGATGGGAAGGTGTTAGGCACCCAACGCGTGGGTCAGCTTCCACTCATTGTGTCTTACATCTTAATCTTATTAAAGGCACATTCAATATTATTATTCTAGACTCACACACACACTAGCATACATCTTGCAATCAACATGACATTTTCATCCCCAAACCCTAACATACATCTATCATATATATCACATCTCAAACCTAGTGTACATCTATCATGCAACTCATATCAAACCATATCCAAGGCAGCAAACAAACGAGCATATATATCATCAAGATAGGAACATAGGCATGGTATCAAACAAGCATGTTCATACTTGTTATCAAGGTAAACCCAAATGCATGTTCATGTGAATGCATGACTTACCTCATTCACCTTTTTGCGTCACAGCACCTATGCATTAATGCATGATCATGTTATACACATGTTCATGGCAAATCAAAGAAAACATTAGAGAGAAACTCTAATCTAGCATGTGAAGAACAAACATCAAACAAAACATAGAGGCAGAGACTTAAGAGCATGAAACAAGATAAGGCAAAAGCATATGGTATAAATAAAATAAAGAAACAGAGGCGAAAAGGTTTAGATTAGGGTTTCTAGGCATGAGTATGCGTGCACATACATAGGGCATGTGTACTTAGCCCAGTTGTATGCGTACGCATACTTCGAGTTTGCGTGCGCATGCAGTAAGCATGTGTACGCATACATACCCTAGACCTTAACCCAGAAAAACAAGAACGCATAGCAGAACAGAAACAAAATTTAGCAACCTATCATATTATTACAGAGAAACAACGTTGCACTAAACTAAATAGACATATTAAAACACATACTAAGAAAATAAACAAAATTAAGTAAAGAAAATGAGGCAAGAAGAACTAGAACCTTTACCTCCAAAACAAAGGCTCATTGGCTTGATTTTGATTGTTCCCCTTAGTCAATCTGTTCACAATCAAATAAGGAAGTGATTAGTAACCTTAAAACTCCAAGATCAAGGCTAGAAGATGCCTCAATCAAAAAAATATTGACTTGAGGACTTTTCATAAAAAACTCTCTCTTTGATTCACTATTTCTAGCAAATCTTGTATTTTCCCTTAGGATTTTCTATGTGTTTTGAAAAGCTACTATGTATGGCCTTTTATAGTTCGAAAATGGGGGTTTGGAATGGCTCCCAAACAATGTGAAATTCATTTTGAAACCCAAACTTTAATGCAGAAAACTTGTCTTTCATAATTTCTAGAACCTTAACATGCATACGCATGCCTGTGTATGCGTACGCATGCATGAAGCATGCATACGAAAAGCTTGAGTATGCGCACGCAGAGCTTGAGTATGCGTGCGCATACACGTGTATGCGTACGCATGCCCTAGAGTTTCTATGCTCTTTATTTTCCAAAAATAACTTATTTCATTCATAAAAGAGTTATAATTTTCCTAAAACATTTTTCTCAAGTCAATTTCAATCTGATCGAGGCCTAAACCAACCTTGGGCTTTAGAATTTCAACATCATTAGGGAATGAGGGCCCAAGTCGTAAGGGGTACAAAATGCAGTGTCTACACCAACTATATAATCCGTTAGCTACATAAGCATTTCTCGTTAATTAGTTGACGGCAAGAACCAATTTGACTATAATGCTCTGTTTGGTTCGCTGGAAAACCTTCTGTAAAGATAGTTTTCTGCATTTTCCAGTGTTTGGTAGCACACAAAAAATCGGTCAACGGAAAACAATCTTTAGTCAACAGAAAACCCTAATAAAAATAAGGCTTATTTTTTATAAGTCGTTTTCCAAAAAAAAAAATTTGCAAAACAATCTCTCTCTCACTCATTACATCTCCTATAAATATTATATTCTTTTATAGTCATGGGAAACATAATTTTTTGGCGCCTTCTCTCTCTCACATTAAACTCTCTCTCACTTTTTCTCTCTTCTCTTTGCTTTTTCTCTAATCATATATTCTTTGCTTTGAATTTCAAGCTTGATTTTTTTTTTTCTCTAAGAAATTTTTTGTTTGATGAATTCTAGGTAGAAATTACTTTTTTTTAAAAAATTAAAAATAAATACTTTATTGATGCAAAGGAAAACATATACAGAGTAAGACATTGCAACACTTTGCATGTTACGGTACCAAACCAACCACAGAAACTTCAAAAAAATTATAAAAAGAACAATGACTTTCTAGAACACAAAAACATGCTTATTCTTTAAACGTAAACAAAACTCACTGATATGCCTCCAGAACTGCATTGGCTCCTTCTAGAATAACCGGTGGTTGTGTTTGAATATTCTCAAAATAAACTTAGTTTCTTGCAATCCATTGCCTAGGACAGAACTGCCCATTGCTCCAATTCCTTCTTCCAGGTAGAATTTATGTCTTTTTGCACAAAAAAGTGCAAAATAATAATAATAATAATAAGAAGAAGAAGAAGAAGAAGAAGAAGAAGAAGTAGAAAGAATGAATGAAGTAAAAGACAAAAATTTAAACATAGTGCCTATATTCCTCTAAATTGCTTTTTCATGGGACAATCTTTACATTATATAATGAATGATAATTGTTTAGGGGAATTGCATTTGTTGGCGTATACATTATGTAGATACTATGAAGTGATTATATATTATGCAAATACATTATACATTACTTCATATAAGGATGAAACCATTGCTTTTTATGTGCTATGTATGCAGGGGTGGCATATAGTATTTGGGGCCTAAGGCGAATACTAAAATTGAGACTTTTTATATGGAGTATTTAAATAAGATTTTTTTAAAAAAATAAATATTAATTAAACTTTATTATTTTGTGTTTAGATGCAAGAATTACTACCAAATTATTAATTAACATGAACTATGTAGATTTTTTTTTTTTTTTTTTACAAAGTCTATACACAAAAAAAAAAAAAAAAAAAAATGACACAACTTTTCACACCTGTTAATGTAAGTAAGTAAAAAAGTGATGTTAGTGATGAACTTAAATAAGAACTAGTAAAAAAAAATAAGAACTAGTAAAAGTTTGCCAACTCAACTTCTAAAAAATGTAGTGAATTTTTGAGTATTTTTTTTTTAATATTTGAGAAGTATTACATTTACAATATTTTCACAACAAATCCTAGGCGTTAAGTTATTACTAATTTTAATTTGAATTCACCATTGAAATTAATTTTTTTTCATTAATAACAGCCTATAACAACCTACCACTTAAGATTTATTGTAAAAGTGTTGCGAAAAATGTCGTGGACGTAGCATTTTTTTTTAAAAATATTATTTTATTTATTGTCTAATATTTGAACTTAATTAATACTGTTATAATGAAAAAAAAAATCACTATTGGTTAAAAATTGGGCGCATTTTTCTACTAGAGGCCTTAGGCGACCCAACATTTGCTTCTAGTATAGAGCCGACTCTATATGTATGTACAGTTCATATATATGTGTGTGTGTACATGCTACTGTCCATATAAATGAGCAAGAAGAGTGGTTAAGATCATGAAAATTTGACAACTAATTTTGACTGTATCTGTTGTCAAAATTTTAGTATGAAAACCAAATTAATTCTTGATTTTTTATTTATATTGATTATGTTAGTTTCTTTTTTTTTTTTTTTTTTTTTTTTTTTGAGGGGGAAATTGATTAAGTTAGTTGGTTTACATAATACACATGTTTTGAATTATAAAAGAAAAAAAAATTGCAATACCAAACACAAGAAAACATTCTTAAACTCATTTTCAATGTCGTTACCAAACACAGGAAAATAAAATAGTTTTCCAAAAAATACTCTTTGGAAAATGAACTATTTTTCAAAAAACATTAATGCTGAAATAAACAGAGCGTAAGTTGAAAATAATAAGATCAAATTAACTGCTACTAAAATGTAAGGACCAAATTGACTATAATCCTTTTTTTTAAAAAAAAAAAATTGACTATAATCCTGAAATGTAAAAACCAAAGTGTTTTGGCCTTTTTGTTTTTGTTTTTGTTTTTTTTTTTTTTTTTTGGAGAATTGTAGCCTAACTTTGTTAAAATAAATAAATAAATAAATAAGAGAGAGAATAGTGACCCAAATGGACGACAATGTGTTTGTGGGCGTTTCCCTATCCTCGCTTTCATATTTTGGCGAAGAAAAGTAAAATTCTTAAACCCTGTCTGTCTGTTTGTCTCACAGCCTCTTATTCGTTTTCAAAACCCTAAAACACTGACTCTTTCTTCAACTTCTTATCCGGCAGCCACAAACTGGAAACCGGAGAATCGAGGTTATATAATGCCCGTTAAGCTCTTCCCACAGCTCCGTCTCCTCAAGCCCACTCTTCCGGTCACCCGTTTCCCTCTGACTATGAAACCCGGAGTTTGGGTCCAACCCTCCCATCGGGTCATACCCGTTTTCTCTCGCGTATTCCCATTGAGGCTTAGATACTCTGGTGGTCGTGCTCTCCATCTACTTCGCAATGAAAATGGAGATTTGGGTGTTCGAAGATTCTCCACTCGGCACTTGGGAAAGGAGGCTCGAAGGGCTTCATCGTCATCTAAGAGCTTGATTGAAGATGAGGCTGAACTCAGTGACTGGGTTAGTGACTTGAGGACCGACTCTTTCCGAGGCCAACTCACTAGCGAAGACGAAGCCTCCGATTTAAATAGAGTTAGGAATAGAACGAGAGACAGGGATAGTAAGGGTGGTAGGGAGTCAATTTCAATGATGAACAATAACAACAACAACAATAACAAGAGGAGGAGGTCGAAGGAGTCGTTTGATGAGTCGAATAGGAATTCGAGGGTGAGTAGGCGGTTTGGGAGTGCATTGGAAGACAATGAGGTTGAGGGGGAAGGTGTGTTGTGGAGAGCGAATGGCGGGTTTCGAAGTGGTAATGAGATGGGAAGGAAAGGTGGGAGAGAGATGGATAAAGGGTATGAGAGAAATAGGAATGTGATGGGGAGAAGAGAGGTGGATAAGGGGTATGCGAGAAATAGGAATGTAAATAGAGGTAGTGATGGTTTAAGGAAAGGCGTGAAGGATTCGATAAAGCAACTGCGATCGATGGATGATGATGATGATGTGAATGTGCGAAGTAGAAATATAAATAGAAGTACTGAAGGGTTAAGAAAAGGCGTGAATGATTCGATGAAGCAGGATTCGATAAAGGAACCACGATGGATGAATGATGAGGATGGAGAGAAGTTATTGCCTACTATAGGGGATTTGCTTAGTGAGGAAGATAGTGATAGTCAAGATGATGATGATGATGATGATGATGATGATGAATTGTTGAAGAAGAGTGCAAGCTCTATGTTTGGATTAGATGATGAAGTGAGTGCAAGGGTGTTACCAAGGCCTTCATCCTCAAAGTCTGACCCTCAATCTTATTTAAGCGAAACTCGGTATGATTTAAAAGTGCAATTTCTATTATTGGTTTCCTCAAGTCTAGGCTTTAATTGAACTTGTTTTCACTTTTATATTTAGTTTTTGTTTTTTTTCTCTGTTAGTATTTGTTGTGGCTATGTTTTGGTAATGTCTAGGTGTACCAAAGTAAGGAAATACAACTCACACATTCGAGGCCACACAACATTTTGTGTTATACGGTTTACATAGGTTGTGTTTTTCTGCATAATTGAGGATAACGTAGTAACTGTAGCAACTATCGCAGCTTATCAAAAAAAAAAAAAAAAATTAACTGTAGCATTATATAGTGCATATGGCTAAACATATTTATGTACTATATTCCCTTTTTGCGCGGTTAAAATTTTCTACACGAGCATGTTCTCACAACCACCTCACAGCTCTATATTATAAATATAGACAAGAAATAACTTGAGCCCTCTGAGATTTCTGCTAATGTGTTCCTGCCAAAAGTGTGTGGAAGTGTTTCATCACATTTGTGTTTCATCACATTTGAAACCATGATGACAGTGGAACATCCTTCTCTCTAGTGGGAGCATTAAACTTGTCCGAAATTGCAAAATCAATAATGGGAATCATCATTGCAAGTGACACACCCTTGGCTTGATGCACTTGTTGAAGCATTGGAACATTATTCTCCATCACTTTTATCTGTTCTTTCATCATGCTGTCTTCCTTTTCTTCAATTTTAGTTTGTTGTAGAAGAGTACACGTTGGCTGAGATGTAATAGGCACAGCAATATACTAAATAGTAGCTGTTTTGTCAATTTCTTTTCCTATAATAAGCAAATTCAACTTATTTTTGTTGGCTTTCTTGTTCTTGCTCAAAATTTCCTTCATGCAATTCAAGACTTCTCTCCTATTAAAAGTTTCCTCCATGAATTTTTCAGGTTGCTGTCCACAATTCTTTAATCTTGTTTTGCTCTGAACTCTTTACTGTTTTCATCATCTATGCAAACTATTATCACCACTGGCTAATAATCTTTTAGCTCCATGGCCAAGCTCGCTACCTCTTTATTGCTACAGCATTTGTTAACATCTTACTTCTGTGAATGCCTGCAGATTTGATCAATGTTCAGTATCTCCATTGTCATTAAAAGGAATCAAAGATGCTGGGTATGAGAAAATGACTGTGGTACAAGAGGCAACTCTTCCAGTAATACTGAAAGGTTTGTTTTCAACTGTGCCCCTTAGGGTGCTACCAACCATCAGCTCTATTTTGCACTCCTCAAATGATCATAAACATGGTGCCTTGCATTTTTTATAGTATCATCATTTGGGAATCTGTTGATTTTATTGTCTTGCATTTCCATACGAGGGTGCTTACTCTAGATGATTTTTTTTTCTAGGCAAGGACGTTCTGGCCAAGGCTAGAACAGGCACTGGAAAAACTGTAGCATTTTTGGTAAGTTCCCTAATTTTGTGTCTGCATGGAGGCATGTTGGCCTGTTAATCAAGGCAGAACTCCCATCTAAAATTCTGCTTCTAAAGTCTGGATGACTTATCCATGTATTTGCATTGTGAATATCATCAAAGTCACCCTTTCCCTTTTTTCTTTCTTGGTGATAAGCCATCAAAGTCTTCTTTCTTAAGAATAATGTAAA
Organism: Quercus wislizeni; assembly: GCA_023055345.1. Taxonomy (NCBI): domain Eukaryota; kingdom Viridiplantae; phylum Streptophyta; class Magnoliopsida; order Fagales; family Fagaceae; genus Quercus; species Quercus wislizeni. The sequence continues at coordinate 5,041,334 of JALGQJ010000019.1, read as the reverse complement.
ATAAGAAAAGAATAAATGGTATACTTGGAATTATAAGGAATTACATTTGAGTTGAAATTTTTAATATTGGTTTTTAAGATAAAATTAAAATTTGTCTTTTCAGTTTGAAAGTCTAAGCATGGTAAAAGCAATGAGTCTGCAATCAATTTGTTTGTATGTAGCTGTATTAAAATCTCCAAAGAACAGAAATTCTCTGAATTTTGACTTTATTTTGTCTGATGGCATCCAGAACTATAGGTTCAAGGGAGATTACATGCACGCGCACACACACGTGTAGCATTGTTCGAGTGAGTTTTCACTCACTGTTCTAAGTTCTTTCTTTCAGCTTCCATCAATCGAGGTTGTTGTAAAGTCACCTCCTATTGGTCGTGACCAAAAGTGGCCCCCTATTCTTGTGCTTGTAATATGCCCAACTCGAGAGCTTGCAAGCCAAGCTGCTGCAGAGGCTAATATCCTGTTGAAGTATCATCCTTCTATTGGTGTTCAAGTTGTAATAGGAGGAACAAGACTTGCTCTGGAACAGAAACGCATGCAAGCAAACCCTTGCCAGGTGAGTGTTTTTATTATTTGCCAAAGGACTGTCATTTATGGACTCAAATGATATTCACTAGGCCAAACATTGATGCAATGTTAGTATGTCATGGGATGGGTACAGAGTGGGAGTGGTAAAGTATGCTAGTAGATCAGATTTTAGGTTATTTTGACTCTATCCTCTTGATTTTTACTTGATTGCAAACTACCAGAAAAATTAATACTAGGTCCTCACTGAGTTTCTGTTAAATATATACTGTTGCAAAGCTTACTAATACAGGTTAATATCATTGTCTCAAAATAGTTAATTGGACTTGTTTTTATAGTTCTCACATTCATAACTTACAGATTCTTGTTGCTACACCTGGAAGGCTCAGAGATCATATTGAGAATACAGCAGGTTTTGCAACTAGGCTGATGGGTGTGAAAGTCCTTGTACTTGATGAAGCTGATCATTTGCTAGACATGGGATTTCGTAAAGACATTGAGAAGATCATTGCTGCTGTTCCTAAACATCGACAGACGCTTTTGTTTTCTGCCACAGTTCCTGAAGAGGTTTCTATTACAATTATTAGTCTGTGCTGATATTTCATGTAAAATAACAATACAAATTGCTAACTTGCTTTTTGGTATGAAGGTCCGTCAAATCAGTCACATTGCTTTGAAAAGAGATCATGAATTTATCAATACAGTTCAAGAAGGCACTGAGGAGACGCATTCACAGGTAATCCTTTATCCAACTCTGTTTCTTAGTTGATTCTGTAAATTTAATGAATTTGTTTATTTCTCAATTCTTTAAATGCTGGATCATTTCAGGTCAGACAGATGCATTTAGTGGCTCCTTTAGACAAGCATTTTTCCCTACTGTATGTTCTTCTAAAAGACCATATTGCAGATGATGTTGACTATAAGGTATGCATTGTAATCTACAAGCCTACGCCATAGACTCTTTATTAGAGTAGTTATTGTCAAGATGTTTCTGAGGAGGCTCACAAACATTATTGAACATCTTTCAAGGTTGTCACAAGTATTTTATTTAATTCAGACCTCAGGTTTTTGGTGTCAGTATCTGCATTGTTTTCTTGAACTGTATCTGATGCCAATAGTTTTTGTTTGAAAGCAATTTCGTGGTTGTCCAAAATATGTTATTTAGCATTTGGTTTGTGCAGGTTCTTGTATTCTGCACAACTGCCATGGTCACACGGTTGGTTGCTGACCTTCTTGGGGAGCTGAATTTGAATGTCAGAGAGATCCATTCTAGAAAGCCACAGAGTTACAGAACCAGGATATCTGATGAATTCAGGAAATCAAAGGGTCTTATCCTTGTGACATCTGATGTATCTGCACGTGGAGTAGATTATCCAGATGTTACCCTCGTCATACAGGTAATGGATTGTTAGTTTCTGGTCATGTAGACTTGAACTTAGTGCAAATCATTTATAGCTGTGGCAATTTTTGGAGTATTCACTTACCTTTTGCAAATTGAAGCATTCTATGGACAAATCATAGACAGCAAAGTTTAATGTCAATTTGTGACTTCTTATAAACCCTTTTTACCTTGCATTTCTGAGACCCTGCTTTGATTCTTAGGCAAGACTAGTTTATTCACTCAAATTGAATTTAGCCTCTCTTTTTTTTTTCTTTTCCAATATTCAAATCTTCTGAATATTCAGTACACTTTGTTCAGTTATCAATTTCACCATCTTTTTTGTTTTGGTGGATGCAATTATAGGTGGGTTTGCCTTCTGACAGAGAACAGTATATACATAGACTTGGTAGAACTGGGCGTAAAGGTAAAGAAGGGCAAGGCATATTGTTACTAGCACCTTGGGAGGAATTCTTTTTATCTACTATCAAGGATTTGCCAATATCGAAGGCTCCAGTACATTTGATTGATCCAGACACAAAGAAAAAGGTAAGCTTACAAAGATTTTCTTCTCTCTTGGTCTCTCTCTGTGTTCGAGTTTTTCTTTCTACTATATGTCAGCACACATGACAGACTTTTTTAATCTTTTTTTTTAATAAAATATTTAAAAACATATGTAGTGTAGTTATAATCCTAAAGAGCCTGCCTTGGTGAGGTTCCATGACATCAAAAATAAGTTGTAATCCTAGGAGCAAAAATGTAGAGATGAAGTTGTGTGAATAAATATGAGTATCATGGATTAATAATTCATAAGGATGAAGAGATTGAAGAGGATATGATAATAGTAGGCTGGATGAAGTGAAGCACATAAAAAATAGTGTCATTATAGGTACCTATTATGTTGAAGAGAGAATTTTATTAGATTACTAAGAAGCAATATGTTTATAAAATTAGTGTAGCTGAAATGAAAATGTTAAAATAATATTAGTATAAGTAGTAAAAAAGAACATGTCAATTGACGATGTGACAAGTTTTTTTTCTTTAGAACTTTATTCGATTGGTTGTCTGTTTGTCTGTTTTGCAAAACCAATCATTCTCTTCTCTTCTTGTTTTTCTTGATTCTTGTAATTTTTATTCTTGATTGTTGACTCCCTGTGTGCTAGGGTGTCATTTTTTGATATCAATAAAGCTTATTACTTATTAAAATAAAAAAAAGACAAAAAAAGAAGGCTTAGTTGTTGGGGAGAGAGAGAGAGAGAGAGAGAGAGAGGAAAGAAAAACTAAAGCAGAAAGTGGTGAGGTAGAGAACATGAGTTGGAGTACTAGATAAATTTAAATGGCTCAATTTACTAATATGTCTTGATTATTTTTCTTTAAGACACTTTTTAAACTATTTTGTAGTATAGATTCCCACAAACATTTTTTTAATGCACATTTGATGAAACAGGTTGAACGAGCACTATCCCAAGTGGAGATGAAGAACAAGGAAACAGCATACCAGGCCTGGCTTGGTTATTACAATTCCAATAAGAAAGTGGGCAGAGACAAGCATAGGCTTGTGGAGCTTGCTAACGAATTCAGCCGAAGCATGGGGCTTGACAACCCTCCTGCAATTCCCAAGCTTGTCCTTGGCAAGATGGGCCTAAGAAATATCTCTGGTTTGCGCTCCAAATAATTCCAAAGCTCCGCCTTTTTGTTTTCTACCTATTTAACTAATTAACTAATTAATCGCTCCCCAACCCAACTCCCCCCCCCCCCCCAAACAAAAAAAGAAAGAAAGAATATGGATCTTACTGTGAGTTGATTAATTTTTGGGAAATACCCCTGGAATATTTGGTTATTATCAAATAGTTTATGATGAATGTATTCTTTGACATTTATTTTGCTATATATAGTTTGGCATTTTTAAATTGGTAAAATTTCTAGGACCACAACCAACTTTACACCCATTTTAACAACTATTTGATGTGGCTAACTGGGAAAGGTGAAAAAAAAATATGATAGGTTCACGTGAAAGTGATAGATAATTATGAAAATATAGGCGGAATTGGTTTGTCCTAGAATAACTCAATACAAAAACAAACATTTCAAGACTTTCCTTCAAATGATGTAAACATTCACATCAGCTTCACCAATTTTAAATTTCAGCAAAAATTTGTCTAAGCCCAACCAAAACATGCATTTATCAATCTCGCTAAATTGGCAAAAGCTTTTATCGATGCATAGTATCCTCACTATATTAAAATTTTTTTTTTTTATTCAATTTCAATTCTCTCTCTCTCTCTCTCTCTTAATCTTCTCCCTTTGTCTGATTCTCTCTCATCCCCCCCTTCTTTCTCTCCTATTCTTACTGCCTCTCCTCTCTTTTCTCTTTAGTTGTCTTCTTTGTGTCTATTCTCGTCTCTCTCCTTGGTCATATAAAAATCACCACCAAATAGGTGGAGTTTCTGGTGGGCGAGGTGTTTGTGTGGTTGTGGTGCAGTAATGGATTTATGGTGGTACGATATGATTTTGTGGAGATGCAATTTGGTCTGCCTCTCTTCTCTCTCTTCATCAGATTTAATGTTTTTGGTATTTTCGGTGGTGGTGTAATGGCGTGATTTGGTGGTTCTGGTGGTTCTAGTGGCGATTAGATCTAGTTCTAGTGGTTTTATGATTTAAGTTCTTTGTGGAAGTTGAATAGTATTGATAAAGAATTGAGGCTTATGTATGCCTATGAAAAAAAAGATAGCCATACTAGTAAAAGTATAGTTTTTAAAATTACTTTAGCTAAACATTTAATGAGATTGATGTAAATCCTCTAATATAACATCAATCATATCCAGTCCTCTAAAATGCATTAAAATCCAAAATAGTGAATATTGTACACAATACTGTAAACGTTCACATTTAATTCTTTACAGTTCAAATTTTTGTAAAAAAAGGAATGCTACAATATCCTTCAAATTTAGCGAATAGTAGCTTTTGTATTTCACTATTTCTTAAATATACTATTTTTTATTTGCCTCTCTCTCTCTCTCCCCACCAAGACCATTGCAACCCTTCTCTCTCCATCTCACCCTTCCTTCATCGCCTTTTTCACCTTCTTAATCCCTAGTGCTAATCCAAACTCAAGCTTGAGACCTAGTCTAGATCAAGTCCGATTCTGAGAACTTGGTTCAAACCAAGCATAATATTGGACTAATTTGCTCTCTCTCTCTCTCTCTCTCTCTCTCTCTGAGGGTTTTTCTATCTGATGAAATTCGTTCAATTTCTCACTTCCCAACTTCATTTGCAAGAGAAATTTTAGAGCTAAAGGTTGCAATTTACTTGGTATGGTTTTTACATTTACAATGCTAGAAAGCTAAAAGTAGCAATTTACTTAGGGAAAGCTCCTCCAATATCTTTTTATTGGATGTGAATTTGGACAAATCCACTATTAAATTGCATTTTCTTATTATATCCTCCATGATTACAAAATTTCAAGAAGATCAAAGTTTCATAGATATGTCATTAGTTAAATGTTTTAATTTTAAGTTTTTATTGTTTTAAATTGTGTATAAAAAATAAGTTTATGGATCGAATAGTAAATAACATCCAATTTGAACTACATTAGACATACGTGTTACGAACATAAAATACATACAATACAACAGTTATCAAAATTCGCATCCAATAAAAAAAAATGTAGGAGTTTGAAGGTCTCTAAATTAGTTTAGAGAGAAACCTTATCCTTTATTTAAGCTAGAGGATCTTATGATTTTTGAGCTCTTTCTAGTCAAATTTATGTATATGTTATCAAATCTTTGAGTTTTAGCGACAATAGTGTGTTTGGTTTAGTGTTTTGGCTACACAATGGGTTTGGGGATATTTGGAGACTAGCACAGTGAGGGGATAAAATATAGTAAGTTAGCATGGGTATGAAAGGTGTTTGCAAACTAGTATCTCGAGTTTTAAAAACTTGCTTCCTGCTTGCTGAGTTGGACATGCTAATGCCACATAGATCTCGAGTCTTTTACACTCGATTTCAAAATACACAGAATAAAGAACTAGAAACCCAAAAAAAGAAGAAAACCCATAAGAAAGAAAGAAGAAAGAAGGAAACCCAGCAAAAAGAAAGAAAGAAGAAGAAGATCCACGGCACACACAAACCCGGTCTCCATCAAGCACATCTTGATCGTCGATCTATGGTACAGTTCACGATCTCCATCACCGAGCAAACTATCTGAACAAATTACACACAACTCATAAAGATGTGAATGATTTGAAAGAAAAAGCTATGAAAGAGAGATGAAATTGAATGAGATTTGAAAGGTTACAGATAGTTTTGTTTAGGTCTTCTTCTTCTTCTCCGTGGATCTCTTCCTCTTCTTGCAGGGTCAGTATGCACTGGAAGTCGAGTCTTAGAGACTTGAGTTCCACTTGGAATTTTTATCCACGTCATTGAGTCAGAAGTCTGGAACTCGAGTTTTTAAAACTCGATTTGCTATTGAACTCGAGTTTTAAAAACTCGAGATGCTAGTTTTCCACTTTCTTTCACAACTTGTCAACTAACAAAATTCTTTTAATAATAAAGTTAAATGGAAAAAAAAATTCCAGTGGGTTTTGTTTTTAACTTAGAAAACATGAATATATTATTTGGTTTATAAAATAATCAAATAATCTAAATTCTACAAGATTCAAATATAAACAAGAATCTTAAATGACTAAAAACAAGTGAATTCTCAAAATAAATATAAGTTTTAATACAAGAATAATTCTTCAAGAACAATTTACTCATTTTTTTTCTTTCTTCAATGCAGAGTAAGAACAATTTTCTACTTGAAACCCTAATTGTAGTCCATATGTAGCAAAGAAAAAACATCCTAGCAAAGAAAAAATCCCAATTAAGTGCTAATTCACGATAGAATCGAGGGTAACACAATAAAATGTATTAGGTTCGTATGGAGCAAGGGAGTAATGATCAACCAAATGTGTGTCCAAAAGGATAGGACAATGATCAGATTTTATAGCACCCAAATGGTGAATGGCAGCCTTTGGAAAAGCTAATCTCCAAAACATGCTAGCTCTACCCTGGTCCAACCTCTCCCTTATGACATTCCTTCCCCATCTTTTTTTCCACCAGGGGAATCTACTTTTAGAGGACCCTAGATCAATAGCTCCCAACTCAAAAAGAATGTCCTTCAAAAGTTTGGGGATATTGAGCTCTCAGTTGAGCCCCATCCTTTTCTTCACTATCCAAGACAATGTTGAAGTCTCCAAAACAAATCCAAGGCCCTTGAATTGATTCCAGTAAAGCACACAAATTCTTCCAAGCCTTTCTTTTCTTAGCTGCATAAGGTGGTCCATAGAAGCCAACCAAATACCAATCTTCACCAGGATCCCTAATTTTGACCAAATACCAATCTCCATAACTTGAATTTTCAGGATGTTCTTCCACATTAAACATGACCCCCCTGCCCTTTGCCTCAATTACCACATTTTCATTAAAATCAACCCTCCTCTTTACAAACTCCATATGGGCTTCATTTGCTTTCGTTTCACATAGAAAAATTATATTTGGACTATGACCTCTTTTTTAAGCTTTGAGGGCTCTCACCAATGAGGCATTGCAAATGCCTCTATAGTTCCACCCTAAAGCTCTCATTGTGAATGCAAACAACACACTCTTCCACAACCTATACTCAAAATGTAATACACCCACCAAGTCTTTTTACAACATCCCTAACACAACCAAACACTTAAAAACAAATACCCACAACAAATATAGAAAGAAGTCCAGTAGACAACGATTACCTTACAGATAGATTAGGCATTGATTAATGAAGGAGATTTGAGCAGGATAAAGAAAGGAGAGAGGAATTGACTTCACAAATCCCCCTCCTGAAAACTATATAAAATTGAATGTGGATGTTGTCTCACAGGATTTCACCTCCTTAGCTGTGGTAACTAGAAATGAGAATGGAGAGGTATTAAAGGTATGACTAAAATTCATGACTTATGTACTCCTACTCAAGCTAAAGCAACTGCGATTTTGTGGGCATTAAACTTGGCTATCTCTGAAAATTGGTGCAACATCATAGTGGAAGGAGATGCAAAAATATGTTTTGATGCCTGGTCTAAAGAGGAAAAAACCAACTGATTGGTCTATCTCCTCTATCATTCATAATGCTTTTGATTTAACCTTATCTTTTGTTAGTTGTGAGTTTTGTTGGGTTAGAAGATCTTTAAACTCAGCAGCTCATTTTGCTGCTAAATATGTTGTTGCTTTTAAAGTAGGTTTATCTTGTAATAACTGTAATTTGCCTCTTATTTTAGAAGCTTGTAGGCAAGATTGTTGTACAAACTTTTTTTCTGTTTAGTCTTTAATAAAATGGTAGTTCATCAACCCAAAAAAAAAAAAAAAAAAGCAAAATGACTATCAACAATGGTGGTTAATAATAGATCCCAACATAAAATTTAGGGAAAACAAAGAGTAGGATAATTGTGTAAACAAAAATGATTGCTCAAATCACGTGAATAACAAAGAATAAGAACAATGTCGGAAATACGATACTCAAATTGTCATGTAATGTTTATTTCCTATGCAAGAAAGGTCATGGCCACGTATTGTCTACACGGGTTGGGTTGAGTCACTAGACAATAACAAATTATTAACCAAAATCATGACACCCCAACTCCACGTCAACAATTTACATAATCCAAAATCAAATCATAGCCTCCGTATATTCCTCATGGATTGGACTGGATCACTAAAATGATCTCATAGCAAGGAATTCAAGCAAGGCTGTCATACAAACTTGACCATATTAATATCGCAAATAGAAATAACTCGAGATATAAGAATGTAATATGAGATGAAAAAGGGTCACAAGTATAAACAAAATAACATGTAAAGAGGATGGGGGAATTTTGCCATTAAACATGATTTTAGTAACTATTTCATTAGTTGACATGTTTTCAAAATATTTTAATAAAATAGCATCTTGAGCCTTAGAGGCTCGAGTTCAGTGAAGAAACTTGAGTCTTTAAGGCTCGAGTTCCAAGCTGATGTGGATATATAATCCATGTGGAACTCAAGTTCCATAGTGTACAAAAAGAAGCAGGCTGAGGAGAAAAGGAAGAGAAGAAGAAGAAGAAGATCCAAAGATCTTAAGAAGAAGAATCCACAGCATGCACATACCCATATCCAATGGTAAGAGACTCAAGTTTCACATGAATATTTTCTCCCACATCATGCCACCACTTGGAACTTGAGACTTAGAGACTCGAGTTTCTTTACTGAACTTGAGTTTTAGAGCCTCGAGATGCTAGTTTACAAAATAGTTTTGCAAACTTGACAACTAACTAAATTGTTCCAAAAATTATGTTAAATGCCAAAAAAACCCAAGAGGATGACAATGAGTTGCTAGGACATGTTTGCTTTGCCATAGAGGTACTACTATATGTGTTATCAAACCCTAATTGGATGTCCCAAACATATTATTTCATCCAATTCGGTTGAATCGTCATTAGATTGAAAAATATTAATTTTCATTATAAATTGAATAACTAAAAAACCCTTTCTTTTTTCGGGTCTCTTCATTCTACTCAACCTTTGAAAAAATTTGGGGTTCAAACCTTTAATTGTGACCCTCATTTTATAATCTTGAGTAATCAATTTAATAGATTGATAATGATAGCTGAAACACAAAATCCCCCGATTTTCAAGCATAAATCCCCCAATTTGTAATAGAACTAGAATGGGTCAAGAAGATGAATTTTTGTCGAAATCCAATGGTGGCAACACTTGGGAAGACAAGAAGGTTGTGCTGAGAGCAAGGGACATCAACCAGCCCTGGTGAGTTCTTAGTTTGGTCTTTGAAAGGCTTGGTTTACGGTGTTTTAATTGCTAATAAAATTTTCCAACAAAATTTTTCTATTTTTCGACGACTTTCCAGTGACGATGTTGTTTAGAAGTTTAGAGAAAGAAGAGACTCGTGGTTTTTGGTGGCAATTAGAATTATTGGGGTCTACGTATCCTCTAGAGTGCATTATTCAAGGACATTTTTCTTTCATACTAATTCAATACCTCTTAATCACAAAAAAATATTAAATAATAAATAATAATAATAATAATAATAATAATAAAATCAACACATCTACTAAATGGAAGAGCATTCTAATTCCAAGTGGTTGGTCTAGTAATTTTCAAGAATCATGTGATTTATAAGATCCTAAGTTCAAGTCTTATATTTCGTACCTTGGAGTCCTCCTCAATGGATGACTCATTAACTAGTATGTAGAAGAAGGGAACTAACACTCTAATATAAAAATAAATTGAAAAATAAAAAAACAAAAGGTAACCCTCTCCCTCTTGGATTCCAACAAAATTATTGTTAGAGCACCCGCATACCTTGTCCAATTTTGACCAACCAACCCAAAAAATCACTCATGTTAGTTTGTCTAAAATTATGTATATCTTGTCCACAGTTCATGTATAATTTCATATTTTATTCATTTCTCAATTCACTATTTTGGTTGATGTGTGTGACTGGCGTGGCAGTTTTAAAAAAGTGGTCATAAAAATGAAAAATGATTTTTATTTATTTATTTATTGAAATAGATTTTAGAATAAATAATTTGATGTGGATGATTTAAAAGTGGTTGTGTAAAATACAGAATTAAAAAGAAGTTTATTTTCAAATTGAAATAGATGGTAATGCCATTCTGAATTTTGAACTCCTCCATTGTTTCCTTAACTAGTAAGTTGTTCGTGCGATGCACGGATAATGTTGTAATGTTTGATGTAAAATGGTTATGAAGAATTTTTTACATATATTATAGCATAATTGTTAAATAAGTTTGTTAGTATTGAGTTCATCATAAAAAGCAATAATTATAAATTGCATACATGTTAATCATAATTATTTAGTTTAAGTAATGAACAATAAAAACACAAATTTGGAGGAATATTGTAAAATAAATGTTAATATAGAATGTGTCTTTCTCTTTCTCCTTAATTTAAAACAAAATACACTAATGGATTTCCCAAATCAATATCCCAAATACCCATAATCAATCACAGCTTTTAAAAAACCCTCAAGTCCACAACATTTGACCTTAAGATCAAAATCGTAATTATAGTTGTTACTCAATATAAAATGCAAACCCCTTCCTTGGTTGTAGCCAACTCATATGGGTTAATATTAGATAGGACAACAATGTTGAAGCTAGGAAGATGTCATTGAAAGATTGAAAGTAAATAACATCATTTTGGTTTGTGTGTATTTGACATGGGTTGACATGAAGGGTTATGTATAAATGTATATAAAGGAGTTTGGTAGAAATATCTTTAAGAAAATTTTCTGATGTGCTACTTTCTATGTAAATATTTGGGTAAATGAATGCTTGGAATTCATCTTCTTATATAAATTTTACCGATTTCCCGTTATTCTAAATGAAAAATATAGGGGAACGTGAAAGCAAATACAGATTTAAAACCTAATAATTTTCAATTGTTACAATTATATGTCCAATTTGATTGATCAATTCCCTAAAGAACAAACAATAGGAAAAGGTAAAAAGCTTCAATTTTTATTCCTCAAACTTGCTCATCAGCCAAGCAAAGGAAATTTTTTTTTCCCTACAGTGAAATCATAATTTCCATCACAATTGAAGGTAAAAAAAACATACTTTAACCTTACGACCAAATGATAAAATTACAAACAAATATAAATCTAAAAAATCAAAGAATTTAAATATTTGAGTAACAAAACTTAGCAATTAAAAAACAAAACTTCAAACAAATATATATATATATATATATATATATATATATTTGAATTGTATGAACAAAAAAAGATAACCTAGCGTGAATGATTTTGATGCTGGTTTTCATCTCCTATTCGACTAAGCATAGACACCTTTTTTTTTTTTTCTTTTTTTCTTTTTTTTTCTCAAGTTACTAAGAAAGTAGTTGAAGGAAAAAATTGGGGCTTCTAATCTGTAAAGAAGTTTGTCCTCATGTCAAACATTTGAAAGTAGTGATTTTTTTTTTTTTTTTGGTTTTTATTAGACATCCAAAAAAATATAAGAAGCAAAAATGAACCCTTTAGTATAGAGACAATAAGAATTGAGAGATGAGCACTATTGCACAAATGAAACCAAAAACATACACTTCAACAACAATAATATAATATTTATGTAATTCTAGATTCCATCTATGTTTTTCACAATTTGGCATACCTTCAGGTTAAATACATTAAAATATTTAAAGCAAAAATAGGCACGATTGAAGAACTTACAACATCTAAAGAAACAAGAAATTATCGAAGTGAGACCAAAAGGGTTGACACATATTTAGCATGGTAGGAATGATTTCGTATTAATTGATGTACTTAGTAGGAGCATTTGGATGAGGATGATACCAAATATGATAAAGCAAATCCAAACATAAGAAACAAAGACCCAAATCATGCATGGAACGTATATAAAGAAACATGAGGATATAACAGTAGATTCGAGAAAGAGTAACCTGACCTTTTGGAAAAGGTGGCAAAAATGGAAAAAGAAAGAGTAACCTGACCTTTTTGGAAATTGGAATCACAGACACACAGAGAGATCAAGCAAGGCTTAGCTCGAGTGTGAAAGATACATAAATATTTGTAAGCGTGGAGAGCATGTCTGTAGTGGATTTGAGGGCTATTCAGCTTCTGCACTCATTTCTTAAAGCTTGAAACAAAACCTCTTACATGACCAAACGGAAGGAAAAGAGAAGAGACATAAGTACCAGAATAGCAAGAGGTGAAAGCCTAATGTTGGGATCAGTGATAAACTTTGGGAATACTATGATTTATTGAGTAATAGTAAAAAGAATTTACTATGAATAATTGGGTAGGAGTCAAAAAAACTTTAATGAAAAGAGGGTAAAAATGTTAAACGCAAAGTTATAGCATCACATGGCAGAAACTCGTGCACTTCCGCATTAGATCTCTGCTCTTATATATATATTGATTAGGTGAAGGACCATTGTTTCATACCATACAAAATGATTTTCAGTAACAATGACAGTACAGGTGAAGTAAATAACTAAATATATCGTTTTTTTTTTCAGAGCTGTCGTTGGCTTCATAAGGATGGCCTCTCTCCTCACAACACACCCCCCCCCCCCCCCCCCCCCCCCAAAAAAGTATCTCTCCAACACCCCAAAAAAAAAAAAAAAGTTAGAAGAGTAAACCAATGGTGGAATCTGTCATCTAAGCTGGAAATTTATCTTTTACGATGTTAATGATACACTGTTAACATCTTAGACAAGAGTTGGTAAAAAGAGATCTACACAGTGAGCATATGAATCAAAAGCCCTATTACATTGTGTGAAAGAAAATCCTGACAGAACAGATTTGTAACAGAGTAAAATCCTAAGTTCTATGCCTAAGGTAGTTCCTAGTTTCAGTGGGGTTACAATGTATCTAAAGCCTAAAATGAAACGCTAACCGCCGAGTCCTGCATCACCCTTCACTGGCCTGTCGTGTCGTATCCTTGAAAACAGAACAAATACTTCGTATTGTAAATACAAGCACCAGGCAAGTATGCACGGATTTTCCCATCGGAAATACATTGAATATTCATCTAATCAAATTCTTCCTCAATCATTGCGTCCCTGGCTTGGAAATGGGAGGGTTTCTCATCATAGTTTCTCTCACTATCATTCCCTCCCTGGTTTGGAAATGCAAGAGGCGGGAAATCCTCTTCTTTTAACAGATAGTTCCTCTGGGTCACCGATCTGTTAAATAATCAATTCAAAGTCCCCTGTTAAGATAATAAAATTGAAAGCATCACAAAACAATCCCAGTGAAATAATAGGAAGCAATTGATAAAAATATTAAAGAACTAGCATAAGTTATAAGACATTAATACTAACATTGCAGGCACATGATACATAATAGATAGATAGATATATATATATATATTACATATAATATCATCTAAAAATATTTTAAACAAAATTTTTATCACATATAATAATAAATTTAATAGGTATATGATAAATAATTCCCCACAACCCTGATGAATTTCAGAAAATAACACCAAAAAGAAAAAGTGGAGAGCTCTGCAAAACTAGTTGATTTAGAATGTGTTTGGTTGGGTGGAAAAGTAAAAAGATAGAGGTTGGAGAGAAAATGAAAGATAAATTGAAATTTTCTCTTGTATGGTGGAGTAGAAAAGTAAAAGGAGAAAATGAGAGGTGATCGATATGGGCCCATCATTTTATTTTTCCCAACATGGGAGGAAAAAAGGAGAGAATGTCTTACAAAGGTGATTTGACAATCTTATCCCTCTAGCTCAAAGACATAATACAAAACATAATACAAGATTTTTTCAATCTTATTTACATTTTCTTTCCTCTAAAACTTTTTGAATTTCCTAACCAAAAAAAGAAAAAGAAAAAAGCCTTAAGAAAAAATTGATAAGCATTGACCCATACTGATAGGTGAACCAAAAATTAACTATATATATATATATATATAATGCAGTTACAACATGTGTTTTAGTAAGTACCATTTTAAATCGTTAGTTATTTTGGAGAACACAGACCAACTACCTCCGAAGGTGAGGTGATGAGGGTTGATCTGGTGAAGACTGTTGAGCCGAGACACCATGAATCTCAAATGCCCCACTCAGTTGGCTTCCATCATTTAGTTGTGAAACTTCATTCACACCTGAGAGGCCCACAGGTCCAAGAGACCCAAACTCAAGCTGTTCGGCATGTGATCCATAGCCACCAGCATTATGATCATAAGGATACAGCATGACAACAGGTGGTCCATTTGATGCCACCCCACTGGGGTTCATGGTTGGTAGTGGATACATGCCATATGTCACATTGGAAGGACTACTCTGCGCCGAGTTTGAGCGGACTGGACCATTCTGAGACTGCTGTGAAGGAAATGAGTCTCGTCTATGTGAACCCCAAGGCCTGTCATTTCGGCTCTCACTTGCCACCAACCGGTCTGATCTTGAGTTTGGCTTTTCAGCTTGGGTACGGCTGTGGCTGCGCCCAGCAGCACGTGACTTGGAATTAATGTTCCAGTTCCCTTCTCTATCACCATGGTGGTCACTTCTATCATAGTTGTAATTCCCTCGTCTGGCACCAGTCGATTGTCGGTCCCGAGCAGAAAGCTTCTGAAGTACATAAAACAACAAATTTAAATATCCACATAATAGCCATATCAAACAAAATATTATCAGAAAAATTCAAGTACATTGATATGAAATTGACCCAACTGAGGATTTGTAACCACTATTGACCACAAACAACCATTAACAGAACCAGTCTGTTACAGCTAATAAAAATGAAACACCTAGGATTTAAAGTCATCACCTATGGCACCACCAACATGGAATTTGAGTGAACAAGAAAGATAGCACTAAGATAAATGATTTCAAATTAAATATGCATAAACTACTTCTGTAAGGTTCTTAAACACTCCCACATTTTTATAATCCTTTCCACAGGACTTCATGATAAAGGATTAGGGGACGGTACGTGTGTAGGAAAATATCTCCAACTAGTGAGCTGCAGAAACAGTACTGTCAACATCATCTACAAAAATATCCACAAAACATGCATGTCAAGTTGAAAGGGGAAAAAACTCCTGAATTCCAATTCTACAGTTTTATGCCTATCTAGTTGTACTCAAAAGATCCGACATAAAGGACAGAAAATCTTTAAAACAAAGAAACTGCTTAACATTTTGTTAGGGTAGTGAAAATTATTCTCACGGGATTTGGCAGGTAGGTCCCAGTCCCACTTCGATATCTGGGAATTTCATCACCATAACGTGGGAAAACAGCAGCAGGTCTATTTGAAACAGATTGGAGAGGAGCAACAGGAACGAAACGAGGCCCATAACTCATAAGCTGCGTGAAGAGATTCGCATTTGAAAGAGGTCTTCCTGGGCCATCCGACGGGAAACGGCCATGCAAATAGACAGGAGGCACCATAACAGGTGAAGGATAAATCAAAGGTGCAGGATATCGTGAGTTTTGGCAAAACCGCCCATATAGCAAATTTTGCCAATGGCTAGCAAAGTCACTGTTAAGAATATCAGACTTGTGCTCCAATGGCTCTATGGGAACAGTGCTTCTCACAGAATTAGTACTTAAAACTTCACGCAAATCAAGTCCCTCAGATGAATCAAAATTTTGACTAGAATCACTGTTATCCAACCCCTCTTCCCCACTGAATTGGCTCATCGATGTATCAGAAGTTCCTGCTTCAGTTGGGAAATTGTACATTGGAAATGCAACAAAAGGAACTGGTGGCCCAGTGGGATAAAAGTAGGTAGGAACACTAGAACCATCCGGATTTCTTTGTCGTGAACCAGGACCTAAAAGCATTGGAGCAATGGGTATCAACGACTCTGATCCACTTGTTTGAGCTGATTCGAATCCAGGTACTTGATGCCTTGTAACATGTAAAGCAGCAACAGATTGAGCTCCTGTGCTTCTTTCTGCCAGTTCAGAACCCATAGTGGACGGTAGATTCCAGTCCCTGTTGTCATCATCTCCCTGAGTGGAGGAATGTTCAGACGTGCTCTTACCTTTCACCACGATGGTAGATGGTAGTACAGAAGCAGCAGTTCTCCTACCCCGTTTTTCCCTGGTCGATTTTGAGACCTTTACCGATGATCCTTCAAAAGAACTCTCAGAAGAGGTTTTACTTTTCACGGAACTAGAGGTTGCAGAAGGCAAGGATCTCAAACTTGTAGTTCTGTCATCATGATAAACCTCATTCCCTCTGTTATCTTGATACTGCAAAGTATCCACATGATCATCCCTCGTTGAACCTTGGTTTTCTTTTGTAATCTTCTGTTGATTTCTTGTAGAGCTGCTAGAACCAACATTGCGGAATGGAGGATCAAACTTATGACTAGCTGAAGTTGATTGTAGCTTGTCATCTGATTGAAGCATTTCAAAACTTCCATTATCAAGATCAAACCCCCCAGTAGAGCCCCTGTCCTGCTCATGCCAGAAATCATTGTCAGACTCCCCCAGGTTCATTTCCACTGACCCAAAATTTTCATTAACAGGTTGTTCAATTGAATCTTCAGGATTTGAGGTCAATCCCATGCCAGGGAAATAGTGAGCTAATGGGGAAGAAAATCCTTGTGGAAACTGCATATTTATGCCCCAAGGAGTCTCAATCAATGGGAAATTTGTGGGAACCATTCCACTCAGATTTCTCTGAGCATGTTCCATTGACGCTAGAACGGAAGATGGGATGGGAAAGTGACCTGACGCCAAATTCAGTGGAAGATGAACCTGTCCATTAAAATTATGAGTTGCAGAAGATGCCATCATGTTCACAAGATCTTGCTCCTCCTGATGCATTCCTTGTGCCCCCATAACAGAAGCAAACTCCTCACCCATGGCACCCGAGCCTATCTCTTCATGGTAACTATTGGAACCACAATTTGAATCAGCAGCAGCATCTAGACTCTGACGGGACGAGATGTGCCTAACAGATGCAGGATCCTCAGTTCTAATGCCATGGCTATCCGATTCCTGGTTTTTCCTCCTGCTATTATCAAACCTTGCAGAAGTTTGGCTTTTCCCACTTTCTAGGCCTCTGTTACGCCTTCCCTGAGAAGAAACTTCACCATATGTATCAGTAAGCTCAGGGCTAGAACGTGTCCTTGCAAAGAGAAACTTCCCCTGTATATCATTGACCAAGTTATCAGGTTTGGAAATTCTCTGAGCTTTATCCACAAGTGCACCTTGATTGGAACTGATTTCCCACCTAATCTGATCAGAGACCCTTGAGTTGTTTGGGTTGCCACAACTCTTTTGGCTTTGAGTACGAGAGACTGAAGAAACATCACTGGTTCTAGAGGAACTTTCCAGGGAATGATTACCATGCTGAGAGGAAACACTTCCTGAACCCCGTGTCCCACCAACTTGAGTTTCATGACCAGAGAAAATATCATTCCTTTGGCTACTTGAATTGCTCCTTAAACTCTCGGACACATGTATCTGGTCCGGGTCTGACAATCTCAAGTGACACAAGTCATTCCTTGGTGCATCAGGACGATGGCCACTACCATGTCTGTCCCAAGTGTTCAAAAAGAACTGATTTACTTCAAAAACTAGGTCTTCTTTAGGGCAATCAAGTAATCTTGCCAGTCTTTTAGCCCCGAATGCAAAAGCACTGCGTATCCTAAAGAAATTGCCTGGATAATAATACATAAATTATCATGTTCATAAAAAAAGCTAAAAGGTGTCAGCCAAAAAAAAATTAATAATCACTAACAATGCCAATCAGACAGTGCAAAATCAGCCAACAAAACAACGTAAGCAAAGAAAAAGCAGTAAAAGGAATTGATAAAATAAAATTTACACCAAGAGTTCGAACTCCATCAATGGGGTCTTTGTGTGTCTCAGAGACGTCTGAGTGTGTAACTCGCTAGAAAGTGCATAAAATATGAAGAGCAGACATACATAAAAATTTTCATAGTTTTATAGTCTTCTTCCATTCAGATTTAGATTGTCCTACTCCTCAATCCTAATAACTTGTACTAGTAACTGCCTGCACAGTCAGATTACTTATCATATTAACTGATTCACATCTCACATATAATGCAGGTGACATCAATGAGTGTGACAGAGGAATATAGATATTAGATTGTTAATCTTTTTGACAATGACAAAATCTTTCATAAATTATGGTGTTTGCAACAAGGCACACAAGTCTTGTAAGCAATGATGGAAACAGCCCAAGATAATTTTGCTGTAAACTAAATGCAACATATTAGAACAAAATACTATGTATATTCTCAATGAAGGTATCCCTCACTAGTTGGACTACCTCCCCTGAGAATGCATACTTTGTGTTTTTTTGGCATTGGATTATAAGCCAGTTTTTCTGTTTTTAGCTTCTATATACAGCTTTTTAAAACCTCACTTTTTCTTGCATTTCTCACCTTTTCAAATTAAAAGTATATTTTAGCACACTTTCAGCAAAAAAATTTCAACAAAAAACTAAATAAGTTGTTCCCAAATGGACACTTAGAAGATTTGGTTGAAAGAACTGCTCTGGCACAATTACACACCCAACAGACTAATGTGACAAGTCTGAAATCAGTGAATTATGTGTACACAATCACTTCTAAAAGCTTCAATTTTTTAATTCTTTATTTTTCTGTGGACATCCACAAATCCTATTTCTCCCCCAAGAGATCTAAGCAAAAACACTTTTTCTATTGGGAGGATGAATGTTTTCAAAATTCAAGAGCTATGAAGATTTCTTTTATGGTTTGTGTGATGCAACCTTCTCCGAGGTGTGATGCCAAAGAACCCTAGGTGTGATGCTTAGGAAGTCTAGGTGTGATGCCTAGAATTTATATTTATATTTTATTTTATTATTTACGGTTATTGTTCAGAACGCTATTCATAGCAACCCAAACCTGATTCTTCTCCTTTGTTTCATCCCCAAACCCTACTAATCCTTGTCCCCTTCAAAAACCCTATAATTCCTATTATTTTCTAGCCTATTCCCCACCAAAACCTAACCCTAAACCCTCAAAACAGAAGTGTTACCAGATCTGCCCCAAGAGTTCTAAATCAGGTTTTGTTTGTTCCCCTTGTCCTACGTCAACAAAAATTCTACATAAAAAATAAAAATAAAAATAAAAAAATTAAATAATGAAAATATCAATACAGAAAAATGAGATTAGAAAACTTGCAACCAACTAATTCAAAAAAATGAAGTTCTTAGATGCCCATTCAGAATTGAGCCACTCCACCCTTTCTTTCACTTAAAAATAAATAAATAAATAAATAATTTTAAAAAAAAATGCACAAATATCTTAAATGTAGTTTCACTCAGTTAAGTTGGTAGAACAACATATAATCATGGAAACCCACAAAAGTTAGAAATCAAGTCATCTAACAAAATCCGTCTATAGCAACTACAAAGCCATATAGAAAAGAGAATCATTTATAGCCACCAACAACAGCAGACTCATTTATATATTTAAGTTCAACCTAACAAACTAATAAGATTCCACCCCAAATTTTAAAGTTCATTTTCAACTTTACATTTCCTAATACAAATTTTAAAATTGAAATAAAAATAACTAAAAGATGTGAAGTAACGATATATGAATTCACATTTCAAAATACAATTGTAAAATACCTTCCATATTACAAGTTATTTATGAATCAACACTTGGATATCAAATCAAACAAATTTAGGCCCACAAGAAACCAGCCTGTATGCAGCAGATGTTAAATATAAACCTCTTTGCTGCTCATTCAAGATATTTCCAAAACTCGCTAAACCACAAGCACAATTTTCCATCAATGAAACTGTTCTAAGTAGGTAGTTAGTATAGAAGTTCATGACTAGTTGATATAATAGACAAAAATAACCTATGTATATTTTGCATGAGCAAATCAATCAACCTTCAAAACATCTCAAAGGTCAGCACACCGCAGAATAAAGAAAGATATTAAATTCATAAATTCAATGATCCAGCAGCAAATTATAATCAACAAACTGTAGATGTCCTACCAGAGGCATGAACATAGTTTCCATACAAAAAGAAACAACTCAAAAAGACAAAGAAGACATCTTAAAAGCAGTTAATTGGATGCATATGCATAACCACCCCAAGGTTTAGAATTTATCTACCTTTACTGACACTACGCCCAAGATTGTTGTTCATACGCAATGGATCAATAACATTAAAATGTTTGGAAACAAAGGGTTGCCCCTGATTTTCTTGACCACCAGGGAGAACAGCATAAGCTGTGCTACAAGCATCTAGAAACGATTTGCTGAGTAGTAACTCTCCACCATCTTTTCGAGGAGATTCAGCTGCAAATATTCCAGATAAAGATAATTTGTTGGAAAACATTGGGAAAATCTGGGTTCACTATATTGAATATTTAAAAAAGAACCTTCCAAGCAACTTATACATACCTGTTACATCTGGAAGTGAACTAATGGGTACAGGACCCCATAGGCTAACACAAAAATTGTCCCAATCAAACTTACTAAAGAACTCCAAAAAACGGTAGAGGACCTGCACAAGCAAAGTAACAACTTCCAGATGGATGGATGTAGAAATACAACAAATAAAATACAGAATCTACTCGTAGTCACCTCAAGTGGTCCAGCAAAGGAATTATTGAAGACATGAAATATGTAAAGAACCAAGGTTTCCAAGGCATAAGTTGAGATAAGCCCATGGTGAGCACCCAGGATCCGGCTTTCATAATAACACCAAGCCTTGATCAATATAATGCTACGCTTGAATAAATGATTTTGGTTTATCAAATTATCAACCTAAAGAACCAAAAACTACAAATCAGTGAAGAAACCACAAACATAATCACGGTCTATTTTTCATGAAGAAAAAAATTGTGCAGAGTTCTGAAAATTAAGTACTCACCTCCTCAAGGAAGCAAAGAGTGCACAACCCTCCAAGTTGGTTGAATGATATGTCTACCACGATATTTTCCACAAGACATTTGATTATCTTCACCTAAAAATATGAAGAAACAACACAAAAAGCTAAATACAAATATATGACAAAACAATACAGAAAGCTAAACACTATGAGTAAAATCCCAGAGCAAAAATACAAAATAATAATAATAATGTATATTATATGTTATAAGGAACATAATCTAAAGCTATATGGAAATAATAATAATAACAATAAATAACAACCAACAACAAGAGGTCAGGCCTTGGTGCACTAGCATGTCTTCCATTAAGTGATAGGTCACAGGTTCTAGTCTAGGAATCAGCCTCTCCAAAAAAAATAATTTGAGGGTAAGGCTGCCATGGCCTCTCCTAGACACCACAAAAGTGGGAGCTTTGTGCACTAGGTACAATTCTTGTTTTATTCCCAAGGAACATACAGTGATAAGCATCCTAGATCTAAAGTCAATGGGTTGGGAGGTTAAGGATTCACTGTTGACTTGGAAATTAAAAGAGACGGCCTCAATTATATTCTCATGTTTAAATCATGTAATTATAGATATTGCAGGTGAGCTGATATGTATGAAAAAGCATATCAATTGTCCTCAGGTTGTCCCAAACGTCTGAATATGCCCAATAATGATGGGTCTCCAAAGATGAATCCATTCGTTCTCTAGTTGCTAATAAATGATAAAGTTATAGATTACCCCATCACAGGATACGGCATCATGGAAATTCTTGAAAAATTAGGACACTACATGACCGGGACACAGCAATTAAATAATATATTTATATATTAGTTTAGTGGAAAAGAAAAAATAAAGTAGAACCCTAGAATATTGCAATACTATTATTTTGGTAAAAAAAGAAGCAAATCTCCCCATTTTATAGACCAACCAGCATGGGAAGAAAATGTTTTTGGGGGGCGGGGAGCAATTGCAAATTGCCAGCACATGGCCAAGGTTGGTAACATTTGGACCGTCCATCCTCCCTCCATCATTTTACTTTTTTCGCATTAGGTACATACAAACCAAAACCATAAACAAAAAGAAAACAGCAGGCCAAAGCTACCTCCATCACTCAACTCAAGAGGGGCATCCTTCCAAATACACTCAACAACAACCTCTGAGAAAACACTGGGGATTGGGGCCATTCAATGAGGAGTGATTGTTGAAGAGTGGACAAGCACCAAGGAGTATGCCGATAAGCTTCAAGCGCAATCAAGTGATAGAATGAGAGAGAAGATTGAGTGGTGGAATTTTTTTTTCTTATACTTTTTTTAAAAATTTTCGTGTTACGTGTTGAGACCATAGCCTGACTGTATCCAAAATAAAAAGTTTTTTTCCCCTCCCAACATGCATGCAAGCATTTCCCTAGTGTATAATGTTCAACAGACACTAGGAATTTTGTCATTTCTGTGCTTCCGAGTGTTCCTATTTCTCAAAATTTTGCGATTGTTAATTCCATAAGCTACATAGCACAGATTCAGGAAGCACAAAATTTAAATCTTCAAAATAAGCTTCTACGAATGGATTACTTAGACTATACTATTAAACAAATATAATACAGCTTTTCTTACACTCAAAAAGAATAATTTTTATTAGTGTCATCAATAATCCTCTGCAATCATAAATTAATCATGCATTTCACTTACCAAGAAAATGGAAAGGAAGAGAAGTTTGATTAAACATCTAAAATGTATGATTGCATCATCTCAGTGTTACACTCACAAACAAAAAAAGGGTTAAGATAGAACCCTATATACAAACAATGTTGGTTTTCTTATTGGTGGGAGATGGCACATTTGCTGCCACAGCTTCTGGGGCTATAGCTGATGCCTAATGGATACATTTGAGGCTCCATCGTTTCCCCAAATAATTATCTGCTAGTCTATAATGATTGCTCCTAGAACAATTTTTCTTGTTCACTTTACATACAAATTCAGAAGTCAATTCTACAAGTTTGAGTTATCATTAGAATGCAGAAATTTTATTTGCATTGATAAATTCAGATAAGCAACCATCACATCATTTTACACACAAATATATATATTTTTACATATATGAGTGTTATTTTCTTTTATGATTATGCACCACATTCATTGATAAAATGTGCAGGTGGACTGGGAAAAATCCTTCCTTTCTATAGCCAACTTAATTTCATAAAGATCTGAAATTAAAAATTATACAATACGCTTTCAATGGAATTGGCAATAAAGTCAAAACCTTAAAAAGTAGGCACTAAAAAGCATGATGAGACAGAAGATCCAATAATTGTAAAGACATTAAGAATACTGAGAGGGACATACTTCTGCCTGAATGTACTGAACCTCTTTAACATGAAATTCAGCATTCTCATTCTTTTCCTCATTCTCCAGCATATCACGGACTTGATGAGCCCATGATTCCTTCATATTTTGGTTCTTACTGAAGGCTGTTAAGTCAATGTCTCCATCAGGCAAATAAGTCTTGAGGGGCACCGACCCAAAAGTGAACACCTGCAGACAAAGATCATTATTTGAAGTAACGGTAACGAGGAACAATGACAACAATATAAAAAGATGCAGGTGCACGTGTTTCTACTCTGCTAAAAGAACAAACAGCAATGCATATCACACAACCACTAGCACATGTCCACATCTACTTAAAAAGGGTTGTACTAGACCTATGAATGGTCCATATGGTGTTGGCTTGTGGAAAAATATTAGTCGGGTCTAGGATGAAATTTTGGCAAGACCGTTGGTGTGGTGAAACATCTCTTGCAGCCAACTATCCTGAATTGTTTAGATTTTGCCAAGATCAGGAGGTTAGTGTGGCTGAGATTATGAAGTTTGATAATGCAATCCTGTTTTGGGATGTGAGTTTCTTTAGGGGTGTGCATGCCCGGGAACTAGAGGCATTGGCCGGTTTCATGGATGCCATATATGGTGCTTTGGTGAGAGGGTTTGGTGAGGATAAGACGTGCTGGCAATCTGATAGAAAGAAGGGCTTCACGGTTAAGGATTATTACAATCTCTTAGTGGGCTCTAATGACTATTGCTTTACTTAGTAAAGCATTTGGAAACAGAAGATTACTTCTCGAGTAGCTTCCTTTGTTTGGACTGCTGCTTTAGGGAAATGCTTAACGATTAGTAGGAGCCTTACCCAAATTATTTATTTTAAAGAGACTGATTTCAAAACTAGAAAATATGACATTTTTTTCCCACGAATTGAGTTCCACAATTGCGGTCAATCAAAAGTCAAATCAACATCCATCCCCTAGTGTCTTTATTGCCTTGAGGCAATCACTGGTGAAGATGCATTCATTACTTTTCAAATGCAAAGTTATCCACCTCAAAAAAATTCTTACTAAACCATACAAGCATTATTAATTTACACAGAAGTAAAGCATTTGGGGAAGTAAGTAGTACCTCACAAGGGAAGCATTTACGGATGAGGCGTTGGACGTAATGGGCGACAGCATTTCTGCGGTGTTCAGAAGGCGAGTTAGGCTGAATGCAAGCAATGAGCTGTGCAGTCCTCTTCTCGGCCTTCAACCATCGGTCCGAATCACCATCACCCACCACTCGCATCACAGACCCGGCTTCATTCGGCACCAGGCCGTTTGGCAATAGCCCACTTCCTCTCTCATCATGTTCGCCCATGCAACCAACCCTTAAAGCTTCTCTCTCTCTCTCAAAACCCCAAATTTTTTGAGGAAAAAAATACAATACAAATTGGCAACAGGTTTTTTACTTATACAAAAACAAACAATGGTTAGTACTGTAAATACAACCAAATATACGGGGAAAGATCATTAAAAAAAATTGAAAATCTACAAGCTAAAAATCCAAACCCTAGAAGAAGAAGAAGAAGAAGAAGATTAGTGATTGATAAATCGGAAGAATGGTTGTTGAGGTGTCGTCTAATCAATAATAAATATGAGAAGTTAATTAAAGGGTGGGGCGAGGGAGAGAGAGTAGAGTGTGGAGGAGAGAGAGAGAGAGAGGTTTATTTGCGAATGTCAAAAGATTAGAAGGAGTTGGATTGGGGGATCAAAGAATTTAGGTTTTGTTTGTTAGAGAATAAGGGTTGATTGAGGAGGCGATGCTACAGATACAGGTGGTGGTTTATGTGCATTTGAAAAAAAAAAAGGAAGGGAGTAGTGTGGTGTTTTTGAAATGAGAAATTTATTGGGATGGAATGAAAGGATGAACGACGGATTACAGAAGCTATGTGTTGTCTTGTGAGAGAGAGAGAGAGTGCAAGGGCAGGGCATTGGTAATTATTAAAAAAATTAAATATCATGAAAAATGATTTGCTCTTTTTACCTAATGGGCCTTTAATGGGCTGTTTTTTTTCTTTTTTTTAGATATCAGGTTCATGATCTGCGTGTGTATGACAGGAGCTGGATGCCTGCTTATAATGACGTTGTTAATTAATAGTCAGTTTGGGTTGAGAGAATGAAGGAGAGTAAAGTAAATCAGAATAGATTTCTCCTAAAATTAGTCTATCTTTAATTAACTCTACTCTACTCTCCTTCACTCCTCCTCTCTCCCCACTCAATCCAAACAGGCCCTAAAGGAATATAGACCTCTTTTGGATTAGAAGATTTTGTTCCCATTAAAAATGGAGTAATAATGTTGCTGCATACATTTTATGGAAAAAAAAAAAGAAAAAAGAAAAAAGCTACTGCATTCATAATAATTTTCACTATTTGCCTCATAGTTAAGTTGGCAATTTTTGTTTTTTTGTTTTTTTTTTTTTTTTTGCTTTTTACATTTAATCTCATAATTAACATAACTTTTTACTTGCTATTAATAACTTTCTATTTCTAAAGTTGTCAACTGCCTCAAACATCAATCAAACAAACAAAATGCTCTTACAAGCTAGAAAATATATGTATCTGTGATGTCCATATGTGGCTCTTGCCTCAAAATTCTTTGTGTGGCTTTCACCTATGTCTCAACCTCTTCTAGTATAGGTGACTTGCGCCTCTATCTTAATCTCTTATGTTCTAGGTGTCTAAGTGAACATGTTCAATCCCAAGAAGGATATGCTCAAATTCTACTGTCCTCTGTTCTGGTATCAAAAGTTCCAAAGAACTTGTGTGTGCATGTTCAATTCCTAAAGGATATGTGCACAAAGCCTGGTGTCTTCTTATGGTGATGGTAATCTCTCTATAAGCTTGGTGAAAAACTTGCTTAAGGAGTTTTCCAAACATTCTGGGACTTTCTTGTAGTTTTTAATCTCCAAGGGGCAAATCCTATGCAAATCTTGGTTCACCAGGGATTTCTCTATAGTTTCTAGATTTCTTAAGGGCTTCTATGTAAATTCTATCCTTCTCAACTCACTACGGAGTTTCTTGGAAGCTCATCGACTCACTGGGGAGTGGTCTTGTCATCCTTAATATTTGGGGGTAATTCTGTAATTTTTAATTCCATTTGATCCACTGGGGAAGGTTCGAGATTTTTCTGATTTTATTCTTCTCTTGGGGATCCACTAGGGATTACTTGTGATCTTCTAGACTTCTGGGGAATTTTCTATAAATTCTGAGGTTTCAAGATTTTTTTATGACTATACTACACGTAGTTTAGTTGCTGGGTGTCTTTCCCACCTCTTCATTTCCCAACAGTTACCAACCATTTCTTTTTCTTTTTATTCTCTTCATCTTTCCCATTTCTTCATTTCTCTCTAACTTTTCAACTCCCTCATTCCCTCCACAAAAACCTTTTGCCTCCCTCTCACTTCCACACTTTTGCACCATCCTTTAAATCTAAAATAGTCTCGCTCTCTCTCTCTCTCTCTCTCTCTCTCTCTCTCTCTCTCTCTCTCTCTCTCTCTCTAAAATTATCTCCAAAACCCAAATGGCTTCAAAGACTTCCTACGTTATCTCCAGCGATAGCTTTAATCTCACTCGCTGGATTGGGGCCATAAGGCTTAACGAGTCTCCTCTATTGCTCTATAGGCTAGAGGAACACCTATCTAGCAATGTACAGCTCAGATTGGTAAAATTTTCAAACTTTTCTCATTTTCAACTTCTTCTATGATCTTCAGTTTTAATCCATTTTTGGACTTGTAAATGCTTTGGTTTTGTTGTGGGAAGGATTTAGATGAAAACTTGGTGTCTTAAGATAAGTAGAAACATGTCTAGGATGAGTTTTAATCTAAGGGGGGCCGAGAATAGCGATGAACACATTTTGGTTTCATCCATGCATATGTATGCCTCGTGTATGCTCTGGCCATGCGTGTGCATACAGCATGCATGTGTAGGCGCAAACACCGGCGATTGACTTTTGGGTGAGTATGCCTTGGCCTAGGGTGGACCACGGTAAAGGGTGTAAATTGAGTAGTCACCTAGTCTAGGAGCCATAAATATGTCGCCTTTCATGGAAGGACTGATGTTTACTAAAGCACATGTGAGGGGTTTAGGTATATGGATGGGAAGGTGTTAGGCACCCAAACCCAACTGATTCGTGGGTTGGCTTCCACTCATTATGTTCCTAGTCTTAATCTTATTAAAGGCATATTTAACATGTTATTCTAACTCACACATACTCTAACATGCATCTAAAGGCAAACAATCATGGCATAATCACCCCCCAGCCTAGCATTCATCTATCATGGCATTAAGCATATATTACCAAGGGTAGAAACATCACAAGGCAGATCTGGATAAGACATCTAAACATTCAAATCAATAAAACTCAAGGCATTCAACAAGCATGTTCACGTTTATCAACCATTTTATGCTTAACAACCAAATCAAATGCATATTTATGTGATTATGCATGACTTACCTCATTGCATCAAAATACCTATGCATCAATGCATGTTCATGGTATATGTATGTGTACATTACTAAGGCATGGGAGAATGCGTAAGTGGTTGAATCTTAACTCTACATGTGGAGCAGCTGTGAGGGAAGGGAGAGTAAGCGTTGGCTAAGGGATCTTGTCTTAGTCTGTGCTAAAGGCATGACTGCCTTGGGAAGGAAGTAAGATTTACACCTGACATGGTACTCAAGCACTCACAAAAAGGGAGATAGCGACTTTCTAAGATTAAAGCCTATGAGGACACCCCTTATTGGTTGAGTGCATAGTGAGTCACCTTAGGAACATGTGTACTAATCATAGTACTCTTGATATCCCTCTCAATGTCCAAGACTTGTCTCCCAAGCAGTGGCAAAGCTACTAACCTACGGGTCCCAGTGCCACGTTGGCGCAATTCTTATCCCTTAGTCAGCAAATAATATCACAACTATAACAAAGATTCCAAAGAGAGAATATAATGACTTGACACTTGTCCTTATATTCAACCATATTCCTTAGAGTACAAAAGGAACATGTAACTATGCTATTAGGGCAAGAACCCGAGTAGATATTTTGGGATGAAAGTGGAGAGTTAGTAGGAAAGAAAGGCAACTTCATTGTAAACTGATCTCTTTTTCATATATAATACAAGCTGAGCCAAGTAAGAATGTTATGTTCTTGCTCAAATCGTGGTTTTTTATCCCTTCTCTAGGGTTTTTCACGTACATCCTATATTGTTTTGATAATCTGCTTCTTCGTCTTGTTTAAATATGCATCTTTTTCATGTCCTACCGTCACTTTCTTTATTTCTTGTTTGAGTGTCATGTGAAAACTTGCATCTTTTCAAGCTTTCTCATGTAAATGTATTGTTAGATAACTTATTTCACTCTTATAAATAAGCTCAAATCTAACTTGCATGTACATTTTTGGTGACTCTGTTGAGGATCTCTGGTTATTTTCCTTTTCAAGGGTGTTTTGTTGGGTTGTACACCTCTGTTTGTAGTCACTTCCTCCATGCCTTTAAGGAAGAAGATGGTTACTGGGATGTTGACTGGTGTGGGTGAGAACCATTGGTCAGAACCAAGTGCAGACCACATATCCATGCATTTTGAAGACGCAAAATCCTCGAGAGAGGCTGGTCATCATGAGTTCAAGGGGATCATAGCTACCATTGAAGACCTTCAACGTTCTTAGGCTGCCATATAGGCAAAGTTTCAATCCTTACGTTAGGAGACAACTGTACCTCAAGCTCTTCAAGGTCCTTAGGGGTCTCCTTATCTAACTAAGGAAGATATACATGCTATTCTGTTTGAAGTTAAGAAGATGGAAAGTGTTGTTTATGTTGATACCAGACCTCTTTATCCTAAAGAAATAGCCAGGAAACCTTACCTTGCTAACTACACAACTCCTAAGTATAATTGTATAACATGGAACGCTAGAAAGCATATCAAGCGATATGTAGATGCACTAACAGCTCACTCTCACGACCATGACTTAAGGCTCAGAGAGTTCTCTAAGTCTTTAGAAGGTTGTAAAATGTACTCCCCCCTAGATCGAGGGTTTTACATGCAGTTGCCACTTATTTAATTTAAAAGGAAAAATAAGAAAACCTTCAATAAAAAAACTTCTGTTGTATTAATGTATATAACAATTTACATCAAATTTTGTAACAAAAATTTGCAATTCTTTTTCGTCCTAGATACAATCTAAGAAAAGTAAATTACATTACTTTATTTCCTAGTTACATTCTAAAAAATATAAAATTACATATACAAGAGCATAGTCTAGAACCCTTGATCTTGGTTCAGAGGCTAATTTACGAGATGGGAATGGATTAAGCACTCATCTCGCCCGGTAAAACCAATCTCCTAGGTTAAGGTGGCCAATATCATGTCATGTCAAACAAATACAAACAATATGTCATATAAACATGTTAATTTGCAGGAATTGTAAACAAATATGTATTAGGGGAATTAGACATAAAAAGAAACAAAAAGTGAAACTTGTTAGATAAGAATTTTAATATAAAGAAAGCATTAAGGTAATGACATGTTCATCCAAGAAATCAATGTAAACAAAGAATTCCTAGCCTAGACATGTTCATCTAAGCATGTGAAGAAAAAACAAAGTTGTCATGTTATTTGTCATCAACATAATTGCAGAGAGAACAAAATAAAATAAAACATTTAAGCATATTTGATCATCCAAGCAATTATGAAAAAAAAAAAAAGGAAAAATCCCTTAGACATGTTCATTCAGAGAAAATCAAAATACTTAGACATGTTCGTTCAAGTATTTTTTTTAAAAAAAAGTAGGACAACTACCTAGACATGTTCATCTAAGCATTCAAGGGAAAGTTGTACTTTGGCCTAGAAGTGTTTATCTAAGCATTCAAGAGAAAATTGTGCTTTAGCCTGGAAGTGTTCATCTAAGCATGTAAAATGAATATCAATGAGACATATAGGCATGTTCATCCAAGCATATCATGAAAGAAACAAATAATGACTTGTTAAGCATTTATTCAAGCATGTGTAGAAAGTTAACAACATAATTAACTACTTACCAGCATAGAACATAAATTAAAAAGGGGGAAATGATCATTTAAAGGGCTAGAGAGAAAGCAAGGAAGTACTAAACTACAACCAAAGTAAGAACAATGGTTACGCAACAACTTTTCTTTTCTGCTTTCTCACTAGCTCTTTGAGGGAATTCGGGGGTCTAGAAAATGGAAGAGTGTAAGGTTGAATTTTATCAACCATTTTGTTGGCTTTATTCCATGCCAAATTTGCTTGTATTTCAGCAATTAGTAACCCTATATTAAGGTGGGATTCTTGTAAGGGTAGTGAGTGAGATAGTGTGAAGAAATGCTCAAGAGTGTGCAAGAAAAACAGGGACTTGTGATTGGATCTCGCAGGTGACTCACGGCTGCAAGCTGCCAGAAGCTGCACACATGCCAGGCATGCTAGAAGTTGAAGCGTCATGCTAGCTGGAGCACTACAAGAAAAAATAGGACAATTGGCCATTCAATTACCTCGCAGTTGGAACTCGCGACTCAGTCAAGCCGTGAGCCAGCCTTGTTTTGAAAAACCTAACTATTCACATTCCATTCCCACTCCAATATAAATACCCCTTATACCCACGAAAGAAAGAGAGCTTCCAGAGAGAATTTTGAGAGAGAAACCCTAGAGAAAAACAAGATTGATTCATCCCCAATCTTCATTAAGAGACTCTTCAAATTCCTCAACTCTCTTCCTCTCCATTGTTAAATTCTTGAGAGGTTTATTACCAAAATCTCTTCTCACCATATCCATTTCTGTGAGAATGTTGTTTGGTGCTTTGGGAAGTAGTTAGGAATGAGCCAATTTTCACATTGGTTGATGTTATGGTCAAGTAGCGAAATTCGGGAAGCTAGAAAAGAAATAGGTTCGGCGCAACCTTGTTGGAGCAAGAAGCTTAGAGGGCTTAGGTACACTGGGCAAATTAGGCTTGGAGGGTCTATTGTTGTTCATGTATCACAACTACATTTTCTAGTGGATTACTTACCGTTTGGAGGGTGGCAGCTTCGGTTTTACACCAAGGGCTTCGGTTTTCTCTTCGATAACACATCGTGTGTTGTTCTTGTGTTTGTATCTCTCTTCCCTTAATCTTTGCCATTTAATTTCTGCTGTGGATGTGATTTTATTTTATTTAGATTGTTTATCAATTCTGTGTTAAGCCTGTGTTCATATTCCGCACATTAATTGTTTGACATTAAGCTTGAATTGGTAATTTGTAAATTGGGGGTCCAAACGTTCAAGGGTGTTTTATACACATTTTGAACTTTCATTTGGTATCAGAGTAGGTGCACTTGCTGTGGTTTAATTACCTAAGTGCAATCCTAGACCCCTTTGCTTTGGATGCTGCTATGGAAAAGGCCATGCTGAATTGTGATTTAAGTGTTTGTGATAATGACTCTATGAGTGTGATTGAAAGGTGTCCTAACAATGAACTCTTAGAGTTATTAAAACAAAGAATCATGCTAGGATATTTGTTCACATGCTGAAATATTTTGAGAATAAGAATCACATCTTACACAATAGCATATCTGAATCTAAATCTTTGATTAAAAAGTACAAAAGAAGAAATAGAATATTGAGTGAAAAGGTTGATAATCTAAAAAGGAAATGTCAATCTAACAGAAGCATGGAAGGTGAAGATAAAATTCAGTTTGAAGGTCAAGAATGTTTGTCTCATGCGAGCTTATTTGTGCATACGTCACTGAAGGTGTTTAACTCATGCTTATGGTATCTTGACAACGACTGTTCTCATCATATGACAGGAGATAAATCACTGTTTAAGACACTTAAAGAGAAGGTTGGTGACTATGTGACTTTTGGTGATGGAAGTCATGCTTAAGTTCTCGGTAAAGGGACTATTGAGATACCTGGATTACCTCTATTGAAAGATGTCTTATACATCAAAGGGCTGAAGGCGAATCTTTTGAGCATCACTCAAATATGTGATGAGGATTTCCTTGTCCAATTCTCAAAGAAGGGATGCATAATCATCAATGAAGAAGGGATTCAAGTCTTGGAGGGAAATAGGACTACAGATAATTGCTATGGAGTAGTTCCTACAGCACCCATTTCATGTAAAAGTGCTCGTGTTGACATGTTGAAACTTTGGCATCACAAATTTAGGCATGCGAATTTCAAACAAGTAGCTAAAGTATCTAAACTTGAAGCAGTTGAGGGACTTCCAAAGTTTGGAAATGTGAAGAAGACTACTTGCGGTGCATGTCAATAGGGAAAGCAAACAAAGGCAAGCCATCACAAGGTGAATGTGTTTACTACTTCACGATGTTTAGAGCTTCTTCATGTTGATCTAATGAGGCCTACAAGAACTGAAAGTCTAGGAGGAAAGAGGTATATTATGGTCATTGTTGATGATTTCTCAAGATACACTTGGGTTGAATTTCTTAGAGAAAAATCAGAAGCACGTGAAAAGTTGGAAATTCTTTGCAAGAAACTACAAAACGAGAAAGAGGTTCCTATTGTCAAGATAAGAAGTGATCATGGGAAGGAATTTGAGAATGCAAGATTTGAGTCATTTTGTGCAAAGAATGGAATCAAAAGGGAATTTTCAGCCCCCAAAACTCCTCAACAAAATGGAGTGGTAGAGAGAAAGAATCGGGTGATTCAAGAAATGGCAAGAGTTATGCTACTAAACAAGCAAATTCCTCAAAAGTTTTGGGGAGAAGCTGTGAACACCTTATGTCACATTGGCAATGAAATATTCTTTTGAGTGGGAACAAAGAAGACCGCCTATAAGATTTGGAATGGAAAGAAGCCTAGAGTAAAGTACTTCCGAGTGTTTAAAAGCAAGTGTTATATTCTAAATGATCGGGAGAACCTTGGGAAATTTGATGCAAAAAGTGATGAAGGTATTTTTCTTGGGTACTCTACTACTAGCCGGGCGTATAGGGTTTTTAACAAGAGAACTAAGATAGTAATGGATTCCATCAATGTCAAAATTGATGATGCCTTAACAAAGGTAGAGATGATTGATGATGGAGAATGGTCGAGCACCAAAGAACCTAATGTTGAGGTCGAAGCTCTTGATATAGAAGTTGAAGGATCTACACTGGTAGAAGAATCAACTCCCATAAACCCAAGAATAGAAATAAGATCAATGTCTAGAACATCAAGTCCTCTCATTCCTCCGAAAGTTCATCCTCCCATCTCACAAAATGATGAAGTCTCCATATCAAAAAAGCCATCATCAAGAGTGATTAAGAACCATCTGGATAGCAACATTATAGGGTTTTTAGATGAAGGTCTTCACCTTAGAAAAGGAAACATCCTCTTGGCCAATCATGTAACATACCATTGCTACCTTGCTCAATTTGAGCCAAAAAAGGGTAGAAAAAGCTCTCCAAGATGAAAATTGGGTTGAGTCAATGCATGAAAAGCTGAATCAATTTGTGAAAAATGATGTGTGGGAACTTGCTCGAAGGCTTGAAATTGTTCATGTCATTGGCACTAAATGGATATTCAAAAACAAGACCGATGAAGATGGAGAGATAATACAGAATAAATCTCGGTTAGTAGCTCAAGGATATACTCAAGTAGAAGGAGTAGACTTTGATGAATCCTTTGCTCCTGTGGCAAGACTTGAGTCTATTCAAATTCTTATGTCCATTGCATGCACTACGAACTTCAAATTCTACCAAATAGATGTAAAATGTGAATTTCTAAATGGATACCTGAATGAAGAAGTGTTTGTTGAACAACCAAAAGGTTTTGAGGATCATCCTTATTTTCTTGATCATGTGTTGAGATTGAAGAAAGCCCTTTATGGCTTAAAACAAGCTCCTAGAGTTTGGTATGATCGGCTTAACCATTACCTTCTGAATAGAGGATTCAAAAAGGGATATGCCAACCGGACTTTGTTTGTCAAAAATGATGAAGATTAACTCCTTGTGGCTCAAGTATATGTTGATGACATCGTATTTGGGGCTACCATTGATGATCGGGCTATAGAATTCTTTGAGGAGATGAAGAAAGAATTTGAGATGAGTATGGTAGGGGAGCTCACATTTTTCTTGGGCCTTTAAGTCAAACAAAAGAAGGAAGACATATTCGTTTCACAAGAGAAGTATGCTAGAAACATTGTCAAGAAGTTTGGACTAGACTCTAAAAAACATGCCTCTACTTCCATGAGCTCATCTACTAAACTGAATGTTGATTCTTCCGGGGTGGAAGTGAGTCCCACCTTGTATAGGAGTATCAATGGGAGTCTATTCTATCTTATAGCTAGTAGACCGGATATTGCATTCAGCGTTGGTGTTTGTGCTAGATATCAAGCTGCTCCAAAGGAATCACACCTGATTGCGGTGAAGCAAATTATACGATATATCAATGGAACTCCAGATTATGGTTTGTGGTATTCAAAAGACTCAAATGCTTGCCTTGTCAGGTATTCAGATGCAGATTGGGCTGGTAGTGTGGACAAGAAACAAAATTTCTTGTTTCTCTTTACAGCTGAAGCAGAGTACATAGCTGCTGGAAGTTGCTACACACAACTTCTTTGGATGAAAATGTTATTTCATGACTATGGAATTCCTCAAGATACAATGTGTGTTTTCTGTGATAACACCAGTGCCATAAATCTTTCTAAGAACCCGGTCTAGCATTCAAAATCTAAGCACATAGAGATACGTTACCATTTCATTCGAGACTTGGTGGAAGAAAGAGTTGTGTATTTTGAATTCATACACATAGACAATCAAAAGGTGGACATCTTCACCAAGCCTCTCAATGGTCCACGGTTTGAATCCCTTCGTAAGACCATTGGTGTTGGTACAATCCTTTGAATCTCTTGTGTGATGTGTGCTTCACCTATTTATATTGTGTTATTTTGTTTATTGGGACACACACTACTTTGTTGGTTATCTGTATAGCATGATCTTGTTGATTGTTAATTGCTTTGTTTGATTTTGTTGTTTTTACATTGTTGCTTTTGATCAATCTTTTCCTTCTTATGTGTCAAAAATCCAAAAACCACATAAAAAGTAAAAAATCAAAAAGTTTGATTGACATTGTTGAGTTTTGTCTCAAAACTTGTTTTGCCTTATACCTTTGTGCTAATGGCTTTGTGCATTTACGAGCATAGCTTGTTCCTTTGCATTTTTATCACTATGGAAGAAATCTTGAAATCTATGTGACTGTTGTAAATAGATCTTCAAACTTGTCACGAATGATTAGTGAATGATTTTGTTGATCTTGAGACATGCATAGACTTGTGCCTATATATCTTCCTACTCTTTAATTTTTTTTGCTAAAAAGAGCTCACCAAATGTAAAGAGATATCGAGTTGCAGAAGCCTGTTGCAGATACTAGTATTCGACTAGGAAAAGGGAAAGCGACCAAAAATAAAGTGTATGATTTTTCAAAAAGCCAAAGGCTATCCCATCAAGGTGAAATATCAAACATCATTCTCACAATGAGATATGATTGTTTCAAAAGGATCAAAAAGATCAAATGTTATGATTGAAAATGGAGCCAAATGTAAAGCTCCAAGTTAAGTAATCAATTCGTGTGGGAGGTCATATATGCATACTTCTATAATTGAGATGAGTCATATGATCTAGTGCTAATTGTGTATGCCTTGGTTGAATTGATCATTGAAACTTCACATTAGACTAAGGACTATCTCATTGTTGATATCCACACACAACACAAAAGTTTATGTTCAATGAATGCTATATTCATTTGTGTGATTGTACTTGATAAAATGTGTTTTCACATGCTCAATCTTTGTTGATTCAAATACAATTTTTTTTTTTTTGAGTGTTTTAGGTGTTTTTGGAAAGTATTTTGTTTTTACAAAAACTGAAAATTTCAAAAACAGTGTTGACCTATTTTGGTGACTTAGTCATGGGTCATCCAAGTCGCATGCCATAGTCGTGAGGTCGCGGGTCAATTTTGGCAACTTGTTCGTGAGTGGGAGGTTCAATCATGAGGGGTACACAGAGATTTTCGTGGCTCAGCTCACGACTCCCTTGTGAGTGAGACATCCAGTCGCGAAAAACACTCAGCAAATTTTTTCAAAACTTTTGACTTGAAGTGTTTTGGCGGGTGACCTTGGCAACTGATTGGCGACTTGTATCAGTTGTGAAAAACACATGTTTTGCGTTTTAAATATAGTTTTTAAAATTGTTTTTCAATTTTTCCCTCGAATTTTTGTGACTATTCACTATCTTCCCCATTTCTCTCTCTCAAACACTCCGTGTCTCACTTCAAAAAGCATTCATTTTTGCATCATTTCTTCTCCAATCTTCAAGAAAAAGGTATGAGTTTCTTCTGTCTCACTTGATTTTTCATGTTTTGAGTATTATTTTCTTAATTTTTGAGTTGTCACTGTGGTTTGAGATATACTGTGTTTGAACATGTTTTTGCTTAGATTGCTGGGTATTTGATTGTCTAATGTCTTCATTGTGTGTTTCCTAGTGGTTATATACTGATCTACTCTATATTGTGACGCCATTGGGTCATTAATGACACGAACACTCATTGTCATTTTCTGGACATTCCCATCTAGTTGTTAGGGTTTTCTTCATTATCCATATGTTGAAACTAACCCATTGCTAATAATGTCTCTTGTATTGTGTTCCTTTTTTCCTCTATTACATGATGCAAACTAGAAATGTCTCCATTCAAGAAAGCAGCTATGAAAGGAGGTAGTCCCAAAGGAAAGGAGCCTGTCATTGATGTCGATGACTTCTCACCTAGAACAAAAAGGACTCGTTCCCCATCAGGAGTGTTCGGTCCCAACAAGTTCAGATCTTATGCTGCCTTTCAAACTCATGAGAATTATTTCTGAGATGCTACACCATTACTGGAAAGACTTGTTGATCAATTTTCACTTCATGACACCGAAATTCCACAATGGTTTGCCCACAAGGATTGGAATTATCTTCTCTTCGATCTGGATGAAGCTTATGAGAATTTGGTAAAAGAATTTTATGCCAATGTAATTATGGAAGGCGAAGAACTCAAGTGCTGGGTTAGGAAAAAAAGTTTTTCAGTCTCTCCTGCATATTTGGCAGAGATACTTCACATCAACCGACCAATGCTTAAAAACTCACCGATTTATGATGATCTATGTCCAAATGAGGAACTGCTTAGGGATGGTTTTGGACAAGACTTGGAATTCTCATCCAATGGAAACTCAGTCAGCGTTTCCTCTCTTCCCCCGAAACTGCGAGTGCTTACAATAGTGATGTTTCACAACTTGTACCCCTTATCTAGCACTGGGTATATGAACCTCGGACATGCCTTGTTTCTTCATGACCTAATCTTTGATGTAGAGATTGACATCTGTGCTCATATCTTTCACGTTCTGCGCAAAACGGTTCTACGAACTGAGTCACGAATATGTGTTCCTTTTAACTGTCTCATTTCTAGGATTTTGAAGCTCAAAGGAATTCACCCAACAGCAGATGAATCTCCCTACACAAAACCGAGTCCAATCAACATGCGTACATTCAACGCAAGCATTGGTCATAGTTGGAAGAGAGTCAAAACGGAAACTTCCATATCTCATAGTGGTTCGCATTTTAGCACATTATCCTTTGACGAAAAACTCGACAACATTGTGACATCTATTCACGAGTTAAGTACCAAGATGTCCGGACTCACATCTATTTTACACCATCACAGCACTCGGTGGGATATGAAGTTTACCTCCCTACAAACTCAATTGGATCAGATTCAGAGGAAGCTAGAAGAGGCTATGTAGCTATTCCATGACAAAAAGGGGGAGATGATGTCATAAGAGGAATACAATGGAAGGGGGAGTGATAGCTTGATCAAAGGGGGAGAAAATTATCTAAGGGGGAGATTTCAACAAGTAGTTTAAACATTTTACTTTAAGTTGTTATTCAGCTTTTTATGTTTGTACCCATGTTGCTTTTGTAAGCTTTTAGGGTTTGTTTTCATATTTTGTAGGCTTTATGGTTTGTATCAGGCTTTATGTAGCCTTTATGCTTTGTTAAATCAGTACTTCTAACTAAATGTCATGCATTTTCCTTTTAAGTATTGTCACTCTTGTGCCATTGTAGGATTATTCCTAGATGCATATACTTAGTGTATTATGCATTGGTTAAGTGTTGGGCATGCAAGTGATTTGCATTTATCTTATTAGCTTGTATGTCCAAGTGTTCATTCCAAGTGTGAATGAGCATTGTGGTCACTACCTTGTAGTGATTGCTTGTTTGATCAAGCCATGGTCTGTTTCTTAACTCCATTTTTGCTTGATCACATCATACCTGCTTCATATGCATTTCATGCTTTTCTGCATACAATGATCAGGGTGTATTGTTGTGTTTTAGGAGATCCATGTTCATATGATTCAAGAGCTTCACAGTTTCTAGGGTTAGGTGTGAGTGAGTTATGTTTAACTGTTCCCAACTCACATGTTAAGTCTAGAGTCTGTTTTAGGGTTTTGTCACGGAATAGCCAAAAGGGGAGATTGTAAGGTTGAATTTTATCAACCATCTTGTTGGCTTTATTCCGTGCCAAATTTGCTTGTATTTCAGCAATTAGTAACCCTGTATTTAGGTGGGATTCTTGTAAGGGTAGTGAGTGAGATAGTGTGAAGAAACACTCAAGAGTGTGCAAGAAAAATAGGGACTCGCGACTAGATCTCCCAGGTGACTCGTGGCTGCAAGCCACCAGAAGCTACACACGTGCCAGGCATGCTAGAAGTTGAAGCGTCATGCCAGCTAGAGCACTACAGGACAAAATAGGACAACTAGCCGTTCAATTACCTCACGGCTGGAACTCGCGACTCAGTCAAGCCACGAGCCAGCCCTGTTTTGAAAAACCTGACTCTTCACATTCCATTCTCACCCCAGTATAAATACCCCTTATACCCACGAAAGAAAGAGAGCTTCTAGAGAGAATTTTGAGAGAGAAACCCTAGAGAAAAACAAGATTAATTCATCCCCAATCTTCATTAAGAGACTCTTCAAAATTTTCAACTCTCTTCCTCTCCATTGTTAAATCCTCGAGAGACTTATTACCAAAACCTCTTCTCACCATATCCATTTCTGTGAGAGGGCTGTTTGGTGTATTAGGAAGCAGTTAGGAAGGAACCAATTTCACATTGGTTGATGCTATGGTCAAGTAGCAGAATTAGGGAAGCTAGAAAAGAAATAGGTTCGGCGCAACCTCGTTGAAGGAAGAAGCTTGGAGGGCTTAGGTACACTGGGTAGATTAGGCTTGGAGGGTCTATTACTATTCATGTATCCCAACTACATTTTCTAGTGGATTACTTACTGCTTGGAGGGCGACGAAGAGGTTTTATGCCGAGGGCTTCGGTTTCCTCTTCGATAACACATCGTGTGTTGTTCTTGTGTTTGCATCTCTCTTCCCTTAATCTTTACCATTTAATTTCTGCTGTGGATGTGATTTTATTTGGTTTAGATTGTTTATCAATTCTGTATTAAGCTTGTGTTCATATTCCGTACATTAATTGTTTGACATAAAGCTTGAATTGGTAATTTATAAATTGGGGGTCTAAACGTTCAAGGGTGTTTTATACACATTTTGAACTTTCAAAGAGGTTTTCTCTATTTATAGGGGAAGGGATGGCTTAGCTTTAAAGCTAAGCTATTAGCTTTCTTCTGAAGCTAAGGGAGGAGATAACCTGCTTAAATGAGCTGGAACGGATTTGATATTGATCCCTATTTGAAATTTGAAAGGAAGTTGAAGATGATGCTGTGCCCACTTCTTATTTTGGCTCTAACTTTCTGCTCAAAATTCCAATTGATTCAAGATTGGTGTTTTTTGGAAAGGAAATTCAATTATCTATAACTTTTTTCAGAAAATAGAGAAAACCAAATTTCAACATTTTCCAGGCCAAAAATGCGTTTCAAATTGCTACTGAAAGTAGTAACGTTTTTAAGCATTTTTGAAAATTTTCACAGTATGTATCTATTTCTCTATCCAATTTATTTTTCAAAAAACTTTCTTCTGAAGCTAAGGGAAGGGATAAGCCTATTAGATAAGCTGGAACAGATTTGATATTGATCCCCATTTGAAATTTTGAAAGAAAATTGAAGATGATGCTGAATTTGTGTTATCTTCTGCACCTGTTTCGTATTTTGGCCATAACTTGCTGCTCAAAATTCCAATTTATTCGGGATTAATGTTTTTTTGAAAGGAAATTCAATTCTCTACAACTTTTATAGAAATAGAAAAAACCAAATTTCAACGTTTTCTAGGCCAAAAATGCGATTCAAGTTGCTGCTGAAGAGAGTGACGTTTTTTTGAGCATTTTTTTTTTTTAAAATTTTTCGTGGATCGTATCTCCATTTTTTTTTTTTTTTTTTCAAAAGAGCAGATAAGATGCCATAAAGAAAAACATTTTTTTTATTATTTCTTTTAAAAAATGAAATAAAATGAAATCCAATCAAAAATCACACTTAATTAATTTTAAATTAATTCTTTTGAGAACCAATCAAAATTAAGTGTTTAAAATAGGACGTGATCAGGCCCATTGTGTAGGCAAGCCATGATCATTAAAAGTTGTTTGTATGATAACTTTTGATCAAGTGGTCCGATCAAAACCCATGACATACCATTATGATCGTTAAAACATCAAAATTTGTTTTTGTATCACAAATCTAAAGATCTACCAGTTGGTTAAATGCAAGTTGTAAAATTAGGTGTTTATAGAATACCCCTCTTTGACAGAGCTTGAAAAGCAAATGTTAATGTAAAAGAAAGACACCAAATTTTTCAACTTGAAATTTAACCGATGTGTGATAAAAATTTGTTAAAGTTGTGGAAACTTGTTGGTTTCCAAAAAATTTTGATCCAAAATGTGTTGACAATTTTCTCAAAAAAGAAAAAAAATTGTTATTATTATTATTATTATTTTGTAGAAAATTTTGAACCTGTAAATTATTTAAAAAAAAAAAAAACCTTGTCGTGCTTTTTTATTTGAAAAGTCTATTGGGTTTTCTTGTAAAGATCTTGGCAAATTTTCTAAAAACTTGTTTGTTTTTTGAAAATTTTTGAACCCGAAATTCGTAGAAAATCTTGTGAAATTTTCACTTGAAAATTTTGATATTCTTATCAAAATTTGTGTTTCTCAAAATGATCTTGTCTTGTCTTTTGAAAATTTGATAAAAACCTTGTTGGGTTTTCTTATGAAGATCTTGGCAAATTTTCTAAAAGCTTGTTTGTTTTTTGAAAATTTTTGAACCTAAAACTTGTTGAGAATCTTGTTGAATTTTCTTCTGAAAATTTTGATATTCTTACCAAAATTTGTATTTGTGAAAACATGTTGGGCATTCTTGGAATGATCTTGTCATGTCTTTTGGGAATTTAATAAAAAACTTGTTGGGTTTTTGTGAAAACTGTGTAACATTGTCAAGCGTTCTTTTTCTGAGAGATGTTTGAAGATCTTGTAGGATTTTTCTCAACTTTTGAAAAAGATGCTAAAACTTTCTGAAAATCTTGTTTGATTTTTTGAGAAAGTCATGAAAACCTTGTTTTGAAAAATTGTTGACAAACCTTGTTGGGTTTCTTGAAAATTTTGGGCCTTGAGAATTTTATTAGAAAACCTTGTCTAGTTTTTTGAGATAGATGCTAAAATTTTCTGAAAATCTCGTTTGACTTTTCGAGAAAGTCATGAAAACCTTGTTTTGAAAAATTGTTGACAACCTTGTTGGGTTTTTTGAAGATTTTGTTTACAAACCTTGTTGGGTTTTGAGAATTTTTTTTTTTTTTTTTTTTGGTGTGGAAAATTTGTTAAATAAAGTATGAAAACCTTGATGGGTTTTGTTGAAAATTTGTAAGAATTTTGAAAAACTTTTAGGTTTCCTTGAAAAAAGTTATGAATTTTCTGAAAATCTTATTGGATTTTTTTGAAAACCTTTTTGTGACTTTCAAGAAAAAAAAAAAAAAAAAAAACTTCGTTAAACCCTAGAGCCTGAGATGTTGGACAATACTAGTCAACTTCAATGAATGCAAGAGACTCCTTAGTCGAGCCTTGTATGATGTGGGAGACTTCTTATTTGATCCAACTTCTTAAGCTGATTTGTTGATCCGGACTTGAAGCTGTTATTGAATGTTGAAATGAATGAGAGATTTTTGCTTAATTCCTGCAAAGATGAAAATTTTCCTTTCTCATGCTTGTTAGAAACTAGTTAATTTGAACCAATGCCCCTAGTATAAAAATAGATGAAAAGCTTGCATATGAAAACTAATGGGCCAATGCTTAAAATTTAGGCACGCTTAATGCAGATAAAAAAGCAAATGGGCAAATGCCCCTAGTTTAAAGCTATTTGCAAACAACTTTGGGTCATTGTCTTGATTTGGTGCCTATTGTTTACAGAGCCTTTAACAGGTTGCCTACGTACCTCTC
Organism: Quercus wislizeni; assembly: GCA_023055345.1. Classification (NCBI taxonomy): domain Eukaryota; kingdom Viridiplantae; phylum Streptophyta; class Magnoliopsida; order Fagales; family Fagaceae; genus Quercus; species Quercus wislizeni. The sequence continues at coordinate 4,998,275 of JALGQJ010000019.1, read as the reverse complement.
TTCAGGAAGACTAGGTTAGACATAGTTCAAGTATGTAGGGAAGACATCTAGTCCACCCAAAAGATGATCATGGCTTCCAATCAAACCTTGCATTGCATTTTCAAAATGGACTTGATCATGAAAAATTTTGTTTTTGAAAGAAATTGATTTTCTTCTTGAAAAACCATTTGGTGCATAGTGGTGCCTTATGAGAAAATTCTTTTTCTTTCCTAAATGATCATGAGACAATCCTTTCAACAACTATTTTAGCATATCATACTGTTTAAGAGTCAAGTCAATCTTTTTGACTAAAAAGGATCAAAGTCATTGAATACATGTAATCAAATTTGCTTCTTTTTAAATATTGTTGGATTAGGTCTTCAAGGACAATCAAAGAAATGAAATGTAGAGATGTTTGAGAGTCATGTTTTTTTTTTTTTTTTTTTTTTTGAGTGCTTCAAGTTTGGGAGACGCTTTTTTTTTTTTTTTTTTTTTTTTTTGGGATAGAAACAAAGAGGAGAACCCCAAATTTGGGAGTCACATTTGTTGGAAACAAACAAAAAGGGAGTGCCCTCAGTTAGAGAATTCTTTCAAGTCATTTGAGAATTTAAGAAACTGTGTCATGGAGATTACTTTCTAGTAGGGCTTGATAACCTTAAGCATTTTTCCTTTTTAATCCAAGAGAAAATATTGCCGGAGTTAAGGGTGTGCCTATGACTAGCAAAACTTCAAGGAGGTCTTATGCATGGGTTGTAATGTAGGCTAGGTTCAGGTTATGAAAGAAATTATATAAAAAGGCTTAAAATCCCATGTAGATATTCCCCTCAAAGGTGCAATACTGAAAAGTTAGGCATTAGAAGGATTTTCTTGTTTCTCCCTTTCTTGACATTGTGCTGAAATTCTCATCATTCTTGTCATCTGCTCATTGGTCATCATGGATCATTTGTATCAATGTTATATCATGCTTGTTTGCCTTGTATTCTTCTTAGGCAACTCTTTTTTGAGCTTTCAAATTTTCTTCTTTGATTTGAATTTGTGTTAAGGTCTTTGTTGTGATTGAATTTTTCTGTCTTTCTCTTTACTGATTTATTGTATGAATGTGCTTTCATGCTTGTTTTTCAAACCTCTAGACTTTCATCTTGACAAATCTTTCCTCTTCTTTTGGAACTTGTGACTAGGCCACCTTTTCAGTTTTCGACCTTCTTTGTTCTTCATTTTTCTCTTTTTTTGAAACCTATGACAAGGTCACCTTTTCTTTTTCTCTTCTTTTGGCAATTGTGACTAGGCCACCTCTTCGATTTTCAACCAATTGGACTTCTTTTGTTCTTTTTTATTCCTCTTTCTTTGATAGCAAATGAATGAAGGATTTTTTTTTTTTTGATATGACCGTGCTTGAAAAATTTGCCTACGTACCTTTTTTAAAAGAAGGATAAGGTCATCCGTAGTTCAAAATAATTTTTTGTGCCTTAATTTTTGCCTAGACTGCCCTTTCGGGTGTTCAATCTAACAGACTCTCTCCCATTCGATTTTTTTATTTTTATTTTTTATTTATCCCTAATTTTTGCCTAGACTATCCTTTTAGGTTTTCAATCTAGCGAGATTTATTTTTTAATTATTTATTTATTTTTATTTTGTTGTTGTTGTTGTTGTTGTTGCTTCATGCTTTCTCACTTGATGAACTCTCATCTCTTTCCGTATGATGGAATCTCTTAGCTTTCAGCTTGATGAACTCTTGTCTTCTCACCCTGATGGAGTATTATCATCTACATTCTCAAATGTGATCTCCATTGTTTCTTTTAATCTTGATGGACTCTACTTTTCTTAATGTCTTCATTGAAGCTATGAGATTGTCCTCCCTAGCATAAAATTTGAGTAAGCACACTCAAATTTTCCCACCCTAGGTTTAGGTTGTTATGGGCTCATGAAAAAAAGGCTAATTGTTTAATAGCTTAAATGGGCTAGCAATGGATAATATTTGTAATGGGTGTCAAGGAATAATGTGGCTAAACCAAAGATGGTCTCCTATCCCTAGTAAGGCTTGTTTATAGGCACAATAACTCGAACTCTTTTAGTAACTTCCTTTTGGAATAAAAATTATGAATGCTCCAATATTGTGACACAAAAAATGTTCTAAGATTTGGATTGAGTGTACATTGTTTGAGAATTTCTGATCGGTGGAATCTCTTTTTGTTGAGATCTTCTAATAACTGGATTTTCTTTGATTGCCTTTTAGGACCTTCTCTTCTTATGTTCTAAGTGATTCAGCAAAGATCCTTACATGAATTAGATGAAATTAATTCTCTCTTGGTGCACATTGATTGGTTGGCCCATTAAGCATTATGATTTGCAAAAGCTTTGGCAAATGAATTCTCACGTAGAACTTGAGGAAAATAACATTTGAAAATTTTGACCACTCACACTCTTTCCAAGCGGACTGGGCTTTGATGAGAAGGTTAAGCCTTACATGATTTTTGAAAATCCACTAAAGGGCCTAATGCCCCTGGTTGGAAGATTTTTTTTGAAAGTTTTCCTTGAAGAAAAGCATTTTTGTAATTTTTGAAGGATTATCATGAGCAAGTCCATTTTGATAGAAATTGTAGGCCTCAAGGAAACCATTTTTAATTGGGCTCTGAAGGGAGTTGGAAATGTCACTAAAGATCCCAATGCCCTTAGTCCAAAGTTTTCTTTAATTTATATATATTTTTTTGAGTTTTTAATTTTATTTATTTATTTTTGCATCAAACAAAGCATGAATAACAAAATGCATTAAACAAGAAATGAAATTAAGATAAGAGAAAAATGGAAACAAGTAAGGAACAGAAAAAGTTTGTAATAAAAAAAAGTTCTTGAAAAATCCATTATGGCTTGGCAACTCATGAAGTAGAGTTGGATTGATTGGTAGATGTTGGTGCAACAATGATTTGTTGGTCCATGAGATCTTGCATAATCCCACCGTTATTGATGGCATCTTCAATTTGGGTTCCAGCAGCAATTAGGGTCTTGAAGTTGGGAAAGTATCGAGCAAATAGATACTTGTTGTAGGTCGGGAGGAGATTCTTCACAATCATGTTCAATTGTTCTTCCTCATTGGGCCTAATGGTCATTTGGGCTGCTTTTGTCCTCCACCTTGTGATGAATGCATGAAAAGATTCACTGGAATCTTGCTTGGTTGTCTCAAGGTCTTGCCGAGTGATGTCCACCTCAGTATTGTACTTGTATTGCTTGTAAAATTCATGGCACATATCTTCCCAAGTCCAAGTTCAAGAATCCTCCAAATTTAGGAACCAACATAGGGCAGCTCTGGTGAGTGTATTTTGAACCATTTCGGCCAATAACTCTTCATCAGCTCCCAAGGGTTGCAATGCTCTTATTTACATTTTCAGATGGGCTCTAGGGCAGCTCGTGCCATCAAACTTGTCCAATGTTGGCATCTTAAACTTTGGTGGGGCCCTTGCTTGAGGAAAGAGTGAAAGTGAATGCAGATCCATAAATTCTTCAACCATTCTAGATCTCATTAGGAGCTTTTCCATTTGGTCCATTCATTCAACCATCTTCTTCTCATTTTCAGTCAACACCAAGCCATGGCTTTCTTTAGAATTTCTAGGTCCTTTATCATTTTAGGCCCTAGAGGATTCATGAGAGTTCTTGTTCTCCATCCATTGGATCAATGCTTGGATGTCCTTTTGGAGTTGGGCTTGACTTGCTACCAAAGTGTTGAGTAAATCTTGAGTGGTGAGAGGTGGTTGTTCCCTATGATCATTCATGTGTTGATCTTCTTGATTGTTGGCCATTTCTTAATTGGAAGCCTCGGTTTTGATGTTTGCTTGGGCCTTGCAATTTAAGATTGGTGGCTTTAATCTTGATGTCTTTAAGCTTGATGATCTTGAGCTTTTAGATATGCTTTGAACTTGGTGGGCTTAAACCCTGATTAAGATTCTTTGGTCTCAACCAAAATGCATAAGTTAGATTTTTTTATTTTTTATTTTTTATATATTTTTTAAGAAATCTTAAACAATTATGATGGGCATAAGCATTGGACTAAGGCATATCATGGATCAAACAACAGCCTAACACATTCATGGGATGCAATGTATTTTATGGGATTGACCTAAAGATTAGTTCTATGGCTTCTTACATGAAGGTAAAAGGTAGGCTAATAGGTTCCACAAAAGCTACGACATTGTACCTCCCAACTTATGACGTACGAACGCCACGTTGGTCCAAATGGTAGAGTTTTTTCTTTATGAAACACAAGAAAGATCAAGCGAGTCTTAGGCGATGGGGTGGTAGGTTTACCACTGGGTACACGAATCCAGGAGGACCGCGATCCATGGCTACAATTACGTGGTTTCCAGGCAACATACACAATTCATATACAATTCCAATCATGCAAATGATGTTATGGCAAACAAATATGACATATTATTAAAAGCAATAAACAAATAAATGACATGGTTGGCCACCATAACCTAAACTGGAGTCTAACCTTCAACATCCCCAGTGGAGTCGCCATTGTAAAATGTACTTGCCCCTAGATCGAGGGTTTACATGGAGTCGCCACTTATTTAATTTAAAAGGAAAAATAAAAAAACCTTTAATAAAAAAACTTCTGTTGTATTAATGTATATGACAATTTACATCAAATTTTGTAGCAAAAATTTACAATGCTTTTTTGTCCTAGATACAATCTAAGAAAAGTAAATTACATTGCTTTATTTCCAAGTTACATTTTAAAAAATGTAAAATTACATATACAAGAGCATAGTCTAGAACCCTTGATCTTGGTTCGAAGGCTAATTTATGAGATGGGAAGGGATTAAGCACCCATCTCGCCCGATAAAACCGGTCTCCTAAGTTAAGGTAGCCAATATCATGTCATGTCAAACAAATACAAACAATATGTCATATAAACATGTTAATTTGCAGGAATTGTAAACAAATATGTGTTAGGGGAATTAGACATAAAAAGAAACAAAAAGTGAAACTTGTTAGATAACAATTTTAATGTAAAGAAAGCATTAAGGTAATGGCATGTTCATCCAAGAAATCAATGTAAACAAAGAATTCCTAGCCTAGACATGTTCATCTAAGCATGTGAAGAAAAAAAAAAGTTGTCATGTTATTTGTCATCAACATAATTGTAGAGTGAACAAAATAAAATAAAACATTTAAGCATATTTGATCATCCAAGCAATTATAAAAAAATAAAAATAAAGGAAAAATCCCTTAGACATGTTCATCTAGAGAAAATCAAAATACTTAGACATGTTCGTTCAAGTATTTTAAAAAAAGTAGGACAACTACCTAGACATGTTCATCTAAGCATTCAAAGGAAAGTTGTACTTTAGTCTAGAAGTGTTCATCTAAGCATTCAAGAGAAAATTGTTCTTTAGCCTAGAAGTGTTCATCTAAGCATGTAAAATGAATATCAATGAGACATATAGGCATGTTCATCCAAGCATATCATGAAAGAAACAAATAATGACTTGTTAAGCATTTATTCAAGCATGTGTAGAAAGTTAAGAACATAATTAACTAATTACCAGCATAGAACATAAATAAAAAAGGGGGAAGTGATCACTTAAAGGGCTAGGGAGAAATTAAGGAAGTACTAAACTACAACCAAAGTAAGAACAATGGTTGCACAACAGCTTTTCTTTTCTACTTTCTCACTAGCTCTCTAGAGAGAATTCGGGGGTCCAGAAAATGGAAGAGATCTTCTCTATTTATAGAGGAAGGGATGGCTTAGCTTTAAAGCTAAGTTATTAGCTTTCTTCTAAAGCTAAGGGAGGAGATAACTTATAAATTAAGTTGAAGATGATGCTGCACCCGCTTCGTATTTTGGCTCTAACTTTCGGCTCAAAATTCCAATTGATTCAAGATTGATGTTTTTTGAAAGGAAATTCAATTATCTACAACTTTTTCAGAGAATAGAGAAAACCAAATTTCAACGTTTTCCAGGCCAAAAATGCATTTCAAATTGCTGCTGAAAGTAGTAACGTTTTTTGAGCATTTTTGAAATTTTTCACAAAAGATGTATCTGTTTCTCTATCCAATTTATCTTTCAAAAAACTTTCTTCTGAAGCTAAGGGAAGGGATAAGCCTATTAGATAAGCTGGAAAATATTTGATGTTGATCCCCATTTGAAATTTTGAAAGAAAATTGAAGATGATGCTGAATTTGTGTTATCTTCTGCACCTGTTTCGTATTTTAGCCATAACTTGCTGCTCAAAATTCCAATTGATTCAGGATTGATGTTTTTTGAAAGGAAATTCAATTCTATATAACTTTTATAGAAATAGAGAAAACCAAATTTCAACATTTTCCAGGCCAAAAATGCGATACAAGTTGCTGCTAAAGATAATGACGTTTTTTGAGCATTTTTCTGTTTTTTTGAATTTTTCATGGATCATATCTCCATTTATTTATTTATTTTTTTTTTTCAAAAGAGCAGATAAGATGCCATAAAGAAATTTTTTTTATTATTTCTTTAAAAAAAATGAAAAAAAATAAAATCCAATAAAAAATCACACTTAATTAATTTTAAATTAATTCTTGTGAGAACCAATAAAAATTAAGTGTTTAAAATAGGACGTGATCAGGCCCATCGTGTAGGCAAGCCATGATCATTGAAAGTTGTTTGTATGATAACTTTTGATCAGGTGGTCCGATCAAAACCCACGACATATTATTATGATCGTTAGAACATCAAGATTTGTTTTGTATCACAAATCTAAAGATCTACCGGTTGGTTAAATGCAAGTTGTAAAATTGGGTGTCTATAAAGGTCAAGCTTTTACTTGGTATACTAGTCTTGCACTAGGGTCAGTTCTAAGTTGGAACGATTTGGTAATGTAGTTCATGAAAAAGTTCTTTGCTTTGGAGGAAAGGCTCACATTGTCAGATCTACAACATGAGAAGCAAAGGGTGTTTGAGGCATTGCTGGAGTATATTCGTAGATTTCGAGATCTCTTTTTGCTGTGTTACAACCCTGTAGAGGAAGAAAGGCTAGTGGATGTTTGTATCACGGGTATGTTGTATGAATATCAGCCTTACTTAGAGAATCTACAAATCTCTAGTTTTACAACTTGTAGAAGCTACAAGGGGAACAAGAATGTCCGTAAGGAAGCCTTCAAAAGGTTTAACTTCACAAATTGTGAGTGCTTCTAGACAACCGTGAAGGAAAGAAAACAAGAAGGTGGAGGTTGCTATGACAGAGGAACCTAAGAAGGTGGCCAAAGGAAAGAAGAAGGACAAAGGTAGCATTCTCCTTCCTTTTACTCTGTCCACTGAAGAATTGTATAGCATCCTAGAAGCTTGGGTGAAAGATGGTCTAGTGACGTTGCTTGAATGTAAGCATGAACCTATAGAAGAGGAAAAGCGGAATCCACTTTATTGTAGGTACCACAGGAAATGTGACTACCATACTATGGATTGCTATGCTTTGGGGAATATTTTCTATGATAGGGTAGCTAAGGGAGATTTGGTTATCAAAGTTGGGAAGAGAGCTAATCCAAGGATGTGTAGACTAGAGGTGGCAATGACTTTCTTCATAGGTCGTGAGGATCCTATGGACGAAGAAGTAGAAAACATGGCTAGTAGTAGCTCAGCACCGCCACCATTGGTAGATGAAGAAATGGTAACGAGAATCCAGTAGGAGGATAAAATACATTCCTTTCTTGAAGGAATAGGTCTTAGACCAATGGCTAGAAGAGAAGCAGCCCAAGCTTTAACCAGGGTGATGGAAAGGAATCATGAAGTGGCCGCTGTTGAAGGAAGTTTGATGCAAGTGACATATCAGGAAGTAAAGGATTCAGTCACTTTTCTAATAAAGATCTAGTCAATCGAGTTGTTGATGGCGATAGACCTTTATATGTCACTGCCTTTTTGGGAGCATCTCGAATCAAAAGGGCATTGGTGGATATTGGTACATCCACTAATATTCTACCTCTCCTAACTTTTGATGCATTGGGAATTCCGAGGGAAAGAATTATTCTTGAGCCAATGTAGGTGGTAGGAATAGGGGCCTTACAGCAAAATACTCTTGCGCATATGTCTTTGGACCTTAGGGTTGGGCTAATTTGGGCATCTACTCTCATGCATACGATGGAAGGGAATACATCTTACCATATCATCTTAGGCTGACCATGGCTACAGGCGTATAAAGCAGTGGCTTCCACATATCATCAGTGTGTGAAGGCCATTTGGAGGAACAAGCAGGTAGTCAATGGGGCCACCAAGATGCCTTTTGATAGAGCAAAACTTCATTTTGTTGAGGCAGATTTATATCAAGAGAATGAACCTGAAGGCAATAATAGAATTCTTCCTTTCAATCCTATTGCTTTGCAAGCAGAAGAAGAAGATGATGGCGAAATGGTAGAACCAGAAAGACCTCTTAAGATAAGAAAGGTTACCGGGCCTGATGGCCGAGTGATATATGAATTCTGATGGTTAATGGAAGGGGATGAAGAGGATGGTAAGCCTAATTCCCTTAATCCAACACAAAAACTAGAGCTAAGGAGTTTGTGAAAGAAGCCCCTGAGTGTATGAATGATGGTGTTAAGAATGTGTAAGAAGAACTAGTTAAGGTCAATCTAGGTGATAGAGAAGAAGGTGAAAAAATGGTAAACATTAGCAAGAACCTGTTCGAAAAAGAGAGAGGAAAGCTGGTAGCTTTGTTGAAAGAATACAAGGATGTTTTTGCTTGGAGTTATCAAGAAATGCAAGATTTAAGTCCAAACTTGGTAACACATAAGTTAAAGGTGGATCCTAATGCCAAGCCTGTGAAGCAGCCGCCAAGGAAATATTGTTTGGATGTGGAGGAAAAGATAAAGCTTGAGGTGCAAAAGCTCTTAAAGGTATGATTCATTGAAGAGATTGAATGCCCAAGCTGGTTAGCTAACATAGTTCTAGTAAAGAAGAAAAATGGTCAGATAAAAATTTGTGTGGATTTTCGAGATCTCAATAAAGCCTATCCAAAGGATGAATTCCCACTTCCTAATGTTGATATCCTAGTAGATGCAGCGGCTGGTCATGAGCGTTTCTCTTTTATGGATGGTTATAGCAGGTATAATCAGATCCTTATGGACCCAGTAGATGCCTTTAAAACACCCTTTAGAAACTATTTCTATAGGATGATGCCTTTCGGATTGAAGAATGCAGGTGCAACATACCAAAGAATTATGACTTTGATCTTTGGTGATATGCTTCATAAGCAGGTGGAGGATTACGTTGATGATCTTATGGTGAAGGCAAAGAATCCTTTTGAACAATTAGTGCATTTGAGACAAGTCTTTGAAAGATGTAGAGAGCATAATTTGAGGATGAATCCTTCCAAATGTGCCTTCAGGGTATCTTTAGGGAAGTTTTTAGGATTTCTTGTTCATCATAAGGGGATTGATTTAGACCCTACAAAGGCTGAAGCAATAACTACTCTCAGTCCTCCTACAAATCTAAAGGAGTTGAGAAGATTTGTAGGAAAGGTTTCTTATTTAAAAAGATTCATTCTAAGCCTAGTTGAGATTTTAAAGCCTCTCATGGAGTAGACAAAGAAAGGAGTAACTTTTGTATGGTGTGATCAATGCCAAAAGGCATTCAAGAATATTTAGATGATATTGGCAGATCCCCACACCATGGTGGCCCCTGTACCTGGCAAACCTTTGCTATTGTACATAGCTAATACAGAGCAATCCTTGGGAGCATTGTTAGCTCAGAAGCTAGAAAGGGTAAAGAAGCTAGTGTATTATGTTAGCAGGCTTATGAAGGGACTAGAGTTATTAGGAAGGGTAAAGTATGTTTGTCTTTAAGTTTTGCCGTGACGAAGTTCAATCATTACTTTTTAGGACATCATGTGCAGCTGGTGACTAAGAGTAATCTCGTGAAGTACCTCTTGACATGTCCTTAGTTATTAGGAAGAATGGCACAATGGGCCATCCTGACATCGTGCCTTGATATAGAATGCATATGACCAATCGCTATCAAAGGCCAGGCAGTGGCTGATTTGTTGGCTAATTTTCTTGGGACAAGTAATTTTTCACCCCCTCAATTGGAAATTATGGTGACAGAGTAGCAGGAGTGGTCAATGTATTTTGATGGGTCATCTATAGTTCAAGGAGGAAGGATAAGAGTAGTCTTAAAGTCACCAGGGGAAGAGCATACGTTTGCCTATAAGCTACATTTTCCTTGCTCTAACAACGAAGCAAAATATGAAGCCTTGTTCGTAGGGCTGAGGCTGCTAGAAGGTTAGGCATAAAAAGGTTGAAAGTATTTGGTGACTCTGAGTCGGTAATAAAACAAGTTGAGGGAACTTATGGAATAAAGAATCTTAACTTGGTTGCTTATAGAGCTGCAGTACAAAGGATTATGGAACACTTTAATTTCATAGAATACAAGGTGGTTAATAGAGGTGAAAATAAGCTTGCTGACTCGTTAGCTACTTTAACCACTAAGTCTATATTGAAGAAAGAAAAGATTACACTCCGAATTGAGAAGCAACTTGGTTTAGTTCAGAATGAGCTATGTTTCCCTCAAGATTGACGAGAACCCTTGTTAAAAGCAATGACTCAAGGGAAGTATGTTGGGTCAAATTTACCAGCAAATATGAAAGACTTCCTCAGGATCAATGGAGATTTGTTTCTCAAGGGAGCAAAGGGTTTGTTGATGATGTGTGTCTCAAGGCAAGAGGGACTGACCATGTTGCACAGATTACACTATGATATTTATGGTGTAAATATCGATGTTAGCCTCTATAGAAGATTGCAAAGGCTGGGGGTCTTCTAGCCAGAAATGGCCAACGATGCTAAAGAAGAACAACAGAGTTGTAAGACTTGTTTTGTTATCCCTCTGGATCAAGCAGAAGTACTTAATGGCGAACTGCTAGAAGAAGATTGACATGATCCATACTTGAGATATATTTTACAAGGTATATTGCTTGTTGATCGAGTACAAAAAGAAAAACTAAAGAAATATGTGACTAGGTTTAAGTGATAGATGAGAAATTATTTAAAAGAAGTTTCAAAGGGAGATGAATGGTATAAAATCCTACTAAGGAAGTCAATGGCGTTCTTTTAGACATGCATGAGGGAGAACCAACAAGACACCCTGGTGGGAGGAAGCTGTGGCAAATGGCTTTGCTTAAAAATATTATTGGCCAACAATGCAAAAGGATGCTCAAGACTTTGCAAAGAAGTGTCAAGAATGCCAAAAGTGTTAGGATTAGTGCCCTTAAATCCTATTGTAAGATGCTATGTATGTTATTATGTATGACATTATGTATGACTTAATGTTGTGATTAATCAAGTTTCTTTATTATGATCTAAAATAATGGTAACATAAATATTCGGACATTATCATATGGTCCATGAGATGCATAATATGTGATTTAGTCACAAAAGATATAGATCACAAGTTCTTTGTAAACTCAGAATTTTGGTTCGTAGTTGGTGATGAAATTGGGCATTTCATCTACGAAGACTATAACATATCAACTAAGATGATTTGTCTTGATCATGGAAGTGGAGACTTCTAGTTTATATGTTTTAAGAGTTAAGACTTATTGAACTGGACTGCTATGAGATTTAATATTCTCCTAATGACTATCAAATGAATAATAAATCTCACGACTTCTATTTGCATGAACTCTTAATCCTGAGAGAATAATGGACCTGATCATAAGGTGTAGGTTGCTTCGATATATCAGGAGTGAGATCTAAAGTTATGATCAAAACCTCAGTACGTTGGGCAGCCACATTTAGTGTTGATGGAACATATATTCTTAAGATGGAATTCATAGTCTCTTAACAGAGATATAAAATATTCGCTTGAAATAAGTTTAATGGGTTCAATTATTCAGAGAGTTAGGCCTAACCACTTTAGTAAGAAATTACTAAAGTATATATTTATGAAATTGGATTTCATATATATATGATGAATAACTTAAAGAATTAAACCGGGTACTCAAGGATTAAGATGTAATAATCTTCAAAGTGGCAGTCTACATTCATGACTTTGTATTACTATGAATATTTTATAAAGGGGTTGCATGTATAATAAAGTCTTGGGATATAATTTATTAATAAAGCCTAGAGTGAAATTATATTTATATAGTGGTATTAAATATAATTAATGGTAACTTTGGACTTGTCAAGAGTTGATAGAAAAGCCCAAGGCCCATTGGAGCTAGCGTCTTATTGGTCCCTTTTGGTCCCAATCAAAGCCACACACTAAAGCCCAATTGGAAAGGCCCAATAGGCTAGTCCAATTAGATAATCAGTTATTTATAAAGGGAGAAACATACATAATTTTTTAAAGAGAGACATCATTGTGAAATGGTGTGTATGTGTGAATGAAGCCACTCAATTATTCTCCCTTGGAAATTGATTGAGAGACCACACTTCTTGGGCATAAAGTGGAATTGGAGTGAAGATTAAAAGTGTTCCCAAGTACTTCTAATCTTTTGTTTTGAATTTCACCGCATGAAGGTATGCTATCTTGTTCTTAAATTTTGAAATTTACATAGTGCATGTTATTAATCATGAATGAAATAGATCCATATTTGTTACTTCCGCTGTGTGTTTTGTATGAGATATAAAACCAGATTTTCCAACAATTGGTATTAGAGCCAAGTTTTCATCTCATGATTGTATAGCATGTGATTGGATTTTAGAATAAAATAAAAATGGTTTCTTGATGATATTGGGTTCACACCAAGGATGCATATTCTCTTGGTTTGTTCGAAATGGCCTATGATTATAAAGTAATGGTGACATGTCTTTATATGTAATTGTTTGTTTCGAAGTTTATTCCTTGGCCATAAACTTCTAGAAGATTTGTTTTTTGGATATAGTTATTCAAATAACCGTCATGATAAAAGTATAATACTTAATGGTATGGATTGAAAGGCACTCTATCATGGCCCACGGTTGATTTTGTTATCTTCAAGGATTCTCTTGAATCCTTGTTATATATTGTAGACCGACCATTGCTTGATATATAGTTGTTGAATGTAACAGTTATATAACTGTCATGTGTGCGCACTTTGTTTTGCTCTGATTGCATATAGATATATATTGATTCGTAAGCATTCGGATTATTGATATAAGGTAGTGATACAATGTTTCTAGCATGTGTTATATGCCTTGGATGTCTTGGATCCGTATATTAAAGTGTGTTTCATATGTTGCAATTTATATGGAGATACATGGATATATATGCTATCTTGTTAATGTTAGGATTATGAAATTTATTCCTAATGAGATTAGGATTATGTTTTCAAGGTTTCTAGCATTATTATGGTTCTTGATCTTAAAAACCTTTAATTTAAAATATCTAGTGGGAGAGAGATACAAGGGTTGGATCTCACAACCTCCATTATCGGTTCATAGTATTGTGGGGTAAGTACCTTATCTTGGCATATATGTCTCGCGATCCCAAAGGAGGGTGTTTACTTTATAGTACTACAAGATTGAACTTACCTGTTTAAAGTAGTGTGGATAAGCACCCCGTTGTGGCATATATGCCTCGCGATCCCAAAGGAGGGTGTTTTGTTCCAGGGTACTACAAGTTTAAACACTATAAAGGGAGATGAAATATGGCTACGCATGATTATAGATAATGGTGTACACTAGACTAAGTGTAATGTTAACCTCCCAAGGAGCTATGTCATTATTACTTAGAGGCAGGTAATATGGCATATAATTAGTGTTTGATAAGAGTTATCATGATAGCACTAATAATGAGAATAGTTCTCAATCAATCATAGTGTTTATAATATACTTGCTACCAAGGAATTATAGACATGGGATTGGGTTGTCGTTGCATATTTTATATTATGGTTTTATTAAGGTTCCATACTATATGTTTATATGCTAAATTGATAATGTCTAGTTTACTTATTATATTCATGTTTGTTATTTTTAGATTTAAAATCATGGCATCATTTAGCCCACTTGTTGCTATTCTTAATCAAAACAAATTAACTGGATCCAACCATGTTAACTGGAAAAGAAATTTGGATATTGTTCTTACTGCTGAAGAGCACAAATATATGCTTACTCAACCGTGTTTTAGATTTTCATCATTAGATGCTCCTTTTAAGGAAAAAAAAATGATATGATTGTTGGTAGAAATCTAATGAGATGGCTAAGTGCTATATCCTAGCATCTATTTTAGATGTTCTATAGCATCAAATGTATGATGTAGAACTAGCTTCGGACATAATGCTAAGTCTGAAGGAGATGTTTGGTGAGCAAGGCTGTTTTGCAAGGCAATAAACTATGAGGCAGATTTATAATACCAAAATGGCTGAAGGTACTTCAGTGAGGGAGCATCGTCTTAGGATGATCTCTAATCTTAATACATTGGAAGTTTTAGGGGCTGATATAGATGGAGAATCCCAAGTGGATATGATACTCCAATCACTACTAGAGTCATTCAAGGAATTCAGACTTAACTATAATATGAGCAAAAAGATTTATTCATTGTCTGAATTAATGAATGAGTTGGTAGCAGCGGAAGGCATCCTTTTTACTTCTAGTGTTAATGCCAATATGGCTGAAGTTTCTACTTCTCAACCTAATTTGAAAGGCAAAGGTAAAAAGAAGAAGAAGAAAAAGGACTTTGCCAAGCAAAATGGTAAACTAGTTGCCTTAGGAGTTACCAACAAAGGAAAGAAAACCAAAGGAAAGTGTTTCCATTGTGGTGAGAAAGGACATTGGAAGAGGAATTGTCCAATATTTAAGGCTGCCAAGAATAAAGGTATGAAAAGTACATTCCTTCTTGAAACATGTTTAGTACAGAATCCCATGGATTCCTGGTGTGTGGATTCAGGTTGTACTAATCATATCTGTAATTCTTTGCAGGGGTTTTAGGAGACTAGAAAGTTGAATGAAGGGGAAATGTTTCTTACCTTGGCTGATGGGAGCAGGGTTCCAGTTGTAGGTATTGGAGTGTTTAATTTATGTTTTGAATCTAGAGTTTTAATATTGGAAGACTGTTTGTGTGTACCTAATGTTCGTAGGAATTTAATTTCTGCAACTTATTTAGGTAAACATGGATATTATGTTATCCTAAAAGACAATGTTGTAATAAAGAATGATAAAGTGTTTATCTGTTCTGGCAATATTGTGGATGGTCTTTATATTTTAACTCCTGATAAGCATGAATTATATAATTATGAATTAGATCATAACTCTCATGTAAAATCATTAAAGAGAAAGTTTCCTTCTACTAATGAAGCATATCTTTGGCACTTGCATTTGGGTCATATTAATTCAAACAGAATTCAAAGATTGATTAAAGATGGACTCTTAGAGCCATTAGACTTTGATGAATTTCCAGTTTGTGAATCTTGTTTGGAAGGTAAAATGACCAAACGACCTTTTAATGCAAAAGGTAAAAGAGCCCAACAATTGCTTGAATTAGTTTATATGGATGTATGTGGTCCTATGTCAACCCAAGCAAAAGGAGTTTATGAGTACTTCATCACTTTTACCGATGATTACTCAAGGTATGGTTATGTGTACCTAATGAGACGAAAGTTCGAAGCCTTTGAAAAGTTCAAAAAGTTTAGGGCTGAAGTTGAGAATCAATTAGGTAAACGCATAAAGGCCATTTGATCTGATCGTGGTGACGAATACCTTCTTGGGGATTTCAAGGATTACTTAACTCAAAATGGGATTGTATCCCAATTGACTACACCTAGAACTCCCCAACAGAATGGTGTAGCAGAAAGAAGGAATATGACTCTTTTGGAAATGGTTAGGTCCATGATGTGTTATGCAACTTTACCAGTTTCTTTTTTGGGATATGCACTAAAAATGGCTATGCATATTTTGAATTTAGTTCCATCAAAATCTGTTCCCAACACACCTAAGGAATTGTGGAGTGGGCGTAAGCCTAGTATGAAATATCTCCACATTTGGGGATGTCCAGCACATGTGTTGAAAAGGAAGTCTGATAAGTTGGAAGCTAAAACCGAAGTATGCATGTTTTTAGGGTATTCAAAGGAAACAAAGGGTTATTTATTCTATAATCATAAAGATAACAAAGTGTTTGTTAGCACACATGCCAAATTTTTGGAGGATAATTATGTGAATAATTTTAATCCTAGAAATAAAGTTGTTTTGGCTGAAATGAATGAACCTATAAATGAACAACCAATGGATGAAACTAGGGATGATGTGGCTGTATTAGATACACCATAAGATATTACTCATAAGATGACTAGTACACAGGTGCCTCGTCGTAGTGGGAGAATTGTTCAGCCTCCTATAAGATTTATAGGTTTGGGAGAAACTTATGAAACTATCTCAAAAGAGGCTAAATCGGACCCCTACACTTATGAAGAGGCAATGAATGATATAGATGCACATCATTGGGTCTAAGCTATGAAATCTGAATTGGATTCTATGTATTCCAACCAAGTTTGGGATCTTGTAAAGGTGCCTAACGACATTAAACCTGTTGATTGCAAATGGGTTTACAAGAGAAAGAAAGGGATAGATGAGAAGGTTGAAACCTTTAAAGCAAGACTAGTGGCGAAAAGGTATACACAAAAAGAAGGTATTGACTATGATGAAACTTTTTTGCCAGTAGCCATGCTTAAATCTATCAGAATTCTCTTATCCATTGCTGCTCATTATGATTATGAGATTTGGCAAATGGATGTCAAAACTGCATTTCTTAATGGCAATCTTGAAGAAGAAATCTATATGATGCAACCGGAAGGTTTCATACCAAAAAACCAAGAGCATATGGTATGCAAGTTGAAAAGGTCCATTTATGGACTTAAACAAGAATCTAGGTCATGAAACATCAAATTTGATCAAGCAATCAAATCATTTGGGTGTACAAAAAACATCGAGATAAAGTAGTAATGTTCCTAGTGCTTTATGTTGATGATATCCTACTCATTAGAAATGATGTAGTGGTAATGTCATCAGTAAAAGTTTGGTTGTCAAGCCAATCTGATATGAAGGACTTAGGTGAAGCTAACTTTATTCTAGGGATCAAGCTTTGGCGAGATCGCAAGAATAAGATGTTAGGTTTATCACAAACTAGGTATATAGATAAGGTTCTAGAACTGTTTAGCATGCAAAACTCTAAGAAAGGATTACTTCCTTTTAGACATGGAGTTCCTCTGTCTGATGACCAAAGGCCTAAGACTCTTGAGGAAGAAAATATGATGAGACAAGTTCCTTACGCTTCTGTAGTGGGAAGTCTCATGTATGCCATGCTTTGTACTAGACTAGATATCTACTATTCAGTTGGCATGGTTAGCCGATATCAATCAAATATAAGACTAAAACATTGGCAAGCTGTAAAGTATATTCTCAAGTATCTACGGAGAACGAGAGATTATATGCTTGTTTACCGGTGTGAGGATTTAATTCCCATTGGCTATATAGATTTAGACATTTAGTCAGATCTAGATTTCAGAAAATCCACTTCAGGATGTGTATTCACCTTGAGAGGTGGAGCCATAAGTTGGAGTACTAAGCAGTCTTGTATTGCGGACTCCACCATGGAAGCTGAATATGTTGCTGCTTGTGAAGCGGCAAAAGAAGCTGTATGGCTTAAGAAATTCCTTTCTGATCTTGGTGTAATGAGAATGGGGCAAGTTCCCATCATATTGTTTTGTGACAATAGTAGAGCAGTTGCACAATCCAAAGATCCAAGAAATCATAAGAAAGGAAAGCACATTGAGAGAAAGTACCACATCATTCGAGACATTGTTGCTCGTGGAGATGTAGTGGTTGCAAAGATTGAAAGTGCAAATAATCTAGCAGATCCTTTTACCAAAGCTTTGCTTCAAAGGAGTTTCGAGTCACATTTGGAGCGAATGGGAGTTAGATTAGTGCACAATAGTCTTTAGGGTAAGTGGGAGATTGTTAGGATTAGTGCTCTTAAATCCTATTGTAAGATGCTATGTATGTTATTATGTATGACATTATGTATGACTTAATGTTGTGATTAATAAAGTTTCTTTATTATTATCTAAAATAATGGTAACATAAATATTCGGACATTATCATATAGTCCATGAGATGCATAGTATGTGATTTATGTGATTTAGTCATAGAAGATATAGATCACAAGTTTTTTGTAAATTCAGAATTTTGGTTCATAGTCGGTGATGAAATTGGGCATTTCATCTGCAAAGACTATAACATATCAACTAAGATGATCTGTCTTGATCATGGAAGTGGAGACTTCTAGTTGATATGTTGATACGTTTTAAGAGTTAAGACATATTGAACTGGATAGCTGTGAGATTTATTATTCTCCTAACGACTGTCAAATGAATAATAAATCTCACGACTTCTATTTGCATGAACTCTTAATCCTGAGAAAATAATGGACCTGATCATGAAGTGTAGGTTGCTTTGATATATCAGGAGTGAGATCTAAAGTTACGATCAAAACCTCAGTATGTTGGGCAGCCACATTTAGTGTTGATGGAACATATATTCTCAAGATGGAATTCATAGTCTCTTAACAGAGATATAAAATATTCATTTGAAATAAGTTTAATGGGTTCAGTTATTCAGAGAGTTAGGCCTAACCACTTTAGTAAGAAATTACTAAGGTATATATTTATGAAATTGGATTTCATAAATATATGATGAATAACTTAGAGGATTAAACCGGATACTCAAAGGATTAAGATGTAGTAATCTTCAAAGTGGTAGTCTACATTCATGACTTTGTATTACTACGAATATTTTATAAAGGGGTTGCATGTATAATAAAGTCTTGAGATATAATTTATTAATAAGACCTAGAGTGCAATTATATTTATATAGTGGTATTAAATTTAATTAATGGTAATTTTGGATTTTTCAAGAGTTGATAGAAAATCTCAAGGCCCATTGGAGCTAGTGTCTTATTGGTCCCTTTTGGTCCCAATCCAAACCACACACTAAAGCCTAATTGGAAAGGCCCAATAGGCCAGCCCAATTAGATAATTAGTTAATTATAAAGGGAGAAACATACATATATATATATATATATATTTTTTTTTTAAGAGAGACATCATTGTGAAATGGTGTGTATGTATGAGTGAAGCCACTCAATTATTCTCCCTTGGAAACTAATTGAGAGATCACACTTCTTGGGCGTAAAGTGGAATTAAAGTGAAGATTAAAAGTGTTCCCAAGTATTTCTAATCTTTTGTTTTAAATTTCACCGCACAAAGGTATGCTATCTTGTTCTTAAATTCTGAAATTTACATAGTACATATTATCATTCATGAATGAAATAGATCCATATTTGTTACTTCCGCTATGTGTTTTGTATGAGATACAAAACCAGATTATAACAAAAAGTGGGGAGACGAAAAACATACTAGCCATCAAACTCTTCATCCAATTATGGCCTTATATCCATTCCACAGCTGGGGGCTAGATTTTATAGGACCTATAACCCTCCCCCCCCCCCCCCTCTGAAGGATGTACATGGATATTGGTAGCTACTAAGCTATTTACTAAGTGGGTAGAAGCTGTAGCTATGAAAAAGGCAATAGGTAGCTCAATGGCTAATTTCTTGAAGGAGAATATAATATGTTGTTTTGGGGTATCCAACAAAATTATTTCTGACAATGGCATACTATTCCTTAACAAGGATGTGTGCCGTTTAACAGAATGGTACTCCATTTCTCACACGACATCGACACCTTATTATCCCAATGGAAATGGCCAAGCTGAGGCCTCTAACAAAAGATTACTAAAGATATTGGGAAAAATGACCAAAGAGAATGGAAAGGGGTGGAAGGAGGAGCTTCCTACAGTTCTCTAGTCTATGGCACAGAGGCTATTATTCCAATAGATTTAGTAAAGTCAACGGTGAAACTAGTAGAGATTGAAGGAATACCCAGAGAAGACAATTTAGAAATTATAGAGGAAATGCATGATAATGATGCCTCTCATAACCGCCTTTACCAGGCTAGCATGAAGGCTAGGCATGAAGGCCAAGTTAAAGAAGAAAGTTTCAAGTGGGAGAACTTGTTTGGAAAGCTGCCCCGCATGTATGAGGAGTTACTGGAGCTATTAAACATAAGTTTTCTTTAAAATGGGAAGGACCATACATAATAAAGGAAGCATATGCAACAAGACATTATTGGCTAAAGGATCAAGTAGGTATAAAGGCATATAACCCCATTAGCAGAGCTCACCTTAAGAAATATCATGCTTAACCTTGTAAGAATATTTTTTGTGGCCATAATGTCAAAATGATTTTGTATTTTGCAAAACTCATACTATTATAAACAAAGACTTGTATGTAGTTGTTTCATATGATGTTCATAATATGCATGCAAAGTCTGAATAATCTGGCGAAATAAGGCATGGTAAAGTTATAGTACAACCCCATGGCCTTTCAAGACCACAAAAAAATATTACAACTTGAAAAATTAAAGAATGTTTGTGAGAAAACTAAAATTTTCAGGAGAGAAGTCTGGATCGCTCTGAGCTCCTAGCTCACCTTCTAACTTCTCAATCTCTTTCGTCAAAGAGTTACATTCTGCGGTGACACCTTCTAGTTGAGTTTGAAGGGTAGAAATTGCTTCTTGTTGGGGTGTTAATTCCACCTGAAGTTTTTGATTGATTCCTGGAACTGAGTGATTGAAGTGACATGCACCTGTAAGGCTAATTCTACTTTCTTTTCTTTGTTGATACACGAGTTCTCCTTAACTCTTAATTCACTTAATGAGGACAAGGAAGCATGAACAAAGGGTCCTACCTTCTTTAATTCCCTTAATGTAGTGACACGGCTTTTTAACCAGCTGACATTGACACTTAGGCTTTCAGCCTCACTCAGTGTGGAAAGGAAATTGTTAATGGGGGAGAGCTAGACAATCCTCTTTACCCTTTAATTGCAGTTGGGATATGATAGACCCAATTTAGTGTAATAGAAAGCCCTTGAGTGACCAGGTCCACTTGTTGGTATCCCTCATGGGTTCGGGATATTTAAAGAGCAATAGAGAACAAATTGCTTTCAAATTGGGAGGAACCAATAAGAGCAATGGATCAGGCTCTGTCAAGGTGTTTTCACCCTCTTATTCCTTGTAAGTAACTTCTATTACATCTTCTTTCTCTTGGGGGTTTTCAACATACACCCAATTCGAATCCCCCCTTTCAGTGTTAGACTCTATTTCCTCGTTAGAATTCATCTCTTGTATAGAAACCTCTAGGGTTGAAGAAGTGACTTTAGCTTTGAGTTGAGCCAGAATAACAGAGCCTGCAACCTGTCAAAGGTCAAAAATAGAGAAAAGACTGTACCATGGGCTTCTTACTAGAAGGGGTTTTTGCATTCTTCTTTCTCTTGGTACTTAAAGGTTTGGCTTTTGGAAGGGGTTTCAAAGTCAAATCTCCTTGTAATATAGGTGGAACATCCACTCGTTGGACACCACTCTCCCCAAAATTCCTAACGTGCTCTTTGATGTTAGACCACCATGACTTGAACTTGAGTGAAGGTAGTCCATTTCTGATAGGGGAAGTAAAGGGGATTTCAAGGCTTGTCACTAAAATCTTGATGAGATTTTCCTTTTTAAAGGTCAGAGAGGCCACTACAGCAAGCAAAGCTAAAGTAGGAGATGTCCCAGTATGCCTTGGTCAAAACCAAATTGGCAGGCAAACCTATTGGGGTTGTAGGTTTGAGTTTTATACTCATCTTGAAAACATGCTTGAAGATGAGAAGGAAAAGCACAAGCAACAAAAAAAAAAGTTCTTCTTCAGACCAGAGAGTATCTTTGTAACGAGAAACAGAGATGCTTTCTAGGGAAGTGAATAGTGGAGAAAGTCCACCTTCCAAAGCAGAATAAGGTGTAGCTATCCAATCAATAGGGTCATCTAACACTTTGCTAAGGAAACTGTTTAAAGATCTGCCACTTTGTTCCAACGCCAAGAGTGTGGCAAACCTTGTGGTGATGGCAGACTGGTTTTATAAGAGTTTAACACTCTAGGGACAGGAGCATAATTCCTAAAGTGTTCCCACAACCATATATTTGTCAAAAAGTAATGGGTACGAAAGTTTCAATTTGAAATCTACCTTGGGAGTGTTGTAAGTCAAGAGTAAAATGATCTAAGTGAGAATATAAAGTTCTTAGGAAATATGGGGCAAGGGAGAAAGATTGTTCTCTAGCTAGTTTAACGGCTAAAGGGAAATGTCTACATAGAATCTTTTTATGATGATATCCCTTAAATAGATGGCAAGAAAGCAAAAAGGCAATAAAAGCTTCAAGTTCATAAGAACTAGAGTTACCTTCTCCAACAACAAAGTCAATGCCTTCCTTCAGGGAGTCTCCATTGGCTTCCTCATCCACACCATCAGCATACTCCCTCCAAAAGTATCTAATCCATCCCTAGAAGTTGGCTCTGGAACCTTTGTCTCTGCCAACACTGGTATCTTCTGGTACTTCCTTACTAGGGGCTTTCCCTTTCATTACTGCTTTCAAAACTGGCTTCTTTAAAGTTTTCTTCACTGCATCCTCAAGGAACTTTACAACTTTAGACTCATCAGGAGATAAAGAAATGTTGACTACCTTACCATCTCCGAACAGGGGAAGTCTCAATATCTCATAATAGACATCTTCTAGAGACAAATAGATTTATTGACACCCTTTGAAGAATGTGCAAGTGATGGAGTTCCAACGATACAGAAGAGAAATCAAACTATCACTACCCTTGCTAATCTCTAAATTGGAGAATACAAGAATGGTCTCCACAAGCTTTACTTTCTACAGGATCTCCACGAAGGGAGGATGAGCCAACACTCTTCGACACCAGCTTCTCTAACCTCTAGAATCCGAAGTGTAAGATTTGAAAACCACATCTATGGTAGGGGAAAAATCTCCCTTGCAAGTGCTGAGCCTTAGAATGTACTTCAATTCTAGATCCATAGTTAGATGATCATCAGGTTCCCCACATGTAATGTAGGGAGGGCCTTCAAAGTAAGGAGTTGAGTCCCAATCGAGACTTTTATCGAATAGGTAATCTTCAAAGAAGGGAGAGATGATCCATTGTTCTTCTATGGAAGGATTTTCATCTCCTCTTACAAGGGGTTTGTTACCTTTTAAGGTAGAAAGTTTTGCAAATTTAGCAGAGCTAAATCGTAGACCACATTTTACACCCATGACTTGTTCTGTGACAAGAACTCTAGGTTTCAGGTTGAAGAAGGAGAAGAAGAAAATAATGGAAAAATGAGAAAAATAAGGAAGGAAATATTTGTTTTTCCTTTTATAATTTAAAAGTTAGTATTTTCCCTCTGAAAGGGATTGGTTCGAAAAGTGAGACATCTTTTCAAAAGTGACACGTGTCAGCATGGGAAAGAAATTGAATTTTTGACAAAGAATGGCAGTTAATGGTGCTAAAATAAAGAAAACCACCTTTATAGTTCAAGGGCAAAGGTGCAACCCTTCACTAACAGGTATGATTTAATTCATTACATTTCACATTTTATTAACTGACATGTTTATCCATATGTGTTGTGCAAGAATTTACTATATGATAAAATAAACATATAATATAACATGAAAGAAAAACATTAAACATATAACAAACAACTTTCCTTTCTTTCATATATTTTTGTGTTTAAAGTTTTTTTTTTTCCTAAAACAAAAAAAAAGGTTTTACATGATTTGGCCCTTATGGCCAATCAACTCTTTTCTAACTACAAAAAGAACACAAAATGTATACCTAAAATATGAAAGATAATTTATTTTTTTATTATTTTTTTACATCTTAAAACAAAAGTTGGCTAAACAAAACAAACATTAAAAAAAAAAAAAAAAAAACATAAAAAAAACAAAACAATAGTAACAATAAAAAGAAAAAAAGAAAAAAAGAAAAAAGAAACAGGAGTAGGTTCAACGATGAGCAACTTAAGGAGACCTTGGCCAATAGGCATCTATGTCATCCCCAGAGTCCTCTTGGGGATAATTCGAAGCCAGATACTCCATTTCTTCTTCATCATCATCATCCTTTTCTTCCTTCTCTTCACCTTCATCATCCCCCGAGTCGGAGCCATCAGAAGAGCCTTCAGAATAGCTGTCAGAGGAATCTGCCTCCTTGGAGTCAAAAAGCCTTGAAGCACTAGACTCCAAGCTTAACCGACCAAGCCTCGCCTTCCCCTACGACGCGTGGAAGCATTCAAGAATGCAGCAGTCACTACCTCCCCAGCTTCCTCTTCGGCCCTTAACCGAAGTTCCTTGGAGTTCTCCTCCTCTTCATCGCACCAATCAAGAGGAGCAACCTCCTAAGGAATGAAGACTTGAGGAGGTAGAGGGTGAATGGGAAAAGGGAAAGGAGGGTGCACGGGGCTTGGTGGTGGGGAAGGAGTATGATCATTGGAAGCACTCTCAGCAATCGCTACCTCCTTAACTTCCTCTTCAACCTTGAACCAAAGTTCCTTTTAGTTATCCTCCTCTTCATCGCTCCAATCAAGAGGAGCAACCTCCTTGGGAATGAAGACTTGAGGAGGTAAAGGGTGAATGGGAAAAGGGAAAGGAGGGTGCACGAGGCTTGGTGGTGGGGAAGGAGTATGATCATTGGAAGCACTCTCAAAGGAGCTTGAGAAGGGCTGTGTAGAGTTAGAACCATCAGAAGAAGAGTTTGACATTTTTTGTGGAGGTTAAGATTTTCTTTTTTTAGAGAAAAATCAGAAAGATACAGAGGAATGAAGGTTGAAGAAGAAACATTCCCTATTTAAATCCTCAACTGTAGTTAAGTGAAGAGATATGACATTTATGAGGAGTAATGTTTGTCTGTCAAAACGCAATAAATGAAGAAGAGCTAAAACAGCTAGGAGCACCCTTTTGAGCGACATTTTTGTTTTGAACGTCGCAAGACATGATTATTGGAGTGTTAATGCCTAAATTGATGTGACTATCAAAGGCCTTTGCCATTAAACGCCATTGACAATCAGGGGGCTAATGTACATTACACCACTAAGGCATGAGAGAATGCGTAAGTGGTTGAATCTGGACTTTACAAGTGGAGCAGCTGTGAAGGAAAGGAGAGTAAGCGTTGGTTAAGGGATCTTATCTTGGTCTATGCTAAAGGTGTGATTGACTTAGGAAGGAAGTAAGATTTACACTTGACATGGTACTCAAGCACTCGCAAAAAGGGAGATAGTGAATTTCTAAGGTTAGAGGCTATGAGGGCAACCCTTATTGGTTGAGTGCATAATGAGTCACCTTAGGAACACATGTACCAATCACAGTACTCCTAATGTTCCTCTCAATGTCAAAGACTTGTCTCCCAAGTAGTGACAAAGCTACCAACCTACGAGTCCTAGTGCCATGTTGGTGCAGTTCTTATCCTTTAGTCAGCAGATAGTATCACAGCTATAAAATAGATCCCAAAGAGAGAATATGATGACTTGACACCTATCCTTATATTCAACCGTATTCCTTAGAGTATAAAAGGTACACGTAGCTGTGCTATTAGGGAAAGAACCCGAGTAGATATTTTAGGATGAAAGTGGAGAGTTGGTAGGAAAGAAAGGCAACTTCATTGTAAACTAATCTCTTTTTCATACATAATACAAGTTGAGCCGAGCAAGAATGTCATGTTCTTGCTCAAATCGTGGTTTTTTATCCCTTCTCTAGGGTTTTCCACATATATCCTGTGTTGTTTTGATAATTTGCTTCTTCTTGTTGTTTAAATGTCCATCTTTTTCATGTCCTACCATCACTTTCTATATTTCTTGTTTGAGTGTCATGTGAAAGCTTGCATCTTTTCGAGCTTTTTCATGTAAACGTACAGTTAGATAATTTATTTCACACCCATAAATAAGCTCAAATCTAACTTGCACGTACAATATGTTCATGGCATTCAAGCAATCTAAAACCCTAATAAATATCAAAGAGATAAACCAAACAAGACAAAAAAAAAAAAAGAAAAAGAAAAAAAAAAGAAAAAGAGAAATAGAGACTTAAAGATATATAAACTTATGTTAAACAGAGGCTAAAAGGTAGTAAAAAAAAAACAAGAAAAGACTAAACAGAAACGAATTAGGGTTTATGGGCATGAGTATGCATGCGCATACATAAGGCATGCATACGCATTCCAACTATATGTGTACACAAGCATAAAGCATACATAGGGTATACGCACACTTCGATCATGTGTAGGCATGCACGAAGCATGCGCACACATACACACTTGAAACCCTAACCCAGAAACTCATAACAAAAAACCAGGAAATAAGAAATCTAGCAACCTAGCATACTTCGGACTGAAACACTACGTAAACCTAAACTAAACAAATATATTAAAGCATATAAACAACCATAAAAACAAAGAAATGCAAAGAAAAGCGAAGAGCCAGAGATAGAATCTTTACCTCAACACTAGAATTCTTTAGAGCTTGATTTTGACCGTTCTCCTCAGTCAATCTATTCACAACCAAATCAGAATGAGTTAGTAAAACTTAGAATTTGAAGATCAAGACCAGAAAAGGTCCCAATCAAACAAAATTTGACTTGAGGATGTTTTGTGAAAAGCTCCCTCTTTGATTCACTATTTTCTAGTGAATCTTGTTTGTTTTACCACTGTTTTCATCTTCCTTTGAAAAAATGCCTTTTATGGCTTTATATAGTCGAAAAACAGGGGTTTAGGGCAGCTCCTAGATGGGGGGATTCGTTCCAAACCAAGTTTAATGCAGAAAAAAGCTTTCCTTATATAGTTTCTAGAATCCTAGCTACGTACGCAAGCTTATGCATGTGTATGCAAGCCCGTGCATACATGCGCATGCAATAAGCATGCGTATGCATGGCTTGAGTGTGCGTGCGCACACTTAGAATTTCGTGTGGCCTTTCTTTTTCAAAAATAATTTTATTCTTCCAATAATAAGTTATATTTTCCAAAAATAGTTTCCCCAAGTCAATTTTCATCTAATTGGGTCCTAAACCAACATTGGGCTTTAGAGTACTAACATTATTGGGGAACGGGGGCCCGAGTTTTAAGGGGTACAAAAAATTTTGTTTTGACATATGGCTTGGGCCTAACCCACACACACGACAAACAACATGCATACATTAGGCAGGGTGCAATTCCATAGAGTTGTGTGAGATTCATATGTTCGAATTCCCACTAATGTTACTTGGGAAACGAGTAACTATGGACACAATGGGGAGTCGCCACCTAGTTTTTACAATGACCTAGGAACCATGAATATAACGTCCTCTCGGGGAAGGCCTTTTGATCTTACTACCAAAGTATGAGTTCGGAGTTTAGGTATGTTTTTAGGAAGGTGTTAGGCACCATAAACTGCCCAACCCTAGTGTTGGCTTCCACTCATTATGTCTTATGACTTAATCATATTAAAGGCATATTCAATATTGTATCTATACTCTCTCTCTCTCTCTCACACACACACACACACACACACACACTAGCATACATCTAAGCATACAATCATGTCATCAATCATCCCAAAACCTAATCATTCATCTTTCATGGCATATCATAACCCAAGCCTAGCATACATGGCATCTCATATCAACCAAGCATTCATCATGTCATCATATCACATCCAAGGCAAAAGCATGTAAACATTAAATTAAGGTAGGAATATAGGCAGCAAACAAACCATGTTATCATTCAAAGCATTGCATATAGGCTTACATATACATATTCATCAAAGAAGGGTAAAACTTTTAGAACAAACACATGTATGTACATATGAATGCATGACTTACCTCACTTACCTTACTGCATCATAGCACCTATGAATATGTGGATGTGTATTCATGGCATTAAAACAAAGAAACAAAAGATAAACCCTAATTTTAACTTATGGAAGACAAACAAACAATAAACAGTAAAGCAAAGACTTATATCTATGAAAAAGGATTAAAAGAGAGGCATATTATGTGAAATAAGCAAAGAAAATGAAAGCAAAAACATAGATTAGGGTTTTTAGGTAGCGATATGCATGCGCATGCAGAGGCCTGCACGTGCGGGCCAGTTGCATGCGTACGCATACTTTAACCTGTGCGCATGCAGGATGCATGCGTGCATAGGTTTGCTTAGAAACCTTAGCCCAGAAACACAGTAAGCACAGAAACAGAGTAGAATTAAAAAAAAAAAAAAAAAAAAAAAAAAAAAAAAAAAAAAAGAAGAAGAAGAAGAGAGAAACTAACTACCTAACATGCTTAAAAACACAAAGGCTACCTAAAATAGAATTAAACTAAAACAAGCAAAGAAACAAACAAAAATAGAATCAAACTAAAGAAAATAAAAGAAAAAGTTTAGAACTAATACCTCAAAATAGAAGCTCTTCAAGCTTGATTTTTGACCGTTCCCTTTAGCCAAATCTATTCACAATTTGTAAAAAAGTGATTAGTAATCTTAAATTTGAAGATTAAGGCCAGAAAAGACCCAAATCAAAAGAAAATTGACTTGAGTATGTTTTGTGAAAAACTCCATTTTGATTCATTATTTCTAGTGAACCTTACTGTTTTCCTTTAGGATTTTTGTGTGTTTTCTAAAAGGTACGATGTATGGATATTTATATTGTGAAAATAAGGGTTTGGAATGGCTCCTAGATGATGTGGGATTCGTTCCAAACCTCAGTCTTTAATATAGAAAACTTGCCTTTCATAGTTTCTGGAACCCTATATACACATGGAGGTTTGTGCCTCTGTGCTCATACATCATGGCCGTGCGTGTATGTTGATTCTTGCGTGCATAGGCCAAGGGTTTCCTTAGCTTTACTTTTTCAAAAATAGATTTATTTGTTCATTAAAAGTTATATTTTCCATTTTAACATTTCTCAAGTCAATTTAACATTTGCGGTGTCTACAGGTGCCCCTCTTTTGATTCATGAGCTCTACTAACGGAATCAAAAGTATAAGAGACAAAACATTTTGTTTCATCGTACGGCCGAGCCCAATCCATGCACACAGCACGCATTACGCATATATGGGGTAGGGTGTAACTCTAAAGATTTGTGTAGGATTTGAATGTTCGAATTCCCACCTTAGTTGCTCGGGAAATGAGCCATGACAAGTTCATTGTCCCAGAACCTGTTTTGTTAATTGCAAGCAAAAGGCACTTAGAAAAGAAAAATAAACAAGGCCCAACGGTCGCAACCATCAACCAAATAGACAAATGTCTCCATCTTTACTTGATTTGGTGAAGCCTTTGCCTCAGGGTGACCTTGGTTTTTATCGCTACCTCTACCTTTTCTATCGCGCTTGCATGTTCAATTCCCATAGGATATGTGCACGAATTCTGACCTGTATAAGGTCTGTGCCTACATATTAAATTCCTTCGGGATATGGGCACAAGTTCTAACTTGTATAGGATCTGTGCTTGCATATTCAATACCCTCAGGATATGTGCACAATTTTTGTGTTCTTCCTTTTAGATTTGTTTGGTTTATGGTTTGTGCCTACATATTCAATTCCTATAGGATACGAGCACAATTTATTTATTCTTCCTTTTTGATTTGTAAAGTTTGTGGTTTGTGCTTGCATATTTAATTCTCGTAGGATATGTTTTTACTTTCTGATTTGTATGGTTTGTGACTTGTGTCTGCATATTCAATTCCGGTAGGAGATGTGCACAATTTCTGTATTCTAACTTATAAGGAAGTCCTTGGATGAAAGATCCATTGAGGATACTTGTGGGACTGACTGTGGATTATAATATGCTGAGAAGTGTATCGGTGATGATTTTGACCTACCATGAAGTCCTGATAGTGTACGGTCCATTGGGGTGGGGGTAACTTACTGGGGATTTCTTGGTGGTGTGTTGCTCACTAAGGAAACTTTCCTCCACTAGGGAAAAATTGTCTTCTTCTTTCTTATGACTCACTAGGGATAGATGCTAATTCCACTCTCGAGGGGGTTTTATTAACTCCATTGGGGAAATTTCATTTTGCAACTTTCGAGGGGGCTGCTTCTATGTCCACGACCCATAAGGGAGTCATTCTATGATATTGAATTTTGCTGGGGATTTGGTTGATGATCTTTCTCTTGGACTAGCTTTCTTGATGATTTCTGATCCACTGAGGGACGTTATAGATGCTTTTAATCTACTGGAGATGCCTTTGAGGGTCTTTGGGTTCTTTGTCTACGGAGGGCATTTTTGTTATTTTTTGATGTATTTTTGAATTTCCCTTTGCATTTCTTACCTCCTGGGAACTCCCTGGGGATATTTGAAATTATTTTTCTTTTAAACTACACGTAGTTTAGCGGGGAGGCTTAAACTACATGTAGTTTAGTCACTAGGTGTGTTCCCACCTCTTTATTTTTCTCCAATAGTTACCAACTATTTCTATTCTCTTTATCTCCCTCATCTCTTCATATTCTCTCTAACTCTCTCAACAAAAACCCTTCGCCTCTCTCCCATTTCCTCACAATCTGACCCTCATCCCTTCCTTTCTTTAATCTTAACTTCTCTCTCAAACTCTTTCATCTCCTTCAATGGCACCCAAGTCCAAGAAGAGTTCCTACATCTTCTTTATTGATGCATTTCATCTTACTCATTGGAATGGAGTGGTAAGGCTGAATGTGCCTTCTTCCTTGACTTACAGATCACAAAACCATCTTTCTGAGGGTGCAAGGGCCGGATCGGTGAGTTTTTCTATTTTTTCCATTTTAAAGTTTTTCCTTTAATCTTCCATTTTGATTTGTTTTTAGGCTTATAGATGCTTGGATTTTACTATAGGATGGGTTTAAATGAAAACCTGACACTTTAGAAGGGGTAGGAATATGTTTAGGATGAGTTTCGATTGAAAAAACTTGAAAATGTCGAAGATTGACCCTCTGTCTGTGTTTATGCATGTGCAGGTTTGAGCCTGCTTGCACGCATAGCTTACACTCATGCGCACGCAAGCATGTTCTTGTGTGCGCATATATGTTCTTCAGTTCATGTGCACGTAGGTTTCAGCATGCACACATGTGTAGAGTGCCTGCGTACGCAACCACATTCCTGCGCACGCATGCCACCTAGCAGAAACCCTAGTTTGAGTATTTAAACTCCTTTTCCATTTGTTCTTCATCTATTTGCAATTTTAACATCATTCCTCACTATTTTTGCATCCAACTGTATGTCCCATGTCATATTTCATCTATTGTGAATTCAATAGCACTTTCCCATCATTCTTTTCACCTAATTGTGAATTTAATCTCACTCTCTTTTTGTAGGTTTTACCTTCATACTCCGGCAGAGGGAGTACCAATTGGGTACTAGTATAGTACGGAATCCTTATCGAGGAGACTCAAGGTCATATACTTGTTGCGGGCTTCAAGCCCACATCCGTTTACTGCTTGAGAGATCCGCTAGTGTCATCTTGGTGCAGACTTTGGCCAAGAGGTGGTGGGATACCACCCACACCTTTCACATTGCTGATCGGGAGATGACCATCACTCCCATGACTTCCACTGCATGACGGGCTTGCGGTTTGATGGGGCCTTGATAAATTTGGAGGGTGAGTCGGGCATTCGGTTAGGCCTAGAGTTGCTTGGGAGGAGTTATGCCATAGAAATGATCTACTATATCGACCTTGAAGCAAATTTCATATGTCGTCCATAGGTGACAGCCGATGAGTGTGTCAGGATGGCTAGGGTTTTTTTTGCTGTACCTATTAGGGGCGTACTTCTTTCCCAACGAGGGAAAAACAGTGTCCTTGAGGTGGCTAGCTCTTTTCTGAGACTTTGAGAGGGCTTGAGATGCCAATGGGGGCAAGCATGCTTGGCCTATTTCTATTCCTCCTTGGACATGCTTAGTTAGGGGACTTTGTGCCAGCTAGTGGGCCCTTGGAAGCTCCTCGAGGTTAGTTTCTCCTCCTTTTATCTTGTAACTCATGCATTCTTAACCCTCATGATTACATATACCCACAAGTCATTTAGGCTAAAACTATGTATCATATTCTTGCAAACTGCATTCATATCCACATCGTGCAAACTGTTATCTTGTAAACTACCATATCTATACCTTGCAAACTGTGCCATAACCTCTTGCAAACTGTCATCTTACAAACTAACATATTTATATCTTACAAACTGTCATGTTCTCTTGCAAACTGTACCATAACCTCTTGCAAACTATCATTTTGCAAATTGTCATATTTGTATCTTGCAAATTGTCATGTTCTCTTGCAAATTGTTGACTTTTCAGCACTAGGCCGTGGAATACGGTTTTATTGCTCAGGGAGTTGTAGTGGATTTGAAGAACGTCACCTTGATCCAGACCCATTTCGACAGGCTTTCTCCTAACGATGTAAGTTAGGAACATATCGCATCCCATTGCTTTCCTTGCATGCTTCTTAGGATTTTCTTTCTAATCCTATGTGTTATAACAGGTTGCATGGAGTCTTTGGGTTGGCATTGATCTTGTTGCGAACCCGAATTTAGAGGCAGTTGCTATTATCACTTTTGGGATCACCCAGCCTCTTGAAGGGGCCGAATTGAAGGTGTTTTACTGGGCAAAGAGGGTGGCTACCAGCTAGCAGTTGTGGATACGCCCTAGGTTCCAATGGACCCCCTTGAGTTCATGGTTGCCCCTCATTCCATTACGACTGCAAAGTATGACCTATGGAGGCTGGGCATCCCTTAGAAAATCACAAATGAGCTAGACTATGATGAGTTTAGTGAAACTCGCCTTATACCTTCCCTTACTGCTGTGGTATGTGTTCTTACTTCCCTCATCTTCTTTCAATTATTCATCATTTTGCACTATTGGTGATATTCAAATGGAACACTTGTGTCAGGTTGGCCCTACTGCTAGTGCTTTTATTGACCCTCCCCGTCTGCCCTAGTCGATCTATGCTTATGGTCTTAATGACTTTGCTTGGGAGCGTCCGGTTGGCCGTAATACAAATGTCATGGGTTACCCCTTTCTTGAAGGTACATGGGCGATGAGTTCTCTTTTATTCTTCCTTTACTTATCTTGCATCTCTCAACCCCTGTTCTAACACTGTCCTCTTTCAATTCAGCTTACTTTGCAAGAGTATGAGGAGCTCATTTGGCATGCGAGGAACCTCAAGCTAGAGGTGACCGAGTATTCCAGGCAGCTATACGGTAGTGAAGGTGCTAGTGATGATGATGATGATGATTATGATGATGATGACGATGGTGGTGATGGCGATGGGGGTTTAGAGCCAACTCCAAGCCATCAGCTGAGAATGAGGCATTCTCGGTCATCCTGTAGACAGGCAGACAAACATAGACACAAACAACATAGCATTGCATTTTTTTTTCTTTTTCTCTTTTTAGCATACATTCCTGCACTTTGGATTTGATTTGAGAAATTTGGTTTTATTTAAGAACATCTTTCACATTTATGCTTTTATTTGGGATATGCATTTAAATTACAAACTTATGGAAACTTTATGCAATTCTACTGTTCTTGATCTTTGATATTCAGAAATTCTGAGCTTGAATTATGACTTGAGTAGTTTTTTTAGGTTGTAAGAACTCACAGGAGAAGCTTTTGGGGAGAAAACATACTCAAAACAGGGGAAAACTCAGTTCTGCTTGCCTTTGTGTGCACATAGGCGTTGACCCTGCGTATGCAACTTTGACCCTACGTACGCATGCCGTGGGTCAGAAAAACCCTAGCCGTCATACTTAAGTATAAATAGCCGTTGGGGCTTCCAAACCTTCTCCAAACGTATTTTCAGCTCAAAAACCATTCTTTAGGGCTTTCCAATGGCAGAATCTCTCCTTTGGAAGTCTCGATATGGATCAAGAAGCTTGGCCCTAATTTCAAAGAGGTTGTCACTCCTTTCAGTCTCTCTTGCATCTTTCCATATCATTAAATCAAAGTAGATGAACCTCTCCATCGTGCTGCTGCCAACTTTTGGATCCCTCCTCGGCATGTTTTTAACTTCAAAGGTATAGAGATATGCCCCACTCTTGAAGAGTTTAGCACAATCATGGGTGAACTTGAAGTTAACACTCTTGTCTTTCCTACCATGCGTGGGGATCTTCCTACCTTGATTCAAACTTTGTTGGGTGTTTCTCTTGACACGACAAAGCATTGGTGTGTTTTTGGCAAGTTGAACGTCCATCTAATTTTTGCGTACTTCTCTCGGCTCACTGTCCTTATTACTAGTAGAACGCATTCCTACAATCTTAATGCTTTCTGCCTGCGCGTTCTTGCAAGATACTTCTTGGTACATGGGACAAATTGTGTAGACCACAAAATGTGCTTGGTGGTAGCGATTTGAGGAGTGGAAACCTTGCAAGTATGATCTTGGTTGAAACTCTTAATGGCTTGGATGCGTTTCATAGGAAGGAAGCAAATTTCTTTGCGGGAATCCTTCTCCTTCTTTAGGTATAATCCCTAATTCTTGGCAAGATGAACATCCATCTAATTTTTGCATACTTGTCTCGACTTACTGTCCTTATGACTGGTAGAACGCATTCCTACTATCTTAATGCTTTTTGCTTGCGCGTTCTTGCAAGATACTTCTTGGTACATGGGACAAACTGTGTAGACCACAAAATGTGCATGGTGGTAGCGATTTGAGGAGTGGAAACCTTGCAAGTATGATCTTGGCTGAAACTCTTAATGGCTTGGATGCGTTTCATAGGAAGGAAGCAAATTTCTTCGCGGGAAGCCTTCTCCTTCTTCAGGTGTAATCCCTAATTTTTGCCTAGGTTCTCAACCTAGCAGGATCCCTCTGATTTTTGCATGGATTGCATTTCATTTTTCAACCCATCGAGGCTCCTTATATCGTTTTTTCATCATTTCTCTCTTTTTTTTTTCTTTCACTCATGCCCCCCCCTTTTTTTTCTTTTTTTTTTCCTTTTCTCTTTCTTTTTTTAGACATGGCTACAAGAGAGGCTTTGATTGCTCCATCCCCCTATTGTTCCTCCTAGTTCATACCTCCTCAAGCATTATTTGCGATCGTAGGCCTAAACGTGCTAAGATGAGTTTTGATGAGTTCATTGAGTTCATGGCGCGCATTAAAGTCATAGATATCCAATGGGTAGTGGAATGGTGGCGCATCTCAAGCATGGTTCACCGCAATCTTAAGGATAACTGTGCCCCCTTGGTTGGGCTTCGTTGTTGTTCTTACTACTCTACCAGTCGCATTGCAAGGCATTTTGGTAATCGCCAAGTAGCTCCTAGTGATAATGGTTCCTTCCATACCTTGACTTTTATTGATAGGACCTTAGGTAGAATCTGCGAGTCTTGGTCGCGATGGAGGGTGACCAACGGCATCTGTCCTCCTCAGTTCCTTCATCCTACTTTGAGGTATAAAAAATGGCTAGAGGATGACATGAAGTGGGTTCCCATAGAAAAAAAAGCTTACATGAAGTCCAACAAAAGGAAGAGGACTAAATAACGACCTTTATATGCCCTAAATTTTACTTTTTTGCACTTTGTGATTCTCATGTTTTTTCTTTTGAATTTAATAAAGGATTGGAATATTCCAAATCCCTTATGGAAACAATTTATTATCTTTTAATTTGAGCAATGAGAGAATCATCCATTTATTATTTTTGCTTATTGTCATTATTATTCTTTTTCTTTTTCTTCTTCTTTTCTTTTTTCCATGCCATGTAATTTTTGCCCATGACATCCTTTGAGGAATTTTCACAATGCCCATGGTCTTTGCCCTCTATCTTTTGCCTAGACTACCCTTTCGGGTTTTCAACCAAGTAGGCCTTTTTTTTTTTTTTCTTTTTCCTTTCAAATGTTATATCTTCAAAGTCTATCCATGTTGATTGGGTGAAGCATCTCTTCTCCATCTAAATTTGTAATTCTCATAGCACCTCCTAACATGTTCTTCTGGATAATAAAAGGCCCAGACCATCTTGGCTTCATCTTTCTTGTTGGATCAAAAGTTTCTTCGATAAGCAATTTTAGGACCGAGTCTTATTCTTTAAGGTTTCTAGGTTTCACCTTTTTGTTAAATGCCCTAGTAATCCTCTTTTAGTATCCTTGTGCATGGTATTGTGCCCTAGCTTTCTTCTCTTTTATCAAAGCCAATTGCTCATATCTTTTTGTTTCATCCAATCTTCCTCTAGGACCTTAGTTTCTACTAAAACTCTTAGAGATTGTATCTCCACGTCCATAGGAAGTACTGCTTCACTACGCTGCATACGTAGGCTTAAACCCACGTACATAGAAACACAGACAGGAGAAATTCTTTGACATTTTCAAGCATACATCATCCAAAATCAATCCTAAACATGTTCCTACCCCTCCTAAGACGTCCGGTTTTTATCTAAACCCAAGCATTTACATGGCCAAAAACACTTTAAAACGGAAGATTAGAGAGAAACTATAAAATAATAAAAATTTTGAAAACTTATAGATTCAACCATGGGGATGTGATTCTTTGGTCAGTATGTCAATGGTGCAAGCCCCATCAACCTCGTTGCCCCACTCCAGTGGGTGAGGTGGACCGCATTAGAAGAAAGGATGTAGGAGGACTTCTTGGCCTTGGGTGCCATTAGAGAAGATGAAGAGAGAAAATGAGAGGAAAAAGAGAGTTTGAGAGAATGAGGGAGTTAGAAAGTGAGAGAAAGAAAGAGGAGAGGGAGGATTTTGTAAAGAAAAAAGAGTTATGGAGAATATGAAGAGATGAGGGAGATGAAGAGAATGAAGAAGGAAAAGAAATGGTTGGTAACCATTGTAGAAAAATTAAAAGGCGGGAACACACCTGATGGCTAAACTACATGTAGTTTAGGCCTCACCACTAAACTATGTGTAGTTTAGTCATGAACAGTAAAAAAAAAAAAAAAATCATCAAAAGGCTCCCCAGTGAACGATAAAGGAAGTAGAAGACTTTTCCCCTAATGAAGCATGTACCTCCTAAAACCATTTCTAGTAGATCACACAAAATCAAGAACAATATCCCCATGGAGGAAGTCGAAGATTATTCCCCAATGGATCAAGCATATCAAGAACACTATCCCCATGGAAGAAGCATAAGATTCTTCCCCAATGGATCAAGCATATCAAGAACACTACCCCTATGGGAAAGCAAAAGATTATTCCTCAATGGTTCAAGCACATCAAGCATCATCCCTAGTAAGAAAGCAGAAGATTCTTCCTTAATGAATATCATCCCTATGAAGGAGGTAGAAGATTCTTCCCCGATGAACCCAAGCACATTTGAACAATCCTCAGTGTGGAAGCAGAAGATTCTTCCCCAAAGTATCCTTGGTAAATCAAGTACACCTAAAGCATCCCCCGTGAGGAAGCAAAAGATTCTTCCTTAGTGAGTCTTGTACATTGAAAAAAAAAATCTCCAGCAAGGAAGCAAAAGGTTTGTCCTTAAAATCCTCAGCAAACCATGAAGGAAGCAAAAAAGTCTTCCCTAGTGAATCACACATCTACACCACTCCTTAGTGAGTCCATTTCTACTAATCCTCAACGAGTTTCTTATCCCCAAGCAAGTCATAAGAGGTAGAAGATTCCTCCCCATGCACATCTACTCCTCCAACGAGTTTTCACCATTCCTAGTGGATCCAACAATCAAGACTACTCATGCATATTTCCTCCGAGAATTGAACATGTAGGCACGATAGAAAAAGGTAGATATAGTGATAAAGAAAGAGACCAAGGTCAACCGAAGGCAAGAGCCTCACTAGAAAAGGTAGAGAAAAAAAGTAAAGAAGACAAGAGGAATAAGTCACTTGGAGAAGTTTGAGGCAAGAGCCTTAGATAAACACCACAGAGACTATATCCTTTTGTTGTTTGTTAGGTTAGCTCATAAGAGCACCTTTGTTTATTTTTCTTTTTTCTTTTTGAGTGACTCTAGGATAGTGAATCACTTGCCATTTGCTTGCAAGTGGCAAAACAAGTTATGGGATAGTAAACCTGTCATTGCTCATTTCCTGAGCAACAACGATGGAACTTCAGACATACGAACCCCAAGCAACTCTTCAAAGTTGCACCCCGCCCCATGTATTCGTGATGTGTGTCATGTGTGTGGGTTGGGCCCGAGATGTACGTCAAACAAAAATTATTTTTCTCTTATTCTTTTGATTCCGTTAGCGAAACTCACGAATCAAAAAATGGGCATCTGTAGACACTGCATTTTGTACCCTTTACAACTCGGGCCCCCGTTCCCCAATGATGCTCAAACTCTAACTCTAAGGCCCAAGGTCAGTTTAGAGCTCGATTAGATATCAAATTGACTTGAGGAGTGTTAAAATGGAAAATATAACCTTTTAAATAAGTAAAAATCTATTTTTGGAAATAAAAGTCTAAAATGGCCTTTAGCCCATGTACGTGGGCCACAGCCTGCATACATAGCTAGGGTTTTAGAAGCATGCAAAAGGAAGGTTTTCTACAATAATGGCTAAGGTTTGGAATGAATCCCACATCCTCTAGGAGCTGTTCCAAACCCAATTTTTTCCACTATATAAAACCTTACATGATACATTTTCGAAACACATAGAAATCCCACGGAAAAAACCTTAGATTCACTAGAAAATAGTGAATCAAAAGGGATTTTTTCACAAAATATCTTCAAGTCAATTATATTTGATTGAGACCTTTTCTGGCCCCAATCCTTTGAGTTTAAGATTACTAATCATGTGTTTATTGATTGTGATAGATTTGACTAAGGGGAACGGTCAAAATCAAAGTGTGGGAATTCCTTTTGAGGTATCAAGCTTCAACTCTTTATTTTTCTATTTTCCTACTTTTCTTTTCTATTGTAATCCTATTTCTTGCTTTGTTTAATTTATAACATGTTTTCTTAGGTTAGTTTTATAGTTCTTTTTATGTTCTAAGCATGTTTGGTTGTTAAAATTAGGTTTTTTGTTCATGCTTTATTTTCTGCTCCGTGTTTCTGGGTTAGGTTTCTTGAACAAGTCCCATGCACGCATGTCATTAGCATGCATACGCAGGTTTAATCCTATGTACACAGGCCTTTAGCCGCGTACGCAGGTACTTTCCTAGAATGGTTTGCTTGTCTCACATGTTTTACATCTATTTAAGCCTTCTTCACATGTTTATAATACCTGAGCCTTTGATTTGCATGCTTGTTTGTTTTTAACATGCCTAGACAAGGGTTTTATTGTTTGATGTCATGAACATGCATTCACATGCCCATTCATGATGCCATAGGTGTTGTGTTGCTGAAAGGTAAGTGAAGGTAAGTCATGCATAGGTATGAACATGCATTTGATGGTGTGTATTGTTGAATGCCTTGCTTTGTGTCTTTCAAATGCCAATTATATGCTTTACATGATCTTGTGATTGATGATATGCTTGTTGTCTTGTTTAGATGTATGATAGGGTTTTCACATGTTAGATGAATGTTAGGGTTTCTTATGTGTGTTTGGCTCTCTTTTGCTTTGTGGATAGATATGTTATTTTGGGATAAAAGGTGTCATGTTGTATGTTAGATGCTTGTTAGTGTGTGTGTGAGTTTAGAATGCAAGTGTTGAAGTCGATTTTTAATAAGGTTAAGATTAACATACTATGATGGGAGGCCAACCTTAGGGTTGGGCGATCTTAGGTGCCTAACACCTTCCCTAAAGCATACCTAAAGTTCAAACCCATACTCTAGTAGTAAGATGAAAAGTCCTCCCTCAAAAAGGATGCTATATATATGGTTCCTAGACCATTGTAAAAACTAGGTGGTAACTCCCCTCTTGTGTCCACAACGTGTTGCGCCCGAGCATAGGCCTCGTGCAAGTTGCGACAGTACATGCTCTACTTCACAACGCGGTTGATTTCCTGTATGGATCCTATCAAGTACATCTTTGAAAAGCCTACCCTCACAAGGAATATCTCCTATTGGTAGATGTTGTTATCTGAGTTCAATATCGTATTTGTGATGTGAAAGGCCATCAAGGGCTAACCCATAGCTGATTACCTGGCAGACCAGCTGTTAAATGATCCAGAATTTTTAGAATCCCTCTTCCCAAATGAGGACGTTTTGGTAATAAAGCCAGAACCAAGCAATGTTGAACCATGGCTTTGGAGGCTTTTTTTCAATGGAGTTGCCAATACCATTGGAAATAGGGTGGGAGCAATTCTATTATCCCTAAAGGGCCAACAAATCCCTCTTTTAGTCAAGTTGAATTTTGATTGCACCAACAACGTCACAGAGTTTGGAGTGTATGATCTAGGCATCTTTGGAGATTACGTGTTGATCATCTCCCAAATAAAAGGGAAAGTGGCAAGCCAGAGACACCAAGTTGATTGTGTATCAGAAGTACATCAGCTGCCTAATCCCAAAGTTCTGGAACATTACTTTTGCTTATTTGCCCCGAGCAAACAACTAATCTGCAGAAGCTTTAGCAACCTTGGCTAGCATGGTTAAATTGGTAGAAGGAGATGAGATGTGACAATTGCGCATAGAGGTCTGCGATGTGCCAGCCTACTACATGAATATCAAAGAATGTATGAATGTCAAAGTTGAAATCAATGAGAAGCCATGGTACCACGATATGAAGGCTTATATCAAGAATGGTGAATACCTGTCTGGAGCCAAGGATAGTGAGAGGAAGTTTATCAGGCACATGGCATGCCAATTCATCTTGAGTGGGGAAGTCTTATACAAAAGGAACCATGATACAACTTTGCTTTGATGCATAGATTCCCCCGAGGCTAACCATTTGATGGAAGAGATGCATGAAGGCTTGCTTGGAGCCTATGCTAGTGGACCTTTGTTGGCTAGAAAAATCATGAAGCCGGCTACTATTGGCTTTCCATGGAAAGCAATTACATCAAGCATGTCAAGACGTGCCACCGTTGCCAAGTCTATCATAATAGGAAGAATGTTCCTCCCCAACCTTTGCACTCTCTAATAGCGCCATGGCCTTTTTCAGCCTAGGGAATGGACGTCAATGGACTCGTAATCTCAGAAGCCTCTAATGGGCATAAGTATATCTTGGTGGCTATCGACTACTTCACCAAGTGGGTGAAAGTCGCTTCCTACAAAAGCGTCACCTAAGTTGTATTTTTGCATTAACAGTGGTGCACAGTAGGTTCAACAGCAAACTTGTCCTTCAAAAGATTTTTTCACATAATCGAGATTGGATAAAGCCTATACTGGGGTAGTTTATCTTTGCATGTCTCATCTGGAATCTCGAAATATCTTGAACCTCATTTTCAAAACCTGGTTCAGGGGTCAGTTCAGCCCTATTCATCAAGACACATAGTGGGATAATGCTAAAGCCATTCCCAGTCATTAATAGCAATCCATCCAGCATGGTATAAAGATCGCAATGATAAATTCCTCAAGGGAACCTTTCTTGAAGCATTGATCGATTCAGTCAATAACTGAGACAATCAACACATTCCACCACACGGCGAGTCCAAAATCTCCTGGGGAAATCCATGATCATCATCAAAGTTGTCAAGAAATCCATATGTCTAGTGCGATTCTAATCCTTCTTTGAGTCGGTTGATCATCTTAGAACCACACAAAACCCTACATTGGGGCAGTTTATTTTGTGCGGATTAGTCCATTTTCCACTAGTTGATATGCTCAAGAACGGGTTCGTCCTGCCAAGAACCTTTCCTCTCATGATAAGAACCACATAAAACCTACATTGGGACAATTTAATTTATGCAGTCTTTCCCTTTTCATATCCCTTAGTGGGTCAATCAACATTAAAATTTATTGGTAAACCCATGAAAATATGGTGCGATGCAAATGAAACGATGCATAAAGTGACCACAATGGTGCAACCGGCTCTTAAATGCTAAGGTCCTATTGGCCAATCATACATTCGAGCCTACCAAAAGGCGATATCCAAAATCATAAATGTAAGGACTACCAAGAGGCAATGTCAATTCATACACAGGAGCCTACCAACAAGCGATATCAAGAATCATGCATTTAAGCCTACCAACAGGCGATATTTAGAAACATACATGTAAGACCTACCAAGAGGCAATGTTCATACATACATCGAGAGCCTATTGACAGGCAATATCTAGAAACATACATGTAAGACCTACCAAGAGGCAATGTAAAATCATACACAAGAGCCTACCAAGAGACGTTATCAAGAATCATGCATTTGAGCCTACCAACAGGCGATATCTAGAAACATACATGTAGGACCTACCAAGAGGCAATTTACATACATACATCGAAAGCCTACCGATAGGCAATATCTAGAAACATACATGCAAGACCTACCAAGAGGCAATGTCAAATTATACACAAGAGCCTACCAAGAGGCAATATCAAGAATCTTACATTCGAGCCTACCAACAAGCAATATATAGAAACATACATGTAAGACCTACCAAGAGGCAATGTTCATACATACATCGAGAGCCTATCGACAGGCAATATCTAGAAATATACATGTAAGACCTACCAAGAGGCAATGTCAAATCATACACAAGAGCCTACCAAGAGATGTTATCAAGAATCATGCATTTGAGCCTACCAACAGGCGATATCTAGAAACATACATGTAGGACCTACCAAGAGGCAATGTCAAATCATACACAAGAGCCTACCAAGAGGCAATATCAAGAATCTTGCATTCGAGCCTACTAACAAGCAATATATAGAAACATACATGTAAGACCTACCAAGAGGCAATGTCAAATCATACACAAGAGCCTACCAAGAGACGTTATCAAGAATCATGCATTTGAGCCTACCAACAGGCGATATCTAGAAACATACATGTAGGACCTACCAAGAGGCAATGTCAAATCATACACAAGAGCCTACCAAGAGGCAATATCAAGAATCTTGCATTCGAGCCTACCAACAAGCAATATATAGAAACATACATGTAAGGCCTACCAAGAGGCAATGTTCACACATACATTAGGAGCCTACCAAGAGGCAGTATCATACATTAGGGACCATTATGGGGCAATATAATACGTACATGTCTAAAGCCTACCAAGAGGCAAAATAAAGATATAGTCCAGAAGCCTACCGAGAGGCTATATCAAAATACAGTCCAAGCCTACCAAGTGGCAATATAATACATACATATTTGGCCCACCATGTGGCAATGTCCACAAAGTACAAGAATGTCTACAAAGTCCAAAAATGAAACATACCCATGAAAGGGCCACATCATCATGGTACAAAAATGCATGGTTGGCCTAAGGGGAATCATCATCTCTAATGGTGTCATCAACAAAGCGCCTAGCATTGCCATCATTGGCACCATCACCTGCAGAAGGACCAGCTCGATCTGCCAAAGAACCTAGGGCATACCTCTAAGTGGAAGGATGCCTCTTCAAACCATGCTGAAGATGAGTATCGTCTATGCTGTCATCAATCTCTCCAGTATAGGCCTTAGCCCTAGATAAACAAGGAGGAAACCTTAGTCTACAACTACGGCACCTTGAAGCTCCTGGACCTGGCTTAGCCTTGTCATCGGCCTCCAAGTCAGCATCTATGTCAAACATGAGCTCATCATCTAGCTCGTCGCCCCCTAGGTCTCCTCCCTCCTTGGTCTGAGGAAACTGTGAAGTACTGCCTCCTGAACTAGTGCGAGAATGAGACAAGGCACTGGCTATCTCCATCGAACATCGACTCCTAGTCCTTGAACGACCTAGGCATCCTAGTGCACCTTGTAAGGCTACCGAGTCTGCATGGCGCACCTACAAAGGCTACTGGTTAGCATTGACTAGTTAACCTTTGACCAAAAAAGAGAGGGGAAGGAGCGCCAAAGTGAGAGTTTCTTACCCAGGACCAAGTCAGAGAATTTTTCCAGATCAGCTGCAGCAACTCAACCTTGTTAGGTAAAACTGATCTCGATCCATGAATGGTGTGGTATCTGCATGCGATTTTTGGGCAACAAAATCAGGAATCACGTTCTTTATCCGACACTTATCATTGCACTCAAGATGTTAGATAAAGAAGGGGCAGCTGTAGACACTATATCTTTTCTGTCATTTATATGTGTGCCAGACCCCGAAAATTCCAAAAATACTATCTTTTTCTTCATAGGGCCGTAGAAAAATCTAGATTGATGTGGCGTAACCAATTCTGGCATCAGAGCACTTGAAGTGCCATTTTAGGTCAAATTAACTAAAATGCCCCTGGTCAAACCTGGGTTATCCGAAGGTCAAAGTCAGTTAAAATGATCCCAAAATTACACTTTTCATGTTTCTACATCAAACCCAAGCTACTTGGTGATTTTCGTCAACTTTGACCAAGTTTGCCCCAAATTTGACTCTTAGGGGCACTAGAAATCTTAATTTTGATTTGACAATCAGAACGGGTTAGGACTAGTGCCATTGCGAAGATTGTCAAATTCCCTATCCAACAACTACTCATGGGTCAAAATTGGAGTTAAAATGGTTGAGATATTTAGAAAACCATGCAAAGCACGTCTACACACTTCCCGAGGCCATAACCTTTAATCTGACTATCAGATTTTCAATTTCTTTAGTGTCTTGGAAATTAGACACCAAGAGCTTTCCAAGGATACCAATGTAGACACTTGATTTTGTACCCATAATTTAATCTTGGAAGATGACTAGAATGACCATTCATATACCCAAAAATCATAATTGCATTACATGCATTAAATCATTCATTGCATATCATAAAAATGATCTTGAGATCCTATCGGTCATGACGGTATGCCCGATTCCCAAATCAAACTGTCGGATTGAAAGATATTACAAGATCAAGTTTTCATGGTCTGCATACATTGTATAGGGGTGAAACTGATCAAGTGTGATTAATTGAAATTAATTTTGATTGGTTAATGATTAAAATTAATTAAATGAATTTATGTGATTGGTTAAGTATTTTTCTTAAAGTAAGATTTGTTGCATGGGATTAAAACAAATAAATTGATAATATTTAAAGATTGTAGATAATTAGGCTTTTGGGATAATTATATTCAAAATAATTATTTTAAAAAAACCTAATTATCACTTTAGGATGAGGTTTCTCATGAAAATAACTCTAAAATTCGTCCAAATACAGTTT
This sequence comes from Quercus wislizeni, assembly GCA_023055345.1. NCBI lineage: Eukaryota > Viridiplantae > Streptophyta > Magnoliopsida > Fagales > Fagaceae > Quercus > Quercus wislizeni. Next base: position 4,953,434 of record JALGQJ010000019.1, on the reverse strand, counting down.
TAGACTTGGAAAACACTTCAAAACGTGCTAATCAAGTAGTAGATTTCAGATTCACGTTCCAAGGCACGTTTGGCATAGTAGAACTCAGAATTCGGACTAGGCTATTTCTGGAAAAGTTGTCACTACAAAAAAAGAGTCTACTAGCGAGGATAAAATGCCCTCGCAAAAATTCAAATATCGTCGCAAAAAGTTATTAGCAAGGGCATATGACCCTCGAAAGCCGTCGTATTTGCACTTGTCACTAAAAGAGATTTTGCGACCATACCTTCGCAAATAAATAATTTACAAGGGCAATTTACTGTCGCTACTGAACAAATTCGCCCTCACAAATATATTACCAAACGATGAGAAAAGTCGACGACTTATTTTTAGCGAGGGAAAGCAGTCATCGCTGACAACTATTTGTGAGGACCTTCATACCCTCGCAATTAGTTATTTGCAAATTTCAAATTGATGACATACTTATTGGAGACGATAGTGTCGTCATTAAAATTTATTTGAGAGGGCTTTTAACCCCTCGCAATTAGTTAGAAATAATAGTGACGACGTTAAGCTGTCACTTAAAACATTTTTGCAAGGGGTTAAGTAACATCGCTATTCTATAATTTGCAAGGGACTTTGTCGTCACTATAAAAATATTTATGACCAAATTTTTATGTCATCGATGATAATATTTTATATAATTTTTGAAATATTTTACTATTTATTTATTTTTAATTATTTTGTATCATTTTTTTAACTATCATGTTACGATAGTACAATAAGTACTAAAAATTGATCAATTGAAAGATAAAAATTCATATAAGTTCAAACTTTAAAATATAGAATATACAAAGAAATCCTGAAATTAAACCTTGTTTTAAAATTACACAACTAGAATTATGACAAGATCTATAATAGTCTTCCTCTAAGTTACCCTCCAAGCTATTTTCAACCTCCCTCATGTTATTGATTGAGTTGTCCTCTTCATCTCTACTAGTACCATCCTTAAAAAAAGCAAAACAAAACAAAACATTAAACATAATTCATACACTAGGATATTAGCTTTTATAAAAATAATAACAAATAATGGTTAAAGAGGCAAGAGAGATAGAGAGAATTCATGACATGTATTTCATTTATACTCACCCCCTAATCTCCATCCATCCATTTATCCACCATCATTTTCCAAAAGAGTGTAGGAATGAAGGACCATTCTTATGACGATCTTCTTTCTCTATGTACTTCTTAAAAATAGGATTTTTAATGTGAAACATCCAATCAGAATAACAGCGTTTCACCAATTCTACAAATGATTTCTTCACTTCCTCATCTGGTTGATTATGCTTAAAATGTTGAGCTGTATAGCAAGCATATAAAGTTTCAAGCTCCTATTTTTGGGTATGGAATGAATGTCAGAAGTCAAAACTATGCACTTTATTCATAGATTTATTTTTAAAATTTTCAAGCCATGATTAACTTTGATTTGACATTTTTCAGCTTGAGGATAACATACTGTCATCATAAACAAATATATAGAAAACCATAAAAGTTCATGATCAAAGTTTTACCTCATCAGACATAAAATTTGAATTTAAGGTAGATATGCAACACTCAATCAGCCTGCAAATACCACAGATCAGCATCAATGATGGAAAAATGTGCAATAGAAATGGCTACATATTTGTGTTCAGTGAGTGAAAAAAAAAAAAAAATAGAACTCCCCTAATTCTATAAAATGTGGAAAATATTAAATATTAATTTTATGTGAACTAGAACTTAAAAAAACTTTAAGTTGCCATTAAAGCTGAATTTACCTTAGACCACTCTATTCAATAAGTATAATTACAAAAGCACACTAATGTAATTATTGAGACAATACAACCCTCATTCTACAGCATAGATAAACTCAATTTGTGAGTTTATTCCTTCCAAAACAAAGTCTATTTTGAGAAAACCCCCTACAAAGCACAACAACGGCACTTTACCTTCTCATCTTTAGGGGTAAATACTGCTTTAACACCATTCTATCATGACCTCACAAACAATTGATATATACCTTACATAAACTTCTTTGATTATTAGAAAAGTCACAAAATTACAATTTGACAAAATTGAAAAGCATTTAAGCAACAACTGATAGTGTTCACTATGAGAATGAGATTAATTTACTCATAAAAAAGAAATCTCCTCTAAACAGAGTAGGTATGTTAAAGCATTTAGCGTTATATATTTTATTCACATCCAGTCCCATACTTGAAAAAAGTAAGAGGGTTTTTATAGGTTGATGACTAGCGTAAAATTTAGTCACTCTATTAGGAATGGAGTGTAGACATTTGATCCTTCACCTTCAGAAGGCTCAGCTATCTTTTGCCAAAAGACAAATTATTTATAGAGCAAGTGCAAAACCATATTCTTTAAACACTCTAGTCCCCACTACCCCAGCATTCATTACATTGCTGGTAACTTTTTTATTTGGTAAGTATTTGATACACTGCAGGTAGATTCAATTTACATCAAAGATATAGTCTCATAAATTATGCAATTTATGATATCTTTAGCTTTCTTTAAATGAGAGTTAAAACTTAACTGACATCATTAAAGCATGCAACACCAACAACAAACAAGTGAAAAATATAGTCATGCAAGGAAGACATTTCTCCAAGATCAATAGCCAATTGGTAATCAAATTTTAAAATCAAAGGTTCACCAATTTTAAGGGACATTATATGATGACAAATCCAACAGGATTGCCAAGGGACATTGATATACGAAGAAAATAGATAGCCTCAGATTTAATTATCAACTACTTTCCAAACTCCTGTCTAGTGTCTAGTAGGGATATAGCACCATAAAAAATCAAATGATCCCCATCTAGGATAAGCATTCTTCTAAGACCACATGTCCACAAGCCCTAAATCTCCTTTAGTTTGCTACCATTTCAACCAGTAGGATAACATAGAAAGAAAACTAATGACCATGTGATAGCATCTTTAGTCTTCAGCTGTGTCATACTGTCATGTTTAACACTTAAGTCAATCGGCATAGAAATAGAAACCTGTACCTTGGGCAAGGTATCCAAGTAAGCACTGGGGATCTCCATCTCAGCCAGCACACTACCATTAATTGCCAAAGCCGCCTTCAATATCTGATTTGCACAGTCCTTGCACTGCTGCAAGCTCTTCCTGGCATCCTCTGACAAACCATCTGTGGTACTTTGGGACAGGGCAACCACCACTTCTCTTCCTGCCTAATCGAAGTCCTCCCACCACACGATCCATATGTGCCTACTTAACCAACCCATAAAATTTTCATTATTATTATTAATTCGTTTTATATCTAACATAAAAATTCAAATCTAAAATTATATAACCGTTGCTTTTTCTAGTAGCTTATACTCAATCAATGGAACAGATCCTTTCTTACCAACCATTTTAATGGAGCTGAATTTACTAAGAAATGGAACTAAGGCAAGTCCCTTCTCAATAACTTAAAATTTAAAACCCAACAAAACAAAACAAAGAATCTCAGAGTCAGACCATCTCAAAAAATTGATGCAAATTAAATAAACATCACAAATGGTTAAGTAAAAGAAGAACAAGGCAAAAGGATGTACCTGAGCTCTGAGCACTTCTTTTGTGGGATTTGTGTGAGAACTTCCTATGATAAATCCACAAAAATAAGAAAGACAAAATAATTACAACAAGAGCAGAAGAAGCAGCAACGAGGGAGAGCAAAAGCCAAACCTAATGACGAGATTGGAGGTCGACGACGGCGGCGGCGGTGCTAGCATCGGTGGCAGAGGGTGGCTGTGCAGTGGGTGGCGGTGGCAGATGGGTGGCTGTGCAATGGGTGGCGGTGGCAGATGGGTCTGATGGAGGGGAAAAAGAGAGAAGAGGAATGAGGGGGGAAAGAGAGATTACCGTGAAAGAGAGTGAGAATGAGAGGGAGAGAGCTCATGAAATCCCTAAGTGAAAGACTGAGAGGGAAAAAAATTTGGGGAAATTTTTGAGAGGGTAAGAGTGAGAGGGAAAAATTTGGGGGGGGGGGGGGGGGGAATTGAAAATTTGGGGAAAAAAAGTTTATGCGCGTTCTCGTGTGAACAAAATAAACTAGATAATGTTGAAAACTTGGAATATTGCAATCAGAACAATCCTATATATTTTCTCTCCTTTTTTTTTTCTTAATTTTTTTTTGAGAATTTAAACCTATAACATCCGCTCTTGATGATAGTTTTTTATCATCAAACTAAGACACCAATCATTTTTTGACATATTTGATCCTATATATTCTTAGTGTTTATCCAAATGGGAAAATGACCAACAACAAATAAAACAACTTCTAGACATAAAGTTCTAACTTTTAAAATTTTAATCTTATAAATTAAAGGGCATCTTATTAAATAGTAAAACAATAGATTTCATAATGACCCACAAAAAATAAAACAAACAACCTTCAATTTTAAAAAATTTAACCTTATAAATTAAAAGGCATCTTATAAAATAAAAAGGTATCAAGATTGCGGAAAATTTTATATCGGTTTCAGTTGCTACTGTTTTTGTATAATCTATAAACTCATCTTTTATGCATTATTTTAAACTACAAAAACTTGAATTTAAACAATTGATTGATGACATGGTTATTAATCATTGATCACCTTGAAATTTTGTAAGCTTGAAAAACATATGAAGATAATGTAATCTAATGGTAGATTTGTCAAAATTGACATCGAATTAAGAAATATAGGGTTAGGTTTAAGTTACACATGATGTAACTCTAAAAAATGTTACACAACCCAATAACTTATTATTTAATTCATATTTTAAAAATCTAACCATTAGATTACATGTTCTATATGTTTTTAACATGCATGCCAATTTTCATGCCAATCGGATGTAATTTACTATTTGATCTTTAAACTCATCTTTTATGCGTTATTTTAAACTACAAAAACTTGAATTTAGACAATTCATTAATGACATGCCTATTAATCTTTGATCACCTTGGAATTTTGTAAGTATGAAAAATATATGAAAATAATGTAATCTAACGGTAGATTTGTCAAAATTCATATTGAATTAAGAAATATAGGGTTGGATTCAAGTTACACCTGATGTAACTCTAAAAAATATTACACCACCCAGTAACTTATTATTGAATTCATATTTCGGAAATCCAATCGTTAGATTATATGTTCTATATGTTCTTAACATGCATACCAATCGGATGTAATTTATCATTTATTCTATAAACTCATCTTTTATGCATTATTTTAAAGTACAAAAACTTGAATTTAGACAATTGATTGACGACATACCTATCAATCTTTGATCACCTTGAAATTTTGTAACCATGAAAAATATATGAAGATAATGTAATCTAATGGTATATTTGTCAAAATTCACATCGAATTAAGAAATATAGGATTGGGTTCAAGTTACACCTGACGTAACTCTAAAAAATATTACACCACCCAATAACTTATTATTGAATTCATATTTTGAAAATCCAATCGTTGAATTATATGTTCTATACGGTCTTAACAAACATGCCAATTTTCATGCCAATCAAATGTAATTTACCATTTGATCTATAAACTCATATTTTATGCATTATTTTAAACTACTAATACTTGAATCTAGACAATTGATTGATGACATAACTATTAATCTTTGATCACCTTTAAATTTTGTAAGCATGAAAAATATATGAAGATAATGTAATCTAATAATAGATTTGTCAAAATTCACATCAAATTAAAAAATATAGAGTTGGGTTCGAGTTACACCTGATATAATTCTAAAAAAATGTAACATCACCCAATAACTTATTATTGAATTCATATTTTGAAAATCCAACCGTTGGATTACATGTTCTATATGTTCTTAACATGCATGCTAATTTTCATGCAAATCGGATGTAATTTACCATTTGATCTATAAACTCATCTTTTATGTATTATTTTAAACTACTAAAACTTGAATCTAGACAATTGATTGATGACGTGACTATTAATATTTGATCACCTTGAAAATTTGTAACCTAAAAAATATATGAAGATAATGTAATCTCACGGTAGATTTGTCAAAATTCACATTGAATTAAGGAATATAGGGTTGGGTTCAAGTTATACCTGATGTAATTCTAAAAAATATTACACCATCCAATAACTTATTATTGAATTCATATTTTGAAAATCCAACCGTTGGATTACATGTTCTATATGTTCTTAACATGCATGCTAATTTTCATGCCAATCGGATGTAATTTACCATTTGATCTATAAACTCATCTTTTATGCATTGTTTTAAACTACTAAAACTTGAATCTAAACAATTAATTGATGACATAGCTATTAATCTTTGATCACCTTGAAAATCTGTAAGCTAAAAAATATATGAAGATAATGTAATCTCGCGGTAGATTTGTCAAAATTCAAATCGAGTTAAGAAATATAGAATTGGGTTCAAGTTACACCTGACGTAATTCTAAAAAATGTTACACCACCCAATAACTTATTATTGAATTCATATTTTGAAAATCCAACCGTTGGATTACTTTTATTTTTCTTTGAATTTTAGAATAACTTTTATCTCCAAAAAAAATTAATATTTTTATGATTTTTTGTGAAGGTCAATCGTGACCCTCGCAAATAATTGAGTATTAGTAAGGGCATATTTTTAACCCACATAAAAATAATTTTTTTGCAAGGGATTTTTATTGTCCCTCGGAAATAATTTGGTGGGAACATTTCCCTCCAAAAATTTTGACATTTTAATGATTATCTGTGAAGGTCGATCCTAGCCCTCGTAAATAATTTAGTATTAGTGATGGCTTTTTTTTAACTGTCACAAATAATACACTTTTTGCGAGAGATTTTTAATTATCCCTCGCAAATAATATGGAGGGAAAATTTCCCTCCAAAATATTAGTATTTGTGACGACTATAACACATAATTGCGACAGCTTTCCTTGTTGGTCACAAATATTTTACATTTTACCAAGTATTTGCGAGGACTCTATTTTGCCATCACAAATAAGATTTTTTGAGAGGGCTTTTTGGGTCCGTCAAAAATTCTTGGTCGCTAATAGACATTTTTCTTGTAGTGTGTAGAGAATCCAATTTTCCTTCAGCTATCAAAATTGCAGCTTGTTCAGAATTTTAAATAGAAAGATATGATCAAAATAATGAAGCTTGTTCTGATCTGAAAAATCAGCTTACTCTTACCCAAATCTCCTTTTTGTTTTTAGGATTTTCCCCCTTACGTTTTTTTTGTTATTTTTTTAAGTTGATTGGACTTAATTTTTAAGTAAACCTAGCTTATTTTGTAAGCAACTAACACTTCTATAAATAGGGGAGGCCTCCAACATTCAGCGACCCTTTTTTTGGCCCTTCTTTTTCTAACTTCTTTGCTCCCCTTACGTTAAAGATGTTCTAGAAGCCTTGGTTTTAAGAACTTCTTTTTTGTAAGTAAAATATTTTAGATCTCAAAGAAGTAAAAATTTCTTTGATTTCTAAAATGTTCTTCCAACGAAGGGTACATTCATGCAAGTAGGTATTTAATTTCGTTCTTGTGTATATTTTTCTTTTCTCTTAATTGATACGTTTGTGTTGTTCATTGCATTTTTATTTTTTTTATGAATATGTGTTTGATGTTATTGTCAATATGATCTTGTTCACAATTTACATATGCTATGTTTATATGTTTAGTTGGAATTTTCCTTAGTTGATTAACATGTTTATGATTTAATTCTTCTTAATTTCAAAATCTACAATTAATCACTACACCCTTTTTTTGAAACAAAAACATATCTTTATTTTCATTAAATACAGATCTAAAAAAATTTCTGAAACAAAAACAGGTCTATATTTTCATTAAATACAAATTTGAAAATTTTTCTAACACAAAACATGCCTGTATTTTCACTAAATACAGATCTAAAATTTTTTCCAAAATAAAAACAATTCTGTATTTTCATTAAATACAGATCTGAAAATTTTTATGAAATAAAAACAGATTTGTATTTTCATTAAATACAGATCTGAATTTTTTTTTTCTAAACAAGAAAATTTGATCTGTATTTTCATTAAATACAAATCTGATTTTTTTTTTTTTTTTGAATAAGAAAATCTGATTTGTACTTTCATTAAATACATATTTGAATTTTTCAAGCATATAAAATTGATCTATATTTTCATTAAATACAGATTTGAAATTTTTTATAATAAAAAATGGTTTTCTTCCTAAATAAAAATTTCAAATTTTGAATTTTCAAAGAGTGAATTAATTTTGAACTTAGGGATTTTAATATGTCATTGTAATGTCATGCATCTTTTGAAAGGGTATATAATGGTCATTTATAGTCTAGAAGACCAGACTCCGTCCATGTGGAATGGATGCCTAACACCCTCCTATTTCGTAACCTAGCTGCCGAACTTAGGTTTTTTTTTATAAGTAGACTAGTGATTTGTCTTTTGTTTTTGGTAGATTGTAACTAGGATTAAAACGTTGTCATTTTTACATAGATTGTATTAGGACCAACGCCTTGTTAAGTTATTCTACCATGATGTAATTGTATTTTTTATAAAAAAAAATAAGTGGCAACTCCACACAATTACCCCAAAAGATAGGGCCCTAAGCACCCAAATCTCTTTTTAGAGAGAACCCATCAAGGAACGTGGTCTCTCACAACCAAGATCAGCTCAATCCACGAGAAGGCATTCAAATACACATCCACAACTAGACCAAGAAAAAACCAAAACTACTAATGTCAGTAGGGTGGTTGTGTTGGGGTTTATGCCCTAAAATCCAATTTATTGGCATCTCATAAATAATTAAATTGTTTAATTATATGAGACTATTTATAAATGAACTAATGGGTGTGAGAGACTGCGCCCTCGGCCCGCTTTTTATAGGATGTTGGGCCAAACCCACATGAATGGGTGGAGTTGTGTTATTGCCTCTCAAAATGGAGGTTCGACTAGTTATATTTTCCCCCTTAGATTAGAGGTTTTACAATGGAGTCGCCACTTATTTAATTATTGGAAAAATAAGAAAACCATAATTGAAAGATTCCTCATTTTATTAATTTGAAATTTAATTTACATTTGATCATAGGAAAATTACATGGCTTTGGTCCTAAATACAATCTAAGATAAAGTACATAACTTTATTTCCTAGTTACAATCTAAAAATTGAAAATTACATGGATAAGCATTTGATCTACTAACCCTTAATCTAAGTTCGGAGGCTATGTTACAAGATGGGAAGGTGTTAGGCACCCACCTTGCCTGGTGAAACCAGTCTTCTAGACTATGGTGGCCAACATTCATATCACATCATCCAATATGTCAATCAAGTTACATGTTGAATTTAATGTGTGTGCATGTGATAAACCCTAATTTAATTTGTTTAGCATTGCATTCAGATTGAAAAATAAATTCTAGTGAATGTGTGTGGATGGTGATAACCTAGATTTAAGGATTTGAAAGAATTATTAAACAAACATGTTTTTCATATTTTTAATGTGAATTTAAGATCAAAACTAGTGTTTATGCATGAACATGTGATGAACAATCAAGAACATGTGAAGAACATATAAGAATATTCAAACATGTTCAAGAGAATTTAAATAATTACTATCATGCCTTAATCCTAAATTTTCATCATGGCAACACAAAAAACAAGTAAAGGAAATGGATTATACCTTCATGCAATATCCATACGGTGGAGGAGGAGACTCTTGGTAGAGGTCCTAAGGGTGGAGGAAAAGAAGAGTTAGGAGAGGAAGAGTGAGTCTAACTCAATACCTTGAGTCTCAGGAAGACCAAGATATGACAAGACTACTCAACTTCACTAGAACTCAAGATAGGAGAAGAGAGGGGGTTTTTGTGTTTCTTGGAATGAAGGAGATGGGGGGTTTATATAGTAGTGGTGGAGAAAATATGAATGGAATGCCATTTAATGAGGGTTGACAAAGAATCATGAACCTAGTCCTCATTTTAGCCTTGGGGGAAATCTGGTGCATTAAATGGAAAGATTGGTGGGAGTGAGGAGCAAGCCAAATTCAGTTTTCCCGCAACTGCTGTAACAGCTTGTAGAGCTAACATCAAAAAATCATATCTAACTCAATTATGATCGGAATTGTCTCATTCTTGTTCTCAAATTGAAGCCCCGGATGTCTAGTTTCTGGGAAAATTAACCTCATTCACAAATTCAAAATATTTTGAGATATATGGATGAAATGGTGAGCAGAGGTCATTTGTATGAAAATGGTTTCAGCACAATTAACATTAATAGGTCCCAAATTAGCTCTTCATTAACATTAAATGGCTTCAATCACTCCCATTTCAGACTTAATTGGTTCTAAATTTACTCTAATTAAAAGATAATTGCACAAATTACTTATTGAATAATTAATGTTTAACTATCTAATTAATTAGGTGTATGCAACTTCACCATAAAATGTAGTCCTAACCAATCAAATTATGACACATCATTGATCTCAAATTGATTACACTTATAACCAATTGAAATCAATTGTTCATAATCACATATAGTCGGACTCAATTTGTGATAGTGCATCTCAGCCATTAAAACTTGATTTGATGATAACTTTCAATCTGGTTGTCTGATTAGGGCTTATGACCAGTCAATTTGATCGTTACAACATCAAGATCATTTTGGTAAAATGAGATTAAGGATCTAATGGCCAAAATAAAGATGCATATTCCCAAGGCAAAATTACCCTTTTACCCTCCATGTGAGGTTAAATGCAGGTTGCAAAATGGAGTGTCAACAATGGGACCTTATCTTAGTCCATGAGATGCATAGTATATGATTTATGTAATTTAGTCACAAAACATATAAATCACAAGTTTTTTGTAAATTCAGAATTTTAGTTCGTAGTTGGTGATGAAATTGGACATTTCATCTATAATGACTATAACATATCAACTAAGATGATCTGTCTTGATCATGGAAGTGGAGACTTTTTATTGATATGTTGATATGTTTTAAGAGTTATGACATATTGAACTGAACCGCTGTAAGATTTATTATTCTCCTAACGACTTTCAAATGAATAATAAATCTCACGACTTCTATTTACATCAACTCTAAATCCTAAAAGAATAATGGACCTAATCATGAGGTGTAGGTTACTTTGATATATCAGGAGTAAGATCTAAAGTCACAATCAAAACCTCAATATGTTGGGCAGTCGCATTTAATGTTGATGGAACATATATTCTCAAGATGGAATTCATAATCTCTTAACGGAGATATAAAATATTCTCTTGAGATAAGTTTAACGGATTTAGTTATTCAGAGTGTTGGGCCCAACTACTTTAATAAGGAGTTACTAAAGTATATATTTATGAAATTGGATTTCATAAATATATGATGAATAACTAAAGGATTAAACCAGGTACTCAAGGATTAAGATGTAGTAATCTTCAAAGTGACAGTCAATATTCATGATTTTGTATTACAATGAATATTTTAATGAAGGGGTTACATGTATAATAAAGTCTTGGGATATAATTTATTAATAAGGTCTAGAGTGCAATTATATTCATATAGTGGTATTGAATATAATTAATGGTAACTTTGGACTTGTCAAGAGTTGACAGAAAAGCCTAAGGCCCATTGGAGCTAGAGTCTTATTTGTCCTCTTTTAGTCCCACTCCAAGCCACATGCTAAAGTTGAATTGGAATGGCCCAAAAAGCTAGTTCAATTAGATAACCAATTATATAAAAGGAGAGAATCGTACAAAATTTGATAAGGGTTTTTCAATAAGATCATATAAGGAATGAAATGGTGTGTATGTGAGTGTAAGACACTTTCTTATTCTCCCCTTGGAAACTGATTGAGAGACCACGATTCTTGAGCATCAAGTGGAATTGGAGTGAAGATTAAAAGTGTTCCTAAGTACTTCTAAACTTTTGTTTTTGAATTTCATTGCACCAAGGTACGCTTTCTTGTTCTTAAATTCTGAAACTAACATAGTACATGTTATCAATTGCAAATGAAGTAGATTCGTTAATTTTCTGCTGCGTATGTTTTGTATGTGATACAAACATGTATATTTCCAACAGGTTGGTGACCCTACAAGGTGCGCCGAAAGCTGAAGGGCCATATTTCCAATATAAATGCCCCCAGTCCCCACATTTTGCAACCAAAAAAAAAAGTTTTGGGCAGTTTTCCTGGGTAGATTCTCTCTCTCCTTTCTCTAACTTCTCTCCTAAACACTTTCAAACACCATCAAACACCTTAGATTCTTCTCTTTTCTCTATAATCATTAAGGTAGTGTTCTTGCACCCAATCTTCCTCTCCTCGGTTCCATACCTTGGATTTGAGGTTTAGGGGTGTGGATGTAGCTTTTTGGCTACAATCCATACCCTTTTCTTTTTATAGCTTTTGCTAGCTTTATCTTGCTTAATAATATTCTTTTATTGCTTTTTCTAGCATGTTCTTGCTTCCTAGCATGTCTTTATAGTTTTTCTAGCATGTTTCCTTGCTTTTGCCATGATTTATTACTTTGATGTTGTTGGCCTAGCCTTCTTAAGCTAGGATATGTCTAAATTTAATGTTTGTTCTTAGATCCACATGATTTTAGGCTCCTTTCCATGTTTATGCTTAGATCTACATGCGTGTGTGTTCTTTTCCATTATTACGCTTAGATTTACATGCCTATGCTTAGATCTACGTCCATATGCTTATATCTATGTGTTTATGTGCTCCATGCCATGCTTTTGTGCTTAGATCTATGCTGGTTGCTATGCCATGTGCTTTTAAAGCCCTTCTATCCCTTGATGTCTCTCTTTCTTGAGTTTTGAAGGGCTCCTGCTTGTCCTTGCACGAGCTTGTTAGCACACGCCATATACACAGGCATGAAACTCTGTTGGTGTGCCATAGGGCACCAAATGCGAACTCTGCCAATTTTTTTCATGTGAAAATGGGGCATCCCCATTGCCATATTCTCACGGTGAAAGCTTGGTGAGAATAGTGTTTTATGTGCTATGACGCACTTGAGATGAAGCGCTGTCGGATTTCCTCCACGAAAATAAGGCAAAATGCTACTGAATTTTCTATGGAAATTTGGAAACAATTCCAAACACACTTTGGAAGCATCAATAGAGACCATACCCTTTCCAAATCCAAACCTCAAAGCCCATTTCACTTAAAGCCTTGAAAGCTAATGCCAATAGCTCGTTTTCAACTTCCATTGTCCGAAAATTATGATTTTATCAAAACAAAGGATTGTTTGCGGATAGGCGTTGTGTGGTGCCTAACACCTTCCCCACACGTAACCAGACTTCCAAGCTTAAGAATCAAGATTTTTTACTTATCCACATTAGATTAGGAAAAATGACATTTTTTGTAACCTAGGATCGGTAATAAAATCAAATAGAGTCAGGTGACCAATCATGCCTTAGAAAAATACTAGTGATTGGTGGTGACTTCACTTACCCTTTGTAATTTCCTTAAAATTAACTCGTATTCCAGTCACACACCCAAGATACAACCTTCATCCACAACACCCGAGCTCCTGGGCCTACATGCTTCTAGGCATTGCGTGAGCGTCGCCATGATGGGTGGTCAAACCCCCCGCGAGGCATTGACACCCATATATAGTAACTATAGCTCCTTCATGTGGAAATCAAACTTTCTTGTACAAAGATGAAGGCACAGCTTATATATCATGAATCCATGGCTGCCCAAGAAGCATATTAAAGCATGAAGCTATGTTTAGCACTTGGAACTCCACCTTTTGAATCATAGGCCTTATGCTGAGCTTTAGAGTCACTGTCCCCAAAACCTCCCTTCTACTGTTATCATATGCTCTTACATGTTGATCAAATGGCACAAAATCTTCAATACTCAGACCCAGGCAACTCATGGTTTTCAATGGGCACACATTCAAATTGCCTCCATCATCAATCAAAGCCATTGGTATCCTATTTCCCTTAGCATCCACGGTAATATGCAACGGATCATTATGGCACTTCCCTTTATATTCAAATCCTTGTCAAAATAGGAAATAGTTAGCTCTCTACTTATAGATCCAATCATGGCGTTCAAATCCTAAGAAGTAATGGTTCTGGGGACTTGGATTTGGTTGAGAAGATCCACCAGATTCTGCCAGTATTTGTATGAGGCCATGAGCAAACCCCATAGAGATATGTTTGTTTGTGTCTTCTACAATTGCTTAAGAACCTTATCCTATTCATTGGGTGTTGGCTGGGCTACTTTGCTCAGGGCTTCTACTAGGTTATCTATTTCTAAATGTTAGGGTTTGAAGTGTCTCCCCCCATATCTGGGTGTCAAATTATCTAAGTGGGGTTTAAAGTGTATCCCATCATATGTGGGTTTTAAGTCATCTGAGTGGGGTTTGAAGTGTCTCTCCCCATATTTGGATATTGAGTCATCTAAATGGGGTTTGAACTGTCTCCCCCCATATGTGGGTGTTGAATCATTTGGGATTTATGGATTGTCTTTACTCCATATGTCATATCTTGTTGTAGATGAAATACCCATTAACTCCTCCCAAGTTAGTATAAAGCATTTCGAGATGTCATAGATCAAATTAGTTTGGTCCTTTTCTTCTTTTTCTTCTTCAGGAAATAAATAGTTAATCCTTAGTCCCCTCCTGAAATTATTATTAGGCAAAGGATTCGGTGATATTAGGCTTTGTCGGCGGTGCACACACTTTTGTGTCTATTAAATCCTGAATTGCATGGCAGAGATTAAAACACCTATCAGTGTCATGTCCTTGGCCTTGATGGTATGCACACCTCTTGTTCACATCAAGTTTAGTGGGTAACGGATTTGGGACTGATCTTAGGTCCAAGGGTTTTAATAACCCTTTTGCTTTCAAATTTTCAAGTACATGACTTGCTAGAATGTAAAATTTATGGAATTCTCTCCTAGGCCCTAGAGGCGGTCCTTCTGATACTTGCACTAGGACAATGAGTTAGTATGGATTAGTTTTATATATGTTGGATATTTCTACAATTTTAGAGTTAGAGGGCCCAAAATTCCTTTTAAATTTAGGTGCATCTTCATTTTTTATAGTCCCATTATTTATAGCATCTTCAATTTGGGTCCCAGCCACTATTAGAGCATTAGCATCAGGCAATTCTAATTCTACTCTATTTTACCATTCCAAAAAGCCACTTTATCATTATATCATCCCATTTTACAATACCTTCTACATCCCAAAACTCTATTTTTATTAAAATATTATTTTTTAATCTTTATTTATTATTTTTTTCTAACAGAAACTTTTGTTTTCCTAGGCTTTCCAACAGTCTTTTTTTTTTTCCTCTCTTTCTCCCTCAACCTTTGGCACCGATTCAACACATAAAGCCACATACAGACCCATGATACACCAATCAACCTATTCAAACCCATCACCACACACACAGAGCCCCACACACACACACACACACATCGAAACAAACACAGAAACCCATCGGAACAAACACAAACACATAGCACCATCAAACCTTAAAAACCCATAAACCCATCGGAACAAACACAAACAAAAATCCACACAAACACACACACACACCCACCGTCAAACCTTAAAAACCTAGAAACCCATCAGAACAAACACAAACAAAAATCCACACAAACACACACACATATAAACAAACCCAGAAACCTTAAAAACACACACACAAACACAAACCCATCGGAACAAAAACCCAGAAAAACCCAAGCCACCACTGCCCACTGCTCACCAAAATCCCATCGGAACAAAAACCCATATTAAAAAAAAAAAAAAAAAAAAAAAAAAAAAAAAAAAAAAAAAAAAAAACCCATCAAAAACCCAGAAGAACCAACCACTTCAGCCACAACCCAACCACAACAAAGCCACACACACAAACACAAACCATCAACAAAGCTACCGATCAACAAACCCACACCACCGATTTGAAATCCAGGCCATCAAAAATACCCAAAAATCATCACCGGAGCTATCGATGATCAACCCAAACAATCCACCCACCGATCAACAGATCCACCATTTCAAACCCATCGATCAACCGATCCAAACCCACCATCAATAGATCCCAGCCTAACGATCCAAACCCAGCTTGCTGATCCACGCTAATCCAACCTCCAACCTAAAAAATCCAAAACCCAGCACTGGTGCAATGAGAGAGAGGCCATACGATGAGAGATGAGAGAGAGGCCGTGTGAGATGGGTGAGAAATTTCGGCGATGAAGCTTTAGAGAGGAGAGAGCAGATGGAGAACAGAAAAGGAAGAGAGAGAAGAGAATAGAAAAAATGAAAGGGATGAGAGAGAAATTTCGTGTGAAATAGGAGGCAAAATATATATATATATATATTTTTTTTTTGGCAATACTATGAACAATACAATTCTATATTTAGAATTGTACTGTAGCAGTATTGCAAAAAAATTTGCAATACTGCTGTTTGAGCAAATATCGCATTAGCATTCCCAAATGCTAATGCTCTTAAGGCCTTAAAATTTGGAAAATATTGAGCAAATAAATACTTATGATGTATAGGCAACAAATTCTTTACAACCATTGTCAATTTTTCCACTTCATTAGGTCTATTCATCATCTGGGTAGCTTTAGACCTCCATTTAGTTATGAAGGCTGAGAAAGACTCCTTAGGTTCTTGCTTGGTAGTCTCCAAGTCCTTTTTCATCACATCTAACTCTATGTTGTACTTGTATTGATTATGGAATTTCCTACATATATCTTCCCAATTCCGAGCTCTAGTATCTTCCATATTAAGGAACCATCTGAGGGCAGCTTTAGTCAAAGTATTCTAAAACATCTAGGCTAACATCTCTTCAGTTGCTCCTAAAGGCTACATAGCCCTCATGTACATCTTCAAGTGAGACTTAAGGCAACTAGTGCCATCGAATTTGTCCAAGACTGGAATCCTGAACTTTGGAGGTAGTCTCACATACAGGAAGAGAGAGAGAGAGCAATTGATAATCCATAAGTTTGTCCGTCCTCCTTGCCCTCTTGATCATTTCTTCCATCTTGTTCATCTTTTCATTGATCCTCTTTTTATTTTCCGTGATGAGGGAGTTTTGATCAGTCTTGCACCATGAGATTCATAATCTCCCTCAGTTGGATTTGGCTAGCTACCATTATATTCAACAGCTCCTGAGTACTCATCTGCTTTTCAACATTCTAGTGTTCATCTCCTTTTGCCATAGTGACAGGGTCTTCTGATCTTTTTCTTGGGTTGTCTTGTAAATCAAACATTGGGTTGCGATGCTGGAGCTGTAAGGTGCCTTTTATGCATAAAGGTTTCAGCATAGTAATAGGCTTGGAACTAGAACTTGCTTGGCTATCACTCTTCGATTCTCTTTGAAGTCTTCCCTCTGATCTTGACCAAATCCAATAGCCAATCATATAAATTATTTAATTAATTTTAATTATTAACCAATCAAAATTAATTTCAATTAATCACACATGCCCAGCTTCACCCAAATAAAATGCATGCAGACCGAGAAACTTGATTTTGTCATATCTTTCAATCCGACAATTTGATTTGGGAACCGGGCATATCATCGCAATCGTTAGAATCTCAAGATCATTTTTATGATATGTGATGGATGATTTAATGCATGAAATGCAATTATGATTTTTGGGTATATAGAATGATCATTTTCGATCATCTCCTAATATTAAATTATGGGTGAAAAATTGAGTGTTTACAGGCAGCAATGTTTTGGTGAAGAACATGGGAAAAGAAAGGGACTAGATGGGTAAAACATGGAAAAGGTTGAGCCTACCAAAAAGAAGGGAAGGAAAGATAATAAACACCAAACTAATGATTTGGAAATTGGTCTGTCAAAGACCATTGCTAAGAAACCAAGAGACAAAAGCAAGGGAATTGAAATTAATGAATTTGTAGGTAATGGATGTAATGCACATTCATCAAGTAATGAGACAAGGAAGAGAAACACACGTGCTGTTAGCACAGAAGATGACAACAAGGGGAAGAAGAAAATGAAGATGATGAAGTCAAATACTCTGGAGATGTATGTCGAAAACGATGGGAACAGATGGAAACTGAAGAGGATAAAATTAGAGAAGACGGGTTCATTCACTTAATCCTGCCATAGGCAACGAAACTAAAATAATAAATAATCAAAAAGGGGTAAGACGACGAATCAATATATCAGACAGAGGATAAGTGAGATGAGTGGAACCTCAATAGTGAATGGATTCTGAATGGACGGACACAAGAGGGTAGATATCGAGGCCACATGGCATCTACATAGCTTAAGTAGTCTCCAAGGAACCCTAAATGGAAATGTCTTGTACCCCACGATTAACCCTGGTTATTGGAATCCCAAAATGGGAAGAATCCTATAAAATACGTGCGTTTATAAGGATCTTCCTTATAAGGAAACATCTTCCTATGCAAGAAATTTCACACTACTATAAAAGCCCAAAGCCCTCAGAGACAAGGTATGCATAATTTACCCCAGCTCTGTCACTCTAGAGGTGTGAAAAAGTTCTCTAACTTAACCTCTGGAGGGTATTTGGCTAGTACCACACCTTACTCTTTGTAAGGTCTTCTTCTAGTTTTATGTTGTGCAGGTTTTGTTTAGAGCACGTGAGGACTATGCAGCTTACTGACGATTTTCAGCATCATCAGTTGGCACCATCTTTGGGAATCAGTCAATTAGAAGCAAACCATACTACTGCCTCTAGGAAAAAAAGTTACATGGTACTTACTCGCTCGATTGCAACCACTAATAACCATCAGGGGACGAACAACACACCACCGCCCTTGAGAGATAGGTTCAAACTTTCACAGTAGTAGTGGAATGCCTCACCAAGCATAATCATGACCTAGAGGAGTAGCTATGCCAAAAGAACGCAGCACTTAACACCCAAGAGGAGGACCAGGAAGGTACCAATGCTAATAGAAGGAACCAAGAAGGGTCGGAAGGCAGTAATGCCCTAAGCAAACAAGAGCGACAGGATATAAGTTGTCTATTCACCAAAGATACTGTTTTGTCACATATGGTAGTGGAGATGCAGACGATAAAGGAGAGGATGGACTTCATGATGAAAGCCCTCAAAGGACAGATGTCAAGTGACCTCGACGAACCGGTCCATCGAATGGACTTGCCCTTTACTACGCTTGTCACTTCATTCCCCCTTCCATCGAAGTTTCGCATGCCACAAGTAGAGACCTATAATAGGTCAAAGGATCCTTTGGATCATCTAGAATCGTTCAAAACCCTCATGCACTTGCAAGTCATTGTGGACGAAATCATGTGCCAAGCTTTTCCCTACTATGCTAAAGGGTCCTGCGAGTGTATGGTTCAGTAGACTAGTGCCCAACTCTATCAGTATCTTCAAGGAACTGAGCACGCAGTTTGCTTCGCATTTTATAGAGGGATATAGGCATAAGAAGTCTACTATGTGCCTAATGAGCATTAAGCAGTGGGAAGAAGAAATGCTGAGATCTTATATAACCCGTTTTAACAAGGAGACCTTCTCAATTGTGTGGCTAACAATAAGATACAAGTAGCTGTATTTACTAATAGGTTACAGAAGGGTAAGTTTCTATTTTCCTTATACAAAAACAACCCAAAAACCATGTTAGATGTACTTTATAAGGCTACCAAGTACATGAACGTGGAAGATGCGCTGCTGGCCAGAAAAGAGGAGCCTAAAAAGAGGGAGAGATAAGAGGATGTTCGGCAAGATAAGGGATGAAAAATGGCTAGAACTGGAGATCGACGGGAGGATAGGCACTCCAAACCCCCCACTGGAAGATCCACAAGTTTTACCTTGCTAACTGCCTCGATTAACCAAGTCCTGATGTAGATCAAGGACAAAAGAGCCTTAACATTTCCTGATAAGCTGAAGGGAGACCCAATAAGAGGCCCAAGGACAAGTACTGCCGTTTCCACAACGATTATGGTCATGATACGTCTAATTGCTATGACTTAAAAAAACAAATAAAAGCTTTTATTAGACAAGGAAAGCTACAAAGGTTCGTTAACAAGGAGAGGACGGACCCACCAATGTAGCAGGCTGCCCGGAATGAAAACAAGCATCCCAGGCCCTCACTGGAGATATAAGGAGAATCATAAGGGGAACCACAGCTTCCAATTCATCCAGGAAGGCACGCAAAACCTACCTACAGATGGTGCAGAACATCAAACTGATGGGCTTTATCCCAAAGATAGCACGGATCGATAACCCTATGATTGGGTTCACAAAGGAAGATGTCCGGCGTCTCCATCACCCGAATGACGATGCGCTCGTAGTTAGCATACGGGTGGGGGACTACAACACCCATCGGATCCTTGTGGATAATGAGAGCTCTGCTAATATTCTCTACTAGTTGGCATTCCAGCAAATGAGGATTGAGAAAGAATGGTTGGTTCCAACCAATGCACCACTTGTTGGATTCGAAGGAATGAGAGTATACCCCATCGGCACGGTTACTTTTCCCATGATGGTTGGTGATTACCCTCAACAGATCACCAAAGATGTCTCTTTCTTGGTTGTTGATTGTTCGTACGCTTACAACGCCACCCTAGGTCGGCCTACCCTTAACTCGTGGAAGGCCGTAACATCCACTTACCATTTAATGATCAAATTCCATACTAGGTATAGAGTACGAGGAGACCAAGTAGTGACACGCAAGTGCTACATTGCCATGTTGGAAATGGATGATCATTTATAAACAATGTGTATAGAGGAGCAGCGGATGGTGGCAGAACCCATGGAAGGGTTAGAGGAGGTCTCCTCGACAATTCTAGGCCTGAGCGAACGACTAGGATCGACACTCTTACCAGCCCACCGGTACGACAGGCGCTCACTGCATTTCTGAGAGAGAACCAAGACGTCTTCGCCTAGAGCAATGGAGACAAGCTTGGAGATAATCCTTTGGTTATTGTCCATAAGTTGAATGTTCACCCTCTTTTCCCCCCATCCTTTAGAAGAAATGGGTATTTGCACAGGAGTGAGACAAGGCCATAGCAGAAGAGGTTCACAAGTTACAAGAAGTAGGATTCATACGAGAAGTATACTACCTGGACTGGCTGGCCAACGTAGTAATGGTCAAAAAGGCTAATGGGAAGTGGAGAATATGCGTGGACTTCACAAACTTAAGCAAGGCATGCCCTAAAGACAGCTTCCCACTTCCATGATTCGACATCCTGGTGGACTCAACAGCGAGACACCAACTGCTAAGCTTCATGGACGCATTTTCTGGTTACAACCAAATCAAGCTAGCCAAGGCTGATCAAGAGAAGACTTCATTCATCACCAGCCAGGGTCTCTTCTACTACAAAGTAATGTTGCTCGGACTCAAGAATGCAGGAGCCACGTATCAAAGGCTAATAGACAAGATGTTCCCACGACAGATCAGGAGGAACGTTCAAGTCTATATGGACGACATGTTCACAAAAAGCATTCGGGAGGACGACCATTTGGACGACCTCAAGGAAACTTTTGATACCCTTCACTCTTATAACATGAAGCTAAATCTAAGCAAATGTGCATTCAGGGTGACGGCTGAAAAATTCCTTGGGTTCATGGTGTCCCAAAGAGGTATTGAGGTTAACCCAAATAAAATACAAGCCATAATGGAGCTGACCCTGCCAAAGAACATCAAGGAGGTACAAAGTCTAAATGGTAAGGTAGTCGCACTGAACAAATTCATCTCAAGAGCAACAGATAGGTGCCTATCGTTCTT
Organism: Quercus wislizeni; assembly: GCA_023055345.1. Classification (NCBI taxonomy): domain Eukaryota; kingdom Viridiplantae; phylum Streptophyta; class Magnoliopsida; order Fagales; family Fagaceae; genus Quercus; species Quercus wislizeni. The sequence goes on along the minus strand of JALGQJ010000019.1, from coordinate 4,931,719 downwards.
TCACATGTTAAAAAAAAAATATTTTGAATGGATGACCGAGTGTCAGCGAGCATTCGAGGACCTAAAGGCGTATCTTTCCTCCCCGCCTTTGCTGAGCCTGTCCAAATCAGGTGAAGAATTGTTCCTCTACCTAGCTGTCTCCCCAGCTACTGTTAGTGCAGCTTTAGTCAGAGAGAAGGACGAAGTTCAAAAGCCCATATACTTCACAAGCTGAGCACTTCGGGGCACAGAAGAGAAGTACCCACCAATGGAAAAGCTAGTTTTTGCCCTGGTGACAATAGCCTACAAACTAAAGCCTTACTTTCAGGCGCACACAGTGATTGTTCTAATAGACAAGCCTCTGCGAATAGCAATGAGCAGCCCAAAAGTGGCTAGACGGATGGCGTTATGGGCAATTGAATTAAGTGAATTCAATGTACAATATCGTCCACACACAGCCATAAAAGGGGCAGGTCATCACTGACTTCATCACAGAATTCACGCACATAGAACACCAGGGGACAGGAGAAGTTCCTCAATGGAGTATCCACACGGACGGATCGTCCACCAAACAAGCAGGCGGAGCTGGTGTGGTACTTTGAAGCCTAGAAGGGGACGAGGTTAAATGCATGATTCGACTCGATTTCCCTACGACAAATAATGAGGCAGAATATGAAGCCTTGATAGCAGGACTGGATCTACCAAAAACAGTAGGAGCTGCGGATGTGGCAGTGTATTGCGACTCTCAAGTAATCACCAGTCAGGTTAACAGTGACTATGAGTGCAAAGGCGAACGAATGAAGAAGTACCTCGAACAAGTGAAGAATCTAGTAAAGGACCTTCAAGAAAAGTTTGTTCAAATCCCCAAGAAGGAGAACAAGCGTGCTGACTGTCTTACTAAGGCTACATCAGCAAAACATATGCTTACTCCTAATTAGGTACTGTCCTTCATTCAGCTGTCACCATTAATAAACGGTATTAATGTGCATAAGATAGGCTCTGAGAGTGATTGGATGACACCAATAACCTCCTATCTAAAGGATGGCGTGCTACCTGACATCAAGGAGGCTACAAGGAAACTGAAGGTTCAAGCAGCACGGTTTGTGTTGATTAAAGACATACTTTACAAAAGGGGCTTCTCCTACACGTACCTGAGGTGTCTTATCCCCGAAGATGCAGATTACATCATGCGAGAGGTACATGAAGGAGTCTGTGGAAACCATTCTGGATCACGGTCATTAGTGCACAAACTGATACGAGTGTGATACTATTGGCCTACCATGCAAAAAGATGCCATTGTATACGTCAAAGCTTGTGAAAAGTATCAGAGGTTTGGTAGCTTCATCCAATAGCCAACAGAGGAACTCACTCCAATGACAGCCCCATGGCCTTTTGCTTAGTGGGGATTAGACATCATGGGTCCGTTCCCACTAGCAATCTGATAGCTAAAATTCCTGGTGGTCGGTATAGACTGCTTCACCAAGTGGGTAGAAGCCAAAGCTTTAGCTACCATCACAGAGAAGAATGTGCAAAGATTTGTATGGAGAAACATCTATGTAGGTATGGTATACCTAAAGTACTAGTCTCAGACAACGAGAAGCAATTTGACACTCATCACCCGCCCACCTTCAGGCCAACGGATAAATTGAGGTTACGAACTAATCCTTACTCAAAATCATCAAGACTTAGCTCGAAGGGGCAAAGGGTATATGGCTTGAAGAATTACCAATTTTATGGGCTTACAAGACGATGGCAAGGACACCTACAAGAGAGACACCGTTTCGTCTAGCATATGGAAGTGAGGTAGTCATCCCGGTCGAAGTAGGACTCCCAAGCTACAGAATGGGAAACTATGACAAGAGTAGGAACGATGAAGCTATGAACTTGCAACTTGATCTAGTGGATAAGGTTAAAGCAACTACTAAGCAAAGATTAGCATGGTACCAGAACCTCATGGCCAAGCACTACAACTCCAAAGTCAAACACAGGGACTTCCAAGTTAGAGATCTTATCTTAAGAAAGGTGATGGGCACCACAAAAGACACCTTCCAAGGGAAGCTAGGATGTAACTGGGAAGGACCATTCAGAATTGCATCATGGCATAGGAAGAGAACCTACCACCTGGAGATACTGGACGGGCAAAAGTTGCATCACCCATGGAATATAGAGCACCTAAAGAAGTACTACCAGTAGACAATGGCAAGGATGATGACACTCCTCATTTCCAGTTTATTTCCTTTTAGTTAATTTTTGCTATTTATAGTACTTTTAAGCTTGAACGGCAGTTTTTTTTATTTTTATTTTTTAGAACAAGAACCACGCATATTTATCACATAATAAGAGGAGTTTATTCAGAAATGTCATGAGCATATGTGCATCTCTACAAAACCATGTCTACAACCAATTTTGAAACAGGATGACTTGCAGCTTGTTAAAGTCCCTAAGTGGATGGGTTCACCAAGGAGTGAGCTAAAAATTATTAGGTCCACAAGTGGATAGATTCATCCCAAAAGGAGATCAAAAATCAAGTCCACAAGTGGGGGGGTTCATCCCAAGGGGTGACCTGAAATTATTAAGTCCATAAATGGACGGATTCATCCCAAGGGGTGATCAAAAAATTGTTAAGTCCATAAGTGGATGGGTTCATCCCAAGGGATGAGTTAAAATTATAAATCCACGAGTGGATAGGTTCATCATAAGATATGAATCTGAAGAATACAAGTCCACAAATGGATGGGTTCAAAAGGATGATAAAAAAATCATGATGTCTATAAGAAGATGGGATCATCCCAAAGGGTTGATTAAAAATTGTCAAGCCCACTAGTAGACGGGCCCACCCCAGGGGGTAACATAGATATTATGCAGTCCAAAAGTAAATAGGTGGACGGGTTCATCACAATAATAGGAGTTCTCTAACGATACTGCGTGTGCCATTTCTACCTAACAAGTCCAAAAATGGAAGGTATGTATCCAATGGTGTCATTTAAGAAATACCAAATTGAACGGGTATATTAAGTTCTCAAATAAATAGTTCCCTTAAATGGACAAACAAAAACATGTTGAAAACAGAAAGCAACATATGAACGAACAAAGATAAGAGACGGATAAATAAAGATAATAAATACAAAAAGGCAAATGTTTACATCTAAAGTTAAAGGAGGAAATGGATACAATACTTTAAAGTGATCAAAAGTGTATGATTTACAAAGTAAAAAAAAAAAAAAAAAAAAAACTACTACTGAGCTGCAAGGGTCCCTTCATCCTTCTTTTCCACAATCTGATCTCCTTCAAGGTGATGGGCAATGTCCTTGATGGATTTTTCTTGATCAACTTGGGCAGCATCCCCATCACCTTGAGGGTCGGGATTGGTCCCCTCAGCAAAAACTTTGTCGATTCCTTCAGAGTAGATGGGCTGAGCTGGAGTCTGAGCCTGGGCATCAATAGAGACGTGTGAAAGGTCTGGATCAAGGAAAGAGGCTTTGACCTAACGGAAGCAGTCTTCAAAACTGTTGGCAAAGGAGACATCATGCTCCTTCAGAAGGGCATCGGAGTCGCGATACTCTCGTACCACGTCCTCCTTAGCTTGACAAAGTTGACTTTTTGCCTCCGAGATCTCTCTTTCCTTATCTTTAAGTATTTATTTTAGCGCCTCTACTTGCGCCTCTGACTCCTCCAATAGCTTCTTTGCCAGGTCCAGCTTGTTAACCTAGACCTCCTTCCAGGCCGTTAACTCTCGAATCTCTGTCTCCTTTGCCTCAACCTTCTCCCTCAGATGGCCCAGCATTGTCTCGTAGGATGCACAACGGTCCATCAGGCCTTTCATCATAACCAACCTCTACAAGAATCCAAAAACACTTGTTAGAAGTAAGGAATAAGACAACAAGACGGATGAAAGAAAAACGACGAATATATACCTGAGCCAGGCTGAAGAAACCCGTCTCTCCTATAGCCTCAGTGGCATGGTTGCCTAGGTCCTCATAATCTTCATCCTTGATGATTGAAGAAATTTGCTTGAGGGTGTACTGGGAGTCCACGCAGAGGAGGACAAGGGGTTTCTTGGTGACGGGACCCTCACCAACCATTAAGCCCTTCCCCTTTCTCGGACCAGGCTTTGGGGGCAATTTGCTGGTGGTAGGTGTCTCACCAACCACTGACACCATCACCTTGGGTTTCTTAGGTTGTCGGTCCACTCTTTCAGTTTGCTTTCTTTTCATGGACGGGTGAGCCATACTCGTCACCTTAGGAGGCAGGCTTCCCTCCTGTTTCTTCTTGGCAGTAGCCTGCTGCTTGATGTAAGCCTTCCTTCTGCCTTATTCCATTTCTGCATAAAGATTGATGGATAAAAGTCATATAAAGTACTAAGTATCAGAAAAGAAAGCAAGGATGATAGACTTACGTTTGTGTACTTGGCTATCATAGTGATAGGTAACTGTTGTGGGTTCAAGACCATCACAGTACCAATGGAGAGTATCCAAGGTAACTAGCTGCACCCATGTTCTTTTCGACAACTTGATCCTGAATATCCGCTCAAGGAAACTCCACTGTTCAAGTGCAATCTCTAGACAGTCCTGAACTGCAATAGGAGACAGTTAGAATATTATGTATACAAATTTTAAAAAAATAATAATGAAAAAAGATTTCACATAGACGGACACCTACCAGACGGAGGCATTATACCCCAAGTCTTGACCACTGGCATGTACTCTTGGTTGTCAGGGTGACACATCCAGTCATCACCTTGGAGGAAGAAGTATTGACTCTTCCAATTTTTGTTGGAGTTGGGGGTCTCACACATTAACCTAAAGGTCGGTTTCCTTGGTAAAAAGCTATACATACCCTTGGACTAGTCTATTTTGGATGGACAGTAGCAGTGGAAGAACTCCTCCACCGTCATCCTGCATGCCCCTTTAGATAACACGATGTATAAAACTTTAGCACCTAGGAAGACTCTCCTAACATTTGGAGAGACTTGGGTGACGGCTAGTCCTAGGTATTGAAGAAGATGACAGTGAAAAGCACTTAAAGGGAATCTAAGCCTTGCCTTCAGCATTTGCTCATACACCTTGACGTCCTCAACGTCCTTGTAATAGCACTTCTCAAACTTAAGAGGTAGACGGATAGGGATGCTGATAGGGATTTGATATTTTTCCTTAAGGGTTTCAAAATGTTTTCTCTATATGGTGGAGTTAAAATCGTTCACGGTCCACAACGGAAGGAATATGAACTGCTTGAGACCATCAGGGGCTATGATGGACTATGTTGGGGGCTCATCACTGCATATACCTTCATCCTCATTTAAGTCACTTTCTGATCTGTCTACATCCAAATCATCATCCTCTTCCATCGAAGGTGAGTTGGTGGACGGTACCCTTTCATTAGAAGAAGAGGTGTCGGGGTCATCCTAACCTAACATATACACCTCATCGTAGCCCGCTCCCTTGCGGACACATGATTGTTCACTTGACGCATTAGACATCTGTCACCTACACATGATGGATAAACCCTAAGACTCTGACGGGTCTAAATAGACGATGGGTATGCAAAATTTAAATAAATGATAAAGGAATTCAATATGAGGTAAAGGATACTTACTGATTTAACAATACGGAGAAGGCAACAAAGGTGTAGTGGACTGTTGCACCAAGTAGATGGTATGCTTGTTTGATAAATAGGACGATAACGCACTCTAGTTGTAAATTCGTCGTGGAAAGTGAAAATGAAAGGTAAGGAAGCATGTATATATAGAGGGAACGACACAGAAGATGAATTGACGCTTCGGTACGAGTGATTAACCACTAAAAACGTGCCATGTGCCCCTACGGCATTTATGGCCCTAGGCTAGCTTGTCAATCAAAGCACATTTTTCAGGAGCTGAGTTAGACCGTCACTCCATGAGTCCGTCCGTGAAAGAAGGTGACAAACCCATAGAGTGAAGGGACAACTGAAGAGGATAAAATTAGAGAAGATGAGTTCATTCACTTAATCTTGCCATAGGCAACAGAATTGAAATAATAAATAATTAAAAAGGGGTAAGACAACGGATCAATATATCGGATGGAGGATGGAGGATAAGTGAGATGGGTGGAACCTTGATAGTGAACAGATTTTGAATGGACGAACACAAGAGGGTAGATATCGAGGCCACGTGGCATTTACATGGCTTAAGTAGTCTCCAAGAAATCCTAAATGGAAATGTCTTATACCCCACGATTAACCCTGGTCAATAGAATCCCAAAATGGGAAGAATCCCATAAAATACATGCATTTATAAGGATCTCCCTCATAAGGAAACATCTTCCTAAGTAAGAAACGAATGTCAGTTCCATACTACTATAAAAGCCCAAAGTCCTTAGAGACAAGGTACTCATAATTTACCCTATCTCTGGCACTCTAGAGGTGTGAAAAAGTTTTCTAACTTAACCTTCAGAAGGTCTTTGGCCGATACCACACTGGTACTCTCTGTAAGGTCTTCTTCTATTTCTGTGTTGTGCAGGTTTTGTCTACAGCACGTGAGGATTGTGTGGCTTACTGACGATTTTCGACATCATCAGACACATTGGTGAGCATGCAAACATGTCATTTGCTGAACTAGCTGAAGTTCTCTCCAAAAGGTATTGTACAGATTTACTTGAAGCAAGAGAGGCCTATGATAGCAAACCTGTAGTTTCGTGAGGTTCCCTAACAGTCGTTAGTGTGTACGCATAGGAACTCTATTGTTGAATAAAGTTAATTGCTTAAAAAATTGCAAAAATATCTAGAGGAGTTTTCCCTCTTCTTTTGTTTATCATCTTTAGAGTCCAAGATGAAGATTTGGGATGTGATTTTAATTAAGGGAGAAACTACAGTTAAAACATTGCTATGCAAGGTCACCTTTTTATTTAGAAAAACATTAGACAGGTAAACATGTGTGTGGATGTTAATTTGCATGATTTTGCTGCAGACGCTTTTGTTATTCAGAGATGATTTAAGAATATACTGTGGAAAATAAAATCATTTAATGGATTTCATATCTCTTTTCCGGCCAAAATAGCAAAATACCCATTTCGTTCAAAAGTTTCAGCAAAATGCTCATGTTCTGAAACTATCTAACAAAATGTCTCTGTTTTGAAACTCGATTTTCTAAAAATCGAATTTTAGTAAGGAACTTGAGTTCCTTGAAAAATTTCAAATGGAACTCAAGTTCCGTAAATTATTATATTTATATTTATATTTATATTTATATATATATATATATATATATATATATATATATATATATATATAATTTTTTTAAGTTTGATTGCCTATAACTCATTTTTATAACTCATTTTTATACGAATCAAGTTTTATATTAAAACTCGATTTTTAAAAATTTGAGTTTCAAAACGGACATATCACTAGATAGTTTCAAAACATGAACATTTTACTAGAACTTTTGAACGAAATGAGTATTTTGCCATTTTAACCTTTCTTTTCCTATTCTCATTGAGATTTGTGTTCCTTGTTTTGCTCCATTTATGGCTGGTTGAGTTGAGAAAAAGTGGGCATGCTCTGGCAAACCCAAAGTTTGCAATCCTTGAGAAGAAGACAACTTAGTAAGACAGACAGTTGAATTGGGCATCTCCTTCAGCAGCCTTTTTGAGGTGGAACTGACATGGAAATTGTTGCTAAGGTGCAATCCCATAGCAACCTCAAGTGAGCCTTTGTTAAAGACATTTCCATCTAAAACACAGTTAAAAACATGAAAAAAAAAAAAAAAAAAAAAAAAAAAAATAGTTTACTTGACAACACAGCATGTACAAAATAAACAACAAACTGCTACCCAAAGGTTCTCTCCTCAATCCTCCCTGCACCTATAAACTGCAACTACAACTACAACATGAAATTCCGGGGTTCCATAATCCATAAGACAATTCTTTCCAGTATTAGTATTTACAAATAACCATAGTCGCATTAAGTACCACCATGCACAAAACCCAAAAAATATAACAGTAGAAGGAACTTTCCCACATCCATTCATGGAGAACACTGAAAACTGAGGAACCTCATCCTCGGACATTGATGGAGAAATCCCAACAAACAAACAAGAACAAGCACTAGGAAAGAGTGGAATGGTTCCCATGAGATGGAAAAGCAACAGCCAGCAATGTATCCAAAACTTCTGAGAACATGGAAGGACATCTCCTGTCAATCTCTACACAGCATAAGGATCTAAAAGTCTTCATCTGGAGGTATATATGTAGTCTGCCACACTTTACCCCATCCCCAAATTCACTATTGGATGATGGGTTCAGTTCTGTCCTGCACGGCCATCCTCTCAGAGACATCAGCCAAGGATTTCAAGTTGCACCTGATCAACGCCTCGACAAAGTAACGTGTATCTTCCATGGTATTCCCATCAGGCACATCCACCAGAAAGGACTCAATCACCAGGGTCCCTGGCCTTCCATCAATAACCTCTGGATGGACTGTAATGATAGAAGAGTAGTTCTGCAAATTTAAGGAAAACTTGTAAACAGCAGAGATATTCTCAGTTGACAGAAAATTAGTAATTGCATTAATGCTACATGCTCCACTCTTATTAAGCTTGTTTAACCCTAGAATGGTATCCATCTGTAAAAAAGCACTGGGGCATTATTAGCCTGGCTAATGGTGTATGATAACTACTGTTAACAGATTATGTGATGGAAGATGAGAAGTCCTCATCCAACGCTACCAAAGAGAAGTAACTTCTTTCTCTGGAACAAAATTATCTCAACAATTTTTTTTTTTTTAAAGTCAGATTTTCCCAAACCTGTCAGTCTCTTTTCAAAATCATTCAGAGAAATTCTATTTTTTCTTTCTTCAAACAGAAAGAACGAAAAATTAATTTAAAAAATGGCACTACACCTCAGCTCCCATGTGCTTCTTGGACCTTAATCCAAACTAACTATGAAGCCATGCTAAAAGTACATTAAAACTCAACTCTGCAGAAGAAACTGCCTTCTTTTGGACAACCTATATGCATGTGCAAGAAGAAAAATTTAACGTAAGTACAAAAATCCCAAGAAAAAACAAGGTATATCCCACCCCCTTAAAATATTCTGAACTTTCCTTTTTCTTTTGTTTTCCTTTTTCCCCTTTTCATTCAATGAGACATATCAATATATCATATATGGCACAGGTTCAATTAGTTAAAAGGAACTTGATGTATGGCAGAACAAGGTGGTTAATTTTTATCATTGGTCATACATATCATTTTTTTTAATCATTGGTCATTTTAAAAAATTTATTTGGCCATTTTCAGAATTTTCTAGAATATGGTTGCTTACTCTAAGGAATTTATAGAATTTTTCTAATAAAAAAAAGTCCTTATATGGTAGTATATTAATTTCGGTATGTTCATAAATATTTTTACTAGATAATTAAGTTTTAAGGAGCCTATGAATTGGCATAAGCCTGTAGAAGAAATAAAAATACAATTTTATTAACAAAAGTTCGTCCTGTTAATAGATTCAATGAGCCCCTTATGAATGATTTACGTCTAGCACTCTAGCTAAGACAATATCTAACTCTTTCACACTTCCGATTCTGCATTATTTGGTATCAAAGCTTGTTGACATTTTGATATGGTGAAAGATAAAGACAGGTATGCAATAGGACAGAACAGTCCAATGCACTTAAATAAATTAGTATGGTTTTTGTTAAAAAGCAATAGGAAACTTTGCATTTTCCTGAACCACACTTGCATGTAACTCTACACAACCATACAATTGTAATTATTCATTTGAGACCTGAAAATGAATAAGAGAAAGTGAACAGCAGTGATAAGCAAAGAACAAATAAGAAGTTAAAAATAATCATACCCTCAGCCTGTGATCGCCGCCAACAATCCTGATGCCAAGAATGTGCTCCTCATCATTAAGAAGTTCCAACCTCTCAGTGCTTGTCGTGGCAGGAAGCCCAGATTTAACATTCACTTCTCTTACACTCCCAATACCAAGGTCCCCATTCACCACACACCTGCTGACAAATGGCTTGTATTTCTGAGGTTGATCAAACCTCCTCACCAACGACCATACCTGATGAAAGAAATGTTCCCATTAACAACACAATAAGCTGAAAATCAAACAATCACATAAGGGGCAAAAGACAATTATCCAATTTCAACCAAGTATCTATGCTCAAAGCAATAACCATCTATTTCTTGACTATTAACATGTATTAAGAAAAGGAAATGAAAATTTGAATTCTCAACTAGTATAAAGCTAGTTGAGTGGACTTTGTCAGGTGCCAAATAAAGTCAAATCTTAACATTTAAAAGTAACTCAATTTCTTTCATTCATCTTTCCAAAACGAATGGATGAAAAAGTGAATATTACATAAAGATTACATCATTACAAAGAAAAATTAAGACTTCAAATTACATAAATATTACATCATTATAACTTTACACTCAAATTCCAAATGAAAAAAATAAACTACATACAAGCTAATACTAAACTAATCACCTTAAATTCAACTAGTTTGACACTAAAAGTCAAAATTTGAGAAAAAACCAGAAACTAATCACCCAGCATATACAATAATTCCCACAAATCAAAAGCATCCGAACCAAAAATCAAAAACTAAAAGCAAGCAAAACCCAGAAACAAAAACATCATGAACCAAACAAAATCATTTAAAATCGACCAGAAAAACCCAGATCTTAACCGTCCAAAAAAGAAAAGAAAAAAGTCAAACCCCACCTAAAAATCCTTGCCAAAAAGAAAAAATCAAAGAAATCAACGACATGAAAATGAAAAAGAAACCAAAGAAAGTGGTGATCGGCGGTTGAGAGTAAAGAAAAACATACAAGATGAACAGGGGCTTTGATGTGCTTGACAAGAGCAGAGGTACACTGATTCTCTCTGGGTTCGTGCCTGTGATGTCTCCCTATGTACTGCGCCTCCATTGCTCCAAAGGCTTCACCACTGTTCATCTCAATTACTTTCTATCTCTCTCTCTCTCTCTCTCTAAAAAAAAAAATTAGTTAGGAAAGACCAGAGGGCTCGAGAGACAGTAGAAGAGATGGTGCGGATTGAGATAAGCTTGAGCTGAAAGTGAACTTTTGGGGTCGCAGAGAAGTTTTGGTTTTTGTTGGTGTTTATTAAGTTTAACAAATTAAGATAAAGGTAACACTACAGACAACCTTATTACTAGTTTAGTTTGGCCGAGCCACTTGCCTCTTTAGCACTTGGAAACCAAAGCCCTGTCAAAAATCTATGAATTCACCCTCCACCGACAATCCTTTTTATTTTATTGACGTGTATATTGCTCAGTGCTCAATTCTCATGACCACTCTCCAACAAGGCTAGGAAGTGGATTTTAATGAATTTGAAAGATGGGTCATAAATCTATCTTTTACGTTTTATATATATATATATATATATATATATACTAGCTTTTAAATATGCGCATTGTACGCATTCAAAGACTTTTCTTTTTAGATTAATAATTTGAATCTATTAAAATTTGGAAATATATATATATATATTTTTTTTAAACAAATAAAAATGATAAACTTTAGAGATAATCAATAACTGTAATTTCTTTTTTGAATGTGTATTTGAAAGTAATGTAATAATAAAGAGAAAAGTTTGGGTAGGAAAAATAAGAATGTTAGGGAAAGAATGCTAAATTTTAGGAGTTCTAAATTTTGAAAGTGGTGTAATAATAACTAATCACCTATGATTTGTTATAAAAATGTTGTGAAAATATTGTGGATATAATACTTTTCTAGTTTTTAGAGATAAAAAAAATATTAAATTTTAGGATTTCTCTTTTTGAATTCAAAATGAAATTTATTATTTGAAATTTATGACCCTAATTCTAAGAAAAGTTATCATTCATCAATGAGAGTATTTTTTAATCATATAATAGTCCAATTTAAAGAAATGAACTTCTCATAATTTACATCTATTATAATTTTGAAATATTTTTTTATTTATTTTTCAAATAAATAAAAATGATAAACTTTAGAAATAAGTAGTAACTGTAATTTCTTTTATAAACTTGAAGGGAAAAAAAATACTAAATTTTAGGATTTTTTTTTTTGAATTCAAAATGAAATTTGTTATTTGACATTTATGACCCTATTTCTAAATAAAAAGTTACCATACATTAACGAGGGTATTTTTGAACCTAAAAAAAGTCCAGTTAAAAGAGGGGAATCCTCTTATATATATAAATAGAGTTTCATCTTTCAACTGGACTTTTATGTGATTCAAAAATATCATTATTAATGAAGAGTAATTTTATTTAGAAATAGAGTCATAAATGTCAAATAACAAATTTCATTTTGAATTCAAAAAGAGAATTTTTAAAATTTAGGATTTTTTTCCCTTCATGTTCGAAAAAGAAATTACATTTACTGTTTATCTCTAAAGTTTATGCTCTTTATTTGATTGAAAATATATATATATATATATATATATATATATATATATTAAATTATAATAGATGCAAATTATTAACTTTTACCAAAAAAAATAAAAGAGTCTCTGAGCACAAGCGTGAGCACGTGCTCATAGGCTAATATATATATACATTATATATAAGAGGATTTTCATCTTTCAACTCAATTTTTATGTGGTTCAAAAATACATTCATTAATAAAGGGTAATTTTATTTAGAAATAGGGTCATAAATGTCAAATAACAAATTTCATTTTAAATTTTAAAAGAGAATTTTTAAAATTTAGGATTTTATTATATATATATATATATATATATTCGTTTCTCCAATCTTATTGGCCAGGTTCCATTATTGGCCTATACTAAATGAATAAATAAATTTTCTTCTATGGGGTTTAGTGATTTCTTATTCTTTTATTTTTAAGAAATTTGTATTTTAGTGAAGTGGTTGCGTGTTTATGTGGTCATAGTCTCTTCTGCACTATCCAACCAAACTTTTATTTTATTTTAAAAAGTCTTCCGCTCTGTTAATTTGGAGGAAAAGTAGGGTGTTTTTTGTGCCCAGCACTTGGCTAGTGGGCTGGGTAAAGTCAAACAAGTGGAGATGATGCTTGGGTGTCTTAAATAAACATTAGCAAAAAAGCTAAAATCATTATCATTTTTTTTAATAAAAAATAAGAATATTAAAAGTGCTCATAAACAACCATATAATCAACTATGATAACAACCATGTAATACACTTTGATTTTGTTTCAAAGTTAAAATTGGAAAAAGTTTAAAAGCCTATGATATGCCATAATATCCGTGGCATGCAATTTTTTTTTTTTTTAATTAAAGTACACAATTTGGCTTAAATTTTTTTAGAAGTTTAGACTTTATAATTAATATAAAAATGATATTTGTCCTTATTATGTGCAGTGTACATGACTCACATAGCTCAACTAATTAAGTGAGAAATCACATATTATCTTTTTAGGCTCCAAATATGTTTGGATCCAAACATTTTCCTTTGTTAAAATACTTTTGATTTATCATAAAAGGAATATTCATAGAATACTTTTATCTCACATCATATAAAACAATGTTCACTAATTTGTTTTTTTCTTTCTTCTACTAGACAGCATATGATTCTACTTTTTCTTTAAATACATTTATTTATACTTTTATAATTTTTTCTTAAACTTTTCTCAAGATCTTCTTTATTTTCTCTCTCCTATTTCAATAGATAATTTAAATAAAATAAATGTTATCCATCTTCTCTAATTAATTATTATAATATCTGAAATAATTTTTAGATATGACACTCACATAAACTAACTATCCATTGAAATAATCGATATGTTTTCATGAAATAAATAAATAAATATTTGAGTTTATAACAATTGAAATGAATGATTAAATATTGGTGGAGTATCATATTATCAATAAAAAAAGAAAAAGAAAAAAATAAATTCACTAATGCGTATTTTTGGATGACATTTATGGAATCAAGAACTAAAAGCAGCACTAAATCATCTTTTTTGAGTTTGATCATTCCCTTTGGCCAACTTTGTATTTGATATATGCAGAAGAAGATGGGATTATTTTTTAAATATTTCATCCCCTTAGATCTATGGAGAGTTGAAAATTGATGTGTAAAAAAACAATTGATATAAACTTTTTTAGGCACTCTTTTCTTTTAATGTGTGCACGTTGAAGTCATTGTCGTCATGGATTATTGTGTGTAGTGTCATGTAAACTTACCCTTCACCAAAGGCCAAACCTTTTTTTTTTTTTGTTTTAACTAGGAAATTTCAATTAATATATATATATATATATATTTTTTCTAGGTAATTGAAGGAAGACATGAACGATAGAGGGCCACGTGGCAAGTTAGTAAAGGATGAAAGGCTAGTTTGTGGATTATAATAGGAGCAGGTCGGCACAAAAGTGATTATCTCTCTCCTTATGTTATCAAAAAATAAAATAAAAAATTATCTGTCTCTTTTTTTTTTTTTTTTTTTTTTTATCATCCACCGCCCAATGGAATTTAAAATTGATTATTTCACCCATTCACGAAGACGTAATATGCTAAGCTTGCTAGCTAGTCAGCCACTCAGGGGACAAACTTGGTCAAGTCAATATTTTATCTAATTCACCCAAACTTAAAATTTGATAAATCTAACTTCGTTTAGTGCTTCTAAAAAAATTAGTAGTTGGGTATTGTCAATGCCTCAGGGCGGTTCGACCACCCATCACAGCAACGTTCAAACGTGCCCACAAGAGCTGTGGGCCTGAGAGTTTGGGTGTTGTGAAGAAGGGTATACCTCTGGTGTGTGAGTAGAAATGAGTCGATTTTAAGGAAGTTACCAGAGGTAAGTGAAGTTGCCACCAATTATTGGGTTTTTTTTTTAGGTGTGATTGGTTACCTTACTTTATTTGATTTTATTACTGATCCTAGGCTAAGAAAAATGTTGTTTTACCCAATCTAATATGGATGGATAAAAAATCTTGATTCTTGAGTTTTAAAGTCTGGTTATATGTAGGGAAGGTGTTAGGCACCTCATAACACTTGTCCATGAACAGTTCTTCGTTTTGGTAAAATCTTAATTTAAGGACATTGGCAGTTAAAAATCAAGCTATAGGCATTAGCTTTCAGGGCTTTAAACGAATTGGGCTTTGAGGTTTGGTTTTAGAAAAGGTGTGGTCTCGATTAATGCTTCTCTCGTATGTTTGGAATTGGTGCCAAATTTCCACACAAAAAATCCGGTAGCATTTTGCCTTATTTTCGTGGCTAAAATCCAGCAACACTTCACCTCAGGTGCGTCATAGCACACACTTTCATCGTGCAAATACAGCAATAGGGATACTCCATTTTCACGGCAAAAATCCAACAGAGTTTCGTGTTTGGTGAGCTATGGCACACCGACAGGGTTCATGCTTGTGTATACAGCACGTGCCAACATGCTCGTGCTAGGACAAGTCGGAGCCCCTCAAAGCATCAAATATATTGATGTTATACACAGGGAAACCAATGTCACTTGGTGACATGGATTGGAATGATCACATTGCGATGGTCTTGAGCACAATATAGTGTGAATATGCACCTACAGCAATGGCCTTGAGCACATACCCACGCTACAAGGTCAAGAGCACTCGTGACTAAAGAGGGTCGCTCACATAATCATGAAAGTCCATCGTACAAAGAGCATGATCAACCACATACAAGCATATATAGATATACATACATCATGCACAATGCTATCATACAGACCAGGAAAGTAAAGCAGACATTGCCAACGTTCCAAGGGTATTGCCCAGCAAGGTACAGGAAATGTAAAACAAACATTGCCATACACAGGGAACGTGGCCCAAAAAAAGTGCAGGAAAGGTAAAGGATACATGGAGAAGGAACCCTAATACATGATTCTAAGGAAAAGGATAGAAGAGAGGGAGAGAGAAAACCAACCAAGGAGACTAGGCCTCCTAATCTACTGAACATTGCCCTTTTTAGGCTTGCATCTTCTTACTTGCATCCTTGCCCTTATTGCTCTCGCCTAGGAAGTTGTGCCCTTGTTCCAAGCATCCTCGCTCCAAGCATGTACATGCAAAAAACAAAGAAAGTAGCCACCAGACAAGCAAAAGGGATAAAAAAGAGGTAAAGGGAGCATGCAAAGAGACACAATAGCAAAGAAGGCCATGGCACTGCTAGAGAGTGTAGGGGTTGGGGAGGAGCATTCTTTCTATTTTGATAAACTTAGCAACAATGGCACGTCCTCACATGTTTGATGCAGTCGCTTCCATGGTGAACGAATAGTAGATAGTTCTCATAATGTTTTGGGCTAATAGGGGTCCATTGGTATGGGCTCTAAGCAGGCCTTCTTGCATCTCTTCCATCAAATGGTTAGCCTCGAGGGCATCTATGCATTAAAGCAAAGTTGTGTCGTGGCTCTTATATAGGACTTCTCCACTCAAGAAGAATTGGCATGCCATGCGCTTGATGAATTTCTTTTCACTGTTTGTGGCTCCAGAAGAGTATTCACCATCTTTGATATAAGCCTAGATATCATGGTACCATGGCTTCCCATTGATTTCGACTTTGACATTCATGCATTCTTTGATATTCACGCAGTAGGCTGGCAAACTGCGAACTTCTATGCATAATTATTGCATCTCATCCTCTTCTACCAACTTAACCATACTGGCTAGGGTTGCTAAGGCATCTATGAATTGATTGTGTGCTCGAGGCAAATAAGCAAAGGTAATATTCCAAAACTTTGGAATTAAGTAGCTGACGTATTTCAAATAAGGAGTTAACTTGGTGTCTCGGAATTGCCACTTTCCCTCTATCTAGGAGATGATCAATAAGAAATCTCCAAAGACACTTAAATCATATGCGCCAAACTCCGAGGCAACTTGTGAGCCCACTATGCATGCCTGGTACTCTATAACATTGTTCTTGCAATTGAAATTCAGCTTGATTGAAACAAGGATTTGCTCCCACTCCATTTCCAGTGCTATTAGCGACTTTATCGAAATAAATCTTCCAATGCCACGATTTTACATTGCTTGGTTCTGGCTCTATTGCCAAAACATCCTCATTTGGGAAGAGGGATTTTGAGAAATTTAGATCATTCAATGGCTAGTCCACTAGGTAATCAGCTATAGGTTGTCCCTTGATGACCTTTCGCACTACAAACATAATATCAAACTTGAATAGCAACATTTGCCAACAAGAAATCTTCCCTTTGAGAGTAGGCTTTTCAAAGATGTACTTGATGGGGTCCATGCAGGAAATTAACTACATGATGAAGTAGAGCAAGTACTGCTGCAACTTACGCGAGGCCCATGCTAGGGCTCAACATGTCTTTTCAATGGTGATGTAGTTGATCTCACAACCGGTAAACTTCTTACTCAGGTACCCATGGATGTCTCTTGGACTGTTAGGTAGAGAATCAACGGATGTCACGGTGTCAAAGGAACCAAAATAGGAGGGTTCAACAAGTACCGCTTAATCTTGTCAAAGGCCGCTTGACACCCATCTGTCCATTCTATCTTCGTATCCTTCTTTAAGAGCTTGAACAAGGGATTGCACATGGTGGTCAACTGCACTATGAAGTGGGCTATGTAATTGATCCTTCCCAAGAAGCTTCGAACTTGTTTCTTGGTTTTCAGCATAGGTATGTCCTTGATGGCTTGGACTTTTGCTAGGTCCACTTCAATTCCTAACTATAAAGCTGAGTAATTTCTTTGAATTGGCTTCGAAGACACACTTGTTAGGGTTAAGCCTTAACCTATACCTGACAAGGCGCTTGAATAGCTTTCTCAAATGATCTCTATGGGTGCGTGACTTGGCGATCATGCCGTCCATATAGACTTCAATCTCCTTATGCATCATATCATGGAACAAGGTTACCATGGCTCGTTGGTAAGCTGCATTGGCATTCTTCAAACCAAATGACATGATATCATAGGCATAAATTCCCCAATGGGTGATGAATGCTATCTTGTCTTTGTCCTTTTTAGCCATTTTGATCTAATTATAACCCGAGAACCCATCCATAAAGGAGAGGAACATGTTGGTCATGGTGTTATCAATCAGGGTGTCGATATGTGGTAAGGGAAAATTATCTTTCGGGCTGGCTCAATTCAAATCTCTATAATCAACACACATGCGTACTTTCCTATCTTTCTTTGGTACGGGAACAATGTATGAAACCCAATCAGAGTAGGCTATGGTAGTAAGAAAACCGATATTCAACTGCTTTTTTACTTCTTCTTTGATTTTCAAGATAGTCTCAAATTTCCTCCTTTCGAAAGCCTGCTGCACTGAGGGGCATTCAGGTTTAACTAGAATTATGTGGACAACAATTTCCATATCCAATCTTGGCATATCTTGAAAGACCAAGAAAAGAGTTCCTTGAATTCCTTTAACAGGGTTATGAGCTCATCTTTCATGTCTTTGGGAAAGTTTACCCCGATCTTGACAGGTTTTTCCTCTCACCTTCCTCAGCTAAGTTTATCACCTCTGTCTCCTTTATATTAGGTTTAGACCCTTCACTTTCTCTATTCAAAGCTTCTAGGATGTCTCGAGGTAAGTTCAAGACCTCTTCCAATCCTTCAACATCATAATCCAAATCTATTGTCTCATTCACATCATCCACGCCCTCGTTATGGCAAAGGGATGATGTACCCACATGGGAATTAGAACAGACCCTATAGAGCGAAACATATACAGAGAAACATAAGATAATTTGCACACACATATTCATAGGAAAGCAAATAAAGAGAGATGCAAGGATTTTCTTGAATAGTATGCTGAATATTTCATTAATGTATTATGGGTAAGGGGAAAACAATGTTCATGCCTGATAATGATAAAAAGGAAATACTCTTTCTTTTTTTCTTTTTCTTTTTTTCTTTTTCTTTTTCTTTTTTTTTTTTTTAAATTTTTGGTAAAACAAATTGGGGGAAATGGATAGGGAATGCAAATAAAGCAGGAAATGACATGAGCATGCAAAACAAACTAAATATGCTATTCCAACCCTCTCGGGTGATCAGGAGACCCAACCACTCAATGATGGAATACTCCTTACTCAGCCGGTGCAACCACAATGCAAGGCTCAATGGTCCAAAGGCCTCCTGTCTAGCTTGGCATCCCTAGTTGGATAGCAAAAGTCGGATCATCTTTGGAAGATTTGATAGCGTTCACAGAGAACTCTTTGGGACAAAGCTGAATAATGCAAACTAGATTAGACTCTTCATCCTTCAATTCATTGAAAGGTTCTAGCATAATGACCTTGACTAGAGCCAAAACAGTGGCCCTGACATGGGGAATAGACATCCCTAGAGCGCCACTCTTCCTCTTCTTTCCTTTGGAAGCTTGAAAAAGTTCTTTATGAGTGAGTTCATACCCCAAACCGAATCTTCCTTTGTTATTTAAGAGTTGAATAAGAGCAGGGCTTCCACATCCTAAGGCTTCGAGGCCTTGGCCTAACTTGTACCCGAACTTAAGCATTTCCTTCACATCCATAAAAAATGCTACGAGCCAACCAAACTTGGGCTCTGAAGCATTGTGAATCATGGAAACTAGTTTGAAGCTATGGAAGGATGCTTCTGGAAAGGCATTAGCATTGATGTAGGGAATAGATGTCTCCTAGAAGATAGTCATAGGCTTTTGCAACTATAATGGTGATCAACTAATTCTCGGATATGAACTTGAGTCTCTGATGGAGAGTAGACACGATTGCACCTGCTGCCTATATTTAGGGCCTCCCTAAAAGCATATTGTATGGAGAGTCTCGAGCTGATCTCAATAATTAGCTCAATTTTGCCTTGCACTTCGCGACACGTGCCATCAAAGGCTCTGATGATCGTAGTGCTAGGCCAAATAAGAGACATATCCATTTTCAGGTGCTTTAGAGTGGCCATCAGGCAGACATTCAAGGTTGATCTATTGTCGATTAACACCCTTACAACAATCATGTCCTCACACTTGACTATGGTATGCATGGCTAGAGTATGATTTCTTCCTTCTAAAGGCAACTCATTATCTAAAAAGCAGACTTGGTTGGTGGCTAACACCAACGATACCATACCCTCGAAGGTAGAATTTGTAATACCAGTAGGAACATGTGTTTCCTTCAATACCTTCAATCGGGCCTCAAGGTGGACTTGGGAAGATAACAACAGGGCTAAGATAGAAATATAAGATGGAGATTTGTTCAACTAATAAATCACACTATAATCGGCCTTTCAGATGGTTTTTAAGAATTCCTCGGCTTTTTCAGTGGTGACTCTATTCCTGACTAGGTCGGCCACGCCTTTGCTCTTTCCTCCTCTTTTTAGTTCCTTAAGAGTATAACATTGACCACTCCTAATAAGCCCGGATAGACCTAAAGAGACATTAGAGCAAACCTCTTCCTTTCCAGTTTAAGTGGAGATCAAAGTCACATCATACTTCCATGGGACACGATGGCTATCTTTTTATGGAAAGGGCCTTGGCATACAAATGACCAAACCTTGTTAAGTTTGTAGATTTGGCGCCAAGGAGAACATCTTTGGACTGATGATAACTGGACTAGGCAAAGCAGCTTCTAAAGCCTTTGGGCCAGGAGCCTTAAAGATTACTTGGATAGGTTTTGGTAAAACTAAAGGATTGAAACCTCGAATGACTGGGACAATAGGGGTTCCCTTCTAGACAAATCCTAGATATGATTTAGCAATCCCAGGTAAAGATAAGATCAAAGGAGCAAAACCTTCAATGGTTTGTTCCTTTTTTAGAGCTGGCAATCCTAAATCCACAGGCGATTCTATAATCTCTTTGATAACAACCGAAGTTTGGGGAATTGGCATCCTTATCCCTGGAGGAACCTTACAAAGGCGCTCTTGTAAGTACTTGTCCCCATCTTTCCTTGATCCGACTGACATAGCACTATGGCTAGTATGTGTACTTGGAGGGCATAGGTTAGCTGCCATGCAATCACTCCTCTGCACAACCTTTTTTTCAATCTAGATAATACCACGGTTAGCTAAACTCTGAACTTGTGCCCTGAACACTTTACAATCGAATAGGTCATGCTTATCCCCACTGTCACAAAATAAGCAGATTTCCCAGTCAAATCATAAAGCTCCTATATTCTCTAGAACAATGTGACTTTCTTGGGCTACAGCCCATAACATGGCTTTCCAGGGGAATGAGAGGGATGAGAAATCTGGAATCCTCTCTTCCACTGTAGAGATAGCGTTCACATTCCTTTTCGGATGATGAGGCAAAGTATTGGTGAGAGCATTCGGCCCAGCCGTGTTGTCAAACTATATTAGCTTGTTATCGATGAAATCTTGGATTTGATGTCTCAAATGCACACATTCTTCCAAGGTGTGCCCTTCGGCCCCAAAATGGTGCTCACATTTCTTAGATGAATCAAAACCGGGCAGAAAAGGACTGTTTCTAGGTTTTACAAACAGTGGAATCATTAGCTTCTTCTCCAACAGATAGGCATAAAGCTCTACCATGGGCATGGGTAATGGAGAGAATTTTCGTGTCTCCCCCTTGGGATATCAGGGTTGATCAGGCCTTCCCCTCTGATTGAATGCTCGATAAGGTGCCTAGGCTGGCTGAACTTGTTGCTGATAGGGTAGGGCAGTCGAGGCTGTATAAGCAGAATTGACACCCTTTAGTCCTTTAGGTGTTTTGTCGATCATGTGAACATCAACTTCTTTTCCTTTACAAGCGGTTGCCTTTTTCACCTGCTATTCTATCATAGAACTTAGAGCCTCAAGATCAACTATTTTTTTGCTCCTTTTTCCCTCATCAATACACTCCCTAATAGAAATCAGGCTTTCGAAGTGAGTGACCTGGGCATTGATCATGTTCTCGTAGTAAGAAGGTTTAAGGTTATCAATGAACCATTTGATCATTTCGTCTTCCATCATAGGAGGAAGCACTTGTGAGGCCAACTCGCACCACCTTTAGGCATACTTATGGAAAGATTCCCCACTTTTCTTTTCTGTCCTTTGAAAAACTATGTGGTCGAGAGCTATCTCAGTATTGAACTGGTAATACTCCAAAAATGCATTGGCCATCTCTCTCTAACTAGAGGTATTTTCCAATCTCACATACCATGTGGCCGTAGTTCCAGTTAAGCTATCAAGGAAAATCTGGCAGAGCAAAGGATGATTGTCTTCATTAGGTGCCATCTTCCTATAGAACATGCACAATTGGGTGTAAGGATCTCTAGTGCCATCATACTTGACGAACTCAGGCAACTTGAACTTGGGAGGCATAGTGACTAGAGGGAAATTGGTCAAGCTGTCTAAATCGACACTTCCTCAAGCACTGGAGTCCTCTATGATAAGTATCTTCTCAATTAGGGTATCTACTTGACTTTTGACCTGACCGTAGCCAGACTCTGAGGTCTTATCCTTAGAAGGGTTCAATTCTTGGTTACCCCCTTATAGGACAAATGGCGGTGCGGTTTGGCCTTGATTTGGTTCTTGTGGTGGTTGGGCCTCATTTTTAGACTGGGGCACAGAGCCCTTTAAAGTGGGACCAAACGAATCTCGGCTCTCTCCTACAATCAGCTGTTGCATCATGCTCACCATTTCTGCCATCTCTTCTTTTAGAAGAGCGACCTTATGTGTGTTTTCTTTGATGGGGGAAGGGCCATTAGTAGATATATCTTTAGCACGAGACCTAGTGATGATAGGATCATGGTGTGACAGTAACTTAGACTATTTCCTTTGAGCAATCTTTTCTCTTTATAATCCTAGAAAGGAAAAGAATAGGATAGGAAAGAAATGGGGTACATTTGAAAATTTGACAATGTGGAAACAAACAAGCACGAAGTTAGTTTAGGTTCTTGCTTATTTAAAATGCCCTTATCATTTTCCAAATATTGGCTTGGACCTTTGAGTGGGTTTTAATCACGGTGAGATTCTATAGTGATGTAGAATTAATGCGCAAGCTTGGCAAGTAACCAAAACTTTCATATCATGCTTGAAATTGTGGGATGGACCCTTCTCTTTTGATTTACATAGAAAGTAAAGCTTTTAAAAATCAAGCTATTGGCATTAGCTTTTGGGGTTTTAAACGAATTGGGCTTTGAGGTTTGGCTTTGGAAAGGGTGTGGTCTTGATCGATACTTCCCTAGTGTGTTTGAAATCAGTGCAAAATTTCCACGACGAAAATCTGGTAGCGTTTCACCTCACAAGCAATTATATCCAAACAAACCATAGGAGGGACGGATGCAATCACACACAAGCAAGTGGCCCTAAAGACCAACAAGCACAAGCCCACGGAGGGCATCAAGCATGGCAAAACCTAGATCTAGATAGTTAAACATGGATATAATGAATAGTAGGAAGAAAGCATATACATGCATAAAGGAAATGATCCAAACCCTTTGATATAGGCCTAGGTGTATGGATGTAGGCCTAGACCACAAGATCTAGAACTACACCCTACTTGAAGGGTCGAAATGCAAGAAAGAGATATATCAAGAGACAAAAGGCTATAGAAGCACATGGCATAACAACCAACATGTAGATTTAGACACATGAAAATGGCAAGGAGCACATCAACATATAGATCTAAGCATAAGCATTGCAAAGAGCATATAAACATGTAGATCTAGGCATAAACATGACAAAAAGCCCCAAGGCATATGAATCTAAGCACAAACATAGTATTTAGGCGGCATATCCTAGCCCAAGAAGGCCAGGCCAACATCATCAAAGCAATAAAATATGATAGAAAGTAAGGAGACATGCTATAAAAGCTATAAAACATGATAGGAAGCAAGATAAAGCATGATATATACTAAGGAAAGCAAAAAGGCATGTTATAAAGCAAGATAAAGCAAAGGGTGTAGATTGTAGCTAAAAAGCTACATATACACCCTTAAAACCTCAAATCCAAGGTCCTAAGACCAAGGAGGGGAAAAAGAGTGCAAGAACACTACCTCTTGATTGTTGAGAAAAGAGAGAGATCAAAGGTTTTAAAATGTGTTTAGGAGAGAATTTAGAGAGGATAAGAGAGAGAATCTGCCCAGAAAAGTACTCCAAAAATGCCTTTTTTTTGTTTTATTTTTTTCTTGTTTGAGGGGGGACTAGGGGTTAAATAGATGAAAAACTCATTCTTTAGTGGCTGCCGGGCCTAATGTTGACATTAGCAATCTTGGCTTTTTCCTCAGTTTGGCTTTGGATGCACATTTGAAGGTCTTCCCGAACTCCGATTGAGTTAATCTTGGTGTCTTTAGAAATATCTGAATGTCTAGTTTCCATAACACTAAAGAATTTGAAATTTCAATAGTTGGATCAAAAGTTATGGCCTTAGGAAGTGAATTGACACACTTTGCATGGTTTTCAAGATATCTCAACCATTTTAACTCTGATTTCGACCCATGAATAGTTGTTGAAAAAGGAATTTAATAATATTTGTAATGATGTTGGTCTTAACCTATTTTGATGGTCAGATCATGAATGTTCAAAATGTGTGTAAAACACCCTTGAACGTTTAGACCCCCAATTTACAAATTACCAATTCAAGCTTATTATCAAACAATATTTGTGTGGAACATGAACATAAGCTAAAACAGAATTGATAAACAATCTAAACCATAAATAATCACAACCATAGCAGTAATTAAATGTCAAAGATAAGGGGAAGAGAGATGCAAATACAAGGACAACACAGTGATGTGTTATCGAAGAGGAAATTGAAGCCCTCGGCGTAAAACCTCTCCGCCGCCCTCCAAGCAGTCAATAATCCACTAAAGAATGAAGTTGGGATATATGAACAGCAGAAGACCGTCAAAGCCTAATCTACCGAGTGTACCTCAGCCCTCTAAGCTTCTTGCTCCAACGAGGTTGCGCCGAACCTTTGTCTTCTTTAGCTTACTGGATTCCGCTATAACTCATAGCATCAACCAATATGAATTGGTCCCTTCCTAGCTGCTTCCTAAAGCACCAAAAAGCGTTCTCACAGATATGGGTATGGTGAGAAAAGTTTTGGCTAATGAACCTCTCAAGGATGTAACGATGGAAAGGATGAGAGTTGAGGAATTTAAAGAGTCACTATGTAAAGATTGTGGATTAGTCAATCTTGTTTTTCTCTAGGGTTTCTCTCTCAAAATTCTCTCTGGAAGCTCTCTACATTTCATGGGTATAAGGGGTATTTATACTGGAGTGAGAAAGGCATGCGAAGAGTCAATTTTTCAATAACAGAGTGAATTGGTGACTTGGCCTTGCGACTTGATTGAGTCGTGAGTCTAAGCTGCGAGATAACTAAATGGCCAGACTAGACTTTTTGTCCTGTACTGCTACAGTTGGCATGACGATTCAGCTTCTCTACATGCTTCACTCATGTGCATCTTCTGGCCGCTTACAAGCCGTGAGCCACCCGTGAGATCCAGCCACGAGTACCTACTTCACTACACATTTTTGAGCATTTCTTCACACTTTCTCACACACTACCCTTACATGATTCCCACCTAAATACAGGGTTACTAATTGCTAAATTACAAGTAAATTTGGCACGGAATAAAGCCAACAAAATGGTTGATTAAATTCAACCTTACAGATCAAAATTAGGATTTTTGGTGCCCCTAGGAGTCAACCTCGAGTCAAACTTGGTTTGATGTAGAAACATGAAAAATGTTGTTTTGGGATGATTTTGACCAACTTTGACTTTTGATCAACCTAAGTTTGACTAGGGGAATTTTGGTCAATTTGACCTGAAATGGCTCTTCAATTGCTCCAATGCTCGAACGTGTTGCCTCACATCAATATAGATGTTTCTGCGGTCCCATGGAAGAAAGTTAATATTTTTAAAATTTTCAGGGTTCGGCACACAAATTGAGAGTGGATAAAATATGGTATCTACAGGTATATTTTAATTCTTTTTCCATTAAGTATATCATACTCATGTGTAGTCTAATCTAATCATCAAACTTACAACAATTTTAACTAATTTAACTAAACTTAGTTACCAAAATTTTTTTTATTTAAAAATTTGTTTCTTTATTGATTTTAATTTTATTTAAATGTTTTACCATAACTTAAAGAACATAACTTAAAATCTATATATTTTTTTTCTTACCTTTTGTTATTACATCTAGGGGTGTGTGCATGGATTTGGTTGGGTCGGGTTGAGAAGTTTTTTGACCCAATCTACCATGATGGTTTAAAAAAAATTCAACCCAACCCACGTGGATCGAGTTGGGTCGGGTTGGATAGTTTTTTTAATTGCTATTATTATTATTAAATTGAACATTAGAACAACACCACAACAAATAAGAGCAAATTTATAACCAAATAATCATGAACATAACACTAAATAAACACAAAATATATGAGGAGAACTTAGGGATTGGGTTTTATTTAGGAAGAAGGGCAAAAAAAGTAAATAAAAAAATTGTATATATATATATATTTTAAATTTAAACATATATTAAATATAGGTGGGACACATCAGGTTAGGCAGATTTGTGAATCTTATGACCCGAACCCAACCCAACCCACTATTAAAAAAAATTTCATAACCTAACCCTACCCAACTTAACCCACCAACCCTTAAAAACTGACCCATTTTGGCGAGTTGGGTTGATTGGATTGGTTTTGGTGGGTTGGTAGGTTTGTTGCACACCTCTATTTACGTTCATGCAATGCATGGTTTTATTCAAAATTATATGTAAATAAATTAAAATAATATTAATAATTAGGGAATCACTTGACACTTTAATAGAGTTTTATCTAAAATAAATTAAATATCTTAATAATTTATTAAGTCACATGATAAAACCACGTTAATTTTAAAACGTGTAATACATACATACATACATACATACATATATATATATATATATATATATTGATACACTTGGGGCAACCATGGTATGTAGTGTGAATTATAATATAGTAAAACATAAAATTATGATTGTGGGGGGAGGGTGTAGACATCGCATTGTGTACCTTTTACAACTCGGGCCCCCATTTACCAGTGATGGTAGAACTCTAAAGCCCAAGGTTGGTTTAGGGCCCAATCAAACTTAATTTGACTTGGGGAATGTTTTTGTTAGGACATATGTGATTCAATGTTAGGAACATATGTCAACATTTTAGGTAATTGGCTACTCCTTTGAAAAAACGCACTTTACTTGTAATTAGGTAGATTTAGGATGTGTTTAATGCTTCAAGAAATAAGGTTTCAAGTTCAAGTGTTAAAGCCATGCAAGTCTGTCCAAGAATCAAGTAATGAAGTGCTGGATTTTAAAGCTCGACAGCTAGCATCTATCGAGGTTTAAAAGCTGCTAAAGTCTGTGGCTCGACAGCTAGCTCGATAGATGGCTATCTATCGAGGTTTATGAAACTTAGTTTTTCAGAGCTGTTTTTCATCCAATCCGTGAGTATGTGTTTAGGCTTTCTTTTCTCACAACCTTAAAACATATATAAGGATTATTTTAAGGGCTGTCAAAGGTTATGCACAGTTGCACAAGTGTAGAGCAAAGTTTTGTTAATAAAAATTGTGACTAGAGACAGAATTTGCCCTAGTTCATCTTTTTCTTGAAAAAGTTGCTATGTTTATACACCATAGGGTTTTGTGACCAAGGAGCTTCTTGATCTTCATCGTCTGGATGAATTGAAGAACTTTACAACCAACATCTTTCTCAAGTTGGTGATTAAGTCATGTACTAGGATTCGTGTAATTGGTTAGTCACGTACTGGGAGTCGTGTATTGAAAGGAGAGATTGTCACTACAAAACAAGTCCAATTGGGTATTGGGGTAAGGGTTCAATTGTAGGTTGGTATAAGGTATTGAGATTCCTTTACTTGTAACCGCTTGTTTTGATAATAGTGGATTCTCGGGAGTGGTGACCTTAAAATTACCCCATGGGGTTTTTGCCGTGTAGGTTTTCCCCATTCGTAAACAAATCACCATGTCAATTTATTTCCACTACATTTAATTTAAATTGGTGATTTGTTTGTGCTACCATGCATCTTGCATGTTAATTTGATTAATTAATAAACTTGGCTAATTAATCAATTAATTCATCACAAGGGGTCAATATATTCTTCGCCTATCAAGTGGTATCAGAGCAGGCACACTCTGATTAGGGTTAATCTTTGCTGTGTGATCCATTGGCCCCTATTGTCATGGTTGCAACTAGCTTGAAAAGATCTTTGTTTTCAAATACATCTTGTTTTTCTAATCTCTACTTGTTTGAGTGTATTAGAAAATGCAAGTCTAAAAGTTATTTGAATTCTATTATGATGACTATTGGATAAGATCTCAGCTTGGCAAAGAAGAAAATAGACTGTCTCAGAATGAAAATGTGCAAAAGAGTTCGTCCGAGAAGAGTGAAAGTTAAAGGTTTAGCTCATAAAAGGTAGATGAGAGAAAACACCATTCCCACTGATCTATCATTTAAGGACGAAGTGTGTTTCATGATGAAGTCCGCATTTAAGGTTAAGGACACGTGTTTGTGGTACCTTGATAGTGGTTGCTCAAGACACATGACTGGAGACCGATCTCTTTCCAAGGTTTTCAAGTCTAAAAAAGGTGGTAATGTCACTTTTGGTGATGGGAGCAAATCACATATTAAAGGAAAAGGAATCAACTCTTTACAAGGATTGCCAGACATCGCAAATGTTCTATATGTAGAAGGTCTGAAAGTGAACCTGTTAAACATAAGTTAGATATGTGATCAAGACTTCAGGGTACTATTCTTAAAGGAAAAATGCCTTGTCATGGATGAGTCTGGAAAGAAAATCATAAGTGGTGTTTGCATTCTGGACAATTGTTATGACTTGGTTCATGATGCTGATATTGTGTGCAATGGCATTTGTTTACCAAATGAAGATCTATGGCACCAAAGGATGGGACATGCTAGTTATAACATTTTTCAATTGAATCTAAGCATGAGTTAGTTTTGGGGATACCTAAGCTTAGTAGAGTAAGCAATGTGGTGTGTGGACCATGTCAGCTTGGGAAATAGACTAAATCTAAACATCTGGGCACTCAAACATCTGCTACTTCCAAACCATTGGAGCTACTACATCTAGATCTAATGGGTCCAACTAGAACCGAGTCTCTTGGTGGAAAGAGATACATCTTGGTTATGGTAGACGACTTCACTAGATACATTTGGGTCATCCTCCTACGATCCAAGTCTAATGCTCTTGAGCACATTGTAGCATTGTGCATTAGGTTGCAGAATGAGAAAAGCCTGAAGATCGATCGAATTCGAAGTTATCATGGTAAGGAATTCGAGAACTCATATATGGAGTCCTTTTGTATAAGATCAGGTATATCTTAAGAATTCTCTGCTCCTATTACGCCTTAGCAGAATGGTGTAGTAGAAAGGAAGAATAGGGTTATTCAAGAGATGGCTAGAGCCATGTTGCACAACAAGAATGTGGCTAGAAACTTGTGGGGAGAAGACTTGTGGGGAGAAGCCATTAACATTGCTTGTCATAAGGTTAATAGGGTGTATTTTAGATCCGGTACTAAGAAGACTCCATATGAGTTGTGGAAGGGAAGGAAGCCGAATGTTAAGTATTTCAAAATCTTTGGAAGTACTTGTTTCATTCTCAAGGATAGAGAGAATGTGAGAAAATTTGATTCCCGAAGTGATGAAGGAATATTTCTAGGATACTCCTCTACAAGCAAGGCTTATCGGGTATACAACAAAAGAACCATGAAGGTAATGGAAACAGTGAATGTGGTTATAAATGAATCCTTAAAATCTGGTTCTGATAAATTTGGTGACGAAATCCCAAAGAAATTCTTCCTCCTGAGCCCAAGGAAGTTCAAGAAATTGTTGAACAAGAACCTGCATCTCCAAGTACTCTCGACACTCCAAGTGTTGTAGAAAATTCAGCTGGCATATCTACTTCACTTGATTCTGAATCCCATGAGGAGAAAAGACCTTCCTTCAGGATCAAATTGAATCATCCTCCTAAAGTTATTGTGGGAAACATGAATGAACTTACACTAAGGAAGCGTACAATTGATAAATATGTTGCTAACTTTGTGTCTTATTATTGTTACTTGTCACAGGTTAAACCCACTGAAGTTGAGGAAGCTCTTTAGGATGAAAGCTGGGATGAAGCTACGCATGATGAACTGCTTTAGTTTCAAAGGAATGATGTCCAGACTTTGGTACCTAGACAGGAGGGTGAGCACATTATCGGCATAAAATGGATATTTCGCAATAAAACTGATGAGGAGGGTAATGTGATCCGCAACAAGGCTCATCTTGTAGCTCAAGGATACTCACAAATGGAAGGAGTAGATTATGATGAGACATTTGCTCTGGTAACCCGTATGGAGTCCATCAGAATTCTCCTAGCCCTGGCATGTCACTTGAAGTTCAAGCTCTATCAAATGGACGTGAAGATTGCGTTCTTGAATGGGATCCTTAAAGAAGATGTCTATGTAGCTCAACCAAAAGGATTCATTGATCCACACTTTTTGGATCATGTGTTGTATCTCAAAAAGGCACTTTATGGGTTAAACCAAGACCCTAGAGCTTGGTATGATCGGCTCACACAATACTTAGTGTCATATGGGTTCATAAGAGGAAAAGCAGATCAAACTCTCTTAATAAAAAGGGAAGACGACAAGTTGATAGTTGCTCAAGTCAACGTTGATGATATCATCTTTGGGTCAACTAAGGATGAACTTGCCCATAGCTTTTCAAAACTCATGTAGGCCGAGTTCGAGATGAGCATGATAGGAGAGCTGACTCACTTCCTTAGATCGCAGATTTGTCAACAAGATTCAAGTATATTCCTATCTTAATCTAAATATGCTAAAAATCTTGTGAAAAAGTTTGGTTTAGAATCTGCTAGTTATGTTAGAACCCGTATGAGCCTAAATGTTAAACTCATTGTTGACTTGTTAGGTAATAATGTAGATTCATCTCTTTATAGAAGCATGATAGGTAAACTTCTTTACCTTACTGCTAGTATACTTGACATTAGTTACAGTGTGGGAGTGTGTGCTAGATATCAAGCTAATCCCAAAGAGTCTTATATGACTTCCTTGAAAAGAATCATAAAGTATGTCAAAACCACTACCGACTTTGGTGTGTGGTACAGCAAGGACACAAATGATGTCTTAGTTGGGTATTCTGACGTTGATTAGGCTGGGAATGCTGATGATAGAAAGAGTACATCAGGGGGTTGTTTCTATGTGGGTAATAATCTTGTCTCCTGGATGAGCAAAAAGCAGAATTCGATCTCATTATCCATTGCAAAAGCTGAGTACATCGCTGCCGGTAGCTATTGCACCCAACTTCTATTGATGCAAAAACTCCTCCATGATTATGGTATTTGTCAAGAGCATCTTACCATCTACTATGACAATACTAGTGCTATCAAAATCTCTAAGAATCCGCTTCAACGTTATCAAATTAAACACATAGAGATTCGACATCACCTAATTAGGGAGCTTATCGAAGATGGTACTCTTACTCTTGAGTTTATTCACACTGATGATCAGAAGGCTGATTTGTTTATTAAACCTCTTAATAGCAAACAGTTTAAATTCCTTTGCCAAAACATTAGTGTCGTCTCCATGGATTGATCTCTTCTTTTCCTCCTCCTTCCCTATGCATTTGCATCTAGTTTTATGCATTGTTTTGTTTAACATGTTTTTGTTTGTTTATTTTTCAGTTTTGCTTCTTTTTCATTTTTTTTTTCATTTTTTTTTCATATAAAACTAAAAAAAAAAATTGAAAAAAAAAAAAAATACAAAACAGTGTGTGTTTTGTGTACATTGGTACTTGTATGTACCTTGGATGGCCATTGAAACAAAGTTTTCTAAACTTTGTATCTTTTGTAGCTTAGATGAGCATCTCTATGCACAACTAAACAAGTGAACTTTGTGGCTCGTGTTTACGATGAGTAAGATTAAGTGATCTCTTATACTTAACACTTGTATCACTCTTTTTGACGGGAAGGACTAGAAAATCCTAAGAGAAAGTCATAAATAACCATCTCACCACTGTTGTCTGCCAATCATGAAATGACATTTGTATGCTTCGATATAGCAAAAGTGGAATGTCAAATGCTTAACATAATTGGGTGTTTCTTTTCTCTCTCATATATGCCCATGCATGGTTTGCTTAAAAGAAAAATATGTAAAGAAAAATAAAAGCAAAAGATCAAAATGCTTTATATATGATTGCAAGTGTGTATTCTAGGAGATGGGGGAGTTAATTGATGTACCTCGAAGGTGATAGTCCCCATCAAATAGTTATGATTGTGTGTGAGTTAAAGTGATTTTCTCATGTCTCAAATCGTCATAACATCTAGACATTTATGCAATCTTATGATGTTTTTCACACACAACACGTAATGTTCTTTGCTACTTTTGATATATGTGCAGGTACAATGTAATTTAGCCATCACAAGGAATACTTGTGTTAATGTATGCTCACTAAACTGTCTTAAGTTGTTTTTGAAATATAAAATTGGTTAGACTCGTTTAGTGTGTGTGTGTGGGATCTATGTGCTTAACATTTTTCGTGTTGAGAGATGTTTTTGAGAGCTTAAAATGATGTTTGGATCTTTGGTTGAGTAGCATGCTTGATTGCATTTACATCTGTGTTTTTCAATTCTTTGAAAAACTGTTTTTAAGCAATCTCGATAGCTCTCGACAGATAAGCTATCTATTGAGACCCTTCAGCTTTTTCTTATCGCCTTCTCGATAGCTTTTGATAGCTAGTTCAATCCATCGAGAAACTTTATGTCTCCTTGATAGCTCCTCGATAGCAACCTCGATCCATCAAACTTCATTGTTGAGGAACCCTCTTGTTAGATCCTCGATAGCTGGTTCTATAGCTAAAACAGGTCTTTTTAAAGCTCGATATCTCTCGATAGCTCTCGATCGATTGAGCTTTATGAGATTTCTATATATGCGTGCTTTGCGATTTCTGATCTACTCTCCTCGATCTCTCTCGATTGATTTCAACCTTTTCACTTCCCAAACACACTTTTCTCTATCTAAACTTCATTCCCAAGAGATTTTCGGCCTAAAGATCATCTTCTTACATCTAGTATGATCTTTTTCGCTCATTCCATCATGCATTTCATGTTTTTGACCTAACTTTTGGGACTTTTGAATAACTTTGGGGTTTTTAAAAATTAATGAAGTTTTTGTGCAATTTTTGGGTTAGGTGTTGCTTCATTAAGTTTTAAACTTCATGCATTGCATCACATGTGCACTATAACAATGTTTCATGCATTTTAGATGTGTGTTTACTTTGTTGCTATGTTGTGTGTTGGTAGGTTTGGATTGGGCTGAGCCCATTATGCATTTATATTTGCATGTCACATGTTCATACATTTTCATGCATACGTACCTTCCTGTTTTTATCATTTGATATTAAAATTGCTTGGTACTTTTTTGATTGTCTCTCTCTCTCTCTCTCTCTCTCTCTCTCCTTTTCTCTCTGCTTCTTACATTAGTTGCATCATGGAATCTAAACGTAAGTCTACTTTGTCCCGGAACCCTCTTTGTTCTGAGGCATCTTCTTCTTCTTCTTCTCCATCTGACCCTACTCCCTCTCATGTCCGGTTCCGTGATGAGAAAGCTAAATCGGACTTCTTGGAGAACTTTTCATGACGTGGCATTCATTCGAAATGCCAAGTCGTTCTGTCAAAATTTTCTGACATTGGTCAATCCACAATAGGGGTTGGGAGTCACTTTATGGCATCTCGGTCACGTGCCCTTCCATGATCATATTGGAGTTTTACTCGAATATGCATGGATTTGATTACTTTGTACCTCAGTTTTCTACTCGCGTTCGAGATATACGCATGGTAGTTACTCTGGATATTGTATTCGAGGTACTACATGTTCCTAGGGTAACGCATCCTGACTACCTTGGTTTTGAGTGTCTAAGGACAGTGTCTAAAGACGAGCTCACATCTCTCTTTTGTGAGACACCTTCTTCTTAGGGTGGTCATCAAAACACCTCATGCTCGGCCTTTGCTAAAGGTTTGAGAATCCTAAACACGGTGATGACATTCATTCTCCATCCATTGTCTCACTATAACACTTTCATAAAGCCTCGTGCTCACCTTTTGTTATCCCTCATTGAGGATCTCTCTATTGATTTTCCTTCACACTTTATACTCTCCCTTATAGATAAGGATATGACGACTCATGATAAGCTCATTTTTCCTTCTGCTATCATGAGGCTCTTTCGCCATTTTTCCGTCTTCTATCTTGAGTCTCCTCACTTCACGTATATATGTGCTGTAGATGTAGCTACCATTTGACGGGGCACAGCACAGTTGAGACTGAGACATCCCCAGACACATACGGCAGCTCCTCCGGCTTCTACGACCCCATCCTTCTCAGCTCCTTCATCTTCAACGGGTGGAGTGACATTTGAGGCGATTATGGCACAACTTGTGTGCATGGATGCTCTCCTTGACACTCTCAGCGATGAGTTATTTCATGTGAACACCCGTGTCAGTTGTATCACGCGATGACAGGCTATGATGGGTGGCTTCACAGTGGCTTACTCTCCTTCTCTCGAGGCATCTGAGGATGAGAGTGACAATGGCTTCGGTAGTGCTGATAATGTTGAGGATGATGATGATGGATCGCCTAGTGATGATGAGATGTCTACTTGATTTACTTACCTTGTCACTCGTGACAAAATGGGGGAGTAGTTTTGAGATGAGAGTAGTCATACTCATAGGGGGAAGGTTAGTATAGGAGATAGAGGGAGTGTATGAGGGATGTAGTCAGGATTCTTGTATCTTTTCTTTCTTTCTATTTTAGATACATTATGTCTTGTACATTGGTCTTGTGACTATTTGACATACTTTGTAATTATATTTGATTATTATATATATTGATGTATGTTATTCACCTATCTCTCCATGAGTTGTTTCTTTTCTCTCTTTATACATATGTTTCTTATCTATTGTATGCAATCTATTATTTTTGTTTCACACGAAGATGCCGTGATGATTTTTGTTTAAAGTGTTTCAGAAATACAGGTTGTCAAAGTCTACTTGCCATAAATTCTCTTCTTACAAAATTTTTCAAGAGTTTATGTTATGATAGATTTTATTGTATTCAACAAGTGAGTATGAGTTGAGTGATTTCTGACTTTTCTCATATGTTCATTTGTTTGTTGTGGTTTTGTCACGGATTGCCAAAGGGGGAGATTGTTAGGATATATGTGATTCAATGTTAGGAACATATGACAACATTTTATGTAATTGGCTAATCCTATGACAAAACGCACTTTACTTGTAATTGGGTAGATCTAGGATGTGTTTAATGCTTCAAGAAACAAGATTTCAAGTTCAAGTGTTAAAGCCATGCAAGTCTGTCCAAGAATCAAGTAATGAGGTGCTGGATTTTAAAGCTCGATAGCTAGCATCTATCGAGGTTTAAAAGCTACTAAAGCCCGTGGCTGGACAGCTAGCTCGATAAATGGCTATTTTTCATCCAATTCTTGAGTATGTGTTTAGGCTTTCTTTTCTAACCATCCTAAATATATATAAGGATTATTTTAAGGGCCGTCAAAGGTTACGCACAGTTGCACAAGTGTAGAGCAAAGTTTTGTTCATACAAATTGTGATCGGAGACAGAATTTGCCCTAGTTCATCTTTTTCTTAAAGAAGCTGTTGTGTTTGTACATTGTAAGGTTTTGTGACCAAGGAGCTTCTTGATCTTCATTGTCTGGATGAACTGAAGAACTTTGCAGCTAACATCTTTCTCAAGTTGGTGATTAAGTCGTGTACTGGGATCCGCGTAATTGGTTAGTCACGTATTGAGAGCCATGCATTGAAAGGAGAGATTGTCATCACAGAACAAGTCCAATTGGGTATTGAGGTAAGGGTTTAACTGTAGGTTGGTATAAGGTATTGGGATTCCTTTACTTGTAACCACTTGTTTTGATAATAGTGGATTCTCGGGAGTGGTGATCTTAAAATCATCTAGTGGGGTTTTTGCTGTGTAAGTTTTCCCTATTCGTAAACAAATCACTATGTCAATTTATTTTTCTCTACATTTAGTTTAAATTGGCGATTTGTTTATGCTACTGCGCATCTTCTTTGTTAATTTGATTAATTAATAAACTTAGCTAATTAATCAATTAATTCATCACAAGGGGTATACATTATTAGCCTATCAGTTTTTATGAAATATATAACTTTTTTTTGAGCTAAATAAATCTATTTTTGGAAAAGAAGGCCATAGAAACCTTAGGGTATGCGTACGCATGCTCTAAATCTGCGTACGCAAGCTTCATGCATGCGTATGCATTCACGGGCATGTGTATGCATGCTAGGGTTCCAAAAATTATAAATGACAAGTTTTTTGCATTAAAGCTGAGGTTTGGAATGAATGCTACATTGTTTGGGAGCCGTTCTAAACCCCCATTTTCTTAATATAAAAAGCTATACATGGTACATTTTCAAAACATGCAGAAAATCTAAAGGGAAAACTTGAGATACACTAGAAATAGTGAATCAAAGAGGGAGTTCTTCACAAAACATCCTCAAGTCAATTTTATTTTGATTGAGACCTTTTCTGGTCTTGATCTTTGAGTTTTGAAGTTTACTAATCAATTTTGTTTGGCTGTGAATAGATTTGACCGAGGGGAACAGTCAAAATCAAGCTAAAAAGCTTTTTGTTTGTGGTATATGTTCTAAACCTTTTTCTTTTCTTGTTTTTATTTATGTTTCCTTTGCTTTTCTTGCTTTGATTATGTTATAATATGCATGTTTAGTTTAGGTTCCCTTTGCTTTATTGTTTTTTAGCATGTTAGGTCGTTAGATTTATCATTTTAAGCTTTTGCTTTGTTTTTCTGCTTTTTTGGGTTAGGGTTTCTAGCTGTGTATGTGTACGCATAGGAACCATGTACGTGTACGCATGCTTCAGACCTATGTACTATTGGGATTTATGCCATAAAATCCAATTTATTGGCATGTAATAAATAATTAAATTGTTTAATTATATGAGACTATTTATAAATGAACTAATGTGACAATATCATAGTCCTTGAGATGCATTGTATGTGATTTATGTGATTTAGTCATAGAAGATATAAATCACAAGTTCCTTGTAAACTCAAAATATAGTTCATAGTCAGTGATGAAATTGGGCATTTCATCTGCAAAGATTATAACACATCAACTAAGATGGTTTGTCTTGATCATGGAAGTGGAGACTTCTAGGTGATGTGTTTATGTGTCTTAAGTGTTAAGACATATTGAACTAGACCGCTGTGAGTTAATTATTCAATTAACAACTGACACCTGAATAATTAATCTCACAACTTCTAATTTCATAGACTCTCAATCTTGAGAGGATAGTGAACCCGATCATAAAATGTAGGTTACTTTGATATATTAGGAGTGAGATCTAATATTCATGGTCAAAATCTCAGTATGTTGGGTAACCACACGTAGTGTTGAGGGAACACATATTCTCAAGATGGAATCCATAATTTCTTTTTATAGAGACACAAAATATCTCTTTAAGATAAGTTTAATGGGAATCGGTTATTCATGGCCCCCACTTTAGTAAGGAGTTACTAAAGTTTATATTTATTGAAATTGGATTTCAATAAATATGAATCACTAAAAGATTAAACCGGGTACTCAAGGATAAAATAGTTGTTTACAAAGTGACAGTTCATTATGACTTTGTTCATTATGGATATTTCATGGAGGGGTCAAATGATATCATTAGAGTCGTGGGATATAATTTATTAATAAGGTCTAGAGTACAATTATATTTATATAGTTGTATTAAATTTAATTAATGATAACTTTGGACTTATCAAGAGTTGATAGATATGCCCAAGGCCCATTGGAGCTAGAGTCTTATTTGTTCCCTTTAGTCCCATCTCAAGCCACAAACTAAAGCCCAATTGGGCAGGCCCAAAAGGCTAGCCCAATTAGATAATTAGTTATATATAAGGAGAGGAACATACATAATTTTCAGAGTATGGAAATGGTGTGTATGTAAGTGTAAGCCACTCTCTTATTCTCCCTTGAACACATACATGTAGACTGATTGAGAGACCACTCTTTTTGGGCACCATGTGGAATTGAGATGATGATTAGAGGTATTCTTAAGTCTTGGTTTTGAATTTCACTACATCAAGGTACGCTTTCTATTCTTTGTTCTAAAATTCAAGATTACATGTTATCTTTCATGAATGAAGTAAATCCGTGTTTGTTGCTTTTGTTGTATGTTTTGTATGATATACAAAACCAGATTTTCCAACAATTGGTATCAGAGTGGTCTTCAATATCATGCTTGTATAACATGCGATTGAGTTTTGGAATTAAAAAAAAAACCGTTTTCTTGGTGTTTTTATTTTTTGCAGTAAAGTTTCTACATAATTGTGTCCTTGAATACATATGCTATGTATTATATATGAGATATATATGTTGGATTCAATTTTTTTGAAGTGGACCATGGTATATCTTTTAGAGACAGTGCCGACTTTGCTAGTTTTTGTATTAGTGAGGTACACCGTTAATGTTCATAAAGAATTGATGGTCTAACCTCATTAGGATGAGATTGTATCCTTAATATGATAGTATATATTAATATATGCATGATGTGACTTTGAGAAAGTTATCTATGTATACATTCAAGGATTCTTTTTTCGGTAAGGATACAGATTTCTAATATTGATCAAACAGTATTTTAATGTAGAATTAAAGTTTTTTTTGGTTAATGGTTAAAATCCTTTAATGAAATTTATTCCTAATGAGATTAGGATTATGTTTTCAAAGTTTCTAGCATTATTATGGTTCTTGATAATGATCTTGAAAACCTTAATGTTTGATCTGTGAATCTTCATCCATAAAATCAAATAGTGTTTTTGATGGAAAATAGCAAAATTTGTTAAAAACGGTTGCTAGAGAATTCTGAAAAATTCAGTTTTGTGAGTTTCGATTGATCGAATTTACTTTTCGATTGATTGAAGAGGAATCGAGAACCGATCGATTTAGGCAAAAACTCTATGATGAAATTCTTCATTGTCTCGATTGATCGGGAATTCCTTTTGATCGATCAAATGTTATTTAAGATCGATTGAATAGGAATTGAGAATCAATCGAACAAGGCAGTGGCTTTGTGATGAATTTCTTCATTTTTTCGATCGATCGATAAACATGTTCGATTGATTGAAGGCACTGAATTTTGAATTTTCACTTGCTTTTTGATTAAGTGTTAAAATTTTGATAAAAAGCAAGGCAATGTGTGATGAGATCACACATGGTTTTATATAAAGTGATTAATTTTATAGTCCTTAAAAGTTAAGGACATTTATTAATCATTATCTAACGAAAAGACCTAATGAGATCAAAGATATTAGTTAAATAAAACTCTTAGTCCTAAATAGTTTAGGGCTTTTCTTTTAAGAAACATTCAAATGAGATTGGAATTTTTGTATGATTAAAAGTCCTTAATTTATTTTAATTAGAAGATTTAATGAGAATAAAGCTTTAATTAAAAGGGATATAATTTCCAATGAGATTAGAATTCTTAATCACATAAATTAAGGATAGAGTTCTTTATAACTAATTTTTAATCCATTAGGGTTTAAGGAATCCTAAATAGTTTAGGACTTCCATTTTAGTTAGTGATTCTAATGAGATTAGAGTCTTCAACAAGTGCAAAGTTATTAGTTGTGATGGGATCACAATTATTTAAAGAAAAACCCAAATAACGAGTGGGAGTGCTGAAATAACCCTTTTTGTTAAGTTATTGTAATGTGAATAGATACATTGTCTTGGCCTTGAGCCTTGCATTCCATGCAAAGGGTATTTACTTCATGGATTACACGATTAAACGTCTTTGTGATTACGTGAATGTTCGTTACGCTACTATGACGTGACTTAGTCAGATCACATCGAATTTAAACAATTAATCACATTTGATGTGTAGGGTTAAAATTGTGATTAGGTCACAATGATTTCAAGACAATCCACTTATTTTAAAATTTCTAGTGGGCTACTATGATGTGACTTAGTCAGATCACATTGAATTTAAACAATTAATCACATTTGATGTGTAGGGTTAAAATTGTGATTAGGTCACAATGATTTCAAGACAATCCATTTGTTTTAAAATTTCTAGTGGGAGAGAGATACAAAGGTTGGATCTCATGGCCTCCATTATTGGTTCATAGTAGTGTGGGTAAGCACATCGTCTTAGCATATATGCCTCGCGATCCCAAAAGAGGGTGTTTACTTCATAGTACTACAAGATTGAACTTACCCATTTAAAGTAGTGTGAACAAGCACCTCATCTTGGCGTATATGCCTCATGATCCCAAATGAGGGTGTTTTGTTTCATGGCACTACAAGTTTAAACACTATAAAGGAGAGGAAATGTGGCTACACATGATTCTAGATAGTGGTGTATACTAAACTAAGTGTAATGTTAACCTCCTAAAGGAGCTATGTCATTGTTACTTAGAGGCTAAAGGAAAAGCGGCAAATTATTTTTGTTTGGTAAGTGTTACCATAATAGCATTAATAATGAGAAAATTCTCGCTTGATCATAGTGGTTGGTATTCACTCTATGCTGAGGAATATTAATTGCGGGATTAGGTTGTCATTGCACCTAGTATAGTATGGTTTTTCAGGTTCCACACTATATGGTTATGGATGCAAAATTATAATGTCCTTGCATTTATGTTCATTGTCTCAAAATAAAGTTGTCATAAATTTTTGTTCTCTAACTACAATTTTAATTGAATCACATTAACTAAGAAATAATTTTGGACATGGTGCTTAAAGGAGCTGAAGTACATAAATATGTTTAGATTCAGCAGTGTCGTAATTTCCTATACATGATGCATTTATGGAAGATAGCTTATGATGTGATCATAGTCTCCATTGAAATGCAAAAATGTTACATTGGCTTCTATCTCAATTGTGCTACAGTATGAGATGCAAGAGTTAGTACTAGACTTAGACTTTATATTAAGTTTAAATGAGATGTTTGGTATGAATCATATTGAGTGATAAGAAAGGCTTAAGGAGTTCCAATTCTATATAATTTTATGAAAATATTTTATTTTTAAATGAATAGGAATTCTTGGATGTAGAGATTAAATGTTAATCTCATATGGATATGATCCAAAAGCCCTTGTTAGAATCATTTGATCAATTCAGATTGTTTTAAAAATAAATTCTTTTTATATTATCTGAGTTGATAAGTGAGTTCTACGCAACGGAAGACACCCTAAAAAGCTAAGGCTAGGATTAATATGATTTAATTCAAATTCTTAGTCTGAACCGAAAGGTAAGGGTGGTAAGAAGAGGAATTATAATACCAAACAATTGGACAAGCTAGTTGCCCTAGTAGTTGCTAAAAGGAACTAAGCTCAAAAGTATGACCAAAATGAAAGAGTTTCTGTTTTGGTAAAGCTAAGCAATGTCCATGATTGTTTTCTAGATGGAAATTCACATGTTTTACTTTTTAAAGAGAAAGTTCCCCTCCTTTGGTATTGTATGTTTTGTCACTTATGTCTAGATCTTATTAATCTAAATGATATTCAAGATTGGTGAAAGATGGGCTTTTAGAACCATTATTTTGTTATATTCCCAGTCTATGAATT
This sequence comes from Quercus wislizeni, assembly GCA_023055345.1. Lineage (NCBI taxonomy): Eukaryota > Viridiplantae > Streptophyta > Magnoliopsida > Fagales > Fagaceae > Quercus > Quercus wislizeni. The sequence goes on along the minus strand of JALGQJ010000019.1, from coordinate 4,890,222 downwards.
TTATTTAGTGGATAATATGATCTAGGGCTCCTTTTTGTAAAGGAATGAGTTCCAATGACTTTAAGTCAGTGCATACATAAAGGAGGAATAGGGCTCTTTTTGAAAGTAGAGTGTTCTAGAAGAAAAATGTTAGAATTTGTTGTAGGACAACTATAAAATACATTATAAATGAGATAGTTGTACTAGATACTCCACAAAATATTATTCTATAGATAGCTAATACATCGGTACAATATCGTAGTGGGAGGATTATCTATTACCAAATAAATTCATACTTTTGGGGTAAACTTTTGAAGTCATTCCACAAGGTTATGAATTTGATCCTCAGTCCTATGTAAAGGCAATAGATTATATGAATATGGATTACTGAATCCAGGTTATGCGAATAGAATTAGATTCTATTTAAAGTCTAGAACTTATAGAGGCGCCTAGTGGCATTAAGCCTATTGTTTTTCAAATAGGTCTACAAGTAAATGAGATTAATAGATTTGAATGTGTAAATCTTCAAAGTCAAGATTGGTGGAGAAAAGACTTATTTAGAAAGAAATAGTTCGACTATGAAATAATTTCTTCACTAATAGTCAAGTTTGACTCTATCTGGATTCTCTTATTCATTATATTTCATTTGGATGTAATATGGCAATGGATATCAAGAAAGCTTATTTTAGTAGTAATCTTGAGGAAGACATCTATATGATGTAACTAGACTTGTTCATAACTAAAACTAGTAGTGTTTAGTATGCAAGTTGCTTAAAGTCCATTTATGGACTAAAGTAAGCATCTGAATCATAAAATATTATCTTTGATCAAGCAATCAAGTTGTTTGATTTTGATCAAGTATTAAAAGGCCTTATGTGTGTAAAAGCTATATAGAATAATAAATCTCTTAATGTATATTGATGACATTCTAATCATCTAGAATGATGTAGAGTTATTGTCATCAATAGAGTTTTATGTTGTCTAGTCCAGTTTGATATAAAGTACTTGGGAAAGGCTGGTCACATCCTAAGAATTAAACTTTGTTAAAAATTCAAAAAATTAGGATGTTGGGTCTATCTAAAACTACTTAAATAGATTAGATTCTAACCAAGTATAGCATGTAATACTTCAAGAAATGACTCTTTCCTTTTAAGTTTGAAGGTCCTTTATAAAGGACTATAGTCCTAAGACATATAAAAGGAAGAGCATATTAAGACGGTTCCTTATACCATATCAATAGGAAGTCTTTATGCTATTCTATATACTAGGCTAAATATCTATGTTGCAGTGGGCATGGTAAGCAAATATCAATTGAATCTAAGATCACTTAATTTAGTGGGAGTAAAGCATATACTCAAATATCTTAGAAGAATGAGGGATTATATACTTGCCACCAAAGTGAGGATTTGATGGTTACTAGTTGTACAAATACTAACTTGTAGTTTGATTGTAATTCATGAAGTTGGACTTCAAGATATGCGTTCATCCTAGGTGGTGAAAATAAACATTAAGCTTAAGTATATCTCACTAGAGAGATATAAGTACATGAGATGTAGTAGTAGAAAAGATAATTTATGCAATAAATCTGGCTGAAACTTGTTTCCGAACCTTGCCTTAGAGTGATTATGAATTACTCTAAGGGAAATAAGTGTCGGATATATGGTAAATTGTCTTCGAGGGCAAGTGGGAAATTGTTGGGGTTTGTGCCCTAAAGTCCAATTTATTGGCATGTCATAAATAATTAAATTGTTTAATTATATGAGACTATTTATAAATGAACTAATGAGACATTATCATAGTCCTTGAGATGCATTGTATGTGATTTATGTGATTTAGTCACAGAAGATATAAATCACAAGTTCCTTATAAACTCAAAATATAGTTCGTAGTCAATGATGAAATTGGGTGTTTCATCTGCGAAGACTATAACACATCAACTAAGATGGTTTGTATTGATCATGGAAGTTGAGACTTCTAGTTGATGTGTTGATCTGACTTAAGTTTTTAGACACATTGAACTGGACTTGTAACGTCCCAGTCGGACCAAAAAAAAAAAAAAAAGGATTAAAGATCAAATTTTTTTAAGTCACACGTGCCTCCCAACTACCCCACCTACCACATCACTTCCCCACCACTCATTTTCAATCTACCTTGTTCTCTCTTGGCTAGCTCAATTCATTCCTTGCTCTCTTTTCTTTTTTCTTTTTTTCTCTCAAACACTCTTCCCCTCATTCCTTCACACTCTCCCTCTGGTACCTCCATACCACCATTTCCACCATCATTTTTTTGGCAATGTCACCGAAAAACCATTAGAAACCTCTAAGCATATTCATCCCTTTATTTGAGGTAAAAGTTTCTAATTTTTTTGGTGTGTTTTACACTTTTGCTTAGGGTTATTTTTATCTAAGCTTTAATAATGATACCCATGTGATTTATGAGCATTGGAAGTGATATTTATGTTTTTATATGTATGGGTTTTGTATTGGTGGAATTATTTAATGAGTGGATTTATGGTTTGTACCAATGGTGGTGATCTAAGTGGTGAAGATTTGGGGGTTTTGGCTTTTTAATGTGAAATAAATGGGGAATATAATTTTTATTGATTATTTGGAACTAGTCAAAGATTTAAATTGTTTTTTTTGGAGGATATTATGATTTTGGTATCATGGGTCTCTTGTTGATGTGGTGTAAATATTGTGGGAAGTACTTATAAAATGTTGAGGTTTTGATGTTAGAGATAATACATTGTATGATTTATGAGTATAATGGGAGTCTATGCCTTGTAAATTAATTGGTTGAGAAACTTTGGAAGTAGAAAATATTATTTGCGAGGCTAAATACTAGGTTTGCTTGATATTGTTTAGGTTCTAGGTAATCTCCTTTGGAGCTTGGAGAAATAGGTTTTTGCGGGTTGCAAGGTAAGTAGCTTTTTAATGGGATTTTTGAAAAATAAACATGTTGCATAAATGTTGTTTTTGGGTTAGACACGCTTTTGGAAACTACCTATGGAAATTATATTTTCCTAAAAACTATTATGTCATAACCTTAATATATGTATGATTATATATGAAAATGCATCATATTTGGTATTGCATTTGGGGAAATGCATGAATATGTTGATATGGATAAATGAGCATCTTTTATTTAATCTTTGATAAGGAAATCTTGGATTTTATGGTATATTAGAAAATTTAAAGATGCTTATTTATTGATAGAAAATCTTTTTGACAAGAATGAATTTGAAAACCTTATAAACATTGTGGAAGTTAGATTATTTAAGGTTTTTCTGAAACTACTTGGTTATAAACTATGTATTTGAAAGGAAATGTATACATGTAAGCTTTACGTGGTTTTAACACCATGCCATGTGTGATTTCCCGGTGATCACCTGATTTGTTTTCTATAGTCTTTGTGACAGCAAAATTAAATCCAGGTCAGTGCCCTTTCACTTTGGATGACGCGTTCTTCCCTATTGCCCATGGGGGGAAAAGGTTCCTTGATTGTGTATGGGTGAGGCTGCTGCCCATGGGGCCAAAAGACCACATGCAAGATAGGTCCTATTTGACACACTCTCTCTGCTGCCCATGAGGCTATGGGTGAGAAAATTTAAAGATGCTTATTTTGTCTTGTTATGTGAGAAATTGATAGAAAATCTTTTTGACAAGAATGAAGTTGAAAACCTTATAAACATTGTGGAAGTTAGATTATTTAAGGTTTTTCTAAAACTACTTGGTTATAAACTATGTATTTGAAAGGAAATGTATACATGTAAGCTTTATGTGGTTTTAACACCATGCCATGTGTGATTTCTCGGTGATTACCCAATTTGGTTTCTGTAGTCTTTGTGACAGCGGAATTAAATCCAGGTCAGTGACCTTTCACTTTGACCGATCTTTGTGGTAGTGTGGTATATTTATGATAAATTACCGTATGTTACACTTTATGGCTTTGGAATTATATTATTAGTGCTCACAGATTATTGTATATAGTTTCACGGTATTATTTTGAGAAACTTTGTGTTTTATCATTTAATCATTCTTGTCACATTATTATTGAAAATGATCTTACAGGATTCAGTTAAAGATTTCCTAAACTAAAACATGTTTTGTAAACTGTTCATTATCATGAGACTTGCATTTCCCCCACCCCCATTAATTATGCTACTTATTGGGCATTTGCTCATCCCACCGTCTAACCGTTTTTCAGATTTATTAGCTATACCTTGGGTATGGAGCTTCCTTCTTTGGTGATGATTAGAGTGCTATGTTAAATTTGGAGACTTTTGTTGTAATTGGTTGGTGACTCGATCTTGCCATGTTCAATGAGACCTTAATTAATCCTATGGGAGTGCTTGAGGTTTGTTAGCCTTTAGCGTGGTAGGCTTAGACTCGATGTTAAGTTCCTTATTCTTGATAAGATTGCGACTTTGTGTAATTTAATAAGAGTTTTGTAATATATTCATGTATTATGTGGAGGCACATGATTTTTAGTTATTGTTTGTAAATGTGTAATAGAGCTCTGACTTGTAATGTGGAGATTTTAGTATGGTTGTATATTCTTATCCTTTGGAGAAGAAAGGAGAATAAAGATCTCCTATAGTTTGATTTGCCAAAAAGGAAAAAATATACAGGTACCCGTGAGATGTATTTCTCATGCTTTGGCCCCTTTTGGGTTTGGGGCGTGACATATATGGTATCAGAGCTTAGGTTATGATTCTGTAGACTTTGAAAATAAGAATTAATTTTGATCTAAGTTAGAGCATTAGGGGTTTGATGAATCCTTTATTCTGTTCATTTGTTTCAGCTTCCACCCATAATTCCTTCATTCTTACCTAGCTTGTCTATGCTAACCTTCTATGTTGCATGTAGATGAGGTTGCAGCTCTAGAGCATAGCCCTAGGCAATGCCAAGAGTGTGAGAGATTTGTCACTCCTGATGGTGGTGAAATTGATGAGGTGGCAGACAGGATCTATGCTAGGATTGCAAGATCAGTCCAAAATGGTGAGCGTGGGTAGCAGGGTTGTTCTTTTGGGGAGTTGCATAAGTAAAACCCTTAAACTTTTAATGGTGAACCTGACCTAATGGTAGCAAAGAATTGGTTGCTAAAGATGGAAAAGTTATTGAGAGCCCTGAACTACTTGATTTTGGAGTTATCAGTATACCCCTGTTGGTGATACTTTAATGATTAATCTTGTGCTTAAGTCTTGTATTTTTGTATTAAGGGTAGAGAGTTATTGGCTGACTTGGTGTTATTAGATATGCATGATTTTGACAACATGTTGGGCATGGATTGGTTGGCTTCTTACCATGCTAGTGTGCATTGTTTTGAGAAAGAGGTGGTGTTTAGGCCTCCAGGTGAATCAGAATTTCTGTTCAAGGCTTCATGTTTGCCTTTTATGCCTCCTATGATATCATGCATACAAGCAAACCACTTGCTTAGAGAGGGATGCCTCCTGTATATGGTGTTTGCCCTTGGACATAGATTGAGTTCTCTATTGATCTCCCTCCATGTACTGCACTTATTTCTAAGGCACCATATAGAATGGCACTCACAGAGTTGAAAGAACTTAAGGAGCAATTGGTAGAATTGCTGGACAAGGGGTTTATTTGCCCTAGTGCCTCGCCTTGGGGAGCTCCAATTTTATTTGTTAAGATAAATGATGGGTCTATGAGGTTATGTATTGATTACCATGAGCTAAATAGAGTTACCATTAAGAATGAATGTCCTTTGCCTCGTATTGATGACTTATTTGACCAGTTGCAAGGAGCACAAGTTTTTTTTTTCTAAGATTGATCTTCATTCTGGTTACCACTAGTTGAGGATTAAGGGTGAGGACATACCAAAGATAGCCTTTTGGACTAGATATGGTCATTATGAATTTTTGGTGATTCCGTTTGGATTAACTAATGCCCTTGCTGCTTTTTATGGATTTGATGAATAGGGTATTTCATGAGTACTTGGATCGATTTGTCATTGTGTTCATTGATAATATTTTGATTTATTGAGTCAAGAAGAGCATAAAGAACACTTGAGGATTGTTTTAGAAATTCTAAGAGAAGGGAAGTTTCATGCTAAACTAAATAAGTGTGAATTTTGGTTGAATCGAGTAGGGTTCTTAGGTCATGTGATATCTAAGGATGGAATTATAGTGGATCCTAATAAGATAGAAGGTGATGTGATATCTAAGGAAATCTTGGATTTTATGGTATATTAGAAAATTTAAAGATGCTTATTTTGTCTTGTTATGTGGGAAATTGATAGAAAATATTTTTGACAAGAATTAAGTTGAAAACATTATAAACTTTGTGGAAGTTAGATTATTTAAGGTTTTTCTGAAACTACTTGGTTATAAACTATGTATTTGAAAGGAAATGTATACCTGTGAGCTTTATGTGGTTTTAACACCATGCCAAGTGTGATCTCCCGGTGATCACCCAATTTGGTTTCCATAGTCTTTGTGACAGCGGAATTAAATCCAAGTCAGTGCCCTTTCCCTTTGGATGACGTGTTCTTTCCTACTGCCCATAGGGGGAAGAGGTTCCTTGATTGTGTGTGGGTGAGGCTGTTGCTCATGGGGCCAAAATACCACATGCAAGAGAGGTCCTATTTGACGCGCTCTCTCTGTTGCCCATGGGGGGAGAGAAAAACCTTGAGGGTATGGGTGAGGCTGCTGTCCATGGTGCCAAGAGTTTGCATACTAGAGAGGACAATATCATGTCTGTAACGACCCAAGGAAAAGCGCTAGTCACATCTGCGCTATACCTCAAAAGGACTAGTCACAATTGAGGTTCCTTGTAGTTGTTAATAAAGCCCAGATCTACCCAGTAAATATCCGATGTGGGACTCATTACACACCCACACACATCACACAATCAATCAAATTGGGGTATCACAATCTCCCCCACTTAAATCCCTAACGTCCTCGTTAGGGCCCACTTTGTGGGGTAGTGTCTCTGAGCCCACACAGGATTACCGGGCCAGCTCTGATACCATATGTAACGACCCAAGGAAAAGCGCTAGCCACATCTGCGCTATACCTCAAAAGGACTAGTCACTATTGAGGCTCCTTGTAGTTGTTAATAAAACCCAGATCTACCCAGTAAATACCCGATGTGGGACTCATTACACACCCACACACATCACACAATCAATCAAATTGAGATATCACAATGTTTTCAATCAATCAAATTGTGATACCCCAATTTGATTGATTGTGTGATGTGTGTGGGTGTGTAATGAGTCCCACATCGGATATTTACTGGGTAGATCTGGGCTTTATTAACAACTACAAGGAACCTCAATTGTGACTAGTCCTTTTGAGGTATAGCGCAGATGTGACTAGCGCTTTTCCTTGGGTCGTTACATATGGTATCAGAGCCGGCCCGGTAATCCTGTGTGGGCTTAGAGACACTACCCCACAAAGTGGGCCCTAACGAGGACGTTAGGGATTTAAGTAGGGGAGATTGTGATATCTCAATTTGATTGATTGTGTGATGTGTGTGGGTGTGTAATGAGTCCCACATCGGGTATTTACTGGGTAGATCTGGGTTTTATTAACAACTACAAGGAGCCTCAATAGTGACTAGTCCTTTTGAGGTATAGCGCAGATGTGGCTAGCGCTTTTCCTTGGGTCGTTACAATGTCAGTTGTGAATGGGTGGATCCCCTAACCGGTCTATATGGTAGTGTGGTATATTTGTGATAAATTACCATATGTTAGATTTTATAGCTTTGGAATTATATTATTAGTGCTCACAGATTGGGCAAGCCCAAAAGGCTAGCCTAATTAAATTATCAGTTATATATAAGGTGAGGAACTTACAAAATTTTCAGAGTATGGAAATGGTGTGTATGTGAGTGTAGGCCACTCTCTTATTCTCCCATGAACACATACATGTAAACTGATTGAGAGACCACACTTCTTGGGCACCAGGTGGAATTGAGATGACGATTAAAGGTATTCTTAAGTCTTGGTTTTGAATTTCACTACATCAAGGTATAAAAACCCTATGCGTGCCTTGGATGTGAGTGTGTTTTGTATGAGATACAAAACCAGATACTCGTGTGTGCGCATGTATACTCGTGCCTAAAAACCCTAGTTTGAGTTTTTTGCTTTTGTTTCTTTATTCATTTTACATAATACACCTTTGTATTTATCTTCTTGTATGTTTTTGAACCTCTGTTCCTTTTTTTATTTGTTTGTATTGCCTTTAACATATTAGATTAAGGTTTCTTTTTATTTTGTGCTTCAATGCCATAAACATGGATTCATATGATCACACATTGATGCATAGGTGCTGTGGTTCAGTAACGTAAGTCATGCATTTATATGAAACATGCATTTTTGTGATGAACATGTTGTTTGTTGTGTGGATACTAGGCTTACACGATTCGTTTTGCTACCTTGGATGAGATAACATGAGTTACCATGCATGATAGATGAATGCTAGGGTTTATGATGTGACTGCCATGATAGATGTATGTTAGGGTTGGTTGATGAGCATAAAAGATGAATGTTAGGTCTTGGAATGAAATTTCAAGTTGTATGCTTAGATGTATGGTAGCGTGTGTGTGTTAAGATGCAATGTTGAATGTGCCTTTAATCTTGAATGTGCCTTTAGTAGGATTAAGACGTGGAAGCCAACCCACGGGTCGGGTGGTTTTGGTTGCCTAACACCTTCCCAAGATTGTACCTAAACTTCGAACCCATACTCTGGTAGTAAGATTAGTCCTTCCACGTAAGGGTGCTATATTCATGGTTCCTAGACCATAAAACTAGGTGGCAACTCCTTTTCTTTGCCCTGTCCACTTGGCCAAGGCATACTCCCCCCAAAAAAAAGGCCGACTGCACATTGCGCCCACAGTGGTGACTCCGTTGGGGATAGAGATTTTGATTCCAATGTGTCCTATTTCTTAATCATAATAAAGGCATGTTCAATACTTGTTTACACACACTTCACTTGGTTCTTTTTTCCCTTTACCTCAGTTGGTGATAAGTGGGAAGATGAGTACACTCCATCCAAGCCAAAGTTGTTACCTATGATGGGCTTTGGGTACGTTAATGGTTTGCCACTAAACAAAGGTCCACTTTGGCCTTTTGTTGGAATCATGGCCCACCTAGTTGTGAGTGACCTACTTATCTATCCTTTTAGCTCTAGGGAACCTACCTACACTTAGAGAGATCTTAGATCCCATCAAAAAAGGATACCCTTTATATCTTTTGTTTGTTCAACCATATATCTTGTGCTCACCTAACTCCAAAGAACAAATAAAAGATGTAAAATTGAAGGATGACCTAAAAGTAATGGCTTACCCTAAAATGTCTGGGATAAAAGAAAGGAAGTTCTCACATATAAGAGGCTTATCCTAAAGTCTAAAGGTAATATCTTAACTTGAAAGGTTTATGAGACCATAACCTAATTGCTATCATAAATCCAAATCAAAAGGCCTTTTGAAAAAGAGGACCTTGGGCTTATGATAGCAAGTATGCTATGGTCTTAGCATCTAATGTTCTACAAAGTCAAAATGAAATTCCCTAATCTTGGGCCTCTTTGTTGCATGCCTAGGCCCAAATGATGAGAAATTCATGGACTTTGAGGGAAAGGCTACAATGTATTCTAGCTAGATTGGTACTTCAAAAAGTGATGATAATGAAATAAAGAAAGAAGAGCCCAAAGGTGATAAATACATTGTAGGCCCATATTTGAGACAAATGGTCGAAAATCTCTAAGTGCATTCTAATGAAAGCCCATAAGAATAAAATGAGAGCATTGTTGTAAAATGGACTAAAGCCCAAATAAAACAAGGGGCAAGGTTTATAAGAGGAGGCCCATATATGAGACAAAGGGTCGAAAGTCTCTAAGTGCATTCTAATGAAAGCCCATGAGAATAAGATGAGAGCATTATTGTAAAATGGACTAAAGCCCAAAGGAAACAAGGGGCAAGGTTCATGAGAGGAAAGGGAGTGATTTTGTAATTGGGCCTTCATTGAAATGGACTTAACAGTTTTCTAAGAACATCTAAAGTTAAAAGGGATGTTTTAATTGGACATGAACTTAATAAAGATGGGACTTCTTTTCAGGCACTACTGCACAAGATCAAGTAAACACGGTCCCACTCCAATTTAGGCCTTAGAGAAGCATAGAAGATGCTTGGTCAAGATTGAGGACACACATCAAGAAGAAGTATTTCAAGAAGGGGGATCTTCTCAAGTAACAATGGCTACTCCAATTATTGATGAGACTGCACAAAGGATATTCAAGGTAATGGAGGAGCATAGCGATGTTCTCAAGAAGATGGGGGAGTCGCCTCACCAAGCTAGAAGAAGCCAAGCTGAAGAAGTGGAAGGTTGGGATGAAAAAGACAATGCCGATTATGAAAGGAATAAGCAATTTAAGAAACGCACCACGAAAATTGTGGCTATGAAAGAAAAGATGGAGAAAATGCAACTAGCCTTTTGCAAGGCCCAAGGGATGGATGATTGCCTTTATAACATGGAAGGCATAAGTTCAAGGACTCCCATCACATTGCCTCCAAAATTCAAGATTTCTAATGCAGAAAAGTTTGATGGAACTGGAGATCCAAAGCAACATGTTAACAAGTACCTAAGCATTGCTGAAATGAAAGGATTGGATGGGAAGAAAAATTTTCATGCATTTCCTCTCTCACTCATGGGGGGTGCGTCAATATGGTACTATAGCTTGGATCCAAGGAAGACTAAGGTATGGAATGAGATATTGGGGTTGTTTGTGGATTGAGACATGCACAATGTGAGCACATTGAGTAGGAAAATAAACTAGATATTGCCAACGTCCTAAGGGTATGGCCTAAGCAAGGTACAAGATAAGGTAAAAATCAGACATTTCCATACTCAAGGAACACGACCCAAGCAAGGTACAAGAAAGATAAATCAGACATTGCCTACATTTGTAGGGTATGGCCCAACATGGTACAGGAAAATTAAATCAAACATGATTCTAAAGAAAAGGCTAAGAAAGAGAGAGAACCACACGGAGAGGGTTAAGCCTCCTAATCTACTAATCATTGCCCTTTTTGGGCTTGCACCTTTTACTTGCATTTTTCCCATTTTTGCTTGCATTTTGGAAGTTGCACTCTTGCTCCAAGCATGTACATGCAACAAACAAAGAAAACACAAAGCTAGCAGACAAGAAAAAGAGACAACAAAGAAACAAAGAATAGCACATAAAGCAAACAAGCAAGAAAAGAAAACAAGGAAAGAAATCACACAAAGGGGGCAAAAAAGCATGTTATTAAACAAACAAACAAGAAGAGGCATCCTAAAAGGAAAAATTTAGGTTTGGATTTGGTGTCCATGGTTCCATTGTATTGGAGTACGGACGATTGTAAACACTGCATTTTGTACCCCTTATGACTTGACCCCTAATTCCCGAATGATGTTGGAATTCTAAAGCCTGGTTTAGGGCCCGATTAGATTGAAATAGACTTGAGAAAAGTGTTTTCGGAAAAAATATAACTCTTTTATGAACTAAATAAGCAATTTTTGAAAAAGAAATAAACATGCTTCATGCATTTGTATGCATACACGGGCATGCATGTGCATGCCAGGGTTCTAGAAACTATGAAAGACAAGTGTTCTGCATTTAAAAATTGGTTTTGAAATGAATCTCACATCATTTAAGAGCTATTCCAAACCCCAATTTTATGATTGTAAAAAGACATACATGGTACCATTTCAAAACACATAAAAAATCCTAAGGAAAAACAAAAGATTCACTAGAAATAGTGAATCAAAGAGGGAGTTTTTAACAAAACATCCTCAAGTCAATATTTTTTTGATTGGGGCCTTTTTCTGGCCTTGATCTTCGAGTTCCAAGTTTACTAATCACTTTTTATTTGATTGTGAATAGATTGACTGAGGTTGTGTTTTGAGGTATAATGTTCTAGTTCCTTTTCTGTTTCTTTTCCATGTTTTGATCTTCATTTCCTTGTGTTTCTTGTTTTTTTAGGTTATCTAATATTTTTTTAGTTTAGGTTTTCTTTGCTTTGTCATTTTAAGTATATTAGGCTGTTAGTTTTAAGATAACGTTCTATAGTGTTCTTGTGTTTCTGGGTTAGGGTTTAGGGCATGTATATGTACGCATGCTTATTGCATGTGCTCGCATACTTGAAGTATGTGTCGCATACAACTAGTTTGTGCATGTAGGACCTATGTATGCACACATAAACTCATGCCCAAAAACCCTAATCCAAACCTTTTTGCTTCATTTTATTTATTTTACTTATAAAATATGCAAAAGCCTTGTCTTGTTTTATGCTTATAAGTCTCTCCTCTATGTTTGTTTGATTTATTTGTTCTTTGTACGCTAGTTTAGAGTTTTAACCTTTTGTTTTGCCATGATCATGCATATAACGTGTTAATGCATTGATGCATAAGTGCTGTGATGCGATGAGATAAGGCATGCATTCACATAAACGTGCATTTGTTTGTGGATGTGATATTGCTTTATCCTGAGGAATATGATGTGGGTTTTGATGAACATGGCATGCAACTTTATATGTGTAGACACTGCATTTTGTACCCCTTACGACTCGAGCCCCCATTCCCCAAAAATGTTGGAATTCTAAAGCCCAATGTTCGTTTAGGGCCAAATTGAAATTGACTTGAGGAAAATGTTTTAGGAAAAATATAACTCTTTTATGAATAAAATAAGCTATTTTTGGGAAACTAAGGCCAAGTAAACCCTATGGCATGTGTACATATACACATATATGCGCATGCATGCTTAAGCTCTGCGTATGCATGCATGTATGTGCATGCTGGGGTTCTAGAAACTAAGAAAAACAAGTGTTTTGCAATTAAAATTTGGTTTTGGAACAAATTTCACATCGTTTTGGAGCTATTCCAAACCACCATTGACTGATTATAAAAAGCCATACATGGTACCTTTTCAAAACACATAGAAAATCTGAAGCAAAAACATAAGATTCACTAGAAATAGTGAATCAAAGAGGGAGGTTTTCACAAAAAATCCTCAAGTCAATATTTTTCTAATTGAGGCCTTATCCTGGCCTTGATCTTTGAGTTTCAAGTTTACTAATCACTTTTTATTTGATTGTGAATAGATTGACAGAGGGAAACGATCAAAATCAAGCAAAGGAGCTCTGAGTTTTAAGGTATAATGTTCTAGTTCCTTCTTTTTTTTTTTTCCTTTTCCATGTTTGGATCTTCATTTCCTTGTGTTTCTTGTTTGTTTACGTTATAATATGGTTGTTTATTTTAGGTTTTCTTTGCTTTGTCATTTTAAGTATATTAGGCTGTTAGTTTTAAGATAATGTTCTACCGTGTTATTGTGTTTCTGGGTTAGGGTTTAGGGCATGTAATTGTACGCATAAAACTGAGCTGTGCACGTAGGCCTTATGTATGTGTATGCATACTCATGCCTAAAAACTATAATTCGAACCTTTTTGCATCTTTATATTTATATAATATGCATCTGCATTGTCTTGTTTTAAGCTTATGAGTCTCTATCTCTAGGTTTATTTGCTTTATTTTTTGTTTGTATGTGAGTTTAGGGTTTTAACCTTTTGTTTTGCCATGAGCATGCATATCACGTGTCCATGCATTGATGCATAAGTGTTTTGATGCAGTGAGGTAAGGCATATATTCACATAAACATGCATTTGTTGGTGGATGTGATATTGCTCTATCTTGATGAAAATGATGTGGGTTTCGATGAATATGATATGCAAGTTTATATGTGTAGACACTATATTTTGTATTCCTTACAACTCGAGCCCCATTTCCCCAGTAATGCTGGAATTCTAAATCCCATGGTTTGTTTAGGGCAAAATTGAAATTGACTTGAGGAAAATGTTTTGGGAAAAATATAACTCTTTTTCGAATAAAATAAGCTATTTTTGGAAAATTAAGGCCACGGAAACCCTAGGGCATGTGTACATATACACGTGTATGCGCTTGCATGCTTAAACTCTACGTATGCATGCTTCATGCATGCGTACGCATACTTGGGCATGCATGTGCAGGCTAGGGTTCTAGAAACTATTAAAGACAAGTGTTCTACATTTAAAATTTGGTTTTGGAACGAACCTCACATCATTTTGGTGCTATTCCAAACCTCCATTTATTGATTACAAAAAGCCATACATGGTACCTTCTCAAAACACATAGAAAATCCTAAGGGGAAAAAAAAAGATTCACTAGAAATAGTGAATCAAAGAGGGAGTTTTTCACAAAAATATCCTCAAGTCATTATTTTTCTAATTGAGGCCTTTTCCTGGCCTTGATCATCAAGTTTCAAGTTTATTAATCACTTTTTACTTGAGTGAATAGATCGACCGAGGGAAACAATCAAAATCAAGCTAAGGAGCTTTGAGTTTTGAGGTATAATGTTCTAGTTCGTTTTCTTTTTCTTTTCCATTCTTTTATATTCATTTCCTTGTGTTTCTTGTTTGTTTTCGTTATAGTATGTTTGTTTAGTTCAGGTTTTCTTTGCTTTGCCATGTTAAATTTATTAGGTTGTTAGTTATATGATAATGTTCAGCTGTGTTCTTGTGTTTCTGGGTTAAGGTTTAGGGTGTGTAAGTGTATGCATGCTTACTACATACGCATGCATACTTGAAGTATGCGTACGCTCACAACTGGGCTGTGCATGTAGGCCTTATGTATACACACGCATACTCATGCCCAGAAACGCTAATTTGAACCTTTTGCTTCTTTCTATTTATTTTACTTATATAATATGCATTTGCCTTGTCTTGTTTTATGTTTATGAATCTTTGCCACTATGTTGTTTTCTTTATTTGTTCTTTGTATGCTAGTTTAGGGTTTTAACCTTTTCTTTTGCCATGAACATGCATATAACGTGTCCATGCAATGATGCATAGGTCTTGTGATGCGGTGAGGTAAGGCATGCATTCACTTAAACATGCATTTGTTTATGGATGTTATATTGCCTTGTCCTGATAAATATGAAGTGGGTTTTGATGAACATGATATGCAAGTTTATATGTGCAGACACTGCATTCTGTACCTCTTACGACTCGAGCCCCCATTCCCAAATAACGTTGGAATTCTAAAGCCCAAGTTTCGTTTTGGGCCAAATTGAAATTGACTTGGGGAAAATGTTTTAGTGAAAATATAACTCTTTTATGAATAAAATATGATATTTTTGGAAAATTAAGGCTATGGAAACCCTAGGGCATGCGTACATATACACGCGTCTGCACATGCATGCTTAAGCTCTGCGTATGCATGCTTCATGCATGCGTACACATAAATGGGCATGCATGTGCATGCTAGGGTTCTAGAAACTATGATAGGCAAGTTTTTTGCATTTAAAATTTTTTTTGCAACGAATCTCACATCGCTTTGGAGCTATTCCAAACCCCCATTTACTAATTATAAAAAGGCATACATGGCACCTTTTCAAAACACAGAGAAAATCCTAAGTTAAGCACAAGATTCACTAGAAATAGTGATTCAAAGAGGGAGTTTTTTACAAAAAATCCTTAAGTCAATATTTTTCTGATTGAGGCCTTTTCTGGCCTTGATCTTCGAGTTTCAGGTTTACTAAACACTTTTTAATTGATTGTGAATAGATTGACAAAGGGAAACGATCAAAATCAAGCTAAAGAGATTTGAGTTTTGAGGTATAATGTTCTAGTTCCTTTTCTTTTTCTTTTCCATGTTTTGATATTCATTTCCTTGTGTTTCTTGTTTGTTTTCGTTATAGTATGTTTTTTTAGTTTAGGTTTTCTTTGCTTTGCTATTTTAAATTTATTAGGTTGTTAGTTATATGATAATGTTCAGTTGTGTTCTTGTGTTTATGGGTTAAGGTTTAGGGTGTGTAATTGTATGCATGCTTACTACATACGCACGCACACTTGAAGTATGCGTACGCTCACAACTGGGCTATGCATGTAGACCCTATGTATGCACACGCATTCTCATGCCCAGAAACGCTAATCCGAACCTTTTACTTCTTTCTATTTATTTTACTTATATAATATGCGTTTGCCTTGTCTTGTTTTATGCTTATGAGTCTTTGCCACTATGTTTGTTTCTATATTTGTTCTTTGTATGCTAGTTTAGGGTTTTAACCATTTGTTTTTCCATGAACATGCACATAACGTGTCCATGCAATGATGCATAGGTGCTGTGATGCGGTGAGGTAAAGCATGCATTCACTTAAACATGCATTTGTTTATGGATGTGATACTGCCTTGTCCTGATGAATATGAAGTGGGTTTTGATGAACATGATATGCAAGTTTATATGTGCAGACATTGCATTTTGTACCCCTTACGACTCGAGCCCCCGTTCCCAAATAACGTTGGAATTCTAAAGCCTAAGATTCGTTTTGGGCTAGATTGAAATTGACTCGAGGAAAATGTTTTAGTGAAAATATAACTCTTTTATGAATAAAATAAGATATTTTTGGAAAATTAAGGCTGCGGAAACCCTAGGGCATGCGTACATATACACGCGTCTGTGCATGCATGCTTAAGCTCTGCGTACACATGCTTCATGCATGCGTACGTATAAATAGGCATGCGTGTGCATGCTAGGGTTCTAGAAACTATGAAAGGCAAGTGTTTTGCATTTAATTTTTTTTTTAGAACGAATCTCACATCGCTTTGGAGCTATTCCAAACCCCCAGTTACTAATTATAAAAAGGCATGCATGGCACCTTTTCAAAACACAAAGAAAATCCTATGTTAAGCACAAGATTCACTAGAAATAGTGATTCAAAGAGGGAGCTTTTTAATAAAACATCCTTAAGTCAATATTTTTCTGATTGAGGCCTTTACTGGCCTTGATCTTTGAGTTTCAAGTTTACTAAACGCTTTTTAATTGGTTGTGAATAGATTGACAAAGGGAAACAATCAAAATCACGCTCAAGCTTTGTGTATGCATGCTTCCTGCACGTGAACTCATACATGGGCACGCATGTGCATGCTAATGTTCTAAAAACTATGAAAGACAAGTGTTTTGGATTTAAGATTTGGTTTTGGAACAAATCTCACGTCGTTTTGGAGCTCTTCTAAACTCCCATTTACTAATAATAAAAATCCATACGTGATACCTTTTCAAAACACATAGAAAATCCTAAGGGAAAACAGAAGAATCACTAGAAATAGTGAATCAAAGAGGAAGTTTTTCACAAAACATCCTCAAGTCAATATTTTTCTAGTTGAGGCATTGTTCTGGCCTTGATCTTTGAGTTTCAAGTTTACTAATCACTTTTTATTTTATTATGAATAGATTGACTAAGGAAAACAATCAAAGTCAAGCTACAGAGCTTTATGTTTTGAGGTATAAAGTTCTAGTTCCTTTTCTTCTTCTTTTCCATGTGTTGATCTTCATTTCCTTGTGATTGTTGTTTGTTTATGTCATAACATGTTTGTTTAGTTTAGGTTTTCCTTACTTTGTCATTTTTAGTATATTAGGCAGTTAGTTTTAAAATAATGTTCTGCAGTGTTCTTGTGTTTCTGGGTTAGGCTTTAGGATGTGTACACGTACACATGCTTATTGCATGCTCACGCATACTTGAAGTATGTGCACACATACAATTGGGTTGTGCACGTAGGCCGTATTTATGCACACGCATACTTATGCCCAGAAACCCTAATCCGAACCTTCTTTTTATTTATTTTACTTATATAATATGCATCTACCTTGTCTTGTTTTGTGCTTATGACTCTTTGCCTCTATGTTTGTTTGCTTTATTTGTTCTTCGTACTCTAGTTTAGTGTTTTAACCTTTTGTTTTGCCAAGAACATGTATACGATGTGTCCATGCATTGACGCATAGGTGCTGTGATGTGGTGAGATAAGGCATGCATTCATATAAACATGCATTTGTTCGTGGGTTTAGGGCCAAATTGAAACTTTCTTGAAAAAAATCTTTTAGGAAAAATATAACTCTTTTATGAATAAAATATGCTATTTTCAGAAAATTAAGGCCACAAAACGCTAGGGCATGCGTACATAAACACACCTATGCATATGCATGCTCAAGCTCTGCGTATGTTATAATTGAGGTATATTTTTCTAGTTCCTTTTCTTTTTCTTTTATATGTTTTAATCTTCATTTCCTGGTGTTTCTTTTTTTGTTTATGTTATAATATGTTTGTTTAGTTTAGGTTTTCCTTGCTTTGTCATTTTAAGTATATTAGGCTATTAGTTTTAAGATAATGTTCTGCTGTGTTCTTGTGTTTCTATGTTAGGGTTTAGGGCTTGTACGCGTACGCATGCTTACTGTATGCGCATGCATACTTGAAGTATGCGTATGCATACAACTGGGCTGTGCATGTAGGCCGTATTTATGCATGTGCATACTCATGCCCTGAAACCCTAATCCGAATTGTTTTGCCTCTTTTTATTTATTTTACTTATATAATATGCTTTTGCCTCGTCTTGTTTTATGCTTATGAGTCTTTGCCTCCATGTTTGTTTGCTTTATTTGTTCTTCGTATGCTAATTTAGGTTTTTAACGTTTTGTTTTTCCATGAACATGCATATCACGTGTCCGTGCATTGATGCATAGGTGCTGTGATGCAATGAGGTAAGGCATGCATTCACATAAAAATGCATTTTTTTGTGGATGTGATATTGCTTTGTCTTTGTGAATATGATGTGGGTTTTGATGAACATGATATGCAAGTTTATAAGTGTAGACACTGCATTTTGTACCCCTTACGATTTGGGCCCCCGTTCCCTAATAATGTTGGAATTCTAAAGCCCATGGTTTGTTTAATGCCAAATTGAAATTGACATGAGGAAAATGTTTTTGGAAAAATATAACTCTCTTATGAACAAAATAAGCTAATTTGGAAAATTAAGGCCACAGAAACCTTAGGGCATGCGTACATATACACGTATATGGGCATGCATGCTCAAGCTCTGCGTATGCGTGCTTCCTGCATGCATGCTCAAGCTCTGCTCTGTGTATGCTAGGTTTCTAAAACTATGAAAGGCAAGTGTTTTGCATTTAAAATTTGGTTTTGGAATGAATCTCACATCATTTTGGAGCTATTCCAAACCCCCATTTACTAATTATAAAAAGCCGTAGATGGTACCTTTTCAAAACAAATAGAAAATCCTATGGGGAAACACAAGATTCATTAAAAATAGTGAATCAAAAAGGGTGTTTTTTACAAAACATCCTCAAGTCAATATTTTTTTGATTGAGACCTTTTCAGGCCTTGAACTTCGAGTTTCAAGTTTACTAATCACTTTTTATTTCATTGTGAATAGATTGACTGAGGGAAACGTTCAAAATCAAGCTAAGGAGCTTTGTGTTTTGAGGTATAATATTCTAGTTCCTTTTCTTTTTCTTTTACATGTTTTGATATTCATTTCCTTGTGTTTCTTTTTTGTTTATGTTATAATATGTTTATTTAGATTAGGTTTCCTTTGCTTTTTCATTTTAAGTATATTAGGCTATTAGTTTTAAGATAATGTTCTGTTGTGTTCTTGTGTTTCTGGTTTGGGTTTAGGGCGTGTGTGCGTGCGCATGTAGTTCTTGTGTTTTTGGGTTAGGGTTTAAGGCATGTATTTGTTCACATGCTTACTGATGCTCACGCATACTTGAAGTACGCGCATGCCTACAACTGGGCTATGCACGTAGGTCCTATCTATGCACATGCATACTTATGCCTAGAAACCTAAATCCAAACCTTTTTGCTTCTTTTTATTTATTTTACTTATATAGTATGCATCTACCTTGTCTTGTTTTATGCTTTTAAGTCTTTGCCTCTATGTTTGTTTTCTTTATTTTTTCTTCGTACGCTTGTTTAGGGTTTTAACCTTTTGTTTTGCTGTGAACATGCATATAACGTGTCCATGCATTGATGCATAGGTGCTGTGATGCGATGATGTAAGGCATGCATTCACATAAACATGCATTTGTTTGTGGATGTGATATTGCTTTGTCATGATGAATATGGTGTGGGTTTTGAAGAACATGATAGGCAAGTTTATATGTGTAGTCACTGCATTTTGTACCCTTGGTGATTCGAGCCCTCGTTCCCCAATAATGTTGGAATTCTAAAGCCCATGGTTCGTTTAAGGCCAAATTAAAATTGACATGAGGAAAATGTTTTAGGAAAAATATAACACTTTTACGAACAAAATAAGCTTGTTTTGGAAAATTAAGGCCATGGAAACCTTAGGGCATCATACATATACACGTGTATGCACATGCATGCTCAAGCTCTACATACGCGTGCTTCCTGCATGCCTACGCATACATAGACATGCATGTGCATGCTAGGTTTCTAGAAACTATGAAAGACAAGTGTTTTGCATTTAAAATTTGGTTTTTGAACGAATCTCACATTATTTTGGAGCTATTCCAAACCTCCATTTTCTGATTATAAAAAGCCGTACATAGTACATTTTCAAAACACATTGTAAATCCTATGGGAAAACAAAAGATTCATTGGAAATTGTGAATCAAAGAGGGAGTTTCTCACAAAACATCCTTAAGTCAATATTTTTCTGATTGAGGCCATTTTCTGGCCTTGATCTTCGAGTTTCAAGCTTACTAATCACTTTTTATTTGATTGTGAGTAGATTTATTGAAGGTAACAATCAAAATCAAGCTAAGGAGGTTTGTGTTTTGAGGTATAATGTTCTAGTTCCTTTTCTTTTTCTTTTCCATGTTTTGATTTCCATTTCCTTGTGTTTCTTGTTTGTTTATGTTATAATATGTTTGTTTAGTTTAGGTTTTCCTTGCTTTGTCATTTTAAGTATATTTGGCTGTTAGTTTTAAGATAATGTTCTGTTGTGTTCTTGTGTTTTTGGGTTTGGGTTTAGGGCGTGTGTACATGCTCATGCAGTTGTGTTTCTAGGTTAGTGTACCTTACTACATGCGCATGCATACATGAAGTATGTGTATGCATAAAACTGGGTTGTGCACGTAGGCCCTATGTATGCGCACGCAAACTCATGCCCAGAAACCCTAATCCGAACCTTTTCGCTTCTTTTTATTTATTTTACTTATATAATATGCATTTTCCTTGTCTTGTTTTATGCTTATGAGTCTCTGCCTCTATGTTTGTTTACTTTATTTGTTCTTCGTATGCTAGTTTAGGGTTTTAACCTTTTGTTTGATGCATAGGTGCTATGTTGTGATGAAGTAAGGCATGCATTCACATAAACATGCATTTGTTTGTGGATGTGATATTGCTTTGTCTTGATGAATATGTTGTCGGTTTTGATGAACATGATATGCAAGTTTATATTTGTAGACACTGTATTTTGTACCCCTTATGACTCGGGCTCTCGTTCCCTAATAATGTAGGAATTCCAAAGCCTAAGGTTTGTTCAGGGCCAAATTGAAATTGACTTGAGGAAAATGTTTTAGGAAAAACTATAACACTTTTATGAATAAAATAAGCTATATTTGGAAAATTAAGGCCACAGAAACCCTAGGGCATGCGTACATATACACACATATGCGCATGCATACTCAAGCTCTGCGTACGCGTGCTTCCTGCATGCGTACGAATACATAGGCATTCTTGTGCATACTAGGGTTTTAGAAACTATGAAAGACAATTGTTCTGCATTTAAAATTTGGTTTTGGAATGAATCTCACATCATTTTAGAGCTATTCCAAACCCCTATTAACTTATTATAAAAATCCATACTTGGTACCTTTTCAAAACACATAGAAAATCCTAAGGGAAAATACAAGATTCACTAGAAATAGTGAATCAAAGAGGGAGTTTTTCACAAAACATCCTTAAGTCAATATTTTTCTGATTGAGGCCTTTTTTTGGCCTTGATCTTCGAGTTTCAAGTTTACTAATCACTTTTTATTTGATTGTGATTAGAATGGCCGAGAAAGACGATCAAAATCAAGCTAAGGAGCTTTGTGTTTTGAGGTATAATATTCTACTTCCTTTTCTTTTTCTTTTCCATGTTTTGATCTTCATTTTCCTTGTGTTTCTTGTTTGTTTATGTTATAATATGTTTGTTTAGTTTAGGTTTTCCTTATTTTTTCATTTTAAGTATATTAGGTTGTTTGTGTTAAGATAATGTTATGCTATGTTCTTATGTTTTTGGGTTAGGGTTTAGGGCGTGTATGCGTACACATGCTTACTGCATGTGCACGCATAATTGAAGTGTTAGGATTAATGCCTTTAAATCTTATTGTATGATGTTATGTATGACATTATGTATGACTTAATGTTGTGATTAATAAAGTTGTTTTATTATTATCTAAAAATATTGGTAACATGAATATTTGGACATTATCATATAGTCCATGAGATGCATATTATGTGATTTATGTGATTTAGTCACAGAAAATATAAGTCACAAGTTCTTTGTAAATAGAGAATTTTAGTTCTTATTCGGTGATGAAATTAGGCATTTCATCTGCAAAGACTATGACATATCAACTAAAATGATTTGTTTTAAGAGTTAAGACATATTAAATTGGCTGCTGTGAGATTTATTATTCTCTTAACGGCTGTTAAATGAATAATAAATCTCACGACTTCTATTTACATGAGCTCTTAATCCTGAGAGAATAATGGACCTGATCATGAAGTGTAGGTTGCTTTGATATATCAGGAGTGAGGTCTAAAGTCACAATCAAAACCTTAGTATGTTGGTCAGCCACATTTAGTGTTGATGGAACATATATTCTCAAGATGGAATTCATAATCTCTTAACGGAGATATAAAATATTCTCTTGAGATAAGTTTAAGGGGTTTGGTTATTCAGAGTGTTAGGTCTAACCACTTTAGTAAGGAATTACTAAATATATATTTATGAAATTGGATTTCATAAATATATGATGAATAACTTAAAGGATTAAACCAGGCACTTAAGGATTAAGATGTAGTAATCTTCAAAGTGGCAGTCTACTTTTATGACTTTGTATTACGACGAATATTTTATGAAGGGGTTTCATGTACAATAAAGTTTTGAGATATAATTTATTAATAAGGCCTAGAGTGCAATTGTATTTATATAGTGGTGTTAAATATAATTAATGGTAACTTTGGACTTGTCAAGAGTTGACAAAAAAGCTCAAGGCTAATTGGAGCTAGTGTCTTATTTGTTCCCTTTTGGTCCCACTCCAAGCCACATACTACAGCCCAATTAAAAAGGTCCAAAGGCTAGCCCAATTAGATAATCAGTTATAAGGAGAGAAACATAGAGAATTTTGTAAGAGAATGAAATGGTTTGTATGTGAGTGTTAGAGACTCTCTAATTCTCCCTTGAACACAAACATATAAACTGATTGAGAGACCACACATCTTGGGCATTAAGTGGAATTGGAGTGAAGATTAAAAGTGTTCCCGAGTACATCTAATCTTTTGTTTTGTATTTCACTGGACCAAGGTACACTCTTGTTCTTATATTCTGAAATTTACATAGTACATGTTATCAATTGCGAATGAAGTAGATCCATTAAATTTTCATTGCGTATGTTTTTTATGTGATCCAAGCATGTATTTATCCTACAATTGGTATCAGAGCAGTCTTCAATTTCCATTCTGTATAACATGTTTTATGAGTTTTGGAAATAGAGATAGAAATTTCATGTTGTTAGAAGATTTTACAATTAAGTTTTTACGTGGTTGTTGAAATTATTGTTTGATAAAAACTAATATTGATGTTATGATGTTGTTTAAGTTTGATATTAAGTATGTTAAATTGTCCTTTAAGGCTATAGTGTCAATGGAATTCAATTTTGATATCAATCTTTGTCTATTATGTTCATATGATGGTTGTTTGTTCATGAAAAACTGTTGAAAAATGCCTTAGAAAAATTCTGAAAAATTCAAGTTTCATGAGATTCAATCGATTGAAAATTACCTCTGATTGATCGAGGGAAATAGTGACCAATCTGTTTGATTCGATTGCTAGTCGATCGATCAATCGAGCAACGATCGATTACCAATCGAGCCATGCAAATTGTCAAGTATGAATTTTTTAATTTTTTCAACCGATCGAGATTCACATTCAATTGATCGAAAACTGTGAATTCAGAATTTTTTCTAAGTGTTTTCACATGGATAAAGAGCAAGGCTATGTGTGATGGGATTACACATGCTTACTAATTAAAAACCTTTAATTTAAAACATCTGGTGGGAGAGAGATACAAGGGTTGGATCTCACGGCCTCCATTATTGGTTCATAGTAGTGTGGGTAAGCACCTCATCTTAGCGTATATGCCTTGTGATCCTAAAGGAGAGTGTTTACTTCATAGTACTACAAGATTGAACTTACCTGTTTAAAGTGGTATGGACAAGCACCTTGTCTTGGCGTTTATGCCTCGCGATCCCCAAGGGGGGTGTTTTGTTCTATGGTACTACAAGTATAAACACTATAAGGGAGATGAAATGTGGCTACACATGATTCTAGATAATGGTATGCACTAGACTAAGTGTAATGTTAACCTCCCAAAGGAGCTATGTCATTATTACTTAGAGGCTAAAGGTAATACGGCATATTATTAGTGTTTGATAAGAGTTATCATGATAGCACTAATAATGAGAATAGTTCTCAATTAATTATTGTGTTTATAATATACTTTGCTACCAAGGAATTATAGACATGGATTGGGTTGTCATTGCATATATTATATTGTGGTTTTATGTGCCAAGTTCATGGAGATTTGAAGCACATGCCGCCAATGCCATTACATACAATGACTTCACCATGGCTGTTCTTTACATGGGGAATATATATTATTGGGAAGTTTCACCCAACAGCATCAAATGGTCATGAATTCATACTTGTAGCTATTGATTACTTCACTAAATGGGTGGAAGCAACCTTGTATAGGGTGTTAAACTTGAAGAAGGTTACGCAGTTTATTTAGACTAATATCCTCTACTGATATGGGGTACCACATGAAATTATCTCAGATAATGGGCTACATTTCAAAGGAGAAATGGAGAAGTTGCTTTGAGAGTTAAATATTCAACACCACAAATCATCACCCTACCATCCTTAGACGAATAGAGTAGTGGAGGCTGTAAACAAAAACATAAGACAGATTTTGAAGAAGAGAATGAAGAACTATAGGGAATTGCATTTACGATTACCCTATGCACTTTAGGGGTACAGGACATCAATTAGGTGTTCGGGATGGAGGCAGTCCTTCCCATCGAGATGGGTGTTCATTCATTAAGAACAGTGTTAGAAAGTGAAATCCTCGAAGTGGATTGGTTGTAGGGTATGATCAGTGATGCATGATGGATGAGAAGAGGCTCAAAGCCTAATATCACATTCCAAGTTACCAAAGGAGACTCAGAAAAGCCTTTGACAAGAAAGTAAGAGCTAGAGATTTGAAGATATGAGATCTAGTGCTAAAGGAGATTCGAGCCCAATTCAAGAAATGAATGGGAAATTTAAGCAGAATTAGGCAGGTCCATATATCATCAAGCAAATATACTCTAGGGGACTAGTAAGTTTGATGGACTTAGAAGTAAACCCTTTTACTTAGTCGACTAATATGGATCAGTTAAAGAAATACCACATCTGAGGTGGTAGTTTGAAAATGGCCACATCTGAAGTGGTTGTAGATTATGTCATTTTCTTTTCTAAGATCGGCAAAAAAAAGAAGAAGAAGAAGAAGTGAGAGAGCCTGCTAGGTTGAAAACTCGAAAGGGTGGCCTATGCAAAAATTAAGGTAAATAAAGTGAACTACATGATGACCTGATCCTTCTACCAAGAAGGTATGTAGGCAACCATATATTGGTCTAGTCATAACTTAGGACACCAAAGAATTTAGACTTAATTATAATATGAACAAAAATATTTATACCTTATCTAAATTAATGAATGAATTAGTGGCAGTAAAAGGCATCCTTGGGACACCCAACGTTGATACTAATATGGCTGAAGCTTCCTCTTGTAAGCCTAAGTCAAAAGTCAAGGGGGGTAAGAAGAAGAAGGACTTCACCAAACAAGATGGTAAATAGCTTGCCTTAAAAGTTGCCAATAAGGGAAAGAAAAAGGTAAAGGACTACACCAAAGGAAAATGTTTCCATTGTGGTGAGAAAGGTCATTGGAAAAGGAACTGTCTGAAATTCATAGCTGGCAAGAATAAATGTGTAATGAGATTATTCATTCTTGAAATTTGTTTAGTACATAATTTCATAAAATCTCGGTGTGTGGATTCAGGTTGTACTAATCATATTTGCAATACTTTGTAGGGGTTCCAGGAGACCAAAAGGGGAATTGATTCTTCCTTTGGCTGATGGGAACAAAATTCCAGTTGTATTTGTTTGAGTGTTTAATTTATGCTTTGGTTCTAGGATTTTAATATTGGAAGACTGCTTATATCTACCTAATGTTCATAGTAATTTAATTTCTGCAACTTATTTAGGTAGACATGAATATTGTGTTATCTTGAAAGAAAATGTTGTAATAAAGAAGGATAAAGTGTTTATCTGTTCTGGCAATATTGCTTATGGTCTTTATATTATAACTCCTGATAAGCATGAATTGTACATTTTTGAATTATATAATACTTCACATGTAAAAGAAAGCCACAAGTTGGAGGAGTGTTAAGCAATCTTGTATTGCCGACTCCACCTTGGAAGCTGAATATGTTGCTGCTTGTGAAGCAGCAAAGGAAGCTATCTGGCTCAAGATATTCCTTTCTGATCTTGGTGTTATGAGAATGGAGCAAGTTCTAATCACTTTGTTCTGTGACAATAGTGGAGCAGTTGCACAATCCAAAGATCCAAGGAATCATAAGAAAGGAAAGCACATAGAAAGAAAGTATCATATTATTCGAGACATTGTAGCTCGAGGAGATGTGGTAGTAGCAAAGAAGTATGCATGTTTTTAGGTTATTCAAAGGAAACCAAGGGTTATTTATTCTATGATCATAAGAATAACAAAGTATTTGTTAGCACCCATGCCAAATTTTTGGAAGATGATTATGTGAATAACTTTAATCTTAGAAGTAAAGTTGTCTTGGCTGAATCAGATGAACCTATAATTGAACAACCAATGGATGAAATTAGGGATGATGTGGTTGTATTAGATACACCACAAGATACTACTCATGAGAGAAACTTGTCATAGTGGGAGGATTGTTAAGCCACCTATAAGATTTACAGATCTGGGAGAAACTTATAAAGCTATCTCAGAAGAGGTTGAAACTGATCCTTACACTTATAAAGAGGCAATGAATGATATAGATGCACATCATTGGGTCAAAGCTATGAAATCTGAATTAGATTCTATGTATTCCAATCAAGTTTGGGATCTTGTAAAGGTGCTTAATGGTATTGAATCTATTGGTTGCAAATGGGATTACAAGAGGAAGAGAGGGATAGATGGAAAGGTTGAAAACTTCAAAGCAAGGCTAGTGGCGAAAGAGTATACACAAAAAGAAGGTATTGATTATGAAGAAACCTTTTCACCAGTAGCAATGCTTAAATCTATCAAAATTTTCTTATCCATTGCTGCTCATTTTGGTTATGAGATTTGGCAAATGGATGTCAAGACTACATTTTTAAATGGCAATCTTGAAGAAGAAATCTATATGATGCAACTGGAAGGTTTCATAGCAAAGAACCAAGAGCATATGGGATGCAAGTTGAAAATATCCATTTATGGACTTAAGCAAGCATCTAGGTCATGGAACATCAAATTTGATCAAGCAATCAAGTCATTTGGTTTTGAACAAAATCTTGATGAACCATGCGTGTACAAAAGACATCGAGATAAAGTAGTAATGTTCCTAGCGCTTTATGTTGATGATATTCTACTCATTGGAAATGATGTAGAAGTATTGTCATCAGTAAAGGTTTGGTTGTTAAGCCAATTTGATATGAAGGACTTGGGTAAGGCTAACTTTATTTTAGGAATCAAGATTTGGCAAGATCGCAAGAATAAATTGTTAGGCTTATCATAAGCTGGATATATAGATAAGGTTCTAGAACAATTTAGCATGCAAAACTCCAAGAAATGATTGCTTCCTTTCAAACATGGGTGAGGCTAACTTTATTCTAGGGATCAAGCTTTGGCAAGATCATAAGAATATAAATTGTTAGGCTTATCACAAGCTGTATATATAGATAAGGTTCTAGAACGATTTAGCATGCAAAACTCCAAGAAAGGATTGCTTCCTTTCAGACATGGATTTCCTTTGTCTGATGACCGATGGCCTAAGACGTATGAGGAAGAAAATATGATGAGAAAAGTTCCTTATGCTTCTATAGTGGGAAGTCTCATGTATGCCATTCTTTGTACTAGACCAGATATCTGCTATTCAATTGGCACGGTCAGCCGATATCAATCAAATCCAAGACCAAAACATTGGCAAGCTGTAAAACATATTCTCAAGTATCTATGGAGAACGAGAGATTATATGCTTGTTTACTATTGTGAGGATTTGATACCTATTAGCTATACAAATTCATATTTTCAATCAGATCTTTATTTCAAAAAGTCCACTTCAGGTTGTATATTCACCTTGGAAGGTGGAGCCATAAGTTGGAGGAGTGTTAAACAATCTAGTATTGCTGACTCCACCATGGAAGCTGAATATGTTGCTGCTTGTGAAGTGGCAAAGGAAGCTATTTGGCTCAAGAAATTCCTTTCTGATCTTGGTGTTATGAGAATGGAGCAAGTTCCTATCACATTGTTTTGCGAAAATAGTGGAGCAGTTGCACAATCCAAAGATCCAAGGAATCACAAGAAAGGAAAGCACATTGAAAGAAAGTACCACATCGTTCGAGACATTGTTGCTCAAGGAGATGTAGTATTAGCAAAGATAGATAGTGCAAATAATCTAGCAAGTCCCTTTACCAAAGCTTTGCCTTAAAGGACATTTGAGTCACATTTGGAGGGTATAGGAGTTAGATTAGTGCACAATAATCTTTAGGGCAAATGGGAGATTGTTAGATTAGTGCCCTCAAATCCTATTGTATAATGCTATGTATGACATTTTGTATGACTTAATGTTGTGATTAATAAAGTTATTTTATTATTATCTAAAATAATGGTAACATGAATATTTGGACATTATCGTTTAGTCCATGAGATGCATAGTATGTGATTTATGTGATTTAGTTATAGAAGATATAAGTCACAAGTTCTTTGTAAACTCAGAAATTTAGTTCGTAGTCAGTGATAAAATTAGGCGTTTCATCTACGAAGACTATAACATATCAACTAAGATGATTTGTCTTGATCATGGAAGTAGAGACTTCTAGTTGGTATGTTGATATGTTGATATGTTTTAAGAGTTAAAACATACTGAACTAGACCGCTGTGAGATTTATTATTCTTCTAACGACTGTCAAATGAAAAATGAATCTCACGACTTCTATATACATGAACTCTTAATTCTAAGAGAATAATGGACTTGGTCATTAAGTATAGGTTGTTTTGATATATCAGGAGTGAGGTCTAAAGTCACAATCAAAACCTCAGTATGTTGGATAGCCACATTTAGTGTTGATGGAACATATATTCTCAAGATGGAATTCATAATCTCTTAACAGAGATATAAAATATTCCCTTGAGATAAGTTTAATAGATTCAGTTATTCATAGTACTAGTCGCTAACCCATGCGATGCACGGGAAAGTTCTTAGAAATGCTAAATATTTTTTTTAATCAAATTAAATGCATTTTTAGTCGGGTTGAGAGAAATTTAGTTAACTTAAATGAACCTTTTCACTTTGGATTTTAAGGAATAACTCACACAAAAAAAGGAATATCCAAATTTCATTAGGATTTGAGCTGGTCAACCAAGGTGTGTGTGTGTGTGTGTGTGTATTTCGTAATATGCCAACAAAGCAAATTATTGCCCATTTGAAGCAATTTACAATGTTCATTCTAGGCAGAAGCTTACATACTTTTTGTTGTTATGATTTACAATTTAAGTAGATGAAAAATAATATGATGTTCTATTACTAGTTATTGCCTTCACAACAAAAAGGTAAAATTTCAAATCAAAAGATTACATATCACATTTAAAAGAAACACTAATAGAAAGTAAAATATATGACATGCACTAATAACAAATGATCATAATATTCAAAGGGTTTTGTAAATCAACAACAAAATCTTATTAAATTGCTGGGGGTTGCTTCACTAACTATATTTTATCAATAAAAATAACCTTCTTCATAAGACTTGTTTAAGTTATCATATTAAGTATGAGAAAACAGGTGCAAGCATATTGTTGTTGACTCTGCTCTACAACTAAACCCCCCCATCATAAGCTTCCTGCCTTGCAAAACTATCAACCATCAATAATACACCCAAAATGATAAAAATCTAAATAGATTAAAACGTTAGATTGAGAAAGAACTTAATTGTTTATTTATAACTGCCAAAAATGTTTAAGGATTTCTAAAACTACCAAAGTTTGTCAAGGTTAACAAGTTTTATACACCTATGGGAATCTAATTCTCTTTTCAATCCAGTCAAAGAATTAGATAAACAAACAAAAAGAATAGAAAGATATAATACATGTTTTCAAAGTTTTCAAGCGATTTAACTAATTCCTTATACTTATATTCCTTTATCTCCACCTCTACCTTATAAAATGTAAAATAACCCAACGAAGATCAATAATTTGTAAAAAATAGAATAACGAAGATCAATAATAGTGCAGTAAATGAGTGGATCAAGTTAATACCTACTCACAAAAACAACAGTGAGAGAATTAAGTCCTACATCCTTTGCAACTCCAAGCACGCAAAAAAGAAAGTAACATAATATATATTTCTAAACCTAGACATGGATCAATGTATGTCTATCTATGTGTAGTACCAAAATGTTCAATTTCTCATAGAAAAGAATTCCTGGCTTTGTAATCTTTAATAGTCGGAAACTGATTCACATGCTCAGTTGCATTATGATTATAGAGGTACAAAACTATAGAGATTGCAATCTTTAGGAGGCAGCAAACAAATGTGCAAGATCTAGAAGACAACATCAAAAACAGGTCATTCTAAGCTTTAATAGTTGGAAACAGATTCACACGCTCAGTAGCTAATGTGATATTAGAACTTAAATCAAAAGTCATATCAACAGAGGAACAAAAAAGGAAAAAAAAAAAAAAAAACAGTTCTTGACAATATCTGAGGACCTTAAACAATCATATATTATGAACATTCTCTGTTAACAAAATGAATTTTTCTTTAAAAAAATTACATGCCCAAACAGAAGCCTAAATTTTTGATAAATCCAAAAATAAGCCTAAATTAAAACAAATTCAGATAAAGAACAATATTAAAAACTCCAGCAACCCAAAACTGAAACAAACCCCAGCAGCAATGCAAAACTAAAACAAACCCCCAACAACCGCAAGAACCAAGCC